>JAECWU010000003.1:5497495-6871869 GCA_018150985.1 Chymomyza costata | reverse complement strand
AAAGGATGCTCGAGTAGGGCCATAAAAATCCCGCACACTGTGTGTATTTTGTTTTGTAATATTCTGCGAGTCGAGCGAAGGCACACATTGTGTGTTTTTTCCTTTAAGTGCCCGATCGAGCTGAAGGCACACACATTGTGTGTATTTTGTTTTTGTAAGTTGCTGCGAGTCGAGCGAAGGCACACATTGTGTGTATTTTGTTTTGTAAACTCGGCGCGTCGCCGACGATCTGCTTGTGCGTGTACACTGACAAAAATTTTGACCAACACATTCAAAGAAACAGAAAAAGTCATATGAGTTTATATGACAATTTTGATTAGCAAAAATTACTGGTCTTACAGTTGCCAAATTATTACTGGGTCTACAGTGCCAAATTAACTATATTTCAATGCTCAATTGCGCTTGTGCGACTATATTTCTGTCGTCCGCGGCTCAGTGTACTTGTGCGAATTTTTCTCCGCGAGCACCAAAAAAACTACCGTTACGGTCTAAAAAGGATGCTCCAGTAGGGCCATAAAAGCTCGCACACTGTGTGTATTTTGTTTTGTAATATTCTGCGAGGTGAGCGAAGGCACACATTGTGTGTATTTTGTTTTCGCTAAGTTGCTGCGGGGAGTCGAGCAAGGCACACATCGGCGGGCCCATTGTGTATTTTGTTTTTGTAAACTCGGCGCGTCGCCGACGATCTGCTTGTGCGTGTACACTGACAAAATTTTGCAACACATTCAAAGAAACAGAAAAGTCTTCATGAGTTTATATGACAATTTTAATTTACCAAAAATTACTGGGTCTTACAGTTGCCAAATTAACTATATTTCTGTGCTCAGTGTACCTTGTGCGAATTTTTCGTCGCGAGCACCAATAAAAACTACCGTTACGGTCTAAAAAGGTCGAAAATGCCTGATCTGCGCGCGTTTGTAAGGCGAGGCCAATTTCAAACTCTCAGCCAGCTTATGGAGTTAGCTGATGAGTTTGAGGATTTGGAGAGAGACCGCCAAATCTTAGCAGCTGATGCGCGGCATGCACGGCCCAGGGCCATGTATGCATCACAAGGTGAAATGCCGCCAACCCGTGATATGCCCGGAGCATATCAGCGGCGTTGGCAGACGCCTAATGTGCCACAGCGTGATTTGCCAATTTTGCTTAGAGAAGCGCGCAGACCTCAAAATAGCCAGCATCGGGAAGAATTTCCAGGCCCAGCAGATACTTGCTGGCGGTGCGGGCAGGCTGGACATTGCTCTCAGATGTGCCGCAACCAGCCAATAGAATATTTGCTGGCGTTGCGGGATGTTGGACACGACTGCCAAAAGCAATGTTCATGCCTTAAAAGTTGCTCAGAATCCCAGTTACAAAAGGGAAGAGCGAGATTCGCCCCAGTCTCTGTCCCGAAATCTTTAGTGGGGGAACTGGTGAGCGAAGGCAGTAGGATTAAGGCCACGGTTTCGATTGGCGGCGAACTCTTAGAGGCCACAATTGATACGGGTGCGACCAGCAGCTTTATAAGCACAAAGTTAGCTAGAAAGATGCATGCCGTGGGCCGCAGCAGAAATGTGCTGCGTGAAGTTTGCCTGGCGGACGGCCGGCACAGCGAAATCATGCGAGGAATTGATTTAGAAATCGCCTTTGGATACGGCCGCACCACTATAGGGCTCCTTGTGATGCCGGGAGTGGTGGGCGGGTTGATCCTTGGGTGGGATTTCCTATCGCGCATGGGTTTCAATTTTAGCTGTGCTGGACACGATCTAAAATTTGCCAGTAAGAAGACAAACGGGCAACAACAGCGGGTGGCGGAGCCTCAGGCCATGCAGGCGGAAGGCAGCCACGGGCCCGGCACAGCGTCGAATCCTCAGCCTACTCAAGAGGCAGCTACGCAGGCAATTTTAGATGGCGAGCGGTTGGCATTTATTCAGCCCACTGAAGCGGAAGCTTGCCAAGGGCCCAGCAGCGATGCCATAACGCAGGCATTTGTAGCCGGAGAGCGGGTGGCGGAGCCTCTAGCCATGCAGGCGGAAGGCGGCCACGGGCCCGGCATAACGGCAGCACAAGATGCAGCTACACAGGCACTTGTTGCTGGTGAGCGGATTGCAAGCACTCAGCCTTCTCAGGCGCAGGCTTGCAATGGGCCCGGCATCACGGATTTGAAAACGGAGAAGTTTGAGCGCCATAGGGAGCGCACACAGCAGCAACATAAGCAACAAGAACAACAGAAACTGCAGCAGCGTCGACAGCAACAGCAGAAGCACGCACAACAACAGCAGCGCGCACAACAGCGAAACCAAACGCAGCAGCGCGCACACCAGCAGCGCACCCAACAGCAGCAACAGAAGAGCCAAGAACAACAACAACGAAGACAGCAGCAGAAACATCAGCAGCGGCAAAGAAAGCCGCACTCCATACAACAACAGTGCCAACGGCAGCCGGCGCGCGATTCGCGAGATCATGGCCTATCTAGGCGGATGCTTGCGAAGGGCCCGGCACCGTGGTGGCGTAAGAAAGCGCCGCAGGCGCCAGAGCGCATAAGGGCACAGCACGAAGTGCCGACAGAAGCGCCCCGGCGTGTTTGGCGGCAGCTGGCCGATGAAGCTGCGTGGCCAATAGCCGTATCTTCTATGGTACGGCGAAGGCGGCAGCAAGATCGGCCACAAGCAAATGGCGGACAACTCCTGACGACGGGCGGACTGCGCTATAGGGTACGTTGGGGCCAAGGTGGTGGCTCTAGGGTTTTTGTTTTGGCCAAGAAATAGGACGGCCATAGTTGAGGAAATGCAGACGAGTATTAATTATTATTTTGATATATTTTATTTTGTTTTCTGTTGTTTACATGTTTTGTTTTATTAGTTTTGTTACACGACACATTTGTATTTATAGTTTTAGTTACACATCACAGTTTTGATTTTATATTTGTTTTTATTATAATTTTGTTTGGCAGGCTCCAATAAGGTCCTAAAAGGAAATGAGAAGATGAGTGCAGCATAGTAGAGGTAATTAAAGGTAAATACCGGGTCCAATAAGGGGCTTAGGTGGTAGACTTGCAGTCCGGGGCCAAAATATGCAAATTGGCGCAAGGCTGCAATTTTAAAATAGGTAGGCGGACGGCGATTCCGCAGATGCAGGTGGGTAGAAGTACGGTGTGGTTACCGTCTTCTCATAGCTGCAATAAATTAGGTTGGCGGGAAAAAGGTTTTTTTTATTATTTATTTTTTATATACTTACATTGCATTTTGCTGCAGCAACTCTTTCTCTTTTTAGTAGTGCAGCTGATAATAGCGTTGCCAGGCGCGCATGCGCATAGGTGGCAACGCTGGAAAGGGCTAGCCATTAAAAATCTGACTGATACAGTAGGGCAGTAGGAAGCTATTTGCTAGGAAATAGCTGTAACGGTTTTGGTTGTGATCGTGCACAGTGGTATAACAAATAGAGAAAAGGTAGTATAGAGTAAATTTGGAAAATAGGTTAGGTTTAGAATTGATTGTAGGGAAAAAGGAAAATTTTTAATGAAAAATGTCATGGCGTGCCAGAGCAGCTTGGCAGCTGCGGGCGAAGCCAACGGTTTTGGGACGTGGCAGTTGTAGGAAATGAGCAGAGCTGCGCTTAGGGATGGCTGGTGGAGCATCCCAAGTAGTGTGCAGCGAGTGTAGTTTTTTTATGACCTTTGTTGCGTTGGCCGTTGACTCCGAATGAGGGAGCACGGGGACCAACAAAGGTTAGGCAGCGTATCTGGCTATTCTCCCAATGAGGGGAGACAGCAGAACGTTTAGGGAGGCCGTTGCGCCGCTTGACCTGGTGCCGATTTATGGCACAGGTAAGGGCGAACGAAGGATGGCGAGTGACGCTCAGCTCGCGAGGAGGATCCACAGGGGTGGTGCAACTGGCCACGGGCGCCATGCCGTTTGGTGGAGCCACAGCTGGGCCAATGTTTGCCAGGGTAAGTGCCAGATTTTTTTTTTTTTTTTTTAATTTTTTTTTTATTTCCCGAAGAAAGGGGGGAGTGTGAGGAGGCGATTTGCCGCCTCACAACATTGTTCCAAATTTGCCAATAGGGCAATAGCTAAACTGCTTAAACTGCTTGGTGAGAGTAGCGGTGAAAGCGCGCCAACTCTCACCAACACTAGTTAAGATATAACGGCCTTTAAGCTGGGCGCGCTAATTATTGTTTTGTATTAGTGCGTAGGTTATTGGTAGTAGTGCATAGGTGTACATGTAGAGTAGGTGATAGAGATAATGTTAGGTACGGCGGACTCTGTCTTTTCTATTAGGATAGATAGATAGATACGCAGAGTGCCATATAGGAGTTATTAGTATACGTTTAGGCGGGAATTTAAGGATTTGGCGCCGATCGAGGCCAATATAAGGCGGATCTGCAGCCAAATCGAGGCAGTCTTCGTGAGTTTGTGAAGTGAGAGAGTCTTAGGAAAAAGAAAGATCTCTAGTGAGAAAAGTATTAAAATTAGTGCCGCAGATTTCAAGGCGTTTTCGAGTAACCAAATATATAATTGTCGCAAAGGACGGATATAAGGATATATTTAATTAGTAGCGCACCGGGTGCGACCGCGTCGGAGTTTATACGTTTTCGTGAACGAGCCACGCCAAGTTTTGCTACCAGGATTTAACAATCTGGGTGAGCGTATCGCCGTAAAAGGGCAGTAAACCTTATTAAATTATTAAATCTGTTTAATTGTTAGATTTAAGTTTAACGCTGTTTTTTTTTTTCAAAATATAGTTTTGCGAAAAATATTATTTTGTGTAAAATAGAGAGCGTGTGGGCTCGACTTAAGTGTACTGTGATAATAGACCGCAAAAAGGCGGATAATATATTTTTAAAACTAAAAGCAAATTGTGTTTTGTTTAAAATATCGAAAGTCTCAGCAAATATAAAATTTTGTTGTGACATTTTTTCCGGGGTTTTTTTGGTTTTTCCCCCCCTTTTTTCGGACAAACCGGAGGTCGTTACAACCTCCCAAGCTAGACGACCTAGCGCGAAAATAAGCCTGATTCGTGATCACTCCAAATAGGACCAAATTTTGTGTCTCAACTTTAAATGGCCATAACTCCCAAACTAGACGGCCAAGCGCGAAAATAAGCCTAATTCGTGATCACTCCAAATCGGACTAAATTTTATGTTTCAACTTTAAATGGCCATACCTCCCAAACTAGACGACTTAGCGCGAAAATAAGCCTAATTCGTGATCACCCCAAATCGGACCAATTTGTGTCTCAACTTAGAATGGCCATCACTCCCAAACTAGACGGCCTAGCGCGAAAATAAGCCTAATTCGTTATCACTCCAAATCGGACCAAATTTTGTGTCTCAACTTTAAATGGCCATACCTCCCAAACTAGACGACCTAGCGCGAAAATAAGCCTGATTCGTGATCACTCCAAATAGGACCAAATTTTGTGTCTCAACTTTAAATGGCCATAACTCCCAAACTAGACGACTTAGCGCGAAAATAAGCCTAATTCTTGATCACCCCAAATAGGAACAAATTTTACGTCTCAACTTTAAATGGGCATAACTCCCAAACTAGACGACTTAGCGCGAAAATAAGCCTAATTCGTGATCACCCCAAATCGGACCAATTTGTGTCTCAACTTAGAATGGCCATAACTCCCAAACTAGACGGCCTAGCGCGAAAATAAGCCTAATTCGTTATCACTCCAAATCGGACCAAATTTTGTGTCTCAACTTAAAATGGCCATAACTCCCAAACTAGACGACTTAGTGCGAAAATAAGCCTATTTCGTGATCACTTTAAATCGGAAAAAATTGTATCTAT
Source organism: Chymomyza costata (assembly GCA_018150985.1). Classification (NCBI taxonomy): domain Eukaryota; kingdom Metazoa; phylum Arthropoda; class Insecta; order Diptera; family Drosophilidae; genus Chymomyza; species Chymomyza costata. Next base: position 6,866,092 of record JAECWU010000003.1, on the reverse strand, counting down.
CAACTTAAAATCGCCATAACACCCAAACGAGACGACTTAGCGGGAAAATAAGCCTTATTTGTGATCATTCGGATTCGAACCAAATTTTCTCCCTCAACTTTAAATCGCCATAATTCCCAAGCTAGGGGACCTAGCGCGAAAATAAGCCTAATTCGTGATCACTCCAAATCGGACCAAATTTTCTCTGTCAACTTTAAATGACCATAACTCCCAAACTAGACGACCTAGCGAAAATAAGCCTAATTCGTGATCACTCCAAATCGGACAAAATTTTCTATCTCAACTTTAAATCGCCATAACTCCCAAGCTAGACGGCCAAGCGCGAAAATAAGCCTAATTCGTGATCACTCCAAATCGGACTAAATTTTATGTTTCAACTTTAAATGGCCATACCTCCCAAACTAGACGACTTAGCGCGAAAATAAGCCTAATTCGTGATCACCCCAAATCGGACCAATTTTGTGTCTCAACTTAAAATGGCCATAACTCCCAAACTAGACGGCCTAGCGCGAAAATAAGCCTAATTCGTTATCACTCCAAATCGGACCAAATTTTGTGTCTCAACTTTAAATGGCCATACCTCCCAAACTAGACGACCTAGCGCGAAAATTAGCCTGATTCGTGATCACTCCAAATAGGACCAAATTTTGTGTTTCAACTTTAAATGGCCATAACTCCCAAACTAGACGACTTAGCGCGAAAATAAGCCTAATTCTTGATCACCCCAAATAGGACCAAATTTTACGTCTCAACTTTAAATGGGCATAACTCCCAAACTAGACGACTTAGCGCGAAAATAAGCCTAATTCGTGATCACCCCAAATCGGACCAATTTGTGTCTCAACTTAGAATGGCCATAACTCCCAAACTAGACGACCTAGCGCGAAAATAAGCCTGATTCGTGATCACTCCAAATAGGACCAAATTTTGTGTCTCAAATTTAAATGGCCATAACTCCCAAACTAGACGGCCTAGCGCGAAAATAAGCCTAATTCGTGATCACTCCAAATAGGACCAAATTTTGTGTCTCAACTTTAAATGGCCATACCTCCCAAACTAGACGACCTAGCGCGAAAATAAGCCTAATTCGTGATCACTCCAAATAGGACCAAATTTTGTGTCTCAACTTTAAATGGCCATAACTCCCAAACTAGACGGCCTAGCGCGAAAATAAGCCTAATTCGTGATCACTCCAAATCGGACCAAATTTTGTGTTTCAACTTTAAATGGCCATAACTCCCAAACTAGACGACTTAGCGCGAAAATAAGCCTAATTCGTGATCACTCCGATTCGAACCAAATTTTCTCCCTCAACTTTAAATCGCCATAACTCCCAAGCTAGACGACTTAGCGCGAAAATAAGCCTAATTCCTGATCACTTCAAATCGGACCAAATTTTCTCTCTCAACTTTAAATGGCCATAACTCCCAAACTAGACGACCTAGCGAAAATAAGCCTAATTCGTGATCACTCCAAATCGGACAAAATTTTCTCTATCAACTTTAAATCGCCATAACTCCCAAACTAGACGACTTAGCGGGAAAATAAGCCTCATTCGTGATCACTCCAAATCGGACAAAATTTTCTATCTCAACTTTAAATCGCCATAACTGCTAAGCTAGACGACTTAGCGCGAAAATAAGCTTAATTCGTGATCACTCCGATTCAAACCAAATTTTCTCCCTCAACTTTAAATCGCCATAACTCCCAAGCTAGACGACTTAACGCGAAAATAAGCCTAATTCCTGATCACTTCAAATCGGACCAAATTTTATCTCTAAACTTTAAATCGCCATAACTCCCAAACTAGGCGACTTAGCGCAAAAATAAGCCTAATTCCTGATCACTTCAAATCGGACAAAATTTTCTCTATCAACTTTAAATCGCCATAACTCCCAAACTAGACGACTTAGCGGGAAAATAAGCCTCATTCGTGATCACTCCAAATCGGACAAAATTTTCTATCTCAACTTTAAATCGCCATAACTGCTAAGCTAGACGACTTAGCGCGAAAATAAGCCTATTTCGTGATCACTCCAAATCGGACTAAATTTTGTTTCTCAACTTTAAATGGCCATAACTCACAAACTAGACGACTTAGCGCGAAAATAAGCCTAGTCCGTGTACACTCCAAATCGGACCAAATTTTCTGTCTCAACTTTAAGTCGCCATAACTCCCAAACTAGACGACTTAGCGGGTAAATTAGCCTAATTCGTGATCACTTCAAATCGAACCAAATTGTCTCTCTCAACTTTAAATGGCCATAACTCCCAAACTAGACGACCTAGCGAAAATAAGCCTAATTCTTGATCACTCCAAATCGGACAAAATTTTCTATCTCAACTTTAAATCGCCATAACTCCCAAGCTAGACGACTTAGCGCGAAAATAAGCCTACTTCGTGATCACTCCAAATCGGACTAAATTTTGTTTCTCAAATTTAAATGGCCATAACTCCCAAACTAGACGACTTAGCGCGAAAATAAGCCTAATTCGGGATCACTTTAAATCGGAAACAATTGTATCTCTCAACTTAAAATCGCCATAACTCCCAAACTAGACGACTTAGTGGAAAAATAAGCCTTATTCGTGATCACTCGGATTCAAACCAAATTTTCTCCCTCAACTTTAAATCGCCATAACTCCCAAGCTAGACGACTAAGCGCGAAAATAAGCCTATTTCGTGTACACTCCAAATCGGACCAAATTTTCTGTCTCAACTTTAAGTCGCCATAACTCCCAAACTAGACGACTTAGCGGGTAAATTAGCCTAATTCGTGATCACTTCAAATCGAACCAAATTGTCTCTCTCAACTTTAAATGGCCATAACTCCCAAACTAGACGACCTAGCGAAAATAAGCCTAATTCTTGATCACTCCAAATCGGACAAAATTTTCTATCTCAACTTTAAATCGCCATAACTCCCAAGCTAGACGACTTAGCGCGAAAATAAGCCTAATTCGTGATCACTCCTAATCGGACCAAATTTTCTCTCCCAACTTTAAATCGCCATAACTCCCAAACTAGACGACTTAGCGCAAAAATAAGCCTAATTCCTGATCACTTCAAATCGGACCAAATTTTCTCTCTCAACTTTAAATGGCCATAACTCTCAAACTAGACAACCTAGCGAAAATAAGCCTAATTCGTGATCACTCTAAATCGGACCAAATTTTCTATCTCAACTTTAAATCGCCATAACTCCCAAGCTAACGACTCAGCGCGAAAATAGGCCTACTTCGTGATCACTCCAAATCGGACTAAATTTTGTTTCTCAACTTTAAATGGCCATAACTCCCAAACTAGACGACTTAGCGCGAAAATAAGCCTAGTCCGTGTACACTCCAAATCGGACCAAATTTTCTTTCTCAACTTTAAATCGCCATAACTCCCAAACTAGACGACTTAGCGGGTAAATTAGCCTAATTCGTGATTACTTCAAATCGAACCAAATTGTCTTTCTCAACTTTAAATGGCCATAACTCCCAAACTAGACGACCAAGCGAAAATAAGCCTAATACTTGATCACTCCAAATCGGACAAAATTTTCTATCTCAACTTTAAATCGCCATAACTCCCAAGCTAGACGACTAAGCGCGAATATAAGCCTATTTCGTGATCACTCCAAATCGGACTAAATTTTGTTTCTCAATTTTAAATGGCCATAACTCCCAAACTAGACGACTTAGCGCGAAAATAAGCCTTTTTCGTGATCACTTTAAATCGGACTAAATTTTGTTTTTCAAATTTAAATGGCCATAACTCCCAAACTAGACGACTTAGCGGGAAAATAAGCCTTATTCGTGATCACTCGGATTCGAACCAAATTTTCTCCCTCAACTTTAAATCGCCATAACTCCCAAGCTAGAGGACCTAGCGCGAAAATAAGCCTAATTCGTGATCACTCCAAATCGGACCAAATTTTCTCTCTCAACTTTAAATGGCCATAACTCCCAAACTAGACGACTTTGCGGGAAAATAAGCCTAATTCGTGATCACTCCGATTCGAAACAAATTTTCTCCCTCAACTTTAAGTCGGCATAACTCCCAAGCTAGAGGACTTAGCGCGTAAATAAGCCTAATTCGTGATCACTCCAAATCGGACCAAATTTTCTCTCTCAACTTTAAATGGCCATAACTCCCAAACTAGACGACCTAGCGAAAATAAGCCTAATTCTTGATCACACCAAATCGGACTTAATTTTTTATCTCAACTTTAAATCGCCATAACTCCCAAGCTAGACAACTAAGCGCGAAAATAAGCCTATTTCGTGTTCACTCCAAATCGGACTAAATTTTGTTTCTCAACTTTAAATCGCCATAACTACCAAGCTAGACGACTTAGCGGGTAAATTAGCCTAATTCGTGATCACTTCAAATCGAACCAAATTGTCTCTCTCAACTTTAAATGGCCATAACTCCCAAACTAGACGACTTAGCGCGAAAATAAGCCTAATTCCTGATCACTTCAAATCGGACCAAATTTTCTCTCTCAACTTTAAATCGCCATAACTCCCAAGCTAGACGACTTAGCGCGAAAATAAGCCTAATTCCTGATCACTTCAAATCGGACCAAATTTTCTCTCTCAACTTTAAATGGCCATAACTCCCAAACTAGACGACCTAGCGAAAATAAGCCTAATTCTTGATCACTCCAAATCGGACAAAATTTTCTATCTCAACTTTAAATCGCCATAACTCCCAAGCTAGACGACTAAGCGCGAAAATAAGCCTATTTCGTGATCACTCCAAATCGGACTAAATTTTGTTTCTCAACTTTAAATCGCCATAACTACCAAACTAGACGACTTAGCGGGTAAATTAGCCTAATTCGTGATCACTTCAAATCGAACCAAATTGTCTCTCTCAACTTTAAATGGCCATAACTCCAAACTAGACGACTTAGCGCGAAAATAAGCCTAATTCCTGATCACTTCAAATCGGACCAAATTTTCTCTCTCAACTTTAAATCGCCATAACTCCCTAGACGACTTAGCGGGAACATAAGCCTCATTCATGATCACTTCAAATCGGTCAAAATTTTCTGCCTCAATTTTAAATGGTCATAACTCCCGAACTAGACGACCTGGACCCAAATTTGCTGTCTCAACATGAAATGGCCATAACTCCCAAACTAGACGACCTAGCGAAAATAAGCCTAATTCTTGATCACTCCAAATCGGACAAAATTTTCTATCTCAACTTTAAATAACCATAACTCCCAAGCTAGACGACTTAGCGCGAAAATAAGCCTATTTCGTGATCACTCCAAATCGGACTAAATTTTGTTTCTCAAATTTAAATGGCCATAACTCCCAAACTAGACGACTTAGCGCGAAAATAAGCCTAATTCGTGATCACTCCAAATCGGACAAAATTTTCTATCTCAACTTTATATCGAAAAAAATTGTATCTATCAACTTTAAATGGCCATAAATCCCAAACTATACGACTTAGCGGGAAAATAAGCTTAATTCGTGATCACTCCAAATCGGACAAAATTTTCTCCCTCAACTTTAAATGGCCATAACTCCCAAACTATACGACTTAGCGGGAAAATAAGCTTATTTCGTGATCACTCCGATTCAAACCAAATTTTCTCCCTCAACTTTAAATGGCCATAACTCCCAAGCTAGACGACTTAGCGCGAAAATAAGCCTCATTCCCGATCACTTCAAATCGGACCAAATTTTATTTCTCAACTTTAAATCGCCATAACTCCCAAACTAGACAACTTAGCGCAAAAATAAGCCTAATTCCTGATCACTTCAAATCGGACCAAATTTTCTATCTCAACTTTAAATCGCCATAACTGCAAAGCTAGACGACTTAGCGCGAAAATAAGCCTATTCCGTTATCACTCCAAATCGGACTAAATTTTGTTTCTCAACTTTAAATGGCCATAACTCCCAAACTAGACGACTGAGCGCGAAAATAAGCCTATTTCTAAATTTTGTTTCTCAACTTTAAATGGCCATAACTCCCAAACTAGACGACTTAGCGCGAAAATAAGCCTAATTCGTGATCACTCCAAATCGGACAAAATTTTTTGTCTCAACTTTAAATGGCCATAACTCCCAAACTAGACGACTTAGCGAAAATAAGCCTAATTCGTGATCACTCCAAATCGGAAAAAATTGTATCTATCAACTTTAAATGGCCATAAATCCCAAACTATACGACTTAGCGGGAAAATAAGCTTAATTCGTGATCACTCCGATTCAAACCAAATTTTCTCCCTCAACTTTAAATCTCCATAACTCCCAAGCTAGACGACTTAGCGCGAAAATAAGCCTAATTCCTGATCACTCCAAATCGGACAAAATTTTCTGTCTCAACTTTAAATCGCCATAACTGCTAAGCTAGACGACTTAGCGCGAAAATAAGCCTATTTCGTGATCAGTCCAAATCGGACAAAATTTTCTATCTCAACTTTAAATGGCCATAACTCCCAAACTAGACGACTTAGCGGGAAAATAAGCCTAATTCGTGATCACTCCAAATCGGACAAAATTTTCTCCCTCAACTTTAAATGGCCATAACTCCCAAACTAGACGACTTAGCGCGAAAATAAGCCTAATTCGTGATCACTTCGATTCGAACCAAATTTTCTCCCTCAAGTTTAAATGGCCATAAATCCCAAACTAGACGCCTTAGCGCAAAAATAAGCCTAATTCGTGATCACTTCAAATCGGACCAAATTTGCTGTCTCAACATTAAATGGCCATAACTCCCAAGCCAGACGACCTAGCGAAAACAAAGCCTAATTCGTGGTCACTCCAAATCAGAAAAATTTTATCTCTCAACTTTAAATCGCCATAACTCCCAAACTAGACGACTCAGCGCGAAAATAAGCCAAATTCGTGATCACTCCAAATCGGAAAAAATTTTATCTCTCAACTTTAAATCGCCATAACTTCCAAACTAGACAACTTACCGAAGATAAGCCTAATTCGTGCTCACTCCAAATCGGACCAAATTTTGTTTCTCAACTTTAAATCGCCATAACTCCCAATAGACGACTGATCGCGAAAATAAGCCTATTTCGTGATCACTCCAAATCGGAATAATTTTGTGTCTCAACTTTAAATGGCCATAACTCCCAAACTAGACGATATAGCGAAAAAAAAGCCTAATTCGTGGTCACTCCAAATCAGAAAAATTTTATCTCTCAACTTTGAATCGCCATAACTCCCAAACTAGACGACTCAGCGCGAAAATAAGCCTAATTCGTGATCACTTCAAATCGGACCAAATTTGCTGTCTCAACATTAAATGGCCATAACTCCCAAACTAGACGACCTAGCGAAAAAAAAGCCAAATTCGTGATCACTCCAAATCGGAAAAAATTTTATCTCTCAACTTTAAATCGCCATAACTTCCAAACTAGACAACTTAGCGAAAATAAGCCTAATTCGTGATCACTCCAAATCGGACCAAATTTTGCTGTCTCAACATTAAATGGCCATAACTCCCAAACTAGACGACCTAGCGAAAAAAAAGCCAAATTCGTGATCACTCCAAATCGGAAAAAATTTTATCTCTCAACTTTAAATCGCCATAACTTCCAAACTAGACAACTTAGCGAAAATAAGCCTAATTCGTGATCACTTCAAATCGGACCAAATTTGCTGTCTCAACATTAAATGGCCATAACTCCCAAACTAGACGACCTAGCGAAAAAAAAGCCTAATTCGTGATCACTCCAAATCGGACCAAATTTTCTCTCTCAACTTTAAATGGCCATAACTCCCAAACTAGACGACTTAGCGCGAAAATAAGCCTATTTCGTGATCACTCCAAATCGGACCAAATTTTCTCTCTCGACTTTAAATGGCCATAACTCCCAAACTAGACGAATTAGCGCGAAAATAAGCCTAATTCGTGATCACTCCGATTCGAACCAAATTTTCTCCCTCAAGTTTAAATCGCCATAAATCCCAAACTAGACGCCTTAGCGCAAAAATAAGCCTAATTCGTGATCACTTCAAATCGGACCAAATTTGCTGTCTCAACATTAAATGGCCATAACTCCCAAACCAGACGACCTAGCGAAAAAAATGCCAAATTCGTGGTCACTCCAAATCAGAAAAATTTTATCTCTCAACTTTAAATCGCCATAACTCCCAAACTAGACGACTCAGCGCGAAAATAAGCCTAATTCGTGATCACTTCAAATCGGACCAAATTTGCTGTCTCAACATTAAATGGCCATAACTCCCAAACTAGACGACCTAGCGAAAAAAAAGCCAAATTCGTGATCACTCCAAATCGGAAAAAATTTTATCTCTCAACTTTAAATCGCCATAACTCCCAAACTAGACAACTTAGCGAAAATAAGCCTAATTCGTGATCACTCCAAATCGGACCAAATTTTGTTTCTCAACTTTAAATGGCCATAACTCCCAAACTAGACGACTTAGCGCGAAAATAAGCCTTATTCGTGATCACTTTAAATCAGAAAAAATTGTATCTCTCAACTTTAAATCGCCATAACTCCCAATAGACGACTTATCGCGAAAATAAGCCTATTTCGTGATCACTCCAAATCGGACCAAATTTTTGTTCTCAACTTTAAATGGCCATAACTCCCAAACTAGACAACTTAGCGAAAATAAGCCTAATTCGTGACCACTTCAAATCGGACCAAATTTTCTGTCTCAACTTTAAATGGCCATAACTCCCAAACTAGACGACTTAGAGCGAAAATAAGCCTAGTCCGTGATCACTCCAAATCGGAAAAAATTTTATCTCTCAACTTTAAACTCCCAAACTAGACGACTTAGCGCGAAAATAGGCCTATTTCGTGATCACTCCAAATCGGACTAAATTTTGTTTCTCAACTTTAAATGGCCATAACTCCCAAACTAGACGACCTAGCGCGAAAATAAGCCTAATTCGTGATCACTTCAAATCGGACAAAATTTTCTGTCTCAACTTTAAATGGCCATAACTCCCAAACTAGACGACCTAGCGAAAAAAAAGCCAAATTCGTGATCACTCCAAATCGGAAAAAATTTTATCTCTCAACTTTAAATCGCCATAACTCCCAAACTAGACAGCTTAGCGAAAAAAAAGCCAAATTCGTGATCACTCCAAATCGGAAAAAATTTTATCTCTCAACTTTAAATCGCCATAACTCCCAAACTAGACAACTTAGCGAAAATAAGCCTAATTCGTGATCACTCCAAATCGGACCAAATTTTGTTGTCTCAACTTTAAATCGCCATAACTCCCAATAGACGACTTATCGCGAAAATAAGCCTATTTCGTGATCACTCCAAATCGGACAAAATTTTATCTCTCAACTTTAAATCGCCATAACTCCCAAACTAGACAACTTAGCGCGAAAATAAGCCTAATTCGTGATCACTCCAAATCGGACCAAATTTGCTGTCTCAACTTTAAATCGCCATAACTCCCAAACTAGACAACTTAGCGAAAATAAGCCTAATTCGTGATCACTTCAAATCGGACCAAATTTTCTGTCTCAACTTTAAATGGCCATAACTCCCAAACTAGACGACCTAGCGAAAAAAAAGCCAAATTCGTGATCACTTTAAATCGAACCAAATTGTCTATTTCAACTTTAAATGGCCATAACTCCCAAACTAGACGACCTAGCGAAAATAAGCCTAATTCTTGATCACTCCAAATCGGACTAAATTTTGTTTCTCAAATTTAAATGGCCATAACTCCCAAACTAGACGACTTAGCGCGAAAATAAGCCTAATTCGTGATCACCCCAATTTGACAAAATTTTCTGTCTCAACTTTAAATGGCCATAACTCCCAAACTAGACGACTTAGCGCGAAAATAAGCCTAATTCGTGTTCACTCCAAATCAGACCAAATTTTCTGTCTCAACTTTAAATCGCCATAACTCCCAAACTAGACGACTTAGCGCGAAAATAAGCCTAATTCGTGATCACTCCAAATCGGACCAAATTTTCTCTCTCAACTTTAAATGGCCATAACTCCCAAACTAGACGACCTAGCGAAAATAAGCCTAATTCGTGATCACTCCAAATCGGACAAAATTTTCTATCTCAACTTTATATCGGAAAAAATTGTATCTATCAACTTTAAATGGCCATAAATCCCAAACTATACGACTTAGCGGGAAAATAAGCTTAATTCGTGATCACTCCGATTCAAACCAAATTTTCTCCCTCAACTTTAAATCGCCATAACTCCAAAGCTAGACGACTTAGCGCGAAAATTAGCCTAATTCCTGATCACTTCAAATCGGACCAAATTTTATCTCTCAACTTTAAATCGCCATAACTCCCAAACTAGACGACTTAGCGCAAAAATAAGCCTAATTCCTGATCACTTCAAATCGGACCAAATTTGCTGTCTCAACTTTAAATGGCCATAACTCCCAAACTAGACGACCTAGCGAAAAAAAAGCCAAATTCGTGATCACTCCAAATCGGAAAAAATTTTATCTCTCAACTTTAAATCGCCATAACTTCCAAACTAGACAACTTACCGAAGATAAGCCTAATTCGTGCTCACTCCAAATCGGACCAAATTTTGTTTCTCAACTTTAAATGGCCATAACTCCATAACTAGACGACTTAGCGAGAAAATAAGCCTAATTCGTGATCACTCCAAATCGGACCAAATTTTCTCTCTCGACTTTAAATGGCCATAACTCCCAAACTAGACGAATTAGCGCGAAAATAAGCCTAATTCGTGATCACTCCAAATCGGACCAAATTTTTTGTCTCAACTTTAAATGGCCATAACTCCCAAACTAGACGACTTAGCGCGAAAATAAGCCTAATTCGTGATCACTCCAAATCGGACAAAATTTTATGTCTCAACTTTAAATGGCCATAACTCCCAAACTAGACGACTTAGCGCGAAAATAAGCCTAATTCGTGATCACTCCAAATCGGACAAATTTTTTGTCTCAACTTTAAATGGCCATAACTCCCAAACTAGACGACCTTAGCGAAAAATAAGCCTAATTCGTGATCACTCCAAATCGGAAAAAATTTTATCTCTCAACTTTAAATGGCCATAACTCCCAAACTAGACGACTTAGCGCGAAAATAAGCCTAATTCGTGATCACTCCAAATCGGACAAAATTTTATGTCTCAACTTTAAATGGCCATAACTCCCAAACTAGACGACTTAGCGCGAAAATAAGCCTAATTCGTGATCACTCCAAATCGGACAAAATTTTGTTTCTCAACTTTAAATGGCCATAACTCCCAAACTAGACGACTTAGCGCGAAAATAAGCCTAATTCGTGATCACTCCAAATCGGACAAAATTTTATGTCTCAACTTTAAATGGCCATAACTCCCAAACTAGACGACTTAGCGCGAAAATAAGCCTAATTCGTGATCACTTCAAATCGGACCAAATTTTCTGTCTCAACTTTAAATGGCCATAACTCCCAAACTAGACGACCTAGCGCGAAAATAAGCCTAATTCGTGATCACTCCAAATCGGACAAAATTTTTTGTCTCAACTTTAAATGGCCATAACTCCCAAACTAGACGACTTAGCGCGAAAATAAGCCTAATTCGTGATCACTCCAAATCGGACCAAATTTTTTGTCTCAACTTTAAATGGCCATAACTCCCAAACTAGACGACTTAGCGCGAAAATAAGCCTAATTCGTGATCACCCCAAATCGGACCAATTTTTGTGTCTCAACTTTAAATGGCCATAACTCCCAAGCTAGACGACTTAGCGCGAAAATAAGCCTAATTCGTGATCACTCAAAATCGGACCAAATTTGCTGTCTCAACTTTAAATGGCCATAACTCCCAAACTAGACGACCTAGCGAAAATAAGCCTAATTCGTGATCACTCCAAATCGGACCAAATTTTCTGTCTCAACTTTAAATCGCCATAACTCCCAAACTAGACGACTTAGCGCGAAAATAAGCCTAATTCGTGATCACTCCAAATCGGACCAAATTTTTGTCTCAACTTTAAATGGCCATAACTCCCAAACTAGACGACTTAGCGCGAAAATAAGCCTAATTCGTGATCACTCCAAATCGAACCAAATTTTCTGCCTCAACTTTAAATCGCCATAACTCCCAAACTAGACAACTTAGCGAAAATAAGCCTAATTCGTGATCACTTCAAATCGGACCAAATTTTCTGTCTCAACTTTAAATGGCCATAACTCCCAAACTAGACGACCTAGCGAAAAAAAAGCCTAATTCGTGATCACTCCAAATCGGACGAAATTTTGTGTTTCAAATTTAAATGGCCATAACTCCCAAACTAGACGACTTAGCGCGAAAATAAGCCTAATTCGTGATCACTTCAAATCGGACCAAATTTGCTGTCTCAACTTTAAATCGCCATAACTCCCAAACTAGACGACCTAGCGAAAAAAAAGCCTAATTCGTGATCACTCCAAATCGGACCAAATCTTTGTCTCAACTTAAAATGGCCATAACTCCCAAACTAGACGGCCTAGCGTGAAAATAAGCCTAATTCGTGATCACTCCAAATCGGACCAATTTTTGTGTCTCAACTTTAAATGGCCATAACTCCCAAACTAGACGACTTAGCGCGAAAATAAGCCTGATTCGTGATCACTCCAAATCGGACCAAATTTTTGTCTCAACTTAAAATGGCCATAACTCCCAAACTAGACGACTTAGCGCGAAAATAAGCCTAATTCGTGATCACTCCAAATCGGACAAAATTTTGTTTCTCAACTTTAAATGGCCATAACTCCCAAACTAGACGACTTAGCGCGAAAATAAGCCTAATTCGTGATCACTCCAAATCGGACAAAATTTTTGTCTCAACTTTAAATGGCCATAACTCCCAAACTAGACGACTTAGCGCGAAAATAAGCCTAATTCGTGATCACTCCAAATCGGACAAAATTTTGTTGTCTCAACTTTAAATGGCCATAACTCCCAAACTAGACGACTTAGCGCGAAAATAAGCCTAATTCGTGATCACTCCAAATCGGACAAAATTTTTGTCTCAACTTTAAATGGCCATAACTCCCAAACTAGACGACTTAGCGCAAAAAAAGCCTAATTCGTGATCACTCCAAATCGGACCAAATTTTTTGTCTCAACTTTAAATGGCCATAACTCCCAAACTAGACGACTTAGCGCGAAAATAAGCCTAATTCGTGATCACTCCAAATCGGACAAAATTTTTTGTCTCAACTTTAAATGGCCATAACTCCCAAACTAGACGACTTAGCGCGAAAATAAGCCTAATTCGTGATCACTCCAAATCGGACCAAATTTTTTGTCTCAACTTTAAATGGCCATAACTCCCAAACTAGACGACTTAGCGCGAAAATAAGCCTAATTCGTGATCACTCCAAATCGGACAAAATTTTTTGTCTCAACTTTAAATGGCCATAACTCCCAAACTAGACGACTTAGCGCGAAAATAAGCCTAATTCGTGATCACTCCAAATCGGACCAAATTTTTCTGTCTCAACTTTAAATGGCCATAACTCCCAAACTAGACGACTTAGCGCAAAATAAGCCTAATTCGTGATCACTCCAAATCGGACCAAATTTTTTGTCTCAACTTTAAATGGCCATAACTCCCAAACTAGACGACCTAGCGCGAAAAATAAGCCTAATTCGTGATCACTCTAAATCGGACCAAATTTTGTGTCTCAACTTAAAATGGCCATAACTCCCAAACTAGACGGCCTAGCGTGAAAATAAGCCTAATTCGTGATCACTCCAAATCGGACCAATTTTTGTGTCTCAACTTTAAATGGCCATAACTCCCAAACTAGACGACTTAGCGCGAAAATAAGCCTAATTCGTGATCACTCCAAATCGGACCAAATTTTCTGTCTCAACTTTAAATGGCCATAACTCCCAAACTAGACGACTTAGCGCGAAAATAAGCCTAATTCGTGATCACTCCAAATCGGACCAAATTTTGTGTCTCAACTTTAAATGGCCATAACTCCCAAACTAGACGACTTAGCGCGAAAATAAGCCTAATTCGTGATCACTCCAAATCGGACCAAATTTTTTGTCTCAACTTTAAATGGCCATAACTCCCAAACTAGACGACCTAGCGAATCACTCAAATCGGACCAAATTTTTGTCTCAACTTTAAATGGCCATAACTCCCAAACTAGACGACTTAGCGATCACCAAATCGGACAAAATTTTCGTGATCTCAACTTTAAATCGACGAAAAAAATTTATCTATCAACTTTAAATGGCCATAAACTCCCAAACTAGACGACTTAGCGCGAAAATAAGCCTAATTCGTGATTACCCCAAATCGGACCAATTTTTGTGTTTCAACTTTAAATGGCCATAACTCCCAAACTAGACGACTTAGCGCGAAAATAAGCCTAATTCGTGATCACTTCAAATCGGACCAAATTTTGTGTCTCAACTTTAAATGGCCATACCTCCCAAACTAGACGACCTAGCGCGAAAATAAGCCTAATTCGTGATCACTCCAAATAGGACCAAATTTTGTGTCTCAACTTTAAATGGCCATAACTCCCAAACTAGACGACCTAGCGCGAAAATAAGCCTAATTCGTGATCACTCCAAATCGGACCAAATTTTGTGTCTCAACTTTAAATGGCCATAACTCCCAAACTAGACGACTTAGCGCGAAAATAAGCCTAATTCGTGATCACTTCAAATCGGACCAAATTTTGTGTCTCAACTTTAAATGGCCATACCTCCCAAACTAGACGACCTAGCGCGAAAATAAGCCTAATTCGTGATCACTCCAAATCGGACCAAATTTTGTGTCTCAACTTTAAATGGCCATAACTCCCAAACTAGACGACTTAGCGCGAAAATAAGCCTAATTCGTGATCACTCCAAATCGGACAAAATTTTGTTGTCTCAACTTTAAATGGCCATAACTCCCAAACTAGACGACCTTAGCGCGAAAATAAGCCTAATTCGTGATCACTCCAAATCGGACAAAATTTTTGTCTCAACTTTAAATGGCCATAACTCCCAAACTAGACGACTTAGCGCGAAAATAAGCCTAATTCGTGATCACTCCAAATCGGACAAAATTTTTTGTCTCAACTTTAAATGGCCATAACTCCCAAACTAGACGACTTAGCGCGAAAATAAGCCTAATTCGTGATCACTCCAAATCGGACAAAATTTTTGTCTCAACTTTAAATGGCCATAACTCCCAAACTAGACGACTTAGCGCGAAAATAAGCCTAATTCGTGATCACTCCAAATCGGACAAAATTTTTGTCTCAACTTTAAATGGCCATAACTCCCAAACTAGACGACTTAGCGCGAAAATAAGCCTAATTCGTGATCACTCCAAATCGGACAAAATTTTTTGTCTCAACTTTAAATGGCCATAACTCCCAAACTAGACGACTTAGCGAGAAAATAAGCCTAATTCGTGATCACTCAAAATCGGACAAAATTTTTTGTCTCAACTTTAAATGGCCATAACTCCCAAACTAGACGACTTAGCGCGAAAATAAGCCTAATTCGTGATCACTCCAAAATCGGACCAAATTTTTTGTCTCAACTTTAAATGGCCATAACTCCCAAACTAGACGACCTAGCGCAAAAAAAGCCTAATTCGTGATCACTCCAAATCGGACAAAATTTTTTGTCTCAACTTTAAATGGCCATAACTCCCAAACTAGACGACTTAGCGCGAAAATAAGCCTAATTCGTGATCACTCCAAATCGGACCAAATTTTTTGTCTCAACTTTAAATGGCCATAACTCCCAAACTAGACGACCTAGCGAGAAAATAAGCCTAATTCGTGATCACTCCAAATCGGACAAAATTTTTGTGTCTCAACTTTAAATGGCCATAACTCCCAAACTAGACGACTTAGCGCGAAAATAAGCCTAATTCGTGATCACTCAAAATCTGACAAAAGTTTCTGTCTCAACTTTAAATGGCCATAACTCCCAAACTAGACGACCTAGCGCAAAATAAGCCTAATTCGTGATCACTCCAAATCGGACCAAATTTTTTGTCTCAACTTTAAATGGCCATAACTCCCAAACTAGACGACTTAGCGCGAAAATAAGCCTAATTCGTGATCACTCCAAATCGGACCAAATTTTTTGTCTCAACTTTAAATGGCCATAACTCCCAAACTAGACGACTTAGCGCGAAAATAAGCCTAATTCGTGATCACTCCAAATCTGGCAAAATTTTTTGTCTCAACTTTAAATAGCCATAACTCCCAAACTAGACGACTTAGCGCAAAAATAAGCCTAATTCGTGATCACTCAAAATCTGACAAAATTTTTGTCTCAACTTTAAATGGCCATAACTCCCAAACTAGACGACCTAGCGCGAAAATAAGCCTAATTCGTGATCACTCCAAATCTGGCAAAAATTTTATGTCTCAACTTTAAATGGCCATAACTCCCAAACTAGACGACTTAGCGCGAAAATAAGCCTAATTCGTGATCACTCCAAATCTGGCAAAATTTTTTGTCTGAACTTTAAATGGCCATAACTCCCAAACTAGACGACCTAGCGAGAAAATAAGCCTAATTCGTGATCACTCAAATTCTGACAAAATTTTTTGTCACAACTTTAAATAGCCGTAACTCCCAAACTAGACGACTTAGCGCGAAAATAAGCCTAATTCGTGATCACTCAAAATCTGACAAAACGTTTTGTCTCAACTTTAAATGGCCATAACTCCCAAACTAGACGACTTAGCGCGAAAATAAGCCTAATTCGTGATCACTCCAAATCGGACCAAATTTTTGTCTCAACTTTAAATGGCCATAACTCCCAAACTAGACGACTTAGCGCGAAAATAAGCCTAATTCGTGATCACTCCAAATCGGACCAAATTTTTTGTCTCAACTTTAAATGGCCATAACTCCCAAACTAGACGACTTAGCGAGAAAATAAGCCTAATTCGTGATCACTCCAAATCGGACAAAATTTTTGTCTCAACTTTAAATGGCCATAACTCCCAAACTAGACGACTTAGCGCAAAATAAGCCTAATTCGTGATCACTCCAAATCGGACCAAATTTTTTGTCTCAACTTTAAATGGCCATAACTCCCAAACTAGACGACTTAGCGCGAAAATAAGCCTAATTCGTGATCACTCCAAATCGGACCAAATTTTTTGTCTCAACTTTAAATGGCCATAACTCCCAAACTAGACGACCTAGCGCGAAAATAAGCCTAATTCGTGATCACTCCAAATCGGACCAAATTTTTGTCTCAACTTTAAATGGCCATAACTCCCAAACTAGACGACTTAGCGCGAAAATAAGCCTAATTCGTGATCACTCCAAATCGGACAAAATTTTTTGTCTCAACTTTAAATGGCCATAACTCCCAAACTAGACGACTTAGCGCGAAAATAAGCCTAATTCGTGATCACTCCAAATCGGACCAAATTTTTTTGTCTCAACTTTAAATGGCCATAACTCCCCAAACTAGACGACTTAGCGCGAAAATAAGCCTAATTCGTGATCACTCCAAATCGGACCAAATTTTTGTCTCAACTTTAAATGGCCATAACTCCCAAACTAGACGACTTAGCGCGAAAATAAGCCTAATTCGTGATCACTCCAAATCGGACCAAATTTTTTGTCTCAACTTTAAATGGCCATAACTCCCAAACTAGACGACTTAGCGAGAAAATAAGCCTAATTCGTGATCACTCCAAATCGGACCAAATTTTTTGTCTCAACTTTAAATGGCCATAACTCCCAAACTAGACGACTTAGCGCGAAAATAAGCCTAATTCGTGATCACTCCAAATCGGACCAAATTTTTTTGTCTCAACTTTAAATGGCCATAACTCCCAAACTAGACGACCTAGCGCGAAAATAAGCCTAATTCGTGATCACTCCAAATCGGACAAAATTTTTTGTCTCAACTTTAAATGGCCATAACTCCCAAACTAGACGACTTAGCGCGAAAATAAGCCTAATTCGTGATCACTCCAAATCGGACCAAATTTTTTGTCTCAACTTTAAATGGCCATAACTCCCAAACTAGACGACCTAGCGCGAAAATAAGCCTAATTCGTGATCACTCCAAATCGGACCAAATTTTTTGTCTCAACTTTAAATGGCCATAACTCCCAAACTAGACGACTTAGCGCGAAAATAAGCCTAATTCGTGATCACTCCAAATCGGACCAAATTTTTGTCTCAACTTTAAATGGCCATAACTCCCAAACTAGACGACTTAGCGCGAAAATAAGCCTAATTCGTGATCACTCCAAATCGGACAAAATTTTTTGTCTCAACTTTAAATGGCCATAACTCCCAAACTAGACGACTTAGCGAAAAATAAGCCTAATTCGTGATCACTCCAAATCGGACAAAATTTTTTGTCTCAACTTTAAATGGCCATAACTCCCAAACTAGACGACTTAGCGCAAAATAAGCCTAATTCGTGATCACTCCAAATCGGACCAAATTTTTGTCTCTCTCAACTTTAAATGGCCATAACTCCCAAACTAGACGACCTAGCGCAAAAATAAGCCTAATTCGTGATCACTCCAAATCGGACAAAATTTTTGTGTCTCAACTTTAAATGGCCATAACTCCCAAACTAGACGACTTAGCGCGAAAATAAGCCTAATTCGTGATCACTCCAAATCGGACCAAAATTTTTTGTCTCAACTTTAAATGGCCATAACTCCCAAACTAGACGACTTAGCGCGAAAATAAGCCTAATTCGTGATCACTCCAAATCGGACCAAATTTTGTGTCTCAACTTTAAATGGCCATAACTCCCAAACTAGACGACTTAGCGCGAAAATAAGCCTAATTCGTGATCACTCCAAATCGGACCAATTTTTGTGTCTCAACTTTAAATGGCCATAACTCCCAAACTAGACGACTTAGCGCGAAAATAAGCCTAATTCGTGATCACTCCAAATCGGACCAAATTTTGTGTCTCAACTTAAAATGGCCATAACTCCCAAACTAGACGACCTAGCGCGAAAATAAGCCTAATTCGTGATCACTCCAAATCGGACAAAATTTTTTGTCTCAACTTTAAATGGCCATAACTCCCAAACTAGACGACTTAGCGCGAAAATAAGCCTAATTCGTGATCACTCCAAATCGGACCAAATTTTGTGTCTCAACTTTAAATGGCCATAACTCCCAAACTAGACGACTTAGCGCGAAAATAAGCCTAATTCGTGATCACTCCAAATCGGACCAAATTTTTTGTCTCAACTTAAAATGGCCATAACTCCCAAACTAGACGACTTAGCGCGAAAATAAGCCTAATTCGTGATCACTCCGAATCGGACCAAATTTTTTGTCTCAACTTGAATTGGCCATAACTCCCAAACTAGACGGCCTAGCGCGAAAATAAGCCTAATTCGTGATCACTCCAAATCGGACAAAATTTTGTGTCTCAACTTAAAATGGCCATAACTCCCAAACTAGACGACTTAGCGCGAAAATAAGCCTAATTCGTGATCACTCCAAATCGGACCAAATTTTTGTCTCAACTTTAAATGGCCATAACTCCCAAACTAGACGACTTAGCGCGAAAATAAGCCTAATTCGTGATCACTCCAAATCGGACCAAATTTTGTGTCTCAACTTTAAATGGCCATAACTCCCAAACTAGACGACTTAGCGCGAAAATAAGCCTAATTCGTGATCACTCCAAATCGGACCAAATTTTTGTCTCAACTTAAAATGGCCATAACTCCCAAACTAGACGGCTTAGCGCGAAAATAAGCCTAATTCGTGATCACTCCAAATCGGACCAAATTTTTTGTCTCAACTTAAAATGGCCATAACTCCCAAACTAGACGACTTAGCGCGAAAATAAGCCTAATTCGTGATCACTCCAAATCGGACCAAATTTTGTGTCTCAACTTTAATTGGCCATAACTCCCAAACTAGACGACTTAGCGCTACAATAAGCCTAATTCGTGATCACTCCAAATCGGACCAAATTTTTGTCTCAACTTAAAATGGCCATAACTCCCAAACTAGACGACTTAGCGCGAAAATAAGCCTAATTCGTGATCACTCAAATCGGACCAAATTTTGTGTCTCAACTTTAAATGGCCATAACTCCCAAACTAGACGACCTAGCGAAAAAATAAGCCTAATTCGTGATCACTCCAAATCGGACCAAATTTTTTGTCTCAACTTTAAATGGCCATAACTCCCAAACTAGACGACTTAGCGCGAAAATAAGCCTAATTCGTGATCACTCCAAATCGGACCAAATTTTTGTCTCAACTTTAAATGGCCATAACTCCCAAACTAGACGACTTAGCGCGAAAATAAGCCTAATTCGTGATCACTCCAAATCGGACCAAATTTTGTGTCTCAACTTTAAATGGCCATAACTCCCAAACTAGACGACTTAGCGCGAAAATAAGCCTAATTCGTGATCACTCCAAATCGGACCAATTTTTGTGTCTCAACTTTAAATGGCCATAACTCCCAAACTAGACGACTTAGCGCGAAAATAAGCCTAATTCGTGATCACTCCAAATCGGACCAAATTTTTGTCTCAACTTAAAATGGCCATAACTCCCAAACTAGACGGCCTAGCGCGAAAATAAGCCTAATTCGTGATCACTCCAAATCGGACCAATTTTTGTGTCTCAACTTTAAATGGCCATAACTCCCAAACTAGACGACTTAGCGCGAAAATAAGCCTAATTCGTGATCACTCCAAATCGGACCAAATTTTTTGTCTCAACTTAAAATGGCCATAACTCCCAAACTAGACGACTTAGCGCGAAAATAAGCCTAATTCGTGATCACTCCAAATCGGACCAAATTTTGTGTCTCAACTTTAAATGGCCATAACTCCCAAACTAGACGACTTAGCGCGAAAATAAGCCTAATTCGTGATCACTCCAAATCGGACCAATTTTTGTGTCTCAACTTTAAATGGCCATAACTCCCAAACTAGACGACTTAGCGCGAAAATAAGCCTAATTCGTGATCACTCCAAATCGGACCAAATTTTGTGTCTCAACTTTAAATGGCCATAACTCCCAAACTAGACGACCTAGCGCGAAAATAAGCCTAATTCGTGATCACTCCAAATCGGACCAAATTTTTGTCTCAACTTAAAATGGCCATAACTCCCAAACTAGACGACTTAGCGCGAAAATAAGCCTAATTCGTGATCACTCCAAATCGGACCAAATTTTGTGTCTCAACTTTAAATGGCCATAACTCCCAAACTAGACGACTTAGCGCGAAAATAAGCCTAATTCGTGATCACTCCAAATCGGACCAAATTTTGTGTCTCAACTTTAAATGGCCATAACTCCCAAACTAGACGACTTAGCGCGAAAATAAGCCTAATTCGTGATCACTCCAAATCGGACCAAATTTTGTGTCTCAACTTTAAATGGCCATAACTCCCAAACTAGACGACTTAGCGCGAAAATAAGCCTAATTCGTGATCACTCCAAATCGGACCAAATTTTTGTCTCAACTTAAAATGGCCATAACTCCCAAACTAGACGACTTAGCGCGAAAATAAGCCTAATTCGTGATCACTCCAAATCGGACCAAATTTTTGTGTCTCAACTTTAAATGGCCATAACTCCCAAACTAGACGACCTAGCGCGAAAATAAGCCTAATTCGTGATCACTCCAAATCGGACCAAATTTTTTTGTCTCAACTTTAAATGGCCATAACTCCCAAACTAGACGACTTAGCGCGAAAATAAGCCTAATTCGTGATCACTCCAAATCGGACCAAATTTTGTGTCTCAACTTTAAATGGCCATAACTCCCAAACTAGACGACCTAGCGCGAAAATAAGCCTAATTCGTGATCACTCCAAATCGGACCAAATTTTGTGTCTCAACTTTAAATGGCCATAACTCCCAAACTAGACGACTTAGCGCGAAAATAAGCCTAATTCGTGATCACTCCAAATCGGACCAAATTTTGTGTCTCAACTTTAAATGGCCATAACTCCCAAACTAGACGACTTAGCGCGAAAATAAGCCTAATTCGTGATCACTCCAAATCGGACCAAATTTTTGTCCCTCAACTTTAAATGGCCATAACTCCCAAACTAGACGACTTAGCGCGAAAATAAGCCTAATTCGTGATCACTCCAAATCGGACCAAATTTTGTGTCTCAACTTTAAATGGCCATAACTCCCAAACTAGACGACTTAGCGCGAAAATAAGCCTAATTCGTGATCACTCCAAATCGGACCAAATTTTTGTCTCTCAACTTTAAATGGCCATAACTCCCAAACTAGACGACCTAGCGCGAAAATAAGCCTAATTCGTGATCACTCCAAATCGGACCAAATTTTTGTGTCTCAACTTTAAATGGCCATAACTCCCAAACTAGACGACTTAGCGCGAAAATAAGCCTAATTCGTGATCACTCCAAATCGGACCAAATTTTGTGTCTCAACTTTAAATGGCCATAACTCCCAAACTAGACGACCTAGCGCGAAAATAAGCCTAATTCGTGATCACTCCAAATCGGACCAAATTTTTGTGTCTCAACTTTAAATGGCCATAACTCCCAAACTAGACGACTTAGCGCGAAAATAAGCCTAATTCGTGATCACTCCAAATCGGACCAAATTTTGTGTCTCAACTTTAAATGGCCATAACTCCCAAACTAGACGACCTAGCGCGAAAATAAGCCTAATTCGTGATCACTCCAAATCGGACCAAATTTTGTGTCTCAACTTTAAATGGCCATAACTCCCAAACTAGACGACTTAGCGAAAAATAAGCCTAATTCGTGATCACTCCAAATCGGACCAAATTTTGTGTCTCAACTTTAAATGGCCATAACTCCCAAACTAGACGACTTAGCGCGAAAATAAGCCTAATTCGTGATCACTCCAAATCGGACCAAATTTTGTGTCTCAACTTTAAATGGCCATAACTCCCAAACTAGACGACTTAGCGCGAAAATAAGCCTAATTCGTGATCACTCCAAATCGGACCAAATTTTTTGTCTCAACTTTAAAATGGCCATAACTCCCAAACTAGACGACCTAGCGCGAAAATAAGCCTAATTCGTGATCACTCCAAATCGGACCAAATTTTGTGTCTCAACTTTAAATGGCCATAACTCCCAAACTAGACGACTTAGCGCGAAAATAAGCCTAATTCGTGATCACTCCAAATCGGACCAAATTTTTGTCTCAACTTTAAATGGCCATAACTCCCAAACTAGACGACTTAGCGCGAAAATAAGCCTAATTCGTGATCACTCCAAATCGGACCAAATTTTTGTGTCTCAACTTTAAATGGCCATAACTCCCAAACTAGACGACCTAGCGCGAAAATAAGCCTAATTCGTGATCACTCCAAATCGGACCAAATTTTTGTCTCAACTTTAAATGGCCATAACTCCCAAACTAGACGACTTAGCGCGAAAATAAGCCTAATTCGTGATCACTCCAAATCGGACCAAATTTTGTGTCTCAACTTTAAATGGCCATAACTCCCAAACTAGACGACTTAGCGCGAAAATAAGCCTAATTCGTGATCACTCCAAATCGGACCAAATTTTGTGTCTCAACTTTAAATGGCCATAACTCCCAAACTAGACGACTTAGCGCAAAAATAAGCCTAATTCGTGATCACTCCAAATCGGACCAAATTTTGTGTCTCAACTTAAAATGGCCATAACTCCCAAACTAGACGACTTAGCGCGAAAATAAGCCTAATTCGTGATCACTCCAAATCGGACCAATTTTCGTGTCTCAACTTTAAATGGCCATAACTCCCAAACTAGACGACTTAGCGCGAAAATAAGCCTAATTCGTGATCACTCCAAATCGGACCAAATTTTGTGTCTCAACTTAAAATGGCCATAACTCCCAAACTAGACGACTTAGCGCGAAAATAAGCCTAATTCGTGATCACTCCAAATCGGACCAAATTTTGTGTCTCAACTTTAAATGGCCATAACTCCCAAACTAGACGACTTAGCGCGAAAATAAGCCTAATTCGTGATCACTCCAAATCGGACCAATTTTTGTGTCTCAACTTTAAATGGCCATAACTCCCAAACTAGACGACTTAGCGCGAAAATAAGCCTAATTCGTGATCACTCCAAATCGGACCAAATTTTGTGTCTCAACTTAAAATGGCCATAACTCCCAAACTAGACGGCCTAGAGCGAAAATAAGCCTAATTCGTGATCACTCCAAATCGGACCAAATTTTTTGTCTCAACTTAAAATGGCCATAACTCCCAAACTAGACGACTTAGCGCGAAAATAAGCCTAATTCGTGATCACTCCAAATCGGACCAAATTTTTGTCTCAACTTTAAATGGCCATAACTCCCAAACTAGACGACTTAGCGCGAAAATAAGCCTAATTCGTGATCACTCCAAATCGGACCAAATTTTGTGTCTCAACTTTAAATGGCCATAACTCCCAAACTAGACGACTTAGCGCGAAAATAAGCCTAATTCGTGATCACTCCAAATCGGACCAAATTTTGTCTCAACTTTAAATGGCCATAACTCCCAAACTAGACGACCTAGCGCGAAAATAAGCCTAATTCGTGATCACTCCAAATCGGACCAAATTTTGTGTCTCAACTTTAAATGGCCATAACTCCCAAACTAGACGACTTAGCGCGAAAATAAGCCTAATTCGTGATCACTCCAAATCGGACCAAATTTTGTGTCTCAACTTTAAATGGCCATAACTCCCAAACTAGACGACCTAGCGCGAAAATAAGCCTAATTCGTGATCACTCCAAATCGGACCAAATTTTGTGTCTCAACTTTAAATGGCCATAACTCCCAAACTAGACGACCTAGCGCGAAAATAAGCCTAATTCGTGATCACTCCAAATCGGACCAAATTTTGTGTCTCAACTTTAAATGGCCATAACTCCCAAACTAGACGACCTAGCGCGAAAATAAGCCTAATTCGTGATCACTCCAAATCGGACCAAATTTTGTGTCTCAACTTTAAATGGCCATAACTCCCAAACTAGACGACCTAGCGCGAAAATAAGCCTAATTCGTGATCACTCCAAATCGGACCAAATTTTTTGTGTCTCAACTTTAAATGGCCATAACTCCCAAACTAGACGACTTAGCGCGAAAATAAGCCTAATTCGTGATCACTCCAAATCGGACCAAATTTTTTGTCTCAACTTAAAATGGCCATAACTCCCAAACTAGACGGCCTACCGCGAAAATACGCCCAATTCGTGATTTCTTCAAATCGGACCAATTTTTGTGTCTCAACTTAAAATAAGCCTAATTCGTGATCACTCCAAATCGGACCAATTTTTGTGTCTTAACTTTAAATGGCCATAACTCCCAAACTAGACGACCTAGCGCGAAAATAAGCCTAATTCGTGATCACTCCAAATCGGACCAAATTTTGTGTCTCAACTTTAAATGGCCATAACTCCCAAACTAGACGACTTAGCGCGAAAATAAGCCTAATTCGTGATCACTCCAAATCGGACCAATTTTTGTGTCTCAACTTTAAATGGCCATAACTCCCAAACTAGACGACTTAGCGCGAAAATAAGCCTAATTCGTGATCACTCCAAATCGGACCAAATTTTGTGTCTCAACTTTAAATGGCCATAACTCCCAAACTAGACGACTTAGCGCGAAAATAAGCCTAATTCGTGATCACTCCAAATCGGACCAATTTTTGTGTCTCAACTTTAAATGGCCATAACTCCCAAACTAGACGACTTAGCGCGAAAATAAGCCTAATTCGTGATCACTCCAAATCGGACCAAATTTTGTGTCTCAACTTTAAATGGCCATAACTCACAAACTAGACGACCTAGCGCGAAAATAAGCCTAATTCGTGATCACTCCAAATCGGACCAATTTTTGTGTCTCAACTTTAAATGGCCATAACTCCCAAACTAGACGACTTAGCGCGAAAATAAGCCTAATTCGTGATCACTCCAAATCGGACCAAATTTTGTGTCTCAACTTTAAATGGCCATAACTCCCAAACTAGACGACCTAGCGCGAAAATAAGCCTAATTCGTGATCACTCCAAATCGGACCAAATTTTGTGTCTCAACTTTAAATGGCCATAACTCCCAAACTAGACGACTTAGCGCGAAAATAAGCCTAATTCGTGATCACTCCAAATCGGACCAAATTTTTTGTCTCAACTTTAAATGGCCATAACTCCCAAACTAGACGACCTAGCGCGAAAATAAGCCTAATTCGTGATCACTCCAAATCGGACCAAATTTTTGTGTCTCAACTTTAAATGGCCATAACTCCCAAACTAGACGACTTAGCGCGAAAATAAGCCTAATTCGTGATCACTCCAAATCGGACCAAATTTTGTGTCTCAACTTTAAATGGCCATAACTCCCAAACTAGACGACCTAGCGCGAAAATAAGCCTAATTCGTGATCACTCCAAATCGGACCAAATTTTGTGTCTCAACTTTAAATGGCCATAACTCCCAAACTAGACGACCTAGCGCGAAAATAAGCCTAATTCGTGATCACTCCAAATCGGACCAAATTTTTGTGTCTCAACTTTAAATGGCCATAACTCCCAAACTAGACGACTTAGCGCGAAAATAAGCCTAATTCGTGATCACTCCAAATCGGACCAAATTTTGTGTCTCAACTTTAAATGGCCATAACTCCCAAACTAGACGACCTAGCGCGAAAATAAGCCTAATTCGTGATCACTCCAAATCGGACCAAATTTTTGTGTCTCAACTTTAAAATGGCCATAACTCCCAAACTAGACGACCTAGCGCGAAAATAAGCCTAATTCGTGATCACTCCAAATCGGACCAAATTTTGTGTCTCAACTTTAAATGGCCATAACTCCCAAACTAGACGACCTAGCGCGAAAATAAGCCTAATTCGTGATCACTCCAAATCGGACCAAATTTTGTGTCTCAACTTTAAATGGCCATAACTCCCAAACTAGACGACCTAGCGCGAAAATAAGCCTAATTCGTGATCACTCCAAATCGGACCAAATTTTGTGTCTCAACTTTAAATGGCCATAACTCCCAAACTAGACGACTTAGCGCGAAAATAAGCCTAATTCGTGATCACTTCAAATCGGACCAAATTTTGTGTCTCAACTTTAAATGGCCATAACTCCCAAACTAGACGACCTAGCGCGAAAATAAGCCTAATTCGTGATCACTCCAAATCGGACCAAATTTTGTGTCTCAACTTTAAATGGCCATAACTCCCAAACTAGACGACTTAGCGCGAAAATAAGCCTAATTCGTGATCACCCCAAATCGGACCAATTTTTGTGTCTCAACTTTAAATGGCCATAACTCCCAAACTAGACGACTTAGCGCGAAAATAAGCCTAATTCGTGATCACTCCAAATCGGACCAAATTTTGTGTCTCAACTTTAAATGGCCATAACTCCCAAACTAGACGACTTAGCGCGAAAATAAGCCTAATTCGTGATCACTCCAAATCGGACCAAATTTTGTGTCTCAACTTTAAATGGCCATAACTCCCAAACTAGACGACCTAGCGCGAAAATAAGCCTAATTCGTGATCACTCCAAATCGGACCAAATTTTGTGTCTCAACTTTAAATGGCCATAACTCCCAAACTAGACGACCTAGCGCGAAAATAAGCCTAATTCGTGATCACTCCAAATCGGACCAAATTTTGTGTCTCAACTTTAAATGGCCATAACTCCCAAACTAGACGACTTAGCGCGAAAATAAGCCTAATTCGTGATCACTCCAAATCGGACCAAATTTTGTGTCTCAACTTTAAATGGCCATAACTCCCAAACTAGACGACTTAGCGCGAAAATAAGCCTAATTCGTGATCACTCCAAATCGGACCAAATTTTTGTGTCTCAACTTAAAATGGCCATAACTCCCAAACTAGACGACCTAGCGCGAAAATAAGCCTAATTCGTGATCACTCCAAATCGGACCAAATTTTGTGTCTCAACTTTAAATGGCCATAACTCCCAAACTAGACGACCTAGCGCGAAAATAAGCCTAATTCGTGATCACTCCAAATCGGACCAAATTTTGTGTCTCAACTTTAAATGGCCATAACTCCCAAACTAGACGACCTAGCGCGAAAATAAGCCTAATTCGTGATCACTCCAAATCGGACCAAATTTTGTGTCTCAACTTTAAATGGCCATAACTCCCAAACTAGACGACCTAGCGCGAAAATAAGCCTAATTCGTGATCACTCCAAATCGGACCAAATTTTTGTCTCAACTTTAAATGGCCATAACTCCCAAACTAGACGACCTAGCGCGAAAATAAGCCTAATTCGTGATCACTCCAAATCGGACCAAATTTTGTGTCTCAACTTTAAATGGCCATAACTCCCAAACTAGACGACCTAGCGCAAAAATAAGCCTAATTCGTGATCACTCCAAATCGGACCAAATTTTGTGTCTCAACTTTAAATGGCCATAACTCCCAAACTAGACGACTTAGCGCGAAAATAAGCCTAATTCGTGATCACTCCAAATCGGACCAAATTTTTGTGTCTCAACTTTAAATGGCCATAACTCCCAAACTAGACGACCTAGCGCGAAAATAAGCCTAATTCGTGATCACTCCAAATCGGACCAAATTTTTGTCTCAACTTTAAATGGCCATAACTCCCAAACTAGACGACCTTAGCGCGAAAATAAGCCTAATTCGTGATCACTCCAAATCGGACCAAATTTTGTGTCTCAACTTTAAATGGCCATAACTCCCAAACTAGACGACCTAGCGCGAAAATAAGCCTAATTCGTGATCACTCCAAATCGGACCAAATTTTGTGTCTCAACTTTAAATGGCCATAACTCCCAAACTAGACGACTTAGCGCGAAAATAAGCCTAATTCGTGATCACTCC
Organism: Chymomyza costata; assembly: GCA_018150985.1. Lineage (NCBI taxonomy): Eukaryota > Metazoa > Arthropoda > Insecta > Diptera > Drosophilidae > Chymomyza > Chymomyza costata. Next base: position 6,837,297 of record JAECWU010000003.1, on the reverse strand, counting down.
AAATCGGACCAAATTTTGTGTCTCAACTTTAAATGGCCATAACTCCCAAACTAGACGACCTAGCGCGAAAATAAGCCTAATTCGTGATCACTCCAAATCGGACCAAATTTTTGTGTCTCAACTTTAAATGGCCATAACTCCCAAACTAGACGACTTAGCGCGAAAATAAGCCTAATTCGTGATCACTCCAAATCGGACCAAATTTTGTGTCTCAACTTTAAATGGCCATAACTCCCAAACTAGACGACTTAGCGCGAAAATAAGCCTAATTCGTGATCACTCCAAATCGGACCAAATTTTGTGTCTCAACTTTAAATGGCCATAACTCCCAAACTAGACGACTTAGCGCGAAAATAAGCCTAATTCGTGATCACTCCAAATCGGACCAAATTTTTGTGTCTCAACTTTAAATGGCCATAACTCCCAAACTAGACGACCTAGCGCGAAAATAAGCCTAATTCGTGATCACTCCAAATCGGACCAAATTTTGTGTCTCAACTTTAAATGGCCATAACTCCCAAACTAGACGACTTAGCGCGAAAATAAGCCTAATTCGTGATCACTCCAAATCGGACCAAATTTTGTGTCTCAACTTTAAATGGCCATAACTCCCAAACTAGACGACTTAGCGCGAAAATAAGCCTAATTCGTGATCACTCCAAATCGGACCAAATTTTGTGTCTCAACTTAAAATGGCCATAACTCCCAAACTAGACGACCTAGCGCGAAAATAAGCCTAATTCGTGATCACTCCAAATCGGACCAAATTTTTGTGTCTCAACTTTAAATGGCCATAACTCCCAAACTAGACGACTTAGCGCGAAAATAAGCCTAATTCGTGATCACTCCAAATCGGACCAAATTTTGTGTCTCAACTTTAAATGGCCATAACTCCCAAACTAGACGACCTAGCGCGAAAATAAGCCTAATTCGTGATCACTCCAAATCGGACCAAATTTTGTGTCTCAACTTTAAATGGCCATAACTCCCAAACTAGACGACCTAGCGCGAAAATAAGCCTAATTCGTGATCACTCCAAATCGGACCAAATTTTTGTGTCTCAACTTTAAATGGCCATAACTCCCAAACTAGACGACCTAGCGCGAAAATAAGCCTAATTCGTGATCACTCCAAATCGGACCAAATTTTGTGTCTCAACTTTAAATGGCCATAACTCCCAAACTAGACGACCTAGCGCGAAAATAAGCCTAATTCGTGATCACTCCAAATCGGACCAAATTTTGTGTCTCAACTTTAAATGGCCATAACTCCCAAACTAGACGACCTTAGCGCGAAAATAAGCCTAATTCGTGATCACTCCAAATCGGACCAAATTTTGTGTCTCAACTTTAAATGGCCATAACTCCCAAACTAGACGACCTAGCGCGAAAATAAGCCTAATTCGTGATCACTCCAAATCGGACCAAATTTTGTGTCTCAACTTTAAATGGCCATAACTCCCAAACTAGACGACCTAGCGCGAAAATAAGCCTAATTCGTGATCACTCCAAATCGGACCAAATTTTGTGTCTCAACTTTAAATGGCCATAACTCCCAAACTAGACGACTTAGCGCGAAAATAAGCCTAATTCGTGATCACTCCAAATCGGACCAAATTTTGTCTCAACTTTAAATGGCCATAACTCCCAAACTAGACGACCTAGCGCGAAAATAAGCCTAATTCGTGATCACTCCAAATCGGACCAAATTTTGTGTCTCAACTTTAAATGGCCATAACTCCCAAACTAGACGACCTAGCGCGAAAATAAGCCTAATTCGTGATCACTCCAAATCGGACCAAATTTTCGTGTCTCAACTTTAAATGGCCATAACTCCCAAACTAGACGACTTAGCGCGAAAATAAGCCTAATTCGTGATCACTCCAAATCGGACCAAATTTTGTGTCTCAACTTTAAATGGCCATAACTCCCAAACTAGACGACTTAGCGCGAAAATAAGCCTAATTCGTGATCACTCCAAATCGGACCAAATTTTCTGTCTCAACTTTAAATGGCCATAACTCCCAAACTAGACGACTTAGCGCGAAAATAAGCCTAATTCGTGATCACTCCAAATCGGACCAAATTTTGTGTCTCAACTTTAAATGGCCATAACTCCCAAACTAGACGACTTAGCGCGAAAATAAGCCTAATTCGTGATCACTCCAAATCGGACCAAATTTTGTGTCTCAACTTTAAATGGCCATAACTCCCAAACTAGACGACTTAGCGCGAAAATAAGCCTAATTCGTGATCACTCCAAATCGGACCAAATTTTGTGTCTCAACTTTAAATGGCCATAACTCCCAAACTAGACGACCTAGCGCGAAAATAAGCCTAATTCGTGATCACTCCAAATCGGACCAAATTTTGTGTCTCAACTTTAAATGGCCATAACTCCCAAACTAGACGACTTAGCGCGAAAATAAGCCTAATTCGTGATCACTCCAAATCGGACCAAATTTTGTGTCTCAACTTTAAATGGCCATAACTCCCAAACTAGACGACTTAGCGCGAAAATAAGCCTAATTCGTGATCACTCCAAATCGGACCAATTTTTGTGTCTCAACTTTAAATGGCCATAACTCCCAAACTAGACGACTTAGCGCGAAAATAAGCCTAATTCGTGATCACTCCAAATCGGACCAAATTTTTGTCTCAACTTAAAATGGCCATAACTCCCAAACTAGACGACCTTAGCGCGAAAATAAGCCTAATTCGTGATCACTCCAAATCGGACCAAATTTTGTGTCTCAACTTTAAATGGCCATAACTCCCAAACTAGACGACTTAGCGCAAAAATAAGCCTAATTCGTGATCACTCCAAATCGGACCAAATTTTGTGTCTCAACTTAAAATGGCCATAACTCCCAAACTAGACGACCTAGCGCGAAAATAAGCCTAATTCGTGATCACTCCAAATCGGACCAAATTTTTGTCTCAACTTAAAATGGCCATAACTCCCAAACTAGACGACCTAGCGCGAAAATAAGCCTAATTCGTGATCACTCCAAATCGGACCAAATTTTGTGTCTCAACTTTAAATGGCCATAACTCCCAAACTAGACGACTTAGCGCGAAAATAAGCCTAATTCGTGATCACTCCAAATCGGACCAAATTTTTGTCTCAACTTTAAATGGCCATAACTCCCAAACTAGACGACCTAGCGCGAAAATAAGCCTAATTCGTGATCACTCCAAATCGGACCAATTTTTGTGTCTCAACTTTAAATGGCCATAACTCCCAAACTAGACGACTTAGCGCGAAAATAAGCCTAATTCGTGATCACTCCAAATCGGACCAAATTTTGTGTCTCAACTTTAAATGGCCATAACTCCCAAACTAGACGACTTAGCGCGAAAATAAGCCTAATTCGTGATCACTCCAAATCGGACCAAATTTTGTGTCTCAACTTTAAATGGCCATAACTCCCAAACTAGACGACTTAGCGCGAAAATAAGCCTAATTCGTGATCACTCCAAATCGGACCAAATTTTTTGTCTCAACTTTAAATGGCCATAACTCCCAAACTAGACGACTTAGCGCGAAAATAAGCCTAATTCGTGATCACTCCAAATCGGACCAAATTTTGTGTCTCAACTTAAAATGGCCATAACTCCCAAACTAGACGACCTAGCGAGAAAATAAGCCTAATTCGTGATCACTCCAAATCGGACCAATTTTTGTGTCTCAACTTTAAATGGCCATAACTCCCAAACTAGACGACTTAGCGCGAAAATAAGCCTAATTCGTGATCACTCCAAATCGGACCAAATTTTGTGTCTCAACTTTAAATGGCCATAACTCCCAAACTAGACGGCCTAGCGCGAAAATAAGCCTAATTCGTGATCACTCCAAATCGGACCAAATTTTTGTCTCAACTTAAAATGGCCATAACTCCCAAACTAGACGACTTAGCGCGAAAATAAGCCTAATTCGTGATCACTCCAAATCGGACCAAATTTTGTGTCTCAACTTTAAATGGCCATAACTCCCAAACTAGACGACCTTAGCGCGAAAATAAGCCTAATTCGTGATCACTCCAAATCGGACCAAATTTTGTGTTTCAACTTTAAATGGCCATAACTCCCAAACTAGACGACTTAGCGCGAAAATAAGCCTAATTCGTGATCACTCCAAATCGGACCAATTTTTGTGTCTCAACTTTAAATGGCCATAACTCCCAAACTAGACGACTTAGCGCGAAAATAAGCCTAATTCGTGATCACTCCAAATCGGACCAATTTTTGTGTCTCAACTTTAAATGGCCATAACTCCCAAACTAGACGACTTAGCGCGAAAATAAGCCTAATTCGTGATCACTCCAAATCGGACCAAATTTTTGTCTCAACTTAAAATGGCCATAACTCCCAAACTAGACGACTTAGCGCGAAAATAAGCCTAATTCGTGATCACTCCAAATCGGACCAAATTTTGTGTCTCAACTTTAAATGGCCATAACTCCCAAACTAGACGACCTAGCGCGAAAATAAGCCTAATTCGTGATCACTCCAAATCGGACCAAATTTTGTGTCTCAACTTTAAATGGCCATAACTCCCAAACTAGACGACTTAGCGCGAAAATAAGCCTAATTCGTGATCACTCCAAATCGGACCAAATTTTGTGTCTCAACTTTAAATGGCCATAACTCCCAAACTAGACGACCTTAGCGCGAAAATAAGCCTAATTCGTGATCACTCCAAATCGGACCAAATTTTTGTGTCTCAACTTTAAATGGCCATAACTCCCAAACTAGACGACTTAGCGCGAAAATAAGCCATAACTCCCAAACTAGACGGCCTAGCGCGAAAATAAGCCTAATTCGTGATCACTCCAAATCGGACCAATTTTTGTGTCTCAACTTTAAATGGCCATAACTCCCAAACTAGACGACTTAGCGCGAAAATAAGCCTAATTCGTGATCACTCCAAATCGGACCAAATTTTGTGTCTCAACTTTAAATGGCCATAACTCCCAAACTAGACGACTTAGCGCGAAAATAAGCCTAATTCGTGATCACTCCAAATCGGACCAAATTTTTGTCTCAACTTTAAATGGCCATAACTCCCAAACTAGACGACTTAGCGCGAAAATAAGCCTAATTCGTGATCACTCCAAATCGGACCAATTTTTGTGTCTCAACTTTAAATGGCCATAACTCCCAAACTAGACGACTTAGCGCGAAAATAAGCCTAATTCGTGATCACTCCAAATCGGACCAAATTTTGTGTCTCAACTTTAAATGGCCATAACTCCCAAACTAGACGACCTAGCGCGAAAATAAGCCTAATTCGTGATCACTCCAAATCGGACCAAATTTTTGTGTCTCAACTTTAAATGGCCATAACTCCCAAACTAGACGACTTAGCGCGAAAATAAGCCTAATTCGTGATCACTCCAAATCGGACCAAATTTTGTGTCTCAACTTTAAATGGCCATAACTCCCAAACTAGACGACCTAGCGCGAAAATAAGCCTAATTCGTGATCACTCCAAATCGGACCAAATTTTGTGTCTCAACTTTAAATGGCCATAACTCCCAAACTAGACGACTTAGCGCGAAAATAAGCCTAATTCGTGATCACTCCAAATCGGACCAATTTTTGTGTCTCAACTTTAAATGGCCATAACTCCCAAACTAGACGACTTAGCGCGAAAATAAGCCTAATTCGTGATCACTCCAAATCGGACCAAATTTTTGTGTCTCAACTTTAAATGGCCATAACTCCCAAACTAGACGACCTAGCGCGAAAATAAGCCTAATTCGTGATCACTCCAAATCGGACCAAATTTTGTGTCTCAACTTTAAATGGCCATAACTCCCAAACTAGACGACTTAGCGCGAAAATAAGCCTAATTCGTGATCACTCCAAATCGGACCAAATTTTGTGTCTCAACTTTAAATGGCCATAACTCCCAAACTAGACGACTTAGCGCGAAAATAAGCCTAATTCGTGATCACTCCAAATCGGACCAAATTTTTGTGTCTCAACTTTAAATGGCCATAACTCCCAAACTAGACGACTTAGCGCGAAAATAAGCCTAATTCGTGATCACTCCAAATCGGACCAAATTTTTTGTGTCTCAACTTTAAATGGCCATAACTCCCAAACTAGACGACTTAGCGCGAAAATAAGCCTAATTCGTGATCACTCCAAATCGGACCAAATTTTGTGTCTCAACTTTAAATGGCCATAACTCCCAAACTAGACGACTTAGCGCGAAAATAAGCCTAATTCGTGATCACTCCAAATCGGACCAAATTTTGTGTCTCAACTTTAAATGGCCATAACTCCCAAACTAGACGACTTAGCGCGAAAATAAAAGCCTAATTCGTGATCACTCCAAATCGGACCAAATTTTGTGTCTCAACTTTAAATGGCCATAACTCCCAAACTAGACGACTTAGCGCGAAAATAAGCCTAATTCGTGATCACTCCAAATCGGACCAAATTTTTTGCTGTCTCAACTTTAAATGGCCATAACTCCCAAACTAGACGACCTAGCGAAAAAATAAGCCTAATTCGTGATCACTCCAAATCGGACAAAATTTTATCTCTCAACTTTAAATCGCCATAACTCCCAAACTAGACGACTTAGCGCAAAAATAAGCCTAATTCGTGATCACTCCAAATCGGACCAAATTTTGCTGTCTCAACTTTAAATGGCCATAACTCCCAAACTAGACGACCTAGCGCAAAAAAAGCCTAATTCGTGATCACTCCAAATCGGAAAAAATTTTTCTCTCAACTTTAAATCGCCATAACTCCCAAACTAGACGACTTAGCGCAAAATAAGCCTAATTCGTGATCACTCCAAATCGGACCAAATTTTGCTGTCTCAACTTTAAATGGCCATAACTCCCAAACTAGACGACCTAGCGCAAAATAAGCCTAATTCGTGATCACTCCAAATCGGACCAAATTTTTGTCTCTCAACTTTAAATCGCCATAACTCCCAAACTAGACGACTTAGCGCGAAAATAAGCCTAATTCGTGATCACTCCAAATCGGACCAAATTTTCTGTCTCAACTTTAAATGGCCATAACTCCCAAACTAGACGACTTAGCGCGAAAATAAGCCTAATTCGTGATCACTCCAAATTCGAACCAAATTTTCTCCCTCAACTTTAAATCGCCATAACTCCCAAACTAGACGACTTAGCGCAAAAATAAGCCTAATTCGTGATCACTTCAAATCGGACCAAATTTGCTGTCTCAACATTAAATGGCCATAACTCCCAAACTAGACGACCTAGCGAAAAAAAGCCAAATTCGTGATCACTCCAAATCAGAAAAATTTTATCTCTCAACTTTAAATCGCCATAACTCCCAAACTAGACGACTTAGCGCGAAAATAAGCCTAATTCGTGATCACTTCAAATCGGACCAAATTTTGTTTGTCTCAACTTTAAATGGCCATAACTCCCAAACTAGACGACCTAGCGAAAAAAAAGCCAAATTCGTGGTCACTCCAAATCAGAAAAATTTTATCTCTCAACTTTAAATCGCCATAACTCCCAAACTAGACGACTTAGCGCGAAAATAAGCCTAATTCGTGATCACTCCAAATCGGACCAAATTTTGTGTCTCAACTTTAAATGGCCATAACTCCCAAACTAGACGACTTAGCGCGAAAATAAGCCTAATTCGTGATCACTCCAAATCGGACCAAATTTTCTCTCTCAACTTTAAATCGCCATAACTCCCAAACTAGACGACTTAGCGCGAAAATAAGCCTAATTCGTGATCACTCCAAATCGGACCAAATTTTCTCTCTCAACTTTAAATGGCCATAACTCCCAAACTAGACGACTTAGCGAAAAAAAAGCCAAATTCGTGATCACTCCAAATCGGAAAAAATTTTATCTCTCAACTTTAAATCGCCATAACTTCCAAACTAGACAACTTAGCGAAAATAAGCCTAATTCGTGATCACTCCAAATCGGACCAAATTTTGCTGTCTCAACATTAAATGGCCATAACTCCCAAACTAGACGACCTAGCGAAAAAAAAGCCAAATTCGTGATCACTCCAAATCGGAAAAAATTTTATCTCTCAACTTTAAATCGCCATAACTTCCAAACTAGACAACTTAGCGAAAATAAGCCTAATTCGTGATCACTTCAAATCGGACCAAATTTGCTGTCTCAACATTAAATGGCCATAACTCCCAAACAAGACTACCTAGCGAAAATAAGCCTAGTCCGTGATCACTCCAAATCGGACCAAATTCTCTCTCTCAACTTTAAATCGCCATAAGTCCAAAGCTAGACGACTTAGCGCGAAAATAAGCCTATTTCGTGATCTCTCCAAATCGGACCAAATTTTCTCTCTCGACTTTAAATGGCCATAACTCCCAAACTAGACGAATTAGCGCGAAAATAAGCCTAATTCGTGATCACTCCGATTCGAACCAAATTTTCTCCCTCAAGTTTAAATCGCCATAAATCCCAAACTAGACGCCTTAGCGCAAAAATAAGCCTAATTCGTGATCACTTCAAATCGGACCAAATTTGCTGTCTCAACATTAAATGGCCATAACTCCCAAACCAGACGACCTAGCGAAAAAAATGCCAAATTCGTGGTCACTCCAAATCAGAAAAATTTTATCTCTCAACTTTAAATCGCCATAACTCCCAAACTAGACGACTCAGCGCGAAAATAAGCCTAATTCGTGATCACTTCAAATCGGACCAAATTTGCTGTCTCAACATTAAATGGCCATAACTCCCAAACCAGACGACCTAGCGAAAAAAATGCCAAATTCGTGGTCACTCCAAATCAGAAAAATTTTATCTCTCAACTTTAAATCGCCATAACTCCCAAACTAGACGACTTAGCGCGAAAATAAGCCTAATTCGTGATCACTCCGATTCGAACCAAATTTTCTCCCTCAACTTTAAATCGCCATAACTCCCAAGCTAGACGACTTAGCGCGAAAATAAGCCTAATTCGTGATCACTCCAAATCGGACCAAATTTTCTCTCTCGACTTTAAATGGCCATAACTCCCAAACTAGACGAATTAGCGAAAAAAAAGCCAAATTCGTGATCACTCCAAATCGGAAAAAATTTTCTCTCTCAACTTTAAATGGCCATAACTCCCAAACTAGACGACTTAGCGAAAAAAATAAGCCAAATTCGTGATCACTCCAAATCGGAAAAAATTTTATCTCTCAACTTTAAATCGCCATAACTCCCAAACTAGACAACTTAGCGAAAAAATAAGCCTAATTCGTGATCACTCCAAATCGGACCAAATTTTGTTTCTCAACTTTAAATGGCCATAACTCCCAAACTAGACGACTTAGCGCGAAAATAAGCCTTATTCGTGATCACTTTAAATCAGAAAAAATTTTCTCTCAACTTTAAATCGCCATAACTCCCAAACTAGACGACTTAGCGCGAAAATAAGCCTAATTCGTGATCACTCCAAATCGGACCAAATTTTCTCTCTCAACTTTAAATGGCCATAACTCCCAAACTAGACGACTTAGCGCGAAAATAAGCCTAATTCGTGATCACTCCGATTCGAACCAAATTTTCTCCCTCAAGTTTAAATCGCCATAACTCCCAAACTAGACGCCTTAGCGCAAAAATAAGCCTAATTCGTGATCACTTCAAATCGGACCAAATTTGCTGTCTCAACTTTAAATCGCCATAACTCCCAAACTAGACGACCTAGCGAAAAAAAGCCAAATTCGTGATCACTCCAAATCGAAAAAATTTATATCTCTCAACTTTAAATCGCCATAACTCCCAAACTAGACGACTTAGCGCGAAAATAAGCCTAATTCGTGATCACTCCGATTCGAACCAAATTTTCTCCCTCAACTTTAAATCGCCATAACTCCCTAGCTAGACGACTTAGCGCGAAAATAAGCCTAATTCGTGATCACTCAAAATCGGACCAAATTTTCTGTCTCAACTTTAAATGGCCATAACTCCCAAACTAGACGACTTAGCGCGAAAATAAGCCTAATTCGTGATCACTCCAAATCGGACCAAATTTTCTCTCTCAACTTTAAATCGCCATAACTCCCAAACTAGACGACTTAGCGAAAATAAGCCTAATTCGTGATCACTTCAAATCGGACCAAATTTTCTGTCTCAACTTTAAATGGCCATAACTCCCAAACTAGACGACCTAGCGAAAAAAAAGCCTAATTCGTGGTCACTCCAAATTAGAAAAATTTTATCTCTCAACTTTAAATCGCCATAACTCCCAAACTAGACGACTTAGCGCGAAAATAAGCCTAATTCGTGATCACTCCAAATCGGACCAAATTTTCTGTCTCAACATTAAATGGCCATAACTCCCAAACTAGACGACCTAGCGAAAAAAAAGCCTAATTCGTGATCACTCCAAATCAGAAAAATTTTATCTCTCAACTTTAAATCGCCATAACTCCCAAACTAGACGACTTAGCGCGAAAATAAGCCTAATTCGTGATCACTCCAAATCGGACCAAATTTTCTCCTCAACTTTAAATCGCCATAACTCCCAAACTAGACGACTTAGCGCGAAAATAAGCCTAATTCGTGATCACTCCAAATCGGACCAAATTTTCTGTCTCAACTTTAAATGGCCATAACTCCCAAACTAGACGACTTAGCGAAAAAAAGCCTAATTCGTGATCACTCCAAATCGGAAAAAATTTTGTCTCTAACTTTAAATGGCCATAACTCCCAAACTAGACGACTTAGCGCGAAAATAAGCCTAATTCGTGATCACTCCAAATCGGACCAAATTTTTATCTCTCAACTTTAAATGGCCATAACTCCCAAACTAGACGACTTAGCGCAAAATAAGCCTAATTCGTGATCACTCCAAATCGGACCAAATTTTTGTTTCTCAACTTTAAATGGCCATAACTCCCAAACTAGACGACTTAGCGCGAAAATAAGCCTAATTCGTGATCACTTTAAATCGGACAAAATTTTTTCTCTCAACTTTAAATGGCCATAACTCCCAAACTAGACGACTTAGCGCGAAAATAAGCCTAATTCGTGATCACTCCAAATCGGACCAAATTTTCTCTCTCAACTTTAAATGGCCATAACTCCCAAACTAGACGACTTAGCGCGAAAATAAGCCTAATTCGTGATCACTCCAAATCGGACCAAATTTTCTGTCTCAACTTTAAATGGCCATAACTCCCAAACTAGACGACTTAGCGCGAAAATAAGCCTAATTCGTGATCACTCCAAATCGAACCAAATTTTCTCTCTCAACTTTAAATCGCCATAACTCCCAAACTAGACGACTTAGCGCGAAAATAAGCCTAATTCGTGATCACTTCAAATCGGACCAAATTTGCTGTCTCAACATTAAATGGCCATAACTCCCAAACTAGACGACCTAGCGAAAAAAAAGCCAAATTCGTGATCACTCCAAATCGGAAAAAATTTTATCTCTCAACTTTAAATCGCCATAACTCCCAAACTAGACGACTTAGCGCGAAAATAAGCCTAATTCGTGATCACTTCAAATCGGACCAAATTTGCTGTCTCAACATTAAATGGCCATAACTCCCAAACTAGACGACCTAGCGAAAAAAAAGCCAAATTCGTGATCACTCCAAATCGGAAAAAATTTTATCTCTCAACTTTAAATCGCCATAACTCCCAAACTAGACGACTTAGCGCGAAAATAAGCCTAATTCGTGATCACTCCAAATCGGACCAAATTTTCTCTCTCAACTTTAAATGGCCATAACTCCCAAACTAGACGACTTAGCGCGAAAATAAGCCTAATTCGTGATCACTCCAAATCGGACCAAATTTTCTGTCTCAACTTTAAATGGCCATAACTCCCAAACTAGACGACTTAGCGCGAAAATAAGCCTAATTCGTGATCACTCCAAATCGGACCAAATTTTATCTCTCAACTTTAAATCGCCATAACTCCCAAACTAGACGACTTAGCGAAAAAAAAGCCAAATTCGTGATCACTCCAAATCGGAAAAAATTTTATCTCTCAACTTTAAATCGCCATAACTCCCAAACTAGACAACTTAGCGAAAAAATAAGCCTAATTCGTGATCACTCCAAATCGGACCAAATTTTGTTTCTCAACTTTAAATGGCCATAACTCCCAAACTAGACGACTTAGCGCGAAAATAAGCCTAATTCGTGATCACTCCAAATCAGAAAAAATTTTATCTCTCAACTTTAAATCGCCATAACTCCCAATAGACGACTTATCGCGAAAATAAGCCTATTTCGTGATCACTCCAAATCGGACCAAATTTGCTGTCTCAACTTTAAATCGCCATAACTCCCAAACTAGACAACTTAGCGAAAATAAGCCTAATTCGTGATCACTTCAAATCGGACCAAATTTGCTGTCTCAACTTTAAATGGCCATAACTCCCAAACTAGACGACTTAGCGAAAATAAGCCTAATTCGTGATCACTTCAAATCGGACCAAATTTTCTGTCTCAACTTTAAATGGCCATAACTCCCAAACTAGACGACCTAGCGAAAAATAAGCCTATTTCGTGATCACTCCAAATCGGAATAATTTTTGTTTCTCAACTTTAAATGGCCATAACTCCCAAACTAGACGACTTAGCGCGAAAATAAGCCTAATTCGTGATCACCCCAATTTGACAAAATTTTCTATCTCAACTTTAAATGGCCATAACTCCCAAACTAGACGACTTAGCGCGAAAATAAGCCTAATTCGTGATCACTCCAAATCAGACCAAATTTTCTGTCTCAACTTTAAATCGCTCTAACTCCCAAACTAGACGACTTAGCGCGAAAATAAGCCTAATTCGTGATCACTCCGATTCGAACCAAATTTTCTCCCTCAACTTTAAATCGCCATAACTCCCAAGCTAGACGACTTAGCGCGAAAATAAGCCTAATTCGTGATCACTTCAAATCGGACCAAATTTTCTCTCTCAACTTTAAATGGCCATAACTCCCAAACTAGACGACCTAGCGAAAATAAGCCTAATTCGTGATCACTCCAAATCGGACAAAATTTTCTATCTCAACTTTATATCGGAAAAGATTGTATCTATCAACTTTAAATGGCCATAAATCCCAAACTATACGACTTAGCGGGAAAATAAGCTTAATTCGTGATCACTCCGATTCAAACCAAATTTTCTCCCTCAACTTTAAATCGCCATAACTCCAAAGCTAGACGACTTAGCGCGAAAATTAGCCTAATTCCTGATCACTTCAAATCGGACCAAATTTTATCTCTCAACTTTAAATCGCCATAACTCCCAAACTAGACGACTTAGCGCAAAAATAAGCCTAATTCCTGATCACTTCAAATCGGACCAAATTTTCTGTCTCAACTTTAAATGGCCATAACTCCCAAACTAGACGACCTAGCGAAAAAAAAGCCAAATTCGTGATCACTCCAAATCGGAAAAATTTTTTGTCTCTCAACTTTAAATCGCCATAACTCCCAAACTAGACGACTTAGCGCAAAATAAGCCTAATTCGTGATCACTCCAAATCGAACCAAATTTTGTTTCTCAACTTTAAATGGCCATAACTCCCAAACTAGACGACTTAGCGCGAAAATAAGCCTAATTCGTGATCACTCCAAATCGGAAAAAATTTTTTCTCTCAACTTTAAATCGCCATAACTCCCAAACTAGACAACTTAGCGAAAATAAGCCTAATTCGTGATCACTTCAAATCGGACCAAATTTGCTGTCTCAACATTAAATGGCCATAACTCCCAAACTAGACGACCTAGCGAAAAAAAAGCCAAATTCGTGATCACTCCAAATCGGAAAAAATTTTATCTCTCAACTTTAAATCGCCATAACTTCCAAACTAGACAACTTAGCGAAAATAAGCCTAATTCGTGATCACTCCAAATCGGACCAAATTTTGCTGTCTCAACATTAAATGGCCATAACTCCCAAACTAGACGACCTAGCGAAAAAAAAGCCAAATTCGTGATCACTCCAAATCGGAAAAAATTTTATCTCTCAACTTTAAATCGCCATAACTCCCAAACTAGACGACTTAGCGCGAAAATAAGCCTAATTCGTGATCACTTCAAATCGGACCAAATTTGCTGTCTCAACATTAAATGGCCATAACTCCCAAACAAGACTACCTAGCGAAAATAAGCCTAATCCGTGATCACTCCAAATCGGACCAAATTTTCTCTCTCAACTTTAAATCGCCATAAGTCCAAAGCTAGACGACTTAGCGCGAAAATAAGCCTATTTCGTGATCTCTCCAAATCGGACCAAATTTTCTCTCTCGACTTTAAATGGCCATAACTCCCAAACTAGACGAATTAGCGCGAAAATAAGCCTAATTCGTGATCACTCCGATTCGAACCAAATTTTCTCCCTCAAGTTTAAATCGCCATAAATCCCAAACTAGACGCCTTAGCGCAAAAATAAGCCTAATTCGTGATCACTTCAAATCGGACCAAATTTGCTGTCTCAACATTAAATGGCCATAACTCCCAAACCAGACGACCTAGCGAAAAAAATGCCAAATTCGTGGTCACTCCAAATCAGAAAAATTTTATCTCTCAACTTTAAATCGCCATAACTCCCAAACTAGACGACTCAGCGCGAAAATAAGCCTAATTCGTGATCACTTCAAATCGGACCAAATTTGCTGTCTCAACATTAAATGGCCATAACTCCCAAACCAGACGACCTAGCGAAAAAAATGCCAAATTCGTGGTCACTCCAAATCAGAAAAATTTTATCTCTCAACTTTAAATCGCTCTAACTCCCAAACTAGACGACTTAGCGCGAAAATAAGCCTAATTCGTGATCACTCCGATTCGAACCAAATTTTCTCCCTCAACTTTAAATCGCCATAACTCCCAAGCTAGACGACTTAGCGCGAAAATAAGCCTAATTCGTGATCACTCCAAATCGGACCAAATTCTCTCTCTCAACTTTAAATCGCCATAAGTCCCAAACTAGACGACTTAGCGCGAAAATAAGCCTATTTCGTGATCTCTCCAAATCGGACCAAATTTTCTCTCTCAACTTTAAATGGCCATAACTCCCAAACTAGACGAATTAGCGAAAAAAAAGCCAAATTCGTGATCACTCCAAATCGGAAAAAATTTTATCTCTCAACTTTAAATCGCCATAACTCCCAAACTAGACGACTCAGCGCAAAAATAAGCCTAATTCGTGATCACTTCAAATCGGACAAAATTTTCTATCTCAACTTTATATCGGAAAAAATTGTATCTATCAACTTTAAATGGCCATAAATCCCAAACTAGACGACTTAGCGCGAAAATAAGCCTAATTCGTGATCACTCCAAATCGGACCAAATTTTCTGTCTCAACTTTAAATCGCCATAACTCCCAAACTAGACGACTTAGCGCGAAAATAAGCCTAATTCGTGATCACTTCAAATCGGACCAAATTTTCTCTCTCAACTTTAAATGGCCATAACTCCCAAACTAGACGACCTAGCGAAAATAAGCCTAATTCGTGATCACTCCAAATCGGACAAAATTTTCTATCTCAACTTTAAATGGCCATAACTCCCAAACTAGACGACTTAGCGGAAAATAAGCCTAATTCGTGATCACTCCAAATCGGACCAAATTTTTGTCTCAACTTTAAATGGCCATAACTCCCAAACTAGACGACTTAGCGCGAAAATAAGCCTAATTCGTGATCACTCCAAATCGGACCAAATTTTCTCTCTCAACTTTAAATGGCCATAACTCCCAAACTAGACGACTTAGCGCGAAAATAAGCCTAATTCGTGATCACTCCAAATCGGACCAAATTTTATCTCTCAACTTTAAATCGCCATAACTCCCAAACTAGACGACTTAGCGCGAAAATAAGCCTAATTCGTGATCACTCCAAATCGGAACAAATTTTGTTTCTCAACTTTAAATGGCCATAACTCCCAAACTAGACGACTTAGCGAAAAAATAAGCCTAATTCGTGATCACTCCAAATCGGAAAAAATTTTATCTCTCAACTTTAAATCGCCATATCTCCCAAACTAGACGACTTAGCGCGAAAATAAGCCTAATTCGTGATCACTTCAAATCGGACCAAATTTGCTGTCTCAACTTTAAATGGCCATAACTCCCAAACTAGACGACCTAGCGAAAAAAAAGCCAAATTCGTGATCACTCCAAATCGGAAAAAATTTTATCTCTCAACTTTAAATCGCCATAACTCCCAAACTAGACGACTTAGCGCGAAAATAAGCCTAATTCGTGATCACTCCAAATCGGACCAAATTTTGTTGTCTCAACTTTAAATGGCCATAACTCCCAAACTAGACGACCTAGCGAGAAAATAAGCCTAATTCGTGATCACTCCAAATCGGACCAAATTTTATCTCTCAACTTTAAATCGCCATATCTCCCAAACTAGACGACTCAGCGCGAAAATAAGCCTAATTCGTGATCACTTCAAATCGGACCAAATTTGCTGTCTCAACTTAAAATCGCCATAACTCCCAATAGACGACCTAGCGAAAATAAGCCTAATTCGTGATCACTCCAAATCGGACAAAATTTTCTATCTCAACTTTAAATCCATAATCCCAAAAAATTGTAGCTAATCAACTTTAAATAAAATTTTTCTCAACTTTAAATGGCCATAACTCCCAAACTAGACGACTTAGCGCGAAAATAAGCCTAATTCGTGATCACTCCGATTCAAACCAAATTTTCTCCCTCAACTTTAAATCGCCATAACTCCCAAACTAGACGACTTAGCGCAAAAATAAGCCTAATTCCTGATCACTTCAAATCGGACCAAATTTTATCTCTCAACTTTAAATCGCCATAACTCCCAAACTAGACGACTTAGCGGGAAAATAAGCCTCATTCGTGATCACTCCAAATCGGACAAAATTTTCTATCTCAACTTTAAATCGCCATAACTGCTAAGCTAGACGACTTAGCGCGAAAATAAGCTTTTTTCGTGATCACTCCAAATCGGACTAAATTTTGTTTCTCAACTTTAAATGGCCATAACTCCCAAACTAGACGACTTAGCGCGAAAATAAGCCTAGTCCGTGATCACTCCAAATCGGACCAAATTTTCTGTCTCAACTTTAAATCGCCATAACTGCTAAGCTAGATGACTTAGCGCGAAAATAAGCCTATTTCGTGATCACTCCAAATCGGACTAAATTTTGTTTCTCAACTTTAAATGGCCATAACTCCCAAACTAGACAACTTAGCGCGAAAATAAGCCTATTTCGTGATCACTCCAAATCGGACAAAATTTTCTATCTCAACTTCAAATGGTCATAACTCCCAAACTAGACGACTTAGCGCAAAAATAAGCCTAATTCCTGATCACTTCAAATCGGACCAAATTATCTCTCTCAACTTTAAATCGCCATAACTCCCAAACTAGACAACTTAGCGGGAAAATAAGCCTAATTCGTGATCACTCCAAATCGGACAAAATTTTCTATCTCAACTTTAAATAGCCATAACTGCTAAGCTAGACGACTTAGCGCGAAAATAAGCCTATTTCGTGATCACTCCAAATCGGACTAAATTTTGTTTCTCAACTTTAAATGGCCATAACTCCCAAACTAGACGACTGAGCGCGAAAATAAGCCTATTTCGTAATCACTTTGTTTCTCAAAATTTCAACTTTAAATGGCCATAACTCCCAAACTAGACGACTTAGCGCGAAAATAAGCCTAATTCGTGATCACTTTAAATCGGAAAAAATTTTATGTCTCAACTTTAAAATCGCCATAACTCCCAAACTAGACGACTTAGCACGAAAATAAGCCCAATTCGTGATCACTCTAAATGAAAAAAAAATTTTTTGTATCAACTTTAAATGGCCATAACTCCCAAACTAGACGACTTAGCGCGAAAATAAGCCTTATTCGTGATCACTCCAAATCTGGCCAAAATTTTTTGTCACAACTTTAAATAGCCATAACTCCCAAACTAGACGACCTAGCGCGAAAATAAGCCCAATTCGTGATCACTCCAAATGGGAAAAAATTTTTTGTATCAACTTTAAATGGCCATAACTCCCAAACTAGACGACTTAGCGCGAAAATAAGCCTTATTCGTGATCACTCCAAATCTGCCAAAATTTTTTGTCACAACTTTAAATAGCCATAACTCCCAAACTAGACGACTTAGCGCGAAAATAAGCCTTATTCGTGATCACTCTAAAAGGGAAAAAAATTTTTTGTATCAACTTTAAATGGCCATAACTCCCAAACTAGACGACCTAGCGCGAAAATAAGCCCAATTCGTGATCACTCCAAATCTGGCAAAATTTTTTTTCACAACTTTAAAGAGCCATAACTCCCAAACTAGACGACCTAGCGCGAAAATAAGCCCAATTCGTGATCACTCTAAATGGGAAAAAATTTTTTGTATCACCTTTAAATGGCCATAACTCCCAAACTAGACGACTTAGGGCGAAAATAAGCCATATTCGTGATCACTCCAAATCTGCCAAAATTTTTTGTCACTACTTTAAATAGCCATAACTCCCAAACTAGAAGACCTAGCGCGTAAATAAGCCTTATTCGTGATCACTCCAAATCAGCCAAAATTTTTTGTCACAACTTTAAATGGCCATAACTCCCAAACTAGACGACTTAGCGCGAAAAAAAGCCTAGTCCGTGATCACTCCAAATCGGAAAAAATTGTATCTCTCAACTTTAAACTCCCAAACTAGACGACTTAGCGCGAAAATAGGCCTATTTCGTGATCACTCCAAATCGGACTAAATTTTGTTTCTCAACTTTAAATGGCCATAACTCCCAAACTAGACGACTTAGCGCGAAAATAAGCCTAATTCGTGATCACTTCAAATCGGACCAAATTTTCTGTCTCAACCTTAAATGGCCATAACTCCCAAACTAGACGACCTAGCGAAAAAAAGCCAAATTCGTGATCACTCCAAATCGGACCAAATTTTCTTTCTCAACTTTAAATGGCCATAACTCCCAAACTAGACAACTTAGCGAAAAAAAAGCCAAATTCGTGATCACTCCAAATCGGACCAAATTTTGTTTCTCAACTTTAAATGGCCATAACTCCCAAACTAGACGACTTAGCGCGAAAATAAGCCTTATTCGTGATCACTTTAAATCAGAAAAAATTGTATCTCTCAACTTTAAATGGCCATAACTCCCAAACTAGACGACTTAGCGCGAAAATAAGCCTAATTCGTGATCACTTCAAATCGGACCAAATTTTCTGTCTCAACTTTAAATGGCCATAACTCCCAAACTAGACGACCTAGCGAAAAAAAAGCCAAATTCGTGATCACTTTAAATCGAACCAAATTGTCTATTTCAACTTTAAATGGCCATAACTCCCAAACTAGACGACCTAGCGAAAATAAGCCTAATTCTTGATCACTCCAAATCGGACTAAATTTTGTTTCTCAAATTTAAATGGCCATAACTCCCAAACTAGACGACTTTACGCGAAAATAAGCCTAATTCGTGATCACCCCAATTTGACAAAATTTTCTATCTCAACTTTAAATGGCCATAACTCCCAAACTAGACGACTTAGCGCGATAATAAGCCTAGTCCGTGTTCACTCCAAATCGGACCAAATTTTCTGTCTCAACTTTAAATCGCTCTAACTCCCAAACTAGACGACTTAGCGCGAAAATAAGCCTAATTCGTGATCACTCCGATTCGAACCAAATTTTCTCCCTCAACTTTAAATCGCCATAACTCCCAAGCTAGACGACTTAGCGCGAAAATAAGCCTAATTCCTGATCACTTCAAATCGGACCAAATTTTCTGTCTCAACTTTAAATGGCCATAACTCCCAAACTAGACGACTTAGCGCAAAAATAAGCCTAATTCCTGATCATTTCAATTAGGACCAAATTTTCTCTATCAACTTTAAATCGCCATGACTCCCAAACTAGACGACTTAGCGGGAAAATAAGCCTCATTCGTGATCACTCCAAATCGGACAAAATTTTCTATCTCAACTTTAAATGGCCATAACTCCCAAACTAGACGACTTAGCGCGAAAATAAGCTTTTTTCGTGATCACTCCAAATCGGACTAAATTTTGTTTCTCAACTTTAAATGGCCATAACTCCCAAACTAGACGACTTAGCGCAAAAATAAGCCTAATTCCTGATCACTTCAAATCGGACCAAATTTTCTCTCTCAACTTTAAATCGCCATAACTCCCAAACTAGACGACTTAGCGGGAAAATAAGCCTAATTCGTGATCACTCCAAATCGGACAAAATTTTCTATCTCAACTTTAAATCGCCATAACTGCTAAGCTAGACGACTTAGCGCGAAAATAAGCCTATTTCGTGATCACTCCAAATCGGACTAAATTTTGTTTCTCAACTTTAAATGGCCATAACTCCCAAACTAGACGACTGAGCGTGAAAATAAGCCTATTTCTAAATTTTGTTTCTCAACTTTAAATTGCCATAACTCCCAAACTAGACGACTTAGCGCGAAAATAAGCCTAATTCGTGATCACTTTAAATCGGAAAAAATTTTATCTCTCAACTTAAAATCGACATAACTCCCAAACTAGACGACTTAGCACGAAAATAAGCCCAATTCGTGATCACTCTAAATGAAAAAAAAATTTTTTGTATCAACTTTAAATGGCCATAACTCCCAAACTAGACGACTTAGCGCGAAAATAAGCCTTATTCGTGATCACTCCAAATCTGCCAATATTTTTTGTCACAACTTTAAATAGCCATAACTCCCAAACTAGAAAACCTAGCGCGAAAATAAGCCCAATTCGTGATCACTCCAAATGGAAAACAATTTTTTGTATCAACTTTAAATGGCCATAACTCCCAAACTAGACGACCTAGCGCGAAAATAAGCCCAATTCGTGATCACTCCAAATCTGGCAAAATTTTTTGTCTCAACTTTAAAGAGCCATAACTCCCAAACTAGACGACCTAGCGCGAAAATAAGCCCAATTCGTGATCACTCTAAATGGGAAAAAATTTTTTGTATCAACTTTAAATGGCCATAACTCCCAAACTAGACGACTTAGGGCGAAAATAAGCCTTATTCGTGATCACTCCAAATCTGCCAAAATTTTTTGTCACTACTTTAAATAGCCATAACTCCCAAACTAGAAGACCTAGCGCGTAAATAAGCCTAATTCGTGATCACACCAAATCTGCCAAAATTTTTTGTCACAACTTTAAAGTGCCATAACTCCCAAACTAGACGACTTAGCGCGAAAATAAGCCTAAGTCGTGATCACTCCAAATCTGGCAAAATTTTTTGTCGCTAATTTAAATAGCCATAACTCCCAAACTAGAAGACCTAGCGCGTAAATAAGCCTAATTCGTGATCACTCCAAATCTGCCAAAATTTTTTGTCACAACTTTAAATGGCCATAACTCACAAACTAGACGGCTTAGCGCGAAAATAAGCCTTATTCGTGATCACTCCAAATCTGGCAAAATTTTTTATCACAACTTTAAATAGCCATAACACCCAAACTAGAAGACCTAGCGCGAAAATAAGCCCAATTCGTGATCACTCCAAATCTGCCAAAATTTTTTGTCACAACTTTAAATGGCCATAACTCCCAAACTAGACGACTTAGCGCGAAAATAAGCCTTATTCGTGATCACTCCAAATCTGGCAAAATTTTTTGTCACAACTTTAAATAGCCATAACTCCCAAACTAGAAGACCTAGCGCGAAAATAAGCCTAATTCGTGATCACTCCAAATCTGCCAAAATTTTTTGTCACAACTTTAAATGGCCATAACTCCCGAACTAGACGACCTAGACCCAAATTTGCTGTCTCAACATGAAATGGCCATAACTCCCAAACTAGACGACTTAGCGAAAATAAGCCTTAATTTGTGATCACTCCAAATCGCACCAAATTTTCTGTCACAACTTTAAATCGCCATAACTCCCAAACTAGACGACTCAGCGCGAAAATAAGCCTAATTCTTTATCACTTCAAATCGGACGACATTTGCTGTCTCAACATTAAATGGCCATAACTCCCAAACTAGACGACATGGCGAAAAAAAAGCTAAATTCGTGATCACTCCAAATCGAACCAAATTGTCTATTTCAACTTTAAATGGCCATAACTCCCAAACTAGACGACCTAGCGAAAATAAGCCTAATTCTTGATCACTCCAAATCGGACTAAATTTTGTTTCTCAAATTTAAATGGCCATAACTCCCAAACTAGACGACTTTACGCGAAAATAAGCCTAATTCGTGATCACCCCAATTTGACAAAATTTTCTATCTCAACTTTAAATGGCCATAACTCCCAAACTAGACGACTTAGCGCGATAATAAGCCTAGTCCGTGTTCACTCCAAATCAGACCAAATTTTCTGTCTCAACTTTAAATCGCTCTAACTCCCAAACTAGACGACTTAGCGCGAAAATAAGCCTAATTCGTGATCACTCCAAATTCGAACCAAATTTTTTCCCTCAACTTTAAATGGCCATAACTCCCAAACTAGACGACTTAGCGCGAAAATAAGCCTAATTCGTGATCACTTCAAATCGGACCAAATTTTTTGTCTCAACTTTAAATGGCCATAACTCCCAAACTAGACGACTTAGCGCGAAAATAAGCCTAATTCGTGATCACTTCAAATCTGGACCAAATTTTCTCTATCAACTTTAAATGGCCATAACTCCCAAACTAGACGACTTAGCGCGAAAATAAGCCTAATTCGTGATCACTCAAAATCTGACAAAATTTTTTGTCTCAACTTTAAATGGCCATAACTCCCAAACTAGACGACCTAGCGCGAAAATAAGCCTTATTCGTGATCACTCCAAATCTGACAAAATTTTTTGTCTCAACTTTAAATGGCCATAACTCCCAAACTAGACGACTTAGCGCAAAAATAAGCCTAATTCGTGATCACTCAAAATCTGACAAAATTTTTGTCTCAACTTTAAATGGCCATAACTCCCAAACTAGACGACCTAGCGCGAAAATAAGCCTAATTCGTGATCACTCCAAATAAGCCCTCAAATTTTTTTTTCTCAACTTTAAATGGCCATAACTCCCAAACTAGACGACTTAGCGCGAAAATAAGCCTAATTCGTGATCACTCCAAATCTGAAAAAATTTTTTGTCTCAACTTTAAATGGCCATAACTCCCAAACTAGACGACTTAGCGCGAAAATAAGCCTAATTCGTGATCACTCCAAATCTGACAAAATTTTTTGTCTCAACTTTAAATGGCCATAACTCCCAAACTAGACGACCTAGCGCGAAAATAAGCCTTATTCGTGATCACTCCAAATCTGGCAAAATTTTTTGTCACAACTTTAAATAGCCATAACTCCCAAACTAGACGACCTAGCGCGAAAATAAGCCTAATTCGTGATCACTCCAAATCGGAAAAATTTTTTGTCTCAACTTTAAATGGCCATAACTCCCAAACTAGACGACCTAGCGCGAAAATAAGCCTAATTCGTGATCACTCCAAATCTGACAAAATTTTTTGTCTCAACTTTAAATGGCCATAACTCCCAAACTAGACGACTTAGCGCGAAAATAAGCCTAATTCGTGATCACTCCAAATCTGACAAAATTTTTTGTCACAACTTTAAATGGCCATAACTCCCAAACTAGACGACTTAGCGCGAAAATAAGCCTTATTCGTGATCACTCCAAATCTGGCAAAATTTTTTGTCTCAACTTTAAATGGCCATAACTCCCAAACTAGACGACTTAGCGCGAAAATAAGCCTAATTCGTGATCACTCCAAATCTGGCAAAATTTTTTGTCACAACTTTAAATAGCCATAACTCCCAAACTAGAAGACCTAGCGCGAAAATAAGCCCAATTCGTGATCACTCCAAATCTGGGAAAATTTTTTGTCACAACTTTAAATGGCCATAACTCCCAAACTAGACGACTTAGCGCGAAAATAAGACTAATTCGTGATCACCCCAAATCTGGCAAATTTTGTTGTATCAACTTTAAATGGCCATAACTCCCAAACTAGACGTCTTAGCGCGAAAATAAGCCTTATTCGCGGTCACTCAAGATCAGCCAAAATTTTTTGTCACAACTTTAAAGAGCCATTACTCCCAAACTAGAAGACCTAGCGCGTAAATAAGCCTAATTAGTGATCACTCCAAATCTGGCAAAATTTTTTGTCACAACTTTAAATGGCCATAACTCCCAAACTAGACGACTTAGCGCGAAAATAAGCCTTATTCGTGATCACTCCAAATCTGGCAAAATTTTTGTCAAACTTTAAATGGCCATAACTCCCAAACTAGAAGACCTAGCGCGAAAATAAGCCCAATTCGTGATCACTCCAAATCTGCCAAAATTTTTTGTCACAACTTTAAATGGCCATAACTCCCAAACTAGAAGACTTAGCGCGAAAATAAGCCCAATTCGTGATCACTCCAAATCTGGCAAAATTTTTTGTCACAACTTTAAATAGCCATAACTCCCAAACTAGAAGACCTAGCGCGAAAATAAGCCTAATTCGTGATCACTCCAAATCTGCCAAAATTTTTTGTCACAACTTTAAATGGCCATAACTCCCAAACTAGACGACTTAGCGCGAAAATAAGCCTTATTCGTGATCACTCCAAATCTGGCAAAATTTTTTATCACTACTTTAAATGGCCATAACTCACAAACTAGACGGCTTAGCGCGAAAATAAGCCTAATTCGTGATCACTCCAAATCTGGCAAAATTTTTTGTCACAACTTTAAATAGCCATAACTCCCAAACTAGAAGACCTAGCGCGAAAATAAGCCCAATTCGTGATCACTCCAAATCTGGGAAAATTTTTTGTCACAACTTTAAATGGCCATAACTCCCAAACTAGACGACTTAGCGCGAAAATAAGCCCAATTCGTGATCACTCCAAATCTGCCAAAATTTTTTGTCACAACTTTAAATGGCCATAACTCCCAAACTAGACGACTTAGCGCGAAAATAAGCCCAATTCGTGATCACTCCAAATCTGGCAAAATTTTTTGTCTCAACTTTAAATGGCCATAACTCCCAAACTAGACGACTTAGCGCGAAAATAAGCCTAATTCGTGATCACTCCAAATCTGGCAAAATTTTTTGTCACAACTTTAAATGGCCATAACTCCCAAACTAGACGACTTAGCGCGAAAATAAGCCTTATTCGTGATCACTCCAAATCTGGCAAAATTTTTTGTCACAACTTTAAATGGCCATAACTCCCAAACTAGACGACTTAGCGCGAAAATAAGCCTAATTCGTGATCACTCCAAATCTGGCAAAATTTTTTGTCACAACTTTAAATAGCCATAACTCCCAAACTAGACGACCTAGCGCGAAAATAAGCCTAATTCGTGATCACTCCAAATCTGGCAAAATTTTTTGTCACAACTTTAAATGGCCATAACTCCCAAACTAGACGACTTAGCGCGAAAATAAGCCTTATTCGTGATCACTCCAAATCTGCCAAAATTTTTTGTCACTCTTTAAATGGCCATAACTCCCAAACTAGACGACCTAGCGCGAAAATAAGCCCAATTCGTGATCACTCCAAATCTGCCAAAATTTTTTGTCACAACTTTAAATGGCCATAACTCCCAAACTAGACGACTTAGCGCGAAAATAAGCCCAATTCGTGATCACTCCAAATCTGGCAAAATTTTTTGTCACAACTTTAAATAGCCATAACTCCCAAACTAGAAGACCTAGCGCGAAAATAAGCCCAATTCGTGATCACTCCAAATCTGCCAAAATTTTTTGTCACAACTTTAAATGGCCATAACTCCCAAACTAGACGACTTAGCGCGAAAATAAGCCTTATTCGTGATCACTCCAAATCTGGCAAAATTTTTTGTCACTACTTTAAATAGCCATAACTCCCAAACTAGAAAACCTAGCGCGAAAATAAGCCTAATTCGTGATCACTCCAAATCTGCCAAAATTTTTTGTCACAACTTTAAATGGCCATAACTCCCAAACTAGACGACTTAGCGCGAAAATAAGCCTAATTCGTGATCACTCCAAATCTGGCAAAATTTTTGTCACAACTTTAAATAGCCATAACTCCCAAACTAGAAGACCTAGCGCGTAAATAAGCCCAATTCGTGATCACTCCAAATCTGGGAAAATTTTTTGTCACAACTTTAAATGGCCATAACTCCCAAACTAGACGACTTAGCGCGAAAATAATCCTTATTCGTGATCACTCCAAATCGGACCAAATTTGCTGTCTCAACTTTAAATGGCCATAACTCCCAAACCAGACGACCTAGCAAAAAAAAAGCCTAATTCGTGGTCACTCCAAATCCGAAAAATTTTATCTCTCAACATTAAATCGCCATAACTCCCAAACTAGACGACTCAGCGCGAAAATAAGCCTAATTCGTGATCACTTCAAATCGGACCAAATTTGCTGTCTCAACATTAAATGGCCATAACTCCCAAACTAGACGACCTAGCGAAAAAAAAGCCAAATTCGTGATCACTCCAAATCGGAAAAAATTTTATCTCTCAACTTTAAATCCCCATAACTTCCAAACCAGTCGACCTAGCGAAAAAAAAGCCTAATTCGTGGTCACTCCAAATCAGAAAAATTTTATCTCTCAACTTTAAATCGCCATAACTCCCAAACTAGACGACTCAGCGCGAAAATAAGCCTTATTCGTGATCACTCCAAATCGGACCAAATTTTTTGTCTCAACTTTAAATGGCCATAACTCCCAAACTAGACGACCTAGCGAAAAAATAAGCCTAATTCGTGATCACTCCAAATCGGAAAAAATTTTTTGTCTCAACTTTAAATGGCCATAACTCCCAAACTAGACGACCTAGCGCAAAAAAAGCCTAATTCGTGATCACTCCAAATCGGAAAAAATTTTTTGTCTCAACTTTAAATGGCCATAACTCCCAAACTAGACGACTTAGCGCGAAAATAAGCCTAATTCGTGATCACTCCAAATCGGACCAAATTTTTTGTCTCAACATTTAAATGGCCATAACTCCCAAACTAGACGACCTAGCGAAAAAATAAGCCTAATTCGTGATCACTCCAAATCGGAAAAATTTTTATCTCTCAACTTTAAATGGCCATAACTCCCAAACTAGACGACTTAGCGCAAAATAAGCCTAATTCGTGATCACTCCAAATCGGACCAAATTTTGTTTCTCAACTTTAAATGGCCATAACTCCCAAACTAGACGACTTAGCGCGAAAATAAGCCTTATTCGTGATCACTTTAAATCAGAAAAAATTTTATCTCTCAACTTTAAATCGCCATAACTCCCAATAGACGACTTATCGCGAAAATAAGCCTATTTCGTGATCACTCCAAATCGGAATAATTTTTGGTTTCTCAACTTTAAATGGCCATAACTCCCAAACTAGACGACTTAGCGCGAAAATAAGCCTAGTCCGTGATCACTCCAAATCGGAAAAAATTGTATCTCTCAACTTTAAACTCCCAAACTAGACGACTTAGCGCGAAAATAGGCCTATTTCGTGATCACTCCAAATCGGACTAAATTTTGTTTCTCAACTTTAAATGGCCATAACTCCCAAACTAGACGACCTAGCGCGAAAATAACCCTAATTCATGATCACTTCAAATCGGTCAAAATTTTCTGCCTCAATTTTAAATGGTCATAACTCCCGAACTAGACGACCTAGACCCAAATTTGCTGTCTCAACATGAAATGGCCATAACTCCCAAACTAGACGACTTAGCGAAAATAAGCCTTAATTTGTGATCACTCCAAATCGCACCAAATTTTCTGTCACAACTTTAAATCGCCATAACTCCCAAACTAGACGACTCAGCGCGAAAATAAGCCTAATTCGTTATCACTTCAAATCGGACCAAATTTTCTGTCTCAACTTTAAATGGCCATAACTCCCAAACTAGACGACCTAGCGAAAAAAAAGCTAAATTCGTGATCACTCCAAATCGGAAAAAATTTTATCTCTCAACTTTAAATCGCCATAACTCCCAAACTAGACAACTTAGCGAAAATAAGCCTAATTCGTGATCACTCCAAATCGGACCAAATTTTGTTTCTCAACTTTAAATGGCCATAACTCCCAAACTAGACGACTTAGCGCGAAAATAAGCCTTATTCGTGATCACTTTAAATCAGAAAAAATTGTATGTCTCAACTTTAAATCGCCATAACTCCCAATAGACGACTTATCGCGAAAATAAGCCTATTTCGTGATCACTCCAAATCGGAATAATTTTTGGTTTCTCAACTTTAAATGGCCATAACTCCCAAACTAGACGACTTAGCGAAAAAAAAGCCTAATTCGTGGTCACTCCAAATCGGACAAAATTTTTGTCTCAACTTTAAATGGCCATAACTCCCAAACTAGACGACTTAGCGCGAAAATAAGCCTAATTCGTGATCACTCCAAATCGGACTAAATTTTGTTTCTCAAATTTAAATGGCCATAACTCCCAAACTAGACGACTCAGCGCGAAAATAAGCCTAATTCGTGATCACTTCAAATCGGACCAAATTTGTTGTCTCAACTTTAAATGGCCATAACTCCCAAACTAGACGACTTAGCGAAAAAATAAGCCTAAATTCGTGATCACTCAAAATCGGACAAAATTTTTTGTCTCAACTTTAAATCGCCATAACTCCCAAACTAGACAACTTAGCGAAAATAAGCCTAATTCGTGATCACTTCAAATCGGACCAAATTTTCTGTCTCAACTTTAAATGGCCATAACTCCCAAACTAGACGACCTAGCGAAAAAAAAGCCTAATTCGTGATCACTCCAAATCGGACGAAATTTTGTGTTTCAACTTTAAATGGCCATAACTCCCAAACTAGACGACCTTGCGAAAATAAGCCTAATTCGTGATCACTCCAAATCGGACAAAATTTTTTGTCTCAACTTTAAATGGCCATAACTCCCAAGCTAGACGACTTAGCGCGAAAATAAGCCTAATTCGTGATCACTCAAAATCGGACCAAATTTGCTGTCTCAACTTTAAATCGCCATAACTCCCAAACTAGACAACTTAGCGAAAATAAGCCTAATTCGTGATCACTTCAAATCGGACCAAATTTTCTGTCTCAACTTTAAATGGCCATAACTCCCAAACTAGACGACCTAGCGCGAAAATAAGCCTAATTCGTGATCACTCCAAATCGGACCAAATTTTCTGTCTCAACTTTAAATGGCCATAACTCCCAAACTAGACGACTTAGCGCGAAAATAAGCCTATTTCGTGATCACTCCAAATCGGACTAAATTTTGTTTCTCAACTTTAAATGGCCATAACTCCCAAACTAGACGACTTAGCGCGAAAATAAGCCTAATTCGTGATCACTCCAAATCGGACCAAATTTTCTGTCTCAACTTTAAATGGCCATAACTCCCAAACTAGACGACCTAGCGAAAAAAAAGCCTAATTCGTGATCACTCCAAATCGGACGAAATTTTGTGTTTCAAATTTAAATGGCCATAACTCCCAAACTAGACGACTTAGCGAAAAATAAGCCTAATTCTGGATCACTCCAAATCGGACAAAATTTTCTGTCTCAACTTTAAATGGCCATAACTCCCAAACTAGACGACTTAGCGCGAAAATAAGCCTAATTCGTGATCACTCCAAATCGGACCAAATTTTGTGTCACAACTTTAAATGGCCATAACTCCCAAACTAGACGACTTAGCGCGAAAATAAGCCTAATTCGTGATCACTCCAAATCGGAAAAAATTTTATCTGTCAACTTTAAATGGCCATAACTCCCAAACTAGACGACTTAGCGGAAAAATAAGCCTAATTCGTGATCACTCCAAATTCAAACCAAATTTTCTGCCTCAACTTTAAATGGCCATAACTCCCAAACTAGACGACCTAGCGCGAAAATAAGCCTAATTCGTGATCACTCCAAATCAGACCAAATTTTCTCCCTCAACTTTAAATGGCCATAACTCCCAAACTAGACGACCTAGCGCGAAAATAAGCCTAATTCGTGATCACTCCAAATCGGACCAAATTTTCTGTCTCAACTTTAAATGGCCATAACTCCCAAACTAGACGACCTAGCGCGAAAATAAGCCTAATTCGTGATCACTCCAAATCGGACCAAATTTTCTGTCTCAACTTTAAATCGCCATAACTCCCAAACTAGACGACTCTAGCGCGAAAATAAGCCTAATTCGTGATCACTCCAAATCGGACCAAATTTTGTTTCTCAACTTTAAATGGCCATAACTCCCAAACTAGACGACTTAGCGCGAAAATAAGCCTAATTCGTGATCACTCCAAATCGGACCAAATTTTCTGTCTCAACTTTAAATGGCCATAACTCCCAAACTAGACGACCTAGCGCGAAAATAAGCCTAATTCGTGATCACTCCAAATCGGACAAAATTTTTTGCCTCAACTTTAAATGGCCATAACTCCCAAACTAGACGACTTAGCGCAAAAATAAGCCTAATTCGTGATCACTTCAAATCGGACCAAATTTTCTGTCTCAACTTTAAATGGCCATAACTCCCAAACTAGACGACTTAGCGCGAAAATAAGCCTAATTCGTGATCACTCCAAATCGGACAAAATTTTCTGTCTCAACTTTAAATGGCCATAACTCCCAAACTAGACGACTTAGCGCGAAAATAAGCCTAATTCGTGATCACTCCAAATCGGACTAAATTTTGTGTCTCAACTTTAAATGGCCATAACTCCCAAACTAGACGACTTAGCGCGAAAATAAGCCTAATTCGTGATCACTCCAAATCGGACTAAATTTTGTTTCTCAACTTTAAATGGCCATAACTCCCAAACTAGACGACTTAGCGCGAAAATAAGCCTAATTCGTGATCACTCCAAATCGGAAAAAATTTTATCTCTCAACTTTAAATCGCCATAACTCCCAAACTAGACGACTTAGCGCGAAAATAAGCCTAATTCGTGATCACTCCAAATCGAACCAAATTTTCTCCCTCAACTTTAAATCGCCATAACTCCCAAACTAGACGACTTAGCGCGAAAATAAGCCTAATTCGTGATCACTCCAAATCGGACCAAATTTTCTGTCTCAACTTTAAATGGCCATAACTCCCAAACTAGACGACCTAGCGCGAAAATAAGCCTAATTCGTGATCACTCCAAATCGGACCAAATTTTCTGTCTCAACTTTAAATGGCCATAACTCCCAAACTAGACGACTTAGCGCGAAAATAAGCCTAATTCGTGATCACTCCAAATCGGACCAAATTTTTTCCCTCAACTTTAAATCGCCATAACTCCCAAACTAGACGACTTAGCGCAAAAATAAGCCTAATTCGTGATCACTTCAAATCGGACCAAATTTTCTGTCTCAACTTTAAATGGCCATAACTCCCAAACTAGACGACCTAGCGAAAATAAGCCTAATTCGTGATCACTCCAAATCAGAAAAATTTTATGTCTCAACTTTAAATCGCCATAACTCCCAAACTAGACGACTTAGCGCGAAAATAAGCCTAATTCGTGATCACTTCAAATCGGACCAAATTTTCTGTCTCAACTTTAAATGGCCATAACTCCCAAACTAGACGACCTAGCGAAAAAAAAGCCAAATTCGTGATCACTCCAAATCGGAAAAAATTTTATCTCTCAACTTTAAATCGCCATAACTCCCAAACTAGACGACTTAGCGCGAAAATAAGCCTAATTCGTGATCACTCCAAATCGGACCAAATTTTGTGTCTCAACTTTAAATGGCCATAACTCCCAAACTAGACGACTTAGCGCGAAAATAAGCCTAATTCGTGATCACTCCAAATCAGGACAAATTTTATCTCTCAACTTTAAATGGCCATAACTCCCAAACTAGACGACTTAGCGCGAAAATAAGCCTAATTCGTGATCACTCCAAATCGGACCAAATTTTGTTTCTCAACTTTAAATGGCCATAACTCCCAAACTAGACGACTTAGCGCGAAAATAAGCCTAATTCGTGATCACTCCAAATCGGAAAAAATTTTATGTCTCAACTTTAAATGGCCATAACTCCCAAACTAGACGACTTAGCGCGAAAAATAAGCCTAATTCGTGATCACTCCAAATTCGGACCAAATTTTTTTCCCTCAACTTTAAATGGCCATAACTCCCAAACTAGACGACCTAGCGCGAAAATAAGCCTAATTCGTGATCACTCCAAATCGGACCAAATTTTCTGTCTCCTCAACTTTAAATGGCCATAACTCCCAAACTAGACGACCTAGCGCGAAAATAAGCCTAATTCGTGATCACTTCAAATCGGACCAAATTTTCTGTCTCAACTTTAAATGGCCATAACTCCCAAACTAGACGACCTAGCGCGAAAATAAGCCTAATTCGTGATCACTCCAAATCGGACCAAATTTTCTGTCTCAACTTTAAATCGCCATAACTCCCAAACTAGACGACTTAGCGCGAAAATAAGCCTAATTCGTGATCACTCCAAATCGGACCAAATTTTGTTTCTCAACTTTAAATGGCCATAACTCCCAAACTAGACGACTTAGCGCGAAAATAAGCCTAATTCGTGATCACTTTAAATCGGAAAAAATTTTATGTCTCAACTTTAAATCGCCATAACTCCCAAACTAGACGACTTAGCGGAAAAATAAGCCTAATTCGTGATCACTCCAAATCAAACCAAATTTTCTCCCTCAACTTTAAATGGCCATAACTCCCAAACTAGACGACCTAGCGCGAAAATAAGCCTAATTCGTGATCACTCCAAATCGGAACCAAATTTTCTCCCTCAACTTTAAATCGCCATAACTCCCAAACTAGACGACTTAGCGCGAAAATAAGCCTAATTCGTGATCACTTCAAATCGGACCAAATTTTCTGTCTCAACTTTAAATGGCCATAACTCCCAAACTAGACGACCTAGCGAAAAAAAGCCAAATTCGTGATCACTTCAAATCGGACCAAATTTTCTATTTCAACTTTAAATGGCCATAACTCCCAAACTAGACGACCTAGCGAAAAATAAGCCTAATTCGTGATCACTCCAAATCGGACAAAATTTTCTATCTCAACTTTAAATGGCCATAACTCCCAAACTAGACGACTTAGCGCGAAAATAAGCCTAATTCGTGATCACTCCAAATCGGACCAAATTTTATCTCTCAACTTTAAATGGCCATAACTCCCAAACTAGACGACTTAGCGCGAAATTAAGCCTAATTCGTGATCACTTTAAATCGGAAAAAATTGTATCTCTCAACTTAAAATCGCCATAACTCCCAAACTAGACGACTTAGCGGAAAAATAAGCCTAATTCGTGATCACTCCAAATCGGACCAAATTTTCTCCCTCAACTTTAAATGGCCATAACTCCCAAACTAGACGACCTAGCGAAAAAATAAGCCTAATTCGTGATCACTCCGATTCAAACCAAATTTTCTCCCTCAACTTTAAATCGCCATAACTCCCAAGCTAGAGGACCTAGCGCGAAAATAAGCCTAATTCGTGATCACTTCAAATCGGACCAAATTTTCTCTCTCAACTTTAAATGGCCATAACTCCCAAACTAGACGACCTAGCAAAAATAAGCCTAATTCGTGATCACTCCAAATCGGACCAAATTTTCTATCTCAACTTTAAATCGCCATAACTCCCAAACTAGACGACTTAGCGCGAAAATAGGCCTATTTCGTGATCACTCCAAATCGGACTAAATTTTGTTTCTCAACTTTAAATGGCCATAACTCCCAAACTAGACGACTTAGCGCGAAAATAAGCCTAGTCCGTGTACACTCCAAATCGGACCAAATTTTCTGTCTCAACTTTAAATGGCCATAACTCCCAAACTAGACGACCTAGCGAAAAAAAAGCCAAATTCGTGATCACTCCAAATCGGACAAAATTTTCTATCTCAACTTTAAATGGCCATAACTCCCAAACTAGACGACTAAGCGCAAAAATAAGCCTAATTCCTGATCACTTCAAATCGGACCAAATTTTCTCTCTCAACTTTAAATCGCCATAACTCCCAAACTAGACAACTTAGCGGGAAAATAAGCCTAATTCGTGATCACTCCAAATCGGACAAAATTTTCTATCTCAACTTTAAATCGCCATAACTCCCAAGCTAGACGACTTAGCGCGAAAATAAGCCTATTTCGTGATCACTCCAAATCGGACTAAATTTTGTTTCTCAACTTTAAATGGCCATAACTCCCAAACTAGACGACTGAGCGCGAAAATAAGCCTATTTCGTGATCACTCCAAATCGGACTAAATTTTGTTTCTCAACTTTAAATGGCCATAACTCCCAAACTAGACGACTTAGCGCGGAAATAAGCCTAATTCGTGATAACTTTAAATCGGACAAAATTTTATGTCTCAACTTTAAATCGCCATAACTCCCAAACTAGACGACTTAGCGCGAAAATAAGCCTAATTCGTGATCACTCCAAATCGGACCAAATTTTCTCTCTCAACTTTAAATCGCCATAACTCCCAAACTAGACGACTTAGCACGAAAATAAGCCTAATTCGTGATCACTCCGATTCGAACCAAATTTTCTCCCTCAACTTTCAATCGCCATAACTCCCAAGCTAGAAGACTTAGCGGGTAAATAAGCCTAATTCGTCATCACTCCAAATCGGACCAAATTTTCTCTCTCAACTTTAAATGGCCATAACTCCCAAACTAGACGACCTAGCGCGAAAATAAGCCTAATTCGTGATCACTTCAAATCGGAAAAAATTTTATGTCTCAACTTTAAATGGCCATAACTCCCAAACTAGACGACTTAGCGGAAAAATAAGCCTAATTCGTGATCACTCCAAATCAAACCAAATTTTCTGCCTCAACTTTAAATGGCCATAACTCCCAAACTAGACGACCTAGCGTGAAAATAAGCCTAATTCGTGATCACTCCAAATCGGACCAAATTTGCTGTCTCAACTTTAAATCGCCATAACTCCCAAACTAGACAACTTAGCGAAAATAAGCCTAATTCGTGATCACTTCAAATCGGACCAAATTTTCTGTCTCAACTTTAAATCGCCATAACTCCCAAACTAGACGACCTAGCGCGAAAATAAGCCTAATTCGTGATCACTCCAAATCGGACCAATTTTTGTGTCTCAACTTTAAATGGCCATAACTCCCAAACTAGACGACTTAGCGCGAAAATAAGCCTAATTCGTGATCACTCCAAATCGGACCAAATTTTGTGTCTCAACTTTAAATGGCCATAACTCCCAAACTAGACGACTTAGCGCTACAATAAGCCTGATTCGTGATCACTCCAAATCGGACCAAATCTTTGTCTCAACTTAAAATGGCCATAACTCCCAAACTAGACGGCCTAGCGTGAAAATAAGCCTAATTCGTGATCACTCCAAATCGGACCAAATTTTGTGTCTCAACTTTAAATGGCCATAACTCCCAAACTAGACGACCTAGCGCGAAAATAAGCCTAATTCGTGATCACTCCAAATCGGACCAAATTTTGTGTCTCAACTTTAAATGGCCATAACTCCCAAACTAGACGACTTAGCGCGAAAATAAGCCTAATTCGTGATCACTCCAAATCGGACTAAATTTTGTGTCTCAACTTTAAATGGCCATAACTCCCAAACTAGACGACTTAGCGCGAAAATAAGCCTAATTCGTGATCACTCCAAATCGGACAAAATTTTGTGTCTCAACTTTAAATGGCCATAACTCCCAAACTAGACGACTTAGCGCGAAAATAAGCCTAATTCGTGATCACTCCAAATTCGAACCAAATTTTTTGTCTCAACTTTAAATGGCCATAACTCCCAAACTAGACGACCTAGCGCGAAAATAAGCCTAATTCGTGATCACTCCAAATCGGACCAAATTTTCTGTCTCTCAACTTTAAATGGCCATAACTCCCAAACTAGACGACCTAGCGCAAAATAAGCCTAATTCGTGATCACTCCAAATCGGACCAAATTTTCTGTCTCAACTTTAAATGGCCATAACTCCCAAACTAGACGACTTAGCGCGAAAATAAGCCTAATTCGTGATCACTCCAAATCGGACAAAATTTTGTGTCTCAACTTTAAATGGCCATAACTCCCAAACTAGACGACTTAGCGCGAAAATAAGCCTAATTCGTGATCACTCCAAATCGGACCAAATTTTGTGTCTCAACTTTAAATGGCCATAACTCCCAAACTAGACGACTTAGCGCGAAAATAAGCCTAATTCGTGATCACTTCAAATCGGACCAAATTTTGTGTCTCAACTTTAAATGGCCATAACTCCCAAACTAGACGACCTAGCGCGAAAATAAGCCTAATTCGTGATCACTCCAAATCGGACCAAATTTTGTGTCTCAACTTTAAATGGCCATAACTCCCAAACTAGACGACTTAGCGCGAAAATAAGCCTAATTCGTGATCACTTCAAATCGGACCAAATTTTGTGTCTCAACTTTAAATGGCCATACCTCCCAAACTAGACGACCTAGCGCGAAAATAAGCCTAATTCGTGATCACTCCAAATCGGACCAAATTTTGTGTCTCAACTTTAAATGGCCATAACTCCCAAACTAGACGACCTAGCGCGAAAATAAGCCTAATTCGTGATCACTCCAAATCGGACCAAATTTTGTGTCTCAACTTTAAATGGCCATAACTCCCAAACTAGACGACTTAGCGCGAAAATAAGCCTAATTCGTGATCACTCCAAATCGGACCAAATTTTTGTCTCAACTTAAAATGGCCATAACTCCCAAACTAGACGGCCTAGCGCGAAAATAAGCCTAATTCGTGATCACTCCAAATCGGACCAAATTTTGTGTCTCAACTTTAAATGGCCATAACTCCCAAACTAGACGACTTAGCGCGAAAATAAGCCTAATTCGTGATCACTCCAAATCGGACCAAATTTTTGTCTCAACTTTAAATGGCCATAACTCCCAAACTAGACGACTTAGCGCGAAAATAAGCCTAATTCGTGATCACTCCAAATCGGACCAAATTTTCTGTCTCAACTTTAAATGGCCATAACTCCCAAACTAGACGACTTAGCGCGAAAATAAGCCTAATTCGTGATCACTCCAAATCGGACCAAATTTTGTGTCTCAACTTTAAATGGCCATAACTCCCAAACTAGACGACTTAGCGCGAAAATAAGCCTAATTCGTGATCACTTCAAATCGGACCAAATTTTGTGTCTCAACTTTAAATGGCCATAACTCCCAAACTAGACGACCTAGCGCGAAAATAAGCCTAATTCGTGATCACTCCAAATCGGACCAAATTTTGTGTCTCAACTTTAAATGGCCATAACTCCCAAACTAGACGACTTAGCGCAAAATAAGCCTAATTCGTGATCACTCCAAATCGGACCAAATTTTCTGTCTCAACTTTAAATGGCCATAACTCCCAAACTAGACGACTTAGCGCGAAAATAAGCCTAATTCGTGATCACTCCAAATCGGACCAAATTTTGTGTCTCAACTTTAAATGGCCATAACTCCCAAACTAGACGACTTAGCGCAAAATAAGCCTAAATTCGTGATCACTCCAAATCGGAAAAAATTTTATCTATTAACTTTAAATCGCCATAACTCCCAGACTAGACGACTTAACGAAATTAAGCCTAATTCGTGATCACTTCAAATCGGACCAAATTTTCTGTCTCAACCTTAAATGGCCATAACTCCCAAACTAGACGACCTAGCGAAAAAAAAAGCCAAATTCGTGATCACTTTAAATCGAACCAAATTGTCTATTTCAACTTTAAATGGCCATAACTCCCAAACTAGACGACCTAGCGAAAATAAGCCTAATTCTTGATCACTCCAAATCGGACAAAGTTTTCTATCTCAACTTTAAATCGCCATAACTCCCAAGCTAGAGGACCTAGCGCGAAAATAAGCCTAATTCGTGATCACTCCTAATCGGACCAAATTTTCTTTCTCAACTTTAAATGGCCATAACTCCCAAACTAGACGACCTAGCGAAAAAAAGCCAAATTCGTGATCACTTTAAATCGAACCAAATTGTCTATTTCAACTTTAAATGGCCATAACTCCCAAACTAGACGACCTAGCGAAAATAAGCCTAATTCTTGATCACTCCAAATCGGACAAAATTTTCTATCTCAACTTTAAATCGCCATAACTCCCAAGCTAGAGGACCTAGCGCGAAAATAAGCCTAATTCGTGATCACTCCTAATCGGACCAAATTTTCTCTCTCAACTTTAAATGGCCATAACTCCCAAACTAGACGACATAGCGAAAATAAGCCTAATTCGTGATCACTCTAAATCGGACCAAATTTTCTATCTCAACTTTAAATCGCCATAACTCCCAAGTTAGACGACTCAGCGCGAAAATAGGCCTATTTCGTGATCACTCAAATTGGACTAAAGTTTGTTTCGCAACTTTAAATGGCCATAACTCCCAAACTAGACGACTTAGCGCGAAAATAAGCCTAGTCCGTGTACACTCCAAATCGGACCAAATTTTCTGTCTCAACTTTAAATGGCCATAACTCCCAAACTAGACGACCTAGCGAAAAAAAAGCCAAATTCGTGATCACTTTAAATCGAACCAAATTGTCTATTTCAACTTTAAATGGCCATAACTCCCAAACTAGACGACCTAGCGAAAATAAGCCTAATTCTTGATCACTCCAAATCGCACAAAATTTTCTATCTCAACTTTAAATCGCCATAACTGCCAAGCTAGACGACTTAGCGCGAAAATAAGCCTATTTCGTGATCACTCCAAATCGGACCAAATTTTGTTTCTCAACTTTAAATGGCCATAACTCCCAAACTAGACGACTTAGCGCGAAAATAAGCCTAATTCGTGATCACTTTAAATCGGAAAAAATTGTATCTCTCAACTTAAAATCGCCATAACACCCAAACTAGACGACTTTGCGGAAAAATAAGCCTTATTCGTGATCACTCGGATTCAAACCAAATTTTCTCCCTCAACTTTAAATCGCCATAACTCCCAAGCTAGAGGACCTAGCGCGAAAATAAGCCTAATTCGTGATCACTCGGATTCAAACCAAATTTTCTCCCTCAACTTTAAATCGCCATAACTCCCAAGCTAGAGGACCTAGCGCGAAAACAAGCCTAATTCCTGATCACTTCAAATCGGACCAAATTTTCTCTCTCAACTTTAAATGGCCATAACTCCCAAACTAGACGACCTAGCAAAAATAAGCCTAATTCGTGATCACTCTAAATCGGACCAAATTTTCTATCTCAACTTTAAATCGCCATAACTCCCAAGCTAGACGACTCAGCGCGAAAATAGGCCTATTTCGTGATCACTCCAAATCGGACTAAATTTTGTTTCTCAACTTTAAATGGCCATAACTCCCAAACTAGACGACTTAGCGCGAAAATAAGCCTAGTCCGTGTACACTCCAAACCGGACCAAATTTTCTGTCTCAACTTTAAATCGCCATAACTCGCAAACTAGACGACTTAGCGGGTAAATTAGCCTAATTCATGATCACTTCAAATCGAACCAAATTTTCTCTCTCAACTTTAAATGGCCATAACTCCCAAACTAGACGACCTAGCGAAAATAAGCCTAATTCTTTATCACTCCAAATCGGACAAAATTTTCTATCTCAACTTTAAATCGCCATAACTCCCAAGCTAGACGACTTAGCGCGAAAATAAGCCTATTTCGTGATCACTCCAAATCGGACTAAATTTTGTTTCTCAAATTTAAATGGCTATAACTCCCAAACTAGACGACTTAGCGCGAAAATAAGCCTAATTTGTGATCACTTTAAATCGGAAAAAATTGTATCTCTCAACTTAAAATCGCCATAACTCCCAAACTAGACGACTTAGCGGGAAAATAAGCCTTATTCGTGATCACTCGGATTCGAACCAAATTTTCTCCCTCAACTTTAAATCGCCATAACTCCCAAGCTAGAGGACCTAGCGCGAAAATAAGCCTAATTCGTGATCACTCCAAATCGGACCAAATTTTCTCTCTCAACTTTAAATGGCCATAACTCCCAAACTAGACGACCTAGCGAAAATAAGCCTAATTCGTGATCACTCCAAATCGGACCAAATTTTCTATCTCAACTTTAAATCGCCATAACTCCCAAGCTAGACGACTTAGCGTGAAAATAAGCCTATTTCGTGATAACTCCAAATCGGACTAAATTTTGTTTCTCAACTTTAAATGGCCATAACTCCCAAACTAGACGACTAAGCGCGAAAATAAGCCTAATTCGTGATCACTCCGATTCGAACCAAATTTTCTCCCTCAAATTCAAATCGCCATAACTCCCAAGCTAGACGACTTAGCGCGAAAATAAGCCTTATTCCTGATCACTTCAAATCGGACCAAATTTTCTCTCTCAACTTTAAATGGCCATAACTCCCAAACTAGACGACCTAGCGAAAATAAGCCTAGTTCGTGATCACTCCAAATCGGACCAAATTTTCTATCTCAACTTTAAATCGCCATAACTCCCAAGCTAGACGACTTAGCGCGAAAATAGGCCTATTTCGTGATCACTTCAAGTCGGACCAAATTTTCTCTCTCAACTTTAAATGGCCATAACTCCCAAACTAGACGACTTAGCGCGAAAATAAGCCTAATTCGTGATCACTCCAAATCGGACCAAATTTTCTCTCTCAACTTTAAATGGCCATAACTCCCAAACTAGACGACCTAGCGAAAATAAGCCTAATTCGTGATCACTCCAAATCGGACCAAATTTTCTCTCTCAACTTTAAATCGCCATAACTCCCAAACTAGACTACCTAGCGAAAATAAGCCTAACTCGTGATCACTCCAAATCGGACCAAATTTTCTCTCTCAACTTTAAATCGCCATAACTCCAAAACTAGACGACTTAGCGCGAAAATGAGCCTAATTCGTGATCACTCCAAATCGGACCAAATTTTCTCTCTCAACTTTAAATCGCCATAACTCCAAAACTAGACGACTTAGCGCGAAAATGAGCCTAATTCGTGATCACTCCAAATCGGACCAAATTTTCTATCTCAACTTTAAATCGCCATAACTCCCAAGCTAGACGACTTAGCGCGAAAATAGGCCTATTTCGTGATCACTTCAAGTCGGACCAAATTTTCTCCCTCAACTTTAAATGGCCATAACTCCCAAGCTAGACGACTTAGCGTGAAAATAAGCCTAATTTCGTGATAACTCCAAATCGGACTAAATTTTGTTTGTCAACTTTAAATGGCCATAACTCCCAAACTAGACGACTTAGCGCGAAAATAAGCCTAATTCGTGATCACTCCGATTCGAACCAAATTTTCTCCCTCAACTTCAAATCGCCATAACCCCCAAGCTAGACGACTTAGCGCGAAAATAAGCCTTATTCCTGATCACTTCAAATCGGCCCAAATTTTCTCTCTCAACTTTAAATGGCCATAACTCCCAAACTAGACGACTTAGCGCGAAAAATAAGCCTAATTCGTGATCACTCCAAATCGGACCAAATTTTCTCCTCAACTTTAAATCGCCATAACTCCCAAGCTAGAGGACCTAGCGCGAAAATAAGCCTAATTCGTGATCACTCGGATTCAAACCAAATTTTCTCCCTCAACTTTAAATCGCCATAACTCCCAAGCTAGAGGACCTAGCGCGAAAACAAGCCTAATTCCTGATCACTTCAAGTCGGACCAAATTTTCTCTCTCAACTTTAAATCGCCATAACTCCCAAACTAGACTACCTAGCGAAAATAAGCCTAACTCGTGATCACTCCATATCGGACCAAATTTTCTCTCTCAACTTTAAATCGCCATAACTCCAAAACTAGACGACTTAGCGCGAAAATGAGCCTAATTCGTGATCATTCCAAATCGGACCAAATTTTCTATCTCAACTTTAATTCGCCATAACTCCCAAGCTAGACGAATTAGCGCGAAAATAGGCCTATTTCGTGATCACTTCAAGTCGGACCAAATTTTCTCCCTCAACTTTAAATGGCCATAACTCCCAAGCTAGACGACTTAGCGTGAAAATAAGCCTATTTCGTGATAACTCCAAATCGGACTAAATTTTGTTTCTCAACTTTAAATGGCCATAACTCCCAAACTAGACGACTTAGCGCGAAAATAAGCCTAATTCGTGATCACTCCGATTCGAACCAAATTTTCTCCCTCAACTTTAAATCGCCATAACTCCCAAACTAGACGACTTAGCGCGAAAATAAGCCTAATTCGTGATCACTTTAAATCGGAAAAAATTGTATCTCTCAACTTAAAATCGCCATAACACCCAAACTAGACGACTTTGCGGAAAAATAAGCCTTATTCGTGATCACTCGGATTCAAACCAAATTTCTCCCTCAACTTTAAATCGCCATAACTCCCAAACTAGACGACCTAGCGCGAAAATAAGCCTAATTCGTGATCACTCCGATTCGAACCAAATTTTCTCCCTCAACTTTAAATCGCCATAACTCCCAAGCTAGACGACTTAGCGCGAAAATAAGCCTAATTCCTGATCACTTCAAGTCGGACCAAATTTTCTCTCTCAACTTTAAATGGCCATAACTCCCAAACAAGACGACCTAGCAAAAATAAGCCTAATTCGTGAT
The DNA here is from genome assembly GCA_018150985.1 of Chymomyza costata. Taxonomy (NCBI): domain Eukaryota; kingdom Metazoa; phylum Arthropoda; class Insecta; order Diptera; family Drosophilidae; genus Chymomyza; species Chymomyza costata. The sequence continues at coordinate 6,794,797 of JAECWU010000003.1, read as the reverse complement.
CACTCTAAATCGGACCAAATTTTCTATCTCAACTTTAAATCGCCATAACTCCCAAGCTAGACGACTCAGCGCGAAAATAAGCCTATTTCGTGATCACTCCAAATCGGACTAAATTTTGTTTCTCAACTTTAAATGGCCATAACTCCCAAACTAGACGACTTAGCGCGAAAATAAGCCTAATTCATGATAATTTCAAATCGAACCAAATTGTCTCTCTCAACTTTAAATGGCCATAACTCCCAAACTAGACGACCTAGCGAAAATAAGCCTAATTCTTTATCACTCCAAATCGGACAAAATTTTCTATCTCAACTTTAAATCGCCATAACTCCCAAGCTAGACGACTTAGCGCGAAAATAAGCCTATTTCGTGATCACTCCAAATCGGACTAAATTTTGTTTCTCAAATTTAAATGGCTATAACTCCCAAACTAGACGACTTAGCGCGAAAATAAGCCTAATTCGTGATCACTTTAAATCGGAAAAAATTGTATCTCTCAACTTAAAATCGCCATAACTCCCAAACTAGACGACTTAGCGGGAAAATAAGCCTTTTTCGTGATCACTCGGATTCGAACCAAATTTTCTCCCTCAACTTTAAATCGCCATAACTCCCAAGCTAGAGGACCTAGCGCGAAAATAAGCCTAATTCGTGATCACTCCAAATCGGACCAAATTTTCTCTCTCAACTTTCAATGGCCATAACTCCCAAACTAGACGACCTAGCGAAAATAAGCCTAATTCGTGATCACTCCAAATCGGACCAAATTTTCTATCTCAACTTTAAATCGCCATAACTCCCAAACTAGACGACTTAGCGTGAAAATAAGCCTATTTCGTGATAACTCCAAATCGGACTAAATTTTGTTTCTCAACTTTAAATGGCCATAGCTCCCAAACTAGACGACTTAGCGCGAAAATAAGCCTAATTCGTGATCACTCCGATTCGAACCAAATTTTCTCTCTCAACTTTAAATGGCCATAACTCCCAAACTAGACGACCTAGCGAAAATAAGCCTAATTCGTGATCACTCCAAATCGGACCAAATTTTCTATCTCAACTTTAAATCGCCATAACTCCCAAGCTAGACGACTTAGCGTGAAAATAAGCCTATTTCGTGATAACTCCAAATCGGACCAAATTTTCTCTCTCAACTTTAAATCGCCATAACTCCCAAGCTAGACGACTTAGCGTGAAAATAAGCCTATTTCGTGATAACTCCAAATCGGACTAAATTTTGTTTCTCAACTTTAAATCGCCATAACCCCCAAGCTAGACGACTTAGCGCGAAAATAAGCCTTATTCCTGATCACTTCAAATCGGACCAAATTTTCTATCTCAACTTTAAATCGCCATAACTCCCAAGCTAGACGACTTAGCGTGAAAATAAGCCTATTTCGTGATAACTCCAAATCGGACCAAATTTTCTCTCTCAACTTTAAATCGCCATAACTCCCAAGCTAGACGACTTAGCGTGAAAATAAGCCTATTTCGTGATAACTCCAAATCGGACTAAATTTTGTTTCTCAACTTTAAATCGCCATAACTCCCAAGCTAGACGACTTAGCGTGAAAATAAGCCTATTTCGTGATAACTCCAAATCGGACTAAATTTTGTTTCTCAACTTTAAATGGCCATAACTCCCAAACTAGACGACTAAGCGCGAAAATAAGCCTAATTCGTGATCACTCCGATTCGAACCAAATTTTCTCCCTCAACTTCAAATCGCCATAACTCCCAAGCTAGACGACTTAGCGCGAATATAAGCCTTATTCCAGATCACTTCGAATCGGACCAAATTTTCTCTCTCAACTTTAAATGGCCATAACTCCCAAACTAGACGACCTAGCGAAAATAAGCCTAGTTCGTGATCACTCCAAATCGGACCAAATTTTCTATCTCAACTTTAAATCGCCATAACTCCCAAGCTAGACGACTTAGCGTGAAAATAAGCCTATTTCGTGATAACTCCAAATCGGACTAAATTTTGTTTCTCAACTTTAAATCGCCATAACTCCCAAGCTAGACGACTTAGCGTGAAAATAAGCCTATTTCGTGATAACTCCAAATCGGACTAAATTTTGTTTCTCAACTTTAAATGGCCATAACTCCCAAACTAGACGACTAAGCGCGAAAATAAGCCTAATTCGTGATCACTCCGATTCGAACCAAATTTTCTCCCTCAACTTCAAATCGCCATAACTCCCAAGCTAGACGACTTAGCGCGAATATAAGCCTTATTCCAGATCACTTCGAATCGGACCAAATTTTCTCTCTCAACTTTAAATGGCCATAACTCCCAAACTAGACGACCTAGCGAAAATAAGCCTAGTTCGTGATCACTCCAAATCGGACCAAATTTTCTATCTCAACTTTAAATCGCCATAACTCCCAAGCTAGACGACTTAGCGTGAAAATAAGCCTATTTCGTGATCACTTCAAGTCGGACCAAATTTTCTCCCTCAACTTTAAATGGCCATAACTCCCAAACTAGACGACTTAGCGCGAAAATAAGCCTAATTCGTGATCACTCCAAATCGGACCAAATTTTCTCTCTCAACTTTAAATCGCTATAACTCCCAAACTAGACTACCTAGCGAAAATAAGCCTAACTCGTGATCACTCCAAATCGGACCAAATTTTCTCTCTCAACTTTAAATCGCCATAACTCCAAAACTAGACGACTTATCGCGAAAATGAGCCTAATTCGTGATCACTCCAAATCGGACCAAATTTTCTCTCTCAACTTTAAATCGCCATAACTCCCAAACTAGACGACCTAGCGAAAATAAGCCCAATTCGTGATCACTCCAAGTCGGACCAAATTTTCTGTCTCTCAGTATGGCCATGTGGTATCTACATGGGTAGTGGCCAGTGAGTGCGCCGCATAGGATGCGTAGGTCTCTTCTATTGAATTCTAGAGCTGCTGCCCCCTTTTTTGAGTCGAACTGAAGGAATTATTTGGAGTGACGGAGCCCTTACAGGTTATCCCAGTAGTTTTTTGCCTCTTTTCTGGTATTTTTTAAAATTATCTTTGTAATATCATTTTTTGGGAAGCCATAGAGGGCTAGGTCCTGTGAAGAGAACCTCCGCCCCTTTTCTGGCTTGTTCGTCTGCTGCTTCATTACCTTCAAAACCTTTGTGCCCAGGCACCCAAATAAGTTTTACCTTATTATTGTAGGATGCAAGTAGGTTTAGGTTGTTATGGCATTCGAGAACAGATTTGTACATAAATTTGTAGTTGTTGAGGGCTTTAAGTACCGCTTGGCTATCAGATAGAATATTTACTTTTATTCTTTGCACATTGCGGCTTAATAGTTTCTGAGTTGCAAAGTTTATCGCAAACAGTTCAGCATCGAATATTGTTGCGTCTTTACATAGAGAGATGTGCATTTGGCAGCGGGTACCGACTACCCCTGCACCTACTCCTTCTTTCGTTTTGGAGCCATCTGTATACCATTTCTGGGCATCATCTTGCACCCAATTTGGGTTATTTGTCCATTCATCCCTTGTGGGTATGAAGATCTCGTAGTTTTTTGTTGGGCTAACTACTTGATCTATCGGGTTATTAAAAGTAGCAATTTGCTTTGCCTCTTTTGCCCAGTTTAGAATTTCGAGGTGTCCTTTATGATCTCCTTCTTTAAATTTATAAGTTTTGTGGAGATTTACAGCCTCTTTAGCCGCTTCTGTCCTCATGGCTAGGTGAAGCGGTGTGAAGTTAAGAACAGCCTCCAACCCTGCTGTAGGTGTTGTTCTCATTGCTCCAGTAATGCTAAGGCATGCAAGCCGTTGAATTTTTGTTAGTTTGCGTTGTGCATTTTGTTGAGTTACCTTCATCCACCATATGACTGAGCCATATAGTATTGAAGGTTTTATCATTTGATTGTATATCCAGGATGACATTTTGGGGCTGAGACCCCATGTTCTTCCTAGCAGTTGTCTTCCTATTTGTTTAGTGGCCTTTTGTATTGTATTTTCTAGATGCCGTTTCCATGATAACCTTTTATCAATTGTTAGGCCTAGGTATTTGGCTTCATCCCTAAGTGGTACCTCCGTAACTTTTATAAATAGACTAGCAATGTTATTTATATGTCTTTTTGTGTATGAAACGATGGTTGTTTTAGTTGGGTTGATTGACAGCCCTTCCCTGTCACATCATTCCCAGGTGATTTTGAGAGCATCCTGCATTTGCTCACCAATGATAGTGTCATGTTTACCATTTATGATGACTATTATGTCAACAGCATAGCCTATGGTTTTGAAGACTCTAGTGTTAAGGCAGTCAAGCAGATCATCAACCAGAAGAGACCACAATAGTGGAGATAATACACCTCCTTGTGGACATCCTTTGACTGTATATACACTGATCGCGACATTACCAAGTTCAGCTGTTATCACCTTTTTTTGCAGCATCTGGTGAATCCAGTTTATTAACAATGGGTTTGCTCCTATTTTATTTAGGGCGCGCTTCATTGATTCATGGCTTGCGTTTTCAAAGGCACCCTCTATGTCCATAAAGGCGCATAGGGATATTATATTATATAACTAGTTCATGTATAGCCGTTGTTGTGGATTTTCCTTTTTGATATGCAAATTGCAGTTTGTGTAATGGATTTGTTTTTAGCAAATCAGTTCTTATATGCTGATCATTAAGTTTCTCCATGGTTTTTAATAGAAATGATGATAGACAGATTGGTCTATATTATTTCGGTTCATTAGGGGGCTTGTTACCACCTTTCGGTATAAAGATTACATTAACCTCCCTCCATCTTTCGGGAATGTTACCCAGCTTAAGGCAGGCTCTGAGAACCTTTACCAGGATGCGTTTTAGGTTGATTGTACCATTTTTTAGTAAGGCCGGAAAAATTTGATCCGGACCTGGTGATTTATATGGTTTGAATGAGTCTAGTGCCCATTCAATTTTTTCAAATATCACCAAGTCGGTAATTAAGGCAGTATGAGGTCTCGGAAGGACTGAGTGTGTCCTTTGAGAGGTGCTCACGCCTGTGTTGAGGTTACAGCCCGGGAAGTGAATTCTTGTTAGAAGCTCTATCGTTTCTTCAAACGTTGTCGTGACTGTACCATTTGGATGTTTTAGAATGCCAATATTAGTTGTCTTAGCATTTGATAGAGTCTTGTGGATTCTGGCCGTTGCCGGCACGTCCATTAGATTTTCACAGAAGGTAGTCCAAGATTTCCTTTTAAACTTTCTTAATTCTTTGTTATATTTTGTTAGAACCACACGATATTGCTCCCAGGATTTCACCCTTTTTGCCCTGTTGGATTCTTTTCTGGCTATCTCGCGTAGCGACGCTAACCTTTCATTCCACCAAGGAACTTTGTTTTACGTGTTTTTAGTTTTTAGAGGGTAATTATTGTGATAAGTGGTTAAGATTGCAGTCGTTACTGTCTCGACTGCTTCCTCAATATCATCTTTGCCTTTTATTGGTTTGCTGAGCCCTAAAAGCTCGTTATCTAGATTTACATTATAATTTACCCAGTTTGTTGCTCTCGGTGAGCGGTAGTGAATGTTTACAGGCTGTTCAATTTCAACCTTAAAGAGAATGTGGTTATGATCAGAGAAGGATGCTTCCTGATAGACTTTCCAATCTTTGATCATACCATTTATGTTTGAAGTGGTTAGGGTGAGGTCTATAACCTCTTCCCTTATTGCATTAATGAACGTGGGGCAGTTCCCGGTGTTAGCTATGGCTAAGTTATTGGTAATTATGTATTCAAGGAGAGATTCACCCCTCTTATTGTCTATAAGAATCGTCGCTTTGGGTCTGTCGGCCATAACATCATAGATCAAATTACCGTTTTTGTTGGTCAGGCCGCATATCTTACCCGTCCTTATCCAGGGCTCTTGGATAAGCCTTATTTGTGAGGTACCCAAAGCAAACCTCCTGTCTAATTCTGCTGTTGCAGCTTTAGCGTGATGGAAATTTGCTTGGATACATCTCATGGTTTATTGTTGGTAGAAGCAGTAGTGTTGGCAGGCGTCAATGCACCTTCCTCAACACTCATGTCAGCGTCAGTGTCCACCTCTGCTTCTTCTTCGGCTTCTTTATCCTTGTCCCCATCCGCCTTAAGCTTGAGGTGGACTTGGCCGAACTTGTAGAATATGAGGCCCTTTGTTTCCTCCATTTTAGCAGCCGACTTTTGGTCGACTGCTACTACAAGCATGGCACTTGTGCCTTTGTTGGTGCGACGCAGCGTTCTCCAGGAAGCGACTGGGAGATCAACGTTTCGTTTTTTGACAAACGAAAGTATCGTCTCTGTTTCCGTCATCGCCGCGTTAGGGAAGTATCCAACCAGGACCTTTGGGTGAGGCATCTTATCCTCCTCTATGGCCCATAATGATGCACCCTCCCATGGTGTTATAGTATTATTTCTCATTTAGGCTACTGCTGCCTTCTGTTTTTTTTAAGTTATTTGATGTGTCCATATAGTTCCCACGAGTAAACAGGGAAAATAAGTCCACTGCACCTGCCCCTGTCAGCGCAGTAAGGCATTTATTAAAATGAGGCCTCGCCTGGGCACCTCAAGTTCGCATATTAGCGACTGGATAACCCTTCAGCCATTCATCCATCGGCATACGCTGTTCCACCTAGGATTGGGGGACTAATTCGACAAGGTTGAAGTCGCACTTCCACTCCTAGTACAGTTACGGCACGCAGGCATAAAACACTACATGTAATTCCCCCTATACTAGAAGCAGCTGACCCCCAAAAATAAGCCAAAATTGTCTATCTCAACTTTAAATAGCCATAACTCCCAAACTAGACGACCTAGCGAAAATAAACCTAATTCGTGATCACTCCAAATCGGAAAAAAATTTTCTCTCTCAACTTTAAATCGCCATAACTCCCAAACTAGACGACTTAGCGCAAAAATAAGCCTAATTCGTGATCACTTCAAATCGGACCAAATTTTTTCTCCCAACTTTTAATCGCCATTACTCCCAAACTAGATGACTTATCGCGAAAATAAGCCTAATTCGTGATCACTTCAAATCGGACAAAATTTTCTGTCTCAACTTTAAATGGCCATAACTCCCAAACTAGACGACCTAGCGAAAATAAGCCTAATTCGTGAACACTCCAAATCAAACTAAATTTTCACTCTCAACTTTAAATCGCCATAACTCCCAAACTAGACGACTTAATTTTCTGTCTCAACTTTAAATGGCCATAACTCCCGAACTAGACGACCGACCTAGCGAAAATAAGCCTAATTCGTGATCACTCCAAATTGGACAAAATTGTGTGTCTCTTTAAAGTCATATTCAGCCCTGCTACGGAAAACGAATAAGAAAAATTTATTTGGATTCGTTTTGAAAACGAATTTTTGGTGCTCCCGTTTCCACCAATACGAATTGTTCATTTGGTTTGAAAAGGAGTGCTTTGAATTTTATATTGAAATGACTTTTTTAATATTCTAAGATTCAATTGTGCCAACTTCAAGTTAGATATTTACCGACAATTAATGCTAAAAATTATATTTATTGCAGGGGTAAACACAAAAGCATAGAGCAAGAAACTATTCTCGTCAAGAAATCCAAGATTTGGCCAGGGGCTACACAAAAGTGAAGCGGTCAGAAGTTTTTCCCAATGGCAAAAACTTACTGATACTTTAAATCCGGCTGGTCCCCCTATTAAAGATGTAGCCGGGTAGAAGAAAGTAAGTACATACACTTATATTGCTGTAAAATTTTTACAAAATTGTTGTTTAAGTTTTGGCTTGACTGTAAAATAAGCATAAAAAAAAAATTGCAAAAAAACAAAATGGCGACTCCCATTGGCGGGGGCCCTTCGCCCAAGCTGTCCTCCTATCGTTTGAGGAAGACATAGCAATATGCTATGGATTGTATGAGATGGTTGAGGGGATAGAAGGGGCACCAGTTTTTGGAGCACCAGTTCGTGAAGCTACTAAGGACGCCTCATATCCTCAAGCAGAAGAAACAGAGGCAGTAGATGCGGGCGAGTCGGTCGGAAGTTTTTGCCAAATGGCGAAACCTTGCTGACAAATTAAATGACGGAGGGCCCTTTGTCCAAGCTACATCTTTCCGGAGGATATTGCGGTATGCTGCGGCCTCTACCAAATGGTAGAAAACGTGAAAGGGGCAGCGGGTTTCGGAGCTCCAGAAAGCCATTCGCACCTTGAAGTCTGCGATTCGAGTGGGTATTTTAAACGTGGAAGCCGAGGAGTCCAATACACCCGACGCGGAGGAACCTCCCGCGAAGAGGCGGAAAATGTGTTCGGAAACAGAGCTAGAAAAATTGTGTTCAGCACAGCTGGACACAATGCAGACTATTGCAAGCCACTTAGGCACGTTTGTTGAGCAGCACGCTACATTTGTTGCTCAACAAGCCAAGTCAGGGCAACAAAAATTGCCATTCGACCAAATGCTACAAATTTATGAAATCCAGCCTCTTGTTTTCGCTACCGCGCCGTATAACGCTATTGAATTGGAGTCCCATAAGGAGAATAAGGCCTGGCATTGACGAACAAGTTTGTAAAAAAAAGGAAGAAACCGAAAAACAATGCGTTCTCGTATTTGATGAAGTACACGGTCGCACAGAGTTAAAATATAATATTGCAACAGACCAGATTGATGGCTTTGTGGACTCAGGCAATGAAAGAAGAACGAAAAATGTTGCTAATTCTTTTTATTCTTCCAAGTTAAAGGCCCAGTACAACCGTGGAACTACGTGTTTTCGTATTATTGCGCTGACTATAGAAATAATTAGGGTATTCACGCTTTGTGTTGAGTTGAGGAGTTGAAAAGTTTAGGAAAAAGTCAACAGGCCAAAGCGTGAACAGCCCTGTTGAGTTTGATAAGTTGAGTTTTCTTCTTCTTCCCAGAGTTTGTTTAGATTTGTAAATTCGTACAAATTACATTAAAATTCAAAAACTTGAATTAAAAATGCCGAGTCAAAGCATAAAATCTATTTTAATTAAGCCTGTAGCTAAAGTAGCTATGTATTACATCGATTTGTATTATTTTATTGCTGCAAAAATGAAATAATTGCAGAAAAACCGTATTTGAGTTTGTGCTTCTTCTTCGTGTGTTTGTTTACATTTGCAAAATTCCGCAAATAATTATTCAAATTAAAAATTTTGAATTTAAGATGCCGAGACTAAGCGAAAATTGTGTTTTGACTGATGCTGTTGCTAAAGTGGCTTTCGATGAAATTGATTTTATTGAAGGTTCGTCTGCTAAAACAAATTCATCGTATAAAAACTAAATTTTTTTTTAAGTTCTAGATAATTATCTAGAGGACATGAATGCAATAACACTCTCGCGTCGGGGCGACCACTTCCACATCCCTAAGTCAATTGACTGGCGCCACTAAGTGCTCAATTCCTTGGATGAAAACCGATTTATTCAAATGCTGCGGGTAACTCCACAACAGTTCCCTCATATATTATGCCTAGTACAGCCCCAGCATTCTCCCATTCGTATCTTATTTTTCTCTTTTACTTGCGTTAACTCCAATAACAAGTAATTATGTCTACACACATGTCTTGAAAAGTCAATAGGTTTGATGAAATTGTAGCTAAAATCGGCTTTCGGGGTTTGATTCGTACTTGTTTCAAGGTAAAAAAAATGCAAGTCCTGAAATCGTAGCTGATCATCTTCTCGAGATATCGCGGAAATACATTTTTTTTATCATTCGCACCGGCATGTGGTCACAATACTGTCTGTGTTTTTATGTGTTTTTTTCTATTTTGATTTTTTTAAATTTTGGTTTTATATTTTGGTGCTTTAGCAACGATTTAAAAAATGAAATTAACTTAATTAGTTTAAATATGAAACGACGAGAGGGCAACAACTGCCTTTTTAAGTCTTAATCCGTACGAAGAATCTTCTAGGTTTTTTATTTTATATCGATTCCAGAATTTCAAGAAGTCTCTATGAATAGATTCCCCGTTTTGTTCAGACCACAGTCCTAACCAATTGTTATTTAAAAATTGCACACAATCTTTTATGTGCTTTAGCGATACGTATGTTTTTAATGTTTCAGAGACATCCTCAAGGCTTCCAAAAGCTTTCCGCAATTCAGAAATATGTTTATCTATTAGAGGTCTGCATGAATGCATTCAAAACGGCGAATGAATAGCTGAGCCTTAAAAGCTATGCATAGTTTTTAGTACCCATTTGAATGAATATAAGTGAATAGTTTGCTCACACAAGCATGGGTTCCAAAATTGTGGGTGAAGTATTTTTATGGTGTACCATAATGAGTACACTACTAAACTATAGTAAAATACGTATGAAAAAATGAAAGAGCAGAAAGCGCGAGAGCAGCGATCGCGAGCGTGATGAAAGGCATAATATTAAATAAATGACACAGTAAATGCAGCAGGCATGAGCAAGAAAGCATAAATATTTTCTTGGTCAAATTGGGTGGCTTGCTTGCTTGTTGTATGTATACCCTTTCGAAGTAAGGTAACTGCTATGACACTTGTTAGTCGTGTTTACATTCACATTAAGAATTGTGTGTATAAAATGCGAAAAAGGCTACTTCTCTATCGACTTTTAATCTGTTCAACGATTTTAACAGCGTTCACACAAAAACACATATGCGTTTTCTGTTGTATGTTCTTTGTTTTAACACATAAATAATTTTTTAATATTTGAATAAATATTATTTAACAAATTATTTTCTTTAATTTAAAGTAATAGATTAGTTTGAAAAAAAATTATGGTTACACAATATTATTGCTTTATTGATTGGCACAAGATTTTAAAGAAAAAAAGTCATATAATTAAATAAAAAAATTAAAGGATATGAACGCAAAAAAATAAGCCAACACCTATTTTTTTAGCTCTAAAACAGATCAATTTAATGCCAATTTAACTGCCTAAGCCAATTTACTACAACAAATACACACAGTTTCCAAAATGTTCATTGCGCCGGCTTTGTTTTCTCTGCTTTGCATTTTTTTGCAGCAACAGCTACTCACGTACATACATACATATCAGAGATCTGCAATAGTGCCTATCATCGTATACCCTGCAGTTCTACTTGGATCAATTGCTTCCATTCATATCTGATTGCAGATATGATTGAGGCACCCATGAAAACATGCATGCATTCTGAAGCGAACGCGAAGCGGTCGAAGAAGAAGAGCCTAACAAAATGTGAGCGTTTGAGAGTGCGGCATGTAATGAGAGCGAGTTACGCTCTATGATAGGAGTAATTTTTGGCTATGCTCTTGCTCGAACAAGAATTAGCAAAAAGACAAAAAAGGGTGAAGCGAAAATGCAAACATTATTGCACTTGTCTTGTTATACATATTTTTTGGTTCGCCTATGCATATTAGTTTTCTGCGGTGGTACACAAAGTGAAAAGTGCGTGCGCAAGCGAAAACTTACAATTTGTTCAATAATTAAAAAAAAGTATAAACTAAACTGCTCTTTGGTACGTATGTATTAAATAAAAAATAGCCATTGCAAAAATGATTAATTCTCTTTTAATTTGCAGACAAACTTCAAGAAGAAAATAACCATCTAAGAGGTAATGTAATCACTTTTTAATCGATTGCAGTTCTTATATTTTTTTTTATTTTCAAAGACCAAATAAAAATGCTGGCTGATGCATTGGGCGAGCAGTTGACAATTGTCAAGGCAATTGCTAAACAACAGGGAGAGGAGCAGAAATTAATAGCCCTCATTCCTAAGCTTATATATACACAAATAATTCAATTAATGTGTATAACTTTTTTTACTATTGCAGAATCAATCTTTGTGACCAACACTTATTGGCCTGCAGAGAAGCAGCTCCGCAAGACCTTAAACTTACAAAAAAAATAAGCTATGTAAGAATAATTCAACGCTTAATAATAATAATAATAATATAAATAGTCATAATAATAAATAATGACGGATGCTGACAAGCCCGCTGTCCCTAGTCAACTGTCAGTTCCTATACCTATACCTATACCTATAGCGGAAAAAAACAATGAAAATACATATTGGGTTGTGAAGTATGAAATGAGTAGACTGTGAGAAACTAAAATTCAATGTAACATAACATAAAAAAAACAATATTGACACATTTGGCTCAAATCGGAAAGGTAAAAAAGCTGGACAAGTGGGTGCCGCACGAATTAACCGATGACCAAAAAGGCCGTCGCCTCGAAGCTTGCCTTTCGCTCCTTACTCGCAACACAAATGAACCATTTTTGAAACGAATAGTGACGTGCGATGAAAAATGGATCCTTTACGACAATCGCAAGCGTTCGTCGCAGTGGTTGGATCGAGATGAAGTACCGAAACACTGCCCAAAACGAGGCATCCATCAAAAGAAGCTGATGGTGACTGTTTGGTGGTCTGGCGGGGGTGTGATCCATCACAGCTTTATGAAACCGGGAGAAACGATCACGGCGGATGTCTACTGTAGTCAACTGGACGAAATGATGCGCAACCTTGCGACTAAACAGCCGAGACTGGTCAATCGATCGACCCCGATCCTTTTGCACGATAACGCGCGACCACACACTGCGCGAATGACTGTGGCAAAGTTGCAGGAACTTGAGCTGGAAATTCTCCGTCACCCACCATATTCACCCGACCTTGCACCAACCGATTACCACTTCTTTCGAAATTTGGACAACTTTCTGGTAGGAAAAAATTCAATTCCCAAGAAGCTGTGGAAAGTGCCTTCCAGCAGTTCATCGACTCTCGTGATCCAGGCTTCTATAGCAAAGGGATAAATGAGCTGGCGCTAAAATGGCAAAAGTGTGTTGATAGTATGGGCGCATACTTTGATTAAAAAAAAAAAATTTAAACATAAAAAAAAACCGATTGAAAATTCACTTTCCATGTACTCATTTCATACTTCACAACCCAATACATAAAATAAATTAAAAACCTTTGTTTTATTTTTGTTAATTTATTGTACAAAAATTGTACAGCAATAAAACTTAATTGTGATTAATTTAAAAAGTCTTCTTATGGTTGCATGCATGAAATTGTGGCATGATTATTCCATGAATTTCAGACGTGCAAATCTTGTGAATAGGCCATGAATTTCAGGCCTGCATACTCCATAAGCAAGCCACGATTTGCATGCATGATTTCATGAGTGCTGAAGATATGATTGAGAGACATGAAAATCACCCCTGCACGAGAAGCGAACGCCGAAGTAGGAGGCATGAAGTCCTATGACATGCCCGTGTTAAATTCACCCCTCAAAAGCAAGTAGTTGCAATTATAGAATCATGCATGGTAGTGCAAAATGCATGTGTGTTTCAGACCTTTTTCAGGTCTGAGGAGAACTGCAGGGTAATAACAAGGTAGCGTCACGCTCCGGCGCGTCGCGACGTATGCATGTCAAAAGGGAATGAAGAATAACAAGGTAGCATGTGAGTGTGGGCAAGAAAAAAAAATTTATGTGCTGTTAGTAGTGAGAGAGAGTGATACAGCATGAGGGCAAGCAAAACATATGAAAAAGTGTTTGTTTAATATTGCTTTGCTGAAATTTGTTTAATTACATTTGATATATTTTTAATTATAAACGACAACGCACTAGTAACAAATGTGTTAATTTCAGTCGGTTTTACCAAAACCAACTAAAAACAAACACTTTTAGCGCGCAGTCATTTTAAAAATTCATAAAAATGAAATGAACAACAGAATGCACATTTTTATATGTATCCGTTGTTCACGCATTTGTTTTGCCGACGGCATTTCGACAAAGAGCGGCTGCACAACCTTTCAACACAAAGTAACTTTCATACTGAACTAAAATATGCGTGTCAACCACGAGAGCGCCGTCTCAACGTTCGCTACCTTGTTATTATACCATGGTGCCTATTTTGTGGCAATAATCATACTCTCATCAAAAGTAATGGCAGTGTCAGCTGCACTCTTAGGCTTATGCTATGGCACCACGCGCACTCTTAACCAGAGCTGGGCAGCCCATAGCCCAAACCATGGTGGAATAATATAAGGTGATATCGTCAGTAAAAGCTATCCCTTATTGTATGCAGCGTGTGAGTGCGAGTGAGAGATTAAAAGCTTTTCTGTTTGAAAAGCTCTCTTAGCATTGCTTCGTGAATGTGAATAGATATGTACCAGAGAGTACAAAATAGACAGAGAGGAAAATTCTCTCTGAGCTTTTTTTCCCGTTGAAAGATTATGCGTGGACCTGGGCTCGGTTTGCGCAAAACCAAAATCAAACACAAAATGTGCTTTGTGTTGATGTTTCTGCATTGACTTGGGCTCGGTAAAAGCAAAAGCAAAGGCAAGCATTGGCTCGTTTCGTGTTGTGTTGTGTTGCGTGGACTTAGGCTCGATCAAACCAAAAAGGAAAGCATTGGCGTTTGTTGTGACGTTTCTGCGTGGACTTGGGCTCGGTCAAAGTAAAGCGATAAGAAGCATTGGCTCTAGCTGCTTTTGCTTTGATGTTTATGATTGACATAGAAATAGAAACGTTTTAGTTCAATTGCTACCCTAGGTTATGATAAGCGTTTAATTATAAAAATCTATTATATATCTCCTTGACCCTGACTACTAAATAAATAAAAAGAAGCCTTCTATTATTTACCTTATAATTTTTATTTAAGTCAGCATATCTTAAAATAATTTTAAGGTAAAAACTACCCAAGACAAATAATTATATGTATATAAAAAAAGGAAATAATACAATGTGGCTAAATATTATTTTGCTTTCATAACTGAAAGTATTGTTACTTAATAGGCTTGTTTTAGATTAGTTTTTTACGACGCCAAATAAAATTTTGACTCCAATCGCCTACAATCTCACAAAGCAAAGGAGCCGATATTTTGCCGGCGGCTGTTCGCATGTAGGTGACTTAGAACAAAAGTGGCGCTTGCAAGCAACCTATTCGTTCGGTTCCTGTAAACTATTAAATGTAGAAAAGTGATAAAAGACTCATTTTTTCTTGACAATAAAAAAAATAATTTCTAAAAGGAAAGAACAAAAATTAATTTAATATTAAAAAAAAAAAATAATATCCCACATGAGAATCGAATTTGGTTTCACTGGATTGGGAGTCAACCACACATTCAACTAACCCATGACCGCTTCAGTGTTACATGTGCAAATATGCATACACAAGCAAAAGCTGCAGTGAACAACAATAACTAAGCAAAAGAAAACATTGGTTCGGTCTGTGTTGCGTTTAGACGTTTCTGCATGGACTTGGGCTCGATCAAACCAAAAAGGCAAGCATTCGTTTGTTGTGACGTTTTTGCGTGACTTGGGCTCGGCTTCTTGCTGCTTTTGTTTTGATGTTTATGCACAGACCTAGGAACATTTTAGCTCAATCGCTCCCCTAGGTTATGATAAGTATTTTATATAAATCTAGAATATTTATGAAATATTTTACAACTTTATTATGATTTTTGTAGTCTTTTAACATAAAAAAAAAACATTTTTCATTTTATTTTTTTAAACATTGTTGCATCAAATCAGTTAACATAATTAACTTTATTTAATAATTAAGTAAATTAAAAAAAAAAAATCTAGATATGTTTACATATTTACATTTGTTTTCCCTAAAACTGTCATGTAAAATGATTAGTTGTTGTTTTTTTTAAATTACAAAAAATAAATTGCATACTAATTTAAATAGAGAAGAAATAAGTCAAAAATGATGGTACAGAAATACATTTGATTTGAATCTCGAGCAAATTCAGTTCAGCGCTTGTTAGCCAAGGCCGGCAGCCCAAAGACATTATAAACTCTAAGAAGTGTAACGCGAATACCATGGTGCGGGCGGGCGAGCTGAGTTAAAAAGGAAAATCTAAAAATAGCACATACAATTCTCGTGTTCTTACAATTGAACTCGGCTCTAAGCTTCGTTGTTGGCTGTCGGCTGTCAGCTATGTTCACAAATTCAGCCGCAGCCAAATTTGTAAATTTTTCGTTTCAGAGCATTCCATACCCTTTTCTAATAAGTATGTGGCTGCTATGACACTTTGCTATTGCGTTTGCTTTTACACTAACAAATGCATGCATAAGAAGCGAAAAATACGAAGAAGAGTATTTATGCTGAACGGTTTTGCATGTGGCGCACACAACAAGACATTTTTTGCCGAAACAAAACAAACAGAGTTTTGGTCATTGCGTTGTCATTATTAACTGCAACTTATAAGGCCACTGTTGCTAGTACTCTAGTTCTTAAGTAATTTCATTGTTTAATATATTTAAATTTATTAAATATGTAAATAATGATGAATTCACGAATGCCTAGGCACTCTTGCTACTACCTTTTTATTTCACCCTGCAAAAATGAGTCTGTTGGTACGCGATCAAATGCACGTGACGCATTCTTTTTGTTTGAGCAAAATCACAAAATATGTACTGGAAACGTTTTTGTAAACTTACTAAATCTTTATTAAATAAATAAATAGTATGTACTGAAAAATACAACTTTTTTTTGACAAAAAAAAGGAAAATTTAAAAATATATCAGAAATGTAAAAAATTAATAAAAAATGGATTTTGAATTGATCTCTGTTCCATTGGAATGGGAGACAAACAAAAGCAAGCTCTGGCTGCGTTTGTGTTGATGTTCATGCATTGAGTTAAGAACGGCATTGCTTTTATATGAATGTTCCTTTTAAATAAAAAAATTACAAGTTCCTTAACGAATATTAAGAATGTTTTTTGGCTTACAAGTTTTTTTTTTTTTCTCTTCATATTTTATTTACAATCTGTCTTTATTAGACAATAAGTAAATTTACTAAATATTAATTAAGAAAATATAAGTATAATAGCAAGTTTGCATTGAAACCTACTGTTGTGTTTAAAACAATAAAGTGACAATAATTTGTAATGACAGCCTGAAGGCCTACGTTGCTCTGGCTTCAAACCTTTTATAACTTAGAAGTAACTTCTACTCTATAATTAAATAAAAAAAATAATAATAATAATAATAATTTGTAAGAAAAAGTTAAAATGTGTATGCTCCTTTTTATTTATATAAAATAAAATTTTAATTCCATTTTCATACAGGATTTGTATGTTGATATACAAAATATTATTAATACATATATACTAAGCAAAAGCAAGCGTTCGATCGAGCTGAGTTGTGACGTTTTTGCTTTCACTTAGGCTCGGTTCGACCAAACCAAAAGCAAAGACAACCATTGCCTCGATCTGTGTTGTGTTGTGTTGTGTTCGAGCAAAGCAAAGTAATATGAAGCAATTTCGAATTTCGTTTGTTTTTGCTTTGCATTGTGTTTCCGAGCCCAAGTCACGCAGAATCTTTTTCGAGTTTCGAACTCGGAGAGAATTTTCGCCTCTGTCTATTTTGTACTCTCTGTATGTACATATATAATTTGTTGATGTTTGCAAACAAATAACAATGAACAATTCAGATATGTTTTATAGTTTATATAATAATTAATTTTACTATTGTCTAATTTTAACAAGTTTACTATTGCCCATAATTTTTTGCGATTGTATTGCAAGTTTCGTGTTCAGAAAACAAAACACACAGTGCTAAAAATTTCTTCCGCAACCAACCTTCCTCGTTCACAGCAAGTTTTGCACTGACGATAAGGGTTCTAAACGAGAGAGTGAGCGTTCGCACGACATCACCTTATTATTCCACCATGGCCCAAACCAAGGTATACTTATTAAAGGTAGAGTAATGCTGCCGACGTCTTTACCAATTTTAGTGAGAGCAAGAAAAAGCGTGAGAGGGAAACAAACAAAAATTGTAGCTGTTGCTCGCACCCGATGCGCGTAAACAACCCTCCTAAAGAGCAGTCGCAACGAAACTAAAAATTGGTAATATTCGTTAGAGCCTTGCTATAATACTTTAATTTTATTTATTATTATTCAGTAAATTTAATTATACAGGCGTGCTCCGGTATCCGAATCAGAATAATTTATGCGGATTCGTTTTGAATCCGAATGTTTGATGCTCCCATTTCCACCAATCCGAATTTTGTATGTGCTTTGAAACCGACTGCTTTGTTGCAAGTGGAATGAAACCGAATCGTCAAAATAGTATTAAAAAAGCACAAATTTTATATTGAAGTAATTTTTTATATATGCCTTGATATTCTTAGATTCTATTTATGCTAACTTTAATTTGCATATTAGCTGCTAACTATTTTTAATAATTTTTTTTTTGCTGACACAACCCAAAAATAGCATGCACAAGCCAAAACGAATTTTCGTTTTGTTTGCACATGTGTGTGTATCAAACATGCACACATGGCCGGTAAATGCGACAGGGTTCCCGCGTTACACAAATAAAATTTCCCTTGCAATCGTTAAATCGTGTTTAAATTTAATAAACATTGTTGCTAAATTAATATTTTTGTGAAATTTTATTTAAACAATAAAATAATAAATAACTAGCTATATAAAATGAAAATGAAATGTAAACAACATGTACTAATAAAAAGGTGCACAACTACGGCAGCGATGTCAGCTGTTTTGTATCAAACAAAAAACCATTCCGCGCCAACCAACACAATGTAACTACATATATAATCAAAAGAATTTAATGCTAAAAAATTATATTTATTGCAGTGGATTCTTTCATTATTTTACGCCTTCTTTTAGCTTCAAAACAAGCAATTGAGAAATAAATGGAATTTTTGCAATGTTTACAATTTTTAACAAAAAGCAGTCAGCTGGTTACACCACAACATATGTGAATTTATCGATAATAACGAGGGAAATTTACAAATGTATCGAAAATAAATAAGGAAATTATCGACAAAAAATTCTGATTCCAGAGCACGCAAATCCGAATCCGAATAAAATTGTTCGGATTGAATTTTTCTGATTCCGGAGCACGCCTAATAGTCTGAAGTCAGATTGTAAATAAAATATAAATTTTGTTATATCCGGCGAATCGGAATAAGTTCAATTAATGATATTTTTTGTTTATTATACATAGTTTATTTTGTATAGTTGCTGGTTCATATACATGTATGTATGCAGTGCAGAACATTGAGTTAATTTGTAAGTACGGTAGGTACCCGTTTGCTTATTTTACCTGCGTCGCTCCTTTTTTTTTTGCAAGTGGCGCCAGCCAGACGCACACAAGATCGCCAAAATGCAGTTACAGAAACGGAATATACACCGTGTGTGACCCTAACGGGGCTTTAAACGATAAAATTTATTGATGGGTTGCATACAAGCTGGAAGCAACTACTTTTTCTGAAATGATAATTCTTGAAAATAGACAAGCTCAAATTGAGCTGCGCAGCCCATAGCCTAAAAGAGCACTAAACGCATTTTATTAATTCAAAAAGGAATACAAACAAGGCCTAAAACATTTACAATACAAAAGAGATGGCGTACGTTAAAGTCGGGCGCAGACGACTTTGGGATACCCTGTACCACCACATTGCAATTAAGTCCGACACATTGCTTAAAACCTCCAAAAGATATTTTATTCGGCAAATTTGGTTACGATATTTTCATAAAAAAAGATGGCGTACGTTAAAGTCGGGCGCAGACGACTTTGGGATACCCTGTACCACAACATTGCAATTAAGTCCGACACATTGCTTAAAACCTCCAAAAGATATTTTATTCGGCAAATTTGGTTACGATATTTTCATAAAAAAAAAGAAATCAGTCGAATTTTGCACCAAAAAATTTTTTTGACCGATCGGTCCTATGGGGACTATATGATATAGTCAACCGATTTTGATCGAATTTAGTACACTGATTGGGAACTATAAAAAACTTAAGACTGCTAAATTTGGTTCCGATATCTTCAAAACTAAACGAAACACAACGAATTTTGTAAAAAAAAGCGTTTTTTTGACCGATCGTTCTTATAGGAGCTATATGATATAGTCAACCGATTTTGATCAAACTTGGTGCAGTGCTTGGGTACTCTAAAAAACTTCTTAATGCCAAATTTGCTAACAATATCTTTACAAACAAACGAAACGCAACGAATTTTGTAGAAAAAACGATTTTTTGACCGATTGGTCCTATGGGAGCTATATGATATAGTCAACCGATTCTGATCAAATTTGTAACAGAGCTTGGGAACTCTAAAAAACTTCCTCTTGCCGAATTTGGTTCCGATATCTTCAAAACCAAACGAAACACAACGAATTTTGTAAAAACAACATTTTTTCTAAAAAACTTCCGACTGCCAGATTTGGTTATGATATCTTCATAAACAAACGAATTATCCATCTAAAACTTTTGCTTTTTTTCGAGGTCCTCTGAAACACCCCTATGGGAGCTATATTATGTTATCCCGATATCAAAAAAATAAAATAAACTTGTCTCCTATGGATTAACAAGGGATCTTATCTGAAAGTTTGGTTGCTCTAGCTCTTACCATCTCTGAGATCTAGGCGTTCATACGGACAGACGGACAGACGGACAGACAGACAGACGGACAGACGGACATGGGTATATCGACTTCTCGAGTCACACTGATCATACTTTAGGTAACTTTGGGGGGTCTCCGACGTCTCCTTCTGTACGTTACATACATTTTCGGCTTGCACAAACACAATATACCCTTTGTACCATACGGTACAGGGTATAAAAAGAAATCAGTCAAATTTTGCACCAAACAATTTTTTTGACCAATCGGTCCTATGGGGACTATATGATATAGTCAACCGATTTTGATCAAATTAAGTACACTGATTGGGAACTATAAAAAACTCCCGACAGCCAAATTTGGTTCCGATATCTTCAAAACCAAACGAAACACAACGAATTTTGTAAAAAAAGCGTTTTTTTGACCGATTGGTCCTATGGGAGCTATATGATATAGTCAACCGATTTTGATCAAAATTGTAACAGTGCTTGGGAACTCTAAAAAACTTTCTCTTGCCGAATTTGGTTCCGATATCTTCAAAACCAAACGAAACACAACGAACTTTGTAAAAAAAACATTTTTTCGACAGATCGATCCTATGGGAGCTATATGATATAGTCAACCGATTTTGATAAAATTTGCTACAGTGCTGGGGATCTCCAAAAAACTTCCGACTGCCAGATTTGGTTATGATATCTTCATAAACAAACGAATTATCCATCTAAAGCTTTTGCTTTTTTTCGAGGTCCTCTGAAACACCCCTATGGGAGCTATATTATGTAATCCCGATATCAAAAAAATAAAATAAACTTGTCTCCTTTGGATTAACAAGGGATCTTATCTGAAAGTTTGGTTGCTCTAGCTCTTACCATCTCTGAGATCTAGGCGTTCATACGGACAGACGGACATGGGTATATCGACTTCTCGAGTCACACTGATCGTACTTTAGGTAACTTTGGGGGGTCTCCGACTTCTCCTTCTGTACGTTACATACATTTTCGGCTTGCACAAACACAATATACCCTTTGTACCATACGGTACAGGGTATAAAAAATCAAAATTGAAAAAAACACATAAAAATTAATAAAAAACCAAAAAATTTATAAAATAAAATAAAATAAGAATACGGGATCGATATACCACTACGTCCAAGTTTCGTGATCCTGGGGTAAGCTGAATGTGGTTTACACGTGCACACACACATACAAACACATACACACCACAAAATACCCAATAGGTATTTTCCTGTGGGATAAACGACAGTATTGTGACCATATGCCGGTGCGAATGACAAAAAAAATGTATTTCCGCGATATCTCGAGAAGATGATCAGCTACGATTTCAGGACTTGCATTTTTTTTACCTTGAAATAAGTACAAATCAAACCCCGAAAGCCGATTTTAGCTACATTTTCATCAAACCTATTGACTTTTCAAGACAGGTGTGTCTAATTCACTTAATTTCGAACAAAATGGCACAACCTTATTTTACTTGCGTTAATACAATTTGATAATTTTAAATTTGGCGCCCTTTTTTTTTTAGCGAGTATAAGGCAACTCGTTGCTTTTCATATCACGAAATGGCTAAAAAATGGCAAATGCATCAGTGCTGAAAAGCCAGCGAATTAACATATTGTGCAACACTTTCTCAAAAACTCAACAGCAAAAAGTAGACTAGGGTCTGGGTTGAGGTTAAATTGAGTTGAAAGTTGAAACGCAGGGTTGATTTACAGCATGTATTTGTTTTTGTAAAACTCCTCAACTTTCAACTCTTCAACTCAACACAATGCGTGAATACCTTAAATAAAAGAAAATGTAAGCGCTCTGAAAAAGATTGGCCTACAAGTCAGAGCAATCGTCTGCGATCAGAATGCCACAAATCGCTCAGTTTTTAAATCCGTTGCAAGAAAAAACGAACTTAAATTTTATGACGCAGATGACATTCTCATTTAGTTGATGTATGACTATGTTCATATGTTCAAAAGTTTACGGAATCGCCGTATGTCAACCATTGTAGTAACACCAAAAGGCAACGCAAGATGGGCAGTCATTTCGGAACTATACCATATAAACATAAGCAGCAAGACAACACGTATGGTTCCGAAATCAACAGAAGTCCCAAATTGTACCAAAAGATGAAGAAGTTTGGCAGCACAAGTTTTTTCAAAATCGGTTTCAAATGCCAAAAGTGTGCCATATGAACAAAGTTTTTACTGAAAGTCATATGCCCACGCATTGCCAACAGCCGATATTGTTTTAAAAATAAACGACGCATTTGATCTCCTTAACTGCCAAAAAATTCCGTATTCGGCGTATAATGATGTAAAGGAGAAATTAGTTGAATTTGCGTCGTTCCTAACAAAAACTTATTATGGGATCCAATTACTGTCTCGAAGGCCTAATCGTCACAGTGAATAATATGATAGCACTGTGTGACGATTTAATATTGAATAAAGGTGTGACGTTTGTGCATCTAACGCGGTTCAGCCAAGACAGCTTGGAAAGCTTCTTTGCCGAATTAAAATCCAAACTTTGCAATAAACAATCAGTTCGTGAAATACAATACCTCACTGCTCGCCTTCTTTCAATGAAAAGAATTACAAGAAGAACCAGACCACCAAAATAATATTGACGACGAGGAACTATTAAATAGCCCCGCAAATATCATTGAATTGACATCACGCAGATGTTTTTACGGGGACTTAATATCTAAGACGTTTGATTGCCAAGAATGTGATAATGCAATTTAAACAATGGAGCTCTTCCAGAAGGGTGCGTCAGAAGATCTTATAGCAGCAATTAATTGTTTCGCATCTGTGCTCCACTTAAAAAACGCATCGGATACATTTTTTAAACTATGCAATTTTACATTACAATATCTTTGCGAAACATTTTGAGCAAAATGCGCATGGTAAAGATATTTACAAAAAAATCATGAGTGAATGGATATCGAAGACGAATAAAATCCAGAGTGGTTTGCTGCTAACCACAAATGCTATTCCCGTCGTCAGCGCATTCTCAACAAATTAAGTGTAATTTTATTGAGGAAATAAGCTCGATGGCTTTTGGAGGACCTCAAAATCGATAGCAACAAACAAAAAGCTGCAAAAAGAATGAGGATACTTCTGGATGAGAATTGGTAAGGAATTAAAAAATGTTTAACAAATAATTGTATTTATTGTTAATAATTGGATTTTTTGTCTTTTACTGATGAGAATGATTTTCATGTCATATGGTGGCTGTGATTAAACCATCCTAAGGCTGCTAATGAGTAGGTGAAGGGAATACATAGCCTCTCCCTACTAATAGTCAACCTCAGAAGAAGGGGCGGTAAAATCCGACATTTCTTCGCAGGGGAAATACTGTCGTTTACTTATGGATGGTTCATATAAAGGAAGACTTATTTAGAGGATATACGTATTTGGAAGAAATACATCTTTATTTATTCTAAAGTAGCAATTAGTTTTTATATAAAAGAAAACGTTTAACAAAAACATTTATCGAACTTTTTGGCACAAAAAGTAGATGAGCAGGGCCTGTATTAAATGATAGCAAAGAATATAGAACTGTAGTACTGTATAGAACTGTAGTTCTATATTCTTTCATGAAAGCCAACATGAAAGCAAGTGTTGACGCCTGTTTCAATTGTAAATTATTTTCTATTGTCAATTGTGATTTTCAAGTCTACGACTACAAAGTGCAAACTTTTAAGTGTCATTAAATTAAAAAAAATGGCGTTCGTTATCGTCGGGCGCAGACGACTTTGGGATACCCTGTATCACCACATTGCAATTAAGTCCGACATATTGCTAAGACCAAAAGCTATTTTATTCGGCAAATTTGGCTACGATATTTTCATAAACAAACAGAAATCAGTCGAATTTTGCACCAAACATGGGGACTATATGATATAGTCAACCGATTTGGATCAAATTTAGTACACTGATTTGAAACTGTAAAAAACTGCCAAATTTGGTTCAGATTTCTTCAAAACCAAACGAAACACAACGAATTTTGTAAAAAAAAGCGTTTTTTTGACCGATCGCTCCTATGGGAGCTATATGATATAGTAACCCGATTTTGATCAAACTTGGTGCAGTGCTTGGGTACTCTAAAAAACTTCTTAATGCCAAATTTCTTAACAATATCTTTACAAACAAACGAAACGCAACGAATTTTGTACAAAAAACGATTTTTTGACCGATTGGTCCTATGGGAGCTATATGATATAGTCAACCGATTTTGATCAAATTTGCTGCAGTGCTTGGGAACTCTAAAAAACTTCCTAACGCCAAATTTGGTTACAATATCTTCACAAACAAACGAAACACAACGAATTTACAATACAAAAAACATTTTTTCGACCGTTCGATCCTATGGGAGCTTTGTGATATAGTCAACCGATTTTGATTAAATTTGGTACAGTGCTGGGGGTCTCTAAAAAGCTTCCAATTGCCAAATTTGGTTATGATATCTTCATATTCAAACGAATTATCCATCTAAGACTTTTGCTTTTTTTCGAGGTCCTCTGAAACACCCCTATGGGAGCTATATAATGTAAGCCCGATATCAAAAAAATAAAATAAACTTGTCTCCTATGGAATAATAAGGGATCTAATCCGAAAGTTTGGTTGCTCTAGCTCTTACCATCTCTGAGATCTAGGCGTTCATACGGACAGGACGACCTCGAAAAAAACCAAAAGTAATAATTCGTTTGTTTATAAAGATATCATAACCAAATTTGGCAATCGGAAGTTTTTTAGAGACCCCCAGCACTGTACCAAATTTTATCAAAATCGGTTGACTATATCATATAGCTCCCATAGGAACGATCGGTCAAAAAAACGCTTTTTTTACAAAATTCGTTGTGTTTCGTTTGGTTTTGAAGATATCGGAACCAAAGGGTCTAGCTGGATAAGGTACTGGAAACTGCCCCCAGCGCTTTTTGAAAAGTAATGATGCAGTTCGATGCATAATCCAAAAAAAAAATTTTTCGCAAAATTTCAGATCTTAAACTTAATGCGTTGCGGCTTAATTTAAAAAAACGTGTTTTTCGTTTTTATTTGATTGTGACTAAACTACTGAATATTTTTGAACCATTTTTTTTTTTTAATCTAAGTTGGCAACAGGGCTGTTTAAAAAAAAATATTTCATTATTTTTTAGCCAACAGATTTTCTTAAAAAAAAATATGAAATTTTCTTATTTTTTTTTAAGTATGATCCAAAAATAACTCAATCACCATTTTTTTTTAAAACACGTGTTTTTATACGATCTTTATTTGCTGTGAATATGAATCAAATCGATTTGGTGGAACAATGTTAAAAAAAAATAAAACTAAATTTTTTTTTTTTTTAACACTAAAAAAATTTTTTTTTTTGTGTAATTCATAAAAAAATGCTACAAATTTTTTGCGGTATTAAAATAATTATTTTTTTCAATGTAACTGTAAAAAAAATTATAATTATTTTAATATAAAATAATAAAAATGATAATTTTGTATTTTTTTTTTATTTGTTGTCCTTATTTATTACCAATATTGTTTTACAATAAAATTCAAATCCAACTTATAACAACTTCAAAAATATGAGGAACTATGAGGAACACTGCAAATAGGAAAGTCCACCAAGCGCTAGCTATCTTTTTGTTTAAAATGAGAACTGGAAACTCAAATGCAACCATATCTGCTATCTTTGGATTAGCCCGTGAACAACTGGTATCCGAATATTGCAAGGAAGTGCTCAACGCGTTTGAAAGAGAAATATTGCCTCGGCGCTTTGGATTTGATGCCATTACTGGAGAAACTTTACTTGCTAATACCTCAAATACAGCCCGACAGCTATACGGTTTAAAAGATGACCAATTGGTAATTATTTGTGATGGAACATATATCCGCCATCAAAAGAGTACAAATAACGAATACCAAAGAAAATCCTACTCCGGTCAGAAGAAGGTGCCTCTATGCAAACCATTTACGATATGCACTACAAATGGTTTCATCATAGATATGTGTGGGCCATTTACCGCTAATTTGAATGATGCTGACATTATGAAAATAATTTTACAAGACCCAAATGGCCTAATCAAATTATTGAAAACAGATGATATTTTTGTGTTAGACCGAGGATTCCGGTACGTAAAAGAACAATTGGAGCAACTTTGATTTAGAGTGTTTATGCCGGCTTTTAAAGGAAAGCGGAGCCAGCTTACAACAGAAGAGTCTAATGAATCACGTTACGTTACCAAAGTACGTTGGGTAATTGAAGCGGTGCATGGTGCCATCAAGCAAAAAAATTAGCTTCTGGATCACAAACTGGACAACAAATACTTGCCACAAACTGCAACATTTTGCCGTGTGGCGAGATTTTACACAATGAGTTTGGGAAAAGGCTTGATTCCGATATTGGGCTTTCAGCACAAATTCTCGCCGCAATGAATGAAAAAAAAAGGCGAGAGCAACACTTTGGCTTTGGAAGTAGACTTAAACCGTTGGAGTAGACGAAAAGTTCCGTTTACAACTCTAAATTCAGAGGAATTGACAACTTTTCCGGAGTTAACAGAAAAGCAACTAACCATTTTTTTCACAGGTACATATCAAATGTCACAAGCAGTATCATATTTGGCTGAGTTGATTAATGAAGACGGTACTATCACATTGCAATACGCAAAAATAGCACAATCTATAATCAAACTATTAGTCAAGTCTCGGCACGTTGCTTCAAAAACATACCATTGTTTCATTGATTTTGAACCAAATGTTAATGAAATCTCTGGCATCAAACGACACTGCTGTGACTGTGCTAATGGTAGGCGAACTGTGGGGTGCTGTTCCCACATTGCATCTATCATATATTATCTATCTTATGCACGATATTTGTCTAAAATAATTAGACCAGCTGAGATACTAAGCCGTTTGTTTAAAGGTGGAAAAGTTAATGCAGTAGTAAATGAAGATAGTGACGAAGATGAACTAGCAACCTGATGTAAACCTTAATTAATAATGTTATAAACAAAATTTTTTTTTTATTAATTTTATTGTAAAACAATATTGGTAATAAATAAGGACAACAAATAAAAAAAAAATACAAAATTATCATTTTTATTATTTTATATTAAAATAATTATAATTTTTTTTTACAGTTACATTGAAAAAAAAAAATATTTTAATACCGCAAAAAATTTGTAGCATTTTTTTATGAATTACACAAAAAAAAAAAAAATTTTTTTTAGTGTTAAAAAAAAAAAAAATTTAGTTTTATTTTTTTTTAACATTGTTCCACCAAATCGATTTGATTCATATTCACAGCAAATAAAGATCGTATAAAAACACGTGTTTAAAAAAAAAATGGTGATTGAGTTATTTTTGGATCATACTTAAAAAAAAATAAGAAAATTTCATATTTTTTTTTAAGAAAATCTGTTGGCTAAAAAATAATGAAATATTTTTTTTTAAACAGCCCTGTTGCCAACTTAGATTAAAAAAAAAAAATGGTTCAAAAATATTCAGTAGTTTAGTCACAATCAAATAAAAACGAAAAACACGTTTTTTTAAATTAAGCCGCAACGCATTAAGTTTTAGATCTGAAAGTTTGCGAAAAAATTTTTTTTTGGATTATGCATCAAACTGCATCATTACTTTTCGAAAAGCGCTGGGGGCAGTTTCCAGTACCTTATCCAGCTAGACCCTTTGGCAGTCGGAAGTTTTTTATAGTTTCCAATCAGTGTTAATTTGATCAAAATCGGTTGATACAGTCGTATAGTCCCCATAGGACCGATCGGTCAAAAAAATTTTTTGGTGCAAAATTCGACTGATTTCTGTTTGTTTATGAAAATATCGTATCTTTTGGATGTATACTTAAAAACTATAAAACATAACTGAATTTACAGTAGAGCAATCTCACAATATTTAATTGGTATACTCAAACATATAAAGAACAAATTTAAATAATTTAATAAACTAGGCAATTAGTAAGTGTGCGTGTGTTTTTTTGTGCGTGAGAGAGCGAAAGAACTCGGCAAATTGTTCAAAAAACGTAAAACAAATTATAAAAAATTTTTTAAATAAGGCTAAATACAGTGCAATTGTGCAGTTGGCTGCGTGACAAATGTCTATTATTTCTTTAAGCAGTATATACATATGTACATGTGTTGCGTGCTTTAGCTGCAAATAAAATCATGCGCAGCGCCAACCTACCTCACAAACATGGTATAATAAGTAATAATAATACTTATTATACCATGCCTCACAAACAATCGTTATCCCAGCGGGAAATCGTAGAAGCGCTGAGATTTTTGAGCGAGAGAGATTTGTGAGATTTCTGTGCGCTGAAAGTCTCGCTGCTCCCCCGGCAGATTTGTATGCTCAAAAAACATTGCTTAACTGGGTTATTCAGTTTTGCATATTGCAGTCAATTTTCTTCTTCTATGCTTTGGACGCTTGTTTGTTTTTACCAAAAGGATACACAAAATACAAAAACAAACATATGATCTTTACAAGTCGCGATATATTTTGTTCTTGTTTGTTGTACATACTCGTTTGTTTTCGCATACAAAATTCTGATGATGTTATCTAAACAAACTATTATTTGGTGAGTTAGTAATACATAGTGATGATGTATTTTACTATATTTATATTATTTGTGTTTTTGCAGATAATGTTAAACGAAATGGCTACACGGAGACGGAGTTTGACAAAGAAATTCGAGAGGCATTCCGGACTCACAAAAATCGATTTCACAAATCGAAATATGATGAAAAAAAGAAAAATGAATTGAAAAAAAAATCAGCCATTAATAAAAATTTAAAATAATTTTACAATTTGCTTTATTTGCCAAATCAGAGTTTAGAAAAGAATAAAAGTACAATATCTAATAATTTAAAACTGTTTTTATTGATTACAAAGTAACTTAATTTATTAAAAAAGTGGGCAACCGAGCTTAAGGCAGCTGTTCAACTTTATGAACACTACTCAATTATATTCACAAATTGAGCTGATGTGCCTTGTTAGCACAATGCAACTTATTTTACAAAATTAGGGGACTGAACAGGAGCGTAAAGAAATACGTCTAGATTCGATTATGTTAATTTCAAGAGTGTCTATTTTATGATGATCGGCTTATGATTAAAGTATAACATAATTTTATGGAGCGTAACATGGGCTTAACATGAGCAGCAGAATGTACATTCACGAGAGAAAGGTTTTAATTTTACATTCACTTAACAGCGTAGGGCTTATGTTATTATACTGCAGATACAAATAGAGAAGTTAAGAAATATACAATATATTGAAATGATTCAACATCGGCCGCGTTGAATGGCCGTAGGGCTTCAAGTTACAAACAGAGTTCATTTTTCTTATTTTCATATTCATACAAAATTTTCAAATCTATTTAGTTTTATATACAACTAATTCTAAGTATTACAATAACAGGTTCCTTTTTATGTGTATTGTTGATTGTTAATATAGTGGAAGAGGCGCCAGGCGGTGTATGGCGCGTTTGAAAATGCCAGAGCTGGTTTTAATCGTAGCGACGCGGACTTTACCATCGGCGCCTCTGATCGCTTCTTGCACTATTCCCATTTTCCAATGTTGTGGTAGCGCGTTGTCCTCGTGGATGAGAACTACTGTTCCGGCTGCGAGGTTTTTGACCTCCTTGGTCCACTTTTGCCGCTGTTGTAGGCTTAGTAGATAGTCGAGCGAGTTACGAGCTCGGTTGACGCGGATGGCAGCGCTACGAGCGTTGTCCCGACGAGTAGATGAGCCGGAGTGATTGGCTCTCCGTCGTTCGGGTTGGCGCTTGGTGCGACCATGGGCCTTGAGTTTAATATGGCCTCTATTTCCACTAGAACTGTTCCCAGCTCGTCTGGCCGGAGGATTGCGCTTCCAATTGCCTTGACGAGGAGTGTTTTTGCCGACTTCACGGCTGCCTCCCAAAGGCCTCCGAAATGCGGCGCTCTGGGTGAGATAAAGCTGAAGCTGATCCCTTTGGCTGCAGCAAACGCTGTAATGGCATCTTTGTGGCTGTTGAAGTGGTCCATGAACTCCTTCAGCATGCGAGCAGCACCCACAAAATTGGTAGCGTTGTCGCAATATATTTTGTTGACAAGTCCACGCCGTCCAACTAACCTAGATAAGCACATAAGAAAACTTTCTGAGGTTAAGTCTGTTACTAATTCGATTTGAAAGGCTTTGGAAGTGAAGCAGACGAAAATCGCGACATACATTTTGACGGGAATTTTGCCTCGTATACCTAATGTTACGGGAATTGGACCACAAAAGTCCACTCCGCTGATTTCAAACGGTCTGTTTGCGTGCAGACGATCAGCGGGTAGATTTCCCATAATTTGTGTGGATAGTATAGGTTTATAGCGGAAGCAGTGAACACAGTTTCGAACGACTGAGTTACACGCTTGACGTGCATTGATCAACCAGATTTGCTGGCGAAGGATACCAATTAGCACTCTAGGACCCGCGTGGCAATTCGTTCTGTGCAAATATTCAATGTATAATTTGCTAAAACGGCAACCCTTTGGCATCAACAAAGGGAATTTTGAATTATGTGGCAATGGTGCCTTTAGCAAACGACCTCCTACTCGCAATAGCGACAATGTGTGTTTGCCGTCTTTATGCGGATACAAAAAAGGGGTTAGCTTTTGAAATGATGGCTGCAAAGTTCTTGATTTATTTAATTTTGCAATCTCATCTGCGAATGCCGTTTGTTGAAATACCTGCACTTTTGTCAAAAATGCAAAACTAAGCTCGGATGCGGTTGGCACCAATGAAACATGCTTAGTAGATTTGCCATTAATGAACCTGTTAATATATGAAACTATGCGCAGGACTTTCAAGTATGACGATGTGTTTTCTACTAACTCGATAATTGGGTTAGGAACAACATCGACCGCGATTAAGACTGTTGCGGACTTTTTTGTTTCCAAATTAAGTTGCTCTTCTGTAAGAGCAAAATGAGGGTTTTTGGGCCATGTGTCTTCAACTTGCTGCAGAAATTTTCGGCCCTGGAACCAAATTGAATCTTTAAGATCATCAGCAGAGCAGCCTCGTGAGACAATGTCTGCAGGATTGTCCTTTGTTGGGACATGTCGCCAAGACGCATTTGTCGTTAGCTCTTGAATGTCAGCCACACGATTGGCTACGAAAGCATTCAAGTTGGATGCGTGCATCTGCAACCAATGTAGTACGACTTCTGAATCAGACCAGAAAACTACCTTGTCAGTGGGTAGTTCGAGTAGTGGTCTCACACTTGCCCAAGTTTTGCCAGTAGCTGCGCTGCGCATAATTCTAAGCGTGGTATTGACTTAGTTTTTATGGGCGCTACCTCACTAATATGCCTTGACTGGTTTCAACGCGAAGGTACAAACAACAACCGAAAGCTCTTGTCGAAGCGTCAGAAAAACCATGGACCTGATATTTAGTGGATCTCGACACACCAATGTGCCGGGGAATGCTGATTGACTCAAGGTCAGAGAAGCAAGATAGCACAGCCTTAAGGTTTTGCTGCAATGGATCTGGAATTGCGTCATCCCAACCGATGTTATGAAGCCATAGCTCTTGCAGCAGAATTTTGGCACGAGTTATTATAGGGCTTAGTAGGCCAAGTGGGTCGTATAGGCGAGAAACAAAAAAAAAAAAAATAGAACTCTTGGTAGGCGTTACCTCAAGCGACAAACTTTTAATAGAGTATTTGAAGACATCTGAGCTAGGGTTCCAAATAACGCCGAGTGTTCTCGATTCCTCTTGGCTTTCCAACGGAATAAAACTATCAGACGTCTGACTAAGCTTTTCTTTGCAAGTGAAAGACCATTTAGTTAACGTAAGGCCGTACGCCTCTAGTATACTAACTAAGTCATTTTTCAATATATGCAACTCTTCTAAGGTATCGGCACCAGTTAAAAGGTCGTCAACATAAAAATCGTTAGCCAACGACTTGGACGCTAAAGGATGAGTAGACGCATGCAACTCACTTAAATATTTTAAGCACCGAATGGCTAAAAATGGGGCAGATGCGGTTCCATAAGTAATTGTGTTTAATCTAAACACTTGTAGCGGATCTGAAGGCGATTCTCTCCAGACGATTAACTGGAAGTTTCGCTGGCTCTCGTCAACTTCGATTTGACGGTACATTTTTGCAATGTCTGCCGTTATTGCGTATGGATGAAGACGAAAACGTAATAACGTTGCAAATAAAGGTGGCTGTATTGTAGGACCCACCATAAGTATGTCGTTTAACGACAATTGTGAAGACGTCTTGCTAGACGCATCAAAAACAACTCGCAGCTTTGTTGATGAGCTTTGCGGTCTTAGCACGCATTGATAGGGAATGAAATAATGCGGCTCTCTCGGAATATTGTTGTCTGTGGTACTCATGTGGCCTAGCGAAATGTATTCCTTCATGAAGGCGATATACAAAGAGCGCACATCAGGCTGCTTCAACATTCTTCTTTCTAATGCCAAGAAGCGTCTTTTGGCTGTATCAAACGACAAACCAAGACACTGTGCACTAGATTTAAATGGAAGCGTAACAGTCAGACGACCCGAGGTTAAACGGACTGTTGTCTCAACAAACGATTTCTCGCAAAGAAGCTGCTCTGGGGTAAACGAGTTAGGATTTTTAGTATTTGGAATCTCTTCCAACTCCCAGAATTTTTGAACAGTGGCGTCTATGCAGTCCAAATTATCAATCGTGCTTATAAGCGACGTTGATTGGCAAGCGGTTGGGCTTTGAGTCTTGCATCTTCCTGACACGACCCACCCAACAGCGGTATCTTTTAAAATTGGCGAATTTTGACTGCCTTTTATATACCCTTCTCTAAGCAAATCATAGAACGTGTCTGCTCCAATTAGCAAATCGACGTTCTGTGGTCTGTAGAAGAGCGGATCTGCCAACACGATATCTTTAGGAACATCAACATTAATAATCTTTTCGGGCTGATATGATGAAATGGTCTTAAGAATACCAAAGTCCATCATCATCTCGAAAGAGTTAAGGCGAGAAGCAATGGCTGTTTGAACTGAGTGTCGAACTGCTGATTTGCATTTTGCTATGCCAAGCAAATTAATTTTCCTTTTATCTTTTTTCAGTTTTAGCTTATTTGCAACTCTTCTGTGATAAAGTTCACTTGAGAGCCTGAATCTAATAGTGCCCTAGCAGTGTGATAAGAACCGAATTGATCCTGAACTCGAGCGACTGCCGTTGCCAAGATAACTTGGTCACTAGAGTCTGTGGCATGATTCGCAGATGACACTTGAGAAGCTTGAGCCACCAATGGTTGGCTAGCTGTAGCTTGGGAAGACTCTGTAGAGTACCTATGTAAAATTGAATTGTGAGGTTTTGAGCAGACTCGACATTTTGTCACCGAATGTCCCTTTCGTAGGCAGTTAATGCATAAAGGATAGCTTTTCGCGAATTGAAACCTTTTTTGATATGGGGTTGCTTGGAACGAAGAGCACGAGAAAATAAAATGGTCATCTGATTTACAAAAATTACATTTAGGTTCCTGAGTTTTTACTGGCTGAGCAACAGCTAGTGAGGTCTAAATTCCTCGTTTGCTTGTGTCATGAGTCGACTTGCGATTTGAAGATCGCGCACCTGACGACTCCTCAGCAGATAGATGCTGGTAGCGTTTGTTTAACGCAGATTCACAGTCATTCCATAGTGGAAGCTTACTGTAATGTAGGCTTTCCTCCCATTTTGTCCTAGTGCTGGTATCCACATTACCCATAACCAAGTGAATGAGCATTGCGTTGCATATTTCCTTATCAGAGCCCAGAGATAAAAGCGACACGTAAATGGCTCTGACAGTGTCGATAAAGGAGCGAAGAGAAGCTGATGGCCCTTGCATTTTCGAAAGATCGAATAACTTTGAAATGCAATCAAAAACAATCATTGTGGAGTTAGCTTGCGTTTCTCGGGAAGCCGGTGATCGATCAAGCTTACTCATTAATAGGGCTTTAGTAGAAATGCATAAATTTTCCAAGTCAGCTCTAGATACAAGATCAGAATTGATCTTATCTAGCTCCTTTTGAGTTTCGAATGCGCTTTCAATGTATCGATTTAGAATTTCTCAGGGATCGCAAATAAAAGTTATGGTGTTAAAAAAAATCAAAGGGAAAAAAGTGCTTTGGATGAAAGTACAATCCAGTATATATCATATTTTTGAAAGGACTATCCGAAATAGGGATAAATTTTTATCAATAAAATCAAGCTTAACTCTTATTTTTTGACTTAAAAAATAAAAATTATGAAATAATATTTAAATGCCAATTTTTATTTAAAAATTACAAAATAACACTTATTTTTCAATTTTTATAATAAAAATTTAAAATAAAAATTATTGACCAATTTTTATTTTATAAATTGAGAATAAGAGTTATTCTGCAATTTTTATTATATAAATTGAATATAAAAGTTATTGAGTGATTTTTATTTTAAAAATTGAAAATAAAAATCAAATTTGAATATCTTTTGAGCCACGGGGTGTATTACAATGGTTGACGTCTTGTTGTGATGCACACTTCAACACCTTTCCATCGATGCCAAATATGTCCTTGAAGGATCAGTGGAAAGGATCCCACAAGGGAAAATATTGAATTTGGACACCTTTTGAACAAAGGGGTGTATTACAAAGATTGACGTGTTTTTTTGATGCACACATTAACACCTTTCTATTGATGCTTAACATGTCCTTAAAGGATCGAAACAAAGGATTCACAAAAAAAAAATGAATCTAAATGTTGAACCAATTATTTGTAAAACTACATGTGAAGAAGCCACAGTTACCAAAACTTGTATATAGACGCAATTAACATGTGCTTTAGGCAAAATATGAAATCAGTGGATATTATCCAAAGCCAATGCGTGTATTACAATGATTGATGCACATAGTAACACCTTTCCATCGATGCTTAACAACTCCTGCAAAGACATGCAAGTGTGCATATATCGACGTAATGACAAACAACTCATTTATTTAAGTTTAACAATTTGCTTTATTTTTATAATAGTATATGTATATGTTTTATTCATTTATTTAAGCACTTTAGCGCCCCCTGCGCGCAGCAGCGGCGATGCGCTTGCGTCTATATACAAGTTTTGGTAACTGTGACTTCTTCACGTGTAGTTTTACAAATAATTGGTTCAACATTTAGATTCATTTTTTTTTTGTGAATCCTTTGTTTCGATCCTTTAAGGACATGTTAAGCATCGATAGAAAGGTGTTAATGTGTGCATCAAAAAAACACGTCAATCTTTGTAATACACCCCTTTGTTCAAAAGGTGTCCAAATTCAATATTTTCCCTTGTGGGATCCTTTCCACTGATCCTTCAAGGACATTTTTAACAACAGTTTAACAATTTGCTTTATTTTTATAATAGTATATGTATATGTTTTATTCATTTATTTAAGCACTTTAGCGCCCCCTGCGCGCAGCAGCGGCGATGCGCTTGCGTCTATATACAAGTTTCGGTAACTGTGACTTCTTCACAAGTAGTTTTACAAATGATTGGTTCAACATTTAGATTCATTTTTTTTTGTGAATCCTTTGTTTCGATCCTTTAAGGACATGTTAAGCATCGATGGAAAGGTGTTGAAGTGTGCATCACAACAAGACGTCAACCATTGTAATACACCCCGTGGTTCAAAAGATATTCAAATTTGATTTTTATTTTCAATTTTTAAAATAAAAATCACTCAATAACTTTTATATTCAATTTATATAATAAAAATTGCAGAATAACTCTTATTCTCAATTTATAAAATAAAAATTGGTCAATAATTTTATTTTAAATTTTTATTATAAAAATTGAAAAATAAGCTTTATTTTGAAATTTTTAAATAAAAAGCGTTATTTTGCAATTTTTAAATAAAAACTGGCATTTAAATATTACTTCATAATTTTTATTTTTTAAGTCAAAAATTAAGAATTATTTTGCAATTTTGATGAAAAAAATCCAAAAATAATAATTATTTGGTGATTTGTATTTTAAAAATTATAAGAGTTACGTTCCCTGGAATTTCTAAGCGGCATTCTACTTCAAAGGGTTCTATGATGTTTGACTTATTTTTCATAAAATCTTTAATGCGCTGAATATTATTTGTGTTATTCGTGTGATCTTGTAGCAAGCCGTCTAATTTGCTAGAATCTAAATCGCACATAGACCTATTCTTGCCTTTTTTGACAGGCATTGTTTATGAGTTATAGTTTGAGTTAAAGAATGAAAAATACGACGAAATATTTTTGTGAATGTAGCTGCTGCTAAATATTTCGGAAGAATTATTATTGAACGTTGAACCAACCAAATGTTAATGCGCCAAAAAAAAATTTAGTTTTTATGAAAGAGTACAAAATTAACAGTATATTTCGACTTTGATTAAATTTTATGTTCGTATGTTCTGGTAAATTTGGTTTAAAAATGCATATGTATATGCACTATTAAGTAGCACTTGTTGACTCTATATGAAATTGTTAAAAAAAAATTAATTCTGAAACAGCGTGTTCTTGCCCACTGTGCATGTGCATTGCAGCACAACAGTCAACGCAAAGAACAAGACATAACAGTCGAAGGCAAAGAACATAGAGCGCAGCTTACAGTAACAACACCATGCAGAGTCACCCGCACAAACAAAGAACTGTAACGATCTGTTAGCAAAGGCAGAGCGGCAGCAGAACTGTTGTAACGAGAGCAGTAACAAGTAGCGCAAATAGTGAGCGAGAGAGTAACTGCCAACGGGGGTAACGAGAGCAGAATGCGAGAGAAGCGTTACAGAAAACGGCACAAGAGAAAGAGAGAGAAGAAGCTGTAACCAACAAGTGGCGGGAAAATTTAAGCGTTGGTCAAAGTGAACACGAAGAAATACTATAACCTTTGCACTACAATTTATTTGCAACAATTTTTTATTTTTTTTTTTATGTTTTTTGCATGTATGTGTCGGAGATTAACATGTATAAACATAGTCAAGTATGTTAAGATTGATAAACATGTAAACTAACATAGAGATGTTAATGAGAAATAAAGTTAACATGATTGTAACAATGTTATTAGTTAAGCGCTGCTGGGTGTAGAGTATTGCCCTAGCTGAGCGTGGCACACTGCCCAGCGGGAAAAATCCAGCTTACTTAAGCGCTTCCGAAGCGCTTACTTTGAAGTCGTAAGCGCTTCTCACTATATGGGACTCTGGCTTACATAGTCGCTTACTTTTATATGGGCATGGCCGCCAAAGTGGGGTGGTCGGTCCACTTTCCGCATTACCATGTATACAGAATTGTAAGCGCTTACATTGCTGTCAACTTATTTCAAAAAGTAATGCATATTGTGTGCGCTTACATTCGTTCCCAATTTTCCTAAAAGGTCGTAAGCGCTTACATTGCTATATATGTATTATTGTATAAAAAGTAAGGCAGCTTGTAAGCGCTTACTCAGTTGCCCACTTTTTTAATAAAGTAAGTTACTTTGTAATCAATAAAAACAGTTTCAAATTATTAGATATACAAAAATTATTTATTTAATTAAACAATATTGTACTTGTATTCTTTTCTAAACTCTAATTTGGCAAATAAAGCAAATTGTAAATTATTATTATAATTATTTTTAATCTTTCGGATCTTCATTTGGCTGATTGTTTTTTTAATTGATTTTCCTTCTTTTCATCATATTTCGATT
Organism: Chymomyza costata; assembly: GCA_018150985.1. NCBI lineage: Eukaryota > Metazoa > Arthropoda > Insecta > Diptera > Drosophilidae > Chymomyza > Chymomyza costata. The sequence goes on along the minus strand of JAECWU010000003.1, from coordinate 6,756,819 downwards.
TTTAAAATCGATTTTTGTGAGTTCGGAAAGCCCCTCGAATTTCTTTCAATTTCTTTGACAAACGCCGTCTCCGTGTAGCCATTTCGTTTACCATTATCTGCAAAAACACAAACAATATAAATATAGTAAAATACATCATCACTATTTATTACTAACTAACCAAATAATACTTCGTTTAGATTTTTAAATTGTTTAAATGATTGCTTCTAATTGATGGCATCGTAATTATATTCTAGCAACATGTATGCACAAAATAAATGTAACTTATATTCGCACAACAATTTTACATATGTACCTCTCCCATTCACTATTGAAAAGCAACTAAATTCTGATTTCATCAGAATTTTTTATGCAAAAGCAAACGAGTATGTACAACAAACAAGAAGAAAATATAACGCGACTTGTTAAGATTTTTTTTTTTATTTTTTGTATCATTTTGGTAAAAACAAACAAGCGTCAAAAGCATAAAAGAAGAAAAGTGACTGCAATATGCAAAACTGAATAACTCAGTTAAGCAATGTTTTTTGAGCACACAATTCTGCCGGGGGAGCAGCGACACTTTCAGCGCATACAAAACTGCCGGAAAGTAATCGATAGTTTCATCTCTTAAAATCTCAGCGCTTCTACGATTTCCCGCTGGGGCTATTCACTGCACTGAAACCTTATTTTTAGTCTGGGCGAAAAAGTGAGAGAGCGAAAAGTGGGAGAGCGAAAAAGCGGGAGAGCGAAAAGCAAACAACTCCCATTGCTGTTGTTGTGCGTAGGCAAACATATTTAAAATTTGTTTGTGCTGATGGTTTCAACTAGAGTGGCTTATTTTTGCCCGTTAACTTTTTGATGTTACTTTTCTGAAGAATTTAAATTTAAATTACAATTTTTTTGTTAATACTTTATATATTTGTATACACATATTTGTAGTTCGTATAAAATTAATTTTTTGTTTTGACCCTAGAGTAGCAATTTAGTTTCTTGATATATTGCAACAATTGCTTGATACAGTTCTTATGTCTTCTTTTAATATAATATTTAAATGTTAAGAGAAACATTTAATCTTTTTTCAATTCATTATATAAATTGTAGCCCACTATAAGTAAAAACACTGATTTTAATTTTTTTGTATTTTATATTGAACTCCATTGTAAACTTATTTTATACTTAACACTAGCGTTACCCGGCGCGCTTCGCTACGCAAAAAATTTATTGCTAAAAAGATTTGATTTCTAAGCACAATAATGTACAAAATAAAATGAAATAATCTGTGTATTTTTATTTCGGAAAAAGAAAAGCAGCGTTCAATTTAATACAATTGTATACACAACATTTTTTGTTTTATTTTGTGGTGCATAAATAAACAAATTTTTCTGCGCTCAAACTCTCTAAGATGCAACGTACAGTTGACCGTGAGAAAAGCAAGCTTCCTCTAAATTAACTCCACACACCTGGAGCGTTTGCCCTTGGGCTTTGTTGACGGTCATAGCAAAAGAAAGCCGAACAGGAAATTGAAGACGTTTAAATACGAATGGCATATCCTTTGGTATAAATGGGATGCGCGGTATAAGTACAATTTCACCTTTTGCTTCGCCAGTGAGAATTGTTGCTTGAATTAAATTTGGCATCAATTTCTTCACTGAAAGTCTCGTCCCATTACAAAGTTTCGGTGCATTAAGATTTCGGAGAAGTATAATCGATGAACCAACTTCCAAATTCAAATTATGCGGTGGCATGCCTGGTGGTTCCAAAGAATTTAAAAATTCGACCGGATAATTGACTGCGTCTTCATCATTCATAGCAGTATCAATGGATTTATACATTACCGAATTACCTGGCAATTTTTCCTGGATGTGGAAATTGATTTCATTGTCATTTTAAAATTTTTTGTGCTAAAATTGCACGTTCTCGTAACCAATCATGGTTATTGTAATTTTGAACAATATTTGGAAATACGCGATCAATGAGTTTTTGTTTTGATGATACAATTATGCAAAAGTTATTCGGTAACGTGATAAACCCATTTTGATCACTTGCAATTTTTCCATCGCCAATCTTCAGCAATTGCTTTGAAAACTCACTTGCTGATGAATCATTTTGAAGACGCTCATGCATATTGGTCGTCAACGAAAGCCTTTGTACGTGTAATCTTGTAATGTTCGATTTAAGGCTTCCAAAGATTTTTTATGGGCCATTGGACATTCGTCCCATAAAATAATGGATGTTTGTTGTAAGACTTTAGCCATTCCAGAACTCCTTGATATATTGCATGTTGGTGTTTCAATTGCTTGCATGTTCAATGGCAATTTCAAGGCGGAATGTGCTGTGCGGCCGCCGTCAAGTAATGTAGCTGCAATACCGGAAGAAGCAAGTGCCAATGCGATTTTTTGTTCCGACCGAATCGTTGCCAGTATCAATGAAATCAAAAATGTTTTTCCAGTGCCGCCAGGTGCATCCAAAAAATATAATCCACCAGTGTTGTCATTGACAGCTTGCATCACTTTGTCATATGCATCTTTTTGTTGATCATTTAATTGTGGAGTATACGTTTGTACGAACGCACGCAATTCATCACGATCGAATTGCTGTTCGCGTTGCAATTCTCGTTCAAATAAATAATGCATTGGACGATTTGGTGGAGTCAATCCTAATTGCCCTAATGCTTTATTTGCAATCGTAAGGCACAAATCTTCGATCATTATCAAGGCTTCATTATACATTTCCAATGTCAGCAGCAATGCAGGATCAGTTGAACGATGTCGAAGTCGAATCAAAATGTCTTCAGCCATGAAATCTTTGTATTTATTCCACAATTCCAGTGGATTTGATGGAAAACGTTGATATTATGATCGCAAATAACATACGAATTTGATTTGGTGGAGATGCAATTGATGCATCACGAAGCGTAGCATCCTAATGCGTATCATCTTCCAGCAAATGCAATTGTTGACATGCTTCACGGTAAGTGGCGCACAGTTGACCATTGACAGTTCGTAGATGTTGGAATGATTGAGGTCCATGTACGTTCACCAACAAAAGTCGGAAGTAAAAACATTCAACATTAGTTGGACTAATTGTATAAATACGTCCCAAAGTATCTGTTCGAAAAATACCTGGATAACCATCAACAGATGTGCTTTGTTTGCGACGTTGAAATTTTTTTGTTGATGTATTCCATGTGAAATAGTGTGGCGCTTCCGAATATAGCAAAGTCCTGGCAAATTCATCCGTTTCACATAACTGGAAATAAGCTGTCAGTGTAGTTGCTGGTGGCTCTACTGCTCTTTGTTCGGCATTTGCAGCAGTGAAGTAAACACGTTGGCCGTTTTCAAGATGAACTGCCAAATGTACAACAACCGGATGTCTGTCATGAATTGGAAACGATAAAATACGCCAAACAGCTTCGTTGGTAATAATATAGCGCCCCAATATTCTACATTTATGTGAGCGTTGAACATTTTTGACAGTATCGGTGAGTCCGGAACTATCCACCGGCTATCGATATCAACGTCTTGATTTTGAAGTTTAATTACAGTTGATTTACCGTTGTCTTCAGTTGATCGTCGACAATACTGTGGATATCCATCATCTCCTATAATTGTTTCAGCAATCAATTGCTTTGGAAAACGTTTCTTGCAGTACAGTATATTACTAATTGAATGTAAAAGCAAAACATTGAAAATTATTTCAAGAAAAAATTATAAATTTAATTAATTCATAACTCAGGAACGGCTGCACCGATTCCAAAAAAAATTTTTGTGTCAATCGGTTCGACGGCTCTTGAGTTATAAGATCACCAAGGAAATGTAACTTATTTTTATATATATAGATAAAAAAATACATATTTTAAAAATATTTAATTATTTTATAAAACTTTAATGTAAAATAAAGAAAATATATTAAAAAAGTCTTACAATACTATAATAAAATTTTAATTTTTTGTTCCACAATTTTGTTCTCAAATGAAATTTGGCTTTTGTTGTGCGACCTAAAAATTTTCTAGCTCGCAAATTCCATTTTTAAAATGAATTGACGGTTTTATAAGGCCCCCTTCTGAAATTTGATCAACATACGAAAATTTGTTGTTTTCTTTTTCCTCCTCGTTTCAATAACAATTCCTTTTTGAAACGGTAAGCTATTTTTTAGCAACAGGCTTTCTTGAAGGGTGCCTTCTTGATTTTTTGACACATTTTTAGACTTTGCAACCAATCGACCTGATATCAGCGCGTTCATTTCCTGGAGTATTTGTAGCTGCGCCTCAAGTTTTTGGCCAAATGGCTGTTTTGACGGCATAAAATTTGAAGTGGGTAACTTTGAATTAAAGACTTCAAACCAGTCATTTGCCAATTTGATAAAACGAGCTGATTGTATAGCGTCCTTAACATCATACCCCAATAAATAACAGCGCAAGATGGCATTGGCGGTAGTATGCGACAAAAGCTGTGTGGCCAACTTCACCCGCTGTCTTGTGGAACTCTGCACGTTCAAGTGCTTCTCAGTCACTTTCCACATTATGGAAAGGTCAGAAGAAGAGCAGTGAGCCATGGCTTGTCTAATTGACTGAACTGTTAAGAGTTGTCCATCTATCACTAACCCGGAGTCGAGATAATGGTTTCTTAAAAGTTTAATTAGATGTGGAACATCCGCAAAAACAAATATTTTCAAATCTGAATTTGCTGGATGTTCAAACTATGTTTTCTCTAAAAAATAAATAAGAAATTTATTAAATACTCCCACATATACCACTCGTGTTCTTACCAACAGATATTCCTAGCTGTTTCCATAAATTGCAGTTGCTCAATCCCATGTCGGACACCATTGCCACGACATGGTAACCTGCATTATACAGCTTTTTCACAAGACAGTGAAGGATTGTGACAGTCATGGGCTGGTCAAAGTCAAAATAAATAGGCTGTTCCCATGACTTTCGCAGGCCCTGAACCATCGCCACTTGGACATGATCGCGTGGTGGCCAAACAGCTTTTGCAGCGGGATCCCATTCGAACGACGCAGTTACCTTCATCACGTCAAACATAAGCACGCGTATTTTGTCATTGTCCTCCATGCCAACAGAATTTTGCATTAGATTAATGCATGCATTTAATGGGCCTCTTTTTACATCAATTTCTTCTTTCTTTTTTATATAAGTGCCGATACGCTCGCGGTCCAGCAGCGTGTAGGCAGATGGCAGACGATATGTCGTCCTCGTTCCATTTAACTCTCTTGCCATTTCGCATTTGCTGTATCTGGGATGGCGTGAAGATTTTGTTAAGGGAATTATTGAGCCGCCTCCCCTTAATTAGTTCTTCCTTTAGCAAAGCATTTTCTTTTTCCAAGTGTTTTATTTTTGATTTTAATATTGCATTCTCACTGGAAATGGCGCTTTCTATGGTTTCTTTTCTGTTGAATAAGAAATATATATGCTTATTATATATATTATACAAAAATTTTATTTATTTTCACCTATTTTCGCTTATATACATATGTCATACACATACATTTCTAATGAGTGTATTTTTATTAACCATACTGTATACTTTGTTTTACAAAAAAATAACCAAAAAATTAAATTTTTGTCATCTAACACCAAATATGTTTTTTCATCTTTCATTAAAAACTGTACCTTTGTTTATATATGTGTACATATGCACACAAGAATCAAATGAAGACTTTACTTAAACTTACTCAGTTTGCGAATTGAAATCCTTTTTACTGCAGTCCAATGATGAAGTCATATGATTTGTCCATTGGAGTGTTGATTTTGGAATAGCACAACATGGTTTAGGTACTAAGAACAACTGCGTTTATTCAATAAAAAGATCTTATATTTATACTAAGTTCCAACACAGTTGGATGATTTATGCTTACGTTACTAAAGTATTATACATAAATTGTTTATTTGATACTTTCTGTGTTCTAATTACAATTTGGATCGGTCCTGTTTCTTGTGTCAGCAAAAATAGTTAGATGCTCAAGTGGTTACTTGTTTAAGTGCTGAGTGAAATAGGTTACTAAGGTACATAGTTTGTTTATACATTTAGTGTTTGACTTGACAATTTGAGAGTTCTTATTATAGTTCTGCATGAGTGCATTTATGTTGCGTCGGCGAAAGTTGTTGGGTGTTTAAGTGGTCAACGTATGTGGCCACTTTAGTTGTTGAATGAGGTAGGTTAGTATAATTCGAATCATATGTCTACTCTGCATAAGTGCATTTATGTTGCGTCGGCAAAATGGTCAGCTAGTTGTGTGGTCGCTGGTTTGGATATTAGCGAGGGTAGGATAGTTAGTACCCAAGGCAGGGTACATAAAGGTTACTAAGGTACATAGTTTGTTTATACATTTAGTGTTTGACTTGACAATTTGAGAGTTCTTATTATAGTTCTGCATGAGTGCATTTATGTTGCGTCGGCGAAAGTTGTTGGGTGTTTAAGTGGTCAACGTATGTGGCCACTTTAGTTGTTGAATGAGGTAGGTTAGTATAATTCGAATCATATGTCTACTCTGCATAAGTGCATTTATGTTGCGTCGGCAAAATGGTCAGCTAGTTGTGTGGTCGCTGGTTTGGATATTAGCGAGGGTAGGATAGTTAGTACCCAAGGCAGGGTACATAACTCCCCCCCCCCCCAGAATAGAGAGAAGGCCATTGCGATGAGATTGGAGCTAGGGCCGGAGCGACTGGTTTTGTAGAGGTGTTTGTTATTAGTGTGACGCTACATTTTTTCTTTAGTACAACAACCAGTGTTATTGTGGATATAATTGCTAGTGCTAAGATAAGTAGGTAAATTCTAGAGGTGTGAATTAAGTTGATATATTGAGAATCTATGTTCATTGATTGTTGTGAAAAAATGGTAAAGTTTAATGATTCTAGTGACAATATTTCTTTTGTTGCATTAACTGCAACTGGTGGGTGTGATGGTGTAATAATCGAAAATGAATCCCTAATGGTCGCTAGTTCGCTTTGGTATTTAATGTCATTAATTGTTACGGAATAATTAAACTGGTGTATAAGGGCAGAGCCTATTACACGAATCTTGTCCCTGCAGGTAGATTCTATCACCGTGTCTGGTGAGTTTAAGATAAGTATTAGATTTTTTCTTATCTATATACATATATATAACATAAGACCGTTTTTTGTGACATCAAAGGCTCCTAGACGGATCGCGCGATTTCAACAAATGAGGTATCAATTGAAAGCTATTTACACCTAGATGTGCAATAAGGTGTTATTTTTTCGATTAAATCTATATTTTGGTGCATATCGCTGAAATAAAATTTCAATCAAAGATGGTCCAATTTTAACAAATGAGGTTGTTTGGTCCAGCAGCCAAATATATAAACATAACAACACAAATGTTAACAACAGCAGCATTATTGCTCTTAATTTTGTCACCACTTAACATTAACATATATCTTGTACTTTCTCATAACTAGCGGCATTGCTCTGCGAAGCAAGAGTGCATTAACTTTAACTCTATTTTCGTTTTTTTGCTTTGGTTGCACTCAGCCGCTCTTTCACAATATCGTTTACGTGCTTAGAGCATGGTAGAATAAACAAGGTATGCTATTCACTGCACTGAAACCTTATTTTTAGTCTGAGCGAAAAAGTGAGAGAGCGAAACCACCCCCATTGCTGTTGTTGTGCGTAGGCAAGCATATTAAAAATTATTTTTTTTGTTCTGCTGGTTGCAACTAGAGTGGCTTATTTTTTACCGCTGCACAAAATTACGGTAAATGCTGAAAAACTATGCGCGGAAACAACCTTTCTCGTGAAAAATATCAACGAAACTAAAATTTCTTCTACCATGGCTTAGAGGTCGTACCATGAGTCACTAAGTCACTCAAATTAGTGCTAAAAACCAACTCTCGAAGTCAAGTCATGCGTGTCTTGACATGTATTAAAACATACATTAACACTCAAAAACACTACACTACATAAACACATATACTATACACTAAATATACTATCGAAACAAACATTAAATACATTTTAAAAACATTTAAAAACGTTTGCTTTCAAAATAGTTGTTGAAAAAGCTCGGCGACTCAACATTTTGGAGGCCCCGGCGAGATTTCGCCATAACTTTCGTTCTTTTTTTTATTTCGTGAGTGCTAACAAATTAAAAAATTGGCATTTAAACAAAAAAAACGGCATAAATATTCTATCAAACGGACAAACATATATATGTGAGTGCTATATATTTTGTATATACATACATAACTTAACGTGAAAGTGTATATAAATATATAAAACCAATAACCAAAGAAGTGTGGCTGTACCTTAACGTCTAATACGTGTATATACACACAGCTACTTTTGCCTTCGCTTTGTTTTCATACGCTACAGCCGTTACTTTTCGCGCTCGTCTTGTGACTTTACATTGCTGCCGCTACTTTTCGTATTCCTTTTATGCTTTACACTACGCCACTGTTCTTCGCGTTCGTTTTGTGCCTTTGCATTGCTGCCGCTACTTTTCGCTTACGTTTGTGACTTTACTCTACGCCACTGTTCATCGCATTCGTTTTGTGCCATTACACAACTACCGCTACAAATAAAGGGTGATATTTTAAGTGCGAAGAAGTACTAGTTGCGCAAAATGCGACATTTATTAAAGTGCACGTGTTTAAACGGCAAGCTGAATGTATATATGACCATGCATTAGAAAAGTATGCTACTATAGCTGGTGACAACGTGATTTCCCTAAATGATGAACAATTAATTTTTTGTGAGTGCATTCTTGACAAACTCCAAAAATCCTTTGATAAAGCACACGACAGCTTAGAGGAGTTATGTTTTGAAGAAATCGGTAGTAAATTACGTAAAGATTTTGATGAATTGATAATTGAATGAAAGGTACGCATTCAGTCTCAGCTCAATAAGGGCAAAGTTCAAAATCAAAGCCCAGGGTGTTCTACTATGCTACGTGCTGCAACGTCAGAACATCAACCTGTTGTTGTCAATTCCCGATCCCGGCTGCCAGAACTTAAATTGCCCATATTCAGCGGTGGATATACCGAGTGGGCAGATTTCTTTTCAATGTTTTCAACGATCATCGACAAGGATTCCGAGCTGAAAAATATTGAGAAGTTGCAGCATCTTCGTTCATGCCACAAGGGAACTGCGTTGGACACAATCCGATCACTGGATATTTGATGATAACTATAAAACTGCACTTGATTTATTAAAAAAACGGTTTGATAATAAACGCTTAATATTTCAGGCACACATCGCAGAGATTCTAGGGTCCAAGAAGGTGGATTCTGGATCAGTCAGCAAGCTACGTATGTTCTCGGATAAATTCAACTCACACATGCGCGCGTTGCAAACCATTGGTAGCATTGAACAGATTTCCAACTGTTTTATTATACACACACTTCTACAAAAGGTTGACAACACGATTCAAGCAAAATGGGAGGAGTCGATGTGTATGAAAAAACTGCCTACGTGGGATCAACTAGCTAACTTTTTGGAGCGGCGCTGTCAGACCTTGGAAAATGTGCCATGGCAATACGTACGCCTGGCTCACAGGTGGGCAAGAACAGCAAATCAACTAACAACACTAAGTCATTTATAGCTACTAATGCTACACCTTCTGGCTGTGTATTTTGCGACGACGTTGGCCACAATATTTTTAAGTGCTCTCTATATGGTAATTTCTCTCCTGCGTTGCGTCTTAAAGAAGCTCAAAAACTCCAACTTTGTATAAATTGTCTGACGAAGGGCCATCGTGTAAAGGATAGCAATTCGCGACTTTGCAGAATATGTCACAAACCACATCACACAATCTTGCATCTCGGCAATTCTCGGTTGCAAGATACTAGTGACACTGCCCAATCTGGTCACTTGCCTGATTCTCACTCTTCAACGTCCTCTCATAGCTCCATGGTTGCATCAGCGCCAACTCTTGCTGGTAGATTGGTTCCATGCCGTACCCTTCTCGATTCTGGATCACAACTACAGATAATTACTTCACGATTTGCTCATCAACTGCAGCTAAAAAAGTAATTCAATAATTAATAATTTTTATTTAATCTCATACCTATATATCACTGGAAAGGGCACATCAATACCTTTCGATCTAATCATCTTTCATGTCGATACAAAATTTTATTCACGAGAAATTGACGAATAACTGAAATAAGTGACCAAAAACATGTTTTTCGAAAATATCTCGAAAACGGTGCTTAAGAAAAAAAAAAAGGTTGCCGATTTCGTGTTTCTCGACCCCAAATTACCCTAAAAATTTGTAAACTAGTGTAATCATCCAAGTTTTTCGTTCGACTCTTCAGACTGGAATATACCTTCTAACATAACACTTGCAGATGCAGAATTCTATAAGTCTCAGCGCGTTGACTTACTTATTCGAGCCAGCCTTTTCTATGACTTGATGTGCGTTGGCCAAATTAAGCTGCTTCCTGGATTGCCTACACTACAAAAAACTCGACTTGGCTGGGTTGTATCTGGAAGTTGTCAGAAACCACGCAAAACAACATTGATGGCATCACAAACAACACATCAGGCCGAGCCAGAGTCAATTGCCGAATTAGATGATCTCGTTCGTCGATTTTGGGAAATCGAAAGTTACAGCGACCAACTAATTGTAACGACAAAGGAAGAAATTGAGTGCGAGGCTCATTTCAAGTCAACATACTCGAGATTACCTACTGGCGAATATTCTGTACGCTTGCCTTCCAAGTTAAATATAGACTCATTAGGTGAATCGTATCAACAACCATACCGACGATTTTTAAACTTGGAGCGCAAATTAGAAAAGCGTCCACACATCAAGGTCCAATATTCGGCATTTATACAAGAATACCTGAAATTAAATCACATGTCGTATGTTGGCCCAGAGTCTCGTTAACTTTGCAAGTATTTCCTTCCACATCACTGCGTGTTTAAGTAAGATAGTACCACAAAAAAACTACGCGTTGTTTTTGACGGATCAGCTGCAACATCATCTGGATATTCATTGAATGACTTACTCATGGCTGGTCCTACCATTCAATACACTGACACGATTTCGCACCTTTCCAGTCGCTCTGACAGGTGACATTTGTCAAATTTACCGCTGCGTTCGCATGGCGGAAACCGACTCATATTTGCAATGCATTTTGTGGCGTAATTCTGAAAAGGAAGAGCTGCAAATATACAAACTGGATACCGTCACTTACGGCACAAAGCCAGCTTCGTTCTTGTCCATACGTGCAATGCATCAACTCGCCATAGACGAACAATCCTCATTTCCCATCGGCTCGCAAGCCCTTTTGCGAGATTTCTATGTAGATGACCTCATCACTGGTGGTAACTCTACTCAAGATGTTGCAGGCAACTTTACGCTACGCAAATGGTGCTCAAATGATCCAGCCGTTCTACGAGACATCTCTCCTGAGGACAAGGAAACATTTTTAAAATTCTATGATGGCAGCGATATTACAAAAACCCTGAGACTTGCCTGGGACCCTGCATCAGACATGCATGTCTGCATGTTTCATCAAATAAACCTAACAAGCGTTCTGTCCTTTCAGCCATTGCTCGATTATATGATCCACTTGGTTTACTTGGTCCGGTCATTATCAAAGCCAAAATGTTCATGCAGACGCTATGGAAAGAAAAGCTAGACTGGGATGAGAGTTCGCCAGCTTTACTAAACACCACTTGGCTCAGCATGTGCGATCAGTTCAGCACCGTTCAGCAAGTGACATTTCCTCGTCTGGCATTACTTCCAAATTCCACTGTTGAAGTGCACGGTTTTTGCGATGCTAGTATTGACGCGTATGGCGCATGCGTTTACCTGGTCTCTTAGGCGCATGGAGAATGCTCTGCCAACTTACTCTGCTCCAAATCTCGTGTAGCACCTCTGAAGTCGATCACTGTGCCCAAGCTTGAACTTTGCGGAGCCGCCTTGTTAGCACAATTGATGCATGAACTATCAGAAATGCAACTATTTTCTTGCAAATATTATTGCTGGTGCGATTCATCAGTAGCCTTGTCTTGGATAGGTGAAGAGTCTACGAAGTTCAATGTTTTCGTCGCCAACCGAGTGTCCGCGATTCAACAACGCACAGCCGCTATGGAGTGGCGATATGTCCCCAATAACTCAATCCCGCTGACTTGCTGTCCAGAGGAGCTTCACCAAGCGAGCTTATTTCTTCTGAGCTTTTTCTGCGACAAAACGCAGTGGCCAGTATCGTGCCTTTTGGAAAACCTACGCTGGAAGTTCGTAAAGCTGTATTGCTTCTAGACTCACCTCAACCTGACATTATCGAATCAAGCAAATACGTTAATTCCTTTTCAACAATGTAACGAATTTTCGCATCAAGACTCCTGGCCTTACTGTAGCTGATATTCAAAATGGCACACGGCTACTTTTTCGAATTGTCCAACATTCGCATTTTCGGGACGAGTTGAAAGTACTTCGTTCAAAACTACCTGTCAAGTCATCGAGCAACCTTAGTTCACTCTCGCCATTCATTGATAGCTTCGGGCTCCTGTGTGTCGGCGGTCGATTGGAAAACTCATTTCTTGGGGTTGACTCTCGCCACCCAATTATACTACCAAGACAACATTCGATAACAAGCTCGCTGTGCACGCTGGACCTCGCGCTCTTTTGGCCACAATACGATTGCAATATAGGCCCATTGGTGGCAAATGTATAAAATGCTTCCGTGCCAAGCCACGACTTTTAGAACATGTAATGGCTGATCTTCCTAAGGAGCGTGTGGATCCTTCTCCAGCGTTTACAGTCACAGGTGTGGACTTTTGCGGTCCATTTTACTTCAAGCCTGATAGTCGCAACATGTTCATATGTTTTACAACTAAGGCAGTGCATATTGAACTGGTTCAGGATCTATATACTCCGGCGGTTCTTGCAGCTCTCAAGCGCTTCATATCGACTCGAGGTTGTCCAGTCAGTATATGGTCGGAAAACGCGACTAACTTTGTTGGTGCTCGTAATGAGCTCTCTGAGTTGCGCCGCCTGTTTCTTAGTGAGGAACACCAGAAAGCCCTTCATAAATTTTGTATCGATGACAGCATCAACTGGAAGTTCATCCCTCCCAGATCCCCTCACTTTGGTGGACTTTGGTAGGCTGCTGTCAAATCTGCCAAACATCACTTTCACCGATCAGTTGGACCTTCTCTTCTTGGTTTTGACGAGTTACGCACACTCGTCTGCACGATATCCGCTATAATTAATTCTCGACCGTTACTTCCACTTTCAGAGAATCCTGCTGACTTAGACGTCCTAACTCCTGCACACTTTTTGATTGGCGGGCCAATGTCATCCTTCTCTGAGCCTGATGTGACCCAGTTGAATTTCAACAGGCTTGATCGCTGGCAGCGCGCATTATCCCTACAACAAGTATTTTGGAAGCGTTGGCGCGAAGAATACCTAACTTTGCTTCAACAGCGTACCAACTGGCGTTCACCAAGACCAGTATCGACAGTCAACGACATCGTTCTCCTTAAAGATGAAAATTCACCTCCTTTGAAATGGCCGTTGGCACGAATAACTGATCTGATGACAGGCAAGGATGGCGTACCCCGTGTTGCAGTTTTGAAAACACCTAGTGGAACAGTTAAGCGCGCAATCAACAAATTGTGTCTGCTTCCAAAGTCCGACTCATTAAATACATTTTAAAAACAATTAAAAACGTTTGCTTTAAAAATAGTTGTCGAAAAAGCTCGGCGACTCAACAGAGGTATCAATCGAAAGCTATTCACGCGCAGATATGTAATTAGGCTTGCTTTTTTATTTAACACATTATAATACACATTTTGCTTGCAGCTGCATGCTGACCGGTGTGTGAGAACCTCTATGTGCTCCATATGAAATTCGATTAAAATTCGTTCTTGCTTTATCTACAATCTTGATATCGCTCCTCTCTATTATTAAGTTTTCACTTTCTGTCAACTGTCAACTGCATAATAATTCGTGGTGAAAAAATAATTTGTAGCTATGCCTAGAAGAACCCGAACAAACATTTCTAACAGGTTAACTCGCGAAAATCGGATAAATTATAAACAAACTCGCCGGATTTCACGGTTTTCACCATATAAAATTGCAATGAGTAATCACAAACCAGAGATGCAGCGACTTGGATGTTTGAGCAAAACATGCCAGCACTGTGGTGAGCCCGCTCCTTTACTGGAGTAAGAGTATTTATAGAAAAATCACCAAACCAAAGAGTCCTTCCACAGAATGAAGGCTTCACAACTTCAAATATTGTTTATAACGAAATTTATTAATTTTACACTTTTCATTATATTGGCTTTTTTGAATAAAGACAATGTATTATTTTCTGCAAAGCTATTTGTATATTATGCAATGCATTATCTGGCGATTTTCGCCGCCGGGTTCACTAGTTTGCTTTATTGTAGTAATGTGACCACGGTCAACGACATTGCAAGTTGATGATGTGTTGCTGACGATGTTGCCGATGCAGGTATTGCTGCTTTTTGTCGCAGTAGACTTTGATTCTTCGCAATAATACATGTTTTCAATTTTCGTACATTCATTTTCGTAAGTTTTAAAAACATAATCTGAATATGCAACGAAATTTGGTACCTGAACATATTTGGTTTTATTGATTGGTAGTGAGATTATTTGTGATAATTGGTAATTATGAGTCTTTACCATTGGTATTCGTATATTAAATAAGTACTATATTATTTTCTTTGTAATATGCTTGTAGCTCTAATAGCTCGTACATATGTTCCGTTGAATTAACAAGTATCGACTCGTGTATTAGTTCGTTTGATATAATTTCTAGTTCCTGTTCGGTTAGTAAGAATTTGGAAATAACTTTAGGTTTCGCGAGAATATTGCTTTCCGAAATATCTGTTATATAGTTATATAACATATCTATGTTGTAGTTAATTCTGTTTAAATATTGCATTTCTATGAGGTTATTTTGGGTTTTCAAGATTTGATTATTAAATTGGTTTTCGTTTAAAATGTTTAGCATTAGTTCTTGTTCTTTGTTAATGTGGTTAGTAATGTTTTCTAACTTATTGAGTACTAAAAGGGTCAGTTCTTTTTGTCTTAGGAGGTTAGATTGTTTCTAATGTTCTTATTTTGTTTTCTAGATCTTGAGCGTCCTGTGCGTTCATATTTCCCGTTATAAATTTGATTGTGGTACCCAGTCCGTTGATCAGTCCGCGTTTTTGTCTGTTGTGTGGTATTATGTTTGATATTCGTCTTGTTAGTTGTTCGTTCTTCTTTCGGACTATCTCCATCGATTGAAGTCCGAGTCTAGTCCGTTTAGGAATGAGTCTATCGTTGAATTGATGCCTTTAGCGCTTGACAACAAGAAGTCGAGGCTGATGATATGCACAATGTTTTTATGACCGTCAATTATTTTTGTCTGCCCTAGCTTGATTTCTACGATCTGTTTGTCATTATCTAATACTTGTACTTCAAGATGTTGTGCGGATTATGTCCCAATTTAATGGGGTATCGATGGCGTTTAAGACCCTGTTTGCTTTATCAACGATTTTGTCTCTTATTACTCCTAAATAGTATACCCCCAATGGTTCTGAGGAGTTGAAGTAATTGTTCGACTTTTTTAATGAAATTTTTCAGGGTGGTAAATGTTCCATCAAATTCTGGCAACCTCACAATAATATCAGGGACACATGCTTGGGATATCAAGTCATCACTATTGATTACTCGGGGGTTTGCCGAAGTTGTGGCTGATGAGAGATTTGGTGTGGTATTCATTTCTGATAGTGTTTCGCCTGTGTTTCTCGGCCTGCTTGTGCCTCTTCTATATGGTAGGTATCTAATCTTTGACATATATTGTTTACTTGTTCAGAGTAGGAGTAGGTATCCGTAAGAGCAGATTTTTTTATTATATTCTTATTAAAATATATTTAAGTGATGTCAATTGATGGGGTAAACTTTCCCTATTATTTTTATTTGCAAATCATAACATTGTGTTTGTGTAAGGGGAATTTTTACTTAATATTATTTTGTGTAATAGGTAATACAAGTGTAATGTCGAAGTATTTTTAATAGATTTGTTTTTTTTTTTTTTGTTTAAAGGTATAATATATAATTTGTATATACTAGGTATAAATATGATTTTTTTTTTCGGTGTGGTACTCATAAAAATGTTATAAATTTTAGAATCTCCATTGTTAGGTTCGTCTTGGTTAGGGCTTTTGATCTTTGGGTGGTGAAGCTGTTCGATGTCGCTGATAGGGTTGATGTTTGTTGTTTTCGTCTTTTGTTGTTGGCTTCGTAGGTGGTGGTTGATATTTCGTCCCTCTGCAGTTGAATTATTGTTGTTGTGGCAGAATATATATATTTTAATTATTTGGAAGTTTTCGCTTTTAATTTCGCGCTACAAAAATATGTATGTCTTTCTCTTCGTGTTTTACTATTACAACTACTATCTAGTTCGGTTCATAAACAAGTTCTTATTTTAGGTTCAGCTCACACAATTAGGGTGCCCAGATCAAACCATTCCAGGGATACAAAGTTTTGCGACATAGTTCCGCCCCCTAGTGTTGAGCTGCAGCCTTAACACGATAACTAAATGACGCTGGAGTTGATTTTTAATCGGCAGAGTCCGGTGGCCGGGCGCTTGTAAACGCCATTCATTGTTTTGACGTCCACAACTCGTACTACTTGGTCATCTCCTGGATATACCTTCAAGACTTTTCCCAATGGCCAGACTCCTTGGACGGTTCATTAGAGTTGGCAAATATTCTTTGATAAATCGCTTCCAGAAGTTTTCAACCAGCATTTGTGTCACACGCCATGTTCGCTTTTCAAAGCCATCGCCTTTGCCCAAATATGGTACGCTTAAATTACCGCTCTGTTGTATAAGGATGTTGTTAGGACACAATCCTATGTTGTCGTCCGCGTCATCCGACTCCAGCAAGTAAGGTCTACTGTTGACAAAATGTTCAGCTTCACAAAACAATGTTTGTAAACATTCTTCGGTTATGTATATGTTTGGATGGATGACGGCTTCTAAGGCTCTCTTGAAACAGCCAACCAATCTTTCCTAGCACCCACCAAAGTTTGGTGCATTTGCAGGGATGAAGTTCCATTCTATGCCCTTATTAGCAATTTGGGATTTTAAGACCTTCTCGTCAAGTTGTTCAAAAGCCTCTGACAGCTCTCTGGATGCACCACGGAAATTTGTGCCATTGTCCGACCATAAGATTTTTATATCACCTCGTCGCGACACTGCTCGCCGGATGGCTAATATACAGGGGTCCGCATCCAAAGAGTGAGCAATCTCCACGTGCATGGCCCTGGTGGTCAAGGAAGTAAATAAAACGCCGTATCGTTTCCGTTGATTTTTGGTATATCTGCCACAGCTACCTCTTCCACTAGTCAAGGGGCCAAAATAGTCAACTTCGGAGCACGTAAATGGCTTTTCGAAAGTGGTAAATCGTTCCTTGGGAAGCCAACCCATTTTTGGTTGTACAGGCCTTGCTTTACGCCGTCTGCACTTTTAATCCGTGAAAGTGCAGTTTTCGAATCCGTCCAGAAGAAGCGCTCATTGAAAGGAAACTTTACATCTCGTTCAACCATTTCAGCGAGTCTGCAGCCCATTACTGCTGCCATAGTCTCAAGTTTCGGTATAGTGACATGTTTGAGTGGTGCAACTCTTGCCTTAGACGCTATAAGTGCAACGTCGTATTTCAAAACTGGTGTTTGTGATTTGTACCATACGCGTATAAAGGCGGCTGCAGCATAGACTTTGCTGCTTGCGTCACAAAATATATGCAGCTCGATTTTTGAAGCTTTGCAGAGATTTGACGAGAATAACCTTTTTATACGATACTTAGTTAAAAGTTTAAGCTCAATAATAATTTTTCGAATTGAAAAAGTTCTCTTGAGAGTGTAAGACGTGTTTTTCTGTGCTCTGGCTTTTTAATTTATTTTCGGTGTTTATTTTTATTTTAAATCTTTCATTATTTGATTTTTACAAGTTCTTGTAATACTTTATGTTAAAGTGGACTTGTTTATGCTTTTTGGCAGTGCATTTCATTCGTTTATTACTTTTTTTTATTTACATTAAAATAGCGTCATTGCTTGCGCGGTTTTTTTTTTTTTTTTTTTTTTTTGTTAGTGCTTTCTGTTATTTTATTTTTTTTTTTGTTTTGTGCGTGAGAGAGCCTCTGATTGTTTTTAAGCGGCGCTCGCTAGTTTATGTTTGTGTAAGCTTTTTACAGCGTGCGCTCAATTTTGTGGTGAGTTTCTTTTGACTTGCGCTCTTCTTTTGGATTTTGTTGTTGCCCTCTCATTTGTTTGTTCTGCATATTTTTGTACCCAGTAGAAATTCTTGGATCGCTTTTATAATGTCGTGCTGCCTTGATTCTTGCATGAGCAAAGATGTGTTTGATGGGGATAAGCTTCGTTGCCTAACTTGCTGGTTGTGTGACAAGGTTATTCATTTAAAGTGTGCTGGGCTGACTGGTCGTGACTTTGACAGGTTATATGGTAAGCCCAAGCCAACCTGTGGCGGTACTAGATGGTCATGCCCCACATGCTTTAAAATGCAAGGGAACTTTTCTCGAATGTACAATAACGTTCGAAATGAGTTTCTCAGGCTTAAAAAGCTGGCTAATCAAATGTCGTCTGAGTTTGATAACGGTCTTAAACTGCTTAGTGACTATAATTTTGCCACGCCTCCAAAGCGTTCAGTACCGACGCCTCCCCCTGCCCCTCAATTGCGCCTTCCGCTTCCCTCTGCTCCTCCCGTTTCTCCTCTAACTCCAATTCCAGGATCGCCGTTGCTTGCTTCGTTTTCGTCTCCGGCCCCTTGTCTTGATTCTTTAAAGACGAAGCCCTCTACGCCACCGAAATCCTCTTATTATTTGATTGATTTGCCTCCGCCTAGACCTAGTCTTAAAGTAGTCGCGCCGCGTAAACATATTTTTGTATCTCGTCTGGCGGCGGAAACTTCTTGTGAAGATTTAGTATCTTATATGGATATTGGTAACAATCCTAACATATCCATTGAGAAATTTAAATTCTCACAGCCTCGTGAAATTTCGTCGTTCAAAATTTCCGTCCCTATAGGTGATTTTGACAGATTATGTAATCCAAGCTTTTGGCCACCACATATGATAGTTCACGAATTTAAATCTTTTCGAAAGCCTCGGCCTTCGCCTGTTTCCTTGCCCTCTGCTGTTCCATCTTCTGTACCCACCCCTATCATTTCAAAAAACTAATTTCTCAGCTCTCTATTAGATATCAGAATGTTAGAGGCCTTTTGACAAAACTTAATGTTCTGTTTACGAAAAGTTTTTCTTTTGACTCAGATGTTCTTGGCCTTACAGAGACGTGGTTAAACTCTTCAGTTTCTGACCACGAAATTCTATCTTCCAACTTTGTAGTATACAGGCTTGATCGCTCTGTCCGCCGTGGTGGTGGTGTCCTTATTGCGGTTGATGCAAAACTTTGTTCTAGCTTAGTTAAAGTTGATACTTCCTTAGATATTGAATTTATTTGCGTCAAACTTAGGTTGCATAACTCTTCATGTTTTATAACATGCTCGTACATTCCTCCTTCATCTGATACTTCAATTTATTTGCAACACTTGGCTGCAATTAATTTTGTTCATTCGCTTTTACATAATCGCGACAATCTCTTAGTTTTAGGTGATTTTAATCTTCCAACCATCTCATGGGTTTCGTCACCTTCTTCTAACTCTGTTATTTCATCCTCTTATAACGAATTCCTGGACGGCTTGTTCGATTTACCATTACTGCAAATAAATGCCGTCCGAAACTGTTTAAATCGAATCCTTGATTTGGTTTTGGCTAATGATCCTGCTATTGTGTCAGTCTCCAGAGCTTCCCCGTTATCTATTCTTGAGGATTCATATCACCCCACTTTGGATATTGAAATCCAAATTAGTGCGCCTCAACCACAGGTTTCTTCTCCTCCTATTGTTCGTCGCCGCTGTTTTCGTAAGGCTAATTTTGCTATGTTAAACGAACTTTTAACTTCCACTGACTGGTCCTGCTTGATGAATTGTGATGACGTCAATGAGGCTGCATCAATTTTCTATAATACGCTTAACATTATATTTGATGCGTGTGTCCCTTCGTCAAATGCGTGTTCTTCGCTTAAACCTCCCTGGTTCACTCGGAATTTGTCACATTTAAAAAATTTAAAATCTAGATATTACAAGAAATTTAAAATGACCGGATCTAATCGTGACTTCTCGAATTATTTGTATGCCCGGTCTGAATTTATCCTTTTAAATAGAAATTGCTATCAAAATTATTTATCCCGTTGCCGTGAACAATTTTCTATTGATCCGAAACAGTTCTTTAATTTTGTAAATTCAAAACGTAAGTCTGATCTATTTCCTTCTACACTCGTGTATAATGGTGAAGTAGCCTCGACTGACGCAGGTATTTCTAACTTATTTGCTAGTTTTTTTCAATCTACTTACTCTGCAAAGTCTTACTCTCCTACTTCTTATCCTTTCAATATTTCATCCGGTAACGGTCTATTTGTTCCATTTATTAGCAATGATGATCTCAATTCTGGTATTTGCTCACTTAAAATGTCTTATTCAGCAGGTCCTGATAACGTTCCTACCTGTGTTATCAAAGCTTGCGCACTTGCGCTTCATGTACCCTTGCTGAAACTATTTAATTTGTCACTTGAATCGGCCTCTTTCCCAAACATTTGGAAATTGTCTTTTATTGTCCCACTTCAAAAAAGGGTAATAGATCCGATGTTTCCAATTATCGTGGCATCGCCAAATTGTCTTCAATTCCCAAACTGTTTGAAAAAATTTTAGTGGCTCATTTGCAGCATCTTTGTAAGTCACTTATTTCCCCGTGCCAGCATGGATTTATGAAAGGTCGTTCTACCTCTACAAATCTTCTCGAGTTTACATCCTTTGTTTTTAAAGGATTTTCAAATAAACTTCAAACAGATGTCATTTATACTGATTTTAGTAAGGCCTTTGACTCTGTTAACCACAAGCTGCTTATTTTCAAGCTTGGACTCTTAGGATTTCCGACCAACTTTCTCAATTGGATTTCATCTTACCTTGCTGATAGAACCCAAAGAGTTATAGTAAGGTCTACTGTTTCTAAAATTGTTCAAGTATCTTCCGGTGTTCCGCAAGGTAGTCATCTAGGTCCTCTGTTTTTTACACTTTTTATAAATGATCTGCCAAATGTGGTTAATCATGCCCGTGTTCTTATGTTCGCTGATGATGTTAAACTATGTTTCTCATTTAATGATTCCGCGTCGCATCTTTTACTTCAGGATGATTTAAACTCTCTTTATAACTGGTGTTCTGTTAACCTTTTGAACTTAAACCTCTCTAAATGTATGTTTATGACATTTCATCGATATAAGCCTCACTTAGTTAATTACATCATAAATGGTTCTCTTCTGGCGCGTATTTCTTTATTTACTGATCTAGGTGTTACTTTTGATCCGAAAATTACCTTCAACACCCATGTTTCTACAGTTGTGAATAAAGCCAGGTATGTTTTAGGGTACATTAAACGATGGTCAAAGGAATTTAACGATCCCTATACGACCAAGATTCTTTATTGTGCTCTTGTTCGCCCAGGACTTGAGTACTGTTCCTGTGTTTGGTGCCCCCAATATAAAAAATATCAAGCACGAATCGAATCTGTGCAGAAACAGTTTCTCCTGTTTGCTCTTCGTAGCTTAAATTGGGACCCCAACATCCGATTGCCTCCTTATGCCAGTAGACTTCTTCTAATTGATCTTCCTTCATTGGAAAATCGTAGGATTGCCCTTAATGCTATTTTTCTGCATACATTTATAACAGGATATATTGATTCCCCTTTCCTACTTCGGCTGCTTTTGTTCAACATTCCTAGACGTTCCTCTAGGAATTTTGTACCCTTAACTCTACCGAGATGCACTACCAACTATGCTCTACATGAGCCATTTCGAGTTTTATGTTCAACTTATAACGACTTGGCTAGTATCCTCTCAAGTGAACTTTCTCCTTCTAGTTTGATGAGAGCTGTTTTAAATTACCTTGGCACCACCTAGGATCTCCGGCTGCTCTTCCAGTGGGTGGGAGCGCGGCTTGCCTGAGGACGGATTGCGAGTTCAACTTGTTTTGCCACTGACCACATTTGGCTGTGGGTAGGGGCATAGCTGGCCATCTGGCAAATAAAATACCCCCACCGGGTCAGTGGCAAAAAACCTAATATTATTTATATTATTTATTATAAGTTTTACTTATTGTTTCTTTTTATTGTGTTTTTGTATTAAATGTATTTGTATTAATCAACTGTTAAATTTATATGTTGATCTTAAATAAATAATAATAATAATAATAATAATAAACCATTCATTTTTTAGTCGATTCGCATTTTATAACTTCGTCTCATTCTATGCCAGATTCCCAAATATCACGCATCAGTATGCGTCCTTTTATGGTTATAGGCAAAACCAAGCCAAGTGGATCGTAGATCGAGTTAACAGCTGCCAGGGTTTTTCTTTTTGTGGGTAGTTTTTCGCCGTTTAGTAGCTCATTGCCGATGCTGTGCATTGTTGACAAACTATAGGTGAATATATCGCTATGCACATCCCAGATTAACCCAAGAACCTTTTGGGAAGTATCCAATTTGTCACCTAAGCTTAATTTGGTTGGTGACCCGCGCAATCTTTCTGGTATTTTTTCCAAGACTTCTGTGTTGTTGGTTATAAAGTTTCGTATTTCAAAGTGTGCTTCAGCATGCAATTTTATTACGGAGTTGATTATCTTTACAGCATCTTCGATTGTCGGTTTGGAATCCGAGTAGTCATCTACGTAATGATTTTCCGTAATCGCTCGAACTGCTTCTGGATCCATGTCATTGAACAAGTTTGCATTGTGGTTTTTAACAAACTGTGCTGCAAATGGGGAACACGTAGCCACAAATGTCATTGATGTCATTTGATAAATGGTTGGTTTGGCCTGTGGGTTCATGTTTCTCCATAAAAAGCATTGTGCCGCTGCATCTTCATCCGATATTTTAACCTGATTGAACATCTCTTTGATGTCTGCTGCAAATGCAATTTTGTGTATTCTGAATCGCATTAATACGCCCGTTAGGCCGCGCGTACACAGAGCGCTGACTTATCAGCGCGGTCAGCCGCATGATTTTTTTGTATGCTAATTTCAGCATCAGCTTATGCACGCTGTGTACGCGCTCTCATACACCAAAGTGTGTTTGACTTTTTTGCGCCGATAATTTTAAATCATGTAAGCGCGTATCAGCGCTCTGTGTACGCGCGGCCTTATTGATGTCAGCCAGTCTGGTCCCGTCAGTAGATTTTTATTCAAAGATGTTCCGTTGCACTCTGCCGCTGCATCAAATACCAATCGTACTTTTCCGGGTTTTTTCGGGTTGTACACAGCGAAGTGCGGTAGAAACCATAGTTTTGGCGACTCCAGAACTTGCATATCCGTTACTACTCTGGCGTAGCCATTATATAGCAATTTGCTTATTTCCGATTCGTAAGCGGCTGCCTTGTTTTGATCCCGACCCAATTTGCGTTCGAGGCATTTGAGGCGTTGCTCTGCCATTGGACGACTATCGGGCAATTTTATATGTTGTTCTTTCCATGGTAAATTTATTTGAAAATGTCCATTTATTTTCACGATTGAGGCGCTGAGTTTGTCAATAGCCATTTGTTCCTCTAAAGATTTAGTTTTGTCTGAGGCAACATTGCAGACACCAAATCCTTCTATGCTGAATTGACGTTTTAGCATCTCTTGTAAGTCGATGTCGTTATGATGGCAGCATACATAATTTTTGTCGCCCAGTTGAGCTTTCACAGGACCATGCATAACCCAGCCAAGTTGTGTTTAAGACATAATTGGGCCATCTTTTCGCGCATTTATAATGGCTTGTGAAGTGATTAATTTGGCATGTTGTTGTCCAATAAGTAGCATTGGTTGTTGATTTTTTAATGTTTGTATGTTCGCTAACTTGGTGTATGGATACTGCTTCTGTATTTGATTGTAGTAAATCAGCTGTGCCGGAATACCCAGGTCTGGAATCAGATGAACATTATGTAGAGTGTGAGTTTGCTTGCCACCACTAATGTTGACATCAGCTGTTTCGGCTTTTTCTTCGTAGCGGTACACTCCTCCAGTCCATCCAAAACAATAGGGATCCATTTTGCCGTTTATTCCGACCTCTTTTGCTACACTCATTTCCATAAGAGTAGATGTGCTGCCATCGTCGAGAAAGGCCAGCATTTGCTTTTCTCCTTTTGGCCCACATATGGTGACGGGCATCATTTTGAGTAAAACCCCTTCCATAACACTACCGGTAAAGTTAGTGGTTATTGGTCCAACTGTTGACTTGGATTTGTGTAGCAACTGATTGTGATATCTTTCACAACTATCAATTTTGCACTGCTCCCGTTGAGCGCATTGACCTTTATGGAACTTGAGACAGCAATAACAGGCTCCGCTCTTTTTTTGCGAGATCACATCGTTTTTTATTGTCAGCTCCTATGTATTTGTTGCACTTGTTGAGAGGATGTTTCTCTTCGTAACAAATCAATCATTTTTGTTTATCCCGAGCGATTTGTTTTGTTTGTTGCTCTGGCTTTTGATTTTATTTGTCGTTGATGACGTCAAGTGGTTGATATCAGCTACTTTTCTGTAGAAGCTTATATCCTGAAACAAATTTGACTGCTGTTGTGCCCACTCTGCAAAAATATCGAATCCACACTCATCGACTCTCAAATTGCGCGCGTCTAGAAATGAACCCCATTCTCGTAGAAAGCTGTCGTCCAATCGCTGAATCAAAAGGGCCAAGAGTTTTTGAGAGTTGATAAATTTGCATTCAACGTAATCTAGTGCTGAATTTATGTTTTGCACTGCGCAGTTAAATTTGTTGAATTCGTTGATTGCCTTGACAAACTTGATATTTTGCGCTTTTGCCATGAGCTCAAAAGCGAAATTTTCCGGACCTCCATAAATGTTGTCCAGTATGCTAAGAATTTTAGATGGTTCTCTTGCGGTCATGAGAAAAATATCAACCTTTTCGCGCGCCTCGCCTTTAAGTGCTTTGTTAAGTCGATAAACATCCTCTTCTCCAGAAAATCCACACTCTCTTCCAGTTGTGATGAATTGCGCCTTAAAATGGCGCCACTTCAGCGAAGAGGAACCAGTTGTACCAGTTGCTCTTGGCGCGGTTCCGATTGTGTTTGCTCGACCCAGTCTGAGGTTCTAGATGAATATCTAGCCGATGACTTTTGGGTTTCCTCTGAGCGCACTGAAGCTGACGATTTGCCAGAGCCTGGTGGTGAGAAAGAACGAACTTGGGAGGCCGAAGTGTTCAAAAGTATTTTTTTGCTCACTAAGACCTCGACTTGAGCTTGTAAAACTTGTAGCTCGGAAAACATTTGTTGAATTTTGCACTCTTGCTCGCTGGTGTCTGCTGAATCATTACCATTTTGTATCTTTTTCAAAAGATGTTTAGCTTCGAGCAGCGCATTTTCTTTATCACAAATTGCTTTTTGAACTTTTAATCTGCTTGCACCGATGTCCACCTTTTCTTGTAAAACCTCCTGTTTTTATTTTCAGAAATCTGGTTTGTATCTGCTTTAGCTTCGTAAGAAATTACCTCCATAATTTTGGACGCCATTTCTAAGCCATCCGCGTGCCGCGCCATTTTGATTTCTAAGAATTCACATACACGACGCAATGCATTTGCGCCAAGTT
This sequence comes from Chymomyza costata, assembly GCA_018150985.1. Lineage (NCBI taxonomy): Eukaryota > Metazoa > Arthropoda > Insecta > Diptera > Drosophilidae > Chymomyza > Chymomyza costata. The sequence continues at coordinate 6,731,124 of JAECWU010000003.1, read as the reverse complement.
TTTTGGCAATAGATTGCGCGCGTTGGAGCTTTTCCTGGGTGTCGTACTGTAGACCATTAAATTTGCGTAGATCACGTTTCAAGAAATTCTCTGTAACAAATTTGCGCAAAATGGCGAAATATACATCGCGCAAATTTTGCGACTTCCATTTTTCTGAGTTTTGTTTTGCAGCCTCCGACCACTGCAACATTGTTGCTTTTGTTGTTATTGTGGACTGTATAAATGGCGCGTTATATGATCCGGCTCGAAGGACCACTTTTTCTATGTGGCAGAATATATATATTTTAATTATTTGGAAGTTTTCGCTTTTAATTTCGCGCTACATAAATATGTATGTCTTTCTCTTCGTGTTTTACTATTACAACATTTACTATCTAGTTCGGTTCTTATTTTAGGTTCAGCTCACACAATTAGGGTGCCCAGATCAAATCATTCCAGGGATACGAAGTTTTGCGACAGTTGTCTTGAGTGCTTCTCTTGTTGTTGTTGTGGGTTTTTGTTTGTTTTACTTTGGTTTTATTTTGATTACTATTATTTTTCTTTAGTCGCAATAAAGTATTATGATGTAAGGAATTTGTAGTTATTTGTTGTTGTGTAAAATTCCTGATTTTATTTTGCTGCCGTTGATTTAGTTTATAAAAATGTTTAACTGTGGGTTTTTTTTCACCAAACAATTTTATTTAACTTTGCACTTTGTATTTGTAAGGGAATTTGTAGTTAACTGTTTATTATATGGCTTTTGTTTTTTATTTTTGTTGCTGCTGATTTGGTATATGACTTTCCTCACTTGTATCTGGTCTAACGAACTAGTGAGATGGTTCTTTAGGGGCCAAGCTGTAGGCCACCGGACGGGTCGCAGGTTGCGGATAGCGAACGGCCTCTCTCCGGGAGGTTAGCTGCGAATAAGCGAGAATTCTTGCAAATAAGCAGTCCCGGACAGGCAGCGGGTGCACAAATGACCGCTGCACTGACGAGGTGTTTGTGTTGCCGCCTACTAAAACATAGCTTCACACTGTACCCCAAATCCCACACAACATCCTACCACTCTCCTATCCCCCTACATCTCACACCTGGGCTGGGCTAAGGTGTCAACCGAACCGTGCCGAAAGCCGGCCAGGCTGAAGGCCCAGGTTCATCAAAAATAGTTCAGTCGCGAACGTGTGGGCTCCGGCAAGTGGCGACCGTCGGTTCTATGCAGCCTTACCCGCACATGCGGATCTCTGTGCGGGTGGACTCTACCCTTCTCCGCTATTCGTGGGACAGACTATGAAGAAGACAAACAATACAAACATAAAGAAAATGCAGGACTCCCCCGCATCCGAAGTCGCAAGGCATTTTGAGGAAAGACTCCTCGATGCCGAGCGTCCTGTCACTAGACAGAATGCACAAAACAAAGTACGCGATAACGCGGAAACGTCTAGTGTAAAGCAGGCCCAAGTACGCGCTCATGCGGAAGGGCAACGCAGACAAGTACGGGAATCCCCGGAAAGGATGCACAACGCGAACGCAATATTGCCCGTGACCACACGGCCAATGCGCCCGCCTCTTCGTGCAGACGGTACGTCGAGGGAAAGACCTAGGAAGAAGCCGAGGTCGCGTAAGGTGATAGACATACCACTTGGTCAACCGGGCGGTCGTGATGATCCCAACAGGATTGGCATGAACGGCTCGGTTACCAAATGGTATCTTCGGTTCATCGCCCAGGGAATTCCCCCTGAGGAGACCCGTAAAAAGGCCACCGAGCACCGGCGCAGCGCCAGTACGCAGCAAGAACAGGCAGTGAAAAGGCTTAACAACACACTGACGCCGCCGACGGACACCCCTAAGAGGGCGTGCAATAAGGCGGCTCCTGTAGTTACTTTGAAGAGTAAGGCCACAGGGAATGTCCCTACATACGCGGCCACCAGCCAACGGAAACCTTCTGCTGCTCCAGCTGCTGATGATGAAGAACGCCCCTCGACGTCAGCGGCCGCAGCTAACAGAGGGCCTCCGCCGTCTGGACAAGCGGTGCGTGAATCCTACGCACACGTGGCACAGGTAGTCAAGATAGCTATCGTGCCCGTAGAATACCCACAGGTGACGCTCACACCTGAGGACCAGACCAGTATAGAGGAGGCCATCATGTTGGAAGTAGCCAACGGATGGAGCACTGCATTGCGCCTAGTAGGCATCCACTTCAAACGGGGTTACCTGGTGGTGGACTGCCTGGGCGAGGAGCCAGCTGAATGGCTCTTCAATGTAGCGTCAAGACTATCTGGCTGGAAGGGAGTAGCCTTAGAGGCTCGTAAAGGGGACGATATTCCCAGCGCACATGCTGTTACCGTCTTCCTTCCACGCAGTGCGGGCAAAACTGAGGAATTCCTCATCCGGCTGCTGGAAAACCAGAATGATCTATGTGCAGATCTCTGGAAGGTAATGTCGATGCGTACACAGGGTGTCCTGATGACGATCGGCATAGATGAGACGACGATGAAGACCATCGTCGAGCAGGGTTATCGGCTGTTCTTTCGGTTCGGCACCGTTTCAGTGCATGGACTCCGAAAAGGCCCACCCAATGTTGCTGCAGATGGGAACTCCCACGCAGTCACACAGCCGGTCCCCGGGCAGCCTGAAACACAAGGCCCCATCGAGGCGGTTACCTCGGTAACCCCAAACACCCCTTCGGCACCCACTCCAATGCATATTCCTGCAAATCTTGAGGAATGTGTAATGGATGTGGAGCCGATGTCGTCGCAGGAACTGCAGGAGGAACTCCTCCAGCAGTCAGAGGACGAAGTAGCCGACGTCACCCTGACGGAAGGCGGCGCATCAGGAGATGCGTCAGGTGGTGTGGGAAACCCCACCCACTAATGACTGCCAATCCCTTCAACAGCTGCACCAAACTAGCCCAGGTGAACATCCATCACGCCAAGGCGGCTTCGGCCGTCCTGGCCAGGATGTTCACTAAAGACCACCTCGGGCTAGCGCTCGTGCAGGAGCCATGGTGCAACAAGGGAATAAAAGGCCTGCACACCGGTGACTCAAAGGTAATTTGGGACCAGAGTCACGCCTCACCTCGAGCCTGTATATTAGCTAGAAAATATATTAATTATACAATTCTTTCAGAATTCCTGACGCGCGACTGTGTACCCATCGCTGTCCAGGATATTGGAGCGATGAGGACAATCGTTATCGCTTCAGCTTATCTAGCTGGCGATGAATTAATTCCACCCGGGGAGATAACCGGTCTCGTCGAACACTGCCACAGACATGGACTGCCGCTGCTTTTAGGATGTGACGCCAACGCTCACCACATTCTTTGGGGCAGCACTAATGTCAACAAACGCGGTGGGTACCTATTAGAGTTTATCTCTAAAGTAGATCTAGAAATATGTAATGTCGGAAACACTCCGACATTCGTAAATAGAATCAGGGAAGAGGTCCTTGACCTAACCCTAGTAAGTCCCTCTCTCAGATCAAGGATTGGGGAATGGCATGTTTCGAATGAACAGTCCATGTCAGATCACAAGATCATAAGGTTTAATATTTCGATAAATATGAACTTTTGTAAGCCAACTCGCAACCCCAAAAAGACAAATTGGGAAATCTTTAACGCGAGATTGGAGCTTGATCTACCCCATCTGGGTGTTACAATACCCAAACACCCATTTGAGTTAGATCAAAGAGTACGTGGGATAAATGAATCCATTACCCATGCCTTTGAAGAAGGCTGTCCTATCAGCCGAATACGCCGAGAAAGAGATGCTCCATGGCGGAATATACACCTGGAGAGACTACGTAAGATGAGTCGCTCACTCTTCAATCGTGCCAAACGAACGGGAGACTGGGAGACCTATCGAAATAGTCTAACTCTTTACAGTGCGAGTATTAGGAAGGCTAAGCGTCAGAACTACAGGAATTTCTGTGAGTCTGTAGAAAACACAAACGCTGCGGCCAGACTTCATAAAGCCATGGCGAAGTCAGCACCAAAGTGGAATATCTCTCTTAAGAAAAGTGACAACACTTTTACCGTTAACGCGGAAGATAAGCTTAAACTCCTAGTTGAGACGCACTTCCCAGGTAGCATACCTGATGTAGTACCGTTTCAAACGGTGTCCAAGCGTAGAACACCAGAAAGGGAGGACTGGGAATTCGCCAAGTCCATTGTCACAAGTGAACGACTGGAATGGGCCATAATCTCGTTCCAGGCCTTCAAGTGTCCAGGCCCAGATGGAATATCTCCATCACTCCTTCAGAACGGTAGAGAATACCTTATACCACATTTAAGGAGGGTAATGGTCAGCAGCCTGGCACTGGGACATGTTCCCGAGCCATGGAACAGAGCTAAGGTGGTCTTCATTCCCAAGGCTGGGAAGAAGGATGTCACCCATCCAAAGTCCTTTAGACCCATTAGCTAAACATCGTTTTTGTTGAAAACGTTAGAAAAGCTAGTGGACAACAACATTAGAAATACGCTTCTGAAGCGGGACCCCCTGCACTTTACACAGCATGCGTATAGAGCAGGTCGATCAACAGACACTGCACTCTATCAACTGAGGAATACCCTCAGCAAAGCAGTTGATAATAAGGAAGTCGCAGTATGTGCCTTCCTATATTGAGGGTGCCTTTGACAACATATCGCATGATGCTGTTAACAAAGCGCTTATAAGAAGGGGCGTTAATGTTACGCTTTCCGAGTAGATTCAATCCCTACTCAAGTCAAGGCTAGTCACAGCAGAAACCGGAGACTCCTCCGTAACTGTTACCACAACTCGTGGCTGTCCACAAAGAGGAGTATTATCTCTACCATGGAGCCTTCTTGTTGATGAACTGCTAGATAGGTTATCGAGCAAAGGAATACACTGTCAAGGTTATGCCGACGACATTGTCCTTATCGCAGTAGGCAAATTCGAGAACACTCTATGTGATATAGTACAGAGAGGATTAAATATTACATACGATTGGTGCAAGGAAGTAGGTCTCAACCTAAACCCAGCTAAAACCATAGTAGTACCATTTACTAGAAGATATAAACTACCGAATATGCAGCAACTCCACCTTAGGGGATGTCCTATTCTTTGGAGCAAGGAAGTTAAGTACCTTGGAGTCATATTCGACAGCAAATGCATTAGAGCTCTGTACACGTGTAGAAGGATAGCCGGCAAATCATGGGGTGCATCTCCCAAGATTTTACGCTGGCTATACCTAATGGTCATTAGGCCGATGCTCACTTACGGAGCTATTGCTTGGGGAGCTCGGGTGGAGATTACCTCCGTCCAAAATGACCTTAAGAAGATACAGAGGCTAGCCTGTGTATGTATGAAAGGAGCCATGAGAACCTGTCCTACAGCAGCATTGGAAGTCCTTATGGAGTTGACAACACTTCATACTGTTGTAAGGCTTCAAATGAAGGCGACACTGTTAAGAATGTCGGCTGAGGGAATTGGCAAAGGCCACATAATAAGTGCAAGAGACGCTGACGAGCTGGGAAAACTGGTCCCCTCAATTCTCTTACCCAGAGATGAGATGATCACAGAGTACCACTTTGAAAGGAACTTCAGTACTATTTTGAGTAACAAAGAGAATTGGACAACGCTAGAGGAGATACATCCTATGAAAAGACACACTATTGTGTGGTATACGGACGGGTCCTTGACGAAAGAAGGCACTGGACTGGGAGTCGCGGGACCAAGAACGCGACTGTCAGGAGCTCTGGGTAAATACACCAGCATATTTCAGGCAGAGGTATGTGCTATAGGCCGATGTGTAGACATCAACCTAGAAAGAAAATATAAAGACAGAGATATTGCTATACTGTCAGATAGTCAAGCTGCGATTAATGCGGTGGCTGGCTCGAAGATTAATTCGAAGTTGGTCTGGGATACCAGGACCAAGTTGAACCGTCTAGGACAATGGAACAGAGTCTCCCTTAGATGGATCCCGGGACACAAGAACATCCCTGACATCAGCTGACGAACTGGCGAGGAATGGTGCTGCGAAACCACTAATAGGGCCTGAACCTTACTGTGGCATTGGCAGACACACTACCAAGCAGCTGCTAAGAGACGAAGAAAGGTCCTGTCGGGAAACTGACTGGGCTGGCACAGACGGCTTACGACAGGCCAAGCAACTTCTTGGCTCCTACAACTTAATTAGGTTCAAGAAAGTGTCCCAATTGGGCAAGAATTCCCTTAGGATACTGACGGGGTTACTAACGGGACATTGCAGACTCAGGAAACACCTGTGTACTATTGGCATCATGAATTCAAGCACATGCAGGTTTTGTGAAACCGAGGAGGAAACCTCCCAGCACATAATTGCAGAGTGTGATGCCCTAGCCAGAAGAAGGAAATCCCTTCTTGGTGAGCATAGAATATTGATGCATGATATTACCCGACTAGAACCATCTCAGATAATCAAGTTTGTCACGGAAATTGGACTAGTTGAGGAGCTCTAGAGCTTGAAGGGAGCACAATAGATCCTAAGGGTCGCAGTGCAACTTTTCCCTATTATATTATTATTATTATTCCTCACTTGTACTTTATTTTCACAACATTACTTTTTAAAAATTTCGACTATGTGTACCGCCTATTCACGCTGTATGTCTTTTGTTGAACATGTCCATATATATATATGTATATATATAATTGTATTGAGAAGTTTGTCCTTGGAATCAGTTGTAGCACGTACAGCGAACATGCCCATATATGGTCATGTTCAGCAGGCTATATTGCTATATGGACAAGGAGCAAAAGTCACATTGATATATCAAGGAGTAAGAAGGATGGCAAGCATGCACACTGATCTAACGGGACTATTCCAGCATAGTTTGGCACTAGTTGCTTGGTTCCTTTGTTCATATTCAGTTAGTCGTTTTTGTATAGTTGACAAGTGTGCACGCATTGAAAAGAATATTAAACAGAATATATATATATGTATATAAATTACACCAAGACTTTTATTTAACGACTGTTCTGGAGCAATTGTTTATTATTATAAACAATATATATATGAATATATGAATATAAAACAATATCTTTTATTTGGACATACGTTCGCGAGGTTTGCCGACTGCGCCAGTTATGTAGGGAGCAAAGTAAAACACAACATCTATGGTTTACTAAGAACAACTGTGTTTATTCAATAAAAAGATCTTATATTTATACTAAGTTCCAACACAGTTGGATGATTTATCCTTACGTTACTAAAGTATTTATACATAAATTGTTTATTTGATACTTTCTGTGTTCTAATTACAATTTGGATCGGTCCGGTTTCTTGTGTCAGCAAAAATAGTTAGATGCTCAAGTGGTCACTTGTTTAAGTGCTGAGTGAAATAGGTTACTAAGGTACATAGTTTGTTTATACATTTAGTGTTTGACTTGACAATTTGAGAGTTCTTATTATAGTTTGGATCATATGTCTGTTCTGCATGAGTGCATTTATGTTGCGGCGGCGAAAGTTGTTGGGTGTTTAAGTGGTCAACGTATGTGGCCACTTAAGTTGTTGAATGAGGTAGGTTAGTATAATTCGAATCATATGTCTACTCTGCATAAGTGCATTTATGTTGCGTCGGCAAAATGGTCAGCTAGTTGTGTTGTCGCTGGTTTGGATATTAGTGAGGGTTGGATAGTTAGTACCCAAGGCAGGGTACATAACTCGCGCGCAGGCGTCGTCTCTTACTGCTGCTATTGTTGGCAGCGAAATAAAAGTCGCTCTCGTCAAAATGTTTTTCGCATATGTGATCATTATCCCTTAGCTCCAGTCCAGCAGAATCCTCCCACATTTTCCTCTTCGCAGCATTTTTAGGCACATGAACACATTTTGTGTCCTTGTCACTCCCTCGATTGCACAGCAAACAAAAAACCATTTTTTTGCAAAAAGAAAAATATTTATTGTTGCACAAAAAACTGACAGCAACAGCACGCGAAAAAAATTAAAATATGTACACATACAAAATAAATAACGGCTGCACAAAATTACGGGAAATGGTGACTATCTGTGCGCAGAAACAACCCTTCTCGTCTAAAACATCAACGAAACTAAAAATAAGGTTTGTGTCGCGAAAAATTTTCGGGCTTAGCTTACCTTGTTTATTCTACCATGATCCCGAGTGCAAATATTCTTTCGATCCGTGTGCACAAAGTACGCTGCTGCTTAGGCTCTGAATTTTGTCGCAGCTGCGAGCGTCGAGCTACGCCTGGTTCTATCGGTTTTTCTCTTTTCGGCTGCGACCATGGTATAATTAACAAGGAAGTCTATTCTCTTAGTTCAATCTCACGAAAACTCTTAATGTTAGTTTCGTTGCGAATTTTAAAATAAGCCGCAGTAGTTGCAAGCATAGCCAAAATAAAAACGTTTCATATATGTATGTTTGCTTATGCACAACAATAGCAACGAGGGTGGTTTTCTTTTCGCACAAAAAATAAGAAATCAGTGTCAGCAGTCATTTTAAAAATTCATAAAAATGAAATGAACAGAATACACATTTTTATATGCATCCGTTGTTCACGTATTTGTTTTGCCGACGGCATTTCGACAACAAGCGGCTGCACAACCTTTCAGCACAAAGTAACTTTCATACTGAACTGAAATATGCATGTCAACCGCGAGAGCGCCGTCTCAACGTTCGCTACCTTGTTATTATACCATGGACCACAGATTTTCAATGTAAGTTTGTTGTTCTTTTTCGTTTGAGCATGCACTCAAAAAAATCGTAATTATATTCTTTTGCTATTTTTTTGAAAAACTTGTTAAATGGGACTTTTAAGGCATGGCTTGTAAACAAAAAGTAGTTATGGCCCCGTACCTTTAGGTACAAAGGATATACTAGATATATGCAATGTATATAACAGACAGAAGGCTATTGGTAAAAACATATGAATAAAATATATATTTTTTGTAAAATCCGGTGGTAAATAGATATTTTTCGGGAAATACCTTGCGAATTTTATCAATTTTTGGAAGCACATATATGTATTTGTGAATGTGCGTTTTCAAGCTTGAAATTAATTTTTAAAAAATTGAGGTCGATTAACCAACGAACATTAAGAGGTATTATTAAAGCTATCATTAACTAAATTAAATATTGATATTGACCATTTTTTAAGTTATTTATCTATGTACCATAACTTTTTTTCATTATTTTTTACCACTCTTATATGAATGTACATACAATTTTTATCAGTGCACACAATAAACCGTAATAACTGTTAACTTTGAATGTGTTAGTGTTTTTCTTATATGTATTGGTTTTTGCTCTTCCATAAGCAGCGTTTGGACACCCCTGCATTAGGGCCTATACGCAGTTCGAAATATTTCGCGCGGAATGACAAAACTTCATATAAAAAAAAAATCCCATTTGGGAGTTTCCGCGCGAAATTTTTCGAACTGCGTAGACCACTTTAAGAGCAGAGCTGGGCAGCCCATAGCCCAAACCATTGCATAATAAGTAAGGTAGAGTAAAATTGCCTCATTCGAGGCCATACATTTTGTGAGAGCAATGAAATGTGAGAGAGAGAGAGACGCATACAATGCATACAATAAAAAAACACGCGCAGCAACAGCCGACACAACCTACCTCATAGGCATTCGCAACGGAATTGAAAAGTATGGCCCCAGCAAAGAGAACGTTGCGACAATCTTACACTACCATACTTATTATACCATGGCTTATGAGTAGTCACTTGCTAAAGTTGAATTACGCTGCGCAACATATTGTTTTTAGCTGAGCAAAAAATGTTTAATAACGAGTAATTTGCCATTTTGTTTTCTCTCGATGTACATTGGACTGTATTTAAGACATTATAAAAGTAATCATAGCATGTATCAACAATTAGCGGGAGTCGAGCGTACGAAAAAAAATTTTGGAGTTGCAAGCCAAATATTTCCTATATTTTTAATTTCTGAGCATTCATATATTTATTCCTTTTACTCCATAGTGAAGCATAGGGCTGCAACAAAATTCTTAAATCTACTTCTATCCGATGACATCCTTTTAATTTCACTCCAGTTCGTTTCACTCGCTTCAATTTCTCTCTCTAACTGTCTTCTCCATGTGTGCGCTGGACTCCCCCTTCTGCGTGATCCTTGAGGGTTCCATTCGATGGTTTGCCTTGTGATGTCGGGGCTTTTCTTAGCGTATGACCTGTCCAGTTCCATTTTCTATTCGTTATATTTATCTTAATGGGACTTTGTTTTGTTAATGCCCATAGCCTCTCATTTGATAAGGTTTCTGGCCATCGTATTTTCAGTATGCGTCTAAGGCAGCGGTTCACAAAGACTTGAATTCGCTGCAGAGATCGCTAAGCTGCATTCCAGGTTTCGCACCCGTATAGTAAGACAGATACGACGCTAGAGTTAAAGATTCTTGTTTTGGTGCCGCGTGACAGAGATGAGGAGTTCCAGATGTTTCTGAGTTGCCCAAAAGTTTGCTGCGATTTCTTGATCCTATTTTCGATGTCATCGGCACAGCCGACAGAGGTCGTGATGGTAGCAAAAATGTTCGACATCCTCTATTGGTGTTGAGTCTAGAAGAAATGGACGGGTGTTGACTGCGTTTATGCGCATGGCCTTGGTTTTAGAGACCTTGATTGTAAGTCCCACTTTAGATGCCAGCGTCGATATAAATTCAAGTTTTCGTGCCATGTCATCATATTTGTGCGCTAAAATGCAAATATCGTCAGCGTAGTCCAAGTCGCTTAAGAAGCCGTGAAGGCCCCATGTAATACATCTTTGATTTTCAAGAGCTCGTTTTAGGACATCATCAAGAACGATGTTGAAAAGTGTTGGGGAGAGTGGGCAACCTTGTCGTACTCCAGTGTTTATGCTTATTGGTTCGCTTAATTGTCCTTCGTGCAAAATTCGGCAGTGCGCATTTGTGTAGAGGCTTATTATGAGGCTTATAATTTTTTCGGGGATGCCTTTGCAGCGTAGTGCAGCCCAGATGGCGTCGTGTAGTAGCGTATCGAACGCTTTGGCAAAATCGATGAAAATTAAGTAGAGTGGTGATCGGTATTCCACACTTTGCTCCACAATTATCCGTAGGCTGTTCACGTGGTCAACGCATGACCGATGTGGTCGGAGGCCTGCTTGTTCTTGTCGAAAAATTGAAGCAGGAAATGCCTCATGAACTCGCTTATTTATAATATGAGCAATTATCTTGTTTACGCTGCATATAAGTGTGATTCCTCTCCAGTTGGTGCATTGCGACAAACCACCTTTTTTTGGGATTTTGATTATAACACCTTCTTTAAGTTCGCACGGAAGGTGCCCGTTTTACCAGAAGCTTTCAATGATGGGTTGTATAGTTCAGCGCTGATGGTGGGATCGGCCTTCAGCAATTCTGGCGCGACATTGTCAACGCCAGGGGCCTTATTGGATTTAAGTGCTGCAATTGCTATTTCGGATAAAGATGGGCATTGGGTTTGGACCCTGTCGATTTCTGCATGGCTGCTGCAGTTGCAAACAGGATCGTTGCTTCGCTCAGAGTTAGAGAGAAGATTTCTGTAAAAGTTTTCCCAAACTTTTAGTTGTTCGTTTGTTCCGGTGACAAGCGTTCCATTTTCGTCTTTAATTGGCTTACTCAATTCGCCAGCTGTTTTACCGATTTGTAAAGGTCTCTGCTGCGGTGTGTCTCACTTGCGGCCTGTGCTTCTCTGGCGATGTTTTCGGTTCGTTTTCTATTATCGCGGCGCGCACTTCTCTTTATCATGCGATTAAGAGTGCTGTGATTTCTCGCGGCATTGATTGCAGCCTTCGCTGTTTTTCTTTGTAGATTTAGATTCCATGTTTCGTCGGATATCCACTCCTTGCGATTGGTTTTGACGCATCCGATGTGATTGTTAGCTGCAGACATAATTATGTTTTTGACTTCATTCTTACCCTTGCTTAATATATGGCTGCTATAACATTTTGCAATTGCGTTTGCTTCTACACTAACAAATGCATGCATAAAAGGCGAAAAATGCGAAGAGGAGTATTTAGCTATCGCCTTCCATTCTTCTGAACTGTTTTGCATTGTACGCTCACAAGCACAACCTGTTTTTAGCCGAAACAAACAGACTTTTGGTCAGTGCGTTGCCATTAACAACTGCAAGTTATTAGGCCACTGTCGCTAGTACTCTAGGTCTTAAGTATTTTATTGTAATGGTTGTTGCGCTTTGCATAATCTTTGCCGAAAGAACAACGCAACTTTACCAGAGGAATACTGGAATTCCGACGAGATTATGCATGATGATGATCCATATGAAAATGCATCAGAGGAAACTCGAACCGCTGCTTCAATTAGAGAATAGATAGCACAAGGCTTGTTTCAATTCTACATTTAAGAGCCAGCATTGCGCGGTTGTGCTCCTCCTGTTTTTCCTGCAACTCTACAACCTTTCCTAACTGAGCGGAAATTGCCTTCATTGTGTCCAGCTGGGCTGAACACAATTTCTCGAGGCCATTATCTTCAAATAATGATTTTTTTTTTTGGAAGGGGCTCGCCCGCTTCAATAGCGACCTATCAAGATCACAGGATCGCAGACTTCCTTCTCTATTATGGGCCTTTCTGGCGCCCCGAAAGTTGTTCCTGACACTCCTTCGGCAATTTAAAAAAGACCGCAGCTTATGGCAATTTCTTCCTCCAATGGGAGGATGACAGATTGGGCAAAGGGCCCGTCGCCAGTAGCTGTCGCCTCCTTTTTATTCTTTGAAAGCTTAAGTCTAATATGCAGTTTCCAGTCAAGCCAAGCCATAAAAAAACAATAAATTTAATACAATTTGAACATAGTACATTCCTATATTAAATGACTTTACCTTTTTCAACCCGGCTACATCTTTTACAGGGGGACCTGCCGCATTCAGAAGGTCTGCGAGTTTTTGCCATTTGGCCAAAACTTCAAAGCAGTCACCATTTGAGTAGCCCCTGGCCAAATCATTGTTCTCCTTCATAAAATGTACCATGGTGTTATCCTGCTCGACGCCTTTGTGCTTTCCCCTGCAATAAATAAATATTTTTTAGCATTAAATTCTTTAAATAAATTATTCTCATATGTACTTACTTACATTGTGTTTATTGGCGCTAAATGTGTTTTGTTTGATACAAAACAGCTGACATGGCTGCCGTAGTATTGCACCTTTTTATTAGTACATGTTGTTTACATTTAATTTTCATTAATATATAACAAGTTCTTCATTGTTTTATTTTTTAAATAAAACTACACAAAAATATTAATTGAGCAATAATGTTTATTAAATTTAAACATGATTTAACTATTTTTGTTACAAGGGAAATTTTATTTGTGTAACACGGGAACCCTGTCGCATTTAGATTAGTTTGAAAAAAAAATATGGTTACACAATATTATTGCTTTGTTGATTTGCAAAAGGTTTTAAAGAAAAAAAGTCATGTAATTAAATAAAAATATTAAAGGATATAAACATACAAATAAGCCAACACCTATTTTTTTAGCTCTTAAACAGAACAATTTAATGCAAATTTAACTGCCTAAGCCAATTTACTACAACAAATACACACCGTTTCCAAAATGTTCATTGCGCCGGCTTTGTTTTCTCTGCTTTGAATTTTTTTGCAGCAACAGCTACTCACGTACATACATATGCATGTATGCTCGTTTTGTACACTTCTATACTCAGTGTTCTCATAACATTTTGCCTGTGCTTATGTTAAAAAGACAGCATACATTTTGCCTGTGCTTATGTTAAAAAGACAGCAAAGCAATATTCACTTCTGTGGGTACTGTAAAAATGGGGTACTGCAAAATTTTGAATAGGGTATTTGTGAGTACCACATAGTACTATATAGTCAACGAGTATAAAATTAGATAAGGTGGAACGACTGGCCGTTAGCGTTTACTCGCTGGTTGCCCCGTTGAGCAATTATTAGGATTTTGCTCGGGTCAGCTAGCAGTTGTATTTTACATGCGTGCGAAGAGCATGGCAGAAACACCCGAGCGCCGTCGTCTGTACTGCTCTTATGCGTTTAGTTGTTGTTGGCTGCTGTGTTGCATTTTTTTTTTTGGATCTTCATTCATATTTGTTTTTCGCGCAACTAGCAAAGTTTGCGTATGCATGAATATGGAATCAAGGGGCGGGGGGACATTTGAGGGTTTTTGCTTGTATTTGAACGAAAGACAAATAGTTTTAAGCAGGTAGTAATTTTTTTTTTTACGTTGGACAATTTGTATGCTATTCAAAATTGATTCTTAATACAAAGGGTCTAACTGGATAAGGTACTGAAAAATGTCCCCAGCGATTTTTGAAAACTAATGATGCAGTTCGATCCATAATCCAAAAAAAAAAAAATATTTCACAAAATTTCCGATCTTAAACTTAATGCGTTGCGGTTTAATTTAAAGAAAAAAACGTGTTTTTCGTTTTTATTTAATTGTGACTAAACTACTGAATATTTTTGAACCAATTGTTTTTTGATCCTAAGTTGCCAATGGGGCTATTTAAAAAAAAATATATAATTTTTTTTTAACCCACATTTTCTTAAAAAATAATATTAAATTTAATGAATCAAATCGATTCGGTGGAAAAATGTTAAAAAAATAAAACAAACATTTATTTATGCTTTTTTTTTTAAATGTATGAAAAAATTTGTATTTTTTTTTGTCAAAAGATGTTAAAAATTATAATACGTTTTTGTAATAATTAATAGAGTACATACTTCTTGTTATTATGATAAAAAAAAGATTTATTTTGTATGTTAATATACAAATATGTATTAACATTGCTCAACAAAAGATTTTTTCTTTGTTAAGAGTATTAAAAAAATACAAATTTAATAGTTTAGTTTTTCATTCAAATGTGCCTAAACTCTACTTTGTTTCCATAACTAAGTGTATTGTTACTTCAAAGCAGTGGTCGGCACGGCCCTATCTCTGGCGCATATGCTTATATAGGCTAAGGCGACGTCGACACACGTCATGTCCCAGCAGTTCGCTGTTTGTAGCGACTTACCGGTAAATAACTAGCAACAAAGGGGCAAGTTACCAGCGACATCTTCGTATCCCGCCTAATTTCAATGTTACACACGATGTCATAGGGCGGGTGCAATTGTCGCCTCCTCGATGACATTTGCCAGTAATTTACCACAGATAAGTCGCGAGTAGTTAACCAGAGACATGTCGTCAGTAATTAACCACAGACAAGTCTGAAGTAGTTTACCACAGACATGTCTGAAGTAATTTACCAATTTAAAATACAAAATTTGCGAATTTTTAAAATATTAATATAAATAGATAAATAGATTTAAAACCATTAATAAAAGCAAAAAATTTAATAAATTTAAATGAATGAGTATGTAGTGTATAAATTAAATTTATAAATTATTTGCTTTTATTTCTTGTTTTTAAATCTTTTTATCTATTTATTTAAATATTTTAAAAATTTGCAAATTTTGTATTTTAGTTTTATTTCTACTGAAATTAAAATTACATTTAGTGCAATATTGTGCCTGTACTACTATTTTTTTATTGTTTTATATTAATTAATAATAATTCGTATTCAAATTTTTCCACAAATTATAAAAATAAAATTCATTTTAGTTTACAATAAAAATTTATTATAGTTTAATATTAAAATTAATTTTAGTATAATATAAACGTAGACTTCATATGTTTTCAATTTCATTATTTTTTCGAAGTACCAATTTAAACATTTTTTTGTTTTGGCGGCCCATAGCCGTACCTTAGGGTCCTTCTGGATCACCAGTGGCAATTTCTGAAATTGAGGCTGTAATTAAAAGAAAAAGTCATATCACTAAATAAATAGTGGATTATATTTCGTAAAACTACTTACTTATTAAAATGGAATATTAATTTCTAAGTTTCCTCAAAGACTATTTGCTTTGGCAGCCTCCGATATTACAGGCCATTGTTACCCCATCGGACAAAACGAATTTTAAATTTGTATCAATACCTTTAGGCCGAATTATTCAAGTGACTGTGATAATCTGCAAAATTGAATATTATTTTTAAATAATTACTTCACTTACCTGCTATTTTGCTTTTTATTTGTATTTTATTTGTTGTTTTTTATCACTGCTTTTTACTTTTTTGCTGAAAATGCTTCACAATCAGAGAGCTGCATCGGGTATGTTCGAGTATGTTCGATCAAACATGTTAAAAATCCAATCAAACGAGCTGAGCGCTCTCGGCCTTCATTGGTTGTGTTCGAACACGAAAAAGCCAGCACTCTACGCCAGCGTTCGAGTAGCTGCACGACTGCTTTGCCTACGAACTATTCGGGTTCATCAGCTCGAATCTACTCGAGTATGAACGAGTATAAACGAGTAAACTAGGCATATACATACATTTTTACTGCTTATAAGCAGTTATTCGCAAACATACATATGTATGTATGTACGTATACAGCTAACATACATATGTATGTGTTTTCATGTTTCTAAGAGGCCAAAAATTAAAGGAAAACATATATGTACATATGTATATAATTTATAAATATATTTCACTTTATAGTGGATAACAATTCATTTTATTTCATAAAATAAAAAAAGGAACTGAAGTTTTAAAGTTTCTTAAGCTAAACAAATTATAATAAAATACTTCATGTTATTGTCTTCTGACTTAAATATGTATGTATTTGCTTAATGTACTTCACTTTAAAGTGGATAACAATTCATTTTATTTCATAAAATAAAACAGGAACTGGAGTTTTAAAGTTTCTTAAACTAAACAAATTATAATAAAATACTTAATGTTCTTATCTTTTAATTTAAATATTTCTGTTTCTTAAGACAGAATTTAGAAATAACAAGCTATCAACGGAACCTGGTTCAAGTCTATTTCGTTTTTCAGTGATTATATTACCTGCCATCGAAAATGATCTCTCAGCTGGAGCACTGCTAGCTGGCATTGAGTGAATTTGCATTGCTAGCTTATACAAACAAGGGTATTTGTTTTTATTACTGTTCCACCACTCCATCAAATTAAAGTTTTCAGACATATCTACTATTTCCTTACTATATCTTTCGATCTCATCTTCAGGTCCTTGTACTGTTTTAGAGGCTGATAGTTGTATTAAATTTGAGAAAAAAAAAGCATCACTTGTATTTTTGGACGATGAAGGTTGGGAAACTGAATCTAAATGGCTATTGCTAGAGTGACTATTTATATCAAAAGAAAATACTGGAGAAGAAGTTAAAGGTGATGGTGTGAGAAAGTCATTTCCTCGAATTAATTCAGTAGTACTGGAATTAGGCTTAATGCGAGAAATACACAACTCTTTAATTTCTTTTAGATCATTGATTTGCATGTTGATAGCTGGTGGATATAAAAAAAAAGCGGCTTTATGCCACATATCTAAGTTGGGGACCCATATTTCGTCAATATTCTCTAAAATTTTGTTCTTTAAAATAGAAATTGTGGCTATTTCTTCTAGGATCGGCTTGCAAAGGTTTTTAATTGTGATTATTGAAGGTAGAACGTAACATAATGACGGTGAATTGCTTTGTTGTAATTTCTTAAAAATAATTTCGAAATTCTCGCACATTTCCACTAAAGCTTTAACAACATTTAAATTAATGTGTAGCAATCGTCGGCTTTCTTCATTTTTTGCCAAAATATTATTTATCTCTCCCCAATTATCGTTTATGGACTTAAGCAGTCTGTAGTGAGAATTTCACCGCGTTGGACATTGGTTTTTTAGGGATGTCGAAAGGAGATGTTGCAAATTTGCCTTTTTAAAGTATTTAACCATTTTTTTGCATGCATCTAATATGTCTACGAGCTCTGTAGTGGCAGCAAAGGATTTCTCCAGAATGTTCGAGAATAAATGGCTGCTACAGTTGATACGTGTGTTATTTGCCAAAGCCTTAACAATATTTGCTCCCCTATCTGTTATAAACTTAATTGGCTCAAGATTGTCCACACCAAACTCATGGAACACACTCTTAAGCTTTTTAAGAATATTTTCGCTGGTAGACCTTTCGAAATCCATCGATTTCATTCCCAAAACAGTATCAATAAATTTGCAGTCTTTTTGATAGTGGAAAGTGACGCCCAAAAAGTTACGTTTAACGTAGTTATCAGTCCACATATCTATTGTTGCTGACGCTCCATCGCTGTACACAGTATTACAAATTTCATCCTTGAGTTCCATTTTTTTTTTCATTTGCAGCCTTATGCACATTTCTGGAAATTGTAGTCGGATCCGGTAGCAAGTCCTTGACATCTACGTGTTCTCCATATGTCGCCCCGATTTTAATAAAAAATTGTACCATTTGCACGAAGCCAGAACCACTGACTGCGGAAAATGGTCTGCAATCTTCCGTTATCCATGCTGTGCACTTCTCAACAGCCTCCGTTTTGTCCTGCGCCGATACAGTTTTTAAAATATCAGACTTCTTTACTGTTTTGCAGCAGCTATGTCTCGTTAAATTTGAAGTTTGGCCATTGATGTACTTTAGTACGGTTGAGCACGTGCGGCAGTACACAAAACCAACCAAAATTGAGCCATCTTCTTTTTTTATTTCTGAAAGTATATTCCACACAAAACTACGACCTTTGCGTTGACCACATATTTTATAAATTCCGGCTTTAATTTTTTCGTTTATATTTTTGCTATTGTCATCCATAGTTTTATAATTAGCATGTAAACTAAACACAGAACAGCAGATAATAAAAATGTTGTGCGTGTGCACGAGTAGCGAGCGTTCGGGTCTCGAGTGTCATGAGCAACCCGGACTTTAACGAACATTTCGATCACACGTGTATGAGTGTGATTGCCGTTCTCAAACATTACTTGCACGTAGGCAAAAATTCCCATTCGCTCACAATCATACATACATTTCGAAGCTCTGATTAGAACGTTCATTCCTTGTTGGCAACCGAAATGGAATATTCACACTCATACTCGAGTAAACACTCGAGTGTGATCGAAAATGTAATACTCGTTGCAGCTCTCTGTTCACAATACACAATTTTAAAGAAATAAACAAAATTTGTTAATTGCTCTGGCTAAAAAGAAACAAAATTATTGAATGTTCAATTTACAATTACAAAACGCGTACGCACTTGATGCAAGTAATAGTTCAACTAAAACGTCGCGCGCGAATGCCAAAGCAATTAGCGGCTGATTTACAGAAAATCAGAGTAAACATAAAGAAAGATGCATAACAAAGAGGATACGTGAAGATAAAAATCAGTCGCGGGAAAAGTGGTTGACAAAAAATTGCCGCCTCCACAACGGTGCAGTGCAACGCACATATTGTTGTTTGTGTAAAACTAAAACAAAAACCAAAAAATTATCTATTCTGTTTTTGCCACTTTTCTTTTATTTTGTTTGTGTCATTTTTAGACGCAGCGAATGTAAAACACGCACACAAAAATGTAGAAGAAAAGAATCGGGTGGGCGAATTTTAGATACCCTGAACCCTTTTAACAAGCAAATTAATAAATAACCCGCTTTTTATTATATTCGACTAAGTGATTAGGTATAAAAATCAAATAATAGAATTATGCTCATAGTGCTTTAGGTTGCATTTAAGGTGTTATAAAATGCGCCTATGTTAATATACTAGAAAACTTAATATACTCCTATACACACTTTGTACAGGGTATACAAAATTTTCGTTTGTTGTTTGCCTAAAGCGGCCCATACACGAGCAACAAATTGTACAATCGGTTTAAATTCGTTTTGCCACACACTCGTGGATCTGTTGATAAATTTCATTTCTTGTTCTTCGTTGCCGAGTGAAGATGGAAAGCGGAAAAAAATTTGCTTTTGCTGTTAGTGTTGGTGCATTCATATGTGCAAAAAAAATAAAAGAGAGGAGAGAAAAAAAAACGTGCAATTTGGATGCAGGAATGGCTGCAAAAGCGTAGTGAGTTTTCACACGTCATATTACTAAAAGATATGGAGTTAACTGCACCTGGTGACTTTAAAAATTTTCTGAGGATGGACGCGAAAACGTACGAGGAGTTGCTCAAACGAGTTACTCCGTTTATCCAGAGAGAAGACGCACAGATGCGAGACGCAATAACACCAAATGAGAGGCTATCTGCTACGTTGAGATTCCTTGCGTCGGGTCAAACGTACGAGGACCTAAAATTCGTTACATCAATATCTGCCCAAAGTCTAGGGCGGATAGTAATTAAAACATGCCACGCCATAGTTTTATCATTAAAAGAATTTATTCAAGTAAGTATATTTATTGTACTATAAGTTTATTGTACTATAAGTTTATTGTAAATGTACGACTGCTATTGATATTCGACGCTGTTAAATAGCTGCTGGAATGAGTTCGGATTGGCTATTATTTCTGCATGTTGTTGTGTTACAGGGCATGGAAATTCGAAGGTTGTCGAACTAGAGGAGGGCGAAAATGAGACCATTGACGGGCTTGGCGATTGTGCGAATCGTAAAGTATTTGCCTGCTTCATAATATAAGTTGGTTGGCTATACTGCAGCGGTACGCCTTGACTTATGCAAGTCGAAAACGTTAGTTGGCCAAGCTGTCCCTGCATTAAAGCATCATCCATTAAACGTTTTGCAAAAATCTGTTGAGTTGCATCCAATTTCCTGTATGTGGCTGCCCAACCTTGTCCAAATATTTCCGCGTCGTCTTTTTCATGCGTATTACTGCTTTGCATATATTCCGTAGCTGTTCGCAAAAACTCATTCTCGGGATTATTTTTCTTTCTTTTACAAAGCTGAAAATTATAAAAAAAAATTATAATTACTCATATTATTAAATGAACAAAAAATAATAATGTTTTTATTTTCAGTTGCCAAGAAATGCGGATGAATGGAAAGCGGTTGCGACAGAATACCAAATGAAGTGGAATTTTAACCACTGCATTGGGGCCATCGACGGCAAGCACGTCCATATAAAAAAACCACCGAACTCAGGATCGCACTATTACAACTATAAAAAAACATTTAGCATTATACTAATGGCATTAGTAAATGTTAATTGTGAGTTTATGCTTGTGGAAGTGGGAGCGAATGGCAGAGTATCGGATGCAGACGTGTTTGGTCAAACAAAATTTAAGCAAATGTTTGATGACGGACTATTAAATATTCCGCAACCAGAAAGTCTACCGATGTCGGAAGAAGTTTTCCCATATGTGTTTGTTGGAGACGACGCATTTCCGCTGTTGGAAAATATGATGAAGCCATACAGCCGAAGTGAGTTGTCGCGAGAACAAGTAATATTTAATTACCGGCTGTCCAGATCTCGCCGAGTTGTGGAAAATGCGTTTGGCATCTTGGCAAACCGTTTTCGGGTGCTTTTAAATAATATTAATGTTAGCCCAGAAAAAGCAGCAAAAATTACTCTGGCATGTTGTTACTTGCACAATTTTTTGAAAAAAACAAATGCATCAATTTATTTAAGATCGACTTTAAATGTAGAAGCATCAAGCAATGCAGACAATCAATTTATTAATTTACAGCCATCAAAAAATGTTAACTCGTCGGCGAACGCCAAAGCCGTACGAAATAAATTTTGCAATTACTTTAACACCGTTGGCGCAAATTAAATAATATTTATTTTAATATATAATTGATTGTCTGCATTGCTTGATGCTTTCACATTTACAGTCCATCTTAAGCAAATTGATGCATTTGATTTCCTCAAAAAACTTGCACAACAACATGCAAGTGTAACTTTTGCTGCTTTTTCATTTTTATTTAATCTTATTATTAAATTAAACATTATTTCTTAAAAATTATTTTAATATTATACATTATACAAATTATGTATATGCATAAACACATATATAAAAGAATAAATAAAGTACATATAATGAAAAAAAAACTTACCGGGTTTATTTCTTCAAAGTCGTCCAATGTTGTTATGCCTTCAGATTGCTCCTCTTGATCGCGCAAAAAATTCAATAAATCAAAATACCACAAAGAAGGTACACATACATCGTCTAATCCAGCGCCAGACTTTTCACTTTTTAATACTTTTACCAATTCTCTTTTATACGTCGTTTTCAAAGCATTTATTTTTTTTTTACTGTATCAACAGTGGCGTCTTTGTCAATTTCTTTGTATTTGTCCAGCACAATTTGCCACGATATTACTTTATGATTTTTATTTTTATATTCATCGCTTTTGTTTTTCCACAATGATGGCTGGCTCTTATATACATCAATTAACTCCTCTAAAAACGCTTTGCTAATTGATGCCATTTTCCGCCGACGTGCAAATGTATGTTTTGGTTGCTACAATGATTTAATCCGCCGACGTGCACTTGCCGAAGTCAAAAAATAAATGAGAAAAATCACATACACACACAACCGATTGCAAAACACGACGACAAATCCAACAACTTCGCCACTCACACGTAACCGATTGCAAGAAAGACAAAAATTTTTGACAATTTGCAATTTGTTGACAAACTGCGCCACAAACACGAAATTTCATTGCAATTTCAACCGATTGCTTCAATTTGTTGCTCGTGTATGGGCCGCTTAAGCAAGCAAGGCAACAAATACATAAAAATTTTTCGCTTTTTTTAGTAGCTGCAGGGGTGTTATGCACAAAACGCATGGATGTGTGTGTGCTTTTTATACTGAAATTTTCTCTGCCACAGTGACGTATTGCGACGCTGACCTTGCTCGACGTCAACAACAACAACAAGAGCCGAAGCCACGCACCATCAATTGCGTGTCTGTTGCTTAGCAACGTAGAGCAACGTAGAGCAGCGTCGCATACGTCACTGCGGCAGAGAGAACTTCAATACATACGCAAAAAAAATGTGAGTGTATTTTGTGCCGACCACTGCTTCAAAAACTTTTTTAGTTTATTCCAGGGATGTCCAAACACTGCTTATGGAAGAGCAAAAACCAATACATATAAAGAAAAACACTAACACATTTAAAGTAAACAGTTATTACGGTTTATTGAGTGCACTGAAAGAAATTGTATGTGCATTCTTATAAGAGTGGTAAAAAATAATGAAAAAAAAGTTGTGGTACATATATTTATAAAGAACTTAAAAATTTGTCAATATCAATATTTATTTAAGTTATTGATAGTTTTAGTAATGCCTCTAAATGTTCGTTTGTTAATCGACTTCTTAATTTTTTTTTTTAATTAATTTTAAACTTGAAAACGCACATTCACAAATATATGTTGTTCCAAAAATAGATAAAACTCGCAAGGGATTTCCCGAAAAATATCTATTTACCACCGGATTTTACAAAAAATATATATTTTATTCATATGTTTTTACCTATAGCCACCTTCTGTCTGTTATATACATTGCATAAATCTAGTATATCCTTTGTACCGAAAGGTACAGGGCCATAACTAGTTTTTGTTTGCCAGCAATGCCTTAAAAGTCTCATTTAACAAGTTTCCCAAAAAATAGCGAAAGAGTCTCATACCGATTTTTTTGAGTGCATGCTCAAACGAAAAGCAACAACAAATTACATTGAAAATCTGTGGGCCAACAACAAATATACGCAAGGGTTGTTTTTGTGCACACGAGATCAGAGAGCAAAGAGAGTAACAGAGAGTAAGTGAGAGAACGCTCGAAATTGTTTTTGTAATTTGCATTGGCACTGGGTTATATACAGTTAGGGCCGTGCATGTACACGCGCATCGCTGCCTATGCCTAAGAGCCATTACAAAAACAAAAAGAGCCTAAGGAGCAATGGGCCTGGACATCCCTGGTTTATTCTTTTTCGATGGCAAATCAATTTTGATCAAGGAACGGATATTTTGCCGGCGGCTTTTTGGTTTGATAGCACGCAAGTAGGCGGCGTAGAAGAAGTTTCTTTTGCAAGCGGCTTATTCGTTCGTTTGCTGGAATACTGTTAATTAAGGAAAGTGATAGAGGACATGAGTCCTAGGAAATGACCTATCCCTCAATAGAGTGCTTGGATATTTTTGCGAAAGTCCTACCGATTTTTCAGTAGGAGCAGATTTTGCGAAAAACACCTTGAACGATCCACTTTTTAAACTTTGAATCAATGACCTTGATTTATGTTGTATTTGATAGTTTATTTTACTGCCAATAATTTTTATCTGAAAAACATGAATCTGACTTTTTAAGCAAAACAATATCATCAAAAACTACAGCAACCACCTGCCGCTTGAAACTAGGTTTAAGACATATAGGGTCCCAAACAATCTGATGCTGATGATTCATCAGATTGTTTGGGACCCTAAATCATCACCCTCATCAGTGATGATAGTTGCACCAAATGAGTTTCAGATCTGTACAAGTATCTCCCGACTTTTAAGCTATTGCATAGCTTCTTTCTTGGGCTTTGAGCGCGGCGACCGAATCAAGAAATTCCGTAACGAAAAAACCTAAGACTACACAATTTTTGAAACAAAGTTATCTGCGTCAAATAAGTTGTTTGGTCCAGCAGCCAAATATGTAAACATAAACAACACAAATGTAAACAACAGCAGCATTATTGCTCTTAATTTTGTCACCGCTTAACATTAACATATATCTTGTACATCTTTTAACTAACGGCATTGCTCTGCGTAGCAAGAGTGCAATAACATTTACTTAACTATCACTTGCATGGTAGAATAAACAAGGTATGCTATTCACTGCACTGAAACCTTATTTTTAGTCTGAGCGAAAAAGTGAGAGAGCGAAACCACCCCCATTGCTGTTGTTGTGCGTAGGCAAGCATATTAAAAATTTTTTTTTTGTGCTGCTGGTTGCAACTAGAGTTGCTTATTTTTTACCGCTGCACAAAATTACGGTAAATGCTGAAAAACTATGCGCGGAAACAACCTTTCTCGTGAAAAATATCAACGAAACTAAAATAAGGTTTGAGTTGCGAAAATTTTTCGGGAATAGCATACCTTG
This sequence comes from Chymomyza costata, assembly GCA_018150985.1. Classification (NCBI taxonomy): domain Eukaryota; kingdom Metazoa; phylum Arthropoda; class Insecta; order Diptera; family Drosophilidae; genus Chymomyza; species Chymomyza costata. The sequence goes on along the minus strand of JAECWU010000003.1, from coordinate 6,706,325 downwards.
TTTATTCTACCATGATCACTTGTTTGCTTTGCTCTCACTCAGCCGCTCTTGTAAAATATTGTTCTTATGCTTAGAGGTCAGTAGCTTGATCTGCTAATGCACTCAAATCAGTGTTAAAATACAACTCTCGCTGTCAATACGTTCGGTTTGGCATTACATACAGCACATTAACACTCAACAACATACATTAACATTGAACAACATTAAATTTATATTGAACACACATAACATACACAATATCGAAACAAACAATAAATACATTTTAAAATTATTAAAAAACGTTTGCTTAAATTATAGTTGCCGAAAAAGCTCGGCGACTCAACATTTTGGAGGCCCCGGCGAGATTTCGCCATAATTTTCGTTCTTTTGTTTTATTTCGTGAGTGCTAACAAATTAAAAAATTGGCATTTAAACATAAAAAAGGCATAATTCTATTAAACGGACAAACATACTTACATATATAAGTGAGTGCTACACATATATACACATACATATATCTAACATAAAGTGCAAGTGTACATACATTTATATAAAAACCAATAACCAAAAAAGTGCGTCTGTACATTAACGTCTAATAAGTGTATATAGACACCGCTAATATCGCCGCTACTTTTGCCTTCGCTTGCTCTCTTACGCTACTGCCGTTACTTTTCGCGCTCGTCTTGTGACTTTACATTGCTGCCGCTACTTTTCGTATTCCTTTTGTGCTTTATACTACGCCACTGTTCCTCGCGTTCGTTTTGTGCCTTTGCATTGCTGCCGCTACTTTTCGCTTACGTTTGTGACTTTACACTACGCCACTGTTCTTCGCATTCGTTGTGTGCCACTACGCAACTACCGCTACAAATAAAGGGTGATATTTTAAGTGCGCGCAATATGAGTGAAGGCGAAGAAGTACAAGTTGCGCAAAATGCGACATTTATTAAAGTGCACATGTTTAAACGGCAAGCTGAATGCATGTATGACCATGCATTAGAAAAGCATGCTACTATAGCTGGTGACAATGTGATTTCCCTAAATGATGAACAATTAATTTCTTGTGAGTGCATTCTTGACAAACTCCAAAAATCCTTTGATAAAGCACACGACAGCTTAGAGGAGTTATGTTTTGAAGAAATCGGTAGTAAATTACGTAAAGATTTTGATGAGTTGATAATCGAATCAAAGGTACGCATTCAGTCTCAGCTCAATAAGCGCAAAGTTCAAAATCAAAGCCCAGGGTGCTCTACAATGCTACGTGCTGCAACGTCAGAACATCAACCTGTTGTTGTTGTCAATTCCCGATCCCGGCTGCCAGAACTTAAATTGCCCATATTCAGCGGTGGATATACCGAGTGGGCAGATTTCTTTTCAATGTTTTCAACGATCATCGACAAGGATTCCGAGCTGACAAATATTGAGAAGTTGCAGCATCTTCGTTCATGCCTCAAGGGAACTGCGTTGGACACAATCCGATCACTGGATATTTGCAATGATAACTATAAAACTACACTTGATTTATTAGAAAAACGGTTTGATAATAAACGCTTAATATTTCAGGCACACATCGCAGAGATTCTAGGGCTCAAGAAGGTGGATTCTGGATCAGTCAGCAAGCTACGTATGCTCTCGGATAAATTCAACTCACACATGCGCGCGTTGCAAACCATTGGTAGCATTGAAGAGATTGCCAACTGTTTCATTATACACACACTTCTACAAAAGGTTGACAACACGACTCAAGCAAAATGGGAAGAGTCGATGTGTATAAAAAAACTGCCTACGTGGGATCAACTAGCGAACTTTTTGGAGCGACGCTGTCAGACATTGGAAAATGTGGAATATGCCATGGCAATACGTACGCCTGTCTCACAGGTGGGCAAGAACAGCAAATCAACTAACAACACTAAGTCATTTATAGCTACTAATGCTACACCTTCTGGCTGTGTATTTCGCGACGACGTTGGCCACAATATTCTGAGGTGCTCTCGATATGGTAACCTCTCTCCTGCATTGCGTCTTAAAGAAGCTCAAAAACTCTCACTTTGTATAAATTGTCTGACGAAGGGCCATCGTGTAAAGGATTGCCATTCGCGACTTTGCAGAATATGCCACAAACCACATCACACACTCTTGCATCTCGGAAATTCTCGGTTGCCAGATACCATTGTCACTGCCCAACCTGGTCACTTGCCTGATTCTCACTCTTCAACGTCGTCTCATAGCTCCATGGTTGCATCAGCGCCAATTGTGTCTACAACTCTTGCTGCCCAGAATCTCTGTTCTGATGCTGTGCTCTTAGCCACAGCCATTGTTTTGGTAAAAAACCGTTCTGGTACATTGGTTCCATGCCGTACCCTTCTCGATTCTGGATCACAACTACATATAATTACTTCACGATTTGCTCATCAACTGCAGCTAAAAAGTCTAAATCATCTACTCTTGTTTCTGGCATTGGTGATTCTAGCTTTCCAACAGATGGATATGAAGTTAACATCAACATTAAATCTCGTACTTCTGAATATTCTACAAACTTAACTGCATTGATAGCACAAACTATCACCGACAATCATCCAAGTTTTTCGTTCGACTCTTCAGATTGGAATATACCTTCTAACATAACACTTGCAGATGCAGAATTCTATAAGTCTCAGCGCGTTGACTTACTTATTGGAGCCAGCCTTTTCTATGACTTGTTGTGCGTTGGCCAAATTAAGCTGCTTCCTGGATTGCCTACGCTACAAAAAACTCGACTTGGCTGGGTTGTATCTGGAAGTTGTCAGAAACCACGCAAAACAACATTGATGGCATCACAAACAACACATCAGGCCGAGCCAGAGTCAATTGCCGAATTAGATGATCTCGTTCGTCGATTTTGGGAAATCGAAAGTTGCAGCGACCCACTAATTGTAACAACAAAGGAAGAAATTGAGTGCGAGGCTCATTTCAAGTCAACATACTCGAGATTACCTACTGGCGAATATTCTGTACGCTTGCCTGCCAAGTTAAATTTCGACTCATTAGGTGATTCGTATCAACAAGCATACCGACGATTTTTAAACTTGGAGCGCAAATTAGAAAAGCGTCCACACATCAAGGTCCAATATTCGGCATTTATACAAGAATACCTGAAATTAAATCACATGTCGCATGTTGGCCCAGAGTCTCGTCACTTTTGCAAGTATTTCCTTCCACATCACTGCGTGTTTAAGGAAGATAGTACCACAACAAAACTATGCGTTGTTTTTGACGGATCAGCTGCAACATCATCTGGATATTCATTGAACGATTTTTCATGGCTGGTCCTACCATTCAAGCCAAACTTTTCAATACACTGACACGATTTCGCACCTTTCCAGTCGCTCTGACAGGTGACATTTGTAAAATGTACCGCTGCGTTCGCATGGCGGAATCCGACTCATATTTGCAATGCATTTTGTGGCGTGATTCTAAACAGGAAGAGCTGCAAATATACAAATTGGATACCGTCACTTACGGCACAAAGCCAGCTTCGTTCTTGTCTATACGTGCAATGCATCAACTCGCCATAGACGAACAATCCTCGTTTCCCATCGGCTCGCAAACCCTTTTGCGAGATTTCTATGTAGATGACCTCATCACTGGTGGTAACTCTACTCAAGAAGTTGCAGAAATAATGAGACAGACTAAGGCTTTGCTAGATGAAGGCAACTTTACTCTACGCAAATGGTGCTCAAATGATCCAGCCGTTCTACGAGATATTTCGCCTGAGGACAAGGAAACATTTTTAAAATTCCATGATGGCAGCGATATTACAAATACCCTGGGACTTGCCTGGGACCCTGCATCAGACAATTTCTTATTTTCATTTTCGCCAATTGTTTCATCAAATAAACCTAACAAGCGTTCTGTCCTTTCAGCCATTGCTCGATTGTATGATCCACTCGGCTTACTTGGTCCTGTCATTACCAAAGCCAAAATGTTCATGCAGACGCTATGGAAAGAGAAGCTAGACTGGGATGAGAGTTTGCCAGATTTACTAAACACCACTTGGCTCAGCATGTGCGATCAGTTCAGAACCGTTCAGCAAGTGACATTTCCTCGTCTGGCATTACTTCCAAATTCCATTGTTGAAGCGCACGGATTTTGTGATTCTAGTATTGACGCGTATGACGCATGCGCTTACCTGGTCTTTAAGGCGCATGGAGAATGCTCTTCCCACTTACTCTGCTCCAAATCTCGTGTAGCACCTCTGAAGTCGATCACCGTTTCCAAGCTTGATCTTTGCGGAGCCGCCTTGTTACCACAATTGATGCATGAATTGTCAGAAATGCAACTATTTTCTTGCAAATATTATTGCTGGTGCGATTCATCAGTAGCCTTGTCTTGGATAGGCGACGAGTCTACGAAGTTCAATGTTTTCGTCGCCAACCGAGTCTCCGCAATTCAACAACGCACAGCCGCTATGGAGTGGCTCAATCCCGCTGAATTGCTGTCTAGGGGAGCTTCACCAAGCGATCTCATTTCTTCGGAGCTTTGGTTCACTGGTCCAACATTTCTACAACTCGACAAAACGCAGTGGCCATTATCATGTCTTTTGAAAAAACCTACGCTTGAAGTTCGTAAATCTTTACTGTTTGTAGACTCTCCTCAACTTGACATTATCGAAGAAAGCAAATACGTGAACCCATTTTCAGCAATGCAACGACTTTTCGCCTACGTATACAATTTCATACATCGCAACAAACTCTTGGCTTTACTGTAGCTGATATTCAAAATGGCACACGACTTCTTCTTCGAACTGTCCAGCATTCGCATTTTCGGCGGTCGATTGGAAAACTCATTTCGTATCTTTGACTCTCGACATCCAATTATATTACCCGAACAACACTCGATTACAAACTCGCTTATAAAACACTTTCATCAACAAATTGTGGCTGCTGCCAAAGTCCGACCAGAGAGTACAAAATAGACAGAGAGGGAAATTCTCTCCGAGTTCGAAACTCGAAAAAGATTCTGCGTGACTTGGGCTCGGAAACACAATGCAAAGCAAAACAAACGAAATTCGAAATTGCTTCATATTGCTTTGCTTTGCTCGAACCTCGAACGCAACACAACACAGATCGAGGCAATGGTTGTCTTTGCTTTTGGTTTGGTCGAACCGAACGCAAAATGTCACAACACAGCTCGATCGAGCAAGCGTTCGTTGCTTAGTATTATCACTATACAAATCCTCTATGAAAATGTAATTAAAATTTTATTTTATATAAATAAAAAGGAGCATGCACATTTTAACTTTTCATTAACATTTTTTATTTATTTTTATATAATTATAAAGTAGAAGTTAATTTTAAGTTATACAAGGTTTGTAGCCGGAACAACGTAGGCCTTCAGGCTGTCATTACAAATTATTGTAACTTTATTGTTTTAAGCTAATAAAAAAAAAATTTGTAAAACAAAAAACACTTTTAATATTCGTTAAGGAACTTGTAATTTTTTTATTTAAATGGAACATTCATATAAATATAGATACCTTAAAATAAACAATTCTTCACTTTTTTATGTAATACTACATATATAATAATAATAATATGCACCTAAATTCCAAGCCACAATAGTAAAAACAGAAAAATACAAAATGCTCTGCAAGCAATTTTTAATGTGACATACATAAGTACTTCTACACCGTTTATTTTAAGCATGTAATTAAATAAAAATGAAAATATATATTATTATTGATTTTACAGCTTTTCTTATTGCATAAATAAATGGCCTGAAAACTGAAGATATTATTGTTTTTCTTGTTTCAACTACTTTTTGGGTGCTTTTCAGTCTAATTTGGTTAGGTTGCCCATTTACTTTTTTCGTTTCACACTTCTCTTGAATTAGCACTTTTTGCACACAGAAATATTTATATTTTATTATAATTAATGTAAATACAAGTATTTATACCCTGTACCGTATGGTACAAAGGGTATATTGTGTTTGTGCAAGCCGAAAATGTATGTAACGTACAGAAGGAGACGTCGGAGACCCCCCAAAGTTACCTAAAGTATGATCAGTGTGACTCGAGAAGTCGATAAACCCATGTCCGTCTGTCCGTCTGTCTGTCTGTCCGGCTGTCCGTCTGTCCGTATGAACGCCTAGATCTCAGAGATGGTAAGAGCTAGAGCAATCAAACTTTCAGATAAGATCCCTTGTTAATCCATAGGAGACAAGTTTATTTTATTTTTTTGATATCGGGATTACATAATATAGCTCCCATAGGGGTGTTTCAGAGGACCTCGAAAATAAGCAAAAGATTTAGATGGATAATTCGTTTGTTTATGAAGATATCATAACCAAATCTGGCAGTCGGAAGCTTTTTAGAGATCCCCAGCACTGTAGCAAATTTTATCAAAATCGGTTGACTCTATCATATAGCTCCCATAGGATCGATCGGTCGAAAAAATGTTTTTTTTACAAAATTCGTTGTGTTTTGTTTGGTCTTGAAGATATCGGAACCAAATTCGGCAAGAGGAAGTTTTTTAGAGTTCCCAAGCACTGTTTTGAATTTGATCAAAATCGGTTGACTATATCATATAGCTCCCATAGGACCAATCGGTCAAAAAATCGTTTTTTCTACAAAATTCGTTGCGTTTCGTTTGTTTGTAAAGATATTGTTAGCAAATTTGGCGTTTAGAAGCTTTTTAGAGATCCCCAGCACTGTAGCAAATTTTATCAAAATCGGTTGACTCTATCATATAGCTCCCATAGGATCGATCGGTCGAAAAAATGTTTTTTTTACAAAATTCGTTGTGTTTTGTTTGGTCTTGAAGATATCGGAACCAAATTCGGCAAGAGGAAGTTTTTTAGAGCTCCCAAGCACTGTTCCAAATTTGATCAAAATCGGTTGACTATATCATATGGCTCCCATAGGACCAATCGGTCAAAAAATCGTTTTTTCTACAAAATTCGTTGCGTTTCGTTTGTTTGTAAAGATATTGTTGGCAAATTTGGCATTAAGAAGTCTTTTAGAGTACCCAAGCACTGTAGCAAATTTGATCAAAATCGGTTGACTATATTATATAGCTCCCATAGGAACAGTCGGTCAAAAAAACGCTTTTTTTTACAAAATTCATTGTGTTTCGTTTGGTTTTGAAGATATCGGAACCAAATTTGGCAGTCGGAAGTTTTTTATAGTTTCCAATTAGTCTACTAAATTTGATCAAAATCGGTTGACTATATCATATAGTCCCCATAGGACCGATCGGTCAAAAAAATTGTTTGGTGCAAAATTCGACTGATTTCTTTTTTTTTAATTTGCCGAATAAAATATCTTTTGGAGGTTTTAAGCAATGTGTCGGACTTAATTGCAATGTGGTGGTACAGGGTATCCCAAAGTCGTCTGCGCCCGACTTTAACGTACGCCATTTTTTTAAAATATATTATTTTTCATATCCATAGAAAACTCTTGTGTTGTGTGCAATTTTATTCTTTAGTAATAATTTTTAAATTTTCCTTTTTTTGTCAAGAAAAAGTTGTATTCTTCAGCACATATTTTGTGGTTTTGCTCTGTTAAAACAAAAGATTGCGTCACGTGCATTTGATCGCGTACCAACAGACGCACTTTTGCAGGGTGTAATAAAAAGGTGGTAGCAAGAGTGCCTAGGCATTCGTGAATTCATCATTATTTAAATTCATCATCAATTCATATCATTATTTAAATTTAAATATATTAAACAATAAAATTACTTAAGAACTAGAGTACTAGCAACTAGCAGTGGCCTTATAAGTTGCAGTTAATAATGACAACGCACTGACCAAAAGTCTGTTTGTTTTGTTTCGGCTAAAAATGTCTTGTTGTGTGCGCACGATGCGAAACAGTTCAGCATAATGATAGCTAAATACTCTTCTTCGTATTTTTCGCTTCTTATGCATGCATTTGTTAGTGTAAAAGCAAACGCAATAGCAGTGTCATAGCAGCCACATATTAGAAAAGGGTATGGAATGCTTTGAAACGAAAAATTTACAAATTTGGCTGCGCCTGAATTTGTGAACATAGCCGACAGCCGACGGCCAACAACGAAGCTTAGAGCCGAGTTCAATTGTAAGAACACGAGAATTGTATGTGCTATTTTTAGATTTTCCTTTTTAACACAGCTCGCCCGCCCGCACCATGGTATTCGCGTTACACTTCTTAGAGTTTATAATGTCTTTGGGCTGCCGGCCTTGGCTAACAAGCGGATGAACTGAATTTGCTCGAGATTCAAATCAAATGTATTTCTGTACCATCATTTTTGACTTCTTTCTTCTCTATTTCAATTAGTATGCAATTTATTTTTTGTAATTTAAAAAAACAACAACTAATCATTTTACATGACAGTTTTAGGGAAAACAAATGTAAATATGTAAACATATCTAGATTTTTTTTTTAATTTACTTAATTATAAAATAAAGTTAATTATGTAAACTGATTTGATGCAACAATGTTTAAAAAAATAAAATGAAAAATGTTTTTTTTTTTATGTTAAAAGACCACAAAAATCATAATAAAGTTGTAAAATATTTCATAAATATTCTAGATTTATATAAAATACTTATCATAACCTAGGGTAGCGATTGGTGTGATTTTTGCATTAATATATTTTTTTTTTTGCTATTAAAGTTAGATTCATGTTTTTGTAATCAAAAATCATTGGCAGTAAAATCAAGCATTTTTCAAATAAAACTTAAATCAAGGTGATTGATTAATTGGTTCAAGCACAATGACTATTCAAAGTTAAAAAAGTGGAAATCGGTTTTGGTGTTTTTCACAAAATCTGCTCCTACCGCAAAATCGGTGGGACTTTCGCAAGAATGTCCAAGGACTTTGTTGAAGCATGTGAAATTGTCTACAAAATGAGTCCTCTATCACTTTTTTAGGATTAATAGTTTTCCAGCAATCGAACAAATAAGCCCATTGCAAACGCCACTTTTGTTCTACGCCGCCTATATGCGTCATGCGTGACACCAAAGCAAACAGCCGCCGGCAAAATATCGGCTCCTTTGCTTTGTGAGATTGTAGGCGATTGGAGTCAAAATTTAATTTGGCGTCGTAAAAAACTAAACTAAAACAATTCTATGAAGTAAAAATACTTTTAGGTATGAAAGCAAAATAATATTTAGACACATTGTATTATTTTCTATGATGTAACACTAATTCCTTTTTTATATACATACATATAATTATTTGTCTTGGGTAGTTTTTACCTTAAAATTATTTTAAGATATGCTGATTTAAATAAAAATTATAAGGTAAATAATAGAAGTCTTCTTTTTATTTATTTAGTAGTCAGGGTCAAGGAGATATATAATAGATTTTTATAATGAAACGCTTATCATAACCTAGGGTAGCAATTGAACTAAAACGTTTCTAAGTATTTCTAAGTCAATCATAAACATCAAAGCAAAAGTAGCCAGAGCCAATGCTGCATATCGCTTTGCTTTGACCGAGCCCAAGTCCACGCAGAAACGTCACAACAAACGCAGCCAGAAGCAATGCTTGCCTTTTTGGTTTGATCGAGCCTAAGTCCACGCAACACAAAACACAACACAACACAAAACGAGCCAATGCTTGCCTTTGCTTTTGCTTTTACCGAGCCCAAGTCACGCAGAAACGTCACAACACACGCAGCCAGAACCAATGTTCATATCGGTGCTTTGCATTTGCCGAGCCCAAGTCAATGCAGAAACATCAACACAAAGCACATTTTGTGTTTGATTTTGGTTTTGCGCAAACCGAGCCCAGGTCCACGCATAATCTTTCAACGGGAAAAAAAACTCGGAGAGAATTTTCCTCTCTGTCTATTTTGTACTCTCTGGTCCGACTCTGTTGAAAGCCTTAATCTTCCAACGGGGGGAGAATGTTTGGTCCAGCAGCCAAATATGTAAACATAAACAACACAAATGTAAACAACAGCAGCATTATTGCTCTTAATTTTGTCACCGCTTAACATTAACATATATCTTGTACATCTCTTAACTAACGGCATTGCTCTGCGTAGCAAGAGTGCAATAACATTTACTTAACTATCACTTGTTTGCTTTGCTCTCACTCAGCCGCTCTTGTAAAATATTGTTCTTATGCTTAGAGGTCAGTAGCTTGATCTGCTAATGCACTCAAATCAGTGTTAAAATACAACTCTCGCTGTCAATACGTTCGGTTTGGCATTACATACAGCACATTAACACTCAACAACATACATTAACATTGAACAACATTAAATTTATATTGAACACACATAACATACACAATATCGAAACAAACAATAAATACATTTTAAAATTATTAAAAAACGTTTGCTTAAATTATAGTTGCCGAAAAAGCTCGGCGACTCAACATAAGTATTCCCTTCAAATTTGTTTCCAAATGTGTTAAGCTGAGAAAAACAATTTTTTAGTCCATTCTCTGCAATGCCTATATTACATGTGCTTCAACCGGTAAAGCTGCCGTGGCTATTGATGGTACAACTGTTCATACAGCTCTCAAAATTTCTCTTTCAAAACTTTTGCCTTTGTCATCAGAAACGTTGCAATTGTATAGATCTCTCTTCAGATATGTCAGAGTACTGATCATTGATGAAATTAGCATGGTTAGTGCAGAACTTCTACATAAAATTGATAATCGTCTAAAACAAATAACAGGAAAAAACACTGATTTCGGAAGTATAGATGTTATTTTGATCGGAGATTTACGGCAATTGCCACCAGTAAGATCGACACCAATTTACAAGACAATCAGAACGAGCATGATTGGACCGCATTTATGGAGAAAATTAAAATTTTATCAACTTACCACAGTAATGAGACAAGCTAATGTTGCATTTTCACAAGTTTTGACAAAAATAGGAGATGTACTAGATGAGCATGAGTTTCAACTTATTGAATCCAGATTTTTCAAAAAAGAGGATGTTGCTACATTATGCCCTGATGTCATTATTGGCGCTAAAAGTACTGAGCAAGAAGCTAATTTTAGACTTAAATTACATAAAATTACATAAAAAATCTGTTATTGACACTGGAGGACTGCCTTATCCCATTACTTTTGTTGTTGGAAGGCATTAAGTTATTACAACCAACATCGACGTTTCTGATGGTTTATGCAATGGTGCTGTTGGAAAATTGGTACATTAACACATTGATTAGAGTTTGGCTGGAATTTTATGGTTCAGATAAATTGGGTAGAAAAAAAAGGCAAAAAGCAGCTACTCTAGCAGTGCAAAATAGAGCCGGCAATCTCGCTGTTCCCATTGAATTACGAACAGCAAATATTTCATTAACATCAGATAGAAAATGTATAGCCAAACGCAAACATTTTCCATTAACTTCAGCTCTTGCTCTAACTATATATAAGTCGCAAGGTGGAACTTTTGACGAAATAGTATATGAATATAGTAAAGCACATTCTCAGGAACTCGTTTATGTTGCGCTCTCTCGGGTGACTAATATTGAAAAATTGTATATCACGACAAAAAACGAAAATTCTACATTCAAGTTTTACCATAATCAAAGGCAAGCTGCATCGACTGCATCTTTGTTGCAAGAATTCAAAAGACTGTCTTTAAATAATGTTCAGACGATAGCTCAAAGTGTCTTAGATTTCATTATTAATAGAAATGGCATTTCAATAATTACTTTCAATTGCCAAAGTGTAAATAGTCACAAATACGATTTACAAGATTCAGTTACGAAACAAACAAATGTGTTACTTCTTACCGAAACTTGCATGACGCGTGATAATCCGATTGAAATACCTAATTTCAATTGTATTGTTCAATTCAAACGAGATACTGTTCCAAAAGGTGGGGTAGCTATTTACCAAAATAATAATAATGTTATATGCACGCGTTGTGCGTGCTTATGCAAACTTAGATATGGCCTACACATAGTCATGGTAGCAGTTTACATTTCTCCAAATCCAAAATTAGACGAGGTAGAGCATTTTATTCTTCGCAAAATACTTGGTACAAATGGTTATAAATTTCCACTTATCTTGGCTGGCGATTTCAACATCAACTTCGCTGATAAAAAATCAGAGCGGTTGACAACTTTTCTTTCGCAAAAATTGAATTTGAAAATGAATAATGATTCACAAGAATCCACAACAAAATATGGGACCACCATTGACGCGGTATTTTCAAGATATTTAGAGGATATAAAGTCTCAAACTTATGTTTCTTATTTCAGTTACCATAAACCTATAGTTTCAATTATAAAAATTCCTGAATAACCTACATGTATTGTAAGATAATAAAAATATTTTAAACAACATTAACTTGTCATTTATTCAATAAAAGAAAAAAATTTGATTTTTTCATCGGTCACCACGCTCAAAAAGTGTAACTTGATAATATTGCATAAATATTATAATTGCATAAGTTGATAAAAATGCTATGCAATAGCTTTACCGCGGCAGTCCCCGAGTGCCACACGTATTTTTTTTTTCCCAAAATTTAGTCAATTATAAAATTTGAACTTTGATGCGGATCCCAGGTCGCAATAAAAAAAAATTGTCATAGAAAATTATTCAAAGTTGTTTTTCTAAAATGACGAAAAATAGATTGCAAGCTAATGAAAAATTTAGAATTTTATATTGAGAGGGGTTAGTTTGGTTTAATTTTTTATGTTCAATTTAATCCCATACATTTTTATTGAAATTGCACCATTCAAAGCAACTGATTAAAAAATCATTTATAAACAAGAAGTATGTATTCTTTTAAATATTATAAAAATTTATTATAATTTTTGCCATCTTTTGACAAACAAAAAAATTATTTTTCAGACATTTAAAAAAAAAAAACATTAAAAAATTGTTGTTGTATTTTTAACATTGTTCCACCAAATCTATTTGATTCATATTCACACCAAATAAAGAACGTACCTTATTCAGCTAGACCTTTTAATGGCAATATGTGTAATAAGACAACCAGGCTTACATTCAAATTTGACAACATTTCCAATTACAACATTACTTAGACAATTCTAAAGTAGACATTGCACCTTTTTTTAGTTTGTGTTCCCCACGGCAATAAAGTAAAGTGATAAAGAACGCAAACGCCAGCATCTTTTGCAAGTTACTTTACGTTAAGAGGGAAATTTTCGCACGACTCCTCTTTTCGAAAATAGTTGCACCCCACCAGCACAACCATTTACGACACATTTACGTTTTTTGTAATCCATTAACAAAAACTGATTCAAAAAATCGTCCTAACTTTCCAAAGTACAAAAAACAAAAATATGTATGTGCATAACAACAACAAGAGCAGCATGAGCAACAACAACAAAAGCACCCTGCAGTTCTCTTCACACATGACGAAAGGGTGAAAACACGCATGCATTTTGAAGTACCACCTATGAATCTCTCAATGCAACTACGTGGTTTCGAAGGGTGAATTTAGCACGGACATGTCATAGGACTTCATGTGTGCTACTTCGGAATTCGCTTCTCGGGAAGGGGTGATTTTCATGCCTCTATTCATATCTTTTGCATGCATGAAAATCATGCATGGAAATCGTGGCTTGCATGTGAAATATGCATGCCTGAAATTCATAGCTTGTTTCTGACATACGCATGCATGAAATTCATGGCTTGTCTGTGGAATATTCATGCATGCAACCATATTGCTCGCTGCTGTAAAATTATTATGAAAAACACAAAGCACAAATTTTTATTTTAATTTAAGTTTTTTATTTTATTATTAGCTATGCACAATTTTGTATTATTTATTTATTTTAAAATTAGTTTAATTCTAGACAATTTTTTGACAAAGTTTGCTATTAAATAATTAAGTTACTCATTGTTGGTTATACAAAGCGTTTTTTGTACAAACATGAAACATCAGTTTGGGCGGTACGGTAAGGTTATGTTAATAAGAGTTATTTGAGATCGCCGATAAGAAACAGACGCACTTCTTGATTGTTTTAGGTTCTATGCACAACTGATTTATTAAACTTAACATAACTTAGAACTAGGTGGATGCTTGGATTAACATAAAAGCTTTACAGAGAGTGATTGGAGTGCAACTTGCATTGAGTGCACTGATATTGAGTTATAACGGTGATTATATTTTAAGATTAGACAAATGAGTGTAAATAAAAGCTGTAGCTATAGTACATAAGTGAAATGGTGAAGGCATATTAGTTTGACCAAACATCCCGGCCCCGTTGAAAGGACCTGCTTTCAAGAAGTTGGTAGAATGGCAAGTTTGTGCACTGGGCGGCAGCAAACTCCCTTTGCAGTACGTAGATGAGCCACACGGACCCGGTCATCTTTTCCGCGTACAACAGCTTCAATGCGGCCTAGTCTCCAATGTTGTGGTGCTAGGTTATCGTCGTGTATGATGACCATGGTACCCTCGGAAAGATCAGAAGACGGCTCAGTCCATTTGGTGCGGGCGCGAAGTTCGTGTATGTAATCGGCTGACCAGCGGCGCCAAAACTGTTGCTTGACTGCTGTGACGAGTTCGAAACGTTCTTTGTTGCTTAGGTTCTTGCTGTCAAAAGTAGGTTCAGGCAGGGCGCGCAAGGACTCTCCGACTAAAAAATGTTCCGCAGTGAGAGCACTGAAATCATTTGGGTCGGAAGACAGTGGTGATAGAGGCCTTGAGTTAAGGATTGCCTCTATTTCAACAGCAGCAGTATAGAGCTCCTCAAATGTAAGTCTTGCGTTCATCAACGTACGATAAAGAAGTCCTTTGGCGCTTTTTACTGCAGCTTCCCAAAGGCCGCCGAAATGAGGTGCCCTGGGAGGAATAAAATGAAAGTTTATAAATTCAGATAAACAATAAGATTGAATTGCTTGCTGATTGACTCTATTAAACAAGAATTCCTTTAAGTCCTTAAGACTGTTGGCAGCTCCGACAAAATTGGTTGCATTATCGCAGTAGATATCAGATGGTAGAGCTCTGCGTGCGATCATACGTTTCAGTGCCGCCAAGAAAGCTTTGGTAGACAAGTCTGATACTATTTCAATGTGTACAGCTTTCGTAGATAGGCAGACAAAGATTGCCATATAAGATTTGATAGGACCTTTTCCTCGTATGCGCAGGTATGTGTTTATAGGTCCACAAAAGTCGATTCCGCAACGTTTAAATGGTCGTTCAACTGATAAGCGTGCAGCAGGCAGTGAGCCCATGAGTTGCTGTTGCAGTTTTGGTCGATATCGAACGCAATGTACGCATGATCGAACGATTCGACGAGCCACATCTCTAGCGTTGACTATCCAGTGTTGAAGACGAATAAGAGCAACTAGCGCCTTGGGACCTGCATGATAATTTCGTAGATGTAAGTGACGAACAAGTATCCAAACAAATTTAGATTTGCTTGACAACAGTAGCGGATGTTTCTGGCATTCTGGTATGTCAGCGTTTTCCAGTCTCCCACCGACTTTGATGAGTTGGAAACCAGAGGAATCGTCAAGAAATGGATTGAGAAACTTCAGATGGCTTTTAATAGGAATTCCCTTGCGAAGACGGTGAATATCATCGGCAAACCAAAGTTGCTGGTCATTCGAAATTATACAGTTCGCGGCATGGCGAAGTTCTTCAGGCGACAGTAGAGTATTGTTGACTTGCAGTTTGGTTTTAGAGGCGTGTACGAACCGGAACATCCAGGCAACTATTCGTAGCCAACTATTGTATGCGCTGATGTTGGCAAGTTTGTCGAGTAAGTAGTTAGATTGACAAACGACAGCAAAGGAACTCTTGCGTTTTTCGTTGTCAACGATATTCCAATCGATGGTTGTATTGTGTGGACTAACAGGCCAGCTTGACTCAGGTTGAAGTAAGAATGGTGGACCGAAAAACCAGTTTGATGCTTGCAAGTCAGTGGATGTGCATCCTCGGGAAACTATGTCGGCTGGATTGTGGTTTGTAGGCACGAATCTCCACTGAGTATTTGCAGTCAGATCCTGAATTTCTGACACACGATTTCCAACGAAGGTTGATAGAGTAGCTGAGTGCTGTTTAAGCCAATGAAGGACGATTTGTGAGTCAGTCCAAAAGTAAATAGAAAGTGGCTTAGTGTTGAACAGGCACTTGACTTTTTCATACAGTTTAGAAAGTAAATGCGCTCCGCACAATTCTAATTTTGGCAGTGATTGCTTTTTTACTGGAGCCACCCGAGACTTGGACGTGAGTAGGCGAACGGTGATGTTGCCGTCAGAAGCTTCTGTTCTTACGTAGAGGCAGCATCCGTAAGCTCGTATGGAGGCGTCACAGAATCCGTGCAGCTGTGTGGAAAGTACGTTTGCTTGCAAGCAGTAGCGTGGCACTGCAAGCGACGACAGAGAGTTGAAAGACAATAAGCATTTGTTCCACGACTCTTGGATGTGTTGAGGTACAGACTCATCCCAGTCCAGTTTATGGAACCAAAGCTCCTGTAGAATGACCTTTGCGACTATAACGAGTGGCGCAAGTAGTCCAAGAGGGTCAAATAAAGATGAGGCGATGGATAAAATTGTGCGTTTGGTGACGTCTTTATAGATTTGCTTCGGTGAAAATGTGAACAAGAACATATCGCGATGCTGATCCCATGTGACACCTAGAGCGCTAGTTATGGCGTCTTCGCCGAGATTAAGTGTTTTGTTACAGTTTGCTTCGACGAAATCTGGATGATTTGAATGCCATTTTGACAACGGAAAATGTCCACGACTAAGTATTTCAGTAACTTGAGTTTTGATTGTTTGAAGGGCATGAATATCATTAGCTCCAGTTAAGAGATCATCCACGTAAAACGACGATTTGATGATTGCTGCGCCAGTTGGCAGTTTATTTCCATGAATATCTGCTAGATGCTGCAGACTGCGTACTGCTAAATATGGCGCTGATGCCGTTCCATACGTGACTGTATTTAGTTGATACGTGCGAAGTTCATCATCTGGAAATGCTCGCCAAAGAATGTACTGGTATTTACGATCTTGAATATCAACGTTTACTTGCCTGTACATTTTGGTGACATCGGCCGTAACAGCGTACTGGAACAGTCTGAAGCGCAGCAGGATTATATACAAGTCATCTTGGAGCGTGGGGCCAACCAATAGTATGTCATTCAGCGATGTTTGTGTCGATGTGCGGCAAGACGCATCAAAGACGACTCTGAGTTTGGTTGTCTCACTGCTCGGCTTCATGACACAATGGTGCGGAATATAGTAGTGTGGTTGCGAAAGATCGACATTTGTCACCAATGACATGTGACCAAGACTCTCGTACTCCGCCATGAATTGTTTGTATTGTGAGCGTAGATCTGGTGAACCAGCAAGTCGGCGCTCTATTGCGCGAAATCTACGCTGAGCAATGGTGAACGACTCTCCAAGACATTTAGGATCTTCAGAGAATGGTAGTCTAACGATGAGGCGTCCGCCATCGTCTTGACGAACTGTTTTTGTGAAATGTTTTTCACAAGCGTGATGCTCGGGTTGAAGCGTGTTAGTTGGCATTCTGACAGCTTCCAACTGCCATAAACGTTGTAAGCAGTTGTTGAAGAATAGGCAAATTGGCTCCGAGTTTAATTTGCCCAATAGCGAGAATATCGAAAAAGGCTTCTGCACCAAGCAAAAGGTCAATGTGGCGCGATTGATAGAATTTATCATCGGCTAAAGGAGTGTTAGCTGGAATCTTCCAACTCGAAATATCGATCTCAGTGTCTGGTTGATATGCTATATAAGGTGTAACGCATAGCTCCAGTGTAAGATTGCATGATGACGTACGAGATTTGATGGACGTTGTAGTGCGAGATTTTATGCAAGTTTGCGAGTCCCCTATGCTGCGAATTTGTATGTTGTGCTTTTCACGACGAAAACGAAGCTTCTGAGCAAACTCATCGGTAACGAAATTTACCTGAGAGCACGAATCTAATAGGGCTCGACCAAGTTTGTATGAGCCTGTGCCATCCTTTACAAAAACCATAGCAGTTGCTAAGACTACTTGTGATCCGTTTGGTTTATCTATTTGCGAATGAGAGTGAGAAGCTACTTCAGGATAAGTTGCTTTGGTTTCGGACGAACGTGATATTGAGTTTTGCGATGAGCTATCATGATGAAGAGAAGTATTATGAGTTTGATTACATATGCGACAACGATGCTTTGATGGGCAATTTATTAGTCGATGGCCGTTGCCTAAACAGTTAACGCAACGTCCATGCTTTTTAACTATGTTAAGGCGATCTTGTGCATTCATTGCTTTGAATTTCTCGCATGCGGATATCCTATGTTGACCGTTTGAGCACAGCTCACAAGAAGAGGTTGTAAGAGCAAACGATACATTATTTCCGGATTTTCCGAAACGGCTTGGTTTTGTATATTCTGATTTACGACATTGATTTGTGCTACTAATAGAATACAAAAATTGGCAATGGCATTCGAGAACCTGGGAGCATTGATTCCAAGACGGCAGCGTTTGATAGTCAAGTGACTCGTTCCACTTATTGCGAGTTTGATTGTCACATTTTTCTATAACTATATAAATTAGCATTGCTTGAGCTATTTGATCAGCGTTGCCTAATGTGGACAATGAGCTAAACATCGCGGATGCGTTATCTAACAAACTGCGTAATTGCGTCGCGTTTGCCCTTTCCACTGGTTGAAGCTTGAAAAGTGCAGCAATTGTTTCAATGAATATAAGCGATGGTTTATCATAGCGTGCTGTAACGACCTCCGGTTTTGCCCGGAACAACGGCTGGGATAGCTCAGCTATGCCCAGGGTAAATGTCACAACGAATTTATATTCGCTGAGACTCTGTAATAAAATTGAGAACGCCGACTTGTTTTAGTTTTGTACTTTAGTCTTTATTATCCGCCTTTTCTCGGCTTATTGCATATATATATATTCTTGTCCTATAATACTTATAGGGCCGCAGGTTCTCGCCCACTAAACAGGTTCTGGTCTTAGTACGACGAACTAAAACTACAGACTCACCGGTTTTCTCTCCCTTCCTTACCCAAGGCGTGTCACCGGCCAGATATTACGCTGTCTGGATATCCGCTAACGTTGGGTCTCCGATAGTCAGCCTCCCACTACTGTTTCTGGGCCGACCCGAGCGCACCAATGCCAATCACCTGGATTTAGCCATTGTCTGCCTCGACGGTACCGCTCACACGTAGTCCGGGCGCCACCACGTTGCCCAACGCCGCGTACCACTCGACTAGCTGTCTTCTCTGCCGCCTAATGACATCCTTCCTGGTACAGGTCTTCTCTTTCCGGCCCTCGTCTCTTGCCGTCGTCCTGATTCCACTAAATTAACTTATCTCATTCACTGAACTGCACTCGCACTGACTCTTCAACCGGAAAACTAACTAACTCTCATTTGGCTGTTGATCGCCTTATAAAGGCATCGATCGCCGCCAAATCCATAAATTCCCGCCCAACTTATACTAATGAAATATAAACGGTACTCTGTTTTATCTAGATACCTATCCTTATAGATGAAACAGAGTCCACCGTATCCCACCATATCCCTATCACCTACTCTCCACCCTTACGTATACGCTAACACAGATGTATTAGTAGCGCGCCAACTCTGAGGCCGTTATACGTAAGTCGGTGTTGTTACGAGTGAAAACCGCGCGCTTTCTTCGCTACTCTCACTCACCAACTACCCTGTAGTAATTTTAGGGAACGTGTTGTGAGGTGGCAATTCGCCTCCTCACAGTGCTTTTAGCTTTTCTAATGCCTTTGGGTAATTTTCAGTAGTTATTGGAAATGCTCTAACTGTTTCCAAAGCAGGGCCCTTCAAGCAGTTCAATAAGTGATTGAATTTTTCGATGTTTGATAGCGAGGTATTATTTGCGATAAGTTGTGTGAATGACGATATAAAGTTTTTATAATCGGAGTGATTGCCATCAAATTTAGGCAAGGATAGCCTTGGCAAATTTAAAGAATTGGAGAAATGTGGTTGTACTGGCTCAAAACAGTGCTTTGCAGGTCATCATCGAGGCGATTTGTAATTGAAAGTTTGGCACTAATATAACTTTCCTCTAAATCGGCGCGACCATTATCTGTTGCATCTAAGCGTTCAATCTCTGATTGAATAGACATACCTTGTGTAAAGTATGTTTCTAAAATGTCTAAACGACACTGAAGTTCGGCTTTTGCTAGTTTTGTATGAGTGTCATTTGGCTGCATGTCGACTATTCCTTTGATGCGCAAAATATTGCTTGAGATATTGTCCCGTTGACGCTTGTGGTCTATAAGTTTAATTTTTGGTTCTGTCATAATTGATTTATAATTGTTGCGATGTTACTTCCAAAAAATGACCTTATATTTGTAGGCAATGCTGGCAATGCTGTATTAGAGCTTTCAAAATCGAAAGAGGCAAATTAAATATGGCGATATTGGTAGAGTTTAATTATGATCTTTATTAAATTTAAGCAATGGGTTGCGCATGCGCAGCTTGTAAAGAGCAGCAACAAACGCAGAAATAAATAGGCACGTGCTGAGAGCGGTAGCGGCAGCAGCGACGATATGTTGGGAGCTTTAGTTGAGTGCTAAGAGCGATTAATAGGCTGAAGTCGTAGTGAGCAGCGGCAGCAGCGTCGAAAACGAAGAGTAGCTTTAGCTTTGTGCTAAGAGCGTATGATGGTGTGATGCACTGTCGAAGGCAGCGACTGCAGCGACGATAATGTTGAGCTTCAGCCAAGTGGTGAGAGCGTTGGGTATGCTGCAGCGTGCAAGTACAGATGAGCTTTAGCCAAGCTTTGGGTATGCTGCAGACGATAAGGGCAGCGGCAGCAGCGTCGAAATATAAGAGAAGCTCTAGCCCTATGCTGAGAGCGTTGGATATGCTGCAGCCGGCAAGGGCAGCGGCAGCAGCGTCGATAGTTAAGAGAAGCTCTAGCCCAATGCTAAGAGCTTTGAAGAGTTGCGGCTGATGCAATTTTCTTGGGCCTCGTGGTGCGGTTATGTAACCGATTTTTCCAAGTTTTTGGAAAATTCACTTACTGCGATTAGGGCCGTTTAGGGCGACGAGTGAAGTGGGCGTAGTTTGAGTTGTGCAGGCGTATTTGTTGGTGTTGGACATCAAACCAACAGATTTCACATAAAATGTTTTGTGTTAAATGATCACAAGTTTTACGCGATTGCGATAAAAATATCATTTACTAATAAACTTTAACGTACTGCCCCACGTTGGGCGCCAAAATGTTGGTTATACAAAGCGTTTTTTGTACAAACATGAAACATCAGTTTGGGCGGTACGGTAAGGTTATGTTAATAAGAGTTATTTGAGATCGCCGATAAGAAACAGACGCACTTCTTGATTGTTTTAGGTTCTATGCACAACTGATTTATTAAACTTAACATAACTTAGAACTAGGTGGATGCTTGGATTAACATAAAAGCTTTACAGAGAGTGATTGGAGTGCAACTTGCATTGAGTGCACTGGTATTGAGTTATAACGGTGATTATATTTTAAGATTAGACAAATGAGTGTAAATAAAAGCTTTAGCTATAGTACATAAGTGAAATGGTGAAGGCATATTAGTTTGACCAAACACTCATATTATTAAACAAAAATAAAACTAAGATTTCGAATTCATATTTTTTATTGTTCAATAGTTTTACATGTAGCTGTCTTAATAATTAATTATGATTATAAATTCATTAATTATTGCTATTACTATCATTATTATTATTATTTATTTTTGCTTCAGCTTTTAATGCTGCATTATTTTTAAATATTCTATTCTTCTGCAAGTTTAAGGCCTTGCGGAGCTCTTTTTCTGCTGGCCAAGAGGAATCCGTGACAATAATTGATTCTGCAATAGTAAAATATGTGATTAACATTAATTGAATTATTTGTGTTGTGAGGAGGCAAATCAACACCTCACAACGTTAGCTAGTTTTGCCAATAGGGCCATAGGGACACTGCTTGGACTGCTTGGTGAAAGTACTCTCACCAATACCAACAAGGGCTGGAGAGAGTACTCACACTAGCAAAGGATAGCGGCAGCAGTTTTGGCGCGCTTGAGTCGCGCTAGTATTAGTATAAAAAGCCACCAATACTAGGGAAAAGATAGCGGCCGGGATTTTGGCGCGCTTAAATAGGTAGGAGTATTAGTGAATAGGAGAAAGTAGTAGTGCATAGGTGTGAGTGTAGAGTAGGAAATAGGGATAGTTGTGGGTAAGGCGTACTCTGTCTTTCTAGGGAGAATAGGTAGTTAGATAAGCAGAGTACAGTTTAGGAGTTAGTAGTATAGGTTTGGGCGGGAATTCCAGGATTTGGCGGCGATCATGTGCCTATATAAGGCGGATCAACAGCCAAATCTGGGTCAGTCAGTGAAGCGTCAATTAATCGTCAGTCAGTGTCAATTAATCGCCGAAATAACTAAGTGAAGTGCAAGTTATCAAGAGAAACATACGAAGTGCAGGAAACCAGTGAAGTGACAGAGCTTGTGACACCACAGGTCTGAGAGAAGCAAATAGCTTAAATTATTGCAGTGGAAAATAAATAAAATAAAGTCAGTGCCGAAATTTTAAGGCGTATGCGGGAAAAGCTAATGTGATAAAGCCTTGCACAGAAGCAAGAAAGACATTTTAATTAGTAGCGCACCGGGTGCGACCGCGACGGAGTTACTGCGTCCGTATCCATCCTCTAGGAGACGTTTTGCCACCAGGACAAACCTCTGGGTGAGCGTATCGCCAAGAGGCGTAGACCTAAATTACGTTAGACTTAGAAATCATCTCCATAATAAATAAACGTTTTGATATCAGGATTTTATATCTGGATAAGCGTCTCGTTGAGAGAGAAGCGTTTGCTATCAGGATTTTTATCTGGATAGCGTACCACCAAGACAGACCCATAGGTCTTGGAGGGAAATTAGTTTTAATATTTAGTACTAAGATCAACATAACATCTCACTATCTATCCCTTGTCTAAATTGTGTTAAATATTTTAAACTTTTGTTTATAATCATTTATTTTGTTCAAAGAGAGATTTGTAATTCTAACGAATTGTGTATTTATTTCAAATATCGAAAGTCTCAGCATATATAAATTTTGTTGTGACATTTACCCTGGGCATAGCTGAGATATCCCAGCCGTTGTTCTGGACTAACCAGAGGTCGTTACAACTGGCGCCCGAGCAGGGACTTTCGATATTTAAAATATAAATACTCGCTTTGATTTTTAAACTTATATTTCATAGCCTTCAAAGTAGCTCAAAGACACACAAAATGGTGGCACGTACTTGGATTAAATATCTAGGACGTGATGAACTCCTGGCATATGGCCGACAATTTGGCATCTCAATGGCGGGCACTGTGGAAGAATTGCGCAGCCAATTTTCCCAGTGGGTAAAAATGCAGGAGGGCCAGATGCAATGGGCGTTGCGACTGAGCGAGCTGGCCAGAAAACATGGCCGGCGCGGATCCACGAGCAACTTGGAGGAGAGTGGTTGTAGTGGACTGGCAGTACCGCAGGGTAATGCAGTCCTGACCACGAGTACTCCGGCCCAAGTCGACACAAGGCCAGCACCGTGGGGCACAGGATCCTTTAGAGATAATATTGCCGTCGAAATCCCTGTGCCTCAGAACGGGTTTGGCGGTTCCACGGGGCTTCGCGACTATCCCAAAGTCGCGAAGCAGGTGCGCGAGTGGAAGTTTCGTTTCGACGGATCCACAAAGCTACTGGAGTTCCCGGAACAAGTGGAATGGTCAGCCGAGACATACGGCTTGCACCTGGATCTGATTCCACGAACAATGCCCGAACTCTTGACAGGCATGGCCCTAAAATGGTATGTGGCCAATAACAATCATTGGACCACGTGGGCGGCCTTCGTCGAAGATTTCGAAGGCTACTTCCTACCGAGAGGCTATTTTACGAAGCTGCGGGAGGAAGTTAGCCGAAGGCGACAAAAGCTGGGCGAGCCTTTTAAGGTGTATATGGTCGAAATGCAGACCCTGATGCGTCCTTGTCGCTATACCAAGGAACATCAGCTGCAAGTCATATATGACCAAAGCGTGCCTGATCTGCAAGCATATGCTCGGTCCGGCCAATTTCGAACCCTCAACCAACTCATGGAGTTGGCAGAGGAGTTCGAAGATTTGGAAAAGGACAGGCAGAGATTGAAGGCGGACGCACAGCATGCACGGCCAAGGGCCATGTATGTAGCGCAGGAAATGCCGCCAAATCGAGATATGCCAAGTGCATACCAACGATCTTGGCAGGCGCCTAATACACAAAGGCGGGATTTGCCAAATCCCAGGTCAAGGAGGCAAACAGGCCCCAGCAACCGCAACCACAAGGCAGGATCGAGGATCCTAGCAATGTGTGCCGCAGGTGTGGACATCCGGGTCATTGGGCTCGGGAATGCCAGAACCGGCAGATATTATTCTGTTGGAAATGCGGGAAGGTTGGCAGGAGCACCCAAAGCTGTTGTCCAGCAGCGGGAAACGCCAGGCGGCTCTCGCTGCAGGAAAACGAGCGAGGGCCGCGCCAACAAATCCCACCGCGGCGTTGATAGGCAAATTGGTAGATGCAGGCGGCCGTATAGATGCGGAGGTGTCAATAGCGGGCAAATTTTATAAAGCCACAATTGACACCGGTGCAACTGGCAGTTTTATTTGTGAAAAACTGGCCAGTGCATTAGGCAAGGCAAGATTCGAGATGCACAGAGTGCAGTTGGCGGATGGCCGTTATAGCGAACTTGCGCAACGGCTCGATGTGGAAATCGCCTTTGGACACAGTGTCGCAACCGTAGGGCTCAGAGTGATGCCAGGTGTGATAGACGAACTGGTCCTCGGGTGGGATTTCCTCGGGCAAATGGGCGTAAGCATGAGCTGTGCAGGCCATGTACTAAACATCCCCAACAAAACGCACGATAGGCGTTTGGCTAAAGAGCGAATCACAGTCACACGGGCGGGCGGGCCTGGTGATGATGTGGATGCGTTTCTTAGGATAGAATTAGCTGAGTTTGAGAAAATGGCGGGCGTTTCAAACATTGCGGAACATAGCATTGTTATGAAGGACACCCGGCCGATCAAACAGCGGTATTATCCTAAGAACCCAGCGATGCAGGCTCGCATCAATGAACAAATTGACGAGCTGCTGGCGCTGGGATGCATTGAGCCTTCGCATAGTCCACACAGCGCGCCGATTGTTATGGTGCGTAAGAAAAACGGCCAATGGCGGCTGTGTGTGGACTATAGACAGCTAAACGCAAGGTCAGTGCCTGATGCCTACCCTTTGCCTCGTATAAATCATATCCTGGATCAGCTGCGTGATGCCAAATATATCAGTAGCCTAGATTTAAGGAATGGTTATTGGCAAATTCCAATGGAAGAAAAGAGCAGAGAATATACTGCGTTTACAGTACCTGGGAGAGGACTGTTGGAAGGTAATGCCTTTTGGCCTACATTCGGCGCCAGCGACGTTTCAGAGGGCGTTAGATTCCGTGATTGGCGCGGATATGCAGCCACATGCGTTTGCATACTTAGACGACATTATTGTCATTGAACGCACGCTGGAGGAGCATATGGCCAATTTAAAAGAAGTTTTCCGCCGCCTAAAGGCGGCAAACTTACGTCTTAACACGGAAAAGTGCGCGTTCTTTAAGAAAGAACTAAAATATCTGGGTCATATGGTGACAGACCAGGGTATTTGCACAGATCCGGAGAATATAAAAGAATTACGCCAATATATGGGCGTTGCCTCCTGGTATAGGCGGTTCGTGCCTGGGTTCTCCGCAGTGGCACATCCTTTGAACGCGCTTTTAAAAAAGGGCGTCAAATGGATGTTGACCGAGGAGCAGGAAAAGGCGTTTTTAGAGATAAAGGCAAAACTTGCTGCGGCGCCGGTACTAGCTTGTCCAGATTTTGGGAAAACGTTTGTACTACAAACAGATGCAAGCAATTACGGATTGGGCGCAATTCTGACGCAAAACTCAGAAAATGGTGAAAGAGTAATATCATATGCTAGCCGTACGTTAAATGCGGCTGAGCGGAATTACTCTGCAACAGAGAAAGAATGTCTGGCCATAGTGTGGGCCATCCGTAAATTGCGCCGATATTTGGAGGGATACCATTTTAAAGTTGTGACTGATCACATGGCTTTAAAATGGCTAAATTCCATAGAAAGTCCTGCAGGCCGTGTAGCACGGTGGGCATTAGAACTCCAGCAATATGATTTCGAGATCGCATATAGAAAAGGCCAACTTAATGTGGTGGCGGATGCGCTATCTCGACAGCCATTAAACACGGACAAATGTTTGCGAACGGCGGATATAACTAAGCCAGCAGAACCTACTTGTGCGTGGATTAAACAGATGCGAAGGGACGTACAGGCTGCGCCACAAAAGTTTGCCGATTATTTGATAGAGGCGGGCCAACTGTATCGTCATATTCCGCATAGAGCTGGAAATGAGGACGTGTGTGTACCTACAGAAAAAAGGCCACGAGTCATAGCTGAGTGCCATGATGCGCCGGCGGCAGGACACACTGGCGGCCGGAAAACTATTGCCAGAGTAGCGGCACGGTACTATTGGCCTGGAATGTATAGAGACATTCGGGCATATGTACAAAAGTGCGAGGTGTGCCATAAATATAAGGCGAGCCAGCTACAGGCGGCGGGTAAAATGCTGACGCAGATTCCAGAGGAACCTTGGGCAACGGTGTGATCGGATTTCGTTGGGCCTTTGCCCCGATCGAAACATGGCAACACAATGCTCCTGGTCTTCGTGGACCGCTTTTCAAAATGGACAGAGCTAGTCCCTTTACGAAAAGCGACGGCGGCGTCACTGCAAAAGGCGTTTCGTGAAAGAATACTTGCTAGGTTTGGAGCACCAAAAGTATTAATCACAGACAACGGAACGCAATTTACCAGCCGGGCGTTTAAACGGTTCTTGGAGGATTTGGGTGTACGGCATCAATTTACAGCGCCTTACACACCTCAAGAAAATCCTACCGAAAGGACTAACAGAACCGTGAAGACAATGGTGGCCCAGTTTGCTAACAAGGAGCAACGTACCTGGGACGAACTCCTGCCAGAGATAATGCTAGCCGTGAATACTAGTGTTTCGGAATCCACTGGATATTCACCTGCCTTTTTAACACAGGGCCGCGAGCCGCGATTGCCAAATGCGTTGTTTGACGAAATAACCATTGGCACGGGCCAACCGCAGCGTGATCCTGGCGAAACGGCTCAAAGATTAAAGGAAGTATTTGAGGTGGTCCGCCGCAGCTTAGAAAGAGCTGCACAGGATCAAGCTCGATACTATAATCTGCGCCGGAGGCCGTGGAAACCAGTCATAGGAGACTTGGTATGGGCCAAGGAGCACCAATTGTCCAATGCGGTGGAAGGTTTTGCAGCCAAACTAGCTCCAAAGTTTGGCGGTCCATTTCGCATTGTAAACTTTATATCACCAGTCATCGTAAAGCTGCAAGGCATGAATGGTGAGCGAGCCAGGACGGCACATATAAGCTCACTAAAACCACATGGCCCAGCTGTTACCAGCCAGCCCAACATATAAGTTTACTTCTAAAAAAAAGGAAATGATGGGGAAAAGGCGGCAGAAAGATCAAAATAAAGTGGAGATCATTTACTGCATAGTGGTAAAGACAGCGACTGGTGAAGACACAGTTTAGGTGGCATAGGATGCAGTGGACAGATATTTCAGGCTGTCCAAAAGTACTTGTGCGTTAACTTTGTTAACAGCCTAGATGGAGGTGGAAATTGTAAGATACAATGCCTTGACAAATGTGCGATTGATATTTGTTTATAGCCGAAGCCAAATAGGGCAGTCTGTTACAGTTTGAGCCATTACATGACTCAAATTGTAGTGTGTGAAAGTATTATTTAACTAAATAATACTTTCACATACAACAAAACACACATTTACATTTTCATCATAGAAAATAAATGATGTGTTAAGAGACAGACTGCTTGCTGGCGGGAAATATTCAAATAACACCCACACACAAGCAATAGCACTGCTTAACTATCTTAGTTGGTAGTTTATCCGGTAAGCAGTGCTAAACGGCGCTTGTCTATGTGTGAACAGAGGCTCACAAATACATAAACATGTATGCACTTTTACGTTGGTATGTTTGAATATATTGTACGTATATTCAAATAAATGACAAAACGGAACATAAGTGCGGGAGGCATACACACATAGATGCGAGTCACTCAAAAACGAGAACTCGTATGTGTAAGGAGAGTAAGTGGATAGCTGGAGAGGCACCGTTAGGACATTTGCCTCGGCTCTCCACTCGGCTCAGCAGCAGCAACTTCACACTTTAAATGACATGATCTACGTTAGTAGCGGTCATTTAAATGTGAACAGGCAAACGTGATGGAGGGAATTAAGTTGAACATGGAGGAACAGGAGCGTGACCCACGTGGACCGGGCGAAGGCGCGACAGGGCCTATAGCAGAGGAGGCGGAAGGCGGTCGCGGACCTGGAGAGGTGCCTCAGGTTATGGAGACAGACGCAGAGGACGCCATCTCGGTGGTGACTATAAGCTCCAGCGACAGTGAAGGCGGCAGGCCGAGCCTGGTGCTTTTGGAGCGCCACCAGAAATCGCTGACGGATCGGTGGCGAACCCTTCACTTCATCATGCTGGAAACGTTTAGTTTCCCGAAAGTGTCGGGTTGCGGGGGTGTCCGGCTGGTAGAAATACCAGAACAACCGAGGCCGGCACCTCAACAGGAGGCGGAGGGGGTGCCCAATGTGAGGGACCTCCTCATAAGGTTTGAGGCGAGGCAGCAACAGCCGCAGCCACAACAACCAGAGCCGCAGCAGCCGCCACCGGGGCCAACACAAGCAGAGCCGCGCCAACAACAGCAGCAGCCGCGCCAACAGCAGCAGCAGCGCCAGCCAAAGCAGCGGCCGCGTCAACAGCAGCATCAGCGCCAACAACAGCAGCAGCCGCGCCAACAGCAGCAGCAGCGTCAACCAAAGCAGCAGCCGCGCCAGCAGCAGCGCAAACCAAAGCAGCAGCAGCAACGACACCAGCAACCACCCAGGAGGATGAGGCCACATCCGGCACGCACGGATCAGCAGGTGCGTCAGGAAGGGGAAGAGCGGCGTAGGAGCGCCGAGCAACGTTACGCCCGACGACTGCGCAACGTAGCCCAAGAGCGGCTGGCACGCTTGCGCGAGTCGTTGGGGCAGCAACAAAGGGCAGCAGAACCAAGGAGGCGCTGGCGGTTGGTGGCCGACGAGGCGAGGTGGCCTACGGCGGTCTTGGAGGTGGTACGGCAGAAGCTCCTACGAGGTCCACCTATAGGAGTAGGTGGGCAATTAGTGAGCAGTAGCGGGAAAAGGTATAGAGTGCGTTGGAGCCAGAGTGGAGACATCAGAGTTTTCATTCTGGCCCAAAGACCAGAAATGTAAGAGGGAAAAAAGGCAAGCCAGGAGTATAATAATAATATTTTATTTAATGTTTATAAATGAATTGGAAAAGGAATAAAACTGAATCGAATGAAGAAAAGTTGACATTATTAATTAGGAAAAAAAAAAGGAAAGGAAAACACAGCGGCAGCAAATTTTTATTTAAGTATGACAATACACATACGGAGGCACACTCACACAAGAGCACAACACTAGGTTTTTATTTTTTTTTTTGTTTTTATTTTTTTTCTTATATAGGAAAGTTCACGATATTAACCTCACAACGTTAGCTAGTTTTGCCAATAGGGCCATAGGGACACTGCTTGGACTGCTTGGTGAAAGTACTCTCACCAATAAAGGATAGCGGCAGCAGTTTTGGCGCGCTTGAGTCGCGCTAGTATTAGTATAAAAAGCCACCAATACTAGGGAAAAGATAGCGGCCGGGATTTTGGTGCGCGTAAATAGGTAGGAGTATTAGTGAATAGGAGAAATTAGTAGTGCATAGGTGTGAGTGTAGAGTAGGAAATAGGGATAGTTGTGGGTAAGGCGTACTCTGTCTTTCTAGGGAGAATAGGTAGTTAGATAAGCAGAGTACAGTTTAGGAGTTAGTAGTACAGGTTTGGGCGGGAATTCCAGGATTTGGCGGCGATCATGTGCCTATATAAGGCGGATCAACAGCCAAATCTGGGTCAGTCAGTGAAGCGTCAATTAATCGTTAGTCAGAGTCAATTAATCGCCGAAATAACTAAGTGAAGTGCAAGTTATCAAGAGAAACATACGAAGTGCAGGAAACCAGTGAAGTGACAGAGCTTGTGACACCACAGGTCTGAGAGAAGCAAATAGCTTAAATTATTGCAGAGGAAAATAAATAAAATAAAGTCAGTGCCGAAATTTTAAGGCGTATGCGGGAAAAGCTAATGTGATAAAGCCTTGCACAGAAGCAAGAAAGACATTTCAATTAGTAGCGCACCGGGTGCGACCGCGACGGAGTTACTGCGTCCGTATCCATCCTCTAGGAGACGTTTTGCCACCAGGACAAACCTCTGGGTGAGCGTATCGCCAAGAGGCGTAGACCTAAATTACGTTAGACTTAGAAATCATCTCCATAATAAATAAACGTTTTGCTATCAGGATTTTATATCTGGATAAGCGTCTCGTTGAGAGAGAAGCATTTGCTATCAGGATTTTTATCCGGATAGCGTACCACCAAGACAGACCCATAGGTCTTGGAGAGAAATTAGTTTTAATATTTAGTACTAAGATCAACATAACATCTCACTATCTATCCCTTGTCTAAATTGTGTTAAATATTTTAAACTTTTGTTTATAATCATTTATTTTGTTCAAAGAGAGATTTGAAATTCTAGCGAGCGTGTCGGCTCAAATTAAGTGTGGTGAGAAAATACCGCAAACGGCGATTAATATATATTTAAAACTTAAAAACGAATTGTGTTTTTATTTCAAATATCGAAAGTCTCAGCAAATATAAATTTTTTTGTGACATTTACCCTGGGCATAGCTGAGATATCCCAGCCGTTGTTCTGGACTAACCAGAGGTCGTTACAGTGTGTATATAAACTTACGAATGAGGGCCGTATAAAAATTAGCATAGCTTTTTAAAGCAACCTTTCCATGGACACCATCTACGTTGCAGGACTTTATTACATTCTCTCCTATTATGCACCTCATATTATTATCATCAACAATTTTTTCAATGCGTGCCAGGTCCTCTACGCTTTTCAATGGGAACTGATTTGTTAGTTTCTGCTCCTCTCCTTGTTGTTTAGCAATTGCCTTGACAATTGTCAACTGCTCGCCCAATGCATCAGCCAGTATTTTTATTTGGCCTTTGAAAATAAAAAAAAATATAAGAACTGCAATAGATTAAAAAGTGATTACATTACCTTTTAGATTGTTATTTTCTTCTTGTAGTTTTTCTGCAAATTAAAAGAGAATTAATAATTTTTGCAATGGTTATTTTTTTTTTAATACATACCAAAGAGCAGCTTATTTTCCTTACGGACGGTTTCTGAAATTATAACCGTATTGCAATTTTTGTTTTTTTTTTGTAGTACTTAAGTTATACTTACTAATAACATCTTCAGTCTCCTGCCGAATTATATCTGCAAGCAAAAATTTTTGTGAAATTCACAAAGCAATCAATTTAAAATGCAAATTTCCTTTTATTTCATTTATAATTTTTTGATCTGCGACTTTAGTTTGTCCGCTCACTGCAATTAAAGTAAATTAGTTTGAACCTATATAACGTACTTTAGTTATTTTTAATTACTTACTTTGAGATTCGAAACACCGTTTTGTGATTTTGTTTGGAGATGCAATTTTATTCCGTTCTTTTTTTTGTTTTTTTTTGGATATCGACCCATGGCAGGAAGCAATACCTATTACTTTACATTCTATTTTTTCGAATAAAATTTTTTCCAAAGATGGGGACGGTTCTACACTAACTAAATTTTTATTATTATTAGCATCACAGCCCGGTGTGGGCCAAAGCTTCCTTCACAATCTTTCTCCATGCGTCCCTGTCCAACGCCTTTAGCTTGTAGTTCTGGACCCTCATTGAATTCAGATCCGCTTCTACCGAGTCGATCCAACGCTTTTTCGGCCTGCCTCTAGCTCGGCATCCTAGATCTCTGTACAGTAAGAGCTTTTTTGTCGGTGCCTCGTCGCTCCTGCGTAGCACGTGGCCGAGCCATCGCATTCTTTGAGACTTTATAAACCGTACAATTGTTTCGCCTCTCATCATGGTTTCTATTTCGTCATTGTATCGGCGTCGATATGTGCCGTCATTTAATCGTAGTGGACCATACACCCTTCGCATAATTTTTCTTTCAAAGATGCTGAGCTGCTTTAGTTCAGCTGCTTTCAGGGTCCAAACTTCACAACCATATGTTAGCACTGGTCGAACGAGGCACTTGTATATGTTGAATTTCGTATTTCTTGAGATCATTTTTGACTTAAACAACTTTGAGTGCACAAAATAGGCTTTGTTTGCGGCTTGAATACGGTCATTTACAGCGCATGACGAGTCATCAGTGCTTGAGAACGCAACGCCGAGATATTTAAACTGTTGTACAGCTTGAAACTTATATTCTTCAATTTCTAAGAAACTTTCTCGAGGCGGGCGTTTTGATTTCACGAAGTATTTCGTTTTATCTTCATTGATTTTCATACCCATTTCTTTCACATGTTTGTTTAGCTCTAAAAATGTTTCTTTTAGCTCTCTTTCGTTTGTTGCTAGCAGGGCCAGAGCATCAGCATATGCACATACTTGGGTGGACTTGGCGAGTATGACTCCTTCACGTTCGATTTCTTTTATTGCTTTATGCAACATCAGGTTAAATATCAACGTAGATAGAGCATCACCTTGTTTTACGCCGGATTCGATGAGGAGGGGTTCTGAGGTATTGTTTCGTACCCTGATTTTTGCTGTGGTGTTTTCCAGTGTAATGCAGACTAGCCTGACTAGTTTGGCTGGTATGCCAAGTTTTATAAGCGTGGACGGTATTTTACGCCTGCACAGGCTGTCAAACGCTTGTTTGAAGTCGATAAACAGGCAGTGTATATCGCGTCCAAACTCGGTGCATTTCTCAAACGCCTGACTGATGATAAAGCATTGGTCTATTGTTGACTTGTTTTTGCGAAAACCACATTGATAGCTTCCAATTATTTCTTCTGAGAAAACCTCCATTCGTTCATATAGTACGTTTGTAAAAATTTTGTAGACCGTTGGGAGTAGCGATATACCCCGGTAGTTTTTGCAGTTTCGTTTATCACCTTTTTTGTGAATCGGAATTATAATACTGTTTTGCCAAGCTTCTGGTATTTTTTCTTGTGACCATATCGTTTCTATGAGTTCGTAGATTTGCCGATGTAATGCATCACCGCCGTATTTTACGAGCTCAGCAGGTATGTTATCTTCGCCGCTTGCCTTTCCATTTTTAAGCTTGTTTATAGCTTCTTTAACGTCCTCGTACGACGGCTCTTGTAGCTGGTTTTCTGCTGTAGAGTATTCTTCCTCGCACTCTGTTAAGATTTGTTGAGGATTATTTAGGACGTCCTCAAAGTAATCACGCCACCTGTGCAAAATCTGCTCCTCTTCATAGAGTGGCTGCCCCTCTTCATTAAGGCAAACGTTTAGTTGAGGCTGAAACGGTGTGATTTGTTTTTTAATTTCCCTGTAAAAGTTGCGGCTATTCGATTTTGCATTGACTTCAATTTTTTCAATTTTGGCTTTCATAAAAAGTTTCTTTTTTCGTTTTATCAGTATTTTTGCTTCACGTCTGTAGTTTTCATATTCTTGACGTCTTTGCCGAGTTCTGGATTGTGTGTATTTGTGATAAGCTTTATTTTTCAGATCTACTAGCCTTTTGCATTCCTCATCGTACCACTCTTCACTTCTTTTTGCAGGCGCTTTGCCAATTGATATTTGCGATGCAGTCGTGATTGCTTCAGAAATGTTCTTCCACTTACAGTCGGGGTCTACAGATTGCGCTTGCCTGCTTAAATTTCGCTCGAGATTTTGCTGGTAGTCACGCACTTTGTTTTCATCAGCGGGCATACTCTCTACGTTCCATTTGATTCTAACGTTTGGAGGTTTTTTTGCCATTGTTGATATTCTCTGCCTTAATTTGACCTTGACCAAGAAGTGATCAGAATCACAGTTTGCTCCTCTACAGCTTTTGACATCAATAATTGACGACGCGTGGCGCTTATCTATTAGCACATGATCTATCTGGTTACCCGACCGCCTTCCAGGTATTTTCCAGGTTTGCTTGTGAATGCTTTTATGCGGGAACATTGTGCTGCTAATCTTCATGTTGTTTTCAGTAGCAAAGCTTACGAGTCTTATACCATTTTCACTGGTAATAGAGTGTAGCGAATGCTTGCCAGCTACTTTCTTCGTAAACTCTTCTTTGCCAATCTTGGCATTTAGGTCGCCAATAACTAATACCGCGTCGTGTTTTCCCGCTTTACTGCACTCGTTAGAAAGGATTTCGTAAAGGGTGTCTTTTTCTTCTTCGCTGTTGCTTTCGGTTGGAGCATACACTGAAATTATAATAATTTTTTGAAATTTGCCTTTTAAAGCTATTACACATATTCGGTCGTTGATAGGTTTGAAGTATATTACGCTTTTACGTAGACGATGGTTTACATAGAACCCGACACCGTTTGCACCAGCCTTTTCGTTACCGCTGTAGTATATAGAGTATTTCTTCTTTTCTAGTTCGCCTTGCTTGTCCCATCTTATTTCTTGGAGCGCAACCAGATTCAGATTATATCTGACAATTTCATCTACTATTTCGAACATTTTCCCTGCTTGTAGCATAGTTCTGACATTCCATGATCCAATATCCAAATCGTTGTCCTTTATACATAGCATGTTTCGTCTTCGTTGGTTTCCGTTCATGTTCCGAGGCAGGTTTGAAGGTTCCGTGACAATTAGTTTTGAGAAGCATAGGGTCGTCAACCCTAAGACTTCTGCCTGTATTTAAGCCTGCAGGCAGGCTTCCACCGCATTTCTTCGGGAGATTATAGGGTTACACCGCCCTTGTTCGGTCGTCAGCGCCTCAGTTAGCGAGAGCAGAGTTCACCACGTGCAGGTGAGGTTGACATTTGAGTAGGAGAGGCTATGTGCGCAGAGTTAAGATTCTCTGCGTTCGCATCACTACCCCATTAGAACACTAACTAAATAAATGCCAATATTTTCTGATTTAAAGGGCTGCTCGTAAAAGTTTCTCAAATTGCAAAATTTTCTAACTATAATGAAGCCATCCCCAACTTCTTCTATCCTGACAGGGACACTTTCATTGACATAGCAATAATTATCTAGTCTCTTGACTTAATCTGGCTCCCTTAAAAATCATCATTCCCGCCAACCAAATCATTATTCCCGCCAACTAAATCATTGCTCTCGCCAAATAAATCCTAGTCGCACTCCCTCTTCCTCTTGCGACTTATTTCGCTGCCTCCTACCTCAACTTCAGGCTTTTTTTCTACATTATTAAGCCTACCTAAAAGTTCCTCTTTTTCTTTTTTAATTAACCTTTGCAATTGACGCTTACCAACCATGATTCCTTGTTATTTTTTTCACACACACAGGAAAAAAAATAGTAAATAAACAATTTTAAGGTTTTTTTCAATTGTTAAAAAAGTCTTATGTCGTCGCTTGTGCACGCATTTTGAGCCACACAAAACTAAATTAGAAGGCAAACAATATAAGGCAAGAAATATAATAATAAATAAACAATTCTTACACACGATAAGTTTACTTTATATTTTTATACCCTGTACCTATAGGTACAAAGGGTATACTAGATTTGTGCAATGTATGTAACGGCAAGAAGGAGGCGTGGCAGACCCCAAGTCCCTTATACCAAAATGCTTATCATAACCTCGGGTAGCGATTGAGCCATGTCCGTCCGTCTGTCCGTCTGTATGAACACCTAGATCTCGGAGACTATAAATGCTAGAGATACGAAACTTTACCAGCGGATGCGCATATTTCCTCAGAAGATCAAGTTTGTTGAATCATGTCAATATCTTTCCCCGTTCCCCCTTCGCAGAGTTTCGCGGTTTTTAGCTAAACCGTTTAATATTTTGTGGTTACATGCATAAACAAAATCGGACAATTACAACAAAAGTTATAGTCTAAAATGTAAAAATTTCACCTCCCCTTGCCAATAAACTGCGTCAATATTTGACTCTACGTAATAAAAGTAACAAATGACCTAAAACCACCAATTTTGGTAAGCTGATTCATGTGCCTCTAATAAACAAATCCACATTCAAATTTTATCAATGCAGCCCCCCCCCCCCCCGCAATCGATTTACCGTGTTTTCTCCCACACCCTTCAACATATCGCCTTGAAACTTACCCCATTTACTTTAAATAACTCCTTTGACGTAAATTTCGATTTTCATCAAAATCGGTTAAAATTTGCGGAACTTATAGGTATAAATATCGTTTTGCACCAACAAAAAAATGTTCCAATTGGAAATTCTTAGTAAGAATATGCAGGAATAAATGTTTTTTTGAGAAAAAAAGGTACAGGGTATTACACTGTCGGGCACCGCCTCGACTGTATTACATTTTAGACTATAACTTTTGTTGTAATTGTCCGATTTTGTTTATTTTTGACACACAGATGCATGTAACCACAACGCATCGCTCTGTTAAGTTTCAGATTAAAATATTAAACGGTTTAGCTAAAAACTGCGAAACTCTGCTACGGGGGAACGGGGAAAGATATTGACATGATTTAACAAACTTGATCTTCTGAGGAAATATGCGCGTCAGCTGGTAAAGTTTCGTATCTCTAGCTCTTATAGTCTCCGAGATCTAGGTGTTCATACAGACGGACAGACGGACGGACGGACAGACGGACGGACAGACGGACATGGCTCAATCGCTACCCGAGGTTATGATAAGCATTTTGGTATAAAGGACTTGGGGTCTGCCACGCCTCCTTCTTGGCGTTACATACATTGCACAAATCTAGTATACCCTTTGTACCTATAGGTACAGGGTATAAAAATGTAACGATTTCACCTCCCCTTGCCAATAAGCTGCGTCAATATTTGACTCTACGTAATAAAAGTAACAAATGACCTAGAACCACCAATTTTGCGGGGGGCGACCCCCCGCAATCGATTTACCGTGTTTTCTCCCACACCCTTCAACATATCCCCTTGAAACTTACCCCATATACTTTAAATAACTCCTTTGACGTAAATTTCGATTTTCATCAAAATCGGTTAAAATTTGCGGAACTTATAGGTATCAATATTGTTTTGCACCAACAAAAAAAAAATCCAATTGGAAATTCTTAGTAAGAATATGCAGGAATAAATCTTTTTTTGAGAAAAAAGGTACAGGGCTTACACTGTCGGGCACCGCTTCGACGATGAAAATCGAAATTTACTTTAAAGAAGTTATTTAAAGTATATGGGGTAAGTTTCAAGGAGATAAGTTGAGGGGTGTGGGAGAAAACACGGGAAATCGATTGCGGGGGGTGGGGGGCCCGCATTGATAAAATTTGGATGTGGATTTGTTCATTAGAGGCACATGAATTAGCTTACCAAAATTGGTGATTCTAGGTCATTATACCCTGTACCCATAGGTACAAAGGGTATGCTAGATTTGTGCAATGTATGTAACGGCAAGAAGGAGGCGTTGCAGACTCCAAGTCCTTTATACCAAAATGCTTATCATAACCTCGGGTAGCGATTGAGCCATGTCCGTCTGTCCGTCTGTATGAACACCTAGATCTCGGAGACTACTATAAGAACTAGAGATACAAAACTTTACCAGCTGATGCGCATATTTCCTCAGAAGATCAAGTTTGTTGAATCATGTCAATATCTTTCCCTGTTTCCCCGTAGCAGAGTTTCGCGGTTTTTAGCTAAACCGTTTAATATTTTAATCTGAAACTTAACAGAGCGATTCGTTGTGGTTACATGTATCAAAAATAAACAAAATCGGACAATTACAACAAAAGTTATAGTCTAAAATGGAAAAATTTCACCTCCCCTTGCCAATAGACTGCGTCAATATTTGACTCTACGCAATAATAGCAACATATGACCTAGAACCACCAATTTTAGTAAGCTGATTCATATGCCTCTAATGAACAAATCCACATCCAAATTTTATCAATGCAGCCCCCCCCCCCCCCCACCCCCGCAATCGATTAACCGTGTTTTCTCCCACACCCTTCAACATATCCCCTTGAAATTTAACCCCATTAAGAAGAGGGAACTGAACACTATAGCATTGTTATTAATGGGTCCGATGAAATAAAAAGTGTATGTGCCAAATCTTCCACCATTAAAATTGTTCATGTCATCACGAACCAAGTCTACTGTTTCTTTTTGACAAATCAATTTTAAAGGCCTGCAATAACGAGTGGATGAAGGTTTCATATTTTTCCAGAGCATTATTGATCCTAGAACTATTTGTAATGGTACCAAGCACACTACTTCCATCACAAACCCATTTGTATATAGCATTTATCTTTTGAATGTTGTTATTTTCTGTATAAGGAAAATCTTGGGAGTGCGCATTAAATATTCTGGCTACTGTGTGATCAATCAAGCTTTGTAAAGGTACCTCAAATGAATGATCAGTAACTCTTAGACCATTAGGATAGCACAGTTTTTTCGCAGACCGAAGAACATCTTACGTAAGAATTATATTTGCATTCCGCTTTTTGGTGCCACTCTGCAAGTCCATGTAAACCTTTTTTCTATAGCCGCCATCAATATATAAAACTAAGGCTTCCTCTGCTGTATATTTGCTGGATTCTTTAGAACCGGATTGAATTGCTAATTTAAGTTTTTGGATGCATTTCGCTTGCCAGAATTATACAAGCTGGTACTGGCCGCAGATAAGAGCTCATCGCACGGAATGTGTTAAGCGATGTAAGAAACTTTATTTTTTTGTGTTTTTTCTTAAGACGATGCAAAATCAATTTCGGGTCGTCCAGCATTTGAGCTTAGGTCCACCAATATAAGGTCACTATCCAACCAGCCCGTATTGTTTTTTTCAAACTTCTCGCGAATTCGACGGAAAATTTTTAATTCGATTGGCTATGTTAACGCATTCACTACTTGCTTATTTGCTTTCGTCAATTATATTTTCATAGATATAATTCTGCACCGCAAAAAGCTTTTTGGAAAAAAGTTTTTTGCACAAAATTCGTTGTATTTGGTTTGTTTGTGAAGATATTTCAACCATATTTGGCAGTCAATAGTTTTTAATAAATCCCAAGCACTGTACCAAATGTTATCAAAATCGGTTGACTACATCATATAGCTACAAAGGACAAATCGGTCAAAAAAACATTTTTGTACAAAATTTGTTGTGTTTTCTTTGTTTATGAAGATATGGTAACCAAATTTAGCACTCGGAAGTTTTTTATAGTTCCCAAACACTGTACCAAATTTAATCAAAATCGGTTGACTATAT
Organism: Chymomyza costata; assembly: GCA_018150985.1. NCBI lineage: Eukaryota > Metazoa > Arthropoda > Insecta > Diptera > Drosophilidae > Chymomyza > Chymomyza costata. The sequence continues at coordinate 6,667,035 of JAECWU010000003.1, read as the reverse complement.
CATATAGCTCCCATAGGATCGATCGGTCGAAAAAATGTTTTTTGTACAAAATTCGTTGTTGTTTGTGAAGATATTGTAAGCAAATTTGGCGTTAAGAAGTTTTTTAGAGTTTCCAAGCACTGTAGAAAATTTGATCTAAATCGGTTGACTATATCATATAGCTCCCATAGGACCAATCGGTCAAAAAAACGTGTTTTGTGCAAAATTCGTTGTGATTCGTTTGTTTGTGAAGATACCGTAACCAAATTTGGCATTAAGAAGTTTTTTAGAGCTCCCAAGCACTGTTCCAAATTTGATCAAAATCGGTTGACTATATCATAAAGCTCCCATAGGACCAATCGGTCAAAAAATCGTTTTTTGTACAAAATTCGTTGCGTTTCGTTTGTTTGTAAAGATATTGTTGGCAATTTTGGCATTAAGAAGTCTTTTAGAGTACCCAAGCACTGTAGCAAATTTGATCAAAATCGGTTGACTATATTATATAGCTCCCATAGGAACAGTCGGTCAAAAACGTTTTTTTTTACAAAATTCATTGCGTTTCGTTTGGTTTTGAAGATATCGGAACCAAATTTGGCAGTCGTTTTTTTTTATAGTTCCCAATCAGTGTACTAAATTTGATCAAAATCGGTTGACTATATCATATAGTCCCCATAGGACCGATCGGTCAAAAAAATTGTTTGGTGCGAAATTCGACTGATTTCTTTTTTTTTAATTTGCCGAATAAAATATCTTTTGGAGGTTTTAAGCAATGTGTCGGACTTAATTGCAATGTGGTGGTACAGGGTATCCCAAAGTCGTCTGCGCCCGACTTTAACGTACGCCATTTTTAAATCTGCATACACTCGATTCATGATTGCGCCAGCCACAATGTATTCAAGGTTTCGTCTTTGGTGCTGATTCGGCGATGCTGCTCTTAGTTGCTCTGTTGTGTCTTCCGCCTTTTACCAAGTTGATTGTGTCTGCTCCTTCAGTAGCTCTAAAGATCCCTTTTGTGTTCATCTTCGTTTCCATTATGAGTGCCTTTTTCAAAGCTTTTGTATGGTGATAGACTCTTCTTCTTCGCAGAACTTTTCGAACATTATCAATGGCATGCCCATTACGAATTTATCAAAGACAAATGCATTCAAGTGTATGCCAAACTTGCAGCTCAGAGTCAATTGCTTTACTCTGGCATGCCACGCTGATATAGTCTCATCACCTGCTTTGATGGCCAAATGGAACTTTTTCCTTTCATGAAACACTATTACTGGCGGTGTATAGTGCGTGTGTAGCATCTCGCATAATTCATCAAACGTCTTGGATGACGGCAGGTCAGGACTAGTGATGGGGAAAAAAATTCATTAATCGATTAATGAATCATATGATTAATTGAAACCGAGCGATTATTAATTGCAATTAATCGAAGGAAAAGCAAAATAATCGAATAATCGAAGGGTTTTTCAATATTTTAACTAAACCGGTTAATTTTGTAGTATGTTAATATGTAAATATGTAATACAAATGCCTTATAATAACAATAATAATGAATTAATAAATAAAAGTGCAAATCAGTGAAAAGAATATATATTTTTATTTTATTTGTTCATTTCCGACTTCAGGAACAATAGTTTTGACAGGCGCGAGGTCGTCAACCAGAGGCGCTCTGCTGGTACCGATGTGCCTAAAAGATAAACGCACCGACGAGCTATTATATAAAGCTTAGGGTACATCGCTCGCATTTCCTCCCAGGCATTGATGACGTTGCGCTTCAGTTCCAAAACGGGAGCATTAAATAAAAAACTAAGCTCGTCCTGAATTTGGCTTGGGTCGTTGTCTTTTTTGCCACGTTTGTGAGCCAGCGACTTGTGGTGGGCGCCTATAAATCAAATTCAACATCGCCAGTAGACGATCCATCACTCATACTTCCTAGACTTTCATCTCTTTGAGAAAGTTCCACCATTTCGCTTCTGATTTTCCTCAAAACTGTAGCTAGGCCATGGGATCTTGAAAGTGAATCTTTTTTAAACGCGGGTCCAGCAAAGTTGACGCCGCTAATAAAAATGAATGCTACATTGCTCCAAATCGCCGATCGATTCTTGCACCATTTTATTCTTTTGTCACACAACCACAAGCACTGCACTTTCTTGTCATTAATTTTGGAATAAAATTTCCAAACTTTGCTTTGAGTTGGAGCCATAGTTGGTAAAATGTTTGCAAAATTGTCTGTCCCAAGCTTTTATTTTGCGCGAAAAAATGTAGTGATAATCTTTCGATTATTTTAGCAGCTAATCGATTAACGTTTCGATTAATCGAACCCCATTTTTCGATACAATTAAATCGTTAACTGAAAGAAAATAATCGATTATTGTGTATCAAATGATTAATCGTCCCATCACTAGTCAGGACTGCATAGGCTATGCAGCACCATATACGCCTCATGTCCAACTGACTTGAGTAAAACGGCCTTGCACATATTTCCATGTATATACATATTTAAATATATGTCCAAGCGTTTCCTCCAGATTTGCCAAGTTATTTCGCCAGGAATACATTCTGGCACACTTGTCCGCATGTATAGATTACAGCTTCCATTTTCAGATTTAATCTGTTTGTCTGTCGGCATCTTTGTAAATTTTTGCAATGTTATTGTTTTTGTTTTCAGAACACTTTTTATACCCTGTACCTATAGGTACAAAGGGTATACTAGATTTGTGCAATGTATGTAACGGCAAGAAGGAGGCGTTGCAGACTCCAAGTCCTTTATACCAAAATGCTTATCATAACCTCGGGTAGCGATTGAGCCATGTCCGTCTGTCCGTCTGTATGAACACCTAGATCTCGGAGGCTATAAGAGCTAGAGATACGAAACTTTACCAGCTGATGCGCATATTTCCTGAGAAGATCAATTTTGTTGAATCATGTCCATATCTTTCCTTAAAAGAGCGATGCGGTTTAGTAACATGCATCTGTATGTCAAAAATAAACAAAATCGGACAAATACAAGAAAAGTTATAATCTAAAATGTACATATATCACCCCTTGCCTATAAACTGCGTCAATATTTGACTCTATGTATTTATAGTAACAAATGGACTAGAATCACCAATTTTGCTAAGCTGATGCATGTGGCTCTAATGAACAAATCCACATCCAAATTTTATCAATGCAGCCTCCCCACCCCCCTCAATCGATTTACCGTGTTTTCTCCCACACCCCTAAACATATCCCCTTGAAACTTACCCCATATACTTAAAATAACTTCTTTGACATAAATTTCGATTTTCATCAAAATCGGTTAAAATTTGCACCAGCAAAAAAAATGTTCTAATTGGAAAGATCTTAGAAGGAATATGCAGGAATAAAATTTTTTTAGAGAAAAAAGGTACAGGGTATTAAACTGTCGGGCACCGCCTCGACTGTATTACATTTTCTTAACTTTTTTTGTGATTTGACCTTGCTTCAAAATAACAATTCAACACTTTTTCTTGATATTGTTAGTATAAGGCATACAAACAATTATATCCTTTCAGACATGGTTTAAATGAAGGGAATCGGAACAATAGATCAAGAGCTTTGCTTGAAATGCGGATGAAAAACAAAATTTAAGTGGAGTACAAGCACGCGTTCCTTCATTTTCATAACTATTATAATAATTGATTGTTAAGACTGAGTCCGTTTGAACTCAAAAGTAATGATAAGACGGCTAAACTAAAGAAATAAAAACAGCGTAAAAAAATAAGTTGGGCGAAAAGTTTTACTTCTAACGCGTGCTTCTACTGCACGTGAATTTTTTTATCCTTCCATGCCTTGTTTTTATACCCTGTACCGTATGGTACAAAGGGTATATTGTATTTGTGCAAGCCGAAAATGTATGTAACGTACAGAAGGAGACCCCCTTGTCCGTCTGTCCTTCCGTCCGTCTGTATGAATGCCTAGATCTAAGAGATGGTAAGAGCTAGAGCAACAAAACTTTCAGATTAGATCCGTTATCATCCTACGGGAGACAAGTTTATTTTATTTTTTTGATATCGGGGTTATTTTATATAGCTCCTATAGGGGTGTTTCAGAGGACCTTGAAAAAAAATAAAAGTTTTAGATGCATAGTTCGTTTTTTATGAAGTTTTGTCATTCCGCGCGAAATATTTCGAACTGCGTATAGGCCCTAATGCAGGGGTGTCCAAACGCTGCTTATGGAAGAGCAAAAACCAATACATATAAAGAAAAACACTAACACATTTAAAGTAAACAGTTATTACGGTTAATTGAGTGCACTGAAAGAAATTGTATGTGCATTCTTATAAGAGTGGAAAAAAATAATAAAAAAAAGTTATGGTACATATGTTTACTTATAAAGAACTTAAAAATTGGTCAATATCAATATTTATTTTAGTTAATGATAGTTTTAATAATGCCTCCAAATGTTCGTTTGTTAATCGATTTCTCAGTTTATTATTAATTAATTTTAAGCTTGAAAACGCACATTCACAAATATATGTGCTTCCAAAAATAGATAAAATTCTCAAGGGATTTCCAGAAAAATATCTATTTACCACCGGATTTTACAAAAAATATATATTTTATTCATAAGTTTTTACCAATAGCCACCTTCTGTCTGTTATATACATTGCATAAATCAAGTATACCCTCTGTACCGAAAGGTGTAGGGCCATAACTAGTTTTTGTTTGCAAGCAATGCCTTAAAAGTCCCATTTAACAAGTTTCCCAAAAAATAGCGAAAGAATCTCATACCGATTTTTGTGAGTGCATGCTCAAACGAAAAGCAACAACAAATTACATTGAAAATCTGTGGGCCAACAACAAATATACGCAAGGGTTGTTTTTGTGCACACGAGATCCGAGAGCAAAGAGAGTAACGGAGAGTTAGTGAGAGAACGCTCGAAATTCTTTTTGTAATTTGCATTGGCACTGGGTGATATACAGTTAGGGCCGTGCATGTACACGCGCATCGCTGCCTATGCCTAAGAGCCATTACAAAAACAAATCTGTGGGCCAACAACAAATATACGCAAGGGTTGTTTTTGTGCACACGAGATCCGAGAGCAAAGAGAGTAACGGAGAGTTAGTGAGAGAACGCTCGAAATTCTTTTTGTAATTTGCATTGGCACTGGGTGATATACATTTAGGGCCGTGCATGTACACGCGCATCGCTGCCTATGCCTAAGAGCCATTACAAAAACAAAAAGATACAGATGAGCAGTGGGCCTGGACATCCCTGTTTTACATAAAGTAGTAGTCATTACCTTTCTAATAAGTCCATTTTCATGAAATTCGAACTATCCATTGAACAACAGCAGTTCAATAAATCACCATGAGTACACGAAATCTCATGATTTCACCAAAAATATACGAATTTTTGTATATAATGGTGCTTTCTCTGAAGAGTAAGCAGAGGCATGGGGGATGAGGCTTGCCCACTCCAAAACATTGGCTCCGTACTTGGCAGTGATGGTGAGCAAAATCGCGGTCTTTGGTTGTCAGTGGACATAAGAGTTTGCCCTGTTGTTGATATTGGTGTGGGTTCACGATACGGAAAGTAAGAGTGAAATGCGTTTCTCTTATTTTCAGAAACTTTTTTCGTAGTTGAGTTTGACTCATTATTATTGTTTTTTTTTTTTTCCGCGTATTTAAAACCGCTTTTGTTTTTAATAAGTTGAAAAACTTATTAATATTTGTTTATTTTTTATACCGTTTCATGTATAATTTAAATATAAGCGTATTTTCGCGAATTTTTTTCCCTTTTTTAGTACTTTGTCACTTAATTCTTTTTATTTTGCTGTTTTTTTCATGGTCTCGCCCAGACAGTTCTACAGCGCGATGACTTCGATTCTTGTTTTAATTGTTGTGATCTCCTTTTGTTTAATAAAGGTGGGGCAAGATTTATCCATGAGGCTGTGGTTGTTTTGTACCTCGTACTTGCAGTTTATACAGCATTTGTCCTTATTGCAGGTTTCTTGTTCGGATGTTGGTTGTTCTGCAGAGCAGTTGCTGCATGTATTTAGTATGGCTATTGCAGCTAGTGGTGGGGTGTCATATTTTAAACAATTGCGGCGTCTGCGAGGAAGTGGCACGTACGGATGAGTTCTCTCGTATCCAATCTTAGAGTTTCAGGAATCGTCAGTGATGCAAAAGTTAGTATGATGAGGCCCACTTTTATAGTGTGTTATTTTCTTTCTTCATAATTTTTCGAACTATAGTTATTTTTTGTATTTTTAGCTCTTCCAATTTAACTTCTCCAATGTTGCTCAAGTCGTTTGAATATACAATTCCTTTAGAAAAGTTAACGGTTTTATGCTTAGTTACCATGACGAGAAAATCGCTAAAGGCGTTCATCTTTAAAAGTTTTAGTGCTTGTGTGGTGATTTTATACTCTGTACCGTATGGTACAAAGGGTATATTAAGTTTGTGCAAGCCGAAAATGTATGTTACATGCAGAAGGAGATGTCGAAGACCCCCGAAAGTACCCAAAGTATTATCAGGGTGACTAGAGAATTCGATATAGTGTGTGTATTGTTTTCATTTTGTATACGCTTAAGAATTTTTTGAAACAAAAAATATTACACGAAAACTATTTAAAATTTCAGAAAGTATTCCGCTCCCCTAAGATTCAAAATCATTTTATTTTAAAATAAGAATTTATTTCAGAATAAATAATCAAAACTTGAAACTTGAAATACAAAACCAAAAGCAAAAAATTATGAGCAATAGTAAACTTGTTAAAATTAGACTATAATAAAATTAATTATTATATTAACTATAAAACAAATTTGAATTGTGCATTGTTATTTTCTTACAAACATCAAAAAAACATATACATATATCGGCGAAAATAAGCGAAGCGAGCCACTTTTCCCCCTAACTTCTCCGATTTTGATGATTTTTACATATTTGGTAGAGCAACTATGTAGCTAATAGTAGCCACGTGAAATTTTATTGCAAAATTCCGAATATTTATGGAGTTATCTATAACTGAAAATTGGACTTAACATGCTTTTATTAGCTTCACCTGTATGTATGTAACGAAATATTTCAGCTTAATTTTCACCCATTCAAGAAGTCTGATCATATTGAAAATTTGCACAGGTCTAATGTCCTGACGAGGATCATCAGGATTTAAAAAATGAAAAAAGGTACACTAAAAATATGCAACAGTTTTTCAAAATAATTAGTAGGGTTGTTGACAAAAATCCATGTTTGTTTTTAGTCTTAAAATAAAAAATTAAAGTTGAAAAAAAAACTCCGACAATCAATTAATAAATTAATAAAATAATAGTAAACTCAGCAATTCTATTGCTGTAATACAAACTCGTGATACTTCAAAATTATTTTCTACTTTTTAGTTCGGTTTGCTATTAAAGCGTGTTTTTTTAAGTTTTTTTTAGTTTTTAATTTTAAGATTCAAAAGTGATCTTCCACTCAAAACTGTTAACGCTACTTTTTGCGTGGATATTCACTGTGAAAAAAAAAAAAAAAAGTTTGTAACTCTTAGAATTGTAGAAGTTATGCTTATTTTAGTGATGGCACCTCGCATGTTCGCCATAGTAAACAGTACCTCGAAAAATAACAAATAAGCGTAACTCGTCGGAATTGAAAGATAAGAAGTTCAAACTTGACATGAATGTTTGTTTTGACATTCTAAGATCAATTTTGAAAGCGCCGTTAAAGGTCAAAGGTCACAAAAATCTGTTTTTTGCAAATAACATTATACCCGTGCTTCAACTATTTTTAAAATGTTTTACAAAGTTGTAGGGCGTAAAACTCTGTACATTTTTCCATTCCTCCTTGAACATTTTTCCTTTTAAAAATCAATAATTTGCGTAGCGCGATCCAAGCTTGTTGCCAACTAAATTATGTTACTGATTTTGTGTTTTCTGCCACACAGCATCGATCGACTAAAACATGTTGATATCAAAATTTTATAAAATTTTTAAATTAGTGTAATTAATCAAGTTTAGAGCTTACCAAATTTATTCAGGCCGACCCTATATTTTTGTTAAATTATGTTTAGATGTCTCATATCTAATTATCTATTTTGCTTCACAGGAGGATATTTCTTCCAAATATCTGGAGGGTCACTCAGTTTTGAGTCTCACATTTAAATGCACTTTTATGTTATTTAATACAACTGTACATCTTTATCAACAAATATAGAAAAATCCTTACACTATAAGGAATATACTCTCGCTGCCTTTTTGGATATAGAAGGCACTTTTAACAATATCGTCCCCAATGCAATAACCGATGCAAAACGGTGAGATCTTCACTTGGTACATCTACTCTCTGTAGGTACGTGAGCAGAGGCACTCCACAAGGGGGGGACTATCACCTCTTCTATGGAACATGGCAGTCAACACGATGCTATGTCGCATAGAAGGAGGGGGTTGCAAAGTTGTTGCATATGCGGACGATGTGGTTTTAATGTTGAACGGAAAATTTCCACAGACCCTTTGACAGTAAAGCTCAAAGAACTGCCACAGTGGGCACTTGAAAGTGGGTTAAGCGTTAACCCAGATAAAACTGAGCTTATATTATTTTCGAAGAAATATAAGCTCCCAAATCTTTCTCCTCCGAGACTAAACGATTCAGTCCTGTCTTTTAGTGATAATGCAAGATACTTGGGGCTCGTACTGGACAGGAAACTTAGCCGGAATCAAAATATTTCAGAAAGAGTACAGAAAGCTAATACAGCACTTTTTGCCTGTAAAAAAACAATATAACTCAGATGGGGCATGTCCCCCCAAGTGGTACGATGGTTATACATCGCTATAGTGAGACCCATACTGCTGTACGGGGTTTCTACCTGATGGCCAGCCCTTACCATAAAATCAAATCTTAAAGCACTAAATAAGGTGCAAAGAATGGCACAACTATGTATCACAGGTGCCCTTAGAACTACTTCAAGTGAGGCACTAAATGCCATCACCAATATATCTCCAATCCTTCTAGTGGCTTAAGAAATAGCTACCCTAACAGCGAGACGCCTAAAGGATGCTCAAAGCTGGGCAGTCTTAGGTTATGGGCACTCGTCCATTCTTGTAGAAGACACTATTGGGTCAGCTACCGATTACTGTATCCCTCAGGAATACACCTCTATCCTTTTACTATCATTATACCTTCAAGAGAATCGTGGATAGGAAATCAGCCGGTCGAAAAGACTCCATTAGATTCTTCACGAACGGCTCCAAACTCAACAATCAAGTTTTGGGAGGGGTTTCTCAGAAAAACTAAATATCAGGTAGTCCTTCCGGCTCCCGGATCACTGTAGTGTTTTCCAGGCAGAAGCCCTTGCCATAAACGAGGCTTTAATCTGCTTACGCAACGCAAGCCCAGACAACAGGGTAATAAACATTTACTAAGATAGTCAGGCAGCTATTAAGTCACTTCGTTCGTTATCCTCAAATGCGAAGACAGTCAACAACTGCCGCATATATTTTCAAGAGATGGCATAGCAGTTTCTTATTAGCCTTATCTGGGTGCCGGGGAACCAGGATATTAAAGGTAATAAAATAGCAGACGAAATGGGCCAGACACGGCACGACCACTACCCTCCTTCGTGATAAGGAGGATATACGTATGCCGATGGCCACTTTTAAGCTACATACTAGGGAAAAGTATAGCCTTCTTGCTCAAAGTATGTGGAACAACACACCTCACTGTAGGATCACCCGCCAAGTATGGCCAACCATTGACGCAAAACGCTCCAGCAAACTTGGCAGTCTTAACCGTTCCCAGTGTTAGGCAGTCGTCAGAGCGATTACTGGGCACTGGGTCGTTGGAGTGCACGCTGCTAGACTAAATGCTCCTATAAATAACTTTTGCAGAAGCTGCAGAGACGAGGAAGAGCTATAAACAGTAGAGCACTTCTTCTGCTTCTGCGAAACTCTTAGCAGACGCAGGAAAAAGCACCTGGGCTACTATTTCCTTCAGAACCTAGCAGGGCTGGAGTTCATTTGTCCGATAAAGATTGCGAGCTACATTGCTGCAACAGGATGGGACCCTTTCTAAGCATACCAAATAGGAGAAGGGTAAAAATGCAATGGTAAAGCAGAGAGATTCGTGCGGTGTCACAACGGGCCAGCCCAGGCCTAAGTGTGCTGGTTTTTTAGCCAGCAGCCGCCCTAACCTAACCTAACCTAACCTAACCTACATCTTTATTAAGATAAAAAGTACGTTATATTGTTCTAATGTTTTTGTCCCCAATTCCTTTATACCAAAATGTGATTAAGCCATGTCCGTCCGTCCCCTTGAAACTTCCCCATAAATTTTAAATAACTTCTTTTACGTAATTTTCGATTCTCGTCAAAATAGGTAAAAATTTACGGAACTTAAGTATATATATCGTGATGCACCAAAAAAAAAAAAAAATCCAATTGGAAGATTCTTAGGTACAGGGTATTACACTGTCGGGCACCGCTTCGACTGTATCATATTTTTATAATTACCAGTTATTATAATTAAATTCAAATATTTTTTGCAGGTGACGTACTTGGACGAATTGTATCAATGCTCTTCCAATCCCTATTTGTGCTTAGCACCATATGGAGGTCCTATTGATCCAGCTATCGCCTTAGGGGGGTTTTTAAAACCCGGAGAGCAGTTATCAGGAATGACAAAATTTGAGTTAGCCGATTCTCTTATTTTGACTTTTTTGGTAAAAAATAACTACGATAAAAGTCAACTTACTTCTTCGTTGAAATGGGAAAATAAGTTTATAGAGTTTATGATAGATTACACAAAGAATTCTGAACCTAACTTCATGAATATATCTTTTACATCTGAGCGATCAATTGAAGACGAGTTAAACAGAGAATCACGGTCAGATGTATTAACAATTCTGGTATCGTATGTTATTATGTTTGTGTACATAGCAATATCTCTGGGGCATGTTAAAGATTTCAGAAGAGTTTTAATTGATAGTAAAATAACATTGGGTATAGGAGGCGTTATAATTGTTTTAGCATCGGTTGTGTCATCAGTTGGCATATTTGGTTACATAGGTATGCCTGCTACTTTAATTATTGTCGAAGTTATTCCATTTTTAGTTTTGGCAGTTGGTGTCGATAACATATTCATTCTTGTTCAAACGTTACAAAGAGATCTACGCAAACCAAACGAAACCCATGAGCAGCACGTCGGTCGAACCCTAGGAACTGTGGGGCCGAGTATGCTATTGACGTCAGTTAGTGAGTGCTGTTGTTTTTTTCTAGGTGGCTTATCCGACATGCCCGCGGTTAAAGCTTTTGCGATGTACGCTGCTGTGGCTTTATTATTAGACTTTCTTTTGCAAATAACTTGTTTTATAGGCCTGTTAACTTTAGATACGCAAAGGAAAGATGAAAACAGGTTCGATATATGTTGCTTTATTAAAGGAAAAAAGACAGACTTCACTGGTAACCATGAAAGTCTACTCTATAAATTTTTTAAAAGTGTCTTTGTTCCGTTTTTAATGAAAAAAATAGTAAGAGTTTGCGTTATGGTATTATTTTTTGCATGGCTTTGCTTAAGTATTGCCGTTGCTCCTCGAATTGATATAGGTCTGAATCAAGAGCTATCAATGCCAGAGGACAGTTTTGTTTTAAAATATTTCAAATCGTTAAATAATCACCTTAACATAGGTCCACCAGTATATTTTGTTCTAAAAGGAGATTTAAAATTTGAAAATGCTTCTGATCAGAATTTAGTTTGCTCAGGCCGATATTGCAATGACGATAGTTTATTAACTCAACTTTACTTAGCTAGTAAACGCTCAAATCAAACTTATATTGCTCGTCCTGCGTCAAGTTGGATTGACGATTATTTTGACTGGGCTTTATCATCCTCCTGTTGCAAATACAACCCTGATAATGGAAATTTCTGTCCCCACCAAGGTAAGTTGTTTATATAATAACTCTTTTTTAATTTATCAATTTAATATAAAAAATTTCAGTATGAAAGAGAAGAAAAAGTATTTATTTGTGCAATTCACAACAAATGTTCTACAGGGTATTATGGGTGCTTTCGTAAGGCTAATTTTGTCGGTCTTAACCAATTTTTGGCTGATGTTAACTGGTCCTCTTTGTTGTCTACTAAGAACTTTGAGCTATCCATTAATAATTTCTATCGAACATTATACGCCGCTTTTGATCTCTTTGTTCCCTAGTCTGTTCTGTCTGTCTAATTTACAAAATCGTTAGTCGTCTACTTATAAAATATTTAAGAAAAGTGGTTCTACGATCGACTTCTATAAGTTTTCAATCTTACGCAGCAAGTTTATTTTTCTTAATAATATGTTACAATAATTATCTTGTTGTAGGCTAAACTTCTGTAGTGATCCTAAGAAATTGTTCTCTTTTGTAAATTCTAAACGTAAGTTTTCCCCTTTTCCTGCATCGCTATACTTTAAAAATGCATGTTCTTCTCTGAAATCCCGGACTTGCTTGCGGACCATTTTCAAACTACCTACTCTGTCAACTTCCAGCTATCTGGAATGAATCTTTCATTATCCCTTTTCATAAAAATGGTTCCAAGTCTAATATTGAGAACTACAGCGGTATTGCCAAGCTTTTATCAATTCCAAAAGTTTTTAAAAGGATTGTGATTTCACAATTGCAACACCATTGTCGTTCTTTAACGACACACGAGTTTGTAAAACGTAGGTGCACTTCTACTTACCTTTCAGAACTTTCTTAAACAATGGTTTTGTTAACAAAATGCAAACTGATGTTATTTATACCGACTTCAGTTAGGCATTTGACTCAATAAACCATAGCCTTCTTCTAGATCAGGGGTGCCTAAACGCTTCTTATGGCAGAGCAAAAACCAATACATATGAAAGAAAAACACTAACACATTTAAAGCAAACCGTTTTTTCATTTTATTATGTACACTGACAAAAATAGTACATACTCATATAAACTTTTTGTTTTTCGTTGCAACCATTTTTTCTTTGCAAGCTATGCCTAAATACTCACATTTAACATGTGGTGCACAAAAATTTTGTGTCCGCGATCAATCCCATACCCTTTTTTGTAAGTGCAACAGTTCAGTGAGCACAAACGAAAAACAACAACAAATTTACAGTGAAAATCAGTGGGCCAACAACAAATATACGCAAGGGTTGTTTCTGTGCTCATGAGCTCAGAGAGCAAACAGACCAAGGGAGAGAACTCGCGAAATTGTTTTTGTAATTTGCATTGGCATTGGGTGATATACAGTTAGGGCCTGTACACGCGTGTACACGCGCATTGCTGCCTATGCCTAAGAGCCATTACGAAAACAAAAAGAGCCAGATGAACTATGGGCCTGGGCACCCCTGTTCTAGATAAACTGTCGCATTTAGGATTTCCTCCTTTTCTATTAGAGTGGATATCATCCTATTTATCTAATCGTGTACAGAAGGTAGTTTTTAAAGGCTGCGAATCTAAAGTAATTAAAATCATGTCAACATCTACATCGTCTACTTTTTATTTTACTCCTTAATGAGCTCCCACAAGTTATCTTTATTTCTCGCATATTTATATGCGATGAAAAACTTGTCCTCCGATCGTGATAAGAAGTAAATTATTCAGCATGATTTTGATAGCATTATTTTAAAAGATAACCAGGTATATTAAAGTATCTCCTAATGTGACATTAAATTGCAAGCACTATTAATGAGAACTTAATGCTAATGTATTGAAAGAACAAATAATTATAAATCACTCGTGCACTACATAAGTGTTCGACGTCTGTTTAGGTTTCGTGTTTTGCGCCAATAGGCTTCATCGCTTAAACATACCAGAGTGCCTCACATTATACTTATTCTCAAAGATATAGGGAAACCCATATGCTAAATAAGCAGAATGCAGATTATGTAGAGAGGGAAAGGTTCAAAGAAAGCTGAGGGTGGATAGCAATCACCGAATAAATGAACAAGTAGCAAATAGTCGGCAGTTTTCAGATCGTAAAAGAAGTATACGGTTTACGAATGCAGAGCAGGAGCGTGATACATTGTGTAGATCACAGATTATACATGATACAAAAGTTAGGCGAGAAGAGCAGGAAAGGAACACTTTGTTTAGAACTCAGCTTAGAGAAGATTTAGAGCTCAAAGGTGCAAAGTTGAGAAAGATATATGGCGTAGATCACAGAGTAGACAGGTTGAAAAAGTCAGGCTACAAAAGCAAGTGGTAAATATTATGCAAAAATCGTATCTCCGAGAAGAATTACAGATTAGAAAGGCAGATCAGCAGAGGGATACAATGCGTGGACGGCTGTAAAGCCAACACTTAGAAGTTCGGCGACAAGAGCAAGCTGTGAACACTACACTAAGAACGCTGCACAGAGAAGACACAGGGTTTGATTGCAAAGTAAGAACCCACATTGAAGATGTTAGGCGAGAAGAGCAAGTAAGAACAACAAGCATAAAACACAGATCAGAGAAAACTTGGAGTTTGGGGTTGCAGAGCAGGAACTTGCTTTCAAAGAGATTTTAATAATACAGAGACTTTTACCTTTGTTGCAGCAGCAGAAGACGCGGAGTTTCTTAATAGATAACATTCCAGTAGAGAAAATAGATGTTTAAAGAGTAGCTATTGCGCCAGGTGAGGGACCGCGATTGTGATTCAGAGGGGTTGTCTTTTTCCACAATTTATGCTTGCGAATGCATATTGCCTTTCAAGACATAACAGCTCGAACAGCACTTAATGAAAGTGAAATTGACAACTTAATTCGTCAGGATGAAGGATACAGAGTTTGAAAGAGCAGGGTATTTTAAAGTCGAGCTGGACCGCCTATAGAATTAATGCATGCATGTATAATGGATATAAAAAAATCTACAGGGGATATTATGATCTGGATGATCAAATTGAATAAAGAAGACCGTATGTGTATCGCACGCCAATATGAAAAGGAACGAGTTACCCTATACTCGTTTAAAAAAAACGAGCGCAAAATTTAAAATAATCAAAGTGTATTAACGCAAGTAAATAGATGGCGTACGTTAAAGTCGGGCGCTGGCGACTTTGGGATACCACTAATTGCAATTAAGTCCAATATATTGCTCAAATTTGGGTACGATATCCTCACAAACAAACGAAACACAACGAATTTTGTGCAAAAAGTTTTTTTCACCGATTGGTCCTATGGGAGCTATGTGATATGTCATCCGATTTTGATCAAATTTTGTACAGTGTTTGGGAACTATAAAAAACTTTGGAACACCAAACTTGGTCCCGGTATCTTCAAAAACACAACGAATTTTGTTGAAAAAACAATTCTTTGACCGATCGGTCCTATGGGAGCTACATGATATAGTCAACCGATTTTGATTAAATTTGGTACAGTGTTTGGGAACTATAAAAAACTTCCGAGTGCTAAATTTGGTTACCATATCTTCATAAACAAAGAAAACACAACAAATTTTGTACAAAAATGTTTTTTTGACCGATTTGTCCTTTGTAGCTATATGATGTAGTCAACCGATTTTGATAACATTTGGTACAGTGCTTGGGATTTATTAAAAACTATTGACTGCCAAATATGGTTGAAATATCTTCACAAACAAACCAAATACAACGAATTTTGTGCAAAAAACTTTTTTTTGACCGATCTGCCCTATGGGAGCTATATGATATAGTCAATCGATTTTGATCAAATTTGGTACAGTGTTTGCGAACTATAAAAAACTTTCGATTGCCAAATTGGTTACGATAACTTCATAAAAACGAACTATGCATCTAAAACTTTTTTTTTTTTCGAGGTCCTCTGAAACACCCCTATAGGAGCTATATAAAATAACCCCGATATCAAAAAAAATAAAATAAACTTGTCTCCCGTAGGATGATAACGGATCTAATCTGAAAGTTTTGTTGCTCTAGCTCTTACCATCTCTTAGATCTAGGCATTCATACAGACGGACGGAAGGACAGACGGACAAGGGGGTCTCCTTCTGTATGTTACATATATTTTCGGCTTGCACAAACTTAATATACCCTAAAGATGGCGTACGTTAAAGTCGGGCGGGGATGACTTTGGGATACCCTGTACCACCACATTGCAATTAAATCCCGTTCATTGCTTAAAAACTCTAAAATACATTTGATTGCCTAACTTGGTTACGATATCTTCATA
Organism: Chymomyza costata; assembly: GCA_018150985.1. Taxonomy (NCBI): domain Eukaryota; kingdom Metazoa; phylum Arthropoda; class Insecta; order Diptera; family Drosophilidae; genus Chymomyza; species Chymomyza costata. The sequence goes on along the minus strand of JAECWU010000003.1, from coordinate 6,650,949 downwards.
AAGAAACAAAAAACAGACGTATTTTGCCCCAAAAACGTTTCTTTGACTGATCCGAATGTTTGGTACTACATACGTTTTTATTGAAGATTTAAAAAAAAATTAATAATAACTCTTCTGATACATAGCCAAAATTTAATAATTCATATGACAAATCGATTAACTCCATAAACAAAAAGTTGAGTAAAATTAGGGAGTGGCAGGCTTGCATTGCTATTTAAAGCTTTAATTAATGACATATTGCCATATTATATACTTAATATATCATTATTTGTAATACAATTGTATGTGAATAAGGGATTTAATTGATTTGTCATGTGAAGAAAAATTATTAATTGAAGTTCATTCTTAAATTTAATTTTTAAAACTATTTTAAAAACATTATTTTAGAAAAAATAAATAATAACTGCGCTGTTACATATATTTCTTTAAATTAATTCATCAGAAATGTAAATAAATTTAGCTGTATTTGAGCTCCGGTCATTGATTTGTCCTTAAATATGTATAATACATATGTTATGTTTAATAGGAGAAATGAATTGAATTTTTACACTTACCAACTAAAAAGTAGCGAAGGCCTGCAAATTGTACTAGAGGGTATCGAGCTTGATGTAACACCTGTCGAAGTCTCCGAGGCTCTACATGAGCAAGGCTTCAATGCAAAAACCATAATCAACATCCTAACAAGGACATAAAGCCACAACCTCTTTTCAAGGTTGAACTTGAACCGGAATTCATAGCATCGAAAAAAAATGAAGTGCATCCAATTTACAAATTGCAATGTTTACTGCATCGAAGAATCGCTGTAGAAGAGCCCCACAAAAGGAAGGGCCCTTTACAGTGCACAAATTGTCAAGAATATGGCCATACAAAGTCCTATTGTACCCTTCGAACCGTATGTGTAGCTTGTGGAGAGCTTCATGGCTCTGTAAACTGCCCATCAAGCAGGGATGATCCTCGCATTAAAAAGTGCGGCAACTTTGGAGGGAACCACACTGCAAACTATAGAGGTTGTCCTGTCTACAAGGACCTGAAAAATCGGCTTAACCAGCGTGTGACTTCAGCACGCTCACACAATGTGCCTAATACTTTTATACCCTCCAAAACTATACTCCTCCAAAAAAACCGACGTATTCTTCTCAATAGCAGCCAGATCTTCTTGGGGCGCTGCAACAATCAACAAGAATGTAACCTTTACAAGTGCACTAAAAATGGGTCAGGTAAGCTCTACACCTAAAAACCCCATACCGTCCGTCCATAACACAGAGCAGAACAATGCATATGTTCATCAACCAGTAGGGCAGCAGCATAGCAACTTAGAGTTACTGATATATAACATGCAAAAACAAATGATGAATCTAATGCCATCAATGCAACAATATATGCAAGAAATCGCACGAACCCAAAATATGATGGTGAAAATGCTTGCATCTCTGCAACCAAAGTAATCAATGGCATCCTTACGCATAGCTCTGTGGAATGTCAATGGCGTTTCACGACACAAACCTGAACTAACGCAATTCCTCCATGACAAATATATCTACGTTATGCTACTGGCTGAAACACACCTTACAATTTCGTATAATTTCCATAAAAGAGGCTACTCCTCTTACAACACAAACCACCCAGATGGTAAAGCACATGGTGGAACTGGAATTCTGATCAGAAATCGAAACATTTCCTTTATAAAAAAAACTTCAACAAATTATCTACAAGCCACATCCGTAAATGTACAATCGGACAGCGGTTATGTAACTCTTGCCGCTGTATACTGTCTTACTCGCTTTACACTAACAGAAGACCAATTTATGGACTTTTATAATTCATTAGGCGAACGCTTCATAGCTGGAGGCTATGACAACAACGCCAAGCACACACACTGGGGTTCTCGTCTTGTGAGTAAAAGATAAAAAATAAGCTGGATTACGTTTCCCCGGGTAGACCAACATACTGGCCGACGGATCCAAAAAAACTGCTGACCTAATTGATTTTGCAATCCACGAAATCTGATAAGTGCTGAAGCCCTTCCGGATTTATCTTCTGACCACTCGCCTGTACTCTAAGCTACTCCAAAGTCCAGAAGCCGAAGAGCAACTCTGCAGGATAACTTCAAACAAAACCAACTGGCTGAAGCTCAACAAATATGTGAGTTCACATATTCAGATGAACCCACAGCTCAACGACGCAGCCGATATTGAAAGCTTCACTAACGAACTTGAATCTGTCCTTGTTGCTGCAGCCCGCACCTCAGCCCCCGAAACGTCAAATGCACCCTACCAGCAAAAGAAATCGAATGTAGAAATGGAGCAGCTCGTTTTAGAAAAGCGCCGGGAATGGTAGTCAAAAAGATCCCCAGGTGCAAAGCAAAGGCTTAATGACGCCACACAAAAGCTTACAAAAGTATTAAAACAAGAGCAGGAGCTCGTGCAACGACGATATATAGAGCAACTATCACCGTCTAGCACAAAGCATCCTTTATGGAAAGCACACCCAACACTAAGCTCACCAAAAGAAACTATAATGCCAATAAGGAACTCCGCAGGTTTATGGGTCCGAAGTGATAATGACCGAGCCAGCACATTTGCCGCTCACCTTCAAAATGTGCTCCAACCAAACCCAGCGACGAGCACGTTTGCACCCCACCAGAAGAAACTCGACTATCGCAAGAGCCTATTCAATTTCGATCGGAAGAGCTAGCTAAAATCATAAAACAGCAACTCAAGCCGAAGAAGTCCCCAGGATGCGATTTAATTACACCAAAGATGCTTATTGAAGTCCTCATTGTGCCGTTTTCACTATCTGTCAGCTGTTTAACACGATTACTAGACTTGGATACTTCCCAGAGAGATGAAAAAGTCGATCATCATAATGATACCCAAGCCGGGTAAAGATCTCACCGTTCCTTCATCATACAGACCCATAAGTTTATTATCATGCTTGTCAAAACTCTTCGAAAAGTGCCTTTTAACCGACATCATCCCATATCGGGAACTTCATAATAAAATTCAAGAGCATCAATTTGGTTTTCGTGCCAAAAATGGCACCATTGAGCAGGTCAATCGAATAACATCAGAAATTCGAGCCGCGTTTGAACATCGGGAGTACTGCTCTGCAATATTTCTGGATGTCTCTCAAGCATTCGATAGAGTTTGGCTAGATAGTCTAATGTATAAAATTAATACCATGCTTCCTACCAACACGCCCAGTCTTCTGAAATCATACCTCTACAATAGGGTATTTTCTGTGAGATGCAGCACCGCCATGTCTGACGGCCACATTATCGAAGCCGGAGTCCCCAAAGGCAGCGTACATGGCCCAACGCTATATCTTCTTTACACAGCGGACATCCCCACTAGCAGAAAACTATTAACATCGACGTTTGCTGATGACACAGCTATTCTCAGTCGCTCTAGATGCCCTCTGCAAGCGACAACGCAGCTAGCCCTTCATCTTGTAACCGTGGAGAATTGGTTATCAGACTGGCGAATCAAAATAAACGAACAAAAATGTAAACATGTAACGTTTACCCTGAACAGGAGAGATTGCCCCCCACTTACACTAAATAATACTATACTTTCGAAAGCAAATGAAGTAACGTACCTGGGCATACACCTCGTCAGACGTGTCACATGGCGCAGAAACATTGAAGCCAAAAGAACACACCTAAAGCTAAAGGCCAGTAACCTTCATTGGCTGATTTACGCAAAATCACCTGTTAGCCTGAACCTTAAGGTCCTACTCTACAACTCAATTTTAAAACTTACCTGGACTTACGGCTCCCAGTTGTGGGGCAATGCCAGCAAGAGCAGCATAGACTTCATCCAGAGAACCCAGGCAAAGATCCTAAGAACTATCATCATAGTACGTTCGAAATGAAACATTCAGAGAGATCTGAATATACTACATCGATACACTACACTCCGGCTGCAATACAGCTTGGTGCCTGCCGGAAAGGTAACATGCCCGCATCAGACACAATCTTCAGCTGGACTGAACTTTCAGCCACATCTACGGCTGGCTTGTATGTGTTAATCATACTTTGAACGACGTTTTTGAACTGCGGGGGTATATCAGAATCAGTATTTGTTTTAACAATATAAAATAAAAAAAATGTAATACAGTCGAGGCGGTGCCCGACAGTGTAATACCCTGTACCTTTTTTTCTCGAAAAAAGTTTTATTCCTGCATATTATTTCTATGAACTTTCCAATTGGAATATTTTATTTGTTGGTGCAAAACGATATTTATATCTATAAGTTCCGCAAATTTTAACCGATTTTGATGAAAATCGAAATTTACGTCAAAGAAGTTATTTAAAGTATATGAGGAAAGTTTTAAGGGGATGTGTTGAGGGGTGTGGGGGAAAACACGATAAATCAATTGCGGGGGGTGGGGGGCCTGCATTGATAAAATTTTGATGTAGATTGGTTCATTAGTGCCACATGAATCAGCTTACCAAAAATTGTGATTCTAGTCCATTTGTTACTATAATTACGTAGAGTCAAATATTGACGCAATTTATAGGGAAGGGGTAGTGAAATTTGTACATTTTAGGCTATAACTTTTGTTGTATTTGTCCGATTTTGTTTATTTTTGACACACAGATGCATGCAACTACAATGCATCGCTCTGTTAAGTTTCAGATTAAAATATTAAACGGTTTAGCTTAAAACCGCGAAACTCTGCTACGGGGGAACGGGGAAAGATATTGACATGATTCAACAAACTTGATCTTCTGAGGAAATATGCGCACCAGCTGGTAAAGTTTCGTATCTCTAGCTCTTATAGTCTCCGAGATCTAGGTGTTCATACAGACGGACAGACGGACAGACGGACAGACGGACGGACGGACAGACGGACAGACGGACGGACAGACGGACATGGCTCAATCGCTACCCGAGGTTATGATAAGCATTTTGGTATAAAGGACTTGGGGTCTGCCACGCCTCCTTCTTGCCGTTACATACATTGCACAAATCTAGTATACCCTTTGTACCTATAGGTACAGGGTATAATTACTCCTATCATAGAGCGTAACTCGCTCTCATTAAATGCCGCTCTCTCAAACGCTCATATTTACTTTCTACTTCTTCAACCGCTTCGCGTTCGCTTCAAAATGCATGCCTGTTTACATGGGTGCCTCAATCATATCTGAATGGAAGCAATCGATCCAAGTAGAACTGCAGGGATGCAACACAGCAGCCAACAACAACTTAACACATAAGAGCAATACAGACGACGGTGTTCGGGTGTTTCTGCGATGCTCGTCGCACGCATGCAAAATACAACTGCTAGCTGACCCGAGCAAAATCCTAATAATTGCTCAACGGGGCAACCAGCGAGTAAACGCTAACGGCCAGTCGTTCCACCTTATCTAATTTTATACTCGTTGACTATATAGTACTATGTGGTACTCACAAATACCCTATTCAAAATTTTGCAGTACCCCATTTTTACAGTACCCACAGAAGTGAATATTCATGTATGCTGTCTTTTTAACATAAGCACAGGCAAAATGTTATGAGAACACTGAGTATAGAAGTGTACAAAACGAGCATATAAGTATGCATATGTATGTACGTGAGTAGCTGTTGCTGCAAAAAAATTCAAAGCAGAGAAAACAAAGCCGGCGCAATGAACATTTTGGAAACGGTGTGTATTTGTTGTAGTTAATTGGCTTAGGCAGTTAAATTTGCATTAAATTGTTCTGTTTTAGAGCTAAAAAAATAGGTGTTGGCTTATTTGTTTGCGTTTTTATTTAATTATATGACTTTTTTTCTTTAAAACCTTTTGCAAATCAACAAAGCAATAATATTGTGTAACCATAATTTTTTTTCAAACTAATCTATTACTTTAAATTAAAGAAAATAATTTGTTAAATAATATTTATTCAAATATTAAAAAATTATGTGTTAAAACAAAGAACATACAACAGAAAACGCATATGTGTTTTTGTGTGTACGCTGTTAAAATCGTTGAACAGAGTAAAAGTCGATAGAGAAGTAGCCTTTTTCGCATTTTATACACACAATTCTTAGTGTGAATGTTAACATGACTAACAAGTGTCAAAGCAGTTACCTTACTTCGAAAGGGTATACATACAACAAGCAAGCAAGCCACCCCAATTTAACCAAGAAAATATTTATGCTTTCTTGCTCATGCCTGCTGTATTTACTGTGTCATTTATTTAATATTATGCCTTTCATCACGCTCGCGATCGCTGCTCTCGCGCTCTCTGCTCTCTTTCATTTTTTCATACGTATTTTACTATAGTATAGTAGTGTACTCACTATGGTACATATACCATAAAAGTAAGGGAAGTAGTCCGGTTGTGGACATAGTTTGCTATTTCAGCCATAACTTTTGACCAAGTCAATATTTTGCAGATATATGCATATCAGTGGAAAGCTACAGCCATTGGCTAACTACTGAAAAAAGAATTGACTTGATTCCATGATAAAGAAAAATATTATTAAGCTTTTTCTGGAGTAGTCAATTTTTACGAAAAAAAAAAAATGTAACCGGTTGTGGACACTTCTGGAAAGTGCGCTTTAAAATATAAAAATATGGAGTAAAACATAGCTTTATAAAAAAAAAACGATTTTATTTTGCCTTCAAAACAGTAATGATGAAACAAAAATTAAAATAAAAATTTAAATTTAGTTATTCATCGTCCGTATCAGTTTCGCAAGTCAGCGCATCTCAAATGCACCAGCCGGTGGCACGTGTTGTATTCGATGGAGTTTTCGGCGGTCATTTGAATGGCCTACAGCTTCTTGCAAATAATGCAAAAATCGCGATCCCCGTCCTCAGATGATGATGATGGAACCTTCTTTGCATTGACGCGTCTAGCCGATGGTTTCATTTTGGCACGTTTAGCTGACTGTTCTTGCTGAAGATGCGGTTTGTTTTATTTGTGTCGCTTTAGCTCCTTTGTTAACTGCTCTGAAGTCTTCCTTGGTTTAGCTCTTTTCAAAGGGCCTATTGAAGCTTAAATCTAGAAGCAACTCACTGAGTCAGCTCCCGATGTCGATTGGTCGGATATGGTGGTCACTTTTTCAAAATGCCCAATGGCACACGTTAGGTACATTTACAGATAAAGCCGAACAAAACACCATCCTTCGACATTCGAAATGCGCCCAGCTTGTTATTGACTTTCTTAAGGTAACGCTCTAAGCTACTCCGAGGATCGCCATATGCTTTGGCAATCGGTTTTACGGGCTCATTGTCAATTTTGCACCGTTTAACCCATTAATATCCGACACTCTTTAAAATTTTAAATCAAGGATATTTTTTGTTTTGTTAAATTATTGAAATTAATTTAAATTAGCTTAGAAGATTTTTTTTCTCTTTGGAAACGGTTTCCAGCAAAGATAGCTATGATCGAAAACGCTGAGCGCTTGTATGACATCGCAATCTGAATTATGATTATGAATATGCGATGACAATCTACTTAATTAGAACTGTTTCCAGATATAAGTCCGTATAAAATTTTAAAGTTTTTTGTCCTATAAATTACTTCGATGAACACCTGCAATAATGCTGTCTCATGTATGTTTCCAATTTGGCAAAATTCCTCTGAAAGTATCATTATCAGAACCCTTACCTTTCTTCTTCCTGAAACGCTTACAGCCTAGTTTGCTATCAAATAATGTTTCGAAAACTACAATCGGTTTCTTTCCTTCGAAACCCACTACCATTTTCGCTTGGCTCTCAATATAGAAACTGGCTACATTTTATGCCTGGAGTTATAAAAGGTTGATATTTTTATGCTTTCAAATGCATTTCAATGGCATAACATTCCTCTATTAAGGACATTGTGTAAAAATTAAATTTATACTCGAAAGTACAGTGGTAAGGGAAAGGCTTGTAAGTTGGGACACCTGTTCGATTTTGATATTCCAGTTATGAAAACACCAAAATTCACCCTGTCTTCGAAATACGCCGTAAACAAATTTAATGTGTTGTTGATGTGAACAAAATACAAAAATTGTTTTTAAAGAAATCGGAAAATAAAAATGATTGCGCACAAAAAGTGATCAAATCAAAATAAAAAATCAAGGGAAATATATGTGCTGGAACTTGCATAATCAAAAAAGGTTTTCGGACATCCAGTGAATAGACAAATTTTTTTCAATGCATTCCAAAATGGCTTCAAAAATGTAAATTGGGACACTTTTAGCTTATAAGTTGGCACACATCTACTTTCATTTTTTTTCATTGCTATTTTATTTACATGACTTTTTTATTGTTTGAAATTGTCATTGAAACTAATTTGAACTGTTTTTAGTGAATATTCCTGCAATTTTCGGATATATTTTTTCAATATTTTCCATAACAATTCATTTCTAGTATGGCAGCACGTTGACCGATCACAAAAAACCACAATTGTGACTTCTCTGGAAAGTTAAATTTTTTTGTTTTTTCAAATTCAATTTAATGCTCAATCAATAAATTTTCATAACTTTTAGCAATCATGCGTTTTTATTTGTTTATTTATATAAAGCTAGTTTACACTTAAAAGATATAAACTAACAATAACGAAAGAAAGCCATGGCTACCAGGGCCTTTAGCTAACTAATTCTAAAAGTGTAGAGTGTAAAATTGTGTAATAGTTAAATATTTTTTCTAAAATTAATTGTGTAATTGTGTAATATTTTAATTTATGTTATTTAATTCTAAATTAGGTGGTAAATTTTAAATTTTTTAATAAAGTCTAATATTAGTTTAGAGTTGCTTTGGTTTGGGTACGAGATAACAGAGAGGGGGTTCTGGTTTAGGAAAATGGAAGAACGGTGATGGGATAAGGTTGGGCAGGATGTTATTATATGCGTAATGTTTATGGGGGAGTTGTTGCATAGAGGACAGGTGTTGCTAAGTGTGGAGTCTATGTAGTGAGCATTAGTTAATTTTGTATGGCCAAGCCGGATTCTTGTAAGTTTTACTTGGTCAAGTCTTGAAAGATTATTATAATTAATGGGGTAAGTGTTATGGCCGTTGTTTAATAGTTTATACCAGTTCGAAGTCTGTTGGAGTAGAGATTTATGATTATTATTGGAATAATTTTTTAGAAATGAAGAGACGTCGTTATAAGAAAGGTTGGGAGTTGAGTTGAGAGGAAGATTAGTAGCAGACTTCGCTGATCTATCAGCTAATTCGTTGCCAGAAATGCCTGAATGGCTAGGAACCCGAAGTAATTTAAATTTAGGGAATTTGTTTATTATAAAGTGTCTGATTGAGACGGCGTAAAAGTTGTTATTGAATTCATTCAGAATTGCTTTGATTGCCGAGAGTGAGTCGGAGCAGATGATAAAATTGCCACGTTTTTTTGAAACTATTTTCATAGCTTCGTGGATAGCTATTATTTCTGCTGCAAAAACTGAGGAGTGAAGGGGAAGAAGACCAAGTTTGAAAATTTCAGTGTCAGAAGTGATAGAATACGCAGTAATGTTATCTTTTTTAGATCCGTCAGTATAAACAAAATTGTATCTGAAGTTGTTGTTTTTATAGTTAAGAAAAAGTTGATGATAGATATCCACGGTGGTATTTGGCTTATTGTAGACTGAAAGAGATAGGTCAATAGACTCGGTTAAATTTTGCCTTTTGAACACTTTCAATTTGTTTGTTTTTTGTGGGAGGAAGGGAACGTTCAGATAATTGCAGAGATGAATTATTTTGTCAATTGTGCTTGGGTACTTATATTCTCGTTTATTGGGCTTAATAAGGTATCTTAGTGGGGAGTCAAAGGAGTTAATAAGGGTCTTAGAAAGTTTAGCTGTTAAAAAGATGCATCTATTGTGGATTGTGTGAATATTAGATTCAATAAGCATATTATTAATTGGTGAAGTACGGAATGCACCAAGAGCTGATCGGATTGCGGTGTTTTGGATTGTATTTAGTTTATTAAGGAGGGACACAGGGGCGCGACCATAGATTGGAAGGCAAAAGTCTATTTTAGAGATAAGTATTGATTTAACTATTTGAGTTAGTGTATATGAGCTGCAGTTGTATTTAATATTAGAAAGAAGTTTAATGATGTTAAGTGGCTTAGTAAGGTCAGTAGACAGCTTAGCTATATGAGCACTCCAGTTGTATTTGCTGTTGAGAGTGAGACCTAGGACCCAAAGTGAGGTCACGAACGGAATACTGAAGGATCCAGTATAAATTGTGCATGAACAGTTATGTTTGCGGCAGATGTGGATGTGTTCTGATTTAGAAGAAGAAAGGGATGCACCAGAGTATGCACACCAGTTATTTATATTCATATGAACTATGGGATTTTTTTGCTTATTGAGGTCTAAAATAATTTGGAAGTCGTCTGCATATGCACAGAATTTTATTTCTTTATGGATGGCAATTGCACTGGCTAGTTTATTATATGAAATGAGAAAAAGGATTACGGAGATAGGAGAGCCTTGGGGGATACCGTTCTGAAGGGGAAAATAATTAGAAATAGTTTTGCCATTTTTAACAACTATTTTATGGTTGGACATAAAGTGGAGGACATAAGAAAGCATAAATTGACCTACTTTCCATTCCCGAAGTTGGTGAATTATGGAGTGGATACCAATTTTATCATATGCTTTCGCAAAATCAAGAGAGATTATTGATAGGTGGCGCTTTGTTGATAAGGCTCTAGTTGCAAGATGATCTATAAAAAGCAGACTCAAAGACTGACTTACCCCTTTTGAAACCGAATTGATTTTTATGGATAAGATTGTTAGAAGTGACAAACCACCACAGCCGCTTAGCAATTATTTTGTCTAGTACTTTAGCTATGCACGGGTTTAAGGAAATTGGTCTGTAAGATTTAGGGTCTGTTTTACATTTATTTGGCTTAAGAATAGGAATGACTAGGCTTGCTTTATAAACTTGGGGAATTACTGATTTGAATATAGTATTAAAGTGATGAAGAATGCGGTATTTGAATGAAAGGGGTGTATTTTTAATCATGGGATAGGAGATACGATCAATTCCCGGCGAGACACCTTTTAGAGAATTAAGTGATGAGAGTAGTTCCAGCAGTGATATGTCTTTTTCTATTTCTAGGGCTGATGTCGATGGTTGGGAGTAAGAGTGAAAGTTAATAACATTTTGTTTATTTAAGCAGAATTGAGGGGAGAAATTGCAGTCTTGGGCTTCTTCTGACCAGATTTCAGCAAATGAATTGGCAATTTTGTTGGGATCTGTTGTGGGTGACTGTGTGGTGGGAAGTATTATGCTGTGGATGTTTTTTGTTGGGAATTGACCGCTAAGTCTCTTTATGTTCGACCATAATTTAACAGAGTCGAAGCCGGGGTGGATTTCGGAAGTAAAGTCGGTAAAAGCCTTCCTTTTAGCGTCTCTAATGGCTCTTCTGAATATAGCATTGGCTTTTTTGAATTCAATTATGTTTGTGGAATTTATTTGCCTCTTCAAAAGGGACCATTTTTTATTTTTGACCTTTTTTAATGCAGTAAGGTGTTTGTTCCACCACGGAACAGTATGATGGAAGCGGAAAGTTGAGTTTTGCGGGATGGAAAAGTGGGCGCTTTGAATAATAGTTTTTTTGATTAACGCGGCTTCTTTGTTAATATTGTCACTTACAGGGTAAGAGTAAGCGAATTTACTAACTAAGTCGGCAAATATGTCCCACTTGGCAGCAGTTAGTTTAAAAGACGGTTTTGCAATGAGCATTGATGGGTTAGGATTGGGGAAGAGCGTTATGAGAATGGGGAAATGGTCACTACCAAATAGGTCGTCAATAACTTCCCATCGAGCTACAGGGGCTAGGTTGGCTGAGATAAGAGAGAGGTCAATATGTGTGAAGGAGTGGTGAGTAGAATAGTGTGTCGGAGATTTATCATTAAGTAACACATAATTCGATCTGGTTATGAAGTTGTGTAAAATATTACCTCTTGCATTACTGTTGGGGGAGCCCCAAAGTGGGTGCCAGCTATTAAAATCACCCAGGATAAGAGAGGGAGTATTTTGAGGACTAAGCATATTATTGAGGTTACTGTTGTTAAAATGTTTGTTCGGGGGAATGTATGATGAAATGATATTTAATTTAACATTTGAATCTGCTGAGATGCCGATAGCTTCAAAGTCAGAGTTAAGATTTAATTGTTGGAAACTAATTGAATTATGAACCAACAGAGCAACACCACCGAAGGAGTTGGAGCTATTGAGTTCCAAAAGCGAAAAGTTAATAGGGATGGGAAGGGGGAACTTGGTTAAAAGGTGAGTTGCTTGAAGAGCAACAATATGTGGGTTATATTGCTTCATAAACAATTGCAATTCAATAAAATTATTTCTGTAGCCTCTTATATTCCATTGAATGATCTTAAGCATTTAAGAAAAAAGAAAAAATTAAATTTGATAAATATGAAGTTGATGGTGTAAAGATAGTGAGTTGAATGTGAGTATCTTATAACTAGTGGATTATCTTATCTTTGTGTAAAGTATTCACAGAGTGTTTGTATATGTGATTTTGATCTATTTTGATTTTTGACTTAAGTGGTATACTTAATTTTTTAGATTTATTAGAGTTGGTTTTAACATCTTTGCAGGAATTGGCGTTAGAACAGGATGGATGGACATCAGAGAGTGTAGTGTCCATTACGTTGTTTCCACTGGAATTCGCCTTTTCACCAAGAATTAGTGGTGATTTAGGGCTAAGGAAGGCATCTGATTCGCTTGAGGTGTCTTCATAAGAAGTTATTTTTCTTTGTTGTTGGGTTGATTTTGTTAGGTTATGATTCGTTGGCATAACGATTGACAAAGGCTTTGAAATTGATTTGTTTGAGAAGTCCTGGGTAGAAGTTTGTGTGGATTGGTGGGATGATTTTATAGATGTGGTGGCTGCTGCTTGTGCGTAAGTTGTTGATCGGTGGGTATGACGGGAATGGTAGATCCCAAGAGCAGTTTTGTAGTCAACCTTGTCTAAAATTTTAATAGCAGTTATTTCTTTTTGTTTAATAAAGGCTGGGCATGACTTGTCTAGAGGGCTGTGTTTGGCGGTGCTGGGATGTTCATTTTTACAGTTTATGCATGCTTTTTCGTTTAGGCAACGTTCTTCTTCGGTTATGTGTTGCTCAGCGGAACAGTTAAGACAAGATTTGGGGCTTTTACAGGTTGAAGTGGGGTGTCCAAAACGAAGGCAGTTGCGACATCTGAGAGGAAGTGGAATGTAGGGGTGAACATTGACTATTTCGTACCCAATTGAAATTTTCTCCGGTAGGTTGATTGAAGCAAAAGTAAGGATAATAAGGCCCGTTTCTTTTAGGCCATCGTTGTCAGATTTCTTAATTTTGTAGACATCAGTTACGTTTTGCGATTTCAGTTCAAGTTGGATCTCCGATTCAGGAATATTACGTAGATCGTTGGAGTAGATGACACCCTTGGTGTAGTTTAGAGTATTGTGCATAGAGGCAGTAACCAGGTAATTTCCAAATTGAGTAAGTTTAAGTAGTTTTTGTGCTTGAGTCAAATTTTTTGTTTTAATTAAAAGGGGGCCAGCTCTTGTTTTCTTGCACGAGACAATTTCGCCGCCGCAAGTATAATCAATAACTTTTTTAATTAAAAATGGTGAAACATTTTCAAAACTGACATTGTCATTTCTTTTAATAACTATATACTTGGGCTCATTTATTGACGTTGTGTCGAAGGACCACGAATTATCCGGTGGTCTAGACATTATTTTTGGTTTAGGGCTGATGCCCTACTGGGCATACGCAATTAGACAGATATCGAGTTATTTGATTTTTTTTTTTTTGATTTTTTTGTTGTTTGTTTTTTTGTTTTTTTTATAAGTCAAACTATTTATATCAGCTTGCGGTATTATGTACGCACAAAACAGTGTGTACGCCCAGTATATAAGACAGTGTGTACACCCTGTGCAAAGATGCCAGCGGAGTCTTATAATTGCACTGTCACTATCACAATTTTCTTTTTGCTTTTTTAGGTTATAAACTTTTATGTGTATTGGTAATACAAACGTAAAGAATATTTATAATTGAATGCAAACATGCATAAATGCACAACGATAAGCCGTATATGCCACAAAAGTGGACTTGTCCATAAATTGTTAATTAAATAAAACTTGGTTTTGCGCACGACAAATTTATTAACCGGATAGATGTTAGCGCTGCCAACTCACTTCAAAGACTGAGAATGTGAAAGAATTGCATTTCTTTACTATAAAAGTAAGAAATTAGTTTCAAAATTTTGTAACTGAGATTAATTATAGTCTGTTTACATTTACCCAAGCTTTATTTTTATTTTTTCGAAATCCTGGGGTAAAAATAAAAACAATTTTAGTTTCTATGGAGCATACTTAAAGTTTTGATAGGGTTAATGAACAATTTCGTTATAAATTTTTCTGATTCGGATTCCGGAGCACGCCTGAATATATTTAAATTAATATACAAAAAAATAATAATCAATTCCCTAATGCCTGGGCTCATGTTATCTCACTCTCGCTAGCTTCTTATTATACCATACAAAAAATGCGCCTGTTTCTACGCGATCAAATGCACGTGACGCATACAGTGCGTGTGGGCAAAGCAAAACACCAAAATATGTACTACAAAACACAATTTTTATACCCTGTACCGTGTGGTACAAAGGGTATATTGTGTTTGTGCAAGCCGAAAATGTATGTAACGTACAGAAGGGGACGTCGGAGACCCCCCAAAGTTACCTAAAGTATGATCAGAGTGACTAGAGAAGTCGATATACCCATGTCCGTCTGTCCGTCTGACCGTCTGTCCGTCTGTCCGTATGAACGCCTAGATCTCAGAGATGGTAAGAGCTAGAGCAACCAAACTTTCAGATTAGATCCCTCATTAATCCATAGCAGACAAGTTTATTTTATTTTTTTGATGTCGGGATTACATAATATAGCTTCCATAGGGTGTTTCAGAGGACCTCGAAAAAAAGCAAAAGTTTTAGATGGATAATTCGTTTGATTATGAAGATATCATCACCAAATTTGGCAATCGGAAGTTTTTTAGAGACTCCCAAGCACTGCACCAAGTTTGATCAAAATCGGTTGACTATATCATATAGCTCCCATAGGAACGATCGGTCATAAAAACGCTGTTTTGTGCAAAATTCGTTGTGTTTCGTTTGGTTTTGAAGATATCTGAACCAAATTTGGCAGTCGGAAGTTTTTTATAGTTTCCAATCAGTGTACTGAATTTGATCAAAATCGGTTGACTATATCATATAGTCCCCATAGGACCGATCGGTCAAAAAAATTGTTTGGTGCAAAATTCGACTGATTTCTGTTTGTTTATGAAAATATCGTACAGGGTATCCCAAAGTCGTCTGCGCCCGACTTTAACGTACGCCATCTTTTCTATAATAAATTAAGTATGCGAATTGAACACGGTTCCATTGGATTGGGAGACAATCACGCATTCCACTATGCCATAGCCGTTCCGGTGTTACATTTGCATAAAAACTATTTACCACTAACTTATTTCGCGCACCTTAGACGCAAAAAATTGGTTTTTGCGGGTGTGTGGTATATGGAATTGCTATTATTAATTCAAAGGCTTAATATTTTATGGTAAAAATTAAAAGGGTTTCACCAGGGCAAACAATTTTTATTTTATGTAATTACGATTCGTCACAATACTCTTGAGTTTCATTAAAATTGCAAATATTCATTTATGGAAGACTCCATTTCAGCAGCTTGATGTGGATGTAGGCTGGGCACTGATATCCTATAGTTTGCAACATTCTTAACTCAGAAGCTGAAGCAGTGTTGATATTTTAGTTTGTTTATGGCTAGATTTTGCCAATTTCAAAATAAAAATTGTTGAGAAATCATATTTATTTTTATATCTATTTTACTATTTCTGCCCACTGTAACAAACATGAAATAAATATGAAGGCAAAAGGAACAATGATAATTTACAGTTAGAATAAGTCTACACTCATTGCTACTTTAGCGCCATATTGTGTGCGTCTTTGCTTTTGTTCTCTCACTTAATTTTTGACAATCAAAGTGTATAGACCGGCAAGCTCTACGTACAAACTAAATAATTAAAACTAAAATATTAAATATTATTGTTGAACATGTCCATATATGTATTGTATGTATGTATATATATAATGCCCATATAGGTCATGTTCAACAGGCTCTGTTGCTATATTGGTATATGGACAAGGAGGAAATGTCCCATTGATGTATGAAGGAGTAAGAGGGATGGCAAGCATGCACACTGCTCTAAAGGAACTATTGCAGCACGTTCCATTATAGTTTTGCACTAGTTGCTTTGTGCCTTTGTTCACATGTAGTCAGTCGTTTTTGGATAGTCGAAAATTAAATTAAACATTAAACAAATATTATATATAAAATATAAATTATAATACTGAGACTTTTATTTAACTATTGTACTGGAGAAATCTTTTATTAACATAAACAATAATTATTAACAACTATAAATGCCACTGTGTTTTATTCCATTGGGTTGCTTTTACAACTACAATGTTTCCATTTTTGTTAATGAAATTAATTAAAATAAGATATAGCTTCATCTTGTTCATCTTGTTTTATCATTTAAGGGGTTCATCGTTTTATTAAACTTAAAAATGTTCTACATATTTGCAAAAAATCATTGAGAGTTACTAAATAAACCAATGAGATCTAGGAACATTTAGGAGATTTCATTTATATATATTTGTATAGAATTTGTAAAATACTAAATAAGATTTGTTTTTAGTTTTATTTCGCTGTAGTCGGAACTATCATTATCATTATCGTATAATTTATAGAGTGGTCTGACAATGTCTGAAGACCCTCAAGCTTTAGAAATAGAGGTGCGCTTTTAAAACAGTTGTAGCTTGCGCTGCACTTACTCCATCTATTTTTCTGAGCTCCTTATTTACGTGGAGATCTTAACTGAGTGAAGATCATATTTTCAAGTGTAGTGAGAATGACCTACAAGTGATTTGCATTTGGATGCCCGGGAGGTGAAAAACTATTCCGAGTGTCAGAGGATTTGATGGAAGAGTGGTGTACCAATCTTGGTATCCCATCAGATGATGTAAACACCAGCACCAGGGTATGTAGCAGACATTTTTTGCCAAAATGTATGTTGAAAAAAAAAAAACCAAAGAAGGGAGCCGTATCAACGGAAGCTTTGGGTGAGTGTTGGAACGTGGATGCATTTAAGTTGAATTGGCACCAAAAATTAGTGCAAAAAATAGAGGCAAAAGCCAACAATGGGCCAAAAAGATTATGTTATATACAATATTGAGTACGCATCACAAATGAATGATGATTTAAAATTTTTACATTTGAGATGAATTAATAATTTATAATAAATAAATAATAATAATAAAATAAAAATTGATAAATAATTGAATAAATAATTAATAATAAATCAGAAATTAATAAATTAATAATACATAACTAATAGACCAAAAATTAATAATAAAATGAATAATAAATAAATATATAATAAAGAAAAAATAAATATACAATTAATAAATATTTAATAAATAATAAGTAAATATACAATAAAGAAATAATAAATTTACAATTAATAAATAATGAATCAAAAATTTGTAAATAAATAAAAAATTAATATATAATGAATAATAAATAAATAATTAATAAAGATGAATATATTTATATGCAGATCTGGCTCAGCGCATTGGTATATGCATTATATATTAATATATATTTGAATATACATAATAATATATATTATTAATATATAATATACAATTGTTCAATTGATACGCTAAAACATGTATGTATGCATAGGTATATATATGTTTCGATACATTAAAATATATGCAAATTTAGCCGAAGGCCTATGCTGCCAGCGCTTTAAGAATCACCCCCTCCTCATTAGTTTAGTTTTTAAGCTACTCTAATAATATTAATAAATAAATATGCATATAAATGTATATATGTATACATTTTTGTTTCAGCGCATTGATTGAACAAATTTGCAAAATTGCATTGTTGCTGGGTGTTTGTGTGCACCAGAGAACTGCAAGTAGTGGCACTACTAGTTACTAGTCTTAAAAGTGGATTTGTTTTTGGAGCACTAATAAAAAAATGGTAGTAGTCTGCATAAGATTACTTTACACACTAAATAAAATCATTTGTGGGGAAATGATACGTCACAAAAACACTACTACACAAAATTGACTAGTATCGGTTTGCACTTTGTGCTTTTTCAATTTGTTGATGATATACTAAGTACGCATCGCTGACACTAATGGGTGGTATGTGTGTAAAATTTGGATGGGATCGAAGTGGGCTTGCTGTTTTTTATTTATTTGCATTTATTTTGATTCAGGAAAGTTTTTAAATTCTGTTTCTTCTTTTTTGTTCTTTTGGCCGTTAGCTTTCTTTTTATATTTGCTATGCGTATGCGTTAGAGGCACCATAATAATGAGTGCTGTACGGCGGTATGTATATATGTGGGATTCTCAGAAAAGCCAAACGAACATGTTGCGTCTGAGAACACGCGTAGCGGACTCAACTACTGAATGTTGTAGTCAAGATAGGTTTGAGTGGAGAGCGAAAGAGGATGCTCAAACAGTCGCTCGTGAAGTGCTGAGAACCTTGCACGTAAACATAAATCTGTTTTGTAATTTTGATTAACTGTGTATTAAAATGAATTGAAAGACACATATTTACTTTATAACTAAATTAAGACAACAATTTTATGAATAAACAGAAATTATAATGAATCAGTGACTCCGCTCATGTGGAGCCCCATTTATGGGGGCTCAACCGGGATAATAATTTCTTTTATAAACGTTGTCTGAAAATGGTTAAAATTGTCTAAAGAACCAAATTAAACAATACATAAAAGCAGTGCATAACTACAAACTGATTTGAGTGTGTGGAAATTGTTGAACGTACCAAAGACGAAATTTCTGGAAGCGTTGCGTGCAGTTGTGAAATAACCAGATTTCACTGGAAATTTCTAGAATACGTTACAATTTTGGCGTCGTTGGAAGCGAGACAGCTTGAGAGGCAGCAGCAGCCGAGGGTACATAACTGAGCAGAGTTCAGCTAATTGAGAGCGCTTGCATTGGCTCGAGTGTTTGCGTCAAGTTCGAGGAACGAGGACGGCTACAAAGAGTGGTTATATGCAGAGAGCTAAAATTGGGTAGAGAGAGTCAGTTTGAGAGCGGCAAAGGCGAGTTGCAACAATTTGTAAAGGAGCTGGGCTGACGCACAAGATCGGTCGTTCAAACAGGCGAGCTGCTAAAACGTTTGCAAGGGCAGTTAAGACAGTAACAGCTAGAGTGGTTGCGAAAAGTTCGAGGTTGCGAACAAGGACAGCAACAGAGGAACTGTTACGTGAGAGGACTGCTTGTATGGTTTTGAGTGAGCTGCAAGTTGAGTGAAAAGGCGATCGAGCAGAGCGACTGGAGGATAGCAGCGTTGGCAGAACAGCGTTGGCAGAGTAGCGTTGGTGAAGCAGCGTTGGTAAAGCAGCGTTGGCAGAGTGGTGTTGGCAGAGCAGCGTTGGCAGAACAGCGTTGGCAGAGCAGCGTTGGTGAAGCAGCATTGGCAGAGCGGTGTTGGCAGAGCAGCGTTTACAGAGAAACGTAGGCAGAGCGGCGTTGACAGAGAAACGTTGGCAGAGCGGCGTTAACATAGAAGTGTTAGCAGAGTGACGTTGGCAGAGACGCGTTAGCAGAACTGCGTTAACAGAGCGGTAGTTGCTTTTGGCTTGACAGGCAAGAACAACAATTACAGATAGGCTGAATTGAAGCACACAGCCAGAAGAAGACGTTACACAGAAGCCAGCAAGGAACAGATGAGTTTGGCATTTTAATATTTTACATTTTGCATTACTAACATAGTTTTGTGATTAACTTTGATATGTTGAATTTGTAAGATGAATAGGAACGAAATCTTGGCACTTCGCGTAGTTGACTTGCGCGAAGCACTCTCTAAGTTGAATATTGATACAATTGTAGTAAGACACAGTTGCAAAAGAAGCTTCTTGCTCATTATGGCCTTCAGGAAGCTAATGAGGAAGCAAATGAGGATTTGTATACTACAGTTTCAGATTTGGTTAGCGTTTAGAATTCAGAAGAAAGTCAGGTTGGTATGCCTGAGCAGTCAAAAATGGTAAACAGAGAAAGTCCAATGCCACCAAGTAGATCGTGGTTTACGTTAAAAGATGTAGAGGGAAGTGTCTAATTTTTCGGGTACAGATTTGCCGAGTATAAATCAATGGATAGAGGAACTAGAAGATTGCTCACTAACAGTTGAGTGGAGCAAAGTACAATTGTTCATCTATGCCAAACAATTGTTATCAGGTGCAGCAAGGTCATTTGTGCGTAGCCAAAGAGATATACGTAGTTGGGATGATTTAAAAATTGCTCTTTTAAATGAATTTGGGGCTAAAGTATCGTCGGCAGAAATTCATCGTAGATTGGGAAAGCGACAGCAAAAGAAAGGCGAGACTTTGTATGAACTTTTGTATGGTATGATGGAAATTGCAAAGCCTATTGATATGGATGAGGAGAGTTTTATACAATATTTTATAGATGCGATACAAGACAGTAAATCGAACAAAGCGTTATTATACCAGGCGCGAACTATCAGGGAGCTGAAATATCAAATTGAGTCCTATCAAAAAGTTCGTGGTCAGGCAAAATCATCGTATGAAGAAATATCTGGCAGGGTTGGAAATCGGATGCAGAAAGAATATAGCAACAAAAGGTCAATTATGTGCTATAAGTGTGGAGACAAATCGCATATCAGGAAAGACTGTCCAGTAAAAGAATTGTTGTGTCTTAGGTGCAAGAAACCAGGACATAGAGCAGCAGAGTGTCAGCCAAATACTGATAGAGTCATGAATGTTGTTATTGGCGATGGCAAAACAACGAGTGTAATTTCACCATGTGGGCTTGAGTTGAAATCGGTAGTTCATCCTAAGGTTAGTTTCCAAGGAGTGATGAACGGAGGGGCTAGTATATGCCTTTTACGTTGGAAAATATATCAGCAGATAGGTGGTGTCGGTTTGACAGGGTATGGTAGAAAGGTTTCGGGGATTGCTGGAGCTCAGTTGTTTTCAATGGGTAGTATTGTCTTGCCTGTTCAGATTGATGGAATCAAGTTTCATGTTGTTTCGGACAGGGATATTGACTTTGATGCGGTTTTGGGACGGACCATGCTTAATTCTGTGGATTGGTATGTAAAGAAACAGGGAACACAACTTATAGTGACGGATTGTGAGAGTTCCGATGGTATCGGGGATAGTGTTGATTTGTCTGGCGGAAATTCCAATTGTTCGGAGTTGACGACAGAGTTTAAGTGTTTGTGTATGATGAACGCTGAAGATTGGAAAACGAAACTTGAAACAGAGTTGTCGTGTTTGAATCAGTGTCGGGCAGTACAGGTTAATGAAGTGATTGAAAAGTGTGTACCGGAAAGTAATGTAAAGGCACCAGTGGAAATGGAAAATGTGCACAGCTTAAGAGAAGCGCAGCTATTGGATGGTTTGACTTAAGTAATAAAAGACGCCGTAGAAACTAATTGGAATGAGGACTTCTTTATTGAGAACAAAGTTTTGTTTGAAAATCCTGACAAGCAATTGATAGTGGTACCGTCGCAAATGGAGGATCATGTCGGGCAAATGGATGTAGATGGGTTTTCGAAGTAAATGTGGTTGTATCCAGCACGTAGCACTGGAAGTGCAGAAGTTTTGGATTGTTTGGTGAGGCAGGCCGGTAATTTTGGCAGTCCGTATAGAATGGTTTGGGATAGAGGAAAGGAATATATGAAGTCATTCGGGGCGAATTCCGTGTCAGGAGGGCCGAATGTGGGATTCTCAGAAAAGCCAAACGAACATGTTGCGTCTGAGAACACGCGTAGCGGACTCAACTACTGAATGTTGTAGTCAAGATAGGTTTGAGTGGAGAGCAAAAGAGGATGCTCAAACAGTCGCTCGTGAAGTGCTGAGAACGTTGCACGTAAACATAAATCTGTTTTGTAATTTTGATTAACTGTGTATTAAAATGAATTGAAAGACACATATTTACTTTGTAACTAAATGTTAATAGTATTGTAAAACATAGACAATAAGGACCATGTTAATAGTTTTGTTAAACGTAGATAATAAGAACCAGGCAAATAAAAAAGACTTCTTCCATTCCAAACATCTGGGTGTAAATACATTACAATTGGCGACGAGGACAAACAAAAAGATGGCGTACGTTAAAGTCGGGCGCAGACGACTTTGGGATACCCTGTACCACCACATTGCAATTAAGTCAGAAATATTGCTTAAAACCTCCAAAAGATACGATATTTTCATAAACAAACAGAAATCAGTCGAATTTTGCACCAACAAATTTTTTTGACCGATCGGTCCTATGGGGACTATACGACTATATCAACCGATTTTGATCAAATTTAGTACACTAATTGGAAACTATAAAAAACTTCCGACTGCCAAATTTGGTTCCGATATCTTCAAAACCAAACGAAACACAACGAATTTTGTAAAAAAAAGCCTTGTTTTGACCGATCGTTCCTATGGGAGCTATTTGGTACAGTCAACCGATTTTGATCAAATTTGGAACAGTGCTTGGAAACTCTAAAAAACGTCTTAATGCGAAATTTGGTTACGGTATCTTCACAAACAAACGAATCACAACGAATTTTGCACAAAACACGTTTTTTAGAGACCCCCAGCACTGTATCAAAATCGGTTGACTATATCATATAGCTCCCATAGGATCGATCGGTCGAAAAAATGTTTTGTGTACAAAATTCGTTGTTTTTCGTTTGTTTGTGAAGATATTGTAACCAAATTTGGCGCTAAGAAGTTTTTTAGAGATCCCCAGCACTGTAGCAAATTTTATCAAAATCGGTTGACTATATCATATAGCTCCCATAGGATCGATCGGTCGAAAAAATGTTTTTTTTACAAAATTCGTTGTGTTTCGTTTGGTTTTGAAGATATCGGAACCAAATTCGGCAAGAGGAAGTTTTTTAGAGTTCCCAAGCTCTGTTACAAATTTGATCAGAATCGGTTGACTATATCATATAGCTCCCATAGGACCAATCGGTCAAAAAATCGTTTTTTCTACAACATTCGTTGCGTTTCGTTTGTTTGTAAAGATATTGTTAGCAAATTTGTCATTTAGAAGTTTTTTAGAGTACCCAAGCACTGCACCAAGTTTGATCAAAATCGGTTGACTATATCATATAGCTCCTATAGGAACGATCGGTCAAAAAAACCCTTTTTTTACAAAATTCGTTGTGTTTCGTTTGGTTTTGAAGATATCGGAACCAAATTCGGCAAGAGGAAGTTTTTTAGAGTTCCCAAGCTCTGTTACAAATTTGATCAGAATCGGTTGACTATATCATATAGCTCCCATAGGACCAATCGGTCAAAAAATCGTTTTTTCTACAAAATTCGTTGCGTTTCGTTTGTTTGTAAAGATATTGTTAGCAAATTTGTCATTTAGAAGTTTTTATAGTTTCCAATCAGTGTACTAAATTCGATCAAAATCGGTTGACTATATCATATAGTCCCCATAGGACCGATCGGTCAAAAAAATTTTTTGGTGCAAAATTCGACTGATTTCTTTTTTTTTATGAAAATATCGTAACCAAATTTGCCGAATAAAATATCTTTTGGAGGTTTTAAGCAATGTGTCGGACTTAATTGCAATGTGGTGGTACAGGGTATCCCAAAGTCGTCTGCGCCCGACTTTAACGTACGCCATCTTTTTTTAATGCTTTAAGAAAATTTAGATGTGCTCAGTTGAATGAATCAAGGTTAATTTTCATTATATATTTTTATGACAAAAAATGTCTATTAGAATTGTGTGTACATGCAAATCCAAAACGAGTGGAATGAAAGTAAGGTGTTCTGGATTTAGACAAAACAGAGCTTCGAAAAGTTTTGTGTTGTCGTGTACATTCGAAGACAATTTTATTAATGGATGGCTTAAAATATGTATATAAAATAAATTGTACAAAATTGGTAAATAAATTCAAAATATTTGTCTCTCAGAAAGATGTTGGCAGAAAGAAAAAATAAATTAATAAAGTGGATGTTCGAAAATTTGTTGCAACTCTACAAGTGAACATATCGATAGCTGGCCAGTTGGTCAGCTGTTTTGGCCGATTTGATTTTGGCGCAAAGTAGTAAACAGCAATATGTAAGTAATAATTAAATGGTTCATTTGCATTTTAAATTAAATATTCTTTTTTTGAAGGGCCAAAAAACGCAACGCAAAGCAAGAAAGCATCACAAATGCTTATGGGGGAAAAAAAACATAACAGAAAAATGTAAAGGTAACTGAAGCACAGTGGGAGAAATGGCCAATCTAGCTACGTTTTATTCAAAATTTCAAAATATCGCGCCAATATCGTTTTGTATTCGATAATATAATATAATAATATATTTATCCGATAGGCCAAAAAAACTTTTTGTTTTCTTTTCCTCTCAATATTCGCACAGCTGTAAAGCTTCAAACACAACATATGTTCAAGCAGCTGCAGCCAGCTGCTTTCCCGCCAATTTCGACTAGTTGCTGCAATTGCTTATAGATTTTTTTATATATTACAAATCAATTCTAATGTTTGCTAATAAATAAAGTTAAAGGTATGTATTTATTAAAAAAAATGTGTGCTTGTGCTGCATTGATAAAATTTGGATGTGGATTTGTTCATTAGAGGCATATGAATCAGCTTACTAAAATTGGTGGTTCTAGGTCATATGTTGCTATTATTGCGTAGAGTCAAATATTGACGCAGTCTATTGGCAAGGGGAGGTGAAATTTTTCCATTTTAGACTATAACTTTTGTTGTAATTGTCCGATTTTGTTTATTTTTGATACATGTAACCACAACGAATCGCTCTGTTAAGTTTCAGATTAAAATATTAAACGGTTTAGCTAAAAACCGCGAAACTCTGCTACGGGGAAACAGGGAAAGATATTGACATGATTCAACAAACTTGATCTTCTGAGGAAATATGCGCATCAGCTGGTAAAGTTTTGTATCTCTAGTTCTTATAGTAGTCTCCGAGATCTAGGTGTTCATACAGACGGACAGACGGACATGGCTCAATCGCTACCCGAGGTTATGATAAGCATTTTGGTATAAAGGACTTGGAGTCTGCAACGCCTCCTTCTTGCCGTTACATACATTGCACAAATCTAGTATACCCTTTGTACCTATAGGTACAGGGTATAAAAAGTGTTCTGAAAACAAAAACAATAACATTGCAAAAATTTACAAAGATGCCGACAGACAAACAGATTAAATCTGAAAATGGAAGCTGTAATCTATACATGCGGACAAGTGTGCCAGAATGTATTCCTGGCGAAATAACTTGGCAAATCTGGAGGAAACGCTTGGACATATATTTAAATATGTATATACATGGAAATATGTGCAAGGCCGTTTTACTCAAGTCAGTTGGACATGAGGCGTATATGGTGCTGCATAGCCTATGCAGTCCTGACTAGTGATGGGACGATTAATCATTTGATACACAATAATCGATTATTTTCTTTCAGTTAACGATTTAATTGTATCGAAAAATGGGGTTCGATTAATCGAAACGTTAATCGATTAGCTGCTAAAATAATCGAAAGATTATCACTACATTTTTTCGCGCAAAATAAAAGCTTGGGACAGACAATTTTGCAAACATTTTACCAACTATGGCTCCAACTCAAAGCAAAGTTTGGAAATTTTATTCCAAAATTAATGACAAGAAAGTGCAGTGCTTGTGGTTGTGTGACAAAAGAATAAAATGGTGCAAGAATCGATCGGCGATTTGGAGCAATGTAGCATTCATTTTTATTAGCGGCGTCAACTTTGCTGGACCCGCGTTTAAAAAAGATTCACTTTCAAGATCCCATGGCCTAGCTACAGTTTTGAGGAAAATCAGAAGCGAAATGGTGGAACTTTCTCAAAGAGATGAAAGTCTAGGAAGTATGAGTGATGGATCGTCTACTGGCGATGTTGAATTTGATTTATAGGCGCCCACCACAAGTCGCTGGCTCACAAACGTGGCAAAAAGACAACGACCCAAGCCAAATTCAGGACGAGCTTAGTTTTTTATTTAATGCTCCCGTTTTGGAACTGAAGCGCAACGTCATCAATGCCTGGGAGGAAATGCGAGCGATGTACCCTAAGCTTTATATAATAGCTCGTCGGTGCGTTTATCTTTTAGGCACATCGGTACCAGCAGAGCGCCTCTGGTTGACGACCTCGCGCCTGTCAAAACTATTGTTCCTGAAGTCGGAAATGAACAAATAAAATAAAAATATATATTCTTTTCACTGATTTGCACTTTTATTTATTAATTCATTATTATTGTTATTATAAGGCATTTGTATTACATATTTACATATTAACATACTACAAAATTAACCGGTTTAGTTAAAATATTGAAAAACCCTTCGATTATTCGATTATTTTGCTTTTCCTTCGATTAATTGCAATTAATAATCGCTCGGTTTCAATTAATCATATGATTCATTAATCGATTAATGAATTTTTTTTCCCATCACTAGTCCTGACCTGCCGTCATCCAAGACGTTTGATGAATTATGCGAGATGCTACACACGCACTATACACCGCCAGTAATAGTGTTTCATGAAAGGAAAAAGTTCCATTTGGCCATCAAAGCAGGTGATGAGACTATATCAGCGTGGCATGCCAGAGTAAAGCAATTGACTCTGAGCTGCAAGTTTGGCATACACTTGAATGCATTTGTCTTTGATAAATTCGTAATGGGCATGCCATTGATAATGTTCGAAAAGTTCTGCGAAGAAGAAGAGTCTATCACCATACAAAAGCTTTGAAAAAGGCACTCATAATGGAAACGAAGATGAACACAAAAGGGATCTTTGGAGCTACTGAAGGAGCAGACACAATCAACTTGGTAAAAGGCGGAAGACACAACAGAGCAACTAAGAGCAGCATCGCCGAATCAGCACCAAAGACGAAACCTTGAATACATTGTGGCTGGCGCAATCATGAATCGAGTGTATGCAGATTTAAAAATGGCGTGCGTTAAAGTCGGGCGCAGACGACTTTGGGATACCCTGTACCACCACATTGCAATTAAGTCCGACACATTGCTTAAAACCTCCAAAAGATATTTTATTCGGCAAATTAAAAAAAAAGAAATCAGTCGAATTTCGCACCAAACAATTTTTTTGACCGATCGGTCCTATGGGGACTATATGATATAGTCAACCGATTTTGATCAAATTTAGTACACTGATTGGGAACTATAAAAAACTTCCGACTGCCAAATTTGGTTCCGATATCTTCAAAACCAAACGAAACGCAATGAATTTTGTAAAAAAAAACGTTTTTGACCGACTGTTCCTATGGGAGCTATATAATATAGTCAACCGATTTTGATCAAATTTGCTACAGTGCTTGGGTACTCTAAAAGACTTCTTAATGCCAAAATTGCCAACAATATCTTTACAAACAAACGAAACGCAACGAATTTTGTACAAAAAACGATTTTTTGACCGATTGGTCCTATGGGAGCTATATGATATAGTCAACCGATTTTGATCAAATTTGGAACAGTGCTTGGGAGCTCTAAAAAACTTCTTAATGCCAAATTTGGTTACGGTATCTTCACAAACAAACGAATCACAACGAATTTTGCACAAAACACGTTTTTTTGACCGATTGGTCCTATGGGAGCTATATGATATAGTCATCCGATTTTGATCAAATTTGCTGCAGTGCTTGGGAACTCTAAAAAACTTCTAAATGCCAAATTTGGTTACGATATCTTCACAAACAAACGAAACACAACGAATTTTGTACAAAAAAACATTTTTTCGACCGATCGATCCTATGGGAGCTATATGATATAGTCAACCGATTTTGATAAAATTTGGTACAGTGCTGGGGGTCTCTAAAAAACTTCCGGTTGCCAAATTTGGTTATGATATCTTCATAAACAAACGAATTATCCATCTAAAACTTTTGCTTTTTTTCGAGGTCCTCTGAAACACCCCTATGGGAGCTATATAATGTAACCCCGATATCAAAAAAATAAAATAAACTTGTCTCCTATGGATTAATAAGGGATCTTATCTGAAAGTTTGGTTGCTCTAGCTCTTACCATCTCTGAGATCTAGGCGTTCATACGGACAGACGGACAGACGGACATGGGTATATCGACTTCTCGTGTCACACTGATCATACTTTAGGTAACTTTGGGGGGTCTCCGACGTCTCCTTCTGTACGTTACATACATTTTCGGCTTGCACAAACACAATATACCCTTTGTACCATACGGTACAGGGTATAAAAACAGCAAGTGTCACAACTGTAATATAGTTGGACATCTTGCCACGGTTTGTAGGAATAAAAATCAAAGATCAAATATTATTAACCATGTATCTACCCTTGAAACAAATTTTAATGAATTTTGTACAAAAAGTGTTTTTTTGACCGATCGTTCCTATGGGAGCTATATGATATAGTCAACCGATTTTGATCAAACTTGGTGCAGTGCTTGGGTACTCTAAAAAACTTCTTAATTTTCTAACAATATCTTAACAAACAAACGAAACGCAACGAATTTTGTAGAAAAAACGATTTTTTGACCGATTGGTCCTATGGGAGCTATATGATATAGTCAACCGATTTAGATCAAATTTTCTACAGTGCTTGGAAACTCTAAAAAACTTCTTAACGCCAAATTTGCTTACAATATCTTCACAAACAACAACGAATTTTGTACAAAAAACATTTTTTCGACCGATCGATCCTATGGGAGCTATATGATATAGTCAACCGATTTTGATAAAATTTGGTACAGTGCTGGGGGTCTCTAAAAAACTTCCGATTGCCAAATTTGGTTATGATATCTTCATAAACAAACGAATTATCCATCTAAAACTTTTGCTTTTTTTCGAGGTCCTCTGAAACACCCCTATGGGAGCTATATAATGTAATCCCGATATCAAAAAAATAAAATAAACTTGTCTCCTATGGACTAATAAGGGATCTAATCTGAAAGTTTGGTTGTTCTAGCTCTTACCATCTCTGAGATCTAGGCGTTCATACGGACAACCGGACAGACGGACATGGGTATATCGACTTCTCGAGTCACACTGATCATACTTTAGGTAACTTTGGGGGTCTCCGACGTCTCCTTCTATACGTTACATACATTTTCGGCTTGCACAAACACAATATACCCTTTGTACCATACGGTACAGGGTATAATGAGTTTGCTTAGGTTTTTAAAAAAGAGTTAGGTTAGGTAAAATATCACTAAAAATCTCTGATGAGGCTAAGCCGACTTTTCACAAACCAAGACCATTGCCTGTGGCTTGGAAAGCTAAAGTAGAGGAGAAGATCAGGGAACTTGTCAAGTCAGACATGCTCGAAATAGTCGATGGTGCTGAATGGGGCACACCACAAGTGCCAATCTTAAAACCAAATGGTGATTTGAGACTGTGTGCAAACTATAAGGTAACAATAAACAAATACCTTTTAGATTTCAAATATCCTTTGCCAAGAATTGATAAATATTTACGTCACTTGAAGGAGGGAAAGTGTTCACCAAATTAGATCTGTCTCAAGCATACAACCAACTGTTCTTAGACACCGAGTCGCAGTTGCTATGTACTTGGAGCACTCACATAGGAGTTTTTAAAGTTAAGCGGTTACCATTTGGCATAAAAGCAGCAGCCGCGATCTTTCAAAAAACCATAGAAAATCTTCTACGCTGTATTCCTAATGCTGTCGTTTACCAAGACGATATTACAATTACAGGTACAGACATGAAGTCCTATTAGAAACTTTGAGATTAAATGAGAAAAAATTTCAGTTTTTTCAAAAACAGGTGTCATATTTAGGTTTCACAATTGATGAATATGGAATCAAGAAAATTGGGAAAGAACTTCGTGTATTACACTAGTTTACACGAAAAATGAACCTTCGTAAAAAAGTGTTTTTTAGGGTAATTTGGGGTCGAGAAACACGAAAATGGCAACCTTTTTTTTTTCTTAAGCACCGTTTTCGAGATATTTTCGAAAAACATGTTTTGGGCACTTATTTCAGTTATTTTTCAATATCTCGTGTACAAAATTTTGTATCGATATGAAAGATGATTAGATCGAAAGGTATTGATTTGCTCTTTACAGTGATATATAATTATGTACAGATTAAGTCAAAATTATAGAAGTTACAAGCAACCAAACTCGAAAATGTTTACCATTTTTCAAAATTACAAACTTTTGGATTGCCCTTTATTAACGAAAAAAAATATTTAAAAAATATATTAAGCCTTAATCTGAAAGAGAATTCTTTTACGAACATTTCGAGTCGAAGATCTTCGTAATCGGATAGGAACTGTAGATGTTATGGAACCATGAATGAAAAAACACGACTACAGCTGCATACAAATGCGTGAAGACGAAAATGAACGCAAATGAAAAACTTTGACTGAAAAATTTTTTTTTCTTACAAAAGTGTGAATGAGTGAAGATTGGTACTTTCGAATATGGTTCCATAACATCTACAATTCTTACCCGATTTTAAAGATCTTAGACTCGAAATGTTCGTAAAAGGATTCTCTTTCAGTTTAAAGCTAAACATAATTTTTAAAAAATTTTTTTCGTTAATAACAAGCAAGTCGAAAATTAGTAATTTTGAAAATTGGTCGAAAATTACACTTTTTTTCGAATTTGGTTGCTTGTAACTTCTATAATTTTGAATTAATCTGTACATAATTATATATCACTGTAAAGAGCAAATCAATACCTTTCGATCTAATTGTCTTTCATTTTGATACAAAATTTTGTTCACGAGATATTGAAAAATAACTGAAATAAGTGCCCAAAAACATGTTTTTCGAAAATATCTCGAAAACGGTGCTTAAGAAAAAAAAAAGGTTCACTCGATGACCCTTAAATTTGTAAACTAGTGTTATTAATGCACCGGTACCTACCAATGTATCCGAAGTCAGAGCATTCACGGGCACGGTGAACTATTATTCAAAGTTCATTGATAGATTTGCGGAGAAAATGCACCCGCTCTATCAGCTGTTAAAGAAGGATACTTAATTTACCTGGAGTAAAGAGTCATCAAGAAGGATATCTTGTCAGACAATTTGTTAATACATTTTAATCAAAAATTGGAAATCATATCAACAACTGACGCATGCAACAATGCAGTGGCGGGAATTCTGTCACACAGATGCGATGACAATGTGCTGAGACCTATAGCCTTTGTTTCCAGAGCTTTGCAAGCTGCTGAGAAAAGGTATAGCACGATCGAAAAGGAAGCTTTAGCAATTGTTTATTCCATCATAAAGCTGAAACAGTATTTACTGGGCCAACAATTCACTCTCAGAACAGATCATAAACCACTTCTTTGCTTATTTGGCGAAAATAAAAGTTTACCTGTAATGGCCTCAGCAAGATTACAAAGATGGGCGTTTTAAATACAAGATATAACACATCAAAGGATCACTTAATGAAGCAGACTATTTGTCACGCATGTCGCAAACAATTCAAATTAATTCACCCTCTACAGAATATTCATACGGGAATTTTATAGCCACTAACGGCCAAGCCGAAATATTTGTTAAAATGTTAAAAAAATCAGTGTATGCGTCAATAGCTAAATCTCCAAATAAAGAACTAGAAACCATTGTCAACAGATTTTTAGCGGACTACAGAAACACAAAGCATTGCACAACTGGTGAAACACCGGCCAAATTATTTTTCAAAAGGAGCATTAGAACCAGACAAGATCCAACGAGTATGAAATTAGATAGAGTGGAACGACTGGCCGTTAA
The DNA here is from genome assembly GCA_018150985.1 of Chymomyza costata. Classification (NCBI taxonomy): domain Eukaryota; kingdom Metazoa; phylum Arthropoda; class Insecta; order Diptera; family Drosophilidae; genus Chymomyza; species Chymomyza costata. The sequence goes on along the minus strand of JAECWU010000003.1, from coordinate 6,619,149 downwards.
GAAAAATTTTTCAGCGAGTATTGAGCGATTATTAGGATTTTGCTCGGGTCAGTTAGCAGTTGTATTTTGCATGCGTGCAAAGAGCATGGCAGAAACACCCGAACACCATCGTCTGTACTGCTCTTATGTGTGAAGTTGTTGTTGGCTGCTGTCTTGCATATTTTGTTTTGGTTCTTCATTCATATTTGTTTTTCGCGCAACTAGTAAAGTGTGCGTATGCATGAATATGGAATCAAGGGACGGGGGGACATGTGAGGTTTTTTGCGTGTATTTGACCGAAAGGCAAATAGTTTTGAACAGATAGTAATTTTTGTTGTTGTTTGATTCTTTGTGTACAATGTACAAGGAGGACGTATGGACAATTTGTATGCTATTCAAAATTGATTCTTGATACATATTTAATATTTTATTGCTGCTGAAAAAAAATAAATATTTTTTGTTTAAAAAAGAAATATATATATGTAATAAGTACATGTAAACAACCAATTTTTTTTATAATTATTGTGATTATTAATAATATTCTTAATGTTACATATGTATATACATAGATACATATGTATGTAGGTACAAGATGTTTTCACTGCTTTTGTTGTTGTTGCTCATGCTGCTCTTGTTGTTGTTATGCACATACATATTTTTGTTTTTTGTACTTTGGAAAGTTACGACGATTTTTTGAATCAGTTTTTGTTAATGGATTACAAAAAACGTAAATGTGTCGTAAATGGTTGTGCTGGTGGGCTGCAACTATTTTCGATTCCTATTGATAGAAAAGAGGAGTGGTGCGAAAATGTCCATCTTAACGTAAAGTAACTTGCAAAAGATGCTGGCGTTTGCGATCTTTATCACTTTACTTTATTGCCGTGGGGCACACAAACTAACTTTTCATTCATATGTATGTGCCTAAACTCTACTTTGTTTCCATAACTAAGTGTATTGTTACTTCAAAGACTTTTTTAGTTTATTCTTTTTCGACGTCAAATCAATTTTGACTCCAATTAAAATTTGCTGAAATAAGAGAACCACCTTCCCACGGAAAATAAAAATACAAATATATATGGATGTAGTAGAAACTTTCAGTTTTATTTATGTATTTGTTTTTAAAATCCTGAAAATGAAAATACCTTAAAAAATAAAATAAAAACACTTTATTTCTTTAGTTTTATTAATTTTATTTAATTGCTTTTCAATATTCTCAACTTTCTTGCAGCTGCTTTATGCCTATTATGTATCATTTTAGTTTTTTTACCTTCTTCAATTTCTTCTAATAGCCATCTAGATTTTTTTCTTAATAATATTACAATAAGTCTCTTGAGTATTGTTTTCCTGTGAACGCTGCATGAATTTTCCGATGCAAACCAATCCGGAAATTCTTTATCAGTTTCTTGAATGCACTCCAGCATAATATTTTTACAAATATTTTGTTGGTGCGCATTGTTTTCAAAATGTTTTGCGAATACCCTATAGTGGATATTGCATATTTCGTAAAATTTGTCAGTAGGATTCTTTAAAAGCAAAATACTTTTGCTGAAATTGCGAGCTAAAATCAATTGTTCCGAATGCTTTTGAATGCCTTCAACTTTCGACAGATGCTTTTCGCATAAATTACACTTAAAATTGTGTTTTGCCACCAAATAACCGTCGAAGTATCTTCGTGAAGCCAGTTCTTCAGCGGTTTCATTCAATACATGGCCCTCTTCTTCAATTTCGACTGCTTCCTCGTGTATTTCTGGAGCAAAGTCAATTGAAGTGTCATTTGAAGAATACTTTGTGGTATCGAAACTGAAGTCAATATTTTCAAAAATGTCAATATCATCTTCATTTTCGCAGTTTGCACCTGTTTCAATTGGCTGCCTTATAATTTTCATAGATAAAAGTCGAGCCATTAATTATTGCATTTCCCTCACTGAGGGATTTGAGTTTGTTCCCAATTTTGATCTAAGTATAGCAAAATAGTTTTCTAAACTATCTTGATTGAAACGGAAGAGAAATACAAATTCAATTTCATCTTCAGAAAGAAGGTCTTCACACAAGTCATTTATATTTTTTAATGTATTTATAAACCCTTTCTAGCAAAAATTCTTGCGCAGAACTTTAATTGAATTTAAATAAACCAAGAATTTTACTAATTTTTCCTTCACGTCATTTTTCTTGCTGAGGGGAATTTTTTTATTCTTTTTAAATGATTTGCCATTAAGGAAATCAAATGCGTCATTAAAAGTTTCAATGAACTTGGCCGTAGATACGGCATTATTCATATTAAATTCATTGAATGCATTATTTGCATGACATATTTTAATGGCATTGGCTACAGATTTTGAGAAGACCTGCGCCATAAATTTTACTCGCATTTTCTCAAATGCGTTTGGATACACGTGTGTTCGGCTCAATTTTGGCACCATTCTTGTTGTAAGTGAGGCCTTATCAATGTCATATAGATTGGAAATAACTTTCCAGCTAACAACTCCGTCAGCAGTTTCTATGTTTTTCCGCATTAGACAATTTCTAAAGCTTTTCATGAGATGCACATAGTCGTAAAGAAGGTAAATTTTATTACCAAGAGTATCAAAAAAGTATAATTTATTATCAGTTGACAATGTGCGAAAAAGAGATCTATTTATTGGTGACTGGTCAGTAACGATTGCTCGAACTGTAAGACCAATTTCATTAATTTTCTTTAAATTTTCATACAAAATTGTTTGAAGTTTACGTTTATTTACGGCTGAAGTACAATAATATGATAAAATATACTTCCAGGGATTAATAATTCCCTTTATTTGGAAAAATAAAAAGGAGTTGGCCAATTTTCCTTCTCTTTCCGAATTACCGTAGTCAAAAAATCCATCTATTTGATCTGTGGCTTCATTATACTCCAATTCGGAGCGGCCATGAATTTCATCTATGACTAACACACAGTTTTTGTCTTTTATACTTAATGAATCTGCATGTTTCTTAATAAAGTAACACGCACCATTGTCTATTCCAGTGCAAACTCTGCGTACTGGCCTCCAATTTAATAAACTTCTTGGATGAGGCAAAGGAAAACCCAAGCTTGATCTCATAAATGCGTAGCACTTAGCAGATCTATAATTCAAGTTTAAAAGTACATTTCTTTCTTGGGAAAAATATTCTTTTGAATGCCTTTTTTAGACAAAAGGCTAATAAATGTTTTTGTGCTCTCATTTAAAGAGGGATCAATTGTTATAGAATTTTCTCGTATGTCTCTGATTTTTTTCAAATTTAACTCATTATTATATTGTAGCTCTTTCTTATATGCATAATTTTGTTGTTTTATTTCATCAAATTTTTTCAAAAGCTCATAATATTTCTTTTCAATTTCAAAACATTTTTTTCTATATGTGTTTTCATTTCTACAGTATAGCTCGCAACGAGGGCAGTACATCGTGCATTCATCTTTACGTATATTTACTTGAAAATAATTTTCCGGCAACTCAGCAACTGACAAAACACGTCCTCCAGACTTACTGTGCGATATTATTTTGCCTGAGTTAATAGGAACAGGTTCACTGTGCCATATAAGGTTTGGCTTATCTTTAAACAGATAGTTTTCAATACAGCCATTCTTTGTAGACATAGGCACTATTTCAGGGCCTTCATTGTATTTTCTCTTTTTTTTTTGTAAGTCATTTTCAGACATAGGCACTATTTCAGGGCCATTATATTCAATTGAGTCAGTCTTTGTAGATATAGGCACTATTTCAGGGCCATTATATTCAAAATATTCAACTAAGTCAGTCTTTTTAGATATAGGCACTATTTCAGGGCCTTCATTGCATTTTCTCTTTTTATTTTTTAAATCATTTTCAGACATAGGCACTATTTCAGGGCCTTCATTGTATTTTCTCTTTTTATTTTTTAAGTCATTTTTAGACATAGGCACTATTTCAGGGCCATTATTGATTTTTACTTTTTCAATTTCAAATTTATTGTTATTCAATACTGGCACTCTTTCAGCGCTATTTTCTATAAACATGATGGGATGTGCATTTTTTATTAATTTGTTATTAACTATATCGTTTTGATGAAAATGCTTTTTGCAAATAAAAAGCCATTTGTTACTTACATTTTCTTTTCTTATATTACAAATTGCTTTCCAGTGATTACGTTTTTCAACGTTCTGTGGAAAAGCAAAGAGTTTGTCCAGCGTCGAGGTTGCAATGCACTATTTCAGGGCCATTATTGATTTTTACTTTTTCAATTTCAAATTTATTGTTATTCAATACTGGCACTCTTTCAGCGCTATTTTCTATAAACATGATGGGATGTGCATTTTTTATTAATTTGTTATTAACTATATCGTTTTGATGAAAATGCTTTTTGCAAATAAAAAGCCATTTGTTACTTACATTTTCTTTTCTTATATTACAAATTGCTTTCCAGTGATTACGTTTTTCAACGTTCTGTGGAAAAGCAAAGAGTTTGTCCAGCGTCGAGGTTGCAATGCATCCCGCAACAGCATTTTCGAAATGCTAGGGAACCGACAAAAAACGGGCTATATTTGGGACCTTCCTTGTGTCCTAAAATAAAAATTGGAGCAAATTAACGAATATTCAGTTACGTGTGGGCATAATAATATAATTGGACAATTGTTTTGGCGGTAGAACAACATTTCCAATTACAACATTACTTACCCAATTCCAAAGTAGGCATTGCGCCTTTTTTTAGTTTGCGTGCCCCACGGCACTCATTAGTAAAGTGGCGATCGCAAACGCGAGCATCTTTTGGAACACTCTTTACGTTAAGATGGAAATTCGCGCACCACTCCTCTTTTTTATCAATAGGAATCGAAAAAAGTTGCACCCCACCAGCACAACCAGTTACGACACATATACGTTTTTTGTAATCCATTATTACTAAAAATTAAGTAACTTCTTCAAAAAATCGTCTTAACTTTGCAAAGTACAAAATTGTTATGAAAAGTGTAAGCGCTTGTGATACATGCATATGGACCTGCATGTACACATGTATTTGTAACACATACGGCATGCTCGTCAACACACCATCTTGGTGGTGGTGGTGGGGGAGGGGGAGGGGGAGGTGTCTTTTAACCGCTTGGTCAGAATTTGCAAGTAAAAGGTCATAGAATAAAAACATTAGTTAGAAGTATGTAAGGATATGCGTGCATAGTGACATTTATACGTACATACATACATATGTACATATGTAAATTGCCTTACGAACATTTTTTTGCTTTTTGCCTATTGCCTACGATCAAAGAACGCGGGAAAATGCGCAATGATACAGAATGCTTTGGTATGCGTACATATTTCTATGTATGTATGTATGTATGTACACCTTACGAAGGCGAGCTTGAAGGAAAAGCAGAGACAAGTGCATACGTTAGTATGTGTGTCAAATAGCGATAGGCAAAAAGTAAAAACGAAATTCAGCATCGCATCACTTGATCTGTAACAGCGAACGAAGAAGGTAAGTTTTGCGCGTAATATAAAATATGCATTTTTATTGATTTTATTTCCTTTTTTTTAGATGGCTACTTACACATATCATATTGCAAATTTTCACCAGGCTCCGAATAATCGTGAGCCTGGTGAGGGAGTGGACGGCGGTCCCCACATACCCGCACACATCCCGCAAGTCGGCAGCGGTGGGTCGCGCGGCGGGATTCGCGGCGGATGGCGCGGAGGCCAGCGTGGTGGGTTGCGTGGTGGGTTGCGTGGCGGATGGCGTGGCGAATGGCGTGGCGGATGGCGTGGGGGATGGCGTGGCGGATGGCGTGGCGAATGGCGCGGTGAGTGGCGCGGCCGCAACCAACGCAGCGGCGGTTGGCGAGGTGGCAATTTCGGCAGCAGCAGCTTTGTTTCTTTACCAGGAAATGAGGCTACTGCGGCCGAAATTGCCGCTCTGAACATAGAGCTCGCTGCAGCCAGGCAGACTATGGCCAACCTGGCCTCCCGTCGAGCCGCCTTAATGGGGCCCCAAAATTGCCGCGAGCGTCGTGACGCCAGGCGCCAACAACAACAACAACAACCAACACCACAGCAGCAGCAGCAGCAACAACAACATCAAGCACCACCACCACCACAGCAGCAGCAGGAGGAACAACAACAACTAACACCACAGCAGCAGCAGGAACAACAGCAGCAACCACCACAACAGCAGAAGCAGGAACAACAATAAAAAAAAATTTATAAATTTTTTTAAATAAAAAACTAAAAATTAAAATTTGATTCGTATGTGTATTTATTTCTTAAACAAAAAAAAATTTTTTTTTGCAGCCACAATAAATAATTTACATATGTATTAATGTTGTTACATTTTTATTATTTATTTATTGCTGACCGCAGGTTATTTTTTATACGTTTGTCCATATGTTAGTCGAATCGACTTATACGATTTTTAATTGTTTATAACTTTAATCCCAAATCAATTAATGCAGTTAATTGAATATCAAATTTCATGCTTTCAAAGATATACATTTAGCTTTTTTCGTTTTTTAAATAATTTATTCATACAAAAACAAAAGGCCAATTTGTGCAAAATCACAAAGAACAAAAATAATGTTAGTCGATTCGACTAACATTGTGTGTCTAGGGTTAACAACAACACACAGCAGCAAGAACAACAACAGCCGCAGTAAAATCAAAAATTTAGCAACAGGCTGGATTTGTATGTACATAAAACATAAATAAAACATAAAAAATTATAAGTTGATTCGTATACATATATATGTATTTATTTCTTAATTTCATATTATATAATATTACATTTTTATTAATAACAACAGCATAAGCAACAACAACAAAATATACATATGTACATATATATGAAACATTAAGAATAAAATTAATAATTATAAAAGAAAATTGGTTGTTTAAATGTACATATACATATATGTATGTATGAACATATTTATTTTTCACAGAAAAAAAAAATTATTTTGAAGCAACAATAAAATATTAAATTTTTATTATGAATAAATTTTTAAAAGTATACAAATTGTCCATTGTCTTCTTGTACACAAAGAATCAAACAACAACAAAAATTACTATCTGTTCAAAACTATTTGCCTTGCGGTCAAATACACGCAAAAAACCTCACATGTCCCCCCGTCCCTTGATTCCATATTCATGCATACGCACACTTTACTAGTTGCGCGAAAAACAAATATGAATGAAGAACCAAAACAAAATATGCAAGACAGCAGCCAACAACAACTTCACACATAAGAGCAGTACAGACGACGGCATTCGGGTGTTTCTGCCATGCTCTTTGCACGCATGCAAAATACAACCCGAGCAAAATCCTAATAATTGCTCAACGGGGCAACCAGCGAGTAAACGCTAACGGCCAGTCGTTCCACTCTATCTAATTTCATACTCGTTGATAAAAGCTTCAAAAGTGACAGCTACCGAAATACCGGGTGATTCAAAATAACGCAATTTGTGAAAATTCATACCGGCATTTGCAACGCCAGTGACACATATACGTACAAGCATAAGTACAAGTGTTTTATACACACATAAGTGTACAAATATATGCATAAACGTAGTGTCAAACGCACATAAGATAAATAAATAAATCGGCGGTGGTGGTTAATTTGGCATTCGTCGTTTTGTATTTCTAGACAATACGTCTAAATATATATTGTTGAAATAAACACATAAATATATTAAACAAATAAAAATACAAGTTATACATACATATTTATACATAAAGCTTTGGAAGTGATCGGTTTATCGATTGAAACATATACATATATACTTAAAAAACATATTAAAAAAAAAAAAAAAAAACCTACAAAATTATATTAAATATATCCATACATGCAAAACATAAAATAAAAATTGTTGCAAATAATTTGTAGTGCAAAGGTTACATTTTCTTCATATTCACTTTGACCGACGCTTTCCCGCCACTTGTTCGTTACAGCTTCATTTCGTTCTCTTTTGCTGTTTTCTGTAACGCATCTCTGGTATTTTCTATCCTTTTCCAGCAAACACAATCTTTAACATAAAGACGTTGTCTTTGCTGCGTAAAATATTCTCCCTCATTATCTCATTATCTGCTGCAATTGTCTTGCACGCTGCTCTCATTACTCCCGCTGTCTGTACTCTCGCGCTCACTTAGCGCTGCTTGTAACTGCTGTTACAACTCTGCCGCCGCTCATCCGCTGCTCTCAGATCTTGCAGTTCGTTTTGCTTGTGCGAGCGGCTCAGCTTGGTGTTGTTGTTGTTGTTCGCTTGCGCTCTTTATTCTTGCTTTGACTGTTGTGCGTTGTGCTGTTAATGCACATGTACAGTGGGTAAGAACATATTGTCTCAGTATTAAAATTTTTAAAACAAATTCATATAGAGAAAAACAAGTACTAATTAATAGTGCATATACATATGCATTTTAAAACCAAATTTAGCAGAATATACATCATAAATTTGAATCAACATCGTTAATACTAGAGTATTAATTCCACAACCAGTTTTAATTTTTTTTTTTTAAATTCAAAATATTTGTATGAATTTGTTGTTTGTTCAACGCGCTTAGACATTGATTATTCACGAGTAATTCTTCATTATTTTGGCAGCAGCTATCATATAAATATATCGTCATATTTGTTTTTTTGTGTTGTTTAAATCAAAGTTTAACTAACACACAATGCCGGTCAAAAAAGGCAAAATTAAGTCTATGTGCGATCGCGATTCCAGCAAGTTAGATAGCTTGCTACAAGATCACAGGAATGTTACAAATGATATTCAGCGGATAAAGATTTTATGCAAAATAAATCAAACATTATAGAACCCTTTGAAGTAGAATGCCACTTAGAAATTCTAAATCGTTACATTGACAGCGCATTCGAAACTCAAAAGGAGCTAGATAAGATCAATTCTGATCTAGTATCTAGAGCTGACTTAGAAAATTTATGGATTTCCACTAAGGCCTTATTGATGAGTAAGCTTGATCGACCACCGGCTTCCCGAGAAACGCAAGCTAACTCCACAATGATTGCTGCAATGCCACACACTAGACATCTCCCTAGCATGAAACTGCCAAAGTTCAGCGGAGATTATTCAGAATATAAAAATTTCATAGGACTTTTTGAAAATCTGGTCGATAATGATCCATCGTTGTCAAATATTGAAAAGTTCAACCATTTGCTTTCATGTTTAGACCGTGAAGCACTTGGTACAGTGAAGGCATATCAAGTCAGCGATGCAAATTACCCGAAAGCATTGTCAGCTGTTAAGCGAGTTTATGACAACAGTTGCTTAATTGTTTTTGATTGCATATCAAAGTTATTCGATCTTTCGAAAATGCAAGGGCCATCACCTTCTTCTCTTCGCTCCTTAATCGACACTGTCAGAGCCATTTACGAGTCGCTTTTATCTCTGGGCTCTGATAAGGAAATATGCAATGCAATGCTCATTCACTTGGTTATGGGTAAAGTGGATGCCAGCACTAGGACAAAATGGGAGGAAAGCCTAGATTACAGTAAGCTTCCACTATAGAATGACTGTGAATCTGCGTTAAACAAACGCTACCAGCATCTATCTGCTGAGGAGTCGTCAGGTGCGCGATCTTCAAGTCGCAAGTCGACTCATGACACAAGCAAACGAGGAATTTAGACCTCACTAGCTGTTGCTCAGCCAGTAAAAACTCAGGAACCTAAATGTAATTTTTGTAAATCAGATGACCATTTTATTTTCTCGTGCTCTTCGTTCCAAGCAATCCCATGTCAAAAAAGGTTTCAATTCGCGAAAAGCTATCCTTTATGCATTAACTGCCTACGAAAGGGACATTCGGTGACAAAATGTCGAGTCTGCTCAAAAACTCACAATTCAATTTTACATAGGTACTCTACAGAGTCTTCCCAAGCTACAGCTAGCCAACCATTGGTGGCTCAAGCTTCTCAAGTGTCATCTGTGAATCATGCCACAGACTCTAAAGACCAAGTCATCTTGGCAACGGCAGTCTTGCGAGTTCAAGATCAATTCGGGTCTTATCACACTGCTAGGGAACTCTTAGATTCAGGCTCTCAAGTGAACTTTATCACAGAAGAGTTAGCAAATAAGCTAAAACTGAAAAAAGATAAAAGGGAAATCAATTTGCTTGGCATAGCAAAATGCAAATCAGCAGTTCGACACTAAGTCAAAACAGCCATTGCTTCTCGCCTTAACTCTTTCGAGATGATGATGGACTTTGGTGTTCTTAAGACCATTTCATCATATCAACCCGAAAAACTTATTAACGTTTATGTTCCCAACGATATCGTGTTGGAAGATCCTCTCTTCTACAGGCCGCAGAACGTCGATTTGCTAATTGGAGCAGACACGTTCTACGATTTGCTTAGAGAAAGATATATAAAAAGCAGTAAAAATTCGCTAATTTTAAAAGCTACCGCTTTTGGGTGGGTCGTGTCGGGAAGATGCAAGACTGAAAGCGCGAACGCTTGCCAATCAACGTCGCTTATAAGCACGATTGATAATTTTGACTGCACAGACGCCACTGTCCGAAAAGTCTGGGAGTTGGAAGAAATTCCAAATACTACAAATTCGAACTCGTTTACTCCAGAGCAGCAGCTTTGCGAGAAATCATTTGTTGAGACAACAGTTCGTTTACCCTCGGGTCGTCTGAGTGTTACGCTTCCATTTAAATCTAGTGCACGGTGTCTTGGTTTGTCTTTTGAGACAGCCAAAAGACGCTTCTTGGCATTAGAACGAAGAATGTCGAAGCAGCCTGATGTGCGCCATTTGTACATCGCCTTCATGAAGGAATACATCTCGCTAGGCCACATGAGTGCCTCAGACAACAATATTCCGAGAGAGCCGCAATATTTTATTCCTTATCAATGCGTGCTAAAACCGCAAAGCTCATCAACAAAGCTGCGAGTTGTCGTTGAACGACATTCCTATGGTGGGTCCAACAATACAGCCACTTTTATACTACTTTATTACGGTTTCGCCTTCATCTGTACGCAATAACTGCAGATATTGCAAAAATGTACCGTCAAATCGAATTTGACGAGAGCCAGCGGAACTTTCAGTTAATTGTCTGGAGAGAATCGCCGTTAGATCTGCTACAAGTGTTTAGATTAATGGAAATTAGATGGAACCCCATCTGCACAATTTTTAGCAATTCAGTTCTTCAAATACTTGAGTGAGTTGCATGCGTCTACTCATCCTTTAGCGCCCAAGTCGTTGGCTAACGATCTTTATGTTGACGATCTTTCAACTGGTGCCGATTTATTAGAGGAGTTGCATATTTTGAAAAATGACTGTACTAGAAGCGTTCGGCCTTTCGCTAAATAAATGGTCATTCAATTGCAAGAAATCGCGATATGTCCCAACTAAGGACAATCCTGCAGACATTGTCCCTCGAGGTACCTCTGCAGACGAGCTAAAAGATTCAATTTGGCTCCAAGGCCCAAATTTTCTGCAGCGAGTAGAAGACACATGGCCCAAAAACCATAATTTTGCTCTTACAGAAGAGCTACTTAATTCAGAAACAAAAAAGTCCGCAACAGTCTTAATCGCGGCCGATGTTGTTTCTAATCTGATTATCGAGTTAGTAGAAAACACATCGTCATACTTAAAAATCCTGCGCATCGTCTCATATAGTTACAGATTCATTAATGGCAAATCTAATAAGCATGTTTCATTGGTGCCAACCACACCCGAGCTTAGGTTTGCATTTTTGACAATAGTGCAGGCATTTCAACAAACGGCATTCGCAGATGAGATTGCAAAATTAAACAACTCAAAAACTTTGCAGCCATCTTGCCAAAAGCTGGTTTTTGTATCCGCATAAAGATGGCAAACACATATTGTCGCTATCGCGAGTAGGAGGTCGTTTGTTAAACACACCATTGCCACATAATTCGAAATTCCCTTTGTTGTTGCCAAAGGGTTGCCGTTTCAGCAAATTATATATCGAATCATTGCACAAAACGAATTGCCACGCAAATGCCAGAGTGATAATTGGTCTCCTTCGCCAGCACATCTGGTTGATCAATGCACGGCAGGCGTGTTACTCAGTCGTCCGAAACTTTGTTCACTGCTTCCGCTACAAACCGGGAAACCTACTCGCTGATCATCTGCATGTCAACAGACTATTTCAAATCGGAGCGGAGTGGACTTCTGTGGTCCAATTCTCGTAACATTAGGTATACGAGGTAAAACTTCCATTAAAATGTATGTCGCGATACTCGTACGCTACACTACCAAAGCTGTTCATATTGAATTAGTTGCAGACTTAATCTCAAAAGGTTTTTTTATGTGTTTGTCTAGGTTTGTTGGACGGCGTGGACCTATCCGCAATCTAATGCGACAGCGCTACCAATTTTGTGGGTGCAGTTCGCATGCTGAAGAAGTTTATGGAAAACTTCAGCACCAACAAAGATGTCATCACAACGTTTACTGCAGCCAAAGGGATCAACTTCATCCCACCCAGAGCGCCGCATTTCGGAGGCCTTTGGGAGGCAGCCCTGAAGTCAATTAAAACCAACTGTGGCCTATTTAAAGTGCGCTATACACCGTTTTAAATTCTTATTAATTAGTTTATATATAAAACTAGAAAAAATTGTACAAGTAGAAAAATGAAGTCTGATGACGGCCATTCAACGCGGCCGATGTTGAATCATTTCAATATATTGTATTTCTTTATTTGTATCTGCAGTTTGCAGTATAATAACATAAGCCATACGCTGTAAAGTGAATGTAATTTTTGAACTCTTTCTCTCTGTTAATGCAATCATGTTACGCCTATGTTACGCTCTAAGCAATCACATACATATGTTCTACTTCTATTATAAGTCGCTCAGGATCATAAAGACACTCTCAAAATTTACATAATAGAATCCAAACGTGTGTTTCTTTACGCTCCTGTTCGGTCCACCTATATATATATATTAACAAGTTGCATTGTGCTACCTTGGCACATCAAACTCAATTGTTTTAATTGAGTAGTGTTTAAATAGTTAAACAAATCTCTTAAATTAAATAAAAGCGAGAAATATCTATATCTTCACCTTTGAGGCCAATTTTTATAAAACAATAAGACAGAAAAGCCGTAATGACATTATTTTATTAAATATTGGACATTTTTAAAATAAAATTTAAAAAAAGATCAATAGTTTTTTCAAATTTAATTTTTTGGTCCTGGTTGACATTTCTGTGGAAATGCCCAAATAGAATGAAAGAAAACACGTAACATCAGCTGTTGGCTGCTGTTTTTGTTTTGATCTTGTCTGTTCGCAAATACTATTTGCTGTTGTGCGCGAGTTACCATACACGGTGTGGCACCCCCTAGATCGCAGACCCAACTCCACCCATGGTCAGGCAAGAATGTAAGCACTACAAACTGCAACTAAGAAAATCGCATCAAAGCAGCAGGTGGCGTTGATGTTTAAAATATGACAAGGACGGCAACTATTGTATCGTCGTCTGTCTCTGACTCATGCGCTAAATACGTAAAATAGCGATCAGCTACCGGCAGAAGAACATTCTGGTACATTTTGTTTTTTGCGTTGTCCAGCAGCAGCAGTCGCCGTAAATTGTTTATTAAACTAATTACTATTAAGGATTAAAACAAAACTGAGAACTTTAACAACTAACAACAAATAAAAAACATTTAAAAAACATAAAAAACATTTCCATTTTTGTTGGACACACTTCAACGAGCTACTGGTACAGTGGGGGGCTCCCAAACGCTGGACCACGACACATATGTATGTACATGCGTATGTAACTGGCGCGCAGTTATGAAAAAAAAGCAAAATATGGGATGGTAAACTCGGCTCTCAGCCTCCTAGTAGCACTTTGTGCGGGCACATCCTGGGCAATGCATTCTACGGCGAACGATACTGTATTCCGTGAAAGCGGGGCAGCGGTGTTAAGTAACCACGGTTTGTAGCTAATCGAGAGCGGTGCACGTTCACAAGCCAAAGTGATCGTGTCTGTATGCCAAAACGGCGAAAGAGGACTTACAGTATGGCACAACATCAAAACCTTGGAGCCTTTCTGGAAGCCAGTTAGCCCCCAGGTAGGCGTCTGATCTCAGGTTAGAGACGGCCTGTTCACCCCACGTAGGTTTGGATGCGAAGATAGCAGCCCTATCACCAAACTAGAGAATGAAGGCTAGCGCCCTACAATCTCGAAACTTTTTTTGCTAACGAATCGTCAACAATGCCTCGGATACAACAACAACGACAAACGACGACGACCTTTGGCTATGGTAAAATGACTATGATTGGTTTTTGGAATATTAAAACACTTCGTGACAGTGATAACATCAACCCTACTATGAACTCCAGATTTCTCCAAGTGGAACGAGAAATGCTTCGCTACAGAATCGGAATACTCGGCCTCAGTGAAGTACGTTGGATGGGTGCCGGAGAGTACAAGTCGCCAACTAACAACTCGGTTTTATACTCAGGCAAAGATAACGATGGTAGGCACGAGGCTGGCGTGGGCATTCTTCTAACACCTGAGTCTAGGAAGAGCGTAATTAAGGGGAAGCCGATTTCTGAGCGGATGATGTGGGTGCGTTTTAGGTCGAGAGTACGAAACATAACTATTATCCAATGCTACGCTCCGACCGAAGGTGCTGAACGCGATCAGAAGATTGAGTTTTACAGCCAACTGAATGCGGTCTATGATACGATTCCACGAGGTGACATCATAATTATCATGGGAGATCTAAATGCTAAAGTGGGAAGCGAAAACGACGCTGTTAAGCATGTCATGGGTGCTCATGGTGTCGGTGTGCGCAACGACAACGGAGAACGTTTCATAGATTTCTGTAACTCACGCAGACTCGTGATCGGTGGCACCCTTTTCGAACACAAGCCTTGCCACAAAATCACATGGGTGTCTACGGACAGGCGTGCCTCTGCAAACCAAATCGACCACATCGCGATCAGCCGGCGATTCAGAAAATGTCTTTACGATGTGCGCAACAAACGTGGTGCTGATTGTGGGTTCGCTCGAGATCACTATTTAGTTATTGCTAAAATCTGCCTCTGCACAGCGGCTATTCGCGCACCTAAAGCACGCTCTCGGCCTCCTAATTTCAATGTTGCAAGTCTAAAGGATCCTACGGTGAAGAACAGCTTCCGGGCCCACCTGCGCGATGCATATAATGCTCTTTCTGCACCCGATGAACTTCCAATTGCTGAACTTTGGGATACACTTAAGAACGTGTTTATTGGCGCCGCAAATGATACCGTTGGTCCCATACCTAAGGGTAAGAAGCGTTGGATGAGCGAACAGACGTGGGAACAAATAAACGAGCGCAAAGTAATGAAGAGCAATCTTGTTGCTAGTGCTGATATGGAGGCCGAAATTATGTACCGAAAGAAGCAGAAGGAAGTACAGCGATCTGTCAGACGCGACAAAAGAAAGCGCATTAATGACCTGGCCACACGAGCAGAAGATGCCGCTAGAAACGGTGACTCAGCTACACTGTATAAGATCAGTAAGAAGCTGGTGGATAAAAACATCATTATCATTATCGAACACCCAGTAAAAGATGGCAACGGCAATTTGCACAACTCTGACGATGAGCAACTTCACCGATGGAAAGAGCACTTCTCAACAGTTCTGAACAACATCCTATCCCCCGAGCATGCGCGCAGCAATGAGGACGACACACCATCATCGCCTAATAGCCGGATAAGAACTGATACTCCCAGCCTATGCGAAATAACCGCGGTTATCAAACAAATGCCTCTGGGTAAAGCCGCAGGTGTTGACGGTTTACCCGCGGAGCTGTATAGAGCGGATCCATCGCTCGCGGCGGAGATACTTCGACCTGCCATCAAAGCAGCCTGGGAGCGAGAAACTTTTCCTAGCGAATGGAAGGATGGAATTATAGTCAATCTTCCCAAGAAAGGTGACTTAAAAAACTGCAACAACTGGAGAGGTATTTGCGTTTTACCGGCGATAGCAAAGATCATTGCGCGAATTATTCTCGGTCGCCTAAAGGAACATCTTGAAATGTCCATAGGAGACTTGGTACTCTCCTCCAGGTTTCCGGAGCGGTTTTTCGTGTGCTGATCATATCAACACGCTCAGATTAATTATCGAGCAAAGTGTGGAGTATCAAACAGAACTTTACCTTCTGTTTGTTGATTTTGAAAAGGCGTTTGATAGCGTAAATCGTGAATTTATTTGGTCAGCCCTGCGCAGAAGAGGAGTGCCGTGCAAACTAATTGCACTGATCAAGGAGAGCTACAACAACGCTAATTGTTTTGTTCTACATAAAGGCAAATTGTCTGATCCGTTTGCTGTACAGAGTGGCGTCAGGCAAGGATGCATATTGTCACCCATATTGTTCCTTCTTGTCATCGGTGATGTCATCAAAGACTCTTTCAACAACGACCGCCGCTGCAAGGGTATACAGTGGCAAATTAACAACAGGTACAGGTATCATCTGGCGTACGCTGATGATATTTGCTTGCTGTCGGGAAACATCACCGACCTGATGATAATGGCACAGTCACTCAGTGCTAGCTCTAAGCCTGCCGGACTGCGAGAAGACATCCCACCGTATGTTACAACTGATGATCAACAGTTCGAGGTGGTCGATAAGCTCTGCTATCTCGGCTGCATGGTCACGGCAGATGGAGGTGCTGAGTTGGATGTTGAAAACCGAATCAACAAAGCTAGAGCTGCTTACGGCATCCTCGCCCCCATATGGGAAAGTAACATCATCAGCTTGCACACTAAGATCCGCATCTTTAACTCCAACGTAAAATCGGTTCTCCTTTACAGTTGCAATACATGGAAGGTAACGGTTACACTCACTAAACGATTGCAAACGTTTGTTAATCGCTGCCTTAGGCGTATTTTATGCATTTTTTGGCCAACCACCATCTCTAACGAGGAGTTGCTCTCAAGAACGAGCCAAATCGATATTGCGTCCGAAATAAGAAGAAGAAAGTGGAAGTGGATCGGGCATACGCTCCGCAAAAACGACAGCAACATAGCGAAGCAAGCAATGCGCTGGAATCCCTTCCAGCAAGTAGGTCGCAGAGTTGGAAGACCACGTACCACCTGGAGAAGATCTACGGAAGCTGAAATGAAATCTCTGGGGTTAAACTGGAATGAACTAAGAATGGTAGCCCAAAATCGAGTTCGGTGGAAGTTGGCAATTGAAGACGCCCTATGCTCCAATAGGAGATAAAGGAAATCATATATATATATATAAGTATATGTATGTGCAAGAATTTGTTCATGAAATTGTTGAAGCCTTCACGAGAATTTTGCCGGCAAAATGTATGATTTTTTTTAGCTGCTGTAATTTTTTTTTTTTTTGGCATTCACAACAGCGTCCCGAAAGTGAAAGCCCGTCTTGCACAGGCTAAAACCTTCACCCCTTGTTTTTTGGACCTATTCTACCTCTGGGAAACTATTTAGCTGAGTCATTACATTAGAGGGTAGGGTCCGTCTTCATTGGTTATTAATCTACGTCGTTAGCCTCCGAGGCCTCGCCTTTCTTCTGTACTCGCAGTTCTGGATTCTCGTCGATTTTCTATTGTTGCTCTGTTGTCAAGATCTCGCTTTTTAATTTTTAGAACTTTTTCGGCAAACCTGTTTATGGTGTTCCAGTTTTCTACATTGTGAAGCATTTTATCGACCGCGTTCTCTGCATTCAGCTGTCCGACTAAAGTTTCAACAGACGCTCGTTCTCTGTTCCACCTCTCGCAGTGAAAGAATGTATGATCAGCATCATCTGTGGCAGCATCATCATAGATGCAGTTGGACGTCTCTGCTTTGCCAATACGAAAAAGAAACTTTCATCCGTGACCCGTGAGCAGCTGCGTGAGGTAATAGTTGACCTCTCCGTGGTCTCTCTCAACCCATCGCGTTATATCGGGGAGTAGTTTCGCTGTCCACCTGCCAGTGTTAGCCGAATTCCAGGCTTGCTGCCACTCTCGGAGAGTTTGTTGCCTTAGCTTGGTCGTGCTTACTCTTGTACTTTCGTGCTTGTTTGCTTCCCACAGCTTTTTTCGCTCTCGCGCTAATATATCAACGGGTATCGCTCCGCTGATAACTAAAACTGCTGCTTCAGACACAGTGCGGTATGCTGAAGCCACCCGCAATGCGTTGTACTGCAAGGAGTGTTCTCCTTTTGCTCTTAGTTTTCATAGCATCTGCCCAAATCTCGCTGCCATAAAGTAAAAGGGAGCTTGTAGTTGCCATTAGAAGCCTGCACTTGTTTTGCGTTGGTCCACCCACGTTTGCCATTAGTTTGCTGAGCATGCCAGTAACCTTAGCTGCTTTTGTAGCGGCGTGCTGTATTTGCGCCCAGTACGAGAGTCTAGAGTCGATTTTAACTCCCAAGTATTTCACTACTTTCTTCGTAGTCAAAGTCGTTTCGCAGGTTTGCAGTTCAACTTCCAGAGGGATATGCCTTTTCGTTAGAAGGATAACTTCAATTTTTTCAGCCGCAAGTTTGAGGCCTAGGTCCTCCAGCCAGGACAGCGTCCTCATCATTACTTGATTCAGCTTCCTTCTAGCTTCCTCTGTGTTTTTTGCTGTTATAACTGCTGCGAGATCGTCAGCATAGCCAATGAGAAAGGTTTCTTCTGGCATTTACATACGAAGTATGTCGTCGTAGCTGATGTTCCAGAGATCTGGGCCAAGTATCGATCCCTGGGCTGCGCCAGATGTGATTTGTTTCGTTTGTTGGCCGTCGTATATGAGCTCACGATCATTTAGATAGCTTTAAAGCATTCTTAGCAGATAGGCTGGTACTTCCAATTACCTCTTCAGAGCTTCCATAATATCAGCCCATCGAAGGCTGTTGAATGCGTTGCGGATATCAAAGGTTGCTAGCACGACTATTTGCTAACAGAAGGGACTTCCTCGTTGGGCAGATTCCACGCTTGCTGCTACGTCTTCTATGGCACCGATTGTTGACCTGCCGCTTCTGAAGCCGTATTGCTTGTCCGCGAGTCCGTCTGCCCGGTCCACGGCTGCGGTCAAGCGTATTTTTAGCAGTTTTTTCCAGCAGTTTTCCGGCGCTGTCAAGAATACATAGCGGCCTGTACGCTGACGGCTGTGTCGGGTCGCCTTTGCCCTTGCCTATTAGAGTCAGTTTTTGCCTTTTCCACTCTGTCGGGAAGTTACCCTCCTTGAGACACATATGTTCAGGAGAATATTTGGTCGTTCATCTGCGATTAGTTTTAGGACCTCCGTCGGCACGCCGTCAGGGCCAGGAGCTTTGTTGGCTTTAAGGCTTTTCGCGGCAGCTTTCAATTCGCTATCTGTGAAAAGAGGGATAGGCTCTTGCACAACAAGCTCTGGATCGGGTGACTGAATCAGGTGAGTCGGAAAGAGATTATCGACGATGTAGGCAACTGTTTCGCTATCCATATCTGGCGCTGAAGACCTAGCTCCAAGTTTCTGCATCACTATTTTATAGCCAAGACCCCACGAATTGTTGTTGATATCGCATCGGAGTTCTCCCATTTCGCTTTCTTGCTTTGGGCGATAGCTGCCTTAAGCACTTGTTTTGCTGCTTTGAACTCCGCGGCTTCGATAAGCGCTGGCCTATGCTTTCTAGCTCTGGTCAACTTTCTCCTCTTCCTTATGCATACCCGCCTAAGTTCAGCTATTTCTTCTGTCCACCAGTACACTGCTTTCTTCCTAGGGCGTCCTCCAATTTTTGGCATTGCGGCGTTACATCCTTGCGTTATTCGCTGCATACCGTAATGGACGATTGCCATGGCGTCGTCTTCAGCATTGTGTTGCTCGATTGTTGCGTCGATGTTAGCCAGTAAATCCTGTGGTCGGAGCTTTGCTGCATTCCACTTGCGAGTACCACGTCTCTGCGGGCCCTGATTGGATGATCCGTTTATCTCGATGCGGTAGGTGATATATTGGTGATCACTGCCATTAAATTCCTCGAGTTTGAGTTGAGTTTTCTAGAGATATTTTCTGATACGAGCGTGATGTCCGGGGTGGTATCGGCGCATCCAGGGCACCGAAAAGCTGCTGAAATAAACTGAAATTAATTAAAACATACGAATTTGTATTTTCATAAATTTATAAAAATATTTATTTTTTATTATTGTTTTTGCTGCAAGAATAAAATAAAACACACAAGTCAAAAATTTGTTATAGTTTTGTTCATTGTTTTTGTGGCTCGTTATAGTTGTTGATGCTGTTGCTGCTGTGATTTTTGATGCTGTGGTTGTTTTTGTTGCTCTGCGTGAACGTCCCCCTCTTCTTGCGCTCTAGTCATGGTATAATAAGCAGAGCTGGGCAAAAATAGAGCGGTCTGCCGTAAGTGCACGAACAAAAAGTGCCCGTTTGGGCTATGGGCTGCCCAGCTATGATAATAAGTAAGGTAGAGTAAAATTGCCTCACTCGAGGCCATATATTTTGTGAGAGCAAAGAAATGTGAGAGAGAGAGAAGCAACACACAAGCTGACGCATACAATACATACAATAAAAAACACGCGCAGCAACAGGCGACAGAACCTACCTCATAGGCATTCGCAACGAGATGAGTGCTCGGGAGCTTTTCACCACAGTAGGCGGAGCCTAAGATTGGTGAGCGAGCTGAGAGCGAGCTTTTATAGATGCTCAGCACGGAGCGTGGCTTAATCCTTCTCATGCCGTTGTGGCATGAACAAACACCATTGAGAAAGTTGTAACAGCTATTATCCTTAACCGAATAGGCCCCTTCATCAACTCGTCCCTACGGCACGAACAGAATGGTTTTCGCCCAAATCGCTCGTGCGTAGATCATATAAACTCATTGCGTATCATTATAGAGCAATCCGCGGAGTGGCGATCCCCGCTTTTGACACATTAAGCCGCGACGCCATTTGGCTAGCCTTACGGTGCCGAAGTATTCCAGATAAAATTATTGGCCACATACGCGAGCTATACACGAACGTATATTGCAGCGTACGCTACAAAGGAAAAACCAGCCAACAATTCAGTATTAACCAAGGCGTGCGGCAAGGGTGCGCTCTGTCACCGCTGTTGCTTATTACAGTTCTTGATGACGTACTTCAAAAAACCAACGATGCCTTCCCTTCTGCCGGCATTACTTGGCGTCCCTTTAAAAAGCTTCATGATTTGGATTATGCCACCGACATCTGTCTCTTGTCTCACACCCTACAAGGCATTAAAGGTAAACTTGAGCTCCTAGCGAAATGCGCCAAAAAAATTGGTTTAAAAATTAACTTCAACAAAACCAAGTTATTGTGTTTAGAAACTACCAACACCTCGCCGCTCGTTATACAAATAGACTGTAGTGTGTCACATAAATATCATTGTTTATGTTTAAATATAAATATATATAAATGAGTGCATGTATATACAATGTCTAAGAATGCAGCGCAAGCTGTTCCCACGGCAAACCAAAATCATTATGCAGCGCAAGCAATTTGTCGAATTTGTCGTCGTGAGCACCATACCCTCCTCCACCTGCGTTCGCCAAGGCGTCCTTCGCCCACTAGGCGTAGTGCTCGCAGACCGCCCAGGGGGCGCGATCTCTACCACTGCGCTCGCGGCCACATAGCCTACAGCCTTCTGCGGGGTCTGTCGCGCCGCACTCTTCCGGAGCACTGCATCCGCCTACTCTGGGGTCTCTTTTGACTCACAAGGGGACCCAAGTGCTCCCCACGGCAATAGTGGTGCTCGACAACGGCACGACGCGCTATGGCACGAGGGCGATGATCGATCCGTGCACGCCCATGAGCAGAATCAACCAGTCGCTGGCCTCCGCCTTCAAGCTGCCGTCCACCCGAATTGGGACCGAGCTCGCCTGCACGGCCATCATCGGTTCGCGGCTGGACACGGCCACGCGGCAGCAAGTCGTGTTCAAGGTCGACTCGCAGCTTTCCGTTAGTACGCCGGATCGTCAAATCGATGACGCTGTGATAATCCACTTCGGAGATATTACGCTCGCCGACTCCACCTTCTATCGGCCGTCTACGGTGTCCATCGTGCTCGGGGCTGACGTTTATCCTAACGTCATCAAATCCGGCTTCCTAGCCGGCCACCCCGGGCTGTCAGTCGCCCAGAGCACGGTTTTTGGTGGTATGATTTCAGAAGACTGGGCGTGTTGCTAGGAGGCATGGTATTAATTTTATACATTAGACCATCTAGCCAAACTCTGTCGAATGCTTGAGAGACATCCAGAAATATTGCAGAGCAGTACTCCCGATGTTCAAACGCGGCTCGAATTTCTGATGTTATTCGATTGACCTGCTCAATGGTGCCATTTTTGGCACGAAAACCAAATTGATGCTCTGGAATTTTATTATGGAGTCCCGATATGGGATGATGTCGGTTAAAAGGCACTTTTCGAAGAGTTTTGACAAGCATGATAAAAAAGTTATGGGTCTGTATGATGAAGGAACGGTGTGATCTTTACCCGGCTTGGGTATTATTATGATGATCGACTTTTCCATCTCTCTGGGAAGTATCCAAGTCTAGTAATCGTGTTAAACAGCTGACAGATAGTAAAAACGGCACAATGAGGAAGTTCAATAAGCATCTTTGGTGTAATTAAATCGCATCCTGGGGACTCCTTCGGCTTGAGTTGCTCTTTTATGATTTTAGCTAGCTCTTCCGATCGAAATTGAATAGCGAGTACAAAATTTTGTTCACGAGATAAGAAAAAAAAAGGTTTCCATTTTCGTGTTTCTCGACCCCAAATTACCCAAAAATACTTTTTTTAACGAAGGTTCACTCGATGACCCTTAAATTTGTAAGCTAGTGTTATGGAAGTCCATAAATTGGTCTCCTGTTAGTGTAAACTTTACACTGTAAAGGGAGGAGGACAGTATTCAGCGGCAAGAGTTACATTACCGCTATCCGATTGAACATTTATGGATGTGCCTTGTGGATAATTTGTTGCAGTTTTTTTATAAATGAAATATTTGATTCGATTTCTGATCAGAATTCCAGTTCCACCATGTGCTTTACCATCTGGGTGGTTTGTGTTGTAAGAGGAGTAGCCTCTTATTTGGAAATTATACTTATTTGTATGGTGTGTTTCAGCCAGTAGCATAACGTCGATATATTTGTCATGGAGGAATTGCGTTAGTTCAGGTTTGTGTCGTGAAACGCCATTGGCATTCCACAGAGCTATGCGTAAGGATGCCATTGATTACTTTGGTTGCATATGTATGTACCAGAGACCTGCAATGGTACACCGGAACTACTAAAACACTATTATGAAACAAACTCTTTTTCATGCATGCTCATTTTCAGGCACTTCAAAAAATGTCGTACTTGTTTGTTTCGTTGTGTTGTGATGTGTGTATATAAACACAGCATCATATGAACACACACATCTGAAATTACTTAGTACGTTTTTGTATGTACATACATGTGAATACATTTACTGTGTTTTATTATTGCGCTACACTGTACTTTTTGCTTTAGTTTTTTTTTACTATGCGTCTTATGTAAAAGCAAACATTGCTGATGTTGTTTAGCATCAGGTGAAGCGTAATTTAAGAGCCATTATTCTCTGATCCTGCGGCCGTCGGTGGCGTAGTGGTAGTGTACTCGCTTTACAAACCGAAGGTCGGCGGTTCGAGTCCCCGCAGTAGCACTGGTACATTTGCCTAACACTGGCATCGCTAGCTCAAAGACGATATTTGCCCAAGGAAGTCTCTATTAATCCAAGACACCGCCGTACGGATTCGGCTATAAACTGTAGGTCCCTATTCTCTTCGAACAGGTATTAATAGAGGCCCCGCCCAGAAGCGAGTGACAAAAATTGTCAGTCAGGGAAATTATTATATTCTCTGATCCTGGTGGATTTTTTAATTAATATGTATATGATCTCTCTACTAGCGGCTTTAAAATTTTCTGTGCAAAAAAAAGGGTACACTGTTACTATATACCTGCTGCCGACAGTTTTGAACTAAACGGTACTTATTGTAATGTATTTACACCCAGATGTTTGGAACGGAAGTAGTCTTTTTTATTTGCCTGGTTCTTCTTATCTACGTTTAACAATACTATTAACATGGTCCTTATTGTCTTTGTTTTACAGTACAATTAACATAGTTCAGCACTATGTAATCGATGCTTAATCGATTACATTATGTTAATATTCAATACTCATCATGCTCCCCCTAAGTTGGAGCAACTACAGCTATTTACATTATATCATTTTTTACAAATTTAGATAACAATCCATATTCTTATTAACAATTTAACTTCATTTAACAATTCTTTTTTTCTTGGCTCTGCTGAGCCAGCAACCAAAACAAATGCTCCAATAATCGCTCTACCAACAAAACAGAGCTCGACTATACAGACAGGCTTGGACCGCTACATACAAATTAAGCGAAAATTCCACGTTGGGCATTAAAACAAAAATAAATCGCGGCAACCCAAGCCGAACATCAACAGAGACCACCATGAATGGCAATAGATTTGCAATACTTGCCGATGCGTCCGATGAAATGCCCGCTGTAGCATGAAGGCGTCAGGAAAAATCCGAAACCGCCACCAATATACATTTGCGAGAAAAGTTCCAATGCTCTTAAAAAAAAAATTGTTGATCTTATTGGGAAAGATAACTTCCACATAATCCCACTAACTAAAGGCAATATCCATGTGACTAAAGTCCAGAAAAAATCCGAAGATAACTATAGAGTGCTCTACAAGTACCTAAATGAAAGCAGGAAGAATTTTTATACTTACCAACTAAAAAGTAGCAAAGGACTGCAAGTTGTACAAAAGGGTATCGAGCCTAATGTAACATCTGTCGAAGTCTCCGAGGCTCTAAATGAGCAAGGCTTCAATGCAAAAACCTTAATCAACATCCTAAACAAGGACAGAAAGCCACAACCTCTTTTCAAGGTTGAACTTGAACCGGAATTCATAGCTTCGAAAAAAATGAAGTGCATCCAATTTACAAATTGCAATTTTTACTGAACCGAAGAATCACTGCAGAAGAGCCCCACAAAAGGAAGGGCCCTGTACAGTGCACAAATTGTCAGGAATATGGCCATACAAAGTCCTATTGTACCCTTCGACCCGTATGTGTAGCTTATGGGGAGCTTCACGGCTTTGCAAACTGCCCATCAAACAGGGATGATCCTCGCATTAAAAAGTGCGGCAACTGTGGAGGGAACCACACTGCAAACTATAGAGGTTGTCCTGTCTACAAGGAGCTGAAAAATTGGCTAAGCCAGTGTGTGACATCAGGACGCTCACACAATGTGCCCAATACTTTTATACCCTCCAAAACTATCCCCGACGTATTCTTCTCAACAGCAGCCAGATCTTCTTTGGGCGCTGCAACAATCAACAAGAATGTAACCTTTGCAAGTGCACTAAAAATGGGTCAGGTAAGCTCTGCACCTAAAAACCCCATACCGTCCGTCCATAACACAGAGCAGAACAATGCATATGCTCATCAACCAGTAGGGCAGCCACACAGCAACTTAGAGTTACTGATATATAACATGCAACAACAAATGATGAATCTTATGACATCAATGGAAAAATCTATGCAAGAAATCGCACGAACCCAAAATATGATGGTGCAAATGCTTGCATCTATGCAACCAAAGTAATCAATGGCATCCTTACGCATAGCTCTGTGGAATGTCATTGGCATTTCACGACACAAACCTGAACTAACGCAATTCCTCCATGACAAATATATCGACGTTATGCTACTGGCTGAAACACACCTTACAAATAAGTATAATTTCCATATAAGAGGCTACTCCTCTTACAACACAAACCACCCAGATGGTAAAGCACATGGTGGAACTGGAATTCTGATCAGAAATCGAATCAAATATTTCCTTTATAAAAAAACTGCAACAAATTATCCACAAGCCACATCCATAAATGTTCAATCGGATAGCGGTAATGTTACTCTTGCCGCTGAGTACTGACTTCCTCGAATTTATGGACTTCCATAACACTAGCTTACAAATTTAAGGGTGTTTTTTTGGGTAATTTGGGGTCGAGAAACACGAAAATGGCAACCTTTTTTTTTTCTTAAGCACCGTTTTCGAGATATTTTCGAAAAACATGTTTTTGGGCACTTATTTCAGTTATTTTTCAATATCTCGTGAACAAAGCTTAGCTTCACTAACGAACTTGAATCTGTCCTTGTTGCTGCAGCCCGCACCTCAACCCCCGAAACGTCAAATGCACCATACCAGCAAAATAAATCGAATGTAGAAATATAGCAGATCGTTTTAGAAAGCGCCGCTTAAGACCACCAAAAAGCTTACAAAAGTATAAAAACAAGAGCAGGAGCACGTGCAACGACGATATATAGAGCAACTATCACCGTCTAGCATAAAGCATCCTTTATGGAAAGCACACCCAACACTAAGCTCACCAAAAGAAACTATAATGCCAATAAGGAACGCCGCAGGTTTATGGGCCCGAAGTGATAATGACCGAGCCAGCACATTTGCCGCTCACCTTCAAAATGTGTTCCAACCAAACCCAGCAACGAGCACGTTTGCACTGCCACCCCCACCAGAAGAAACTCGACTATCGCTAGAGCCTATTCAATTTCGATCGGAAGAGCTAGCTAAAATCATAAAACAGCAACTCAAGCCGAAGAAGTCCCCAGGATGCGATTTAATTACACCAAAGATGCTTATTGAACTTCCTCATTGTGCCGTTTTCACTATCTGTCAGCTGTTTAACACGATTACTAGACTTGGATACTTCCCAGAGAGATGAAAAAGTCGATCATCATAATGATACCCAAGCCGGGTAAAGATCACACCGTTCCTTCATCATACAGACCCATAAGTTTATTATCATGCTTGTCAAAACTCTTCGAAAAGTGCCTTTTACCCGACATCATCCCACATCGGGAACTTCATAATAAAATTCCAGAGCATCAATTTGGTTTTCGTGCCAAAAATGGCACCATTGAGCAGGTCAATCGAATAACATCAGAAATTCGAGCTGCGTTTGAACATCTGGAGTACTGCTCTGCAATATTTCTGGATGTCTCGCAAGCATTCGACAGAGTTTGGCTAGATAGTCTAATGTATAAAATTAATACCATGCTTCCTACCAACACGCCCAGTCTTCTGAAATCATACCTCTACAATAGGGTATTTTCTGTGAGATGCAACACCGCCATGTCTGACGGCCACATCATCGAAGCCAGAGTCCCCAAAGGCAGCGTACATGGCCCAACTCTATATCTTCTCTACACAGCGGACATCCCCACTAGCAGACAACTATTAACATCGACGTTTGCTGATGACACAGCTATTCTCGGTCGCTTATAGCCCTTCAGCTAGCCCTTCATCTTGTAACCGTGGAGAATTGGTTATCAGACTGGCGAATCAAAATAAACGAACAAAAATGTAAACACGTAACGTTTACCCTGAACAGGAGAGATTGCCCCCCACTTACACTAAATAATACTGTACTTTCGTACCTCGACAGACGTGTCACATGGCGCAGACACATTGAAGCCAAAAGAACACACCTAAACCTAAAGGCCAGTAACCTTCATTGGCTGATTTACGCAAAATCACCTGTTAGCCTGGACCTTAAGGTCCTACTCTACAACTCAGTTTTAAAACCTACCTGGACTTACGGCTCCCAGTTGTGGGGCAATGCCAGCAAATCAACATCGATTGTATTGTCATGTAAAGTTGCAATAGGTTTTCATCGATTACATTTTGGTATTAAATTTACATCGATATATAACAGACATCATCCAGAGAGCCCAGTCAAAGATCTTGAGAACTATCACCGGGGCACCATGGTACGTTCGAAATGAAAACATTGAGAGATCTGAATATACTACCCGTTAAAGATGAAATAGTCGAAGCTACGGCAAAGTACTACAACAAACTGTCTTCACACCCAGACCACCATGCTAAAGGTCTAACACGGCTATGCGACAGATCTCGGCTCCGCCGTAGGGATCGTCCACCCCAGCAACAATTATTAGGGGCACCATAACTTTTAATTAAAATAATTTAATTTTAATTTGATGTGTCGAAAAAATTCGTTATAAGCGCGACATGTGATTCATAAAAATGGCGTTTCGCAATATGTCAATTTAGTCTTCTCTTTGATTACGCGAGAAAAAGTTGAGTTGTTGAAAATGTCACGCCAATCAATTAAATTTTTGGGATATACAAGTTGGGAAGATTGTATGGCAAACTTAATACGCGACGATGATAATGTTGTGCGTGTTAGAACGCCATCGCAAATAAATAATTTGATAACAAAGCCTATAATTACCGAACCATTACGCCCAAAACCGACAAATTATCACCTTTTCGCCGAAATCGACGAGACGAAATTGGTGGAATGCTGTGACAATGCCGAAAAAAAGGAAAAAGCCAACTTAGAATGACGTTTATTCATGGAAAAGCATTGGAAATCGCCAACCGACAAGAACGCTATGATACACAAAAGAAATTTGGCTAAAATCATCCAGTTGGACCGAAGATCGCGTAACACAATGAAAAACTGCATCGATGAGTTCTTCTGGCCAATAAGCGAATGGCCAGCATTTGCTGTAACCATTCTATTGTGTTCGGGGTTCAATTATCACGACCGTCTCACATTGGCGACGTTCCTGCACGGCAACAACTTCGGAAACGCGAGCTTGGCGTGTAACATGATAAAATATTACAACGTGAATTACAGAGCCCGAGAATGGAAATCGAAATTGGGGAAATTCGAAAATCTATTTGTTTGGTTGAACAAGGCTTATGACGTGTGTGACCCAAGCTACCACCAGATTCGTCGAAAGTATTACTTCTACAGTATGATGACGGAACAAATGATGTTCTATAGTGGTGACAAGCGTGTGAATGAAAAGCCACAACAATATCAAAATTTAAATTGGCAGTTCAATGAAGGAAAATCACAGTATTCGATGTGTATTGGACATTGGTCATTTTTTTATTATAATTATTATTGTTATTACTACTTCAATGAAGGAAAATCACAATATTCGATGTGAATAAGACATTGGTCATTTTTTTATTATAATTATTATTATTATTACTACTTCAATGAAGGAAAATCACAATATTTGATGTGAATTGGTCATTTCTTATTATCATAATTATTATTATTATTATCATTATTGTAATTAACGAATGCAATGTGAAACGTTATTATTAACCCTTATGTGAGTGACAGGGTACCCGGGTACCCATTTCATTTTCAAGTAGAAAAATTGTATGGTTGCAGATAGTTTAGAAAGCTCAAACTTCTTGAGAACTCTTAACTGTTAATTGTTTTTATATTTTCATTGGTGTGGGTCCACTTTATTCCTTTGGAAGGGCGTGGAATATGGATATATTTTTTACACCTTTAAAAGAGTGACAGGGGTACCCGGGTACCCCAAAGTAATACATATGAAATTGCATGAAAGAATTATTATTATTTTTTTCTTATAACATTTTCTGGAGTATATTTCTTCCAAAAATGTGCAAATTTATTTTGAAAAATAAAAAAACAAATTTGTGCGCTAATAATTATAGGTTCTAAGGCCCTTAGGAGCGACCTACATACATACAAAGTGATTTTGTCTTTTTTATGTTATTTAATTTTTTTTTTTTATTTGAAAAAAAAAATATGTTTTACAATAAAAAATAAAATAATACAAAGAATAATTCATTTTAGACTAAATAAATAAAGATACGTAACTAAAAAAAAGAAAATTAATATAAGAAATCATTGGGAATCTGGCAAGCAGGTGTCGCATATGGGACGATTGGTTGAATGATCGCTACGAACAGCGTTCGAGCAGCTGGTACAAGCCTTTCGTGTCTTTCTTCTCTTTTGGTCTTGTTGTTTGCAAATATTGCAACTTCCTACAACTGCGATACGACCACTGGAGTCTCGATTTTGTACGTGGGACATTTCTCCTGTTACGTTATGCCCAATTTCTCGTCCAAGAACATCTTGTATTGCTGAGCGAGTAAGCAATTTTGCACATACCTTTGGATTTTGAACACGTTTTTCTATATTTTCCTTACGCAGCTCAAAGCTTAAATCTTTCAAAAATTTTCTGCGACGGTCACTTGAGGTAAATTGTGGATTGTGTTCCATATAAATAATGTATGCTGCCAATGCTGCCACATCGATAGCATTGTAGAATAATGCTAACGGCCATCGGTTTGTTCTGCGTTTAGTAGTATATTCTCCTAATAATTTATCCATATTATCAACGCCTTCTTTAGTTTGGTTGTAATACATTATTATTTCGGGTTAAGCAGTCAAATTTGGTTCTGTTTCAGGCTTTGAATGCATCGTAGATAACATAACCATAGCCTTTTTCTTTTTTGGCACGTATGAACACAAAGTCGCCCCTTTACTGAACACGAAGTTAGTATAATTTATTTTTCTAAAATAATATTTTTCAAAAAATAAACATATGTTATGCATACGTATAAATATATTTAACTGTCTTTATGTGGCTGCATGTTTGAGGGCAGGAACCGTTTGTTCTTTCGTACGGTTGCAAATAGTGTCAAGTTCCACGTATTTAATGTCCGCGCCAGTTATAAGGAAGTGAAGAAATTATCTGTTGTCACATTTCTTCCTGAATTTTTATATGCACTAACAAGGTCTAAAACTGTTCTTTCACCAACGTTTGTTTGACGATCGCCTTTTGCTGGCTTTCCTGTGTATAGCTGACCTTGGAGGGGATATGAATTCTTTGAATCACATGCCCAAAATATTTTTATCCCATATTTTTCTGGCTTCGATGGCATGTATTGTGTGAAGCGCGTACGTCCTCGATAACCATACAATTGCTCATCAATAGTAATACATTCGCCAGGCTTATAATATTTATGTGAATTAGAATTCAACATGGTCCAAATATCTCAGATTGCAGCAGCTTTGTCATTTGCGGCACGTGCCTGGCGAGTTACTTCGCTATCAAATCGTATGAAACGTAAAAGTATTTTAAATCTATCATATGACATGGCAGCCCGAACGAGAGGTTAATGATAAGGTTTCCACAACTTGGTCAAATGCTCCTTATTAGATTTGTGAACGCCACAAAAAATCAATAAACCAAAAAATGCGTCTAGTTTATAACAAAAAATCATTTAATGTCAATTTTAATTACAGTACGATTGGAAAAATATGCAATTTTCATACAATTTATATGTGGGTACCCGGGTACCCACTCTGGAGAAGGTGTTTTTTTTGTCACTCACATAAGGGTTAATTATGAAATGAAAAATATAAAATAAAAAATATAAAATGGAAAATTATAAAAATAAAAATAAATGCAACTTGCATTGCAACGTCAAACGTTGAACACATTCACTACGCACGTGTGCACAAGCGCATCTTTACGGCAAATCGGGCATCTAATTTTCAATTTCTTTTTCGGTTTCTCGCTTCTCGGTCCCGGCGCCGATAACGCCTCGCTACCAAAGCATCGAAGCATTCTGCGCAAAGGGCAAAGTGACCACATGGTTGAGAGCAGTATAAACAAATGAAAAGAAGCAAAAACATGCACAAACACGATTTTTCTGACTGTTTTCAAGTTTCGCTATTATAACAAATAAAAATGACATTACCGCGACAAATAAAAATCAATTTTTTTGGTGACGCGGTAATGGCAATTTGTTTTGCCATAAGCGCGACACGAAAACGTGATTTGTAATGTTCGCCCTTATAACAAAAAAAATTGTCATAACCGCGACATTTCCTTAGCCCATTCGCTATTATAGCAAACAAAAATGACATTACCGCGACAGCTGAAAAAACTTATTTTTTGGTGTCGCGGTAATGTCATTTTTGTTTGTTATAATAGCGAATGGGCTAAGGAAATGTTTTGCCACAAACGCGAATTCGCGGTTATGACAAAAATAAAAGACTTTCGCGGTATTGTCATTTTTTTTTGTCATAACCGCGAATCCCATACAAAACTCGGTTTCGCGCTTATGACAAAAATAGTTCGCGGTTATGGCAGGCGCGGTTATGGCAGTACACCCAATTTAACTTCATTTAACAATTCTTTTTTCTTTTTATATATATTGTACATAAATTCATGATTTTACGTTTCAAGTCTTCTATTTTACACCTTTAAATTTTTTAATACTTTGCCATCTTTTCTTGGCCTTAAACTCATTTTTGGAGTGTCAGAAAATACATCAGGCGAAGCCTCTACATTGTTGTCAGTATGGGTCGGTGATTCGCTGATGTTTGCCTCTCCCTCATCCCTGTCAACATCAACATCATTAGAACAGTTTCCCGCGCGTATCTGATCCGTGTGTCTCTTAATAGTGCGATTGTTGTGTGAGAAATTGCATAAATACGCTCGCATACCCAACTTCTTCAGTATTGTTTCTGGTGACCAACTGGGTTTATTGGGATCGCTGTAATCTCTGATAAAAACTTCCTGACCATGATTAAATTCTACTTTCCTACCCCCTCTGTAGTTGAGGATACTCTTATTCTGATTCTGTGTTATCACCTCCCTCAACGAAGGTGGTTTTAAAAGATCTTGTCTGGTTCTAATGCTCCTTTTGAAAAATAATTTGGCCGGTGTTTCACCAGTTGTGCAATGCTTTGTGTTTCTGTAGTCCGCTAAAAATCTGTTGACAATGGTTTCTAGTTCTTTATTTGGAGATTTAGCTATTGACGCATACACTGATTTTTTTAACATTTTAACAAATATTTCGGCTTGGCCGTTAGTGGATGGGTGTCCTGGAGCCGTTAGTATGCGGTTAATAGCATTCATTTTTGTAAAAAGGTTAAATTCTTCAGACGTTAATTGACGCCCGTTGGGGGCCATACCCAAATTACGTGACCCGATTTTCACTATTTTTGAACTCCTCCCGCCCCCGGTGACCAACCGTAGTATATGCCAAGAACCCCCCTCCCCCCTAATTGTCACGTGGTCCTACATTTAAAAAGAGCGCGTACGTTAAAGTCGGGCGCAGACGACTTTGGGATACCCTGTACCACCACATTGCAAGTAATTCCGACACATTGCTTAAAACCTTCAAAAGATATTTTATTCGGCAAATTTGGTTACGATATTTTCATAAAAAAAAAGAAATCAGTCGAATTTTGCACCAAACTATTTTTTTGACCGATCGGTCCTATGGGGACTATATGATATAGTCAACCTATTTTGATCAAATTTAGTACACTGATTGGGAACTATAAAAAACTTCAGACTGCCAAATTTGGTTCCGATATCTTCAAAACCAAACGAAACACAACGAATTTTGTAAAAAAAGGGTTTTTTTGACCGATCGTTTCTATGGGAGCTATATGATATAGTCAACCGATTTTGATCAAACTTGGTGCAGTGCTTGGGTACTCTAAAAAACTTCTTGATGCCAAATTTGCTAACAATATCTTTACAAACAAACGAAACGCAACGAATTTTGTAGAAAAAACGATTTTTTGACCGATTGGTCCTATGGGAGCTATATGATATAGTCAACCGATTTTGATCAAATTTGAAACAGTGCTTAGGTACTCTAAAAAACTTCTTAATGCCAAATTTGGTTCCGATGTCTTCAAGACCAAACGAAACACAACGAATTTTGTAAAAAAAGGGTTTTTTTGACCGATCGTTTCTATGGGAGCTATATGATATAGTCAACCGATTTTGATAAAATTTGGTACAGTGCTGGGGGTCTCTAAAAAACTTCCGATTGCCAAATTTGGTTATGATATCTTCATAAACAAACGAATTATCCATCTAAAACTTTTGCTTTTTTTCGAGGTCCTCTGAAACACCCCTATGGGAGCTATATAATGTAATCCCGATATCAAAAAAATAAAATAAACTTGTTTCCTATGGATTAATAAGGGATCTTATCTGAAAGTTTGGTTGGTGTAGCTCTTACCATCTCTGAGATCTAGGCGTTCATACGGACAGACGGACATGGGTAAATCGACATCTCGAGTCACACTGATCATACTTTAGGTAACTTTGGGGGGTAAAAAAAAAAGGTCATTGGACTACGTGACAAAAAATTAGACCCCCCCCCGGTCGAGTGACCAAGCGTGGTATTTTCAAGACCCCCTCCCCCCCCCTAAACGGGTCACGTAATTTGGGTATGGCCCCTTGTCACTAACTAATGTTTCTACTAAGCCATATCTGCAAAACAATTCTCGTAGCTTTGACACTTTGAAATGTGACATGATGTTTCTTGTGACAACAACTTCTGGCCATTTGGATAGAGAGTCTACGACAACGAACAAATACTGGTCTTTAATGGGTCCAGCAAAGTCGATGTGTATCCTTTTCCAGACGCCAGTCTCTGGTTCCCATGGGATGAGAACGCTCTTTTCAGGATTGCCTTGTAACTCCTGACATGGCATACAACCTTTTATTAACTTTTCTATGTCATTGTCCAAACCTGGCCACCATACATACGATCTAGGAAGGGCTTTTGTTTTAACTATTCATAAATGTGACGTGTGCAAACAGGTGAGTACTTCTTGCTGTAATTTTTTGGGAATAACGGTTCGATAACCCCATATTATACTTCCGTACTCAACAGATAGCTCGTTTTCTTTTATTTTGTAGGGCTTATACTCTTCTCCTTGCATTTGGCCTGTCGTGCCCATTCCAATGGCTTCTGCTACATTATATAGAACTGAGTCACGCCTCGTTTGAACAGTAATTGTCTTGAAATCAAGACCAATGTGATTATTTTTATTGATAAAATTCCCGTATGAATATTCTGTAGAGGGTGAATTAATTTGAATTGTTTGCGACATGCGTGACAAATAGTCTGCTTCATTAGGTGATCCTTTGATGTGTTATATCTTGTATTTAAAACGCCCATCTTTGTAATCTTGCTGAGGCCATTACAGGTAAACTTTTATTTTCGCCAAATAAGCAAAGAAGTGGTTTATGATCTGTTCTGAGAGTGAATTGTTGGCCCAGTAAATACTGTTTCAGCTTGCCATTACCAACTTCTTCTGTATTGTTTCTGGTGACCAACTGGGTTTATTGGGATCGCTGTAATCTCTGATAAAAACTTCCTGACCATGATTAAATTCGACTTTCCTACCCCCTCTGTAGTTGAGGATACTCTTATTCTGATTCTGTATTATCACCTCTCTCAACGAAGGTGGTTTTAAAAGATCTTGCAACGAGTATGAAATTAGATAGAGTGGAACGACTGGCCGTTAGCGTTTACTCGCTGGTTGCCCCGTTGAGCAATTATTAGGATTTTGCTCGGGTTGTATTTTGCATGCGTGCAAAGAGCATGGCAGAAACACCCGAATGCCGTCGTCTGTACTGCTCTTATGTGTGAAGTTGTTGTTGGCTGCTGTCTTGCATATTTTGTTTTGGTTCTTCATTCATATTTGTTTTTCGCGCAACTAGTAAAGTGTGCGTATGCATGAATATGGAATCAAGGGACGGGGGGACATGTGAGGTTTTTTGCGTGTATTTGACCGAAAGGCAAATAGTTTTGAACAGATAGTAATTTTTGTTGTTGTTTGATTCTTTGTGTACAAGAAGACAATGGACAATTTGTATACTTTTAAAAATTTATTCATAATAAAAATTTAATATTTTATTGTTGCTTCAAAAAATAATTTTTTTTTTCTGTGAAAAATAAATATGTTCATACATACATATATGTATATGTACATTTAAACAACCAATTTTCTTTTATAATTATTAATTTTATTCTTAATGTTTCATATATATGTACATATGTATATTTTGTTGTTGTTGCTTATGCTGTTGTTATTAATAAAAATGTAATATTATATAATATGAAATTAAGAAATAAATACATATATATGTATACGAATCAACTTATAATTTTTTATGTTTTATTTATGTTTTATGTACATACAAATCCAGCCTGTTGCTAAATTTTTGATTTTACTGCGGCTGTTGTTGTTCTTGCTGCTGTGTGTTGTTGTTAACCCTAGACACACAATGTTAGTCGAATCGACTAACATTATTTTTGTTCTTTGTGATTTTGCACAAATTGGCCTTTTGTTTTTGTATGAATAAATTATTTAAAAAACGAAAAAAGCTAAATGTATATCTTTGAAAGCATGAAATTTGATATTCAATTAACTGCATTAATTGATTTGGGATTAAAGTTATAAACAATTAAAAATCGTATAAGTCGATTCGACTAACATATGGACAAACGTATAAAAAATAACCTGCGGTCAGCAATAAATAAATAATAAAAATGTAACAACATTAATACATATGTAAATTATTTATTGTGGCTGCAAAAAAAAATTTTTTTTTGTTTAAGAAATAAATACACATACGAATCAAATTTTAATTTTTAGTTTTTTATTTAAAAAAATTTATAAATTTTTTTTATTGTTGTTCCTGCTTCTGCTGTTGTGGTGGTTGCTGCTGTTGTTCCTGCTGCTGCTGTGGTGTTAGTTGTTGTTGTTCCTCCTGCTGCTGCTGTGGTGGTGGTGGTGCTTGATGTTGTTGTTGCTGCTGCTGCTGCTGTGGTGTTGGTTGTTGTTGTTGTTGTTGGCGCCTGGCGTCACGACGCTCGCGGCAATTTTGGGGCCCCATTAAGGCGGCTCGACGGGAGGCCAGGTTGGCCATAGTCTGCCTGGCTGCAGCGAGCTCTATGTTCAGAGCGGCAATTTCGGCCGCAGTAGCCTCATTTCCTGGTAAAGAAACAAAGCTGCTGCTGCCGAAATTGCCACCTCGCCAACCGCCGCTGCGTTGGTTGCGGCCGCGCCACTCACCGCGCCATTCGCCACGCC
This sequence comes from Chymomyza costata, assembly GCA_018150985.1. NCBI lineage: Eukaryota > Metazoa > Arthropoda > Insecta > Diptera > Drosophilidae > Chymomyza > Chymomyza costata. The sequence goes on along the minus strand of JAECWU010000003.1, from coordinate 6,582,469 downwards.
ATCCGCCACGCCATCCCCCACGCCATCCGCCACGCCATTCGCCACGCCATCCGCCACGCAACCCACCACGCTGGCCTCCGCGCCATCCGCCGCGAATCCCGCCGCGCGACCCACCGCTGCCGACTTGCGGGATGTGTGCGGGTATGTGGGGACCGCCGTCCACTCCCTCACCAGGCTCACGATTATTCGGAGCCTGGTGAAAATTTGCAATATGATATGTGTAAGTAGCCATCTAAAAAAAAGGAAATAAAATCAATAAAAATGCATATTTTATATTACGCGCAAAACTTACCTTCTTCGTTCGCTGTTACAGATCAAGTGATGCGATGCTGAATTTCGTTTTTACTTTTTGCCTATCGCTATTTGACACACATACTAACGTATGCATTTGTCTCTGCTTTTCCTTCAAGCTCGCCTTCGTAAGGTGTACATACATACATACATACATAGAAATATGTACGCATACCAAAGCATTCTGTATCATTGCGCATTTTCCCGCGTTCTTTGATCGTAGGCAATAGGCAAAAAGCAAAAAATGTTCGTAAGGCAATTTACATATGTACATATGTATGTATGTACGTATAAATGTCACTATGCACGCATATCCTTACATACTTCTAACTAATGTTTTTATTCTATGACCTTTTACTTGCAAATTCTGACCAAGCGGTTAAAAGACACCTCCCCCTCCCCCTCCCCCACCACCACCACCAAGATGGTGTGTTGACGAGCATGCCGTATGTGTTACAAATACATGTGTACATGCAGGTCCATATGCATGTATCACAAGCGCTTACACTTTTCATAACAATTTTGTACTTTGCAAAGTTAAGACGATTTTTTGAAGAAGTTACTTAATTTTTAGTAATAATGGATTACAAAAAACGTATATGTGTCGTAACTGGTTGTGCTGGTGGGGTGCAACTTTTTTCGATTCCTATTGATAAAAAAGAGGAGTGGTGCGCGAATTTCCATCTTAACGTAAAGAGTGTTCCAAAAGATGCTCGCGGTTGCGATCGCCACTTTACTAATGAGTGCCGTGGGGCACGCAAACTAAAAAAAGGCGCAATGCCTACTTTGGAATTGGGTAAGTAATGTTGTAAATGGAAATGTTGTTCTACCGCCAAAACAATTGTCCAATTATATTATTATGCCCACACGTAACTGAATATTCGTTAATTTGCTCCAATTTTTATTTTAGGACACAAGGAAGGTCCCAAATATAGCCCGTTTTTTGTCGGTTCCCTAGCATTTCGAAAATGCTGCATTGCGGGATGCATTGCAACCTCGACGCTGGACAAACTCTTTGCTTTTCCACAGAACGTTGAAAAACGTAATCACTGGAAAGCAATTTGTAATATAAGAAAAGAAAATGTAAGTAACAAATGGCTTTTTATTTGCAAAAAGCTTTTTCATCAAAACGATATAGTTGATAACAAATTAATAGAAAATGCACATCCCATCATGTTTATAGAAAATAGCGCTGAAAGAGTGCCAGTATTGAATAACAATAAATTTGAAATTGAAAAAGTAAAAATCAATAATGGCCCTGAAATAGTGCCTATGTCTAAAAATGACTTAAAAAATAAAAAGAGAAAATACAATGAAGGCCCTGAAATAGTGCCTATGTCTGAAAATGATTTAAAAAATAAAAAGAGAAAATGCAATGAAGGCCCTGAAATAGTGCCTATATCTAAAAAGACTGACTTAGTTGAATATTTTGAATATAATGGCCCTGAAATAGTGCCTATATCTACAAAGACTGACTCAATTGAATATAATGGCCCTGAAATAGTGCCTATGTCTGAAAATGACTTACAAAAAAAAAGAGAAAAATACAATGAAGGCCCTGAAATAGTGCCTATGTCTACAAAGAATGGCTGTATTGAAAACTATCTGTTTAAAGATAAGCCAAACCTTATATGGCACAGTGAACCTGTTCCTATTAACTCAGGCAAAATAATATCGCACAGTAAGTCTGGAGGACGTGTTTTGTCAGTTGCTGAGTTGCCGGAAAATTATTTTCAAGTAAATATACGTAAAGATGAATGCACGATGTACTGCCCTCGTTGCGAGCTATACTGTAGAAATGAAAACACATATAGAAAAAAATGTTTTGAAATTGAAAAGAAATATTATGAGCTTTTGAAAAAATTTGATGAAATAAAACAACAAAATTATGCATATAAGAAAGAGCTACAATATAATAATGAGTTAAATTTGAAAAAAATCAGAGACATACGAGAAAATTCTATAACAATTGATCCCTCTTTAAATGAGAGCACAAAAACATTTATTAGCCTTTTGTCTAAAAAAAGGCATTCAAAAGAATATTTTTCCCAAGAAAGAAATGTACTTTTAAACTTGAATTATAGATCTGCTAAGTGCTACGCATTTATGAGATCAAGCTTGGGTTTTCCTTTGCCTCATCCAAGAAGTTTATTAAATTGGAGGCCAGTACGCAGAGTTTGCACTGGAATAGACAATGGTGCGTGTTACTTTATTAAGAAACATGCAGATTCATTAAGTATAAAAGACAAAAACTGTGTGTTAGTCATAGATGAAATTCATGGCCGCTCCGAATTGGAGTATAATGAAGCCACAGATCAAATAGATGGATTTGTTGACTACGGTAATTCGGAAAGAGAAGGAAAATTGGCCAACTCCTTTTTATTTTTCCAAATAAAGGGAATTATTAATCCCTGGAAGTATATTTTATCATATTATTGTACTTCAGCGGTAAATAAACGTAAACTTCAAACAATTTTGTATGAAAATTTAAAGAAAATTACCAATAAATAGATCTCTTTTTCGCACATTGTCAACTGATAATAAATTATACTTTTTTGATACTCTTGGTAATAAAATTTACCTTCTTTACGACTATGTGCATCTCATGAAAAGCTTTAGAAATTGTCTAATGCGGAAAAACATAGAAACTGCTGACGGAGTTGTTAGCTGGAAAGTTATTTCCAATCTATATGACATTGATAAGGCCTCACTTACAACAAGAATGGTGCCAAAATTGAGCCGAACACACGTGTATCCAAACGCATTTGAGAAAATGCGAGTAAAATTTATGGCGCAGGTCTTCTCAAAATCTGTAGCCAATGCCATTAAAATATGTCATGCAAATAATGCATTCAATGAATTTAATATGAATAATGCCGTATCTACGGCCAAGTTCATTGAAACTTTTAATGACGCATTTGATTTCCTTAATGGCAAATCATTTAAAAAGAATAAAAAAATTCCCCTCAGCAAGAAAAATGACGTGAAGGAAAAATTAGTAAAATTCTTGGTTTATTTAAATTCAATTAAAGTTCTGCGCAAGAATTTTTGCTAGAAAGGGTTTATAAATACATTAAAAAATATAAATGACTTGTGTGAAGACCTTCTTTCTGAAGATGAAATTGAATTTGTATTTCTCTTCCGTTTCAATCAAGATAGTTTAGAAAATTATTTTGCTATACTTAGATCAAAATTGGGAACAAACTCAAATCCCTCAGTGAGGGAAATGCAATATTTAATGGCTCGACTTTTATCTATGAAAATTATAAGGCAGCCAATTGAAACAGGTGCAAACTGCGAAAATGAAGATGATATTGACATTTTTGAAAATATTGACTTCAGTTTCGATACCACAAAGTATTCTTCAAATGACACTTCAATTGACTTTGCTCCAGAAATACACGAGGAAGCAGTCGAAATTGAAGAAGAGGGCCATGTATTGAATGAAACCGCTGAAGAACTGGCTTCACGAAGATACTTCGACGGTTATTTGGTGGCAAAACACAATTTTAAGTGTAATTTATGCGAAAAGCATCTGTCGAAAGTTGAAGGCATTCAAAAGCATTCGGAACAATTGATTTTAGCTCGCAATTTCAGCAAAAGTATTTTGCTTTTAAAGAATCCTACTGACAAATTTTACGAAATATGCAATATCCACTATAGGGTATTCGCAAAACATTTTGAAAACAATGCGCACCAACAAAATATTTGTAAAAATATTATGCTGGAGTGCATTCAAGAAACTGATAAAGAATTTCCGGATTGGTTTGCATCGGAAAATTCATGCAGCGTTCACAGGAAAACAATACTCAAGAGACTTATTGTAATATTATTAAGAAAAAAAGCTTTTGCTCTTTTGTTCTGTTGGTCGTGTTTCTACCGCGCTCCGGTTACTTTTTATTTTTTATAAAAAAAACCTACGAATTTTAACCGATCTTTGTTCGCAAGCGACTTATAACTTAGTGGTGGTCCATTTAATTAAAGTGACAAACTTAAAATCCCACCAAAAAACATTTTCATGTAAAATGTTGCCAAGACGAGAACATATAACTCGCACTGTCAAAAAGTTATAAGATCTCATATAGAGCCAAGCTTCTAACTCTACACGCCCTAACTCTACAAGGTCTAACTTCACAAACTCTACACCTTAGTCAAAATATGTGGCTTGGCCATTTCGCTACATTCACATAGGCGTAAGGTGAAAAATTAATTCACTGTTCATTACTTTTCTGTTATACAATAGTTCTTGTAACGAACGGCCAAGCCACATATTTTGACTAAGGTGTAGAGTTTGTGAAGTTAGACCTTGTAGAGTTAGGGCGTGTAGAGTTAGAAGCTTGGCTCTATATGAGATCTTATAACTTTTTGACAGTGCGAGTTATATGTTCTCGTCTTGGCAACATTTTACATGAAAATGTTTTTTGGTGGGATTTCATTTATTTTTGTAAGTTGTTTGTAACAAATTTTTTTTTTATTTTTTTTAAATTTTTATTTTTTTTAATAATAATTTAAAACAACAAGGAGCCTCTATATATATGTATATATGTATATATCTAGGGGCATTAAGATTCAGTTCAGATTACCCCTCTAGCGCAGTGGTCGGCACGGCCCTATCTCTGGCGCATAGGCTAAGGCGACGTCGACACACTTCATGTGTTATATACAAAACGCATGCATATGTGCGTGCTTTTTGTACCTACTACTTAAATTTTCTCTGCCGCAGTGACGTATTGCGGCGCTGACGTTGCTTGACGTCAACAACAACAACAAGAGCCGAAGCCACGCACCATCAACTGCGTGTTTGTTGCTGAGCAATGTACAATACATACGCAAAAAAAAATGTGAGTGTATTTTGTGTCAACCACTGCTCTAGCATCAAAATTGAAAATTGCAGGTCTCATACAAACTTGCATCCCCAAGTTTAAGGGGTTGGGGGATGAAAGTTACAAGTTTTATAATTTTTTTGTTGTTTGTGTGCTAATACTAGCTTACATACAAAATTTCAGCTTTCTAGGACATTGGGAAATACCTAAGAATTTTGATGATCATCAGTGACGAAATCAGCGTTTTTTAGGTATCAATAAAATCTAAAGTATGGGAACTATGCAATTAAAACTTTATACGTTTACTAAGTCCGCTATTTACAACATATCCCGAAAATTTTGTTGATCTAGCATAATCCTAACCAAAGTTATAAGGGCTAAAAAAAACGACGAAGCGCTTCGAGAAAAGGTAGGTAGTGCCCTTACGCTTCGCTTCGCTTGGCTCGTCTTGGCGGGGGCACTACCGTGCCACCAGATAACTGCAACAGTGTTAATTTAATTGCTTAAACATTTTGCTTAAATTCTAAACAGTGCAATTTGTTGTTGCTGCTCAATTTTTGTTTGCATTTTAAGCTCAGCCTAGCCGCTCAGCTTAGTTTTTGTTGTTGTTGCTTGTTCCTCAGTGCGAGCTTTTATTTCGTGCGGCGCTTTGCGTATTCTTCTTTGTGCTGCGCTCACCAACGCTTTCTTGTTGTTGCGTGCATCTCTTCGTTGCTTTGAGCATACGTATTTGTTGTTGCTGAATAACTGCTGTGTTTATAAGCTTTGGGTCGCTTATACACCGTCAGACTCATATACACTGTTTGTCTGCTGCATCTTTTGTAAACAATCATCGCCATGAGTGACCTAAAGATTTGTTGTTACCCATCTTGTCAATGGAGTGGTATACAAACCGAAGCCTGTGTTGCATGCTGGATGTGCGACAACATGGCTCATTTAAAATGTGCCGGTCTGACCGGCCGTGTCTTCGACTTTATACGTGAGGGCAAAGGCCTAAACTGGACCTGCCCAACTTGTCGTTCCGCTGAAGTTGAGATGAAAGCCTTTATGCGCCAGACAAAACTGGGATTCGATGACCTTTATAAGGATTTTCGTTCTCTTCAAGATAAGTTTTCTTCAATTTCAAGTATGTTTGGCAATTTGCAGCTTATGAGAGTTTCACCTAAGCGCAAAAAGGCAAATCTACCAGCCATTGAACCAACTTTAATAAATTCTAGCCCTACAGTGCTGGACTCGCCGATAACTCCCCGTCCGTCGCAGCTAATTTCGTTTGCTACACCTATACCAGTTCCTTCAGCCGCTGCTAGTGACACGGCTAGTGCTGTTGCTGTTGACACTAGCGCTAGTTTGACTGTAGCTTCTACAGCTCCTACCGTCGAGTCTGCCACTATGAACTGCGCCACTAACAGCGTGACTGATGCGCCGTCCTCTGTCATCATTTTGAGTGGAGTCCCTATACCTGCCGCCCCGTCAACTGCTGACCCCTCGGACTCATTGGTAGGAGTGGCTCCTAAAAAGACAATCTTCGTCTCCAGGCTAATGCCATCGGCAACTGTAAATTGCATTAATCAATTCGTTTGCCAGAAGCTTAATATTTCTCCAAATGAAATTGAAGTATTTAAGTTCAATTTTAAGTATAAGCGCGATATCTCTTCGTTTAAGATTAGTGTCCCTGATTCTCTCTTTTCTGCTATACTTAATCCTTCATTCTGGCCTACTCATACTTTAGTGCATGAGTTTATTAGAAAACCTAAAAAGACTTTAGCATCTAATGTAGCTTCCTCTATAAGTGTAGTTAACACAGCTTCAAAAAACTAAATTCTGTTCTTACCATTCAATATCAGAATGTTCGTGGTCTCCTCTCTAAACTTAGTAGACTTTTCACCAATAGCGTAAATTTCGATTCTGATATTATTGCTTTCTCTGAAACCTGGCTTAATGCGTCTGTCTATGATTTTGAGATTTTTGTTAGCTCCTATGTAACCTACAGGCTTGACCGGTCTCCCGGTCGTGGTGGTGGTGTACTCATTGCTGTTAATGTAGCCTTAGAATCTCATTTACTATCTCTAAATTTTCCAATAGGCATTGAGTTCATTGCGGTAAAAGTGTTTTTTAATAATTCCTATATCTATTTTACTTGTTCCTATATACCTCCTTGCTCCGACTTGAGTGTATATCAGAATCATCTCACTGCCATTCGTATGGTGGCTGATTCTGTTGGTACTCGGGATCAAATTGTTGTCTTAGGCGACTTTAATCTGCCTACATTATCTTGGCTTAGTTCAGTCAATTCTAGTTTTCTTTTTCCATCTGGTAATCATGAGTTTGTTACAGGACTGATTGATATATCTCTCAGCCAAATAAATTTTATACATAATTGCTCAAATAGAATGCTTGACCTCGTTTTTGTCAATGATAATTCTGATTTTGAAATTTCTAGGATCTGTCCGCTCTCTGTACCCGAGGATCCGTACCATCCGACATTACAAATCTCTTTAAAATTTAATGGTCTCTACCGAAATCAGCCACATGCTCACGCTCCTCGGTATCGCTGCTTTCGCAAGTCTAATTTTGCCGGTCTTAATAAATTTTTGTCAGAAGTTAACTGGTTGCCTTTGTTGACCACTAATGACCTTGACTTATCCATTTCCAATTTCTATCGGGTTTTATACGCTGCTTTTGATCTCTTTGTCCCTTATTCTGTCCCGGCTCCTTCTTTAAAGCCGCCTTGGTTTACTACTAGTCTGTCCTCTTTAAAAAATCGCAAGTCTTCCTGTTACAAAAAATTTAAGAAATCTGGATCGCCTGTCGACTTTTATAAGTTTTCTATTTTACGCAGCAAGTTCGTCCTTCTTAACAGAATTTGCTACAATAATTATCTTTCCCGCTGTCGGCTAAACTTCTGTAGTGATCCTAAAAAAATTTTTTCTTTTGTTAATTCTAAACGTAAATCTTCCTTATTTCCTTCATCGCTATATTTCAAAAATGAAAGCTCTACTAACAATTCTGAAATCGCCGACCTGTTTGCGAAATTTTTTCAAACTACATATTCTGTCAACCCTAATTGCATAGACCTTAACTATCCCTATAACCTACCACATTCAAATCTTATTCCTTATCCAGAAATCTTTGAAACCGACGTTTTACAATCCCTACTGTCCATTAAATCATCCTTCTCCCCTGGCCCCGATGCCATACCTAGTTGCGTCTTAAAGCATTGTGCTCACTCTCTTTTACACCATTATCTGTTCTTTTCCGCACTTCATTAAAATATTCTTATCTTCCGGCCATCTGGAATGAATCCTTTATTATCCCTATTCACAAAAAAGGTTCCAAGTCCAACATTGAGAACTACCGCGGTATTGCCAAGCTTTCATCAATTCCAAAAGTTTTTGAAAGGATTGTAACTTCACAATTGCAACACTACTGTCGTTCTTTAATGTCGGATTCCCAACATGGGTTTGTAAAACGTCGGTCTACTTCTACTAACCTTTTAGAACTTTCGTCTCTTATTAATCTTGGTTTTACGGAAAAAAAACAAACTGATGTCATTTATACTGACTTTAGCAAAGCATTTGACTCGGTAAACCATAGTCTTCTACTTGTTAAACTGTCTCGTCTGGGGTTTCCGTCTTGTCTTTTAAATTGGATATCGTCCTATTTATCCAACCGAGTCCAGAAGGTAGTTTTTAAAGGCTGCGAATCTACAGAAATTATGGTCACGTCAGGGGTACCTCAAGGTAGCCATCTAGGCCCTCTTCTTTTTAACTTATTTTTAAATGATCTCCCTCAGGTAATCTCATCTTCTCACATTCTTATGTATGCGGATGATGTTAAACTCTGTATGTCCTACTCCGATAATAATAATTACTTACTTCTTCAGCAAGATTTTGATAGCATGCAATCTTGGTGCAATATCAACCAACTCTTTCTCAACAAGACAAAATGTAACGTTATGACATTTTATCGTTCTGCTCCTTATTTGGCTACTTACTCTTTAGAATCTTCTACCTTAGAACGCATCAAGAGTGTGTCTGACCTTGGTGTTTTGTTTGATCATAACCTTAAATTTAATAACCATATTTGCAACATCGTGAATAAGGCTAGAGGTGTTCTTGCTTTTATTAAGCGTTGGTCTAAAGAGTTTAACGACCCTTACACAACCAAACTTCTTTATATTTCTCTCGTCCGTCCAATTTTGGAATATTGTTCCTGCGTTTGGAGCCCTCAATACCACCTTTATCAGGACATGATTGAGTCCGTACAAAAGCAATTTCTCCTTTTTGCACTTCGTGGCTTAAACTGGGACCCAAATATCCGACTGCCGCCATATTCTGATAGACTTCGCCTTATAAAATTGCCTTCCTTAAACCATCGCAGAACATGCCACGGCGTGTTATTCTTGCATAAACTGTTACTCGGTCTTATCGATTCCAATGTACTCCTTAGCAAAGTTACTTTGGTCATACCATCCAGAGTAACTCGTAATTTTCGACCCTTAGCCTTACAATTTTGTAGATCTAATTATGCTTTGCACGACCCTTTCCGTGTCTTATGCTCTAACTATAATAACTTTTACAATTTCCTCTCTTTCGAACGGTCTATTCAATCTATCACTTCTTCTATCTTAAGTCACCTTGACTTGCCACTTCGAGCATCCTTGACCAATCCTATATTATGAGTCACCCACTTGGTCAATGGTGACCCATTGGCTCTTTTTGCGATATAATGTTTAATTTTTATCTTGCTTCCTTTTTTCAACTTTAATATTGTAAATCCAAGTTTCTGGCCAGTTCTTGATGTGAGTAGGTGCATATCATTAAAAAGTTCACCCATCGGGCTAGAGACGCGGATTAGTTCATATCAATTTCCTCGCTCTACTTTCTTTTCTAAATAAATTATATGTACTTTTTATAATATAATGTCAACTGTTCGTAGTTGTACCCCTCAAATAAATAAATAAATAAATAAATAGATGGCTATTAGAAGAAATTGAAGAAGGTAAAAAAACTAAAATGATACATAATAGGCATAAAGCAGCTGCAAGAAAGTTGAGAATATTGAAAAGCAATTAAATAAAATTAATAAAACTAAAGAAATAAAGTGTTTTTATTTTATTTTTTAAGGTATTTTCATTTTCAGGATTTTAAAAACAAATACATAAATAAAACTAAAAGTTTCTACTACATCCATATATATTTGTATTTTTATTTTCCGTGGGAAGGTGGTTCTCTTATTTCAGCAAATTTTAATTGGAGTCAAAATTGATTTGACGTCGAAAAAGAATAAACTAAAAAAGTCTTTGAAGTAACAATACACTTAGTTATGGAAACAAAGTAGAGTTTAGGCACATACATATGAATGAAAAGTTAGTTTGTGTGCCCCACGGCAATAAAGTAAAGTGATAAAGATCGCAAACGCCAGCATCTTTTGCAAGTTACTTTACGTTAAGATGGACATTTTCGCACCACTCCTCTTTTCTATCAATAGGAATCGAAAATAGTTGCAGCCCACCAGCACAACCATTTACGACACATTTACGTTTTTTGTAATCCATTAACAAAAACTGATTCAAAAAATCGTCGTAACTTTCCAAAGTACAAAAAACAAAAATATGTATGTGCATAACAACAACAAGAGCAGCATGAGCAACAACAACAAAAGCAGTGAAAACATCTTGTACCTACATACATATGTATCTATGTATATACATATGTAACATTAAGAATATAATTAATAATCACAATAATTATAAAAAAAATTGGTTGTTTACATGTACTTATTACATATATATATTTCTTTTTTAAACAAAAAATATTTATTTTTTTTCAGCAGCAATAAAATATTAAATATGTATCAAGAATCAATTTTAAATAGCATACAAATTGTCCATACGTCCTCCTTGTACATTGTACACAAAGAATCAAACAACAACAAAAATTACTATCTGTTCAAAACTATTTGCCTTTCGGTCAAATACACGCAAAAAACCTCACATGTCCCCCCGTCCCTTGATTCCATATTCATGCATACGCACACTTTACTAGTTGCTCGAAAAACAAATATGAATGAAGAACCAAAACAAAATATGCAAGACAGCAGCCAACAACAACTTCACACATAAGAGCAGTACAGACGATGGTGTTCGGGTGTTTCTGCCATGCTCTTTGCACGCATGCAAAATACAACTGCTAACTGACCCGAGCAAAATCCTAATAATCGCTCAATACTCGCTGAAAAATTTTTCTTAACGGCCAGTCGTTCCACTCTATCTAATTTCATACTCGTTGATTGTATCTTATAATATAAGATAATAATATAATAAAAATAATATATTTTTTTTTACTCATCGCATTCCTCGCTTTCGTCGATCCAAAAAAAGAATAACAAAATAATAAGTAATATATAATTACTCAAAAAAAAATAAATTTTTTTTGTTTTTCGCTATCAGTATTGCCTCTTTCCAATTCCTAGCTGATTTCATATTATGCCAACCGGCAGTGAAAAGGAACAGAAACCGTCCGGTCCTAAACAGCTAGAACCTTCAACAGAATCATCTGCGCGTCGCACTTCTTCCGCTCCTCCAAGAGCAAGTGCACAAAGCGCAACTCCCACTCCAAAAGCACGCTGTGATCAGAAGACCACATCTTCAGTGCATCGGCTTACTGTGCCTGTTTCCTCAACTCCCTCGTCAGGAACCACAAGCAGCGCAATCTCTACCAGAAGCCAATCGTAACTCCGTAAAGCGCATTACGAAATGGCTCTGGCAAACTTTAACGCCTCCACGGATAAACTAACCGATTTCGAAGAGCTCGTTAATGAATCTCCCAGCGCAGGAGTTTCGCTCTACACCTTGCAAATTCGGCGTGAACAAAAAAAAAAAGTTATGGGAGAAAGTAGAGGAGGAGTACGAGATTTGCTCCAGGGCTCTAAGTGCACTTGACAGTGATGAAGCGTCAAGTGATCTGCAAGTCACAAGGGCCAAATATATTCCCTTGCGTATTCCGTGCGTATTCCGTGTACGAACGTTGCACAGCGCTCCTTGCCGAAGGCATTGACGGCTCCACATCAACAAGCAGAGCTTCCTCCCGACCGCCGACGCAAACATCCCCAATTAGCCGAGGAGTCACCCTGCCACTGTTTCACACAGAAGTGTTTCAGGGTGACTACCAGAAATGGCCCACATTCCGAGATATTTCCACGGCGGTATATATAGACAATCCGCAGTTGGCGCCAGTCGAGAAGCTGTTCCACTTACTGGCCAAAACGAGAGGCGAAGCGAATGCTATCGTGGCCAAAGGCCCGCTCACCCATGACGGTTTTCACGCCGCATGGGAGAATTTGAAGGAACGCTTCGAGAACAAGCGACGTTTGGTAAATAGCCAGCTAAAGATCCTCCGGAATCTGAACTCGATCTCCCACGAGTCAGGAAGCGCAATAAAAGAACTGCAAACAACAGTACAAAACTGTTTGCTGGCGCTCTCCCATTCTCAAGTCAAAACTAAGAATTGGGATTGTATTCTAGTCTACCTCTGCTCATCCAAACTCCCAAAACTCACACTTTCCTTGTGGGAGCAATCTCTTAAAGGGAAGACGGACATCCATTCGTGGCTAGAGCTCAATGACTTTCTGATTGAGCGCCATCGAACGATGGAGGCTATAGAAGACCTCAAGCCCTCAACTAGCCAGCAGATCCATCCACGGCCCTCTAGGAAGGATCCAGCCCCCAACCGCCTAAACGTTTTTGAGACCAAAGTCAAAGTTAAACCGCCAGCCCCAAAACAAGTTTGTAAAACTTGCTCAAAGGAAAATAATCCAGCGAGCCTTCCTGCAAATGTCCATAGGAGAGAGAGAGGCATGCATCCGACAACAAAGACTGTGTTTAAACTGTTTCGCGAGAACCCACGCGCTCAAAGACTGCACAAGCACACATAATTGCTTCACGTGCAGAGGGCGTCACAATTCACTGCTCCATCGTGGCGGTCCCCCTCAAATCCTTCCGTTCAGTCCATGCAAGCTGCGCCACCTCAGCCCACTCAAGCGGCCCCATCTCACTCAATACAGTCCACTGCAACTCCACCGCAAGCAAATCTACAAAGTTACTTTGCTTGTAGTCGAAAAGGTGTCCTTCTGGGTACCGCATTAATCAATATATGCCATTTAGGCACTGCGTTCACGGTCCGAGCGTTGATAGACCCAGCCTCAGAAGACACCTCATTACAGAAAACTTACAAAACAGAATAAAGTTACCCTACCAAAATGTCCAGGCGCGAGTGGAAGGACTGAATAAGGCCGTAACTGCCCAATCCAAAAGATTGTGCCTCATCAGATTGGCGTCTCTGAAAGAGCCTATGTATTCCCGAGCCTGGTAGGCGATTTGCCATCGCAGTCTATTCCGAGCACTGCTCTCAAAAATCTGCCAAGGATCCAATTGGCAGATCCCTATTTCTATAAAAGTGCACATATTGATGTTCTACTCGGCGCGGACATCCTTCATCTAACAGGGCCTGTGACGCCTAGCAATTCCGAAGCGTTTTCCTCGTTTTCCACAAGAATTTCTATTGATTCCGAGCCAAATATCGAGCAGCTCCTCAGAAAATTTTGGGAGGTGGAGGATGTTCCGCAAAAGCACGTTGAGAATGCGGATCTGATGTGCGAGAAAACCTTCGTCGAAACGACAAAGAGGCAGCAGGATGGACGGTACATGGTATCGCTTCCGTTCAAAAGCCCAGATAATATTGACTTGGGTCTGTCGCGTCCTATCGCCCTGAGTCAGTTCCTAGGAAATGAAGCGAGGTTAAAGCGAAATCCTGTCCTGAAGGCTGAATACGACTCTGTAATCCAGGGAATATGAAGATCTAGACCACTTGAGACGAGTTCCTCCGAGCACAGTGGGAAACCACTTTTATCTACCTCACCATGCTGTCTTAAAACCAGAGAGCACGACCTCCAAAGTGTGCGTGGTCTTTAATGCATCGAGCAAATCTCTCAACGGAAACAGTCTTAATGACACGCTGTATCCTGGCCCTGTTCTCCAGTCGGATCAGACAACGCAAATCCTCAAATGGCGTTGTCTCCGATATGTCTTCAACGCAGACATTACGAAGATGTATCGACAAAAACGTGTCGATCCAAGACACACTCCCTTCCAAAGGATACTGTTCCGAGACGCTAACGGCGAAATAAGTGACTATGAGCTCACCATTCTTAGCTATCCGCGTACTGCACCAGCTCAAAGAGGACGTCAGAGCACACCATCCTGTGGCCAGTAACATCCTCCGGCACTTTATGTACGTCGACGATGTTTTAGCAGGCGCTCACACCAAGAGGAAGGCAGTAGCGGCGGTCACGGAGCTCCGAGAGGTACTTCAGTCAGCAGGACTCCCGCTGCGAAAGTGGACTTCCAACAAAAAGGAAGTGTTGATCCGTATTCCCAAGGACCACTTATTGAATGAAGACCTTTTGGAGCTAGAGGACGCCAGTGTGGCTAAAACTTTGGGGATTCGATGGCAAGCGACCACCGATGAATTCTATTTCATTACTTCCCAGATGGAGCAACCCCCCTCAACAACCAAGAGAGAAGTCCTGTCTCACATCGCGAAGCTGTTCGACCCGGCAGGATGGTTGGCCCCATTTATCGTTCGCTCCAAAATCTTCATGCAAGAGATTTGGCTCCGCGAGTTGGGCTGGGAGGACCCGTTGCCTAGCGACCTGTTGCAGAAATGGCATGAGTTCTTGCTCGCTTACCCGGCACTTGAAAAAGTCCGTGTCTCCAGATGGGTAAGATCCACCCACACCTTAAACGTGCAGAGCCATGGGTTCTGTGGCGCTTCACAGCACGCGTACGGTGCGACTATCTATGTTCGCACGGTGCAGGGCGCCGAGCCAGCGGTGCATCTCCTCACAGCCAAAACACGAGTGGCTCCGGTGAAAACCATATCCATTCCCCGCCTCGAACTCTGCGGAGCAGTTTTGCTGACTGAGATGTGCGCGGCAATCCTGCCGCAACTTCCAATGGTCGACATGGAGTCATATTTTTGGACAGACTCCACAATTGTGCTAGCGTGGTTCAATAAGCACCCGTGCCGATGGACATCCTTCGTAGCCAACAGAGTGGCACGAATAACGGAAGTCACGAAGGCAGACCAATGGTTTCACGTTCAGTCGGAACACAATCCGGCAGATTTGGCCAGCAGAGGCGTGTCCTCACAGGATTTAGCAAACAGCGACCTCTGGTGGCATGGCCCAGAGTGGCTCAAGTGCCCACACAATGACTGGCCAACTGCACATTCAGTAGTCCTGGAGACCGATGTGGAAATGAAACCCCTCAAAGCTCACGTAGCGAAAATCCCAAAAAGAGTAGACTTCCTTGAGCACTACTCCGACCTGGGCAAGGCACTGCGTGTGATAGCATATGTGCTCCGCTTCGCAGCGCGCATTCAACGAAAGCCAATTCTCTCCACTCCGCTCCTAAGCGCTGATGAGATAGCTAACGCTCAGCTCGTGCTTGTCCGCCTGACACAAAAGGACCACTTCGCGAAGGAGCTCCAATCTCTGGCGAATAAACGTCCAATACCCCCGCTATCCGCAATCTTACTCCATTCGTTGACGCAAGTGGCATCATAAGGGCATGACGCTTAAGCGCATCCGAAGCTCTGCAGTATGACGAGCGTCATCCGATTTTGCTTCCCTATACCTGCTCCTTTTCCCGCCTTCTCGGGCAGTTCACACACCGCATCTCCCTTCACGGAGGAAGTCAACTTATGATGCGGTTAATTCGGTGCCGATATTGGATCCCGAAACTAAAGACCATGACCAAGTCCGTCATTCATCGCTGTAAGGTCTGCACGATCCATCGCAAACGCGTGCAGACGCAACTGATGGGAGAACTCCCTGCTCAGAGGACAAAATTTTCCCGGCCTTTCACCCACACAGGCGTCGATTTCGCGGGTCCCTTTGATGTAAAGAATTACACCGGACGAGCATGCCTTATCACCAAAGGATACGTTTGCGTCTTTGTGTGCTTTTCAACTAAGGCAATCCATCTGGAGGCAACGACAGATCTCACCACGGAAAAGTTCCTTGCAGATTTGCGCGTTTCGTGGCGAGACGTGGTTGTCCGAGTCATATCCAATCCCACAACAGAAAGCCTTTGTTGGGGCCTCAGCGGTCCTCTCGCGTGATTTCCTCGAGGCCAACAAAGCTGCTATCGTTTCTGCATACAGCCACCAGCGTCTGTCTTGGCATTTCATACCGCCTGGGGCGCCACACATGGGTGGATTGTGGGAAGCAGGCGTCAAAAGTACACATTCGAAGAACTCTCCACGCTGCTCTCTAAAGTGAAGAGGTGTCTAAATTCCAGGCCAATTGCTCCAATGTCAGAGGATCCGACAGACATATTAGCACTGACTCCGGGCCACTTTCTGATCGGCGGACCTCTGCTTTCCAAACTGGTGCTGCTCCCTATCCCATCCACAGATTAACTGCTAGAAATAGTTATTAGCCATCTTGATCATCCTTATCAAAACTTAAGATAAATAACTTTCTTTTTTGTCCGTACCCTCACAGTTTAAGTTTTTTGTTGGTTTAGATGGCTCCACGTCGACGCAATGAGAGAACGGAACCGAGAGGAGTGAATTCTTTTCGCTGCAGGATCTGCTGCGGCATACACCTTGCGAAGATGCCGGGCTTTCCTTCAGCTCAACGCTGAGAAGCGGTTGCGAGCAGTACTCATAAACAAGTACTGCCCGAACTGCTTAGCGCATCAGCATTCAGGGGAATCCTGCAGGAGCGGTGACCGCTGCCGGATTTGTCGTCGCGAGCATCATACGCTCCTCCACATGCGTTCGCCAAGGCGTCCTTCGCCTAGACGTAGTGCTCGCAGACCACCAAGATCTCGCAGGTCGCGATCTCCTCCACAGCGCTCGCGGCCACATAGCCTACCGCGTTCTGCGGGGTCTACCGCGTCGCACTCTTCCGGGGCACTGTCTCCGCCCACTCTGGGGTCCCTCCTGACTCACAAGGGGACCCAAGTGCTCGCTACGGCGATAGTGGTGCTCGACAACGGCACGACGCGTTGTGAGACGAGGGCGATGATCGATCCGTGCACGCCCATGAGCAGGATCAACCAGTCTCTGGCCTCCGCCTTCAAGTTGCCATCCACCCGAATTGGAACCGAGCTCGCCTGCACAGCCATCATCGGTTCGCGGCTGGACACGGCCACGCGGCTAGAAGTCGTGTTCAAGGTCGACTCACAGCTTTTCGTTAGGACGCCGGATCGCCAAATCGACGACGCAGTGAAAACGCACTTGGGGACATAACGCTCGCCGACGCCACCTTCTATCGGCCGTCCACTGTGTCCATCGTGCTCGGGGCTGACGTTTATCCCAACGTCATTAAATCCGGCTTCCTAGCCAGCCAACCCGGGCTGCCAGTCGCCCAGAGTACAATCTTTGGGTGGATCCTCTCCGGATCTTGCAGTCAGTAAACACTACAGCCAGCACTCGGCTTAATCCTCCCACGCTTTTCCTCAAGCAGCTCCTGCATGTTCATGCCACAACGGCATGAGAAGGATTAAGCCACGCTCCGTGCTGAGCATCTATAAAAGCTCGTTCTCAGCTCGCTCACCGATCTTAGGCTCCGCCTACTGTGGTGAAAAGCACCCGAGCACTTATCTCGGCTTCCGCTATGCTGAGCTGAGCAGCATTAGTTTAGTTCAGAATTATCACGTAACGTAAGCAGACCCTCTGCACGCGTACTTTCGACTTTCATAGAAAACACATTTTCAGTATTATACCGCCGCTAAAGCTAAGGCTAAGGCGACGAAACAATAAAAACACTAAACTACACACGAATTTCTCTTTTACTGGGACTAAGGGAACACCTAGAGGAAGCACAAAATCCACCCATCTGAACAGTGTTTAATAGAGTTGTACTCCTCCAGTTGCTACACGATGATAGATCGCCTTTCTTCGGAAGCGTGACAATGACACCATCATTCCAACAGTCTGGAATGCTGCCCGATTCCCATATCGCATCTCAAATGGATTTCATTAGGGGGGCAAGAATATCGCTGCCGAACTTTAGTAATTCGGCTGCAATGGAATCAGGTCCGCAGGCTTTATTCGACTTTAAATTGTTCAGCGCTATTTTGATTTCGGTAATATCTGGATTGTCCACGGAGATGGAGCGATTTGGGTTCCGGCGGGGATGCGGTGAAGTGTGCTCGACGCTGGTTGGCACAACGCTACTATCCTCAAAGAACTCAACCCATCTTTGTAGTTGTTGGCCTTCAGATGCCAGAATATTACCGTGCTTGTCTTTAAAAAAAAAAGGAAATCCTTGCAATCGCCACGTTGTCTGATAGCCGTGTATACCCCTCTTAAATCGTTGCGGTTGGAAGCGTGTTCTACGTCTGTCGCTATTTTATCAATGTAACCCTGTTTATCTCTTCTCACGCAATTTTTAACTATACGTTCAGCCCTATCGTATTCGATTTTTAAGTGGGCTCTTAAAGAGGCGGAGGAGGCGCTATTCATTAATGTTTTGAGTAGGCGCCTTTCTTCGATGCGCTGCCACGTTTGGTCGCTGATCCATGGCTTATGCTGATTCCGAGCGTAGCCGGTTGTATCCTCTGCAGTTTTCCTACACGCATCCGATACGATCTCCCAGGGATACGGTGCCGAGGGCTCCGGACTCCGGAGGCTATTATCGAATTTCCTGCTGATGAGAACGTGATCAATCTGGTTGCGGGTGATGCCATCAGGAGACTGCCACGTATACTTGTGTATGTCTTTGTGCAGGAATCTAGTGCCTAGTTGACCAGGCGCTCGCCATTATCATTACGGATGTGACCCAGGCCGTTGCGGCCCATTACGTCTTCCACGCCGTTGTTGTTGTTCCCTACTTTGGCGTTAAGGTCGCCCATAACTATTAATATGTCTCCTTTTTGCGTCAGCGACCTCCGTTGGGGCGTAGCACTGTACCATAGTAATGTTGCGAAATTTGGAGTAAAATCTTGCTACGATAATACGATCGGATATTGGTTTAAATTCCAGAAGAGCTTGTTTCGCTTTTCGGGTTAAGAGAAGACCTACTCTGTTAACTCGATTTCGTGGATGACCACTGTATACGAAGTATTGGCCCGAACTCAGTTGTTGATCGCCCGAGCCAGTCCATCTGGTTTCCGATATACCCATAATATCGATTTTGTATCGGTTCATTTCCTTCGAACTTGCGCCAACTTAGACGCTTTAGAAAGTGTACGCACATTCCACGTGGCTAGCCTTGATTTCTGACGAAAGTTAAACATGTTGCGGTTTAGTTTCTTATTGTCGTTTCTATGGTTTGGGCGACGGTTGAGATTGTTGTTTTGGAAAGATGGATTTTGCACCTCCAAATCCGACGTGCATGCTATTTGATCTAAGATCGAAATAGGTGGATTGTTTCCGTTTGGGTTGTCACTTGCAGACCCATATTCCTTCGTTTTTGAATCCATGTTAAGTTCTTCACATATGATTACGGAGTATGTGTTTCCGTTTCTTGGGTATATTTGCTAGAGTATGTATCTAGATGAAACATTACTCACTATGTTGTCCGGTCGGGTACCATAACGACGGATTGCGAATTAATAATTCAGGTAACTCCGACTTACTGGAGTCGTAGGCGCCGCCGTTGACTAAGCTTAATGCACTAGTCCCTCCGCCACCGCCGTATACCGTTGTTCCCTGAAGATGTCTTCAACGGTCTACTATCTCTCGTTTGTCTCCTACCTATTGATCCACTTGGGTTGGTTACCAAGTCTTTCAAAAGGTTGCTAGGACTAACAGGGGCACCGTGAGAAGGTGAGAGTAGAAGTTTGAGTGGGAGAGGCTATGGACGCTAACTGGAATCAGCATCTATGTTCCGCATCACCACCCTTTAGCCCCCCGTGATCACTCAAAATCGGACCAAGCCAAATATTTCCTAGTAATTATTGCGGATAATTTAGAAACTACAAAAATAGCTCAGCTTAAAACAAAACGTTGCGCAGCGTAATTCAACTTTGTCAATTGACTACTCAGAAGCATGGTATAACTATACAGATAGTCTATTCCGGCCCACCGAATTCTTATTTTTTGTGCGAAAGGGAAACCACGTTCGTTGCTGTTGTTGTTCATAAGCAAACATACATATCTAAAATGTTTTTTTTTTGCTGATGCTTGCAACTACTGCTGTTATTTTGAAATTCGCAACGAAACTAACAATAAGAATTTTCGTGAGAGTGAACTTAGAGAATAGACTACCATGTTAATTATACCATGCTCATAAGCAATTGATTTTGTTTACTCTGCTGCAGTGGCAGTAGAGCAGAGCAACAAAAGCCAAAGCCACGCACCATCAACTTCGTGTCTGTTGCTTACCAACGTCAGCGTCGCAATACGTTATGCGGCAGAGAAAATTTCAGTAAAAAAGCACGCACACATGCGTGCGTTTTGTGTATAACACACGACGTGTGTCGACGTCGCCAAACCCTATGCAAGGTATACTTACTACAGGTAGCATACTCCGGCCGAAGCCGCTTAACGAAAGTTACCAATTTTGAGTTTCGTTGTGGCCTGCACATGAGGTAGCTTGCACTCACGCATATTATTTTAATATGTATGCGTTCTCTCTCTCTCGCTTTTTTAAAATTGGTGACGACGCCGGCAGCATTACTCTACCTTTAATAAGTATACCTTGACCCTATGCACCAGAGATAGGGCCGTGCCGACCACTGATATACATGTATACGTATAGTCCGCCGCGTGTTGCATGAACACAACTTACATGGCCGAGTAGCCCGTAAAAAGCCATTTGTTAATAAGAGCCACCAACAAGATCGTTTGTCATTCGCTCGGGACTATGAATGCAAAGGTCCAGAATTCTGGAATAATAAGGTTATATGTGTGGAGAAAAATAAAGAGCTAGAGAAAAAAAATTTAAAGTCAGCAATGAAGCACGGCGGAGGTTCCGTTATGGTTTGGGCCTGCATGCAAGCTGGGGGAGCTGGTTTTTATACATGGTGTATAAAAAAAGGCGAGTGTCGCGTTCCGAAATATAGGCACAGTCTGGAAATCAAGGCAATTCTCCCAGTTAACACGGCTTCGAAATCTCAAATCATAAAGCCGATGTTACTCTATGGCTCGGAACATGGAAGGTGACCGATACTATATGCCGGAAGCTCCAAACGTTTTTAAACAAATGTCTGCGTATCGTTTGTCGCGTGTTTTGGCACCGAACAATCACGAACGAAGAACTTATGACCCGCTAGCGAAGTATCCCGATAAAAACGGAAATCAAAAGAAAAAAGTGGACCTGGATAGGCCACATTTTACCGAACAGCCAATATATGACAATATAGCTATATTGGCTGTCCAGTGGAACCCACAAGGTAGCTGCCGTCGTGGTAGACCTAGACGTGCTCGATTCTTGCCGAAAGTCAACAATTCGTTGTATTGCCCGTGACAGAAATATGTATAGAGATTTTGTTCGTGCCCTATGCTCCAGCTAGGAGTGACATTCTTATGTATATAATGACGTCATTATTAGTCATTATCAGTAAATTAAAAATAATTGGATAAATTGCATGACCTCAACATCTTAAAAACCATTTGCTCAAAAAAACCAAGGAATTGAGTATTAGCGAGGCATTTTCGTTTTATCAGGAACTGTCCGCACTGGATGACTCAACCTGCACAGCCCCCAGATTTGAATATAATTGAAAATTTATGGGCAATTTTGAATGACAGGATTAGAAATAGATCAATTTCCAATAAAAATTATTTAAAGCAGGCGCTAAGGGAAGAATGGACCAAAGTATTACCCGAAGTGACACAAAAATTGGCCGATTTAAGGGCGTTGATGTTGGATTGACTAATATTTTTTAGTTAATTGTTTTTGAATAATTGAAATGAAACGAACGTATTTATAAACGTTATATTTATTGTGTCACGCAACCGTTTGTAATAGGTTACAGCAACCAGAGAACTGCAAAAATCACTTGTTTCATGATTTCATCATACACCAAATTTTGCACTCACAAGTAATCACTCAGCAGCACTGAGCGTTGAATAAAATCTAAATCAGAGAACTTCAAGAATGAGTATAATCCAGAGCTCGCAAATAACGGTTGACCGTTTTTCGTTGTCCAAAAATAACTCTTATTTACTGACTCTTTGAGCAACATGTCAGAGATCAACCGTTCGCATTGCTCTTTTAATGAATCGGTCTGCGCTCAACCAATAACCAATTTTTTTGTTTCACTTTTGCTCTGGTTATTCGCCAACCGTTTTGTCGCGAGCGAAAAAATAAAGGTCTTTTGCGTTTGTATGCGTGTATGTGAGTGAGGCGTCTGTTTGGGCCTGTTAGTAAGACACACACACACACAGCGCAGCATTCACAACCAAGCAAATTGAAACGTAAAAGACCGATTGCGCTGAGCATTTATTTTTTCGGTCTTTTGCTGATGCTTATTGTGCGAGCGCTCAATCGGTTCGCTCTCAATAAGTTGTTATTGAAAGACCGTAACAAGAATAGCTCAACGGAAAAGACTCAACTGAAAACCGAAATGAAGAGAAGCGAAGTGTTGTGCTCAGAGAGAGAGCAAGCGTGCATGGTTTTTTCGGTTATGTTAGCGTGTGGACCGCAAAAAGAAAAACGGTCAACAGTTATTTGCGAGCTCTGGTATAATCATGATTTCATCACTCACAAAAATTCTTATTCACAAATAATCCCTCAGTAGCACTGTGCGTTGAATAAAATTAGCGTCGTGCTGCAAAGCCATTGTTCGGGTGAGTTTAATTGTCTTATCAACGAGTATAAATTATATAGAGTGGAACAACTGGCCGTTACGAACAATTTTTCAGCGAGTGTTGAGCAAAACACTAGGATTTTGCTCGGGTCAGTTAGCAGTTGTATTTTGCATGCGTGCAAAGAGCATGGCAGAAAAACCCGAACGCCGTCGTCTGTTCTGCTCTTATGTGTTAAGTTGTTGGCAGCTGTGTTGCATATTTTGTTTTGGTTCTTCATTCATATTTGTTTTTCGCGCAACTAGTAAAGTGTGCGTATGCATGAGGTTTTTTGGGTGTATTTGACCGAAAGGCAAATAGTTTTGAGCAGGTATGTAGTAATTTTTTTTGTACGTTTCTTTGTTTACAATGTACGAGGACGTATGGACAATTTGTATGCTATTCAAAATTGATTCGTAATACAAATTTTATATTTTATTGCTGCTGAAAAAAAATATTCTTTGTTTAAAAAAGAAATATATAAGTACATGTAAACAGCCAATTTTTTTTATAATTATTATGATTATTAATTATATACATTCTTCAATTCTTCTCCTTCATTGATAAAATATTGCTTTAAACCCAGCTATATTTGATAATCCGCTCGAATTACTTAGTTCTTATGGCGGCCCGGCAAAATTTTCATTGGCCCGGCGGCCCGACGACCACCTCCTAGGCCCGGCATTGACAGGCGAGGCCCGTGCAGGTGGCAACCATATCTGCCCCGGACTCTACGTTAAAAGGGGTGATTTCCTTGATGAATTGAAGTGGATCCTCACTCCCTTTCCCAGTTTCCATTTTACTTTTATTCGGAAGAAAGAACAGTCATCCGCGATAGCGAACGGACGTGTTTTCCAGAGCTCCTGTAATTTGATGTGCATAAGTGATAAACAATTCAATCCCAGTGCAGTAATAATAAAGCGAAAGGACGCAAATACATATTTATATGTATTATTTTTTACATTTATTGCTCAATGAACAAATAAAATCAAAAAATTACCAACAATACACTGACTAAGGGATCATCTATAAACTACGTGACGCTGATTTTCGCCAAAATAACCCCCCGCCCCCTTGGGACACAGTGACGGAATATTTTTGAAGATTTTCCATATGATCGTGACGCTTCGCCAGACCTTGAGTATAATTTTGTGCACCTGCATAATTGACACTGACTATATTGGTAAAAACTGATTTGCTAAGATAGACGTATTGAATATTTATGAACACAAAACTCCAAGTTATTAAGTATCTTTGGATTATATATCACATCTCTTTATTGCGGCGCATTTTTCGAGATACGATAAGGACACGTTTTATAAGTTTTTGGACGTCTATCAGACCACCTGTTACATCGATTTTGCTTAAACTTCTGCTTTTGTATATACAGCCATGAGTGACTCAAAGTTTTTTAGCTATCCTTCATGCAAATGGAGCAGCATCCCAAACCAAATATGTTGCATGGTGGATGGGGCAATATGGGGCACTTTAAAGGTGCCGGTCTGACTGGCTGTTTTCATGACTGTACACGTGACGGTGAACATCTGAACTGGACCTGCACAAATTTCCGCTCAGCTAAAGTTGAAATGAAAGCCTTCATGGGCCAGACCAAACTTGGCTTTAATGACCTTTATAAGGATTTTCTTTGTTTGCAAGATAAGTAAGTTTTCGTCGCTTGAAAGCATGTTTTCCAATTTTCAGCTGAGAGTGTCCCCTAAGCGTAAAAATCTAATCCAGCAGGATTCGCCCATCATCATCCGATGCAGCTTATATGTTTTACATAACCAGTAGGAGTTTCTTCAGTCACTTCTAAGGACTCGGCTGATGTTGTGGCTGAAGACTCGGGCGTCAATTTATAAGTTAACTGTTGCGTTTTTCAACATTAATAATATGTTTATTAGTCTTAATTTTACAAATTTACTAAAGGCACACACGATGTCATTCATCTCTCTTGTATACTCACTTATATCGATAACACCGCCTTTGAATGTATCGTGATATCGATGTAGATATATCAATCAGTTATTGTCGGTGTAACACGTGATATCGATGTACATATACCGATCAGTTATTGTCTATGTAACACCTCCGCTTTTGAGTATTTTAATTTGTTTTTATGACGGCGTGAATCTGTCCACAGGTCTTCGGTTTCTGGGTGATCTTCTTAAAGCCAGTGGTACTTGTTGTTCTGCGTCTCTAGTCACTGCGCTGGTGGCATCTGTACTGATTTCAGGAACTGGTGCTGGTGCAAAAACTTCTGGTGCTAATGGTCGCTGTGATTGACTGTCGCATTCCTCGTCATTGGTGCAGTTCCGTTGAAGCTGATTAATGTGGGAACGAATGATCTTGCCATTTGCAAGTCGTACGTTATACATTACTGCTTCTCGTTGCTCAATAATTTGACCTGGTGCCCATTTGAAATTGTTTACGCCCTGGGACACTCTGGCGAAAACTCTATCTTTTGGTTTGAAACATCTTTGTATTGCACCGTGCTTTTTGTCAAACTGCTGTTTCATTTTCCATCCGGATGTCGACATCTGCAATGCGTTGTTAGTGAGTGGTTTAAGCTGATCCAACGTGATACGCATTTGCCTGCCCAGCATAATCTCTGCTGGAGATTTTTTATCCGAAGTATTTGGATTTTCAGTAGATCGGTATGTTTGTAAAAATGTATACATATTCTCGGTGACCGTTCCCTCGCCTTCCATCTTTTTGAGTGCTCTCTTGAAAGAGTCTACAAATCGCTTGTCCATTTGACATATGCGTCGATTTTTATGCATAAAGTTTTCAAAATATGCACTTAAATTGTGTGCCGTTGTCGGACACAAGTGTTGTAGGTAAACAAAAACGTGCGAAAACTTCGCTTAGCATTTGAACTGTTTTCTGTGATGAAATAGATTTGATTTCCATTAAATCTGGCCACTTTGAAAATGCGTCAACAATTATTAAAAAGTAACTGCCCTCTAAGGCACCTCGAAGGCCTCCGTCACCCTGAGGGATCAGCAAGGTGCTACCACAAGCACAGCTGCCTCTCAGTCGGGTGCGGGGGAGCTAGGGGGGCCCTCCACGAGCAAGGCCAAATTGGAGAGATATGCGGAGCGCAAGAATGCAGCCTATATCCTCAAAAGGCAGGCTTCGTCAAAAATCACGACCCCATCGGCCGAATGGCTGAGAAAGGTAGAGTGGGCGAAGTTTGTTCTTCCGAACTTTGTCCTCGAGAAGCCTTAGGTGGACTCGAGACTTAACCAGCCAAAAAGGCAGCGCTCCCAGGACGCCATCGTGCCGAATGCCCCCAAGAGAGGGCAAACGCACAGGTTGTGGCCAACAGGAGCTTTGCGGACATGGCAAAGGAGAAACTTCATTTGGGGGTCCTGGACCAGGGTAATCCAAATGGCAGGATCCCCAAACATCAGTGGAAGTGGGTAGAGGCAGCACTGGCTGTACACTGCTTCGAGGCTCTAGAGGCAGATCCTGGCCCGCCACCGGTCTGCAAAGACGTCGGATGGTTTCAGGGCACAGTAAAGGTAATTGCCTGCGAAGGAGTCAGATCGGCAGAGCTGTTTAAAGCGGCCGTCTCAAGAGTGGGCGAGGTTTATGAGGGCGCCAACCTAGTCGCGGTGGACTGGAAGGACGTACCCAGTAGACCTCGCGCCATCATGTGGATCCCGGCATCCTTTACGGAGCCGGAGAGGATCCTTAAGATGTTGCAGCGATGCAACCCCCACCTTCCATCCGCCGACTGGAAGGTTGTGAAGGTGGAAGACACAGAGACCCCAATCAGGAGGATCATCCTGGTCTTAAATAAAGAGTCGCTGGCGCCGATAGAGGAGATGCACGGAGAGCTAAACTTCGGTTTTAGCTCGGTGCAGATCCGAATCTACAAATCGGACGCCAGACAGACACAGAGCCAACAAGAGTTGGTAACAGATCTGGCTTCAGAGATTGAGGAGCCAGACAAGAATCCCGAAGTGGATGACTGCGAGTCGGTGATGTCCGACGCGTCATTGCTTCGAGGACTAGAAGCGTTGGGTCGGGAGAACGAAGACTCCGACACTCTTAGTGACGACACCGACGCCGACGTTACGGTGATGGAGGCAAGTTCGCAAGATGTCGCTGAATATCTTGCAGATAAACCTCCATCACTGTAAAGCAGCGACTGCTGCACTCATGCTTCGCCTGGCTTGGGGCGAAGTCGACATCGTGCTGATCCAGGAACCGTGGATTGTGGCCAGCAAGGTTTCTGGACTCAGCACAGCAAAATATAGGCTATTGGTAGCCCCAGATGAAGGTAAAATCCGTACATGCATTTTGGCAAAAAAGCACCTTAGTGTATTTTTGCTCTATAATTACAGCGATGGTGATATCACATCGATTAGTCTGGAGCTCCAGAATAAATCGATGCGTATAGCCTCCGCATACATGGCTTATGAGGACATGGACCCACTTCCGGGTCAGAAACTCCAAGAATTGGTCAAGGACAGCGATGATATGGGCACTGGCCTACTTATCGGCTGTGATGCAAATGCTCACCATGGATTATGGGGGAGCTCTAACACAAACGTAAGGGGTGAGTTACTCTTTGAATATCTCCTTAACACTAATTTGACAATCTGTAATCGGGGGAATGATCCCACATTCATAATTAAGGATAGAGAAGAGGTCATCGACCTAACTTTTATCTCCAATTTTCTAAGCGATCAAGTAACTAACTGGAGAGTCTCGAAAGAGCACTCCTTCTCTGACCACAGATATATTGAACTGCAATTATCTGTCTCAACTCCAGCCCCAGTTGAGTTCATTAACCCTCGTAGGACCAACTGGGATGTCTTTAAAAGAAAACTGACCAAGATTCTTGCAATCCCTCCAGAGATAGCTCCTCCGTCAATGGAGAAACTTGAGCATTTCATAAAAACCTTCACGGAAGCGTGTAACAAATCTTACATAGCATCATGTCCAAAAAGCAAGCCAAGAGGTAAAAGGAAACCACCATGGTGGAGACCAGAAATAGATAGTGTAAGGGCAAGCTGTCGGACACTTTTTAATAAAGCAAAAAGGTTAAAATGCGAGCATAGCTGGGTAGCATACAAACAGAGTTTAGCTCAATATAAGAAAGTGATTAGAAAAGCTAAGCGAGAGGAGTGGAGAAGGTTCTGCTCTGAAATTGAATCTTCTTCGGATGCCGCTAGGCTCCGTAGATTGCTCTCAAAATTGCCCTATAACTTGGGCTATCTAAAGAAACCTGATGACTCCTAGATAGTTTCCAGTGAAGAATCACTAAAGTTACTACTGGACACGCATTTCCCGTGCAACACATCAGTTGCTCCAACGTGTCATCTCTTCCACTTTCCGGTAATCGTGTTGGACGAAATTATAACAGACTCCAACATCAAATGGGCCATAAATAGTTGTGACCCATACAAATCTCCAGGTCCCGATGGGATAATACCAGCCCAGTTGCAACACGGGGGGAACCTGGTAGTCCTGTGGCTAAAAGCCATTTTTAATTACATTACTGCGCTAGGCCAAATCCCATCTTCATGGCTAACGTCCAAAGTGGTCTTTATACCCAAGGCGGCCAAAGCATCACATACAGTCCCAAAGGATCTCAGACCGATAAGCTTGTCATCGTTTATTTTAAAAACCTTGGAAAGATTGATAGGGTTATACCTGAGAACGTCAATCGACTCCAAACTTTTATCAGAATCGCAACACGCCTATTGTAAGGGTAAATCGACAGAAACCGCACTTCACTCTGTCATATCATACGTAGAAATCTCCTTGCACAACAAGGAATATACTATTGCTGCCTTCCTGGATATCGAAGGTGCTTTCAACTACATCGAACCTAGGGCAATAACGAATGCACTCCTGCGCCTAGAGGTGGATGAATATCTAGTGAATCTAGTCAGCCAGCTGCTACTGAGCAGAACAGTGACTTCTTCACTTGGCACGTCATCTATCTGTAGGTACGTGAGTAGGGGCACCCCACAGGGAGGGGTGCTTTCTCCCCTTCTATGGAACGTGACAGTTAACACGCTGCTACGTCGCATAGAAGGAGGAGGTTGCAAAGTTTCGGCCTATGCGGACGATGTGGTTATGTTGCTGAATGGAAAATTCCCACAAACCCTTTGTGACCGCATGACACTAAAACTCAAAGAGCTGTCACTCTGGACAACCGAAAGCGGGTTAAGTTTCAACCCAGCCAAAACTGAGCTTATACTCTTCTCTAAAAAGTATAAGATCCCTAATCTATCTCCTCCCAAATTAAATGATTCCGTCTTGTCCTTTAGCGACAGTGCAAGATACTTGGGGCTTGTACTAGATAAGAAACTTAGTTGGAATCTAACCATCGCAGACAGAGTACAGAAAGCAAATACTGCACTCTTCGCATGTAAAAGAACAATAGGACTCAATGGGGTATGTCCCCTCATATAGTTCGATGGATTTACACTGCCATAGTTAGGCCCATACTTCTGTATGCGGTATCTATCTGGTGGCCAGCCCTTACCATCAAGTCTAGGCTCAAAGGTGCAGAGAACTGCACAATTATGCATCACAGGTG
The DNA here is from genome assembly GCA_018150985.1 of Chymomyza costata. Lineage (NCBI taxonomy): Eukaryota > Metazoa > Arthropoda > Insecta > Diptera > Drosophilidae > Chymomyza > Chymomyza costata. The sequence continues at coordinate 6,552,986 of JAECWU010000003.1, read as the reverse complement.
CCCTCAAATCCATTTCGAGTGAAGCGCTAAACGCCATCACCAATATTTCTCCTGTCCTCGTAACGGCAAAAGAAATTGCCACACTTACAGCGAGACGCCTGAAAGACGCTCAATACTAAAAGAAGATACAAATGTATCAATCACAGATTACTGCACACCCTTAGAGCATGTATCAACATTATTTACCACACATATCCCCTCTAGGGAATCGTGGTTGGAAAGTCAACCAGGTCACACTGACCGTATTAACTTCTTCACAGATGGTTCCAAGCTCAACAATCAAGTTGGGGGGGTCTACTCTGAGGAACTAAATATTCGGCAGTCTTTCCGACTTCCGAATCATTGTAGCGTTTTTCAAGCGGAGATCCTTGCCATAAAAGAGGCTTTGATCTGCTTACGTAATACCGGCCTGGAAACCGGTGCCATAAATATATACTCGGACAGCCAGGCCGCTATCAAGTCACTTCGGGCACTGTCCTCAAACTCGTTGACAGTCAACAACTGCCGCAGATCTATTCAAGAGATGGTACTGCAGTTCGTTATTAGCCTCATTTGGGTGCCAGGGCACCAAAATATAACAGGTAACGAGATAGCAGATGAATTGGCCAGACAGGGCACGACCTTTACCCTCTTGCCAGACAAAGAGGATATTCGTATGCCAATGGCCACTTTGAAAAAGTACTTAGGAAACTACTTTCTTCATAACCTAGCGGAGCTAGAGTTTATATGTCCGAGGAGGATCGCAAGTTACATTGTAGCAACAGGATGGGAATCCTTTTTGTTTTCCTCAGGAGAAGGGTGTAAAATAGTGATCCACGCGGTTTCACAACGGGCCGGTCAAGGCCTAAGTGTGCTGGCCTCTCAAGCCAGCTGCCGCTCCTACCTAACCTAACCTAACTGCCCTCTATAGGTCCTGCATAGTCGATATGTAGTCGATCCCAAACTTTTTCTGGATTTGGCCATGGTTGCAGTGTTGACTTTATAGGCATTTTCGCTGCTGCTGCGTACTTGTTGCAATTGATGTCCGTGTCAATGTTTGGCCAGTAAACATAACTTCTAGCGATGGCTTTAGTTCTCTCAATGCCTGGATGTCCATGATGCAGTTGCTTTAGAATTCTCTTGCGAAAAATCTGAGGAATTATGACTCTGTCCCCAAACATGATGCATCCCTCCATGTGAGTTAAACTTTCTCTTCTGTGAAACAACGTTTTGAGTTCACCAGTGTTAACTATGTCTTGAGGCCATCCACTTTTGATGTATCTTAACGCAGTTGCTAGAGTTTTGTCTTCATGGCGTCGTTGATGATAGTGTGGACTTCATGTTCCAGTTTTGTTGCTACTACGACAAAATCTTCTGGTATCTTGTCATTTTTGTTGATAAGGCGTGATAACACGTCTGCATATGCAAAACTCTTCGTATTAATGAAGCTAATTTCGAAATCATATGCCAGAAGTTGCAATGCCAATATTTGTAGCCTGTTTGCTTGGTGAATTGCAATTCCTGTTTTTCGTCCAAAAGTAGCTAACAAAGGTTTGTGATCGGTATGCAATTTGAAACGTCTGCCATATATCATTTTTTGAAACTTGGTAACAGCAAAAATTAGTGCAAGTGCTTCTTTTTCTACTTGACTGTAACCTTGCTCAGCTGGAGTCAATGAACGTGCTGCATGGCTGACTGCTTTGATTGTGCCATCAACATATTCATGTTAAATACATGCGCCTAATCCATATCCGGACATAGGGTCATAATGTGCTATAGTGAGGTCTGATGACAAAACTTGTTTTAACTTTTCTGTGCTTGGCTGTGCTTGTTTGCCCATGTGAATGCCACACTGTCTTTGAGAAGTTCATCCAGCGGTCCTCTGAGCTGTCGCATGCTGCTGACAAATTTGCCGTAGAAATTGATTGAGTCAAGAAATTATCTTAGCTCAGTTATATTGCTTGGCTCTGGCATTTTAGAAATGGCTAAAACGCGCTCGGGATTGGGTTTGAGCCCTTGTTGATCTATGATGTATCCCAAGTAACTGACAGAAGTTTTGTAGAATTCGCATTTGTCAAATGTAACCTTCAGTCCATACTCCTTAATCCTGGTAAGTACTATGTGTAGATTTTTATTATTGTCTTCTTTATTTTTGCCTGGTACAAAAATATCGTCTATGTAGGCAGCAGCTCCTGGTAAGCCTGCTAGCATCTGGTCCATAATTTGTTGAAATATGGCTAGAAATGTTTTTACTCATAAAACCATTCTGTTGTAGCGAAACAGGCCAGTATGTGTGTTGATTGTAAGTAGGTGCTTTGAAGCGTCGTCTACCTCAATTTGTAAAAAAGCATCAGATAAATCAAAGTGACTGAAGTATCTTCCGTTCGCTAATTTAGAGAATATGTCGTCTGGTAATGGTAATGGATATTGATGTGTTTCGAGGCTTTCATTCAGTCCAGTTGAAAAATCTCCGCATATACGTATTCCGGCCGCTACTTTCTTTGTGACAACAATGGGTGCTGCCCAGTCTGAGTAGTTTACAGGTGAAATAGTACTGCAATCCTGTAGACGTTTTAACTCATCCTCCACTAGCTTTTGCATAGCGTAAGCAACAGGTCGCTTTGGTCTAAAAATGGGCTGAACGTTTGGTTTGATCTGCAAAACAGCTTTTGTCTTATTGCAGTGTCCCATTTTGCCATCGAAAATTTCTGAAAAACGTAATTTTATTTGTGCAATGTTGTCTTCAATTGATAATGCATTAACACTCCCCTGAGAATTCTGTATATGATTGCAAACAGAATTTATTGATTTGTCGCCCAAGTTGAAAGCGTCCATCCAATCTAAACCCATGACATTTAGATCTTGTATCGAAGTTACTCTACATAAAAGTGTTTTTTTCTGCCTCTCCGTATTTGACAGTGCACCTGAATTGTGCTATGAGTGGTAGCTTTCCTGTAGTGCTTCTTGCCGACTGATCCACAGGCTCAGTTGCTCCCTCGATTTTCAGTTTGTTGAATTCCTTTTCTGATATTATTGTTATATCCGACCCTGTGTCGAATTGAAGACGATGACATGATCCATTTATAAAAACATCTATGTATGTGACTGTGTTTGTCACGAAAATTGACTTTGATTGAACACTTTGGTGTCCTTGCCTTTTTTGACAGCCATTTTGATGGTTATGAGAATTTGAGTATTGCTTTCGGTCTGTTTGATTGTTATTACGCTTACAGTATCCTTCTTTGTGTCCAGTTTCTTTGCAATTGCCAAATTTATGGGTTTTAAATGGACAAAAACGTGCGTAATGGTAGTCTCCGTGGAGTTTTAGGTACTTTCCCCTCCCCTTTTTTGTTTTATACGACTTGATTTGAACTTTATTGACAGTTTTCTGCTGATTTTCTATTTACTCATAATCTGTTTTCAGATTGAGCATTCTTTAACACTCTTTAGACAACTTTTCCAATGTGATATTTTCGTCACTATCTAGTTTGCTGAGAATTCTTGCACGTAACTCAAAATCTGATGGTGATTTTAGTCCCAAAGCAAAAATTAAACTCTTGAATTGATCAATTGTTAGCTTTTTCAAATTAAATAGTTCACATTGTTTATTAACAATCCATGCATACGTGATGAAATCCATGCTCGATTCTTTTGTAATTTTCATGCAGTTGTAGCGAATGTTGAATTGTGATGTCTGTATATCGAAAAGTTCTTTCAGCAATGTCACTGTTTCCTTGAATGTTTTGTCTCGCGGATGTTTTGGAAGAATGTAGTCAACATATTTGCTGTGGACTGCCTTGTTTAACTTTCTTACCTAGTCTTGGCTGCAACGTCCAATTTATTTGCGTCATGTTCAAATAAATCCCCATAGCGAGCAAACCATTCGTCAAAAGTGAGGTTATGGTCGACATCATAGAAAAATTCTGAAATGCTCGATCCAAGTGCCTCGATGATATATTCTGCATTACCCGCAAACTTAACATCGTTTTTAGATTCATTTGCAGGAATAATTTTAGCAAGAATATTTTGCATTGCTAGACTATCTTTGTATTGTTGCTCTTGCATTTGCAACAGCATTTTTGCAAGCGTCCCTTCAATTGTTTGTGCCATATTTTCTTTTGTGTGTGTGCATATGTATATACGTAAATATATATGTAATATGCCGCTACCTTACGGCGTAATTTGCAAAATTTTCCACTGCCACTTTACAGTTTTTTTAACAATATCTTAGTCGCCACTTTACGACTTTCTATCCAAATATCCTCGCACCACTTTATGTTGTGTTTTTCAACATTAATAATATGTTTATTAGTCTTAATTTTACAAATTTACTAAAGGCACTCACGATGTCATTCATCTCTCTTGTATATTCACTTATATCGATAACACCGCCTTTGCATGTATCGTGCTATCGATGTAGGTATGTCAATCAGTTATTGTCGGTGTAATATGTGGTATCGATGTAGATATACCGATCAGTTATTGTCTGTGTAACATTAACCTTCCTTAACCATGGCTCCTGCCGCCCTCTCTCACCATTAACACATCACTTACATTTGTTGGTGTGGCTTTTAAGAATTCAATATTTTTCTCAAGGCTCATACCATCGACAACTAAAAACTTTATAAAACAACTCATTTGCGAGAAGCTTTAGTTTCTTCTCCGAATGACATTAAGCTTCTAATAATTGATATTAGGGATTAACTAATCGTTTTAGGTGACTACACTCTCTTTTTTTTCTGATCAGCATGATTTTTTAACTGGATTGATTGATATCTCTCTGAGTCAAATTAACTTCATATACAATTGCTCAAATATAATGCTTGACCTAGTTTACGTCAATGATCTTTCGGATTTCGAAATTTCAAAGGCCTTTCCTTGCCTGTATCATCTGTATCATCCGACCTTGCAAATCACACTTACAATGGTAGCTACCATGTTCGTGCTCCTCGGTATCGGTGTTCTCGTAAGTGTAATTTTATCGGTCTTAACCAATTTTGACTGTTGGTAGCAGGTCCTCTGTGTTGTCCTCTGAAAACTGTGAGCTATTAATAATTTCTGTCGGATATAATACGCCGCTTTTAATGTCTTTGTTTAAAAAATCGTAAGTGTCTGTAGTATAAAAGAAAAGTGTTCTTACGGTCGACTTTTATAAGTTTTCTATTTTAAATTATTATTTATTAAAATTATTATTTTGCTAGTAAAGCGTTCATTGATACTTATCCCATTCTGAAAATGCGCCTTTTCAAAACAGAAAACATAAAATCAACCATTTATTTTTATTTAGATTTAATAAAATATAAAAAATATGTATCACACCGTTACCGCCTTACATAAGAATTGGGCTAAAAATTTGCCTGTACAATCGGTAAAAACATTGATTGTTTCACATAATTATTTATCTTGATAGAGATGTTTCCTGCTCAGCAATAATTTGGTTGTCATATTCGAGTTTTGCCTTATTCACGGGAGATCCTTAAAATAAAGAAGTAAATTATACAATTATATTTCGGCTAAATGCCATTTGTAAGCACTTATATATCATTATATAATTGTATCCATGCAATCTATTAAACAAATAAATTTTTGGAATTTTGAAGGTTAAAGGCCTGCAAAATAAAGGACATATATATAAAGGCCAGTACGCAGCAACTTCATTTAAAATACAAATAAATTCACGTGCAGTACAAGCACGAGTTTGAAGTAAAACTTGTTTAGCCCCACTCATTTTTCTACGCTGCTTTTATTTCTTTCGTTTCGTGACCTGCAGTTGCAAGGGTCTTATTAGTTATGCAACCGCATGTTCGTTATTTGTCGTAATATTATAATTATTAATTATTATACCAAGTCTAACACTTTTTGCTCCCCCATCCCTTCCGTTACCGACGTTATGACTTTCCTCCTCCCCTGCGCCTACTTCTACATCGTTCTTTGCGCAGCGCGAACTTCTTTGGAAACCAACTAAACAACACCAAAGCATTGCCGGCTGGAGCATGGCATGGTATAATAATAAGGTAGCGTCACGCTCCGACGTATGCATGTCAAAAGGGAATGAAGAATAACTAAGTAGCATGTGAGTGTGAGTAGTAGTGCGAGAGATTGATATAGCATGAAGGCAGACATAACATATGAAAATGGGTTTGTTTATTGTTGCTATATATGTTAAGAGAAATAAAGGACTATTCAATTTAAAAATAAAAAGTATTTATTCTTATTTGCCGACGGCATTTCAACAACCAGCTCTCGCACAACCTTTCAACAGCAAGTCAACTTTCATACAGAACTGCATTAAGCAAGTGAACTGCGAGAGCGCCTTCTCAACATTCGCTACCTTATTATTATGCCATGGGCTGGAGCATGGTATAACTATACAGGTAGCATATTCGGCCACTTTTTGTGAGAGCGTCAAAACCACCCTCGTTGCTGTTGTTGTGCATAAGCAAACATACATACAGTGAATTTCATAACTATAGGACAGTCGCAAATTAAAGTTTCAAGTGCAAATATAACGGTTTATAAGTACGATCCAGCAAAGCTTCCTTTTACAAAAACAACTACCTAATATTGGAGCTTTTAATTTACCGTAAGGTTATTGCACTGTTGCTTCACACAGTGTTTCGCAATAGCTTATGCATGGATATGCCACTTTTGCTGCAGTTTAAAGCGTTTCATAACTATAGGACAGTAGTCTTTTATAAGGAAATTAAGTGTAAGGATGGTAGAAATATATTTTATTTTAATTTTAAGTCACTTTTTGATCGTTTTATGATAAAACGCCGCAAGGTATGACATTTAGTTTAGAGGAGAGAGACCGTATTATAGCCAAAAACGATATGGGGCTTAGAATGGTCAAAATTTATGAAAAAAACATATAAACCGATATCATAAATATTTTTGAAAGTTCTTTAAAAACACTGAGAAATAAGTAAAAAATAAAGTAAATGAAAATTCACAGGCTTTCTGACCGTAAAAGTCGCCCTCAAGAACTTTTTCGCGTGTTTATCTACTTCAATTGAGGCCTTGTCCTGTTAAAATATTAGGGTTTCACCGTATTTTTATAATGGAATGGTATCAAAATGTCCGGAAAGAACATGTCTTAGTATTCTCCGCTACTCATTCAAAATGAGTTTAATGGAAGGTCGAGGGTGTAACAAACTTTATATGCGCCCCTTACAAAAACCAAGTGGCTACTAAAATTTTGCTAGAAAAAATGTTGTGAATCCTTTGGCAAATCCCTCCAATAGTAATTATATCCACCAGGACTACTCGAGGTCAATGTTTTCTTATTGGAAAATATAAGAACAATCAACCTTATAAGGAAAATCTTTGAAAAAACATTTACAAAAAAAATTCGCAAAATCACACCTATACAACATGAGTTTCAAATCGAAATCATAGTGAGCATTTTTGTAATGGTCCAAGATTCTGACATCCTAACATGTAATTTGAGTGGAATTCTTGTTGAGGATTTGCCAAATTGTAGTTTTGGACATTTTATGGTCCACTATTGGTACCAACTCTCAGAAAGGAACAGAAGAATATGATGCATTTTTTAAGATTATTCGTTTTTAGCGCTCCGAAATCTTACTAATTATCTTTTACCTATTTTTTATTAATTTTTTAATGTTTTTAAAGAAGTTTCAAATATAATCTATATTCTAAGCCCCATATCGTTTTTGGCTATAATACGGTCTCTCTCCTCTAAACTTAATGTCATACCTTGCGGCGTTTTATCATAAAAAGATCAAAAAGTGACTAAAATTAAAATAAAATATATTTCTACCATCCTTACACTTAATTTCCTTATAAAAGACTACTGTCCTATAGTTATGAAACGCTGTAAACTGCAGCAAAAGTGGCATATCCATGCATAAGCTATTGCGAAAAACCGTGTGAAGCAACAGTGCAATAACCTTACGGTAAATTAAAAGCTCCAACATTAGGTAGTTGTTTTTGTAAAAGGAAGCTTTGCTGGATCGTACTTATAAACCGTTATATTTGCACTTGAAACTTTAATTTGCGACTGTCCTATAGTTATGAAATTCACTGTATATAAAATGTTTTCTTTTTTTAGCTGATGCTTGCAACTACTACGGCTTATTTTTAAAATTGGCTAAGATTAAGAATTTTTGTGAGAGTGAACTTAGGAAATAGACTACCTTGTTAATTCTACAATGGGCTGGGCTGGAGCGTTTTAATTTTGGGAGAAAGAAAAAAAAGTGAGAGAGAGAGAGAAGCAAGCAAAGCAAATACGAGCTGGCACACCAATGCATGCACACTGGCACTTGTATGCCCGTATAAATGTCGCTTTGTTGTATTCACGCAATGCATACAGAAACAATTCTTTCGTTAACACACATACACATGTGCTGCGTGCTTTAGCTGACTCTCCTCTCCTTACCATGACCACGGCACGCTCTCTCAACAAGAGCCGAATTCATGCACCATCAACTTCGTGTCTGTCGCTTTGCAACCTCAGCATCTCAATTCGTTAATGCGAAAGAGAATAATCAAAACAAACGCACTGAAACTAACAATTTATCTAACAAAATTTCAAATTCACTCCCTTTCACCTAAAAAGATTTACTTCAAAAAAACTGTAGCAACATTCTTAAGGCTACGATTTTTGCTCTCTGGTGCGCATCTTTGTAAGTAAACAGTGCTGCCCATTTTTGGGCAGTTGACTTCTAGATAGCGCTAGCACTAGCACCAATGTTCTGTTTTAGCGCTAAATACGAAAAATGAATGTGCAACAAGCACATATATCAACAATAACGTCGGGTAGACAAAGTAGGAGCCCAAAGTTTATATGATTATTATTATTATTCATTAGCCGTACAACCCGTCTCGGGTCGCTTGCAATAGTTTTCGTCTCCACTCGTCTCTGTTTTCCAACATCGTATCGCAAGTTCACTGGCACTGGTATCCACCTGCCCCGGTCAAAAGAAATCTAGGACGCCCTCTTCTACTGTTTTGTTGCGGCTGTATTCATTGTTTGCTCTGATGATGTGGTCAGCCAATCTCAGTCTGTGGATTTTCATTGTCATAGACGGTGGTGTGTTTTTGTATTCATTTTGGCTCGTGGTTGTATCTTTTATATCGACGAAGTCAGTTTTCATGTATATGTTCAGACTGAAGTATCTTTTGTTTGCTGCAAGAATTCTACTGTCTATTATATTCGTCTATTGACATATTTCAGCTATATCTATGTGTGATCGCATTAGATGTGGTTGTAATGATTATGTGTTTTCGCTTCGTATAAAGTCAGGCCCATTTATTTTCCTTCTCTCTATATACTTAGGAAGGCTTCAGTTAATTCTTGAGGATTTTTTGCGACAAAATCAATGTCATCTGCTTATGCAAGAACTGGTACCGATGCACAATTGGCCCGCGTGGCCAGATTTTGGCCAAAAACTCTCCTGATGAAAATCAAAATTTGGACAAAATGACAATTCAATATTATTTTACACATAGTAAGGTATCCTGTGCAGAAAAAATTTGGAAATTATAATTAGTGGCTTTTAAGTTATTGGCAATCAAAGTCGACATTTTGTATTTTATGAGCTTTCGCGAACATTTTCAGAAAAAAAAAACCTGCATTTACCATGATATATGTAGCTACCAAATCTTCATTCACTTTATTATTTATAAGTATAACTAAAGAAAAAAATAAAACTGAGCTTAACAACTTTTCAGTTTTAAATATATTCGAGTAGATAAAAAGATTTTTTTTGGTTTTTGTATCATTTGTCTGCCTTGCCTCCGACTACCACTCGATATTTGATCGAAAAAATTGTTATAAATTTCTTCACATGTTTTAAAACAAAATGTAATTCCTCCCGATTTTCGGAAATTGAATTTTGTATCCAAAAGTTGAATTTTAAAAATTGACCCCCAGGAAATTTTACTATTTTTTGAATTTCTTAGCTGTCTAAAAGTATGCTTCAATAACGATTTTTTCAAAGGTTGTACTAAAATATACAAACAATGTACAATTGGAAAATTCTATAGCACACTTACAATGATGCAAATCAAAAAATGTAAAAAGGAGCTCATATCTGCCTCTGTGTGAAATGTGGTCCAATTCTAATTTACCGTTTTTTTTTTTTTAATTAAGTTAAAAAAATAGTTTGGTTTTTTTAAATTTTTTCCAAATTTGGTCTGGGTTATCTATGCGGGAATTGAAGGTCAGCGGTCAACACGCAGTGGCAACAGTTTCATGTTATAAGGAAAACATATACAATCAAGAAGTGTTTTCCCACATCTATATTCAAAAAAATCGGAGGAGGCTCAAAATAATTCAATCATTTAGGAAAACGTGTGTAAAATTTCATCACTCTAAAAAAATGATTATGGAAATGACAGGGTTTTGGCCAAAATATGAAAAACCGGCCCACAGTGCAATGTAAAGAAGAAAGTTTCAGTAGGGTTCATCTTGGAATCCCTTATGACTTTCTGCATTGCTAGGTTAAAAAGCAAGCATGAGAGTCCTTGTCCGAGGCCATTTATGGTTTGGAACTCAGCTGAGAATTCGTTTTTGATTTTCACCACATTTCTTGCACGGACGAGTTTGGATGGTATGTTAAGTTCAGCCAACGCTTACTAAGAGCCTCCTCAGAATCTTCGAATCTAGGTTGGTCAACTGGCTCGCCTTCATTCTCTATTGTATTTTCTTGTGCTTGTTTCATAGGTGTTAAGGGTCCTTCGTAAATGATTCACCCATTTTCCAATACTTTCTGCGTATCATCATCTCCACTACTACCATTGTGACTATCTTGTCATTGTATTACCGTTTTTTTCTCTTGTGTATTCGTTTTTTTTTTACGCCTTAGTGCTTTATAATTTTCTTCTGCGGTTCTAATTTTACAACGCAACATTGATCTATAGGCTTCATTTTTGGTTTGTAGAGGCTGTTTTCATTCTTCATCAAACCAGGGGGTCTTTTTCTTTTCTTTTGATACCCCAAGAATTGTGAGGGACTTTTCTTTCAGGGAGTACGCCATTTTTTGCCACTTTTCCGATGGGTTCGGTATATGCGGAAGACTCTCCATTTGTTCATCTATAATTTCTTGAAAGTTTGTCAGTTTGGTGGGATCTGTGTCTCCTGCAGGGCTACTACTTCAGCATTATAAGGTTTGTGGGATACTTCCAGTAGTTGTAGGGCTTGAATTCTATAGAAAATTTGTACGTTCCTTAAGAATAGTCGTAATTCTTGGTCCTTAAAACGTTTCCGGGTTCGTAGACGAGTTTGGGAACAACCCAACCTGATAACAATCAGAGGCATAAAAAGTGCTTCCGTGACTGCTGATGTTTTACGGGACTAGATTGTCGGCCTTAAACCCAACCCCACATCAGGAGGACCGGTCCTATGTATTATGACCTAATAGAACGGGGTTTTCATTTTTGGGCTATGTGTGCTGCCGTTGGCTTTACAAGAGAAGCTCTTCCGCCACCAGAGCGGTGCCACATTGTTGCAGTAGCATAATATACTAATACAAACTCAATTTAAAAAGATGGCTTATGTTAAAGTCGGGCGCAGACGACTTTGGGATACCCTGTACCACCACAGTGCATTTAAGGCCGGTATATTGCTTACGAACTCAAAAACACATCTGATTGCAAAATTTGGTTACAATACTCGCAAAAACAATCGGAACACAACGAATTTTGTGCAAAACATGTTTTTTTGCCCGATCGGCCTTATGGCAGCTATATTATATAGTCAACCGATTGTGATCAAATTTGGTGCAGTGCTTGAGTACTCTAAGAAACTTCCAAATGCCGAATTTGGTTACGATATCTTCACAAACAAACGAAGAACAACAAATTTTGTACAAAAAACGTTTTTTTGACCGACTTTAAAATATTAGTTTTTTTCGAGGTCCTCTGAAACACCTCTATGGGAGCTATATAATAGAAAACCCCATATCTGTATGTTACATACATTTTCGGCTTGCACAAACTTAATATACCCTTTGTACCCTACGGTACAGGGTATACAAATTTTAAAGCTATAATTTGATTATTTAAATATAAATCGTAATAAAAGGGTCTAGCTGGATAAGGTACTGGAAACTGCCCCCAGCGATTTTTGAAAACTAATGATGCACTTTGATGCATAATGCAAAAAAAATGTTTTTCGCAAAATTTCAGTTTTTAAACAACGCATTACAGCTTTATTTTCGTTTTTATTTTATTGTTTTCCAAAATCGCTGGGGGCAGTTTCCAGTACCTTTACCAGCAAACCTTCTTCCCTCGGACTATTTACTTACCAATATAGCTCAAAAGTACAGGTAGAAATATCAATCCGTGTGCTGCACCGATAACAACTATTCCGAAGTACATACGAAAATAGAATACTTGAAAAATTTGGCTTTTTGCAAAAGCTAATACCAATATTCCTGCAAATTTTGTCAGAGTAATTCCAGAAAATATTGAACTACCCATTTTTGTTAAGCTATCTGCTGCTCTATGTATTTGTGATGTTTCCTTTGACATTGAAAAACTATGAACAAGATGGGAACAAAATTCCACAGAAATGCCTACAGCCATTACGAGATTCACTAATGAAACGGCGTTAAGTGATATATTCCAGTAAAACATAACGCCACCCAAATTAACTACAATCATAGTTATAGTTATTATTACAACTAAGGCGGAATGAATGTCGAAGCCCATTAAAACAAATGTTACAATAAATATAGATAGAACAGAAATTCCCATACTTTGCAAAGTGTCTGACCACATTGTTAAATATTGTTCATAGAAAACATAAAAAACTGAGTAAGGAAAAACTTCAACATGCAGTGCTCTGTCAATTGGAACACCATTCGAAATTAATCTGCCTTGTATCATTTGAGTTATATTTTTTGATATCAGCCTAGCCGATTGTAAGGCCTGATAATAATCTGAAGAAGTTTTAAGTATAGAGTGGTAAGCCATAAAATATGAAGAGGACACGTGTAGTTGGTTTTGTTTAAAGTTGAATTGAACTGCCCGATCGTACGCTGCATGACCGGCTTTTGCACATGAGTCGTCTGGATTATCTTTCAAAAAAAATGGTAGGTACTTTCCAAAATCGACGTCATTAGGGCGCTGAAATTTGTTTTTCCGGATCGGACATGATAAGCAAGATGTATCTGAAAAATAAAAACGGGTTTAAAAACAGTTTCGACTCTTTTTCGCAGAGTAATATATTTACAGTAAAAAAAATTAAAATAGTATAAAACGGGATGCTTAAATTTAGAGTTTGCGCAATATCATGAAATTTTAATTGATGATGAAATTGGTTTGGGAGATTTTGGTTCTAGTCTTCTTCTTTGTGTTATCTACTTATTTCTTAGGCCCCACGAGAGAGGGGAGCGATTAGAGCCATCAACGCCTCATTTTTATTTTTGTGGCTGTTCATGAGTATCCAATCAAATGAGCTAAGCGCTCTTAGCATTCATTCGTTTTGTTCGAAAACGAAAGAGACAGCCCCCTAAGCTCGCGTTCGAGTAGCTTGCACGACTCGAGTATTAAGGAGTAAACTAGGCACATACATACGTAGGGGAAAGGCTTGAAAGTTGCCAGGGCTTGTAAGTTGCCTAACCTGGTCGATTTTGATGCTCCATCAATGAAAGCACCAAAATTCCACCTGTCTTCGATGGCAAATACGCCTTAAACAATTTTAATTTGTTTTTGATGCAAGCATACGCAAAAACGCAGCGTGTGTCTGACAAAATATAAAAATTGTTTTTAAAGAAATCCGAAAATTAAAAACTTTATTTTTGATTGCGCTCAAAAAGTGATTAAATCAAAAGAAAAATCAAGGAAAATATATATGCTGGAACTGAAATTCAATGAACTTTCATATTCAAAAATGGTTTTCGGAATAGACAAATTTTGTTCAATGGATTCCAAAATGGCTTCAAAAATGTAACTTGCCATACTTTTTGGCTTGCAAGTTGACATACATCTATTTCCATTGCTATGTTATTTATATGACTGTTTTATTGTGTTGAATTATCATTGTAACTAATTTGAATTGTTTTTAGTGCATTCTTCTGCCTTTTTCGGATATTTTTTTTCAATATTTTCCGTAACAATTCATTTTTAGTATTGCGACCAAGAAAAACCGATCACAAAAAAACACACTATTGACTTCGCTGGAAAGATAAAATTTTTTGGTTTTTTAAATTCAATTTAAAGCTCAGTTAAATTTTAAATCAATAAATCTTCATAAATTCTATCAATCATGCGTTTTTGTTTCAGTTTTCTCCAATTTTCAGCGATTTTGAAGGTATGACAACTTACAAGCCTTTTTTTTTTTGGTGGTCGTTTTCAAGCTCTTTGGAAAATTGTCTGTAAAATGCTTATTTTTATATAATTCAAATGATCCTTATTGTGGATTATATCTTTTCTCTTTCCAACGGTATAAAAAATATAAAAAATCGGGTCACGTAATTTGGGTATGGCCCCTAAAATACGTATGTATGTATGTACGAGATTTATTATTTTTAAAAGGCCAAAAATTAAAAGAAAACATGTACAGTGTGCCACAAAAGTAATAGTACAGCATGCGATTTTACACAAAAACGTGAATTTCTTCTATATTGTTAAAATTTTCTAAAAACTAAAGTTGAGGTTTTTTAGAATTTAAGCCAACCCGTTGACGAACTGTTGTTTTTATTTTTGTTTATTGTTTAAAAATATACAGAGCAATACGAAACAGAAATTTTGTGCATGTGCACTAGTATAGCTCGGGTGTCGTGAGCGACCCGAACTCTAGCGAACAGTTCGATCATACAAGTATGAGTGTGATTGCCATACTCGAACGGAACGCGGAACGCATGGAATTTTTTGAAGATGTGAAAAATGTGTTCGCACTGACAACATCTAACATCTTGCTGCCATATTGACAGGCTGACAGGTGAAATAAGCAAATTATGAAAATTTATTAAAAAATTTTATTTAAAATCAAAATACAGTGAAACCTGGTTAATTGGCACCTGGATAAGTGAGAACCTCTATTATTGAGAGTTGCAATGAGGTCCCGGTTCTTTTTCATTAAATTACCTCTGTTAATGGGACTTTTTGAACCTGGTTAAATGAGATTTGAATTCTAAGACTTTTTCGATGTCTACCTTCTATAATTGAGACTTTGTTGCTCAATTACTTGTGTAAGTGAGACAAATTAATGAGGTTTTAACAACAACAACAAGAGCCGAAGCCAAACACCATCAACTGCGTGTCTGTTGCTTAGCAACGTAGAAAATGTGAGTGTACATATTTTGTGTTTGTTTACATCAGTGGTCGGCACAAAATATGTACACTCACATTTTCTACGTTGCTAAGCAACAGACACGCAGTTGATAGTGAGTGGCTTCGGTTCTTGTCGAGCAACGTCAGCGTCTTAATAAGTCGCTTTGTTTGTCACATCCCAGGTTTTGACCTAAAAGCAAGTGAATAAAAGTGTACAAAATGTCCGAACGTAAATATAAAACGTTATCAATATCTGAAAAATTAAAACTTCTATCAGATTATGATTATGGAAAGTCGCGTGAGGAACTGTGTAAGGAGAATAACATACCTAAGTCAACCCTGTATAGAATTATTAAAAACAACGAGAAAATTCGGTCTGTATTGATGGAAAAGGAAAACACAAACGAATACGAGCAGCAGAATATACTGAAGTTGACAAGTGTCTCTGTACATGGATAAAGCAGGTACGGAATAATAACATTCCAACAAGAGAACCAACGATTAAAGAGAAAGCTCAAGAATTTGCAAGTAAGCTCCATATTGATCAATTTTGTGGCAGTAATTGGTGGTTGGAGGGATTAAAGAAAAGAAACGATATCGCATTCAAAAATGTTTGTGGCGAGAGAAATTCTGTGGACAATAACGAATGTAATGAGTGGATTAAAAACCTTCCAGCTTTATTACACGATTATTCCCCCGATGACGTATTCAACGCCGATAAAGCGGGCTTATTCTACAAGTGTCTACCGGATAAAACATTTACGTTCAAATGTCAGCCTTGCCATGGTGGTAAATTGAGTAAAGATCGAGTCACTGCACTTTTAAGTGCGAATATGTCTGGAACTGAAAAACTGTCATTTCTTTTGGAAAATATAAGAGACCAAGGGTATTGAAACGTTGCCTGTTAATTATCAAAACAATAAAAAGGCCTGGATGACTTCTGAATTATTTGCAGATTGGTTAAAAAAAGTGAACGCCGATATGAGGGCCCAAAAACGAAAAATCATTATGTTTGTCGACAGCTGCACAGCTCATTACAATATGCCCAAATTAGACTATGTTACATTATTGTACTTACCCGCCAATACCACAAGTAAATTGCAGCCCATGGATCAGGGTATTATCAACAACTTTAAGGTTTATTACAGGAAGGAAGTTGTTCAGTATGTTCTGAAATCTATAGAAGAGGATAAAAGCCCAGAAATCAACATCCTCTAGGCCATGAGATTTGTAAGAAAAGCTTGGTTTTCTGTTAGCAAACCCACAATAAGTAATTGCTTCAAAAAAGCTGGATTCAAAGTGACGAATGTATCTGAACCTGAGAGCCTACAAGAGGAGCTAGAGATCTGTGCAACGTTTCCAGAATGGGATAGAGTATTTACCACATATAGGAATGACTCAAATGAACAGCAGGCGACATTCCAGGATATCGTTTCTATGGATGATAATGTACTCATTTCAGAAGAGCTCAATGATGATGACATAGTTGCTATGTATTCTTCTTTGGAAGAAGTAGAAGGAGAAGACTGTGAAGAGACTCCAGTAAAAATTTCAAAGCGTGAGGCAATGGAAGCTTTAGAAACTTTATACAAGTATATCGAAATGTCAAATATTGATAATTCTATTATATTATTTTTGATCAAATTTATTCTATCGAGAAACAGGTTTCAGCAACTAGCAATAAAGTTGAAACAAACATAACCGATTACTTTAAGTCATTAACTTTACCGTATTATTTTTTTTTTGACGCAATACATTATGTATGTACATTTATTCCTAAATTAAATTCAAAACACCAAAAATACGCATTTTTATTAACATTTTCACCTCTAAAAATGTAATAACGGCACATTTCGACCTCTGAAATCGGGGGCCTCAGTAAATGAGACAACTATAATTTCAAACCTGCTTAATTGGAAAACTGGATTATTGGGAACCCTCAATAATGTACCAACATATGTCTTGGTCCCTTGAGATCCCAATTAACCAGGTTTCACTGTATCAATCTTTTTATGAGTTGATTTTCAACATTAACTATTATTAAGGAAGGGTTTTATGAATTTATGTTGAAACCATGAATTAATTGGGAGTATCAATGCGGACGACGAGCTGGTGCTGACTTGGACATACATACATACATACATGCATACTAGGGCGGGTCAATTTTTTTCGGTGTAAGGGCTCACCGCGATTTTGATTCTTTGGGTCATTCTAAGCAATTTTGCCCAAGAAACTATGGGTCTAAAATTAATTTCGAGTCGCCCACTTTTTCAAAATAGGTTTTTATCAAAATATTCAAAAATCGACTTAGACATTGCATTCACAAAGCCAAAAAACGTTATTTTTTCTCAAACCAAATGTGTATTTGGGGGTTTTTGGTGTCGAGAAATCCATTTTTTATATCTATTTTTAATTTTAGGCGCCGCCAGAGGGCGCTTAGTGTATGTATTTGGGGGTTTTTGGTGTCGAGAAATCCATTTTTTATATCTATTTTTAATTTTAGGCGCCGCCAGAGGGCGCTTTAGTGTATGTATTTGGGGGTTTTTGGTGTCGAGAAATCCATTTTTTATATCTATTTTTAATTTTAGGCGCCGCCAGAGGGCGCTTTAGTGTATCTTTTTGATTTTTTCCCCTTTTTTTTTGAAAAATTGAGAAGATGTTGCGAAAATCGACGAATACTTCACATTTTCATAGTTCTCAAGCACTGAAACAAATTTTATGAAAATCGGTGTACTATATCATATATCTCCCATAGGACCAATCAGTCCAAAAAACTTGTTTTTGTGCAAAATTCGTTTTGTTTCGTTTGTTTATAAAGATATCGTAACCAAAGTAGGCATTCTGAAATTTATTAGAGTTTCCAAGCACTCTACCAAATTTGATTAAAATCGATTGACTGTATCATATAGCTCCCATAGGGCCGAACGGCCAAAAAAACGTTTTTTCTACGAAATTCGCTTTGTTTTGTTTCTTTATAAAGATATCGTAATTAAATTTGGTGTTTGGCGGTTTTTTAGCGTTTCCCAGCACCGCAAAAAATTTGTTCAAAATCAGTTGGCTATACCAAATAACCCCCATGGGGCCGATCGATCCAAAAAACGTGTTTTATGCAAAATTTGATTAATTTTTGTTTGTTTATACAAATATCGTCACGAAATTTGGCAAAAAAATATCTTTATCTTTATCTGGATTCTTTTCTAATACTCGGTTTTCCGTATTACTAGAGGGAAATATTTCTTCTTTAAAATGAATAAAATTTATGTACGTCGTCAAAAAGTACGCCCCCTTCCATTTTTTAACGTTGAATATTTTGGATAATTTTAAATTCTAGATTGCGTTGTGAAAAAGTGAGATATTTGACGATTTTCGCAACATTTTATCAAACTAAAAAAAAAATGGTGTATGTTAAAGTCGGGCATAGACGACTATACCACCACATTTCAGTTAAGTCCAATATATTGCTTAAGACCTCCAAAAGATATTTTATTTTCAAAAACAGACAGTAATCAGTCCAATTTTGCACCAACAAATTTTTTTTGACCGATCGGTCCGGGGGCTTTATGATATAGTCAACCGATTTCGATCAAATTTGATACAGTGATTGGGAGCTATAAAAAACTTTCTAGTGCCAAATTTGGTTACGATATCTTCATAAACAAACGAATTATCCATCTAAAACTTTTGCTTTTTTCTGAAACACCGCTTTGGGAGCTATAAAATGTAATCCCGATATCAACAAAAAATAAAATAAACTTGTCTCCTATGGATTAATAAGGGATCTAATCTGAAAGTTTGGTTGCTCTAGCTCTTACCATCTCTGAGATTTAGGCGTTCATACAGACAGGCGGACATGGGTATATCGACATTTCTAGTCACCCTGATCATACTTTGGGTAACTTTGGGGAGTCTCCGATCCCTCCCTCTGTATTTAACATACATTTTCGGCTTGCACAAACTTAATATACCTTTTGTACCATACGGTACAGGGTATAGAAAAAATCAAAAAGATACACTAAAGCGCCCTCTTGCGGCGCCCAAAATTGAAAATAGATGTCAAAAATGGATTCCTCGACCCCAAAAACCCCCAAGTACACGTTTGGCCTGGGAGACAATTGCGTTTTTTGGCCTTGTGAATGCAATGTCCAAGTCGACTTTTGAATATTTTGATAAAAACCTATTTTGAAAAAGTGGGCGACTCGAAATTCATTTTAGACCCATAGTTTCTTGGGCAAAGTTGCTTAGAATGACACAAAGAATCAAAATCGCGGTGAGCCCCAGAACGTTTTTTCGGCCCCATACAAATTGACCCGCCCTAATGCATAATATATATATATGTATATGTATGCAAGCGGCACGAGCTGTTTGTATGTTTGATGGTGTTGTGCTAGAACACCTTTCATTTCGATTCCGAATCGAAATCGGAAACATGCCTGATAGTTTCCATTGTTATAATAATTGTATTCGTTATTTTGATATTCATTATTGTGGTTTTTGTTATACATATTTTTATTATTGGGAATTTTACTTTTTGTCCAGTTATTTTCGTCTAGAATCTGATATGCTTTTAGTAAGAGTTTTAATATTTCTTGCTATTAGTATGCTAACTGTATTCATTTGTATCTTTCCTTAAATATTCCTAAAATGACCTCGACTTTGCCTTGGATCTATCTATTTGTTTATTTCCTAAGTGATATTTATTGTTCAACCTAGTTTCGCCAAAGTTGGCTATCAACATTTATTTTATTTTTAACCATCTTGCTATTCGTCTCGCAGTAATGTACAGTTTGCTTCACCTACGATTTTATCGCGTTCTTGGTACATGACGAATTTGAAAAAGTTTGCCAAATATGCTGCCAAATTATATCTTAAAAATTTTATTTTTTTTATAAATCTGACAAGCTCTGCTCCGGACTCTACGTTGTAAGGTGTGATTTCTTTGACAAATTTAAGTGGATCCTCAGAGATTTCTTTTCTAGTTTCCATTTTACTTTTATTCGGAAGAAAGAACAGTCAACCGCGATAGCGAACGGACGTGTTTTCCAGAGCTCCTGTAATTCGATGTGCATAAGTGATAAGCAATTAAATCCCAGTGCAATAATAATAAAGCGAAAGGACGCAAATACATATTTATATGTATTATTTTTTAAATTAATTGCTCAGTGAACAAATAAAATCTAAAAATTACCAACAATACACTGACTAAGGGATCATCCATAACTACGTGACGCTGATTTTCGCCAAAATAAGAGATACGATAAGGACACGTTTTATAAGATTTCTATCAGACCGCCTGTTACATCGATTTTGATTAAACTTCTGCTTTTGCATATACAGCCATGAGTGACTGAAAGTTTTTTAGCTATCCTTCATGCAAATAGAGCGGCATCCAAGCCGAATATGTTGCATGATGGATGTGCGACAATATGGGGCACTTTAAAGGTGCCGGTCTGACTGGCTGTTTTCACGACTGTACACGTGACGGTGAACATCTGAACTGGACCTGCACAAATTGGCAAATTTGGCTACGATATTTTCATAAACAAACAGAAATCAGTCGAATTTTGCACCAACAAATTTTTTTTGACCGATAGGTCCTGTGGGGACTACATGATATAGTCAACCTATTTTCATCAAATTTGAGCCACTGATTGGGAACTATATAAAACTTCCGACTGCCAAAATTGGTTACGATATCTTCAAAAACAAACGAAACACAACCAATTTAGTACAAAAATCGTTTTTTTGACCAATTGGTCCTATGGGAGCTATATGATATAGTCAACCGATCAAAGTTGGTACAGTGCTTGGGTACTCTAAAAGCTTCTGAGTGCCAAATTTGGTTATGATATCTTCATTAACAAACGAATTATCCATCTAAAACTTTTGATTTTTTCGTGGTCCTCTGAAACACCCCTATGGGAGCTATATAATACATATAACCCCAATATCGAAAAAATAAAATAAACTTGTCTCCCCTGATATAAATATAATTACGCATCTAACCTGAAAACTTGGTCGCTCTTACTCTTACCATCTCTGAGATCTGACGGACAGACAGACAGACACACAGACAGACAGACGAACATAGGTATATCGACTTCTCTAGTCACACTGATCACACTTTAGGTAACTTTGGGGGTTCTCCAACGATCCCTTCTACATATATGTTACATACATTTTCGGCTTGCACAAACTTAATATACACTTTGTACCATACGGTACAGGGTATATTTATTTATTTATTATTTATTTATATTAAAAAGCAGTGAATATTACTTTATTCGTCCGGACACAAAAAAAGCAGTGAATATTACTTTACTCGTCCAAACACATAAAATCAGTTAATATTAAATTATTCTTCCAAACAAAACGCAGTGTGTATTACAATGTTTAATTATATTGAATATATTTCGCAAGAAAAACGCAGTTTTTACGCAGTTAAATAAAAAACACTCAAAATCGTACGATACAAAGCGAGTGTGTCGAAAGAACAAAAACTCAGAAGAACCGTTATATGAGTGCATATTTGAGAAAAAGCAAAAGAAGTGTGCAGAAGACAAAGCGGGATCGCAAAAGGAAAGAGACAAACGACAAACTACAAGCGGTAAAGTAGAAACAGTAAAAATAGCGATACAAAGTACAGCCGAAATAAACGCAGCAGTCGTCTGGTTACAGAGGAATTCACTAGCGAAAATGTTTGTGCTGAAACACAAAAGCAATTAAGTGCCCGTATTAAACAAAAAGATGAGAGCTTTCACGAATATATGCTGCAAATGAAGCGTATTGCGGCGCGAGGCGTGATCGACATAGAATCTGTCATAAGATATATAGTGAGTGGCCTGAAGCTGAAAAACGATTTTAAATACAGTTTATACAACTACTCGTCATACAAAGAGTTAAAAACAAAGTATGAGGTGTACGAAAACGTGGCTGAGAGCAGTAATTGCAGCGATGAAAAATTTTGTTGAAAAGCTAACAGCAGTTCCAACAAAAGCTGGCAGAACAAACATGAAAAAAGCAGCATTGCTTCAACTGTGGATCTTCAGAGCACTTGCGCAGGGATTGTAAAGAAAATATGGCAAAGTGTTTCCGATGCAGTAAGAGTGGGCATATGTCTAACAATTGCCCCGATGCAGCAGTTAATATTGTGTATGATGCCAAACGGCTCAAAACGCTGAAAATAAACAACGTATTGATGGACGCTTTGGTGGACACAGGAGCTGATGTAACAGTAGCAAGAAAATCAGTGTGCGAGAAAATAAACGCCGTGTTGGAGAAACCCACGAAGGTGCTGAAAGGAGTAGGCGGCACTTTGGGATTTTTTGTGGCAGATGTCGTGGTCGACGGCGCGCAGATTTCTCAGAAGTTCTGGATAGTTGCTGACTATGCTATTGGATGTGATATGCTGCGGTTATGATTTTACAGACTAGTTCAACTATGAGTACACGGAAGCTGGTTACAAGTTTTTTCTCCGGACGGGAGGGGAAACTAAGGAAAAAAAATCAGATAAGTATTTATACCCTGTACCTATAGGTACAAAGGGTATACTAGATTTGTGCAATGTATGTAACGGCAAGAAGGAGGCGTGGCAGACCCCAAGTCCTTTATACCAAAATGCTTATCATAACCTCGGGTAGCGATTGAACCATGTCCGTCTGTCCGTCTGGCTGTCTGTATGAACACCTAGATCTCGGAGACTATAAGAGCTAGAGATACGAAACTTTACCAGCTGATGCGCATATTTCCTGAGAAGATCAAGTTTGTTGAATCATGTCCATATCTTTCCCCGTTTCCCCGTAGCAGAGTTTCGCGGTTTTTGACTACACCGTTTAATATTTTAGTCTGAAATTTAACAGAGCGATGCATTGTAGTTGCATGCATCTGTGTGTCAAAAATAAACAAAATCGGACAAATACAACAAAAGTTATAGCCTAAAATGTACAAATTTCACTACCCCTTCCCTATAAATTGCGTCAATATTTGACTCTACGTAATTATAGTAACAAATGGACTAGAATCACAATTTTTGGTAAGCTGATTCATGTGGCACTAATGAACCAATCTACATCAAAATTTTATCAATGCAGGCCCCCCACCCCCCGCAATTGATTTATCGTGTTTTCCCCCACACCCCTCAACACATCCCCTTAAAACTTTCCTCATATACTTTAAATAACTTCTTTGACGTAAATTTCGATTTTCATCAAAATCGGTTAAAATTTGCGGAACTTATAGATATAAATATCGTTTTGCACCAACAAATAAAATATTCCAATTGGAAAGTTCATAGAAATAATATGCAGGAATAAAACTTTTTTCGAGAAAAAAAGGTACAGGGTATTACACTGTCGGGCACCGCCTCGACTGTATTACATTTTTTTAATTTTATATTGTTAAAACAAATACTGATTCTGATATACCCCCGCAGTTCAAAAACGTCGTTCAAAGTATGATTAACACATACAAGCCAGCCGTAGATGTGGCTGAAAGTTCAGTCCAGCTGAAGATTGTGTCTGATGCGGGCATGTTACCTTTCCGGCAGGCACCAAGCTGTATTGCAGCCGGAGTGTAGTGTATCGATGTAGTATATTCAGATCTCTCTGAATGTTTCATTTCGAACGTACTATGATGATAGTTCTTAGGATCTTTGCCTGGGTTCTCTGGATGAAGTCTATGCTGCTCTTGCTGGCATTGCCCCACAACTGGGAGCCGTAAGTCCAGGTAAGTTTTAAAATTGAGTTGTAGAGTAGGACCTTAAGGTTCAGGCTAACAGGTGATTTTGCGTAAATCAGCCAATGAAGGTTACTGGCCTTTAGCTTTAGGTGTGTTCTTTTGGCTTCAATGTTTCTGCGCCATGTGACACGTCTGACGAGGTGTATGCCCAGGTACGTTACTTCATTTGCTTTCGAAAGTATAGTATTATTTAGTGTAAGTGGGGGGCAATCTCTCCTGTTCAGGGTAAACGTTACATGTTTACATTTTTGTTCGTTTATTTTGATTCGCCAGTCTGATAACCAATTCTCCACGGTTACAAGATGAAGGGCTAGCTGCGTTGTCGCTTGCAGAGGGCATCTAGAGCGACTGAGAATAGCTGTGTCATCAGCAAACGTCGATGTTAATAGTTGTCTGCTAGTGGGGATGTCCGCTGTGTAAAGAAGATATAGCGTTGGGCCATGTACGCTGCCTTTGGGGACTCCGGCTTCGATAATGTGGCCGTCAGACATGGCGGTGCTGCATCTCACAGAAAATACCCTATTGTAGAGGTATGATTTCAGAAGACTGGGCGTGTTGGTAGGAAGCATGGTATTAATTTTATACATTAGACTATCTAGCCAAACTCTATCGAATGCTTGAGAGACATCCAGAAATATTGCAGAGCAGTACTCCCGATGTTCAAACGCGGCTCGAATTTCTGATGTTATTCGATTGACCTGCTCAATGGTGCCATTTTTGGCACGAAAACCAAATTGATGCTCTTGAATTTTATTATGAAGTTCCCGATATGGGATGATGTCGGTTAAAAGGCACTTTTCGAAGAGTTTTGACAAGCATGATAATAAACTTATGGGTCTGTATGATGAAGGAACGGTGAGATCTTTACCCGGCTTGGGTATCATTATGATGATCGACTTTTTCATCTCTCTGGGAAGTATCCAAGTCTAGTAATCGTGTTAAACAGCTGACAGATAGTGAAAACGGCACAATGAGGACTTCAATAAGCATCTTTGGTGTAATTAAATCGCATCCTGGGGACTTCTTCGGCTTGAGTTGCTGTTTTATGATTTTAGCTAGCTCTTCCGATCGAAATTGAATAGGCTCTTGCGATAGTCGAGTTTCTTCTGGTGGGGTGCAAACGTGCTCGTCGCTGGGTTTGGTTGGAGCACATTTTGAAGGTGAGCGGCAAATGTGCTGGCTCGGTCATTATCACTTCGGACCCATAAACCTGCGGAGTTCCTTATTGGCATTATAGTTTCTTTTGGTGAGCTTAGTGTTGGGTGTGCTTTCCATAAAGGATGCTTTGTGCTAGACGG
Organism: Chymomyza costata; assembly: GCA_018150985.1. NCBI lineage: Eukaryota > Metazoa > Arthropoda > Insecta > Diptera > Drosophilidae > Chymomyza > Chymomyza costata. Next base: position 6,527,733 of record JAECWU010000003.1, on the reverse strand, counting down.
TGATAGTTGCTCTATATATCGTCGTTGCACGAGCTCCTGCTCTTGTTTTAATACTTTTGTAAGCTTTTGTGTGGCGTCATTAAGCCTTTGCTTTGCACCTGGGGATCTTTTTGACTACCATTCCCGGCGCTTTTCTAAAACGAGCTGCTCCATTTCTACATTCGATTTCTTTTGCTGGTAGGGTGCATTTGACGTTTCGGGGGCTGAGGTGCGGGCTGCAGCAACAAGGACAGATTCAAGTTCGTTAGTGAAGCTTTCAATATCGGCTGCGTCGTTGAGCTGTGGGTTCATCTGAATATGTGAACTCACATATTTGTTGAGCTTCAGCCAGTTGGTTTTGTTTGAAGTTATCCTGCAGAGTTGCTCTTCGGCTTCTGGACTTTGGAGTAGCTTAGAGTACAGGCGAGTGGTCAGAAGATAAATCCGGAAGGGCTTCAGCACTTATCAGATTTCGTGGATTGCAAAATCAATTAGGTCAGCAGTTTTTTTGGATCCGTCGGCCAGTATGTTGGTCTACCCGGGGAAACGTAATCCAGCTTATTTTTTATCTTTTACTCACAAGACGAGAACCCCAGTGTGTGTGCTTGGCGTTGTTGTCATAGCCTCCAGCTATGAAGCGTTCGCCTAATGAATTATAAAAGTCCATAAATTGGTCTTCTGTTAGTGTAAAGCGAGTAAGACAGTATACAGCGGCAAGAGTTACATAACCGCTGTCCGATTGTACATTTACGGATGTGGCTTGTAGATAATTTGTTGAAGTTTTTTTTATAAAGGAAATGTTTCGATTTCTGATCAGAATTCCAGTTCCACCATGTGCTTTACCATCTGGGTGGTTTGTGTTGTAAGAGGAGTAGCCTCTTTTATGGAAATTATACGAAATTGTAAGGTGTGTTTCAGCCAGTAGCATAACGTAGATATATTTGTCATGGAGGAATTGCGTTAGTTCAGGTTTGTGTCGTGAAACGCCATTGACATTCCACAGAGCTATGCGTAAGGATGCCATTGATTACTTTGGTTGCAGAGATGCAAGCATTTTCACCATCATATTTTGGGTTCGTGCGATTTCTTGCATATATTGTTGCATTGATGGCATTAGATTCATCATTTGTTTTTGCATGTTATATATCAGTAACTCTAAGTTGCTATGCTGCTGCCCTACTGGTTGATGAACATATGCATTGTTCTGCTCTGTGTTATGGACGGACGGTATGGGGTTTTTAGGTGTAGAGCTTACCTGACCCATTTTTAGTGCACTTGTAAAGGTTACATTCTTGTTGATTGTTGCAGCGCCCCAAGAAGATCTGGCTGCTATTGAGAAGAATACGTCGGTTTTTTTGGAGGAGTATAGTTTTGGAGGGTATAAAAGTATTAGGCACATTGTGTGAGCGTGCTGAAGTCACACGCTGGTTAAGCCGATTTTTCAGGTCCTTGTAGACAGGACAACCTCTATAGTTTGCAGTGTGGTTCCCTCCAAAGTTGCCGCACTTTTTAATGCGAGGATCATCCCTGCTTGATGGGCAGTTTACAGAGCCATGAAGCTCTCCACAAGCTACACATACGGTTCGAAGGGTACAATAGGACTTTGTATGGCCATATTCTTGACAATTTGTGCACTGTAAAGGGCCCTTCCTTTTGTGGGGCTCTTCTACAGCGATTCTTCGATGCAGTAAACATTGCAATTTGTAAATTGGATGCACTTCATTTTTTTTCGATGCTATGAATTCCGGTTCAAGTTCAACCTTGAAAAGAGGTTGTGGCTTTATGTCCTTGTTAGGATGTTGATTATGGTTTTTGCATTGAAGCCTTGCTCATGTAGAGCCTCGGAGACTTCGACAGGTGTTACATCAAGCTCGATACCCTCTAGTACAATTTGCAGGCCTTCGCTACTTTTTAGTTGGTAAGTGTAAAAATTCAATTCATTTCTCCTATTAAACATAAGTATGTATTATACATATTTAAGGACAAATCAATGACCGGAGCTCAAATACAGCTAAATTTATTTACATTTCTGATGAATTAATTTAAAGAAATATATGTAACAGCGCAGTTATTATTTATTTTTTCTAAAATAATGTTTTTAAAATAGTTTTAAAAATTAAATTTAAGAATGAACTTCAATTAATAATTTTTCTTCACATGACAAATCAATTAAATCCCTTATTCACATACAATTGTATTACAAATAATGATATATTAAGTATATAATATGGCAATATGTCATTAATTAAAGCTTTAAATAGCAATGCAAGCCTGCCACTCCCTAATTTTACTCAACTTTTTGTTTATGGAGTAAATCGATTTGTCATATGAATTATTAAATTTTGGCTATGTATCAGAAGAGTTATTATTAATTTTTTTTAAATCTTCAATAAAAACGTATGTAGTACCAAACATTCGGATCAGTCAAAGAAACGTTTTTGGGGCAAAATACGTCTGTTTTTTGTTTCTTTATGAAGATATCGTAACCAAGTTAGGCAATCAAATGTATTTTAGAGTTTTTAAGCAATGAACGGGATTTAATTGCAATGTGGTGGTACAGGGTATCCCAAAGTCATCCCCGCCCGACTTTAACGTACGCCATCTTTAGGGTATATTAAGTTTGTGCAAGCCGAAAATATATGTAACATACAGAAGGAGACCCCCTTGTCCGTCTGTCCTTCCGTCCGTCTGTATGAATGCCTAGATCTAAGAGATGGTAAGAGCTAGAGCAACAAAACTTTCAGATTAGATCCGTTATCATCCTACGGGAGACAAGTTTATTTTATTTTTTTTGATATCGGGGTTATTTTATATAGCTCCTATAGGGGTGTTTCAGAGGACCTCGAAAAAAAAAAAAAGTTTTAGATGCATAGTTCGTTTTTATGAAGTTATCGTAACCAATTTGGCAATCGAAAGTTTTTTATAGTTCGCAAACACTGTACCAAATTTGATCAAAATCGATTGACTATATCATATAGCTCCCATAGGGCAGATCGGTCAAAAAAAAAGTTTTTTGCACAAAATTCGTTGTATTTGGTTTGTTTGTGAAGATATTTCAACCATATTTGGCAGTCAATAGTTTTTAATAAATCCCAAGCACTGTACCAAATGTTATCAAAATCGGTTGACTACATCATATAGCTACAAAGGACAAATCGGTCAAAAAAACATTTTTGTACAAAATTTGTTGTGTTTTCTTTGTTTATGAAGATATGGTAACCAAATTTAGCACTCGGAAGTTTTTTATAGTTCCCAAACACTGTACCAAATTTAATCAAAATCGGTTGACTATATCATGTAGCTCCCATAGGACCGATCGGTCAAAGAATTGTTTTTTCAACGAAATTCGTTGTGTTTTTGAAGATACCGGGACCAAGTTTGGTGTTCCAAAGTTTTTTATAGTTCCCAAACACTGTACAAAATTTGATCAAAATCGGATGACATATCACATAGCTCCCATAGGACCAATCGGTGAAAAAAACTTTTTTGCACAAAATTCGTTGTGTTTCGTTTGTTTGTGAGGATATCGTACCCAAATTTGAGCAATATATTGGACTTAATTGCAATTAGTGGTATCCCAAAGTCGCCAGCGCCCGACTTTAACGTACGCCATCTATTTACTTGCGTTAATACACTTTGATTATTTTAAATTTTGCGCTCGTTTTTTTTAAACGAGTATAGGGTAACTCGTTCCTTTTCATATTGGCGTGCGATACACATACGGTCTTCTTTATTCAATTTGATCATCCAGATCATAATATCCCCTGTAGATTTTTTTATATCCATTATACATGCATGCATTAATTCTATAGGCGGTCCAGCTCGACTTTAAAATACCCTGCTCTTTCAAACTCTGTATCCTTCATCCTGACGAATTAAGTTGTCAATTTCACTTTCATTAAGTGCTGTTCGAGCTGTTATGTCTTGAAAGGCAATATGCATTCGCAAGCATAAATTGTGGAAAAAGACAACCCCTCTGAATCACAATCGCGGTCCCTCACCTGGCGCAATAGCTACTCTTTAAACATCTATTTTCTCTACTGGAATGTTATCTATTAAGAAACTCCGCGTCTTCTGCTGCTGCAACAAAGGTAAAAGTCTCTGTATTATTAAAATCTCTTTGAAAGCAAGTTCCTGCTCTGCAACCCCAAACTCCAAGTTTTCTCTGATCTGTGTTTTATGCTTGTTGTTCTTACTTGCTCTTCTCGCCTAACATCTTCAATGTGGGTTCTTACTTTGCAATCAAACCCTGTGTCTTCTCTGTGCAGCGTTCTTAGTGTAGTGTTCACAGCTTGCTCTTGTCGCCGAACTTCTAAGTGTTGGCTTTACAGCCGTCCACGCATTGTATCCCTCTGCTGATCTGCCTTTCTAATCTGTAATTCTTCTCGGAGATACGATTTTTGCATAATATTTACCACTTGCTTTTGTAGCCTGACTTTTTCAACCTGTCTACTCTGTGATCTACGCCATATATCTTTCTCAACTTTGCACCTTTGAGCTCTAAATCTTCTCTAAGCTGAGTTCTAAACAAAGTGTTCCTTTCCTGCTCTTCTCGCCTAACTTTTGTATCATGTATAATCTGTGATCTACACAATGTATCACGCTCCTGCTCTGCATTCGTAAACCGTATACTTCTTTTACGATCTGAAAACTGCCGACTATTTGCTACTTGTTCATTTATTCGGTGATTGCTATCCACCCTCAGCTTTCTTTGAACCTTTCCCTCTCTACATAATCTGCATTCTGCTTATTTAGCATATGGCTTTCCCTATATCTTTGAGAATAAGTATAATGTGAGGCACTCTGGTATGTTTAGGCGATGAAGCCTATTGGCGCAAAACACGAAACCTAAACAGACGTCGAACACTTATGTAGTGCACGAGTGATTTATAATTATTTGTTCTTTCAATACATTAGCATTAAGTTCTCATTAATAGTGCTTGCAATTTAATGTCACATTAGGAGATACTTTAATATACCTGGTTATCTTTTAAAATAACGCTATCAAAATCATGCTGAATAATTTACTTCTTATCACGATCGGAGGACAAGTTTTTCATCGCATATAAATATGCGAGAAATAAAGATAACTTGTGGGAGCTCATTAATGAGTAAAATAAAAAGTAGAGGATGTAGATGTTGACATGATTTTAATTACTTTAGATTCGCAGCCTTTAAAAACTACCTTCTGTACACGATTAGATAAATAGGATGATATCCACTCTAATAGAAAAGGAGGAAATCCTAAATGCGACAGTTTATCTAGAACAGGGGTGCCCAGGCCCATAGTTCATCTGGCTCTTTTTGTTTTCGTAATGGCTCTTAGGCATAGGCAGCAATGCGCGTGTACACGCGTGTACAGGCCCTAACTGTATATCACCCAATGCCAATGCAAATTACAAAAACAATTTCGCGAGTTCTCTCCCTTGGTCTGTTTGCTCTCTGAGCTCATGAGCACAGAAACAACCCTTGCGTATATTTGTTGTTGGCCCACTGATTTTCACTGTAAATTTGTTGTTGTTTTTCGTTTGTGCTCACTGAACTGTTGCACTTACAAAAAAGGGTATGGGATTGATCGCGGACACAAAATTTTTGTGCACCACATGTTAAATGTGAGTATTTAGGCATAGCTTGCAAAGAAAAAATGGTTGCAACGAAAAACAAAAAGTTTATATGAGTATGTACTATTTTTGTCAGTGTACATAATAAAATGAAAAAACGGTTTGCTTTAAATGTGTTAGTGTTTTTCTTTCATATGTATTGGTTTTTGCTCTGCCATAAGAAGCGTTTAGGCACCCCTGATCTAGAAGAAGGCTATGGTTTATTGAGTCAAATGCCTAACTGAAGTCGGTATAAATAACATCAGTTTGCATTTTGTTAACAAAACCATTGTTTAAGAAAGTTCTGAAAGGTAAGTAGAAGTGCACCTACGTTTTACAAACTCGTGTGTCGTTAAAGAACGACAATGGTGTTGCAATTGTGAAATCACAATCCTTTTAAAAACTTTTGGAATTGATAAAAGCTTGGCAATACCGCTGTAGTTCTCAATATTAGACTTGGAACCATTTTTATGAAAAGGGATAATGAAAGATTCATTCCAGATAGCTGGAAGTTGACAGAGTAGGTAGTTTGAAAATGGTCCGCAAGCAAGTCCGGGATTTCAGAGAAGAACATGCATTTTTAAAGTATAGCGATGCAGGAAAAAGGGAAAACTTACGTTTAGAATTTACAAAAGAGAACAATTTCTTAGGATCACTACAGAAGTTTAGCCTACAACAAGATAATTATTGTAACATATTATTAAGAAAAATAAACTTGCTGCGTAAGATTGAAAACTTATAGAAGTCGATCGTAGAACCACTTTTCTTAAATATTTTATAAGTAGACGACTAACGATTTTGTAAATTAGACAGACAGAACAGACTAGGGAACAAAGAGATCAAAAGCGGCGTATAATGTTCGATAGAAATTATTAATGGATAGCTCAAAGTTCTTAGTAGACAACAAAGAGGACCAGTTAACATCAGCCAAAAATTGGTTAAGACCGACAAAATTAGCCTTACGAAAGCACCCATAATACCCTGTAGAACATTTGTTGTGAATTGCACAAATAAATACTTTTTCTTCTCTTTCATACTGAAATTTTTTATATTAAATTGATAAATTAAAAAAAGAGTTATTATATAAACAACTTACCTTGGTGGGGACAGAAATTTCCATTATCAGGGTTGTATTTGCAACAGGAGGATGATAAAGCCCAGTCAAAATAATCGTCAATCCAACTTGACGCAGGACGAGCAATATAAGTTTGATTTGAGCGTTTACTAGCTAAGTAAAGTTGAGTTAATAAACTATCGTCATTGCAATATCGGCCTGAGCAAACTAAATTCTGATCAGAAGCATTTTCAAATTTTAAATCTCCTTTTAGAACAAAATATACTGGTGGACCTATGTTAAGGTGATTATTTAACGATTTGAAATATTTTAAAACAAAACTGTCCTCTGGCATTGATAGCTCTTGATTCAGACCTATATCAATTCGAGGAGCAACGGCAATACTTAAGCAAAGCCATGCAAAAAATAATACCATAACGCAAACTCTTACTATTTTTTTCATTAAAAACGGAACAAAGACACTTTTAAAAAATTTATAGAGTAGACTTTCATGGTTACCAGTGAAGTCTGTCTTTTTTCCTTTAATAAAGCAACATATATCGAACCTGTTTTCATCTTTCCTTTGCGTATCTAAAGTTAACAGGCCTATAAAACAAGTTATTTGCAAAAGAAAGTCTAATAATAAAGCCACAGCAGCGTACATCGCAAAAGCTTTAACCGCGGGCATGTCGGATAAGCCACCTAGAAAAAAACAACAGCACTCACTAACTGACGTCAATAGCATACTCGGCCCCACAGTTCCTAGGGTTCGACCGACGTGCTGCTCATGGGTTTCGTTTGGTTTGCGTAGATCTCTTTGTAACGTTTGAACAAGAATGAATATGTTATCGACACCAACTGCCAAAACTAAAAATGGAATAACTTCGACAATAATTAAAGTAGCAGGCATACCTATGTAACCAAATATGCCAACTGATGACACAACCGATGCTAAAACAATTATAACGCCTCCTATACCCAATGTTATTTTACTATCAATTAAAACTCTTCTGAAATCTTTAACATGCCCCAGAGATATTGCTATGTACACAAACATAATAACATACGATACCAGAATTGTTAATACATCTGACCGTGATTCTCTGTTTAACTCGTCTTCAATTGATCGCTCAGATGTAAAAGATATATTCATGAAGTTAGGTTCAGAATTCTTTGTGTAATCTATCATAAACTCTATAAACTTATTTTCCCATTTCAACGAAGAAGTAAGTTGACTTTTATCGTAGTTATTTTTTACCAAAAAAGTCAAAATAAGAGAATCGGCTAACTCAAATTTTGTCATTCCTGATAACTGCTCTCCGGGTTTTAAAAACCCCCCTAAGGCGATAGCTGGATCAATAGGACCTCCATATGGTGCTAAGCACAAATAGGGATTGGAAGTGCATTGATACAATTCGTCCAAGTACGTCACCTGCAAAAAATATTTGAATTTAATTATAATAACTGGTAATTATAAAAATATGATACAGTCGAAGCGGTGCCCGACAGTGTAATACCCTGTACCTAAGAATCTTCCAATTGGATTTTTTTTTTTTTTTGGTGCATCACGATATATATACTTAAGTTCCGTAAATTTTTACCTATTTTGACGAGAATCGAAAATTACGTAAAAGAAGTTATTTAAAATTTATGGGGAAGTTTCAAGGGGACGGACGGACATGGCTTAATCACATTTTGGTATAAAGGAATTGGGGACAAAAACATTAGAACAATATAACGTACTTGTTTGGTCATTCCATGAGCCCCCTGCTAACTACACACATGTCAATGCTAATCACACTATGTTACTGCTATAAATGTTAAACTCTCTGTAATATGTTAACGCTCATGTTATGTTATGCTAGGCCTATGCAGGCGCTTTATGATAATTAAATTTTTACTCTCCGTTAGCCTTGCTCACAGCCAAGATCATCATAGTTAGTCCACGAATAAGTTGTCGCGTTTGAAACAAACGATTATACGCGTATTTATATACATATATAACAATTAACATTAAACAAAGTTATACAAAGAACGTCTTATACATAACATTTAACATAAACTGTATACAAACAACACTGAAAATACATTACAACATTCAATTTCAAACTACACTAAAAACACTTATAAATTACGCAAACATTTTTGGCGCCCCCGGGTGGACTACTATAACTAAAGTGATCTTGGCTCGCGTGTGTAAAAATAAAAAGTTTAAATATTCTACTGCGTATTCGTGCTCCTGCTGACTGACTGGATTTACAATCTTCAACATTGTCTAAAACATTGTCGTCGCTGGAGAAATATGGAAATATATATCTGTGGCCATCTATACTTTATTCTGGACATGAGCTGATGCCAAACTGTTACTGGTACAACTTGGGTAATAGCCCATGCCAGGTAAATATCCGCCTAAATTAATAAAAAGTGAAGCCACTTCAGCTCATTAACTGTGTACGTGTGTCATATGGTGAACCGGCATATGTAATTTGTTTGCATCTACACTTAAAAAAGTAAAATCTTAATTTTAAAAGTTAAAATTGATTTGCAACAGTTTAAACCTTAAACTTAATTATATAACGTAAAAATACAAATAAATAAATTAGTAATTGATGCAAAACTTCGATACAACATACGCAAATTCATGCAAAACAAAATACATTTAACATATGTAAGAGGGTTACACATTTACACAAACATATAAATCGTATATGAACAAAACGACACAAGAGCTGCACCAACAAACATAACCAAAAAGTGGTAATTTGTTGGCAAACAGATATATACATACATACACATATCTATTTAAACACTAACCACACACCATATTTAAAACATTAATAAATAAAAATTCTACAAAAAATCGCATTTTAAAAAATAAAGTGAACGGCTTGCCGCTTATTTACATAAACAAAAGCATAAATATTCTTACATACATGCAATATCAACATATGCATTTATGAAAGCTGGCTTGCCGCTAAAAATCAAAAGTATTTACATATATTTTATATGTACATCTGGTGCCATTTCTTTGTACAATTCGAAAGTTTTCTGTTAGAAGTTTTGGCGGCACTTTCTTTACATAAAATTCTGTCATAGCGAAAAGAAAATTGGAGAGTCTCTTTCTCGCTTTGCACCCACCCTTGTTCAAGCCGCTTCGTAGCTGTAACGCTCAGTGCACGCTCAGTAGATCTCGCTCATTTCTTTGACAATCTACTTTGTAGTTGCCGCACTCAGTGCCCGCTCAGCAGACTTGTTACATACGCCCCCGCTCAGTCTGCTTCGTAGCTAAGCTCACGCTCAGTAGATCTTCGCTCATCCCTTTGACACTCTACTTCGTAGCCGCGCTCAGTGCACGCTCAGCAGATTTGTTGCTAACTCCCACGCACTTGTTCAATAATGTTATTACATTAGATTGCGTGCGCTCTCACGTACGGTTGCCGCTCAACTCTGTTAACACTGTTTAACAGCATATCGCTTACACTAACAGCCAGCCACTCTGTTAGCTTTATATTGTTACACTGCTGCTGCCGCCTGGCCTGTTATCACTGCAATTGCTTTTATTCGGAACAAACCAACTTTAGGCATCAAATTTGTTTGGATACTGCTGTTGTGTGCAATATAGCCACACTCACGCATATATACTAATTTGGTGGTTAAATATTTGTTACCATACAGCTACTCACGCCATATCAACGGCTATTTTTAAATTCTAAATTAACATTCTGGGCCACTGTCAACTCTCACTTAACATTAAGCTTCAAGTTGGGATAACAGTGATTGATTTTACAGCCGGGTAACTTAACATTTGTTCCCATTTACATTGTAAACATATTGCCTATTTACACTGACCAACATATAAGCGATTCCTTTTATTCTTTTTGGTCATAAACCACACTGTAAGCCTGTTATTGTGGTTTCGCTGCAAAATCATTGCACATACAATTACAGTGCGCTGCCGTTAAATAAAATAAATTTAAAAAATAATAAAAATAAAATACAAAATGCCTGCAAAAAAGCAGTTGCATCGTCAAGCGTCATCTGACACTTCAAATGCCATGACAACGCTTCATCAGTTAGACACTGTAAAGCGAGATATTGCCCGAATAAAAGATTCCGTCCGCAAACAGTCTATTTCATTTAACGCTGTGGAGTTAGAATTTCGTTTGGACATTCTAAACAATTACATTTCGAGAGCGTTCCAACTTCAGTTGGAAGTAGATAATTGCAACCCAGACTTAGCATCTCGCGCTGAGCTGGAAGATTTATGCGTATCTACTAAGGCAGCGCTTATTTCGGTTGGAGCTCGACCTCACAGACCTAGCGTGAGCGACACAACTTCAAACACAACAGTCTCCCACACACGGCAATTGCCACAAATGAAACTTCCCAGATTTAGCGGCAAATATTCGGACTACAAAAACTTTATTGGCCTATTTGAAAGTCTCGTTGGCAACGACCCAACACTCTCAAATGTGGAAAAGTTTAACCACTTGTTGTCTTGCTTAGAAAATGAAGCACTTGGCACGGTAAAGGCATTCCAAGTTAATGATTGTAACTATCCGAAGGCACTGGCCGCTCTCAAGCGAGTCTACGACAACAGTTGCCTTATATTTTTTGACAGCATTTCTCAACTGTTCAATCTGCCTGCCATGCAAGAGCCGTCCGCTTCCTCGTTGCGTTCGCTCATAGATACAGTCACTGCTATCTATGAGTCCCTATTATCACTTGGAGATGATACGAAAATCGCAAACGCCATGATAATACATCTGGCCATGTCAAAAGTTGACCAAAAAACGCGTTCTCGTTGGGAAGAGAACCTCGACTACAAAAAAATCCCTTTGTGGAGCGATTGCGAAGAAGCACTTAATAAGCGGTATCAACACCTTTCAGCTGATGAAGTGACATCAAGCCATTTAAAACCACATAAGGCCTCTCATGAGCCAACTCGAAAGCCCGCAACTAAAACGGCATTAATTTCGCGGCATACAAACTGCCCGCAAGATCCTAAATGCCTATTCTGTAAGTCCGATGAACACTATATACGTGCATGCCCTTCATTTTTGGCCACTTCTGTGAACAATCGTTTTGAATTCGTAAAAGGTTTCCCATTGTGCATAAACTGCTTACGAAAGGGTCATACCGTATCTGCCTGCAAATCGTCACTGTGTAGAGTTTGTTCGGAACCTCACCACACGATCTTGCACCAATACGTAGCCCATACACCCACAGCACATTCAAACCAATCGACATTGGCACAGCCAGCAGAAGCACCACAGAACATAAACACTGTGTCTTCTGTTTGTCACACCTTGGCTTCAGAGACCGAGCAAGTCTTGCTTCCAACTGCTGTAGTCAATGTTTTCGGGCTAACAAACCAGCAAAGGCCAGCACGAGTGCTTTTAGACTCCGGTTCTCAGGCTAATTTTATCACTCAAGAGTTAGCCAAGAGTCTGCAATTGAAACGGCAATTCAGAAATATAACTGTGTCGGGCGTAGGAGAATCTGGTCTGTCCGCCACCCATGTCGTCACGGCAACCATTGGCTCGCGAAGCCAGCCATTCAAAATAGCAACCGAGTTTGTGGTACTCGAGAAAATATCCTCAAGCCACCCAGAGAAAGAACTTCCTGCCAACGCACGGAACTTTCCTGGTAATGTCGTCCTAGCAGATCCGTTGTTTTACGAACCACAACGAGTAGACTTACTGCTTGGCGCAGGTGCCTTTTTCGAGCTATTGCAAAATGGCCAAATCAAGCAAGGCAGAGAGGCACCCATGCTACAAAATACTGTGTTCGGCTGGGTTGTAACTGGGCAATACTCTACAACGTCAGCACCACCGACACAAACATGCTCTCTGGCGAGCATAGTGCAAGAGTCCTGCCCTCTTGACACACATAGCCAAGGATTCTGGGAGTTGGAACTTGTTCCAAATAAGATTACTCAAACTATTGATACCCCAGAAAATACAATTTGCGAGAAGTCTTCAAAGACTTGTAGTAGACTGACATCGGGACAATTCAGATGCCCACAAGTCACTGTAAACAAAACACCGCAAAACACATCTGTCGAGCTCAAAGTGTACCAATCCCTTATGAGCTCCAGATTACCTCCAATAAACTTAACACAAACGCAAAATCAATTGTCGTTGGAAAGTCGGAAGTCAGCCGCATCCCTTAACGCGGCCGATATAAAAGTAAATTCATTAGACTTCCGAACCGTTGCACCGCAACGAAGCTCCTTTGCGAATAAAATCCAAAGGCAAATGAATTCAAACCCTTTGCATAAATCGCACACCTGTCGAGAGTGTAATACCAATGTATTGCAATTTTCCTACTGCCTGCGGCATAAACCTCGACTGCTCCCACAATCATTGGGAAGCTTACCCGCTGAAACTTTCTTTGGCAACCGGCCACCAGAAATAAGCGGAGTGGATGTATCCAATAACAGCGCATTTATGCAAAAGACGAAGACAGTCCTTCAACGTGCTCGCAGCAGCTTTCTGCTCGCCTAAGGCTGTCCATTTAAAAAAAAAAAAAACTTTAAATATCCGATACCTAATAAGTCAATCTTTGCTTACTTAGATCAATATGCCAAGGCTGCCGCAGCAATGCCACTACACTGCTGGACGTCACCTTCACGCATCATCGGTTTCAGCAGATAGGTCATCACCACATGCCGAACACTCTGGAGGAAGGAATCTGGTCCAATCACTTGAAGCCCTGCGGCCATTCAACGCGGCCGATGTTTGGTCATTCCATGAGCCCCCTGCTAACTACACACATGTCAATGCTAATCACACTATGTTACTGCTATAAATGTTAAACTCTCTGTAATATGTTAACGCTCATGTTATGTTATGCTAGGCCTATGCAGGCGCTTTATGATAATTAAATTTTTACTCTCCGTTAGCCTTGCTCACAGCCAAGATCATCATAGTTAGTCCACGAATAAGTTGTCGCGTTTGAAACAAACGATTATACGCGTATTTATATACATATATAACAATTAACATTAAACAAAGTTATACAAAGAACGTCTTATACATAACATTTAACATAAACTGTATACAAACAACACTGAAAATACATTACAACATTCAATTTCAAACTACACTAAAAACACTTATAAATTACGCAAACAGTACTTTTTATCTTAATAAAGATGTAGGTTAGGTTAGGTTAGGGCGGCTGCTGGCTAAAAAACCAGCACACTTAGGCCTGGGCTGGCCCGTTGTGACACCGCACGAATCTCTCTGCTTTACCATTGCATTTTTACCCTTCTCCTATTTGGTATGCTTAGAAAGGGTCCCATCCTGTTGCAGCAATGTAGCTCGCAATCTTTATCGGACAAATGAACTCCAGCCCTGCTAGGTTCTGAAGGAAATAGTAGCCCAGGTGCTTTTTCCTGCGTCTGCTAAGAGTTTCGCAGAAGCAGAAGAAGTGCTCTACTGTTTATAGCTCTTCCTCGTCTCTGCAGCTTCTGCAAAAGTTATTTATAGGAGCATTTAGTCTAGCAGCGTGCACTCCAACGACCCAGTGCCCAGTAATCGCTCTGACGACTGCCTAACACTGGGAACGGTTAAGACTGCCAAGTTTGCTGGAGCGTTTTGCGTCAATGGTTGGCCATACTTGGCGGGTGATCCTACAGTGAGGTGTGTTGTTCCACATACTTTGAGCAAGAAGGCTATACTTTTCCCTAGTATGTAGCTTAAAAGTGGCCATCGGCATACGTATATCCTCCTTATCAGGAAGGAGGGTAGTGGTCGTGCCGTGTCTGGCCCATTTCGTCTGCTATTTTATTACCTTTAATATCCTGGTTCCCCGGCACCCAGATAAGGCTAATAAGAAACTGCTATGCCATCTCTTGAAAATATATGCGGCAGTTGTTGACTGTCTTCGCATTTGAGGATAACGAACGAAGTGACTTAATAGCTGCCTGACTATCTTAGTAAATGTTTATTACCCTGTTGTCTGGGCTTGCGTTGCGTAAGCAGATTAAAGCCTCGTTTATGGCAAGGGCTTCTGCCTGGAAAACACTACAGTGATCCGGGAGCCGGAAGGACTACCTGATATTTAGTTTTTCTGAGAAACCCCTCCCAAAACTTGATTGTTGAGTTTGGAGCCGTTCGTGAAGAATCTAATGGAGTCTTTTCGACCGGCTGATTTCCTATCCACGATTCTCTTGAAGGTATAATGATAGTAAAAAGGATAGAGGTGTATTCCTGAGGGATACAGTAATCGGTAGCTGACCCAATAGTGTCTTCTACAAGAATGGACGAGTGCCCATAACCTAAGACTGCCCAGCTTTGAGCATCCTTTAGGCGTCTCGCTGTTAGGGTAGCTATTTCTTAAGCCACTAGAAGGATTGGAGATATATTGGTGATGGCATTTAGTGCCTCACTTGAAGTAGTTCTAAGGGCACCTGTGATACATAGTTGTGCCATTCTTTGCACCTTATTTAGTGCTTTAAGATTTGATTTTATGGTAAGGGCTGGCCATCAGGTAGAAACCCCGTACAGCAGTATGGGTCTCACTATAGCGATGTATAACCATCGTACCACTTGGGGGGACATGCCCCATCTGAGTTATATTGTTTTTTTACAGGCAAAAAGTGCTGTATTAGCTTTCTGTACTCTTTCTGAAATATTTTGATTCCGGCTAAGTTTCCTGTCCAGTACGAGCCCCAAGTATCTTGCATTATCACTAAAAGACAGGACTGAATCGTTTAGTCTCGGAGGAGAAAGATTTGGGAGCTTATATTTCTTCGAAAATAATATAAGCTCAGTTTTATCTGGGTTAACGCTTAACCCACTTTCAAGTGCCCACTGTGGCAGTTCTTTGAGCTTTACTGTCAAAGGGTCTGTGGAAATTTTCCGTTCAACATTAAAACCACATCGTCCGCATATGCAACAACTTTGCAACCCCCTCCTTCTATGCGACATAGCATCGTGTTGACTGCCATGTTCCATAGAAGAGGTGATAGTCCCCCCCTTGTGGAGTGCCTCTGCTCACGTACCTACAGAGAGTAGATGTACCAAGTGAAATCTCACCGTTTTGCATCGGTTATTGCATTGGGGACGATATTGTTAAAAGTGCCTTCTATATCCAAAAAGGCAGCGAGAGTATATTCCTTATAGTGTAAGGATTTTTCTATATTTGTTGATAAAGATGTACAGTTGTATTAAATAACATAAAAGTGCATTTAAATGTGAGACTCAAAACTGAGTGACCCTCCAGATATTTGGAAGAAATATCCTCCTGTGAAGCAAAATAGATAATTAGATATGAGACATCTAAACATAATTTAACAAAAATATAGGGTCGGCCTGAATAAATTTGGTAAGCTCTAAACTTGATTAATTACACTAATTTAAAAATTTTATAAAATTTTGATATCAACATGTTTTAGTCGATCGATGCTGTGTGGCAGAAAACACAAAATCAGTAACATAATTTAGTTGGCAACAAGCTTGGATCGCGCTACGCAAATTATTGATTTTTAAAAGGAAAAATGTTCAAGGAGGAATGGAAAAATGTACAGAGTTTTACGCCCTACAACTTTGTAAAACATTTTAAAAATAGTTGAAGCACGGGTATAATGTTATTTGCAAAAAACAGATTTTTGTGACCTTTGACCTTTAACGGCGCTTTCAAAATTGATCTTAGAATGTCAAAACAAACATTCATGTCAAGTTTGAACTTCTTATCTTTCAATTCCGACGAGTTACGCTTATTTGTTATTTTTCGAGGTACTGTTTACTATGTCGAACATGCGAGGTGCCATCACTAAAATAAGCATAACTTCTACAATTCTAAGAGTTACAAACTTTTTTTTTTTTTTTTCACAGTGAATATCCACGCAAAAAGTAGCGTTAACAGTTTTGAGTGGAAGATCACTTTTGAATCTTAAAATTAAAACAACCCTACTAATTATTTTGAAAAACTGTTGCATATTTTTAGTGTACCTTTTTTCATTTTTTAAATCCTGATGATCCTCGTCAGGACATTAGACCTGTGCAAATTTTCAATATGATCAGACTTCTTGAATGGGTGAAAATTAAGCTGAAATATTTCGTTACATACATACAGGTGAAGCTAATAAAAGCATGTTAAATCCAATTTTCAGTTATAGATAACTCCATAAATATTCGGAATTTTGCAATAAAATTTCACGTGGCTACTATTAGCTACATAGTTGCTCTACCAAATATGTAAAAATCATCAAAATCGGAGAAGTTAGGGGGAAAAGTGGCTCGCTTCGCTTATTTTCGCCGATATATGTATATGTTTTTTTGATGTTTGTAAGAAAATAACAATGCACAATTCAAATTTGTTTTATAGTTAATATAATAATTAATTTTATTATAGTCTAATTTTAACAAGTTTACTATTGCTCATAATTTTTTGCTTTTGGTTTTGTATTTCAAGTTTCAAGTTTTGATTATTTATTCTGAAATAAATTCTTATTTTAAAATAAAATGATTTTGAATCTTAGGGGAGCGGAATACTTTCTGAAATTTTAAATAGTTTTCGTGTAATATTTTTTGTTTCAAAAAATTCTTAAGCGTATACAAAATGAAAACAATACACACACTATATCGAATTCTCTAGTCACCCTGATAATACTTTGGGTACTTTCGGGGGTCTTCGACATCTCCTTCTGCATGTAACATACATTTTCGGCTTGCACAAACTTAATATACCCTTTGTACCATACGGTACAGAGTATAAAATCACCACACAAGCACTAAAACTTTTAAAGATGAACGCCTTTAGCGATTTTCTCGTCATGGTAACTAAGCATAAAACCGTTAACTTTTCTAAAGGAATTGTATATTCAAACGACTTGAGCAACATTGGAGAAGTTAAATTGGAAGAGCTAAAAATACAAAAAATAACTATAGTTCGAAAAATTATGAAGAAAGAAAATAACACACTATAAAAGAGGGCCTCATCATACTAACTTTTGCATCACTGACGATTCCTGAAACTCTAAGATTGGATACGAGAGAACTCATCCGTACGTGCCACTTCCTCGCAGACGCCGCAATTGTTTAAAATATGACACCCCACCACTAGCTGCAATAGCCATACTAAATACATGCAGCAACTGCTCTGCAGAACAACCAACATCCGAACAAGAAACCTGCAATAAGGACAAATGCTGTATAAACTGCAAGTACGAGGTACAAAACAACCACAGCCTCATGGATAAATCTTGCCCCACCTTTATTAAACAAAAGGAGATCACAACAATTAAAACAAGAATCGAAGTCATCGCGCTGTAGAACTGTCTGGGCGAGACCATGAAAAAAACAGCAAAATAAAAAGAATTAAGTGACAAAGTACTAAAAAAGGGAAAAAAATTCGCGAAAATACGCTTATATTTAAATTATACATGAAACGGTATAAAAAATAAACAAATATTAATAAGTTTTTCAACTTATTAAAAACAAAAGCGGTTTTAAATACGCGGAAAAAAAAAAAACAATAATAATGAGTCAAACTCAACTACGAAAAAAGTTTCTGAAAATAAGAGAAACGCATTTCACTCTTACTTTCCGTATCGTGAACCCACACCAATATCAACAACAGGGCAAACTCTTATGTCCACTGACAACCAAAGACCGCGATTTTGCTCACCATCACTGCCAAGTACGGAGCCAATGTTTTGGAGTGGGCAAGCCTCATCCCCCATGCCTCTGCTTACTCTTCAGAGAAAGCACCATTATATACAAAAAATTCGTATATTTTTGGTGAAATCATGAGATTTCGTGTACTCATGGTGATTTATTGAACTGCTGTTGTTCAATGGATAGTTCGAATTTCATGAAAATGGACTTATTAGAAAGGTAATGACTACTACTTTATGTAAAACAGGGATGTCCAGGCCCACTGCTCATCTGTATCTTTTTGTTTTTGTAATGGCTCTTAGGCATAGGCAGCGATGCGCGTGTACATGCACGGCCCTAAATGTATATCACCCAGTGCCAATGCAAATTACAAAAAGAATTTCGAGCGTTCTCTCACTAACTCTCCGTTACTCTCTTTGCTCTCGGATCTCGTGTGCACAAAAACAACCCTTGCGTATATTTGTTGTTGGCCCACAGATTTGTTTTTGTAATGGCTCTTAGGCATAGGCAGCGATGCGCGTGTACATGCACGGCCCTAACTGTATATCACCCAGTGCCAATGCAAATTACAAAAAGAATTTCGAGCGTTCTCTCACTAACTCTCCGTTACTCTCTTTGCTCTCGGATCTCGTGTGCACAAAAACAACCCTTGCGTATATTTGTTGTTGGCCCACAGATTTTCAATGTAATTTGTTGTTGCTTTTCGTTTGAGCATGCACTCACAAAAATCGGTATGAGATTCTTTCGCTATTTTTTGGGAAACTTGTTAAATGGGACTTTTAAGGCATTGCTTGCAAACAAAAACTAGTTATGGCCCTACACCTTTCGGTACAGAGGGTATACTTGATTTATGCAATGTATATAACAGACAGAAGGTGGCTATTGGTAAAAACTTATGAATAAAATATATATTTTTGTAAAATCCGGTGGTAAATAGATATTTTTCTGGAAATCCCTTGAGAATTTTATCTATTTTTGGAAGCACATATATTTGTGAATGTGCGTTTTCAAGCTTAAAATTAATTAATAATAAACTGAGAAATCGATTAACAAACGAACATTTGGAGGCATTATTAAAACTATCATTAACTAAAATAAATATTGATATTGACCAATTTTTAAGTTCTTTATAAGTAAACATATGTACCATAACTTTTTTTTATTATTTTTTTCCACTCTTATAAGAATGCACATACAATTTCTTTCAGTGCACTCAATTAACCGTAATAACTGTGTACTTTAAATGTGTTAGTGTTTTTCTTTATATGTATTGGTTTTTGCTCTTCCATAAGCAGCGTTTGGACACCCCTGCATTAGGGCCTATACGCAGTTCGAAATATTTCGCGCGGAATGACAAAACTTCATAAAAAACTAACTATGCATCTAAAACTTTTATTTTTTTTCAAGGTCCTCTGAAACACCCCTATAGGAGCTATATAAAATAACCCCGATATCAAAAAAAATAAAATAAACTTGTCTCCCGTAGGATGATAACGGATCTAATCTGAAAGTTTTGTTGCTCTAGCTCTTACCATCTCTTAGATCTAGGCATTCATACAGACGGACGGAAGGACAGACGGACAAGGGGGTCTCCTTCTGTACGTTACATACATTTTCGGCTTGCACAAATACAATATACCCTTTGTACCATACGGTACAGGGTATAAAAACAAGGCATGGAAGGATAAAAAAATTCACGTGCAGTAGAAGCACGCGTTAGAAGTAAAACTTTTCGCCCAACTTATTTTTTTACGCTGTTTTTATTTCTTTAGTTTAGCCGTCTTATCATTACTTTTGAGTTCAAACGGACTCAGTCTTAACAATCAATTATTATAATAGTTATGAAAATGAAGGAACGCGTGCTTGTACTCCACTTAAATTTTGTTTTTCATCCGCATTTCAAGCAAAGCTCTTGATCTATTGTTCCGATTCCCTTCATTTAAACCATGTCTGAAAGGATATAATTGTTTGTATGCCTTATACTAACAATATCAAGAAAAAGTGTTGAATTGTTATTTTGAAGCAAGGTCAAATCACAAAAAAAGTTAAGAAAATGTAATACAGTCGAGGCGGTGCCCGACAGTTTAATACCCTGTACCTTTTTTCTCTAAAAAAATTTTATTCCTGCATATTCCTTCTAAGATCTTTCCAATTAGAACATTTTTTTTGCTGGTGCAAATTTTAACCGATTTTGATGAAAATCGAAATTTATGTCAAAGAAGTTATTTTAAGTATATGGGGTAAGTTTCAAGGGGATATGTTTAGGGGTGTGGGAGAAAACACGGTAAATCGATTGAGGGGGGTGGGGAGGCTGCATTGATAAAATTTGGATGTGGATTTGTTCATTAGAGCCACATGCATCAGCTTAGCAAAATTGGTGATTCTAGTCCATTTGTTACTATAAATACATAGAGTCAAATATTGACGCAGTTTATAGGCAAGGGGTGATATATGTACATTTTAGATTATAACTTTTCTTGTATTTGTCCGATTTTGTTTATTTTTGACATACAGATGCATGTTACTAAACCGCATCGCTCTTTTAAGGAAAGATATGGACATGATTCAACAAAATTGATCTTCTCAGGAAATATGCGCATCAGCTGGTAAAGTTTCGTATCTCTAGCTCTTATAGCCTCCGAGATCTAGGTGTTCATACAGACGGACAGACGGACGGACGGACAGACGGACATGGCTCAATCGCTACCCGAGGTTATGATAAGCATTTTGGTATAAGGGACTGCCACGCCTCCTTCTTGCCGTTACATACATTGCACAAATCTAGCATACCCTTTGTACCTATGGGTACAGGGTATAAAAATAGTTTTTTCCCACCTTTATAGTACTTACTCGCTCTCGCTACAGTAGCAAAGGGGATGTTTTCTCTTGCTCAGATACACACATTTTCTTATGGGTCCGTTTTTTTTGTCCTCACCTTGTATAACTCCACCATGGGCAGTTGTATGTAAGTATGTATGTATGTCGCTTTGTAGTATTCATGCAATGCATACAAACAGAATTCATTCATTTACACACACACACATGTGCTGCGTGCTTTAGCTGACCAGCCGCGGCCGCTTTACTCTCCTCTCTATACCATGACCACGGCTCGCTCTCTCAACAAGAGCCGAAGTCATGACCACCAACACATCGTCAGCGTCCCAATTCGTCCATGCGAAAGAGAAAATCAAAAGAAACTAACGTTTTTTCGTTTAACAAAATTTCAAAGTTACTCCCATCGAAATTCACAATGCCCAAAAATTCACAATGCCGCCTATAAAGTTTTACTTAAAAAAAAACGGATTTAGAATGCTAAAACATTGCCCTAACATAAAATATAAGTCTCATCTCTGGAGATTTTTCATCGTCGACTAATCTATGAAGAGCAGGTACAGCGCTGATCGCATTTCAGCGGATTGCTCGATGATTATTCGGAGTCGAAAACCGGCTTGCTCCTTCCGCAGCTTTCCATCGATGTGTTGCAGCATTCGCTCCAGGATGATTTTTATGAAAACCTTAAAAGTGGCACACAATATTGTAACATCCCGCCAGTTGTTGCAGTTAGCGGCATCGCCTTTTTTGTACTTGATGATGTTTCCTTGCATCCAGTCTTCAGGGAACTCTTCTCTGTTCCAAATATCAACAAACAGTGGGTAAAGTGCATTTGCAAGCAAATTCGCATCCGCTTCCCGCTTCAGCAGGAATGGCATCGGAACCCACAGTTTTGTTATTTTGTTACGTTTTTATAGCTTCTAATATTTCCCTTTTGCTTGGAGGCGTCGTTCGGTAATTGAGGAACGTTTGATAGGCGTGTTGGCTCTACTCTATCACATATGATGTTTAGTATGGTGGAGAAATGTTTTCTCCAACGTTTGAGTTGTATGTCAACGTTCATGATGAGTCTGCCATCTCTGCTTTTGACTGGTTCTGAGCTTTTATGCGCTGTTCCAACGATTTGCCTTGTAAAATCGTGCATGCCCTTCATATTGTTGTTCCTGGCGGCTTGCTCTGCTTGTCTTGCCAGCTCGTTCATATACTCCTTCTTGTCATCTCTAATGTTTTATCCAGCACAGCATACTGTTGCAGTGCGTGTTTGCGTTTGTTCACATCTTGCAGGGAGTTATACTTATTCTTTAATATTATGAATTCGCCATGAGCGCGTACTGATGCATTCTGCAATTTTATTCGACTTCTTATCAAGCTACTCATTGCAACAAACGACAAGTTCTCGTTTAATACCAGACCGTTTCTGCTGAACATCTGGCGCTGGTGTTTGAAAGTTCAAGTTTTCTCGGAGCGCAACACAAAAGGCGTTTTTTTGTTAAACCGAGTTTAGTTTGTTTACGTTAAGCTTGGAGGTGTTCGGAGCACTTTGTTGTGGTATACGTCTTTGGTCTTATATACCACTAAATAAACCATTTACCTTAAAAAACATTCAAAATACATACATATAATAACATACCCTCGCCATTTATCATTACAGGAGACTTTAACTGTTGGCACAGAAGCTGGAGATCAAACGAAAACAACCTTAGAGGAAATACTTTATTTATATTTATCAATCAAACATCCTTAACTACGCTCAATGCTTGACCTCCCACACACTTCAAAACACACAAACCACTAACGCATACTGATTTGACTCTGGCATCGTCATATATCGCTCTACTCACCAAATGGACCATAGACAAATTTTTAGCAAGAAGTGACCACATTCCAATTCACCTTTCACTTTTTGAAGAAACAGTAACGAATAGAACACCCACGCCTAAATTAAACAGACAAAGCAAACTAGCCCCTTTTTTATTATTATAATTAACCGATAAATACTTTAACGAAAAACCACTGTACAAACATAATAACAAAGAGACAGTAAACATAGTCAGAATCATATTACGAAGCGCAAACGAAAGTATCCCATAGACACATAAACATCACCTTAAAAACATCCCATGGTGGGGGCAAACACTACAAGTCCGTAAAAACAACAAAAACACAGCTTGGCTCAATTTAAAAAGAAACATAAAACACAGTTAACATCATTGCCTACACACAAGCCAATGCCAAACTCAAATGCGAACTAAAAATAAAAAAAGGCGATGCTATGCAAAGTTTAACTTCAGAGAAAAGCCTAAACACCCCCATCACTAAAATCTGGTCCAACATTAACCGATTCTGTGGCCTAAAAATCCGTCACGATATTCAGTGCCTTACCAACCCCACCGACCATACACAAACAGTAGGTAACAAAACTGATATAGCCGACGACTTATGTGACCACTGGTCAACTGCAGCCTCAGATAACAACTTCTCCGCATCATTTAGACAACACAAAATAGATGTAAGTCCCAGTATTATTTCTAGAATTGAAAGTCGCTCTAAACAAACTAAATAGCAAGACCCCTTGCAGAGATCGGATTAGTTATCCAATGCTTAAAAACTTGTCTTCTAACATGGAAAAACGACTTTAAATCTATTTAGCAATATTCTCAACGGCCATATCCCACAGCAATTCAAGCAAAGGAAAATCATACCAATCCTAAAACAAAATTCAGATAAAACCTCGGTGAGCTCTTACCGTCCAATATCCCTTAACTTCTGCATAGCTAAAGTCCTTGACAAAATCATAGCAAACCGACTGTGGTGGGTTGCCACAGTTTGACAGTCTTCAAATGGGGTTTCGAAAGGGAAAATCGGTGCTCGATTCACTAGACATGCTAGACGATCACATCACCTCATCCCTATAAACAAAAGCACACATCTCTGTTATTTCACTTGACTTTGCCAAGGCATTCGATAAGGTAGGAATACACACGATAGTTGACGAGCTTAATAACTGGAAAATAAAACCAAAAATATTAAAATATGTGATTAATTTTATGTCAAAACGTAAAATAATAGTCCAAGCCAACCAGACCCAGTCCACACCAAAAGCACTAGAGAACGGGATCCCTCAAGGTTCACCGCTATCTGTAATACTTTTCGCTATAGCATATAATAAACTTAACAAAATAATCGATAAACTGGCAAAGAGACTCAACATTATTAAATGCTTATCAAGTCACAAGTTTAATTGCCACGTTAAGAAGCTTATTTACACAATAAAATCAATTATCTTCTCCAAAATAGACTATGGCTTACACCTATACGGCAACGCACCCAAACCCACACGGCTTAAAACAATATACCATTCGGCATCGCGACTAGCAATGGGCGCCTATCGAATAATCCCAATAAACAACATGCTATTTGACGCAAATGTCCAACCAATAGAATCTAGAATAGTTTACGCAAAGCAAAAAAATTTTAAGATCATTATGACTGCAAAAGATTCACCAATAGAAAATATATATAGGAAAATAATAAAATCAAAAAAACAACCAAAAATACCATCATCCCTCAAGGAAACTATAGAATACTGCAAACGCATAAAAATAGAAATATCCCCAATTCGAACTATAAAAGATACTAAGCCGCCATGGTCATTCCATAATGAATTAATAAACATAACGCTACACTCGAACCTCAAAAGTAATACTCCACCAATAATTTATCAAAAAAATTCTGCGAACTCAAAGACCCACTTAAACACAGAAAGTTCCTATACACCGATGGCTCCAAAGCGATCGAAGGAGTATCCTACAGCGTCACAACCGCTACAGAAACCATTTTATATCACCAACTTCCCTAGTTCTCATCCATTTTTAACGCTGAAATTGCTGCCATACATACAGCATGCAAATATGCAGCAAATCAAAAAGGCAAATTTGCAATATGTTCAGATTCCATTTCCGCACTAGTAGCAATAAAAAACGTGAACAACCAAAACTTTTACCCAAAAACCATAAGAAATATTTTAACAACAAAGAATGACAAAATACAGCTCATTTGGGTCCCTGGACACTGCCAAATACTTGGCAACGAAATGGCTAACCAAATAGCTAAACGCTCTTAAATGCCTTCTTATGCTACAAACAAACCAAAACACATCTGATATAAGCAAACACATCAAAGACAATTTAATACAGTACAGCGAAGAAATTTGGAGCAACACATCGCAATTCTACAAAAGAGCCAGCCCCAAAAAAACTACCAACTCCAATATACCCAATCAAAACGCACCACGACTGGATATTATAAAATTTATGAGACTACGACTTGGCCACACCAACCTGACACACAACTTTATACTTAACAAAACCACCCCAGCTATCTGCACAAACTGCAACACTACCCTCACAATAAACCACATCCTCCTTGATTGTCCCCAATTTCCCCAAGAAAGATCCAAATTCCTTAATAACACAATAAACGAAATAGTATCACCTACAAATTTTGAACAAACGATCGCGTTCCTTAAAGCCACTAAAATTTACAACACAATATAGTCATTAAATATAAAAACACAAATGAAATATGTAAAACAATGTACCTATACACCTACACTTTCAAAATTAATACTCTAATAATACAGACTCCGCTGCTATAGCTTTAATACTTTAAGTATCGCATAATTTGCAATTGTGTGCATACTTCTGAATAATAATAATAACTTTTAAAATGCCAATTGCGGGATTGTTAGCCATTGAGGACTTACAAAAAGCACTCAAACAAAGAAAACGTCGAGCGAAGATGTCGAAGAACCTCTAGATCGCTTCAAGGCTGTCATACAGTCCAGCAAAGGTGGCAACAATTATGTATGCTGTGCACTGCATAACTGCGACAAACAAATGAAGTGAAATTTTATATAAAACACACACACTGATGAAAACAATAATGCAAATGGCTACGAAAATTGCACTAGTGACACGAAAAATGAACCTTCCTAAAAAAGTGTTTTTTGGGGTAATTTGGGGTCGAGAAACACGTAAATGGCAACCTTCTTTTTTTTCTTAAGCACCGTTTTCGAGATATTTTCGAAAAACATGTTTTTCGGCACTTTTTTCTGTTATTCCTCAATATCACGTGAACGAAATTTTGTATCGACATAAAAGACGAGTAGATCGAAAGGTATTGATGTGCTCTTTACAGTGATATATTATTATGTAAAGATTAAATAAAAATTATAGAAGTTACTAGCAACCAAAGTCGAAAAAAAGTGTAATTTTTTACAATTTTTCAAAATAACACATTTTCAGTATGCTTTTTTTTAGACTCGAAATGTTCGTAAAAGAATTCTCTTTCAGCTTAAAGCTTAACATAATTTTCCAAAAAAAATTTTTTTTAATAAAATGCATACCGAAAATGTGTTATTTTGAAAAATTGTCAAAATTCTATAATTCTTCTATAATTTTTATTTAATCCTTACATAATTATATATCACTGTAAAGAGCACATCAATACCTTTCGATCTAATTGTCTTTTATGTCGATACAAAATTTTGTTCACGAGATATTAAGGAATAACAGAAAATAGTGCCCAAAATGTTTATAATATCAGATTACAAAAAAACTATTCGTATTTGAAGCATCCTTATTTTATTTCTATTATCCTTATCCTTGTCCTTAACATATCTAGATAAAAATTTTCATGTTACACACAAAAGGTGTTTTTTTGTCGACCAGTGTTGTCATTCTAATTGTTGTGCCCTTGTAGAAGTTGGATTTAGTATTTTCGATGCACTCGTAAGTTATTTAAAACGACGCCATATTCAATAAATATTACTTCATTTATTAAAATCATTTAATTAATTTTTTAAATGTCCATATGCTGTTGTGGTTTCTTTCTCCATAGGTTGCGCTACTGATATTTTCATTTTGAACTTAAACTGCTATGCTATTGATACTCACACGTAAAACGCCGTACATTGCTACCTTGAGAGAAAAAGGTGCACTGCACTCATTTATTTAATTTTGCATTAAATTCGGCGCACTTCATAACGAAAAATTAGTTTAAATAAATAAAGCAATTTTTTAACTTTCATTTAACATCAAAAACATCTATTAATATGCCAAAATAATAACTTCGAATTATTATTTTTTAGTACAGCAACTAGGTGGCAACTCCTTAGTTCGAAAAGGTTTGGCATGTTGATACAGAATTGCAAATGTACCAACCATTTTAACAAACATTTCGCAAAAATTAAAATCATGAATTAAAACATTATACTTATCAAAACATAAAGATACAGATAAATCAGAAATTTAATAACCTTTTCAAATAAGTAACTGTTTCTTTGAATAAAATTGGTTTTATTGGTGAATTTAATCAAATCTCATGCAATTTTGTCAAAGATTTTGAAACCGTTGAAAATCATGTCTGTGGCACCAAGAACTTTAATTGTAAAGAAATTGACAACAAATAGTTTTCTGTGGCACCCCAGATTGCTTCAGAACTATAAAAGATATTTATTTGACAAATTTGGTTACGATATCTTTATAAACACACGAAACAAAACGTATTTAGCTTTAAACACATTTTTTGACCGATCGGTACTATTGGGGCTATATGATAAATTCAATCTATTTTGATCAAAATTGGGACAGTGCTTGGGAACTATAAAAAACTTTCGAACGTGAGGTTTGACTATGATTTCTTCATAAACAAACAAACAACGAAAACAATTTTTTTTGCCGGATCGGTCCTATGGCGGCTATATGATATAGTCAACCGACTTTGATCCCATTTGGTCCTATGTTTAGGAACTTTAAAAAAGTACCAATTACCAAATTTGGTAACGATAACTTCAAAAACAAACGAAACAAAAATAATTTTGTTTAAAATACGTTTTTATACCCTGTACCGTATGGTACAAAGGGTATATTGTGTTTGTGCAAGCCGAAAATGTATGTAACGTACAGAAGGAGTCGTCGGAGACCCCCCAAAGTTACCTAAAGTATGATCAGTGTGACTCGAGAAGTCGATATACCCATGTCCGTCTGTCCGTCTGTCTGTCTGTCCGTCTGTCCGTATGAACGCCTAGATCTCAGAGATGGTAAGAGCTAGAGCAACCAAACTTTCAGATAAGATCCCTTGTTAATCCATAGGAGACAAGTTTATTTTATTTTTTTGATATCGGGATAACATAATATAGCTCCCATAGGGGTGTTTCAGAGGACCTCGAAAAAAAGCAAAAGTTTTAGATGGATAATTCGTTTGTTTATGAAGATATCATAACCAAATCTGGCAGTCGGAAGTTTTTTAGAGATCCCCAGCACTGTACCAAATTTTATCAAAATCGGTTGACTATATCATATAGCTCCCATAGGATCGATCGGTCGAAAAAATGTTTTTTGTACAAAATTCGTTGTGTTTCGTTTGGTTTTGAAGATATCGGAACCAAATTCGGCAATAGGAAGTTTTTTAGACTACCCAAGCACTGTTCCAAATTTGATCAAAATCGGTTGACTATATCATATAGCTCCCATAGGACCAATCGGTCAAAAAAACGTGTTTTGTGCGAAATTCGTTGTGATTTGTTTATTTGTGAAGATACCGTAACCAAATTTGGCATTAAGAAGTTTTTTAAAGTTGCCAAGCACTGTTCCAAATTTGATCAAAATCGGTTGACTATATCATATAGCTCCCATAGGACCAATCGGTCAAAAAATCGTTTTTTCTACAAAATTCGTTGCGTTTCGTTTGTTTGTAAAGATATTGTTAACAAATTTGGCATTAAGAAGTCTTTTAGAGTACCCAAGCACTGCACCAAGTTTGATCAAAATCGGTTGGCTATATCATATAGCTCCCATAGGAACAATTGGTCAAAAAAACGCTTTTTTACAAAATTCGTTGTGTTTCGTTTGGTTTTGAAGATATCGGAACCAAATTTGGCTGTCGGGAGTTTTTTATAGTTCCCAATCAGTGTACTAAATTTGATCAAAATCGGTTGACTATATCATATAGTCCCCATAGGACCGATCGGTCAAAAAAATTGTTTGGTGCAAAATTCGACTGATTTCTTTTTTTTTATGAAAATATCGTAACCAAATTTGCCGAATAAAATATCTTTTGAAGGTTTTAAGCAATGTGTCGGACTTAATTGCAATGTGGTGGTACAGGGTATCCCAAAGTCGTCTGCGCCCGACTTTAACGTACGCCATCTTTTGGATCAGTGTGACTCGAGAAGTCGATATACCCATGTCCGTCTGTCCGTATGAACGCCTAGATCTCAGAGATGGTAAGAGCTAGAGCAACCAAACTTTCAGATAAGATCCCTCAATAATCCATAGGAGACAAGTTTATTTTATTTTTTTGATATCGGGGTTACATTATATAGCTCCCATAGGGGTGTTTCAGAGGACCTCGAAAAAAAGCAAAAGTTTTAGATGGATAATTCGTTTGTTTATGAAGATATCATAACCAAATTTGGCAATCGGAAGTTTTTTAGAGACCCCCAGCACTGTACCAAATTTTATCAAAATCCGTTGACTATATCATATAGCTCCCATAGGATCGATCGGTCGAAAAAATGTATTTTGTACAAAATTCGTTGTGTTTCGTTTGTTTGTGAAGATACCGTAACCAAATTTGGCATTAAGAAGTTTTTTAGAGCTCCCAAGCACTGTTCCAAATTTGATCAATATCGGTTGACTATATCATATAGCTCCCATAGGACCAATCGGTCAAAAAATCATTTTTTGTACAAAATTCGTTGCGTTTCGTTTGTTTGTAAAGATATTGTTGGCAAATTTGGCATTAAGAAGTCTTTTAGAGTACCCAAGCACTGTAGCAAATTTGATCCAAATTGGTTGACTATATTATATAGCTTCCATAGGAACAGTCGGTCAAAAAAACGCTTTTTTCACAAAATTCGTTGTTTCGTTTGGTTTTGAAGATATCGGAACCATCTTAAGCGTATACAAAATGAAAACAATACACACACTATATCGAATTCTCTAGTCACCCTGATAATACTTTGGGTACTTTCGGGGGTCTTCGACATCTCCTTCTGCATGTAACATACATTTTCGGCTTGCACAAACTTAATATACCCTTTGTACCATACGGTACAGAGTATAAAATCACCACACAAGCACTAAAACTTTTAAAGATGAACGCCTTTAGCGATTTTCTCGTCATGGTAACTAAGCATAAAACCGTTAACTTTTCTAAAGGAATTGTATATTCAAACGACTTGAGCAACATTGGAGAAGTTAAATTGGAAGAGCTAAAAATACAAAAAATAACTATAGTTCGAAAAATTATGAAGAAAGAAAATAACACACTATAAAAGAGGGCCTCATCATACTAACTTTTGCATCACTGACGATTCCTGAAACTCTAAGATTGGATACGAGAGAACTCATCCGTACGTGCCACTTCCTCGCAGACGCCGCAATTGTTTAAAATATGACACCCCACCACTAGCTGCAATAGCCATACTAAATACATGCAGCAACTGCTCTGCAGAACAACCAACATCCGAACAAGAAACCTGCAATAAGGACAAATGCTGTATAAACTGCAAGTACGAGGTACAAAACAACCACAGCCTCATGGATAAATCTTGCCCCACCTTTATTAAACAAAAGGAGATCACAACAATTAAAACAAGAATCGAAGTCATCGCGCTGTAGAACTGTCTGGGCGAGACCATGAAAAAAACAGCAAAATAAAAAGAATTAAGTGACAAAGTACTAAAAAAGGGAAAAAAAATTCGCGAAAATACGCTTATATTTAAATTATACATGAAACGGTATAAAAAATAAACAAATATTAATAAGTTTTTCAACTTATTAAAAACAAAAGCGGTTTTAAATACGCGGAAAAAAAAAAAAACAATAATAATGAGTCAAACTCAACTACGAAAAAAGTTTCTGAAAATAAGAGAAACGCATTTCACTCTTACTTTCCGTATCGTGAACCCACACCAATATCAACAACAGGGCAAACTCTTATGTCCACTGACAACCAAAGACCGCGATTTTGCTCACCATCACTGCCAAGTACGGAGCCAATGTTTTGGAGTGGGCAAGCCTCATCCCCCATGCCTCTGCTTACTCTTCAGAGAAAGCACCATTATATACAAAAAATTCGTATATTTTTGGTGAAATCATGAGATTTCGTGTACTCATGGTGATTTATTGAACTGCTGTTGTTCAATGGATAGTTCGAATTTCATGAAAATGGACTTATTAGAAAGGTAATGACTACTACTTTATGTAAAACAGGGATGTCCAGGCCCACTGCTCATCTGTATCTTTTTGTTTTTGTAATGGCTCTTAGGCATAGGCAGCGATGCGCGTGTACATGCACGGCCCTAAATGTATATCACCCAGTGCCAATGCAAATTACAAAAAGAATTTCGAGCGTTCTCTCACTAACTCTCCGTTACTCTCTTTGCTCTCGGATCTCGTGTGCACAAAAACAACCCTTGCGTATATTTGTTGTTGGCCCACAGATTTGTTTTTGTAATGGCTCTTAGGCATAGGCAGCGATGCGCGTGTACATGCACGGCCCTAACTGTATATCACCCAGTGCCAATGCAAATTACAAAAAGAATTTCGAGCGTTCTCTCACTAACTCTCCGTTACTCTCTTTGCTCTCGGATCTCGTGTGCACAAAAACAACCCTTGCGTATATTTGTTGTTGGCCCACAGATTTTCAATGTAATTTGTTGTTGCTTTTCGTTTGAGCATGCACTCACAAAAATCGGTATGAGATTCTTTCGCTATTTTTTGGGAAACTTGTTAAATGGGACTTTTAAGGCATTGCTTGCAAACAAAAACTAGTTATGGCCCTACACCTTTCGGTACAGAGGGTATACTTGATTTATGCAATGTATATAACAGACAGAAGGTGGCTATTGGTAAAAACTTATGAATAAAATATATATTTTTTGTAAAATCCGGTGGTAAATAGATATTTTTCTGGAAATCCCTTGAGAATTTTATCTATTTTTGGAAGCACATATATTTGTGAATGTGCGTTTTCAAGCTTAAAATTAATTAATAATAAACTGAGAAATCGATTAACAAACGAACATTTGGAGGCATTATTAAAACTATCATTAACTAAAATAAATATTGATATTGACCAATTTTTAAGTTCTTTATAAGTAAACATATGTACCATAACTTTTTTTTATTATTTTTTTCCACTCTTATAAGAATGCACATACAATTTCTTTCAGTGCACTCAATTAACCGTAATAACTGTGTACTTTAAATGTGTTAGTGTTTTTCTTTATATGTATTGGTTTTTGCTCTTCCATAAGCAGCGTTTGGACACCCCTGCATTAGGGCCTATACGCAGTTCGAAATATTTCGCGCGGAATGACAAAACTTCATAAAAAACGAACTATGCATCTAAAACTTTTATTTTTTTTCAAGGTCCTCTGAAACACCCCTATAGGAGCTATATAAAATAACCCCGATATCAAAAAAAATAAAATAAACTTGTCTCCCGTAGGATGATAACGGATCTAATCTGAAAGTTTTGTTGCTCTAGCTCTTACCATCTCTTAGATCTAGGCATTCATACAGACGGACGGAAGGACAGACGGACAAGGGGGTCTCCTTCTGTACGTTACATACATTTTCGGCTTGCACAAATACAATATACCCTTTGTACCATACGGTACAGGGTATAAAAACAAGGCATGGAAGGATAAAAAAATTCACGTGCAGTAGAAGCACGCGTTAGAAGTAAAACTTTTCGCCCAACTTATTTTTTTACGCTGTTTTTATTTCTTTAGTTTAGCCGTCTTATCATTACTTTTGAGTTCAAACGGACTCAGTCTTAACAATCAATTATTATAATAGTTATGAAAATGAAGGAACGCGTGCTTGTACTCCACTTAAATTTTGTTTTTCATCCGCATTTCAAGCAAAGCTCTTGATCTATTGTTCCGATTCCCTTCATTTAAACCATGTCTGAAAGGATATAATTGTTTGTATGCCTTATACTAACAATATCAAGAAAAAGTGTTGAATTGTTATTTTGAAGCAAGGTCAAATCACAAAAAAAGTTAAGAAAATGTAATACAGTCGAGGCGGTGCCCGACAGTTTAATACCCTGTACCTTTTTTCTCTAAAAAAATTTTATTCCTGCATATTCCTTCTAAGATCTTTCCAATTAGAACATTTTTTTTGCTGGTGCAAATTTTAACCGATTTTGATGAAAATCGAAATTTATGTCAAAGAAGTTATTTTAAGTATATGGGGTAAGTTTCAAGGGGATATGTTTAGGGGTGTGGGAGAAAACACGGTAAATCGATTGAGGGGGGTGGGGAGGCTGCATTGATAAAATTTGGATGTGGATTTGTTCATTAGAGCCACATGCATCAGCTTAGCAAAATTGGTGATTCTAGTCCATTTGTTACTATAAATACATAGAGTCAAATATTGACGCAGTTTATAGGCAAGGGGTGATATATGTACATTTTAGATTATAACTTTTCTTGTATTTGTCCGATTTTGTTTATTTTTGACATACAGATGCATGTTACTAAACCGCATCGCTCTTTTAAGGAAAGATATGGACATGATTCAACAAAATTGATCTTCTCAGGAAATATGCGCATCAGCTGGTAAAGTTTCGTATCTCTAGCTCTTATAGCCTCCGAGATCTAGGTGTTCATACAGACGGACAGACGGACGGACGGACAGACGGACATGGCTCAATCGCTACCCGAGGTTATGATAAGCATTTTGGTATAAGGGACTTGGGGTCTGCCACGCCTCCTTCTTGCCGTTACATACATTGCACAAATCTAGCATACCCTTTGTACCTATGGGTACAGGGTATAAAAATAGTTTTTTCCCACCTTTATACTTACTCGCTCTCGCTACAGTAGCAAAGGGGATGTTTTCTCTTGCTCAGATACACACATTTTCTTATGGGTCCGTTTTTTTTGTCCTCACCTTGTATAACTCCACCATGGGCAGTTGTATGTAAGTATGTATGTATGTCGCTTTGTAGTATTCATGCAATGCATACAAACAGAATTCATTCATTTACACACACACACATGTGCTGCGTGCTTTAGCTGACCAGCCGCGGCCGCTTTACTCTCCTCTCTATACCATGACCACGGCTCGCTCTCTCAACAAGAGCCGAAGTCATGACCACCAACACATCGTCAGCGTCCCAATTCGTCCATGCGAAAGAGAAAATCAAAAGAAACTAACGTTTTTTCGTTTAACAAAATTTCAAAGTTACTCCCATCGAAATTCACAATGCCCAAAAATTCACAATGCCGCCTATAAAGTTTTACTTAAAAAAAAAACGGATTTAGAATGCTAAAACATTGCCCTAACATAAAATATAAGTCTCATCTCTGGAGATTTTTCATCGTCGACTAATCTATGAAGAGCAGGTACAGCGCTGATCGCATTTCAGCGGATTGCTCGATGATTATTCGGAGTCGAAAACCGGCTTGCTCCTTCCGCAGCTTTCCATCGATGTGTTGCAGCATTCGCTCCAGGATGATTTTTATGAAAACCTTAAAAGTGGCACACAATATTGTAACATCCCGCCAGTTGTTGCAGTTAGCGGCATCGCCTTTTTTGTACTTGATGATGTTTCCTTGCATCCAGTCTTCAGGGAACTCTTCTCTGTTCCAAATATCAACAAACAGTGGGTAAAGTGCATTTGCAAGCAAATTCGCATCCGCTTCCCGCTTCAGCAGGAATGGCATCGGAACCCACAGTTTTGTTATTTTGTTACGTTTTTATAGCTTCTAATATTTCCCTTTTGCTTGGAGGCGTCGTTCGGTAATTGAGGAACGTTTGATAGGCGTGTTGGCTCTACTCTATCACATATGATGTTTAGTATGGTGGAGAAATGTTTTCTCCAACGTTTGAGTTGTATGTCAACGTTCATGATGAGTCTGCCATCTCTGCTTTTGACTGGTTCTGAGCTTTTATGCGCTGTTCCAACGATTTGCCTTGTAAAATCGTGCATGCCCTTCATATTGTTGTTCCTGGCGGCTTGCTCTGCTTGTCTTGCCAGCTCGTTCATATACTCCTTCTTGTCATCTCTAATGTTTTATCCAGCACAGCATACTGTTGCAGTGCGTGTTTGCGTTTGTTCACATCTTGCAGGGAGTTATACTTATTCTTTAATATTATGAATTCGCCATGAGCGCGTACTGATGCATTCTGCAATTTTATTCGACTTCTTATCAAGCTACTCATTGCAACAAACGACAAGTTCTCGTTTAATACCAGACCGTTTCTGCTGAACATCTGGCGCTGGTGTTTGAAAGTTCAAGTTTTCTCGGAGCGCAACACAAAAGGCGTTTTTTTGTTAAACCGAGTTTAGTTTGTTTACGTTAAGCTTGGAGGTGTTCGGAGCACTTTGTTGTGGTATACGTCTTTGGTCTTATATACCACTAAATAAACCATTTACCTTAAAAAACATTCAAAATACATACATATAATAACATACCCTCGCCATTTATCATTACAGGAGACTTTAACTGTTGGCACAGAAGCTGGAGATCAAACGAAAACAACCTTAGAGGAAATACTTTATTTATATTTATCAATCAAACATCCTTAACTACGCTCAATGCTTGACCTCCCACACACTTCAAAACACACAAACCACTAACGCATACTGATTTGACTCTGGCATCGTCATATATCGCTCTACTCACCAAATGGACCATAGACAAATTTTTAGCAAGAAGTGACCACATTCCAATTCACCTTTCACTTTTTGAAGAAACAGTAACGAATAGAACACCCACGCCTAAATTAAACAGACAAAGCAAACTAGCCCCTTTTTTATTATTATAATTAACCGATAAATACTTTAACGAAAAACCACTGTACAAACATAATAACAAAGAGACAGTAAACATAGTCAGAATCATATTACGAAGCGCAAACGAAAGTATCCCATAGACACATAAACATCACCTCAAAAACATCCCATGGTGGGGGCAAACACTACAAGTCCGTAAAAACAACAAAAACACAGCTTGGCTCAATTTAAAAAGAAACATAAAACACAGTTAACATCATTGCCTACACACAAGCCAATGCCAAACTCAAATGCGAACTAAAAATAAAAAAAGGCGATGCTATGCAAAGTTTAACTTCAGAGAAAAGCCTAAACACCCCCATCACTAAAATCTGGTCCAACATTAACCGATTCTGTGGCCTAAAAATCCGTCACGATATTCAGTGCCTTACCAACCCCACCGACCATACACAAACAGTAGGTAACAAAACTGATATAGCCGACGACTTATGTGACCACTGGTCAACTGCAGCCTCAGATAACAACTTCTCCGCATCATTTAGACAACACAAAATAGATGTAAGTCCCAGTATTATTTCTAGAATTGAAAGTCGCTCTAAACAAACTAAATAGCAAGACCCCTTGCAGAGATCGGATTAGTTATCCAATGCTTAAAAACTTGTCTTCTAACATGGAAAAACGACTTTAAATCTATTTAGCAATATTCTCAACGGCCATATCCCACAGCAATTCAAGCAAAGGAAAATCATACCAATCCTAAAACAAAATTCAGATAAAACCTCGGTGAGCTCTTACCGTCCAATATCCCTTAACTTCTGCATAGCTAAAGTCCTTGACAAAATCATAGCAAACCGACTGTGGTGGGTTGCCACAGTTTGACAGTCTTCAAATGGGGTTTCGAAAGGGAAAATCGGTGCTCGATTCACTAGACATGCTAGACGATCACATCACCTCATCCCTATAAACAAAAGCACACATCTCTGTTATTTCACTTGACTTTGCCAAGGCATTCGATAAGGTAGGAATACACACGATAGTTGACGAGCTTAATAACTGGAAAATAAAACCAAAAATATTAAAATATGTGATTAATTTTATGTCAAAACGTAAAATAATAGTCCAAGCCAACCAGACCCAGTCCACACCAAAAGCACTAGAGAACGGGATCCCTCAAGGTTCACCGCTATCTGTAATACTTTTCGCTATAGCATATAATAAACTTAACAAAATAATCGATAAACTGGCAAAGAGACTCAACATTATTAAATGCTTATCAAGTCACAAGTTTAATTGCCACGTTAAGAAGCTTATTTACACAATAAAATCAATTATCTTCTCCAAAATAGACTATGGCTTACACCTATACGGCAACGCACCCAAACCCACACGGCTTAAAACAATATACCATTCGGCATCGCGACTAGCAATGGGCGCCTATCGAATAATCCCAATAAACAACATGCTATTTGACGCAAATGTCCAACCAATAGAATCTAGAATAGTTTACGCAAAGCAAAAAAATTTTAAGATCATTATGACTGCAAAAGATTCACCAATAGAAAATATATATAGGAAAATAATAAAATCAAAAAAACAACCAAAAATACCATCATCCCTCAAGGAAACTATAGAATACTGCAAACGCATAAAAATAGAAATATCCCCAATTCGAACTATAAAAGATACTAAGCCGCCATGGTCATTCCATAATGAATTAATAAACATAACGCTACACTCGAACCTCAAAAGTAATACTCCACCAATAATTTATCAAAAAAAATTCTGCGAACTCAAAGACCCACTTAAACACAGAAAGTTCCTATACACCGATGGCTCCAAAGCGATCGAAGGAGTATCCTACAGCGTCACAACCGCTACAGAAACCATTTTATATCACCAACTTCCCTAGTTCTCATCCATTTTTAACGCTGAAATTGCTGCCATACATACAGCATGCAAATATGCAGCAAATCAAAAAGGCAAATTTGCAATATGTTCAGATTCCATTTCCGCACTAGTAGCAATAAAAAACGTGAACAACCAAAACTTTTACCCAAAAACCATAAGAAATATTTTAACAACAAAGAATGACAAAATACAGCTCATTTGGGTCCCTGGACACTGCCAAATACTTGGCAACGAAATGGCTAACCAAATAGCTAAACGCTCTTAAATGCCTTCTTATGCTACAAACAAACCAAAACACATCTGATATAAGCAAACACATCAAAGACAATTTAATACAGTACAGCGAAGAAATTTGGAGCAACACATCGCAATTCTACAAAAGAGCCAGCCCCAAAAAAACTACCAACTCCAATATACCCAATCAAAACGCACCACGACTGGATATTATAAAATTTATGAGACTACGACTTGGCCACACCAACCTGACACACAACTTTATACTTAACAAAACCACCCCAGCTATCTGCACAAACTGCAACACTACCCTCACAATAAACCACATCCTCCTTGATTGTCCCCAATTTCCCCAAGAAAGATCCAAATTCCTTAATAACACAATAAACGAAATAGTATCACCTACAAATTTTGAACAAACGATCGCGTTCCTTAAAGCCACTAAAATTTACAACACAATATAGTCATTAAATATAAAAACACAAATGAAATATGTAAAACAATGTACCTATACACCTACACTTTCAAAATTAATACTCTAATAATACAGACTCCGCTGCTATAGCTTTAATACTTTAAGTATCGCATAATTTGCAATTGTGTGCATACTTCTGAATAATAATAATAACTTTTAAAATGCCAATTGCGGGATTGTTAGCCATTGAGGACTTACAAAAAGCACTCAAACAAAGAAAACGTCGAGCGAAGATGTCGAAGAACCTCTAGATCGCTTCAAGGCTGTCATACAGTCCAGCAAAGGTGGCAACAATTATGTATGCTGTGCACTGCATAACTGCGACAAACAAATGAAGTGAAATTTTATATAAAACACACACACTGATGAAAACAATAATGCAAATGGCTACGAAAATTGCACTAGTGACACGAAAAATGAACCTTCCTAAAAAAGTGTTTTTTGGGGTAATTTGGGGTCGAGAAACACGTAAATGGCAACCTTCTTTTTTTTCTTAAGCACCGTTTTCGAGATATTTTCGAAAAACATGTTTTTCGGCACTTTTTTCTGTTATTCCTCAATATCACGTGAACGAAATTTTGTATCGACATAAAAGACGAGTAGATCGAAAGGTATTGATGTGCTCTTTACAGTGATATATTATTATGTAAAGATTAAATAAAAATTATAGAAGTTACTAGCAACCAAAGTCGAAAAAAAGTGTAATTTTTTACAATTTTTCAAAATAACACATTTTCAGTATGCTTTTTTTTAGACTCGAAATGTTCGTAAAAGAATTCTCTTTCAGCTTAAAGCTTAACATAATTTTCCAAAAAAAATTTTTTTTAATAAAATGCATACCGAAAATGTGTTATTTTGAAAAATTGTCAAAATTCTATAATTCTTCTATAATTTTTATTTAATCCTTACATAATTATATATCACTGTAAAGAGCACATCAATACCTTTCGATCTAATTGTCTTTTATGTCGATACAAAATTTTGTTCACGAGATATTAAGGAATAACAGAAAATAGTGCCCAAAATGTTTATAATATCAGATTACAAAAAAACTATTCGTATTTGAAGCATCCTTATTTTATTTCTATTATCCTTATCCTTGTCCTTAACATATCTAGATAAAAATTTTCATGTTACACACAAAAGGTGTTTTTTTGTCGACCAGTGTTGTCATTCTAATTGTTGTGCCCTTGTAGAAGTTGGATTTAGTATTTTCGATGCACTCGTAAGTTATTTAAAACGACGCCATATTCAATAAATATTACTTCATTTATTAAAATCATTTAATTAATTTTTTAAATGTCCATATGCTGTTGTGGTTTCTTTCTCCATAGGTTGCGCTACTGATATTTTCATTTTGAACTTAAACTGCTATGCTATTGATACTCACACGTAAAACGCCGTACATTGCTACCTTGAGAGAAAAAGGTGCACTGCACTCATTTATTTAATTTTGCATTAAATTCGGCGCACTTCATAACGAAAAATTAGTTTAAATAAATAAAGCAATTTTTTAACTTTCATTTAACATCAAAAACATCTATTAATATGCCAAAATAATAACTTCGAATTATTATTTTTTAGTACAGCAACTAGGTGGCAACTCCTTAGTTCGAAAAGGTTTGGCATGTTGATACAGAATTGCAAATGTACCAACCATTTTAACAAACATTTCGCAAAAATTAAAATCATGAATTAAAACATTATACTTATCAAAACATAAAGATACAGATAAATCAGAAATTTAATAACCTTTTCAAATAAGTAACTGTTTCTTTGAATAAAATTGGTTTTATTGGTGAATTTAATCAAATCTCATGCAATTTTGTCAAAGATTTTGAAACCGTTGAAAATCATGTCTGTGGCACCCAGAACTTTAATTGTAAAGAAATTGACAACAAATAGTTTTCTGTGGCACCCCAGATTGCTTCAGAACTATAAAAGATATTTATTTGACAAATTTGGTTACGATATCTTTATAAACACACGAAACAAAACGTATTTAGCTTTAAACACATTTTTTGACCGATCGGTACTATTGGGGCTATATGATAAATTCAATCTATTTTGATCAAAATTGGGACAGTGCTTGGGAACTATAAAAAACTTTCGAACGTGAGGTTTGACTATGATTTCTTCATAAACAAACAAACAACGAAAACAATTTTTTTTGCCGGATCGGTCCTATGGCGGCTATATGATATAGTCAACCGACTTTGATCCCATTTGGTCCTATGTTTAGGAACTTTAAAAAAGTACCAATTACCAAATTTGGTAACGATAACTTCAAAAACAAACGAAACAAAAATAATTTTGTTTAAAATACGTTTTTATACCCTGTACCGTATGGTACAAAGGGTATATTGTGTTTGTGCAAGCCGAAAATGTATGTAACGTACAGAAGGAGTCGTCGGAGACCCCCCAAAGTTACCTAAAGTGTGACTCGAGAAGTCGATATACCCATGTCCGTCTGTCCGTCTGTCTGTCTGTCCGTCTGTCCGTCTGTCCGTCTGTCCGTATGAACGCCTAGATCTCAGAGATGGTAAGAGCTAGAGCAACCAAACTTTCAGATAAGATCCCTTGTTAATCCATAGGAGACAAGTTTATTTTATTTTTTTGATATCGGGATAACATAATATAGCTCCCATAGGGGTGTTTCAGAGGACCTCGAAAAAAAGCAAAAGTTTTAGATGGATAATTCGTTTGTTTATGAAGATATCATAACAAAATCTGGCAGTCGGAAGTTTTTTAGAGATCCCCAGCACTGTACCAAATTTTATCAAAATCGGTTGACTATATCATATAGCTCCCATAGGATCGATCGGTCGAAAAAATGTTTTTTGTACAAAATTCGTTGTGTTTCGTTTGGTTTTGAAGATATCGGAACCAAATTCAGCAATAGGAAGTTTTTTAGACTACCCAAGCACTGTTCCAAATTTGATCAAAATCGGTTGACTATATCATATAGCTCCCATAGGACCAATCGGTCAAAAAAACGTGTTTTGTGCGAAATTCGTAGTGATTTGTTTATTTGTGAAGATACCGTAACCAAATTTGGCATTAAGAAGTTTTTTAAAGTTGCCAAGCACTGTTCCAAATTTGATCAAAATCGGTTGACTATATCATATAGCTCCCATAGGACCAATCGGTCAAAAAATCGTTTTTTCTACAAAATTCGTTGCGTTTCGTTTGTTTGTAAAGATATTGTTAACAAATTTGGCATTAAGAAGTCTTTTAGAGTACCCAAGCACTGCACCAAGTTTGATCAAAATCGGTTGGCTATATCATATAGCTCCCATAGGAACAATTGGTCAAAAAAACGCTTTTTTACAAAATTCGTTGTGTTTCGTTTGGTTTTGAAGATATCGGAACCAAATTTGGCTGTCGGGAGTTTTTTATAGTTCCCAATCAGTGTACTAAATTTGATCAAAATCGGTTGACTATATCATATAGTCCCCATAGGACCGATCGGTCAAAAAAATTGTTTGGTGCAAAATTCGACTGATTTCTTTTTTTTTATGAAAATATCGTAACCAAATTTGCCGAATAAAATATCTTTTGAAGGTTTTAAGCAATGTGTCGGACTTAATTGCAATGTGGTGGTACAGGGTATCCCAAAGTCGTCTGCGCCCGACTTTAACGTACGCCATCTTTTGGATCAGTGTGACTCGAGAAGTCGATATACCCATGTCCGTCTGTCCGTATGAACGCCTAGATCTCAGAGATGGTAAGAGCTAGAGCAACCAAACTTTCAGATAAGATCCCTCAATAATCCATAGGAGACAAGTTTATTTTATTTTTTTGATATCGGGGTTACATTATATAGCTCCCATAGGGGTGTTTCAGAGGACCTCGAAAAAAAGCAAAAGTTTTAGATGGATAATTCGTTTGTTTATGAAGATATCATAACCAAATTTGGCAATCGGAAGTTTTTTAGAGACCCCCAGCACTGTACCAAATTTTATCAAAATCCGTTGACTATATCATATAGCTCCCATAGGATCGATCGGTCGAAAAAATGTATTTTGTACAAAATTCGTTGTGTTTCGTTTGTTTGTGAAGATACCGTAACCAAATTTGGCATTAAGAAGTTTTTTAGAGCTCCCAAGCACTGTTCCAAATTTGATCAATATCGGTTGACTATATCATATAGCTCCCATAGGACCAATCGGTCAAAAAATCATTTTTTGTACAAAATTCGTTGCGTTTCGTTTGTTTGTAAAGATATTGTTGGCAAATTTGGCATTAAGAAGTCTTTTAGAGTACCCAAGCACTGTAGCAAATTTGATCCAAATTGGTTGACTATATTATATAGCTTCCATAGGA
Source organism: Chymomyza costata (assembly GCA_018150985.1). Classification (NCBI taxonomy): domain Eukaryota; kingdom Metazoa; phylum Arthropoda; class Insecta; order Diptera; family Drosophilidae; genus Chymomyza; species Chymomyza costata. The sequence goes on along the minus strand of JAECWU010000003.1, from coordinate 6,484,872 downwards.
ACAGTCGGTCAAAAAAACGCTTTTTTCACAAAATTCGTTGTTTCGTTTGGTTTTGAAGATATCGGAACCAAATTTGGCAGTTGGAAGTTTTTTATAGTTCCCAATCAGTGTACTAAATTTGATCAAAATCGGTTGACTATATCATATAGTACCCATAGGACCGATCGGTCAAAAAAACGTGTTCTGTGCAAAATTCGTTGTAATTCGTTTGTTTGTGAAGATACCGTAACCAAATTTGGCAATAAGAAGTTTTTTAGAGCTCCCAAGCACTGTTCCAAATTTAATCAAAATCGGTTGACTATATTATATAGCTCCCATAGGAACAGTCGGTCAAAAAAACTCTTTTTTCACAAAATTCGTTGTGTTTCGTTTGGTTTTGAAGATATCGGAACCTTATTTGGCAGTTGGAAGTTTTTTATAGTTCCCAATCAGTGTACTAAATTTGATCAAAATCGGTTGACTATATCATATAGTCCCCATAGGACCGATCGGTCAAAAAAATTGTTTGGTGCAAAATTCGACTGATTTTTTTTTTTTAATTTGCCGAATAAAATATCTTTTGGAGGTTTTAAGCAATGTGTTGGACTTAATTGCAATGTGGTGGTACAGGGTATCCCAAAGTCGTCTGCGCCCGACTTTAACGTACGCCATCTTTGTAATTTGCTTGGAAAGCTGAATCTATTTGGGGCTGTAAATCCAAAACCATTCAATATTTTGGGAATATGCTATTTTTTCAATGTATGAGGAGCTCATATCTCCCTCAGTGTGAAATATGGCCCAATTCCAATTAACCGTTTCTTTTTTTTTAATTTAAGTTAAAAAACTGTTTGGTTTTTTGAAATTTTTTCCAATTTTGGTCTGGATTATCAATATCTCAAAAAAATCTGAGGAGGCTCAAACTTCCCAGAAAAATAGTTCAAACAATTTTATATCACAAACTTTCGCTACTTCTCATCCATATTTACCGCCGAAATTGCTACCATACTTGCAGCATGCAAATATGCATCAAAACAAAAAGGCAAATTTGCAATATGTTCAGATTCCGTTTCCGCACTAAAAGCAATAAATAGCATAAACAACCAAAACTTTTACCCAACAACAATAAGAAACATTTTAACAACAAAAAACATCAAAATACAGCTCATTTGGGTCCCTGGACACTGCCAAATAGTTGGCAACGAAATGGCCGACCAAGTAGCAAAAAACGCTCTTAAATTTCCTCTTATGCCAGAAATAAACCAAAACACATGCGATATAAGCAAATACATCAAAGACAATTTAGTACAATACAGCGAACTAATTTGAAACTACACATCGCAATACTAGAAAACAGCTAAACCCCGAAAAAACTACCTACTCCGACATACCCAATTAAAACGTACCACGACTGGATATCATAAAATTTATGAGACTATGACTTGGCCACAAAGTCGGGCGCAAACGACTTTGGGATACCCTGTACCACCTTTCGCAATTAAGTCCGAAATATTGCTTAAGACCTCCAAAAGATATTTTATTCGGCAAATTTGGCTACGATATTTTCATAAACAAACAGAAATCAGTCGAATTTTAAACCAAAAATTTTTTTTTGACCGATCGGTCCTATGGGGATTATATGATATAGTCAACCAATTTTGATAACATTTCGTACAGTGCTTGGAAACTATAAAAAACTTCCGACTGCCAAATTTGGCTCCGATATCTTCAAAACCAAACGAAACACAACGAATTTTGTACAAAAAGCGTTTTTTTGACCGATCGTTCCTATGGGAGCTATATCATATAGTCAACCGATTTTGATCAAACTTGGTGCAGTGCTTCGAAACTCTAAAAAACTTCTTAACGCCAAATTATATATATGATATAGTCAACCGATTTTGATAAAAAAACTAAAAAACTTCTTAAGGCCAAATTTGCTAACAATATCTTTCCAAACAAACGAAACGCAACGAATTTTGTACAAAAAACGATTTTTTGATCGAATGGTCCTATGGGAGCTATATGATATAGTCAATCGATTTTGATCAAATTTGCTACAGTGCTTGGGAACTCTAAAAAACTTCTTAACGCCAAATTATATAGTCAACCGATTTTGATAAAATTTGGTACAGTGCTGGGGGTCTCTAAAAAACTTCCAAATTGGTTAGGATATTTTCATAAACAAGCTAATTATCCATCTAAAGCTTTTGCTTTTTTCGAGGTCCTCTGAAATACCCCTATGGGAGCTATTTGATAGAACCCCGATATCAAAAAAATAAAATAAACTTGTCGCCCGTAGGATAATAACGGATCTAATCTGAAAGTTTGGTTGCTCTAGCTTTTACAACTATGAGATCTCGGCATTCATACAGACGGACATGGGTATATCGACTTCTCTAGTCACTCTGATCATACTTTAGGTAACTTTGGGGGGTCTCCGACGTCTCCTTCTGTACGTTACATACATTTTCGGCTTGCACAAACACAATATACCCTTTGTACCATACGGTACAGGGTATAACAAAACCACCCCACCTATATGCACAAACTGCAACACTACCCTCATAATAAACCATATTCTCCTTGATTGCCCTCAATTCCATAAATAAAGATCCATATACCTTAATAACATTAAACGAAATAGTATCACCTACAAACGATCGCATTTCTTAAAGCCACTAAAATATATTTAGTCATTATAAATATATATATTATATATTATATGTACCTACACACCTACATTTTCAAGATAAGTACTTAAGATAAGCTGAAGTCCCCCGCTGCTATAGCTTAAGTACTTTAAGTAGCCCATAATTTGTAATTGTGTGCATACTTTTTAATAATAATAATAATAAATAGACGTATGTGTCTACCTTTTGGATACTAGTTCTCAAAGGACATTCACAAACTTATTTGTCTTTAACAAAAAGTAAGAATGCATATAGATTATTATAATATAGTCGGAAATATAAATTAAAATATAAATATATTTACTTACATTGAAGCCATTGTCTTCATCTTGATCGTCTAGACGACTTAAATCGTCTTGGAAATATCCCCAAATAGACTGAATCACACAATTTGAAGTCTGCACAGCTTGGTTATCATCTGTTAATGGAGCGAAACATATGTCCTTCAAAAATGTTCCGCTTGCATTAATTTTTTTAATTTCTTCCTGCAGTTGAAAAACTTCTGTTAGAAATTTTTTATCGAATATTGGGCCAAAAGTAATCGGTCCATTTGATGTATTGTGAACAATGAAAGGCAAATCCACAGCGCTGATAATAATCTAGATAATTAATTAAATAAGTAAACTTTAGAATCTTTTTTACAGATATTATTTAAATAAAAAAAAATGCCGAGTTTAACATCCAGAAACCTTTGTTCAAAATTAACGAAAATGTGTGTATTAGATTTAACTATTTATAATTCAATTAGGTATGATATATGCTTTCATTTTTTTATACAGGGTGCGCCATCTGGACCTCCCCTATTTAAACATTGGATAACTTCGGCATTTTTCGGCCGATTTTGACAGGTGAACACAATTCTGAAACGTCATTCAGTGCCATTTTAGCTATGAGTCAATATACACCGAAAGAACGCGCTGAAATTGTAGTGCTTTTTTACATTGAAAACAATCGTTCAATTGTGAAAACTGTGCGTGCTTATCGTAAAAAATATGGAAGACATTCATTTCAACCTCTCCGGCGGAGTAAATAAACAACATTGTCGATTTCGGGAAGCAGAGAACCCAAACCTTATTCATGAAACACCACTGCACAACCAGAAAGTCACTGTTTGGTCAGGAGTATGTTCCAAAACCATCATCGGACCTTATTTCTTCCAAGTTGGTGAGACCTTCGACGGGGCACGCTACCCTTGAATATTGGCGTACTTTGTCTTTCCACAAATGCACGAAATAGGTCAGAAAATTTATATTTTTAACAAGACGGCGCACGTTGCTACACCGCAGCTGTTACGATCAAGTTCCGCAGCGCAAGTTTCCAGGATGCGTCTAAAAAAAATTGTGATTTGGAGTAGCCTCCTCATTCTCCCGATTTAACTAGGGTTTGCAACTCCGGGATCCCGGGATCCCGAAATCCCGGGATCCCGTTGCTTTTCCGAATCCCGAAATCCCGGGATTGAAATAACTAAGCCCGGGATTTAGCTTTTGTCTGAATTATATTTTGAAATTTTCGAAATACTGAAATATAGGGTTTTCCAACAAGAGGTGTTATTTTGAATCACCCGGTATTTCGGTAGCTGTCACTTTTGAAGCTTTTATTCTTTGCCATTTGACAAGTAGAAACTATGCCATTGCTAAAAATGGAACGATACACGCTTCAACAACGCATTGAAATTAGTAAAATTTACTACAAAAATGGTGAAAATCTTCCATCGAAAAATCATCTTGACTGATGAGGCCCATTTCCACCTCGGTGGCTACGTCAACAAGCAAAATTGTCGCATCTGGGGCTCAGAAACACCAAAAGTTATTGTTGAGAAGCCTCTCCATCCTCAACGTGTGACTGTTTGGTGCGGTTTATGGTCCGGCGGGGTCATGGGACCTATCGAGGACATAGGGCAGCCACTTTGCGATTTGGTTATGGAAAATTTCATGAAAAGGATATGGTCCTGTAAGCGTGGTCGTAGTGGCCATTTGGCTGATGTTGTTTTTCATTTTTAACGGCATACCTTCCTCTTTATTATGAAATAAACATTCGATCATTTATCTCAAAAAATGAAATTTTTCTTTGAATACCAAAATAACACCTCTTATGGAAAACCCTATACTTATTTGCCTATACCAAAGTGCTAAGCAACACACTTTCTTATGCTTTGTTGGAAGACATTCAAGACAATTCTATTTAATTCAGATTTTATTGTTGTTTTATGTATGATTTTGTTAATAACTAGTTTGAAGCTGCGAATTGAGAAACACTTCGAAAAATTAGAAGCAAATTACTTTGCATTTGGACAAGCAAAGAAATAGATGAGCAATGTGTATTTTGAAGCTTTAATATTATTGTCTACAGTTGACATAGAGTTAGATAATTTGTTGAAAGGGTCGTGGTAAAATTAATTGAAATTTATATTCATAATTTTTTTTTTCTTTTCATTAAACTTTAAAAAATTGAATCTGCTTTTTTTACAATTAGGGTATTCACGCTTTGTGTTGACTTGAGGACTTGCGGACTTGAGGACTTTTACAAAAACGAAATGTATAGCAAAATACAACCCTGTGTTTCAACTCTCAACTCAACTTTTCCTCAACCCAGACCCTAGTCTACTTTTTGCTGTTGACTTGTTGAGAAAGTGTTGCACAATATGGTAATTCGCTGCCTTTTCAGCAGTAATGCCTTTGCCATTTTTTAGCCATTTCGTGGTATGAAAAGCAACGAGTTACCTTATACTCGGAAAAAAATAAGCGCCAAATTTAAAATAATCAAACTGTATTAACGCAAGTAAAAAAAGCAAAAAAAAATTAGACATAATTACTTGTTGTTGGAGTTAACGCAAGTAAAAGAGTAAAAAAAAATGCGAATTGGAAAATGCTGGAGGTGTACTAGGCTTAATATATGCTGGAACTGTTGTTCTGGCACCAGTCAATTGACTTCGGGATGTGGAAATGTATAATTGCATTTAGAACTTGATCAATTTGTGCGCCGCCACGCAAACCCATTGTCTCTGTATTATACAAAAGTTAGTTTTTCCACAATGAATTTGTCTTAGCAGACGAACCTTCAAGGAAATTGATTTCATCCAAAGCCTTTTGAGCAACAGCTTCAATCAGCATAGACTTGACGGTCTGTCTTGGCATTTTTAAATATAAATTTTAAATTTTGATGACAACTTGCAGCAATTTATAAAAGTAAACAATCACAGAGAAGAAGCAGCACAAACTCAAATACGGTTTTTCTACAATTGTTTCGTTTTTGCAGCAATAAAATAATAAAAATCTGTGTAGTCCATAGCTACTTTAGCTACAGGTTCTGTTAGTATAGATTTTACTCTTCCACTTGGCATTTTTAATTCAACTATGATAATGTATAGTGTTTTTCATAAATAATTCAACCCCGGGATCCCGGGATTTGGATAATATAATCCCGAAATCCCGGGATTGAAAATATAACACGGGATTGCAAACCCTAGATTTAACAGTACCAGATTTTTTTCTGTGGAGTTACTTAAAAAGTAAAGTTTATCCCAGCAAACCGCAGAACACTGACGAACTCAAAGCTAATGTACGAGCTGAAATAACTACAATAAAGCCCGAAATGCTGGCCGATATTATGCAGAATACCTGCAAATGAGCTGCTATTTGCGTTTTTAATGGGGGTTGTCATTTAATCGATGTTGTATTCTATACCTTGTTTGAAATAAACTGCAGAGATGGCTTTTAAAAAGCTAAGCTTGAAAAAAAGCATTCGCAAATATATGTGTGTGCTGTCAAAAACAGAATTTGCATAATATGTGTAAGTGCAAGCCCGAACAAAACAAAATATAATAGTTTAAAAAAACGAAAAAACACGCATTAACAGCAAATCGAACTAAAAGTAGAAAATAATTGTGAAGTATCAAGAATTTATATTACAGCAATAGGAAATTCCGACAATCAATTACGACTTATTAATTTGGAGTAAGATTAAATTAGAAATCCAGTAGTCTAAAGGTAAGCTCCTGCTACATGGCTCATGACCAGAGCGATTCTCCTCCGCAAGGCACGTCGCGTCATAAAGGACAGCGAAACCAAGAATATGTATAGACCTGATTATAGCTTGCGACGCCAACGCACATTACACATAGTAGGGAAGCACTGACATAAACGTACGGGGTGATTTACTTTTCGACTACATCTTGTCTACTAACAGAGATAAAGACCCTACCTTCATCATAAAGAATAGGAAAGCAGTCCTAGGGTCAAAAACTGGAGGGTCCTTAGCGACCGCTCCTTTTCGGATCACTGGTATTTTGAGATGATGATATCCCTAGCCTACCCCCGTTCAGCGAACTGGCGACTCTTTGCAGAGATTATGGGTAGAACTCTCTCTCCGATCCTCCAAGAGGACCTTATTCGGTGGAGTTCAATAACATCCAAATCGAAACACTTACTGTTCATAACAAACGGCATGTGTGGGCATAGCTACGTTCCGTGCTAAGCTTAGCCAAAGAGCTTGAAAGTGCAGTGTGGTGAATAGCTTTTGGCCGCGCTCGAGTCAAGCGCAGCTTGCACTAAGCATTAGCATTTATTATTCAAAAACCATTTAACGTAAGCACACCCGTGCACGCGATCTTTTCGTTTTGCCTTTTTTGTACATGCATATATACATAAGGGTGGCCGCCGCTGGTATGGACCAGCCTTTTTACCTGCATATTGCGCCTGTAAAATTTAAAGACGATCCGAAAGTATTAAATGGTCCCAAAAATAGGTCAAAGGTAAAAATTTTCACTTTTTCCGTTTTTGACTGTATTTTTCTACATAAACTTTGTTCGGTCAAACTCATATACATTTATAGCACACCTAGCATACATAAAATATCACACAATAGTTACATAGAACATATAACTGTAAACATAAACACATAGCCAAGCATTAACATAAACATAACATTTTCTCCCACTCTCACTATCTTTTGCACGCTATTAATCATAAGCCTATGCATGTACCAACATACTCCTAATAAAACACTTGCCAATTGTCATTATAACATATCGGTCGTGTCGCTCTCCTCTTTTGGTCGACTTGCACTTTGGCCTTATATGCTAAAACGTTCTGAGTTTTGCAGGCTACCTGACATAACCGCGCCTGCCATAACCGCGAACTATTTTTGTCATAAGCGCGACTTATGAAATATTAGTGAAATAAGCGCGACTCTCTTAATTTTAATTAAGATTAAATTTCGTCATAAGCGCGAACGCAAATTTTTCAATTTTTGGACGTCGCGCTTATAACGAAAATTTTTGACATTACCGCGACTGCTATTTTTTCAAAAATTCGGTGTCGCGCTTACGACAATTTATTTTGTTATTAGCGCGACAGCTAAATTTATAAAAATTTCGATTCGCGATAGTGTCGAAAAAATTCGTTATAAGCGCGACATGTGATTCATAAAAATGGCGTTTCGCAATATGTCAATTTTGTCTGCTTTTTGAATACGCGAGAAAAAGTTGAGTTGTTGAAAATGTCACGCCAATCAATTAAATTTTTGGGATATACAAGTTGGGAAGATTGTATGGCAAACTTAATACGCGACGATGATAATGTTGTGAGTGTTAGAACGCCATCGCAAATAAATAATTTGATAACAAAGCCTATAATTACCGAACCATTACGCCCAAAACCGACAAATTATCATCTTTTCGCCGAAATCGACGAGACGAAATTGGTGGAATGCTGCGACAATGCCAAAGGAAAGAGCCGACTTAGAATAACGTTTATTCATGGAAAAGCATTGGAAATCGCCAACCGACAAGAACGCTATGATACACAAAAGAAATTTGGCTAAAATCATCCAGTTGGACCGAAGATCGCGCAACACAATGAAAAACTGCTTCGATGAGTTCTTCTGGCCAATAAGCGAATGGCCAGCATTTGCTGTAACCATTCTATTGTGTTCGGGGTTCAATTATCACGACCGTCGGAAACGAGAGCTTGGCGTGTAACATGATAAAATATTACAACGTGAATTACAGAGCCCGAGAATGGAAATCGAAATTGGGGAAATTCGAAAATCTATTTGTTTGGTTGAACAAGGCTTATGACGTGTGTGACCCAAGCTACCACGAGATTCGTCGAAAGTATTACTTCTACAGTATGATGACGGAACAAATGATGTTCTATAGTGGTGACAAGCGTGTGAATGGAAAGCCACAACAATATCAAAATTTAAATTGGTAGTTCAATGAAGGAAAATCACAGTATTCGATGTGTATTGGACATTGGTCATTTTTTTATTATAATTATTATTGTTATTACTACTTCAATGAAGGAAAATCACAATATTCGATGTGAATTGGTCATATCTTATTATCATAATTATTATCATTATTGTAATTAACGAATGCAATGTGAAACGTTATTATTAATTATGAAATGAAAAATATAAAATAAAAAATATAAAATGAAAAATATAAAAATAAATGCAACTTCCATTGCAACGTCAAACGTTGAACACATTCACTACGCACGTGTGCACAAGCGCATCTTTACGGCAAATCGGGCATCTAATTTTAAATTTCTTTTTCGGTTTCTCGCTTCTCGTTCCCGGCGCCGATAACGCTCTCGCTACCAAAGCATCGAAGCATTCTGCGCAAAGGGCAAAGTGACCACATTGTCGAGAGCAGTATAAACAAATGAGAAGAAGCAAAAACATGCACAAACACGATTTTTCTGACTGTTTTCAAGTTTCGCTATTATAACAAATAAAAATGACGCGGTAATGGCAATTTGTTTTGCCATAAGCGCGACACTTGAAAACGTGATTTGTAATGTTCGCCCTTATAACAAAAAAAATTGTCATAACCGCGACACCAAAAAATAATTTTTTCAGCTGTCGCGGTAATACAATGATAATGATATGCATTCACTTCTTCAACATGATTTTGATAGCATGCAATATTGGTGTAATGTCAACAATCTCTTCCTTAACAAGACGAAATGTGAAATTATGACATTTTACCGTTCTGTTCCTCATCTGGCTGCTTACTCTATAGACTCCTCTACCCTGGAACGTATAGTGAGTGTTTTAGACCTTGGCATACTGTTTGACCATAAACTCAAATTTAACGATCATATTTGCAACATCGTGAATAAGGCCAGGGGTGTTCTTGCATTTATTAAGCGTTGGTCTAAAGAGTTCAACGACCCTTCCACAACCAAACTTCTTTTTATTTCCTCAGAAGATCAAATTTGTTGAATCATGTCAATATCTTTCACCGTTCCCCCGTACATAAGAATGCTAGAAGACCGGATAACTTGTGGAAGATCATTAATGAATAAGACAAAAAGTAGAGGACCAAGATGGCTGCCTTGGGGTACTCCTGACTTGATATAAATTACTTTAGATTCGCAGCCTTTAAAAACTACCTTCTGCATACGATTAGATAAATAGGAAGAGATCCAATTTAAAAGACAAGGCGGGAATCCTAAACGCGACAGTTTAAATAAAAGAAGGCTATGGTTTACTGAGTCAAATGCCTTGCTGAAATCAGTGTAAATGACATCGGTTTGCATTTTACTACTAAAACCATTTTTAATAAGAGAAGAAAGTTCTAAAAGATTAGTAGTGGTGGACCGACTTTTTACAAACCCATGTTGGGAGTCCGATATTAAAGAACGACAGTAGTGTTGCAATTGTGCAGTGACAATCCTTTCCAAAACTTTTGGGATTGATGAAAGCTTGGCAATACCTCGGTAGTTCTCAATATTAGACTTGGAACCTTTTTTGTGAAGGGGGATAATAAAGGATTCATTCCATATGGCAGGAAGATACGAAAATTTTAAAGAAGTGCGGAAAAGGAGGGATAATGGCATGGAAAGGGAGCCAGCACAATGCTTTAGAACACAGCTATGAATGGCATCAGGGCCAGGAGAGAAGGAAGATTTAATGGACATAAGAGTTTGTAAAACGTCGGATTCTAAGATCTGAGGAATAGCAATATGGTTTGAGCTAGAAAGATTAAAAGGATAGTTAAGGTTAATGCTATTAGGGTTGACAGAGTAGGTAGTTTGAAAAAAGTCCGCAAACAAGTCTGCGATTTCAGAGTTGTTAGAAGAACATGCATTTTTATAGAATAGCGAAGCAGGAAAAATGGATGACTTACGTTTGGAATTAACAAAAGAGAAAAATGTCTTAGGATCACTACGGAAGTTAAGCCTACAACGGGCAAGATAATTATTGTAGCAAGTTCTATTAAGGAGAATAAACTTGCTGCGTAATATAGAAAACTTATAGAAGTCGACTGTAGAACCACTTTTCTTAAATCTTTTATAAGAAGAAGACTTACGATTTTTAAATTAGACAGACTTGGCGTAAACCAAGGCGGTTTAGAGGAAGGACTCAGGACAGAGTAGGGAACAAAAAGATCAAAAGCGGTGTATAATATCCGATAGAAATTATTAATAGATAGCTCAAAGTTCTCAGCAGACAACAAAGAGGACCAGTTAACATCAGCCAAAAATTGGTTAAGACCGACAAAATTAGCCTTACGAAAGCACCGATACCGAGGAGCACGAGCATGGGGCAAAGCACTATAGCGAACATTAAGTGTTAGTGTAATTTGCAAGGTTGGGTGATACGGATCCTCAGGTAAGGAAATCGGACAGACTCTTGAAATTTTGAAGTCCGAAGAATCACTTACGAATACAAGATCAAGCATTCTATTAGAGCAATTATTTAAGAAGTTAATTTGGCTCAGAGAGATATCAATTAGTCCAGTTACAAAGTCATGCTGATCAGAAGAAAAAAGAGAATTAGAATCAACCGATCGAGTCCAGGACAAAGAAGGCAAATTGAAGTCGCCTAAAACAACAAGTTGATCCCTAATACCAATAGTATCGGCCACCATACGAATGGCAGAAAGATGGTTAACATATACGCTTAAGTCAGAGCATGGGGGTATATAGGAACATGTAAAATAAATAAAACAATTATTGGTTAATACTTTTACCGCAATAAACTCAATTCCTGAGGGAAAATTAAGAGCAAGTAAATGAGATTCAAGGTCGGCATTTACAGCAATGAGAACACCACCAAAACGACCGGACGGCCGGTCAAGTCTATAAGTTATGTAGGAATTAACAAAAGTTTCAAAATCAGAGACAGAAGAATTAAGCCAGGTTTCAGAAAAGGCAATAACATGCGCATCAAAGTCTACGCTATTGGCAAAAAGTCTACTAAGCTTAGAAAGAAGCCCACGAACATTCTGGTAATGAATGGTAAGGTTAGTAATTAGTTTTTTGGAATAGAGTTATCTACGGAAATGGAAGGTGCAGCATTGGAGGCTAAAGTTTTTTTAGGTTTTTTAGTAAACTCATGCACTATAGTATGAGTAGGCCAAAGAGAAGGATTAAGTATAGAAGAAAAGATAGAATCAGGAACGCTTATTTTAAAAGAAGAAATATCACGCTTATACTTAAAATTAAATTTAGTAACTTCGATGTCATTTGGAGAAGTTAAGTTAAGCTTCTCGCAAATGAAGTGCTTGACAACGTCTTCAGAGGTGGAGGGCATTAGTCTAGAGACGAACACCGATTTTCTTGGTGCTACGCCAATAAGTGGATGTGAAGGCACCGAAGAACAAACGTTACTCACAATAGGAGGAGCAATTGAAGGAGGAACAGCGCTCAGAACAGTGGCCGAGGTAGATGCTTCAGTAGTAATACCATCCATAGGGACTGCGATAGAAATCGCAGCAGGGCTGGCAGTGCTGTAATCTTTCAGTGCAGTGACGGGTAAGATTTCGCCAGAGCCGACAGCAACGACATCAGTGGGATCCTCAGCAACGGCGGGCGAGATTGGAACCGGAGTTGTAAATGAAATAAGTTGCGTCGGATTTGGAGTTAGAGGAGAATCCAACCCTGCAGAGTTGGAAGAAACAATTAGACTAGCCTCGGTGGCAAGTATGTTTGCCTTTTAACGCTTGGGAGAAACTCTCATAAGCTGTAAATTTGCAAACATACTTGCAATGGATGAAAACTTATCCTGCAATGATCTAAACTCTTTGTACAGATCATTGAATCCGAGCCTAGTTTGGCGCATAAATGCCTTCATTTCAACTTCAGCAGCGCGGCAGGTTATGCAAGTCCAATTTAAACCTTTGCTTTCGCGTATAAAATCATGCACACGGCCAGTAAGAGCCGCACATTTAAGGTGTGCCATGTTATCGCACATCCAGCATGCAACGTAGGTCTCCGTTTGGATACCACTCCATTTGCATGATGGATAGCAGCATATTTTATGGTCACTCATGATTTTTGTACGCAAATGCAAAAGTCAAAAACCAAAACGAAACAGCAGCTGGACTGACGGTGTATAAGCCTCCCAAAGCTTATAAAACGCAGCAGTTATTAAGCAATAACAAATACTTATGCTCAAAGCAAAGAAGAGATGCACGCAACAACAAGAAATCGTTGGTGAGCACAGCACAAAGAGGAATACGCAAAGCGACGCACGAAATAAGCCCGCACTGAGAAACAAACAACAACAACAACGAGAACGAAGCTGAGCGGCTAGGCAGAGCGTAAAATGTAATAAAATAATAAGCAGCAACAAAAAATTGAACTGTATAGAATTTAAGCAAAATGTATTTACAAATAAATTAACACTGTTGCAGTTGTATCAAGTTTGTCACTGTATGCTGTACTGCGTCTATCGTGTGAATTAAGTGACTGAAAGGGCTAAGCTGCGTTACAAGCATAGTGTTCCTTACTTGCTTTTGTCGCCACGATCCTGCTCTGCATTCTAATAACACTCGCACTTAACAGACAAATCGTCCGTTAACCTTTATATTTTTATTTTAAATCAGTGGTCGGCACGGCCCAATCCCATGGGATTGGAGTTCACACGTACTGTGTTGTACACAAAACACATGCATGTGTGCGTGATTATTGTACTGAACTACTCTCAGCAAATTCTCTGGCGTTGCCATGCTCTTGTTGAAAAGCAACAGACACGAACTTGCTTGTGCATGACTTCGGCTCTTGCTTAGAGAGCGTGCTTGCACTCTCAACAATAAAGCGCTCAAGCATTAGTATGCCGTGGCTTTGGTGCTGTGTGGCAGAAAACACAAAATCAGTTTATGTTTAATTTGCTACAAGATAAGTTCGCGCTACGCAAATTATTAATTTTAAAAGGGAAAAAATGTTCAAAGAGGAATGGAAAAATTAGCGGCGCGATCTAAGCTTGTAGCCAACTAAACATAAACTGATTTTGTGTTTTCTGCCACACAGTACCAAAGCCAAAAACCAAGCACGATCTCTAAGCAAGAGCCGAAGTCATGCACAAGCAACTTCGTGTTTGTTGCTTTGCGACGTCAGCGTCGTAATACGTCACAGCGGCAGAAAATGTTCAATACAAGCGCAAAAAAAAAATGCATATGTATATTTTGCCGACCACTGTTTTAAATCATAGCACAGACAATATAAAACAAAAACAAAATTAACTCTTTCGCGATTTAAAGCTTTGAAACTAACTCATTTCCTCTCTGTTGGTTGTGCTTTTACCGCGCTCCACCTATGTATTCATTATACCCTGTACCGTATGGCACAAAGAGTATATTAAGTTTATGCAAGCCGAAAATGTATGTAACATACATAAGGAAACGTCGGAGACCCCCCAAAGTTACCAAAAGTAGGAGCAGGGTGACTATAGAAATCGATATACCCATGTCCGTCTGTTTGTCTGTATGAACGCCTAGATCTCAGAGATGGTAAGAGCTAGAGCAACCAAATTTTTAGATTAGATGCGCTTTTATGTCAAGGGAGACATGTTTATTTTATTTTTTCGATATAGGGGTTAAATTATATAGCTTCCATAGGGGTGTTTTAAGAGGACCTCGAAAAAAACAAAAAGTTTTAGATGGATAATTCGTTTATTTATGAAGATATCGCATTCGGGAGTTTTTTATAGTTCCTAAGCACTGTACCAAATTTGATCGAAATCGGTTGACTATATCATATGGCTTCCATAGGACCGATCGGTTACATAAACGTTTTTTGTACGATTGTTTATGAAGATATCGTAATCAAATTAGGCATTTGCAAGTTTTTTAGAGTACCCAAGCACTGTACCGAATTTTATCAAAATCGGTTGATTATATCCTATAGATCCCATAGGACCGATTGGGCAATAAAACGTTTTTTGTACAAAATTCGTCGTGTTTCGTAACCAAATTTGTTGTTTGTCAGTTTTTAGGGGTTACACAGCACTGTACCAAAATTGATCAATTCGGTTGACTATATCATATAGTTCCCATAGGACCAATCGGTCAAAAAAATGCTTCTTTGTACAAAATTCGTTGTTTCGTGTGTTTTTGAAGATACCGTGACCAAAGTTGGTGTTCCAAAGCTTTTTATAGTTCCCAAACACTGTACAACATTTTGTTTTATGTTTTATAGGCAGCATGTGGCAAGTTTTCTACGACCTCACGAACCTCAATAAATGCTTTATGCCACTCAAATACTTCCGTGCTCGCTATATGTAGTAGAGAAAATGTGTTTGAGCGACTTAGCAAGTGGTTTTGTTGAAGTGGGTTATGAATATATGCAACAATTGATTAAGCTATTATTGTATTTTCTTAAAGCAATTTACTTTAATTAACTTTTAATTTTTGGGCTATGATGGACCTTTTGTTTGGGATGGACTGGTTACGTAGAGTGATGCGTCGCCAATACATATGGTATGTGACTTTGCCGTAACCAAGTTAATGTCCAAGGTTTTTCACGAGACTTCCTCTGACACGGTAGCTTGTAGTAGCAGATTTCGGTTAGCTGGGTGTTCCCAGATAATTCTACGATCAACCAGATTGATTATGTTGTGATCGATAGAAGGCATGAATCCAACACTCCCTGAAAAACTCACTCGATTTCCTTCTAAACCTTATAGCAAGGGTAGACTTTGGAGGTACATTCCCCACTCCATGCGCAGTGTCGCAGAAAGCGCTTTTGGTTTCCAACTCAAGTTGCGAAGAAACCAAGGGTCCGATTTGGAGTGTGGCGTAGCCACTCCATTAGACGAACCATAAACGGACTGTGCAGATAGAGCACATCATCGAAAGATGAGGTGGGAAAAGAGTCGCCGTTTCAGACGTAAGAATCTTGAGCAGGAAAGCGCAAGCATGAGAATATTGAGATGCGCACGAACGCGACTGAACAAGGTGCTAAAAAAAAACTGGTAATGTGAAAACAGGGTGCACTGGTATTTTTTGTCGAAAAATTGCGAATGGACAATAAATGTTCAAAGAGGTGTGTGCCGTGATCCCACGGTAGCTGCCAACTATCGTGGTATCACTCTTCTTTCCATCGCATACAAGGTTCTCTCAAGCGTACTATTTGAGAGACTAAAGTCACTACTCGAGACATATTCGTGCGGCTCTAGCCCTGGGACGTCCACCATTGACCGGGTATTCACACTACCCCAAATCCTAGAAAAGGGTAAACGGTGCCTCAGTTCGAAGGAACACGTAGTCAGCTAACTAGTAGCTACCTTTGGTATCAGGGAGAAGAAAGAAAGCGTAGGAAGCGTGCTTGAATCAGAGATACCTGCTGGGACGTTTTACGCCAGTCTGTAACCCGGTAACGGGTATATGTAGTTAGAAAGTAAACTCAACATGAAAATCTTTTCAGAAACTTGACATGTAACGCAATAAAAGGTTTTCGAAAAAAGGTATTTTTTCTTTGTGTGCGCAGCCTGGTAGGATAATAATAAATATTAAGATATTAAACATAAAATACTTACTTGCTCTATTCTATAAAAAGGTCCAAAAGTTTTATCAAAAAATGATCTTTCAATTCGCGATCTTGAATTTGGAGATGCCCAAAGTTTAACCGGGTCTGTTGTAATGTGGGTTCGTGTTATGCCAAATCCAAGTACGACGACAACGCAAGCGCTTCCAAACACAGTTAACCAAGGATAGCTTGCAAAGAACGTTCCCCATTTGGTGAAAAATAATTTAAGGTAAGATTCTGTGTAGGCACCTAGTTTCTCAAAATATTGTGAGTGGTGCTCATGCCTTGTAGATCCATTGACATCATTGGGTTCGATATTAAAATCTCCATCTAAAAATATGCATAGAATTTAAATTTCTAATAATAAAAAGTTTTTAAAAAAGATTAGTGGGCGTAACTTGTTGATCAAGGGTTTTGTAGATTTATCAAATGCCTGCCTGTCGGATACCCAAAATATCCAGAAAAAATTATTTTGGGGCATTCTTTGACATGGCAACCTTATTATTATACCGAAAACTTTTGGTTTTTTTCGAGGTCCTCTGAAACAACCCTATGGGAGTTATATAATAGAACCGCCGATATCAAAAAAAAAAAAAAATAAACTTGTCTCCTATGGATTAATAAGGGATCTAATCTGAAAGTTTGGTTGCTGTAGCTCTCACCATCTTTGAGATCTCGGCATTCATACAGATGGACAGACGGACATGGGTATATCGGCTTCTCTAGTCACCCTGGTCATTCTTTAGGTAGCTTTGAGGGCTCTCCGACGTCTCCTTCTGTATGTTACATACATTACCGGCTTGCACAAACTTAATATACCCTTTGTACCATACGGTACAGGGTATAAAATAAGTGTTCGGCTCAGTTTGTGACAGTTTATGTTTTATTTGTTCGGTTTTGATCGTGACCCGACCGCAATGGAAAAATGTGTTGCTGCTTACGACCTATTCCCATACCTACAATATATAACACAAAACATTTCATAAAAATCGGTCGAGACGTTTCGCAGAAGTACGAACACAAACACCAGACACGAGCATTTTTATATTAGATTAACATTTATAATGAGGCGCGTGTAAAAAGCGCCAGCACATATAATTTAGTTTGCGGCATACTATTCTTAACACTATTGTGTATTAGCGAAATAAACTTGAATCGATATCTTTTATAGTGTGCGTGTAAATCGTGAAATTCTCCTACGGGAAAAATCTAGAAATAAATCGAAAAACTTGATCTGCTTGATTATCATACGCATCTTTGGTTAAATCTCAGCTGCATAGCTCTTGTAGTCTCTGAGGTCTAGAGGTGATAGACATGGCTATATTGACTCAGCTGTTGGTGCTGATCAAGTATATATACACTTTATGGGGTCTTTCACAACGGGCCGGGATAGGCCTAAGAGTGCTGGCTTTTTAAGCCAGAAGCCGCTCTTACCTAACTTATGGGGTCTACCACGCCTCCTTCTGTACCATTTGTACTATATAAAAATACGGTATAAAAATCGACTGACTTCCAGTGCTGCTGCAAAGTACCACGGATGGACAAGAAAATCTTTTCTAAGTGATTTGAATGCCTGATTTTATATTCTATTATAGTAAATTTTTTTTCCTTTTTTAAAACTTTATGCCAAAACTTCGGCTTTTGCGGCCACTGTGCATTACACAAATTAATTGTAGGTACCCTTGATGGTCTGGGTGCATGGGATATTAGATTGGGCTTGTTGTGATTCTAAGAAGTAGGTACTTCAAATGTCTAAAACGCTACACAGCTGGCAGAAATGTGCACTGTTCTAGGATTAAATGCGCTTGGTGACCGGTTTGGGGTATAATCGAGTTTTTTCTAAATTAGCATTAATCTCTGTGGCAAAAAAATAACAATTCCAAGATTCAGAAAAAGCTACTATAAGCCGATCATACAATAACAGAATGTTGCAACCAGAAGCAATACATTTAGGACAGTTTTGTACAATAGTTTAATGGTTTAAATACAAGTTAAGTGCAAAGTGGTATTACTTACCATTTCCGGACTCTGATGTAAATAAAAATGTACCCATAAGAAACAAAAGGGTTCCCACAATAAATACTGCGCTCATGATGACGGCAAAGGCATCAAAACCTGCTATTTCCAATTTGCTATGCGTTTTGTGCTCTGGTGGAGCCAGCGGACATGATAGTTCACAATCTGTGCATGAGCACGCCGGGGCTGCATCCTATAAGAAAATAAATAAAGTCTTTATATTTCCAAAACTGGTCAAAAGTTGATTTTCTTCTTACAAACATGATGCTCTTTTGAATTTTTTTTTTAACCATCATCCCATAAGGGATCATCCATAAACTACGTGATTTTCGTCAAAATAATATATTACTATATTAAGTACTCCAAATAAATTTTGATATCCAAATTTGGTTACGCTATCTTCATAAGCAAAGTTAAAATAATTTAAGACTCCAAATATTTTTAATTTCAAAATTTGGTTACAATATTTTCATAAATTAATGAAAAACGAACGAATTAGACCCTGAAAACGTTTTTTGACCAAATAATCCTTGGTCCTGTGATCACTGCGAGTCATCCCCGCAAGTCACGCTTCACGAGAGTTTATCTCGAAACTTTTTTTTTCAAAAAGTAATTTTAGCAGGCTTGCTTATAACAATAATAGTCTCTGAGTGAACGAAGGATTTTTAATTTCATGCAAAACTTATGTTTTTACTAAATTGAATTATTTTATTAATAATTTAATTTCTAATTTAATCTTATTCCAAATTGATAAGTCGTAATTGATTGTCGAAATTTTCTATTGCTATTGATACTTCAAAATCGTTTTCTACTTTTTAGTTCGGTTTGCTATTAAAGCGTGTTTTCTTAGTTTTTTTAAACTACAACTTTATATTTTTAAAACTAAACGTTAATGTTCATGCCAAACGGCATATGTGGGCTTAGGTTGCGATCCGTGCTAAGCTTTGACCAAAGCTCAAAGCTGCAGTGGTGAAAAGCTCCACCGGAGGCGCTCGTAATCTCGCTCAGCCCAAGCGCACCTTGCACTGAGCGAGACTCTTTAATATTAAAAAGAAATTGATTGTAAGCAGACCCTCTGCGCGCGGCACTTTTTCGTGTTTACAAACATTTACAGCTACATCTATATCGGCGAAAATAAGTGGGACGGGCCACTTTTCCCGCGACCTTCTCCGATTTTGATGATTTTTACAGATTTGGTAGAGCTACTGATCAATAGTAACCACGTCAAATTTTATTGCAAAATTCCGATTATTTATCGAGTTATCGATAACTGAAAATTGCGTTTTTCATTTTTAGACTATTCTTTGACAAGCCATATCTTCTAAACGAATGAAAATATTGACGTGATTTTTTTTTCCATGATAGATAAAATATTAAATTTAAAAAAAAAATTATTTTATTTATTTTTAAGATTTATTTTTTTAAATTTTTTCAGTTTTACTTTTTAATTTATAAATTCAAAAGTGATCTCCCACTTTAAAAAAAAAAGTGGAGATGTCATTTTATGCGTGGAATTTCACTGCAAAAAACAAAACAAAAGAAGTTAGTAACTCTTAGAATTGTAGAAGTTATGCTTATTTTAGTGATGGCACCTCGCATACAACAACGTGTACAATTTACTGGAGGTTACATAGAGGACAAAGGAACACAACCAACAAATATTGGTAGGAAGAAGCCTCCCACAACAGTTAACATAAATATAACTTCAAACTAGCAACTAAAAGTATGCTACAGAATTTTTTTTATTATTTTGAGGAACTGTTGCATACTATTAGTGCTATGTGCACTGAAAAAAATAGTCAATACTCTGATAAATGTTTCGATCTTCGTTGTTACTATTTATACTCTGTATACCTATAGGTTCAAAGGGTATACTAGATTTGTGCAATGTTTGTAACGGACAGAAGGAGGCGTGGCTGACCCTAAGTCCTTTACATCACAATGCTTATCATAACCTCCGGTAGCGATTGAGTCATGTCCATCTGTACGTCCGTCCGTCTGAATGAACACCTAGATCTCAGAGACTATAAGAGCTAGAGATACCAAACTTTACCATATAAATAAATATCGTTTTGCACCAACAACAAAAATTTCCAATTGGAAAGATCTTAGAAGGAATATGCAGGAATACAACTTATCTCGAGAAAAAAGGTACAGGGTATTACACTATCAGGCACCGCCTCGACTGTATTACATTTTTTTTTTTTCAAGCTATGCCTTGGTGCAAAAAAATTTCGTGTCCGCGATCAATCCCATACCTTTTTTGTAAGTGCAAAAGTTCAGAGTAAGAGAGAGAACTCGTGAAATTGTTTTTGTAATTTGCATTGGCATTGATTGATATACAGTTAGGGCTGTGCATGTACATGCGCATTGTTGCCTATGCCTAAGAGCCATTACGAAAACAAAAAGAGCCAGATGAGCTATGGGCCTGGGCTACCCTGCTATAATGCAATGTTCGGCACTACAGGTCAGGTACACGGAGCGTGAATTTGCACCTCCAAAAGATATTATATTCGGCAAATTTGGCTAAGATATTTTCATAAACAAACGAAACACAACGAATTTTGTACAAAAATCGTTTTTTTGACCGATTGGTCCCATGGGAGCTATATGATATAGTCAACCGACTTTGATCCAATTCGGTACAATGCTTAGGAACTTTA
Organism: Chymomyza costata; assembly: GCA_018150985.1. Lineage (NCBI taxonomy): Eukaryota > Metazoa > Arthropoda > Insecta > Diptera > Drosophilidae > Chymomyza > Chymomyza costata. Next base: position 6,463,764 of record JAECWU010000003.1, on the reverse strand, counting down.
AAAAAGTAACAATTACCAAATTTGGTAACGATAACTTCAAAAACTAACGAAACAAAACCAATTTTGTTCAAAATACGTTTTTTCGACCGATCGGCCCTATGGGAGCTATATGATATAGTCAACCGATTTTGATCAATTTTGCTTGGGTACTCTAAAAAAATTCTTATACCAAATTTGGTAACAATATCTCTACAAACAAACGAGACACAACGAATTTCGTACAAAAAACGATTTTTTGACCGATTGGTCCTATGGGAGTATGGGGGATATAGTCAACCGATTTTGATCAAATTTGCTACAGTGCTTGGGAACTCTAAAGAATTTCTTAACGCCAAATTCGGTTACAATATCTTCATAAACAAACGAATTATCCATCTAAAACTTTTGCTTTTTTTCGAGGTCCTCTGAAACACCCCTATGGGAGCTATATGATAGAACCCCGATATCAAAAAAATAAAATAAACTTGTCGCCCGTAGGATAATAACGGATCTAATCTGAAAGTTTGGTTGCTCTAGCTTTTACCACTCTGAGATCTCGGAATTCATACAGACGGACAGAAGGACATGGGTATATAGACTTCTCTAGTCACCCTAGTCATACTTTAGGTAACTTTGGGGGGTCTCCGACGTCTCCTTCTGTATGTTACATACATTTTGGGCTTGCACAAACTTCATATACCATACGGTACAGGGTATAAAAAGGTTGTGCCTTTTTTGTGCGAAATTAAGTGAATTAGACATAATTACTTGTTATTGGAGTTAACGCAAAGAAAAGAGAAAAAATAGATGCGAATGGGAAAATGCTGGGGCTGTACTAGGAATAATATTTGAGGGAACTGTTGTGGAGTTACCCTCAGCATTTGAATAAATCGGTTTTCGTCCAAGGAACTGAGCACGTTGTGGCGCCAGTCAATTGACTTAGGAATGTGAAAGTGGTCGCCCCGACGCGAGAGTGTTATTGCATTCATGTCCTCTATATAATTATCTAGAACTTCATCAATTTGTGCGTCGCCACGGAGCCCCATAGTCTCTGTATTAAATAAAATTTAGTTTTTATACGATGAATTTGTTTTAGCAGACGAACGAACCTTCAATAAAATCAATTTCATCGAAAGCCACTTTAGCAACAGCATCAGTCAAAACACACTTTACGCTAAGTCTGGGCATTTTTAAATCAAAATTTGTAATGTAAATAATTATTTGCAGCATTTCGCAAATGTAAAAAAACACACGAAAGAAGAAGCACAAACTCTAATACGGTTTTTCTGCAATTATTTTATTTTCGCAGCAATAAATAATACAAATCGATGTAATACACGCATTATCAATAAGTGAGGAACTAATAGCCGTTTGCGATTGAGCAAAAGATACTTTAAGATTCGCACGGCTTGTTGCTTGTTGTAAAGCCCACAAAAAAAAAGTGGTGTGATCTTAACATGTGACAGCCTAGAGCGCCTAGAGACGGCAAGAGCTAGAGCAACCGAACTATCAGAGTAGATCCCTTATTATCTTTCGGGAGCCAAGTTTATTTTATTTCTAGGATATCAGGGTTATATACCTGTTTTAGAGGATCTCGCTCGTTTGTTTACGAAGATATCAAGCGTACCAAGTTTTATAAAAATAGGTTGACTATATCATATAGCCACCATTCGACCGATCGGCCAAAAAAAAACTGTTTGGGCCAAAATTCGCTTTGTTATAAGAGATCATAAGCACCGTATTAAATTTGAACGAAATCGGTTACACCCTATAACCCCCACAATACCGATCGGTATTAAAATATTAATTTTATGGCATAATTATTTTGTTTATAAAGATATCGGAATATTTAGGAATTCTGAATTTTTTTAAGTTCACAAGCGACGTCTTTTGTGCAAAATTCGTTGTTTCGTTGATTTCTAAAAATATCGTAGCCAAATTTGCCGAATTTAATAATTTATTATATTATAAAGAGTGGGAGAAAATTTTTTTCATTAAGAATATGAATGGTGATGCGCAATGTGTAATTTGCCAGTTTGTTTCCTCTCGATGTAAATTTGACTGTATTTTAAAACATAATAGAAATCATAGCATTTATCAATAATTAGAAAGCGTTGAGCGTACGCAAAAAAAATTAGAATTGCAAGCCAAATATTTCCTAGTATTTATTGCGGATAATTTAGAAGCTACAAAAAGAGCTCAGCTAAAAACAAAACGTTACGCAGCGTAATTAAACTTTGTCAATTGACTACTCATAATAATAATAATAATAATTCCCTGACTGACAATTTTTGTCAGTCGCCCCTGGGCGGGGCATGGGGATCTCTATTAATAACTGTTCAAAGAGAACAGGGACCTACAGTTTATAGCCGAATCCGAACGGCGGTGTTTTGAATAAATAGAGATTTTCTTGGACAAATAGCGTCTTTGAGCTAGCGATGCCAGTGCTAGGCAAATGTACCAGTGCTGCTGCGGGGATTCGAACCACCGACCTTCGGTTTGTAAAGCAAGTACACTACCACTACGCTACCGACGGCCACAATTGACTACTCATAGGTAACTGATATTGTTTTCTCTGATGTAGTGGCAGTAAAGCAGATCAACAAGAGCCGAAGCCACGCACAATCAACTTCGTGTCTATTGCTTACCAACGTCAGCGTCTCAATACGTCACTGCGGCAGAGAAAATTTCAGTACAAAAAACACGCACTCATGCATGCATTTTGTGTATAACAAATGACGTGTGTCGACGTCGCTCTTCACTATGCTCGCGTGTATATAATAGAAAAGGTAATTAATTTAGCCTGAACTCTGTATTTTATGAAAATTAAGCTCCACAATGGATTCGTAATACCTAAGATTTCGTGAATAAAATTGAATTGAAATTGAAAATGAAGATACAGTAACCAATTTTGGCATTGGGAGATTTTTTTAGCCTTTTTTTGTGGGTCTTTGTAATGAGACTTACATTTACAGCCATGTTGCATAAAGTTGTTCTTGGGTTAAGTGGTGAAATGCCGTTTGTTGATGAATTATTTTCATGCTGAATATATGTTATTTGAAATGGAACGTAAACATTGTTTACATCGCCCATGTAAGTAAACCATTTAGTAGGACTGCACCGTGACGCTGGGTAGGCGCCACACATCAAATCCAACGCAAGCTGACCAGTTTGTGGAACAGAAACCTGAAATAAAATAAAAAAAATCATTTGAAAGTAGATCATGGTATGGATATATAATACTGAATAACACTAGAGGAAAACTCTTTAAAGAAACGTTTTGTAGAATAGCAATTATTTTGTTTGTTAAATATAAGAATTTTATTTAAATACTCTTACATACAATAAAAAATAAAGAAAAAAAATTAATACAGTGGGGGCGGTGCCCGACAGTGTAATACCCTGTACCTTTTTTCTCGAAAAAAATGTTATTCCTGCATATTTTTTCTAAGAACTTAACATTTGGAAATTTTTTGTTTTTGTGCAAACCGATATTCATACCTATAAGCTCCGTAAATTTGTACCCATTTTGATAAGAATGAAAATTACGTCAAATAAGCTAGGGCAAATTGCAATTTTTACTGCACCATAGAATCACTGTAGAGGAGCCGCAGAAAAGGAACGGCCCAGTACAGTGTACAAATTGTCAAGAATATGACCATACAAGGTCCTACGGTCTCGGCTCTGCAAACTGCCCATCAAACAGGAATGATCCTAGCATTAAAAAGTGCGGGGAGCCACAGTGCAAACTATAGAGTTCGGCTATATATAGAATCGGCTCATCCAGCGTGTGACATCAGTACTCACACAACATTCAAAATACTTTTATAACTTCTAAAACTACCCCCGAAGTATTCTTCTCAACAGCAGACAGATCGTCTTTAAGCGCTGCTACAATCAACAAGAATGTTACCTTTGCAAGTGCTCTAACAATTGGTTCAGGTATGTTCTGCACCTTAAAACCCCATACCGTCCGTCCATAACACAGAGCAGAACAATGCATATGCTCATCAACCAGTAGGGCAGCCACAAAGCAACTTAGAGTTACTGATATATAAAATGCAACAACAAATAATGGATCAAATGACTTCTATGCATCAATCTATGCAAGAAATCGCACGAACCCAAAATATGATGATGCAAATGCTTGCAGCTCGCAACCAAAGTAATCAATGGCATCGTTACGCATAGCTCTGTGGAACGCCAATGGAGTTTCACGACATAAACTAACGCAATTCCTCCATGACAAACATATCGACGTTATGCTAATGGCTGAAACACCACTTACAAAAGCATAATTTCCAAATAAGGGGCTACTCCTTCTACAATACAAACCACCCAGATGGTAAAGCACACGGTGGAACTGGAATTGTGATCAGAAATCGAATTAAACAATTCCTTTATAAGAAAACTTCCAACAAATTACACTAGTTTACAAATTTATGGGTCATCGAGTGAACCATCGTAAAAAGGTGTTTTTTAGGGTAATTTGGGGTCGAGAAACACGAAAATGGCAACCTTTTTTTTTTCTTAAGCACCGTTTTCGAGATATTTTCGAAAAACATGTTTTTGGGCACTTATTTCAGTTATTTTTCAATATCTCGTGAACAATATTTTGTATCGACATGAAAGATGATTAGATCGAAAGGTATTGATGTGCTCTTTACAGTGATATATAATTATGTACATATTGGGTAACAATTATAGAAGTTACAAGCAACAAATGTCGAAAAATCGTGTAATTTTTGACCATTTTTAAAAATTACAAATTTTTGGATTGCTTTTTATTAACGAACAAAATTTTTTAAAAATTATGTTAAGCTTTAAGCTGAAAGAGAACTCTTTAACGAACATTTCGAGTCTAAGATCATCAAAATCGGATAAGAATTGTAGATGCTATGAAACCATGTACGGAAGTTCCAATCTTCACTCAATCACATTTTTGTATGAAAAAAAAATTGTTCACTCAAAGTTTTTCATTTGCGTTCAGTTACGTCATCACGAATTTGTATGGAGCAGTACTCGTGGTTTTTCGTTCATGGTTCTATAACATCTTCAATTCTTATCCGATTTTAAAGATCTTGGACTCGAAATGTTCGTAAAATAATTCTCTTTTAGTTTAAAGCTTAACATAATTTTAAAAAATTGTTTTTCGTAAGTAAAAATCAAATCAAAAATTTGAAATTTTAAAAAATGGTCGAAAATTACACTTTTTCCGACTTTGGTTGCTTGTAACTTCTATATTTTTTATTTAACCTGCACAAGATTATATATCACTGTAAAGAGCACATCAATACCTTTTGATCTAATCATCTTTCATGTCGATACAAGATTCTGTTCACGAGATATTGACGAATAACTGAAATAAAAGCCCAAAAGCATGTTTTTCGAAAATATCTCGAAAACGGTGCTTAAGAAAAAAAAAAGGTTGCCATTTTCGTGTTTCTCGACCCCAAATTACCCTAAAAAACACCTTTTTACGAAGGTTCATTTTTCATGTAAACTAGTGTTATCTACAAGCCACATCGATAAATGTACAATCGGACAGCAGTAATGTAACTCTTGCCGCTGTATACTGTCTTCCTCGTTTACACTAACAGAAGACCAATTTATGGACTTCTACAATTCATTAGGCAGACGCGTCATAGCTGCAGAAGATTATAACGCCAATCACACACAATGGGGTTCTCGCTGTAACGTCCTCCGGTTTATCCGGAACAACGGCTAGGATAGCTCAGCTATGCCCAGGGTAAATTTAACAACAAAATTTATATTTGCTTAGCTTTCGATATTTTAAACAAAACACAATTTGCTAAGTTTTCAAAGTATATTATCCGCCTTTTTGCGGTCTATTATCACAGTACACTTAAGTCGAGCCCACACGCTCTCTATTTTACACAAAATAATATTTTTAGCAAAACTATATTTTGGGAAAACAGAGTTAAACTTAAATCTAACAATTTTCAATTTAACAGATTCAATAATTTAGTAGGTTTACTGCCCTTTTTCGGCAATACGCTCACCCAGATGTAATCCTGGTGATGGCAATACTTTTCGTGGCTCGTTCACGGAACGTATAAACTCCGACGCGGTCGCACCCGGTGCGCTACTAATTAAATAAATCCTTATATCCGTCCTTTTGCGACAATTCCATATGTTGTTACTCGAAAACGCCTTTAAACCTGCGGCACTTATCTTAATACTTTTCTTACTAGAAGACTCTCTCAGACTGTCCACTTCACAAACTCACAGACTGTCTCGATTTGGCTGCAGATCCGCCCTATATAGGCCACGATCGCCGCCAAATCCTTAAATTCCTGGCCAAGTTAATACTATCAAATTTTAAGCGGCACTCTGCTTATCTGGCTATGTACGAGCTCGCTGTACATAACACTATCCCTATCACCTACTCTCCACTTACACCTATGCACTAATACATTTCCCTGCTCGCTAATATTAAATAACTAGCGCGCCAATCTCAAGGCCGCTATACTTTCACTAGTATTGGTGAGAGTAAGTAAGTTTTCACCGCTACTCTCACCAAGTAACTTCTTAATACCCTATTGGCAAAATAGGAACAATGCTGTTAGGCGGCAAATTGCCTCCTCACACTCCCGCCTTTCTTCGGGAAAATAAAAAAAAAAATCCGACACCTACCTTAGGAAATTTTGGCCCAGCTGTGGCTCCACCGAACGGCATGGCGCCCGTGGCCAGTTGTACCGCACCTTGCGGATCCCTTTGCCGAGCTGAGGGGCACTCGTCATTACCCATTTGCCCTTACCCTTAAAATAAATTGCTGCCGCCTTCGCCGTACAATAAAAGATACGGCTATTGGCCACGCAGCTTCATCGGCCAACAACCGCCAAACACGCCGGGGCGTTTCTGTCGCCTCCTCATGTTGCACTACCGCCGCATAACGACGCGTACTTATGCGCTCTGACGCCTGACTATGTAAAATATATATAAAATAGCGCCCATAGGACGGATCGGCCAATGAAATTTTTTTATCTTAACAAACGAATTATCCATCTAAAACTTTTAGTTTTTTTCGTGGTCCTCTAAAACACCACAATGGGATCTATATAATATAACCTCGATATCAAAAATGTAAAATAAACGTGTCTCCCCTGACATAATAAGGAGTCTAATGTGAAAGTTTTGGTGCTCTAGCTCTTACCATCTATGAGATCTAGGTAATATACAGACAGACGGACGGACAGATCGATTTCTCTAGTCACCCTGATCATACTTTAGGTAACTTTGGGGGGTCTGCGGTGTATCCTTCTGTATGTTACATACATTTTCGTCTTGCACAAACTTTATATACCCTACCATTATGGTACAGGGTATAAAAATGGAAATACAAAAAAAGAAAATTGCAAATATCGGAGAATTAAATTCCTTCGAACGCAAGGTGGTCGGGGTAGCTAAAGATGAAGAGGTTATAAACAGCATTTTACTCACAGTGCTCAAACGAATTACTAGATTTGAAGTTCGCGCTGACCGTGGCTAAATTGTAACTATACAACAGTGGTCGGCACGGCCCTATCTCTGCGGCATAGGCTGAGGCGACGTCGACACACGTCAGTGTTATACACAAAACGAGTGCATGTGTGCGTGATTTTTGTACTGAAATTTTCTCTGCAGCAGTGACGTATTGCGACGATGACGTTGCTCGACGTCAACAACAACAACAAGAGCCCAAGCCACGCACCATCAACTGTGTGTCTGTTGCTTAGCAACGTACAATACATACGCAAAAAAAAAGATGGCGTACGTTAAAGTCCGGCGCTGACGACTTTGGGATACCCTGTACCACCACATTGCAATTAAGTCCGAAATATTGCTTATTTTATTCGGCAAATTTGGCTACGATATTTTCATAAACAAACAGAAATCAGTCGAATTTTGCACCAACCAATTTTTTTGACCGAGCGGTCCTATGGGGACTATATGATATAGTCAACCGATTTTGATCAAATTTAGTACACTGATTGAAAACTATAAAAAACTTCCGAGTGCCAAATTTGGTTCCGATAGCTTCAAAACGAAACACAACGAATTTTGTTAAAAAAAAATGGCGTACGTTAAAGTCGGGCGCAGACGACTTTGGGATACAATGTACCACCACATTGCAATTAAGTCCGACATATTGCTTAAGACCTCCAAAAGATATTTTATTCGGCAAATTTGGCTACGATATTTTCATAAGCAAACAGAAATCAGTCGAATTTTGTACCAACAAATTTTTTTGACTGATCGGTCCTATGGGGACTATATGATATAATCAACCGATTTTGATAAAATTTAGTACACTGATTGAAAACTATAAAAAACTTCCGACTGCCAAATTTGGTTCCGATATCTTCAAAACCAAACAAAACACAACGAATTTTGTAAAAATAAGCGCTTTTTGACTGATCGTTCCTATGGGAGCTATATGATATAGTCAACCGATTTTGATCAAATTTGGTACAGTGCTGGGGGTCTCTAAAAAACTTCCGATTGCCAAATTTGGTTATGATATCTTCATAAACAAACGAATTATCCATCTAAAACTTTTGCTTTTTTTCGAGGTCCTCTGAAACACCCCTATGGGAGCTATATAATGTAATCCCGATATCAAAAAAATAAAATAAACTTGTCTCCTATGGATTAATAAGGGATCTAATCTGAAAGTTTGGTTGCTCTAGCTCTTCCCATCTCTGAGATCTAGGCGTTCATACGGAAAGACGGTCAGACGGACATGGGTATATCGACTTCTCTAGTCACTCTGATCATACTTTAGGTAACTTTGGGGGGTCTCCGACGTCTCCTTCTATACGTTACATACATTTTCGGCTTGCACAAACTTAATATACCCTTTGTACCATACGGTACAGGGTTATACCATCCACGCAGTCACCGGAAAATGCATCGATTAAATATTTTAATGTAAGTTATAAGTTAAGAAATAAAATAAAAAAGAAGAAAAATTGCTCAAATAAAGAGAAAGGTTAAAAGAAAAGAAATACCAAGTTAAAAATAATTTTTTTTTTGTTTTTTTTTTTTTTTCCCCCTATGGGTTCCTCACAAAGAGGTGGGGCACTGCGACCTGAAGATCTTTTGTACCATACCCATAAATTAAAGCAAAAGACTTTCCGCTTTCCGCATGAATAGCAGTAGGTCTTTTGTTGGTATTGACCTAAGATGGAAGGGACTAATCCGTTCCTTTCCCAAGTGACAGGCTCTGTCCCATACCAGCGCTGGGCAGTCACAGAGAATATGTCTGGTGGTTTCATCGTCCTCGAGGCAGAGTCTGCACTCTGAAGAGTCCGATAGGCCAATTTTCTGAAGATGGTATCTAACAGTGTGGTGGCCAGATAGGTAAGCTACCAGGAGTTTTAAGTCCTCTCTGCCAAGACCTTTTGTCTTGATCATATCCAGGGGTTTGATAAGCGCTTTTGCTTGACGCAACCCCGGTAAGGAGAACCAGTATCTCCTATGTTCACCTGCAGCCCATTTGTTTACCATAGTTTTGATTGTGGACCAACCAATACCACAGAAGGGCGCAGGGGCAGTGGTCAGGGTGGAGGCACCCTGTCGTGCTAGATCGTCAGCGATCGTGTTACCATCCACTCCTGAGTGTCCAGGTACCCAACATAGCACGACTTTGTTCCGGGAGGACAGGGTTTGGAGGTAATTATGGCATTCTTTGACCATCCTGGAGGAGATGCTCCATGATGATAGTGCCCTAATAGCAGCTTGGCTATCTGAGTAGATACAGATGTTTGCTCCCCTAGTTCCCTTACTAAGGATACTATGAGCGCAGATCTCTATGGCATGAATCTCTGCTTGAAAGATGCTGGGCCAGATGCCCATTGCACTAGAGATTCTGGTGTTGGGCCCAACGACTCCAGCACCTACACCCTGCTCAGTTTTGGACCCATCCGTGAACCATTGTTGCCACCGGAGGTTACCACAGGGGCTGCCATCAGCCCAAGTCTCCCGACTTGGGAGAAGAGATCTAAATTTCTTGTTATGAAATAGTTCCGTGATCATAAGATCTGATCTAGAGCAGATGGATACGTCAGGAAGGGAATATATAAGTGCGGCATGACCAGTGTCGCTTGCTAAGAAACCAGATGTGATCTGGATACGCAGTAGACTCTGCATGGCTGACTTTTGGATGAAAATGTGCAGTGGTGTAAGTCCAAGGACCGACTCCATGACAGCTGTTGGACAGGTACGCATAGCTCCCGAGAGAGATAGGCATACTAATCTTTGAAGCTTGCTGCACTTCTTAATGGCCACATTTTGCTGCGTCTTGGGCCACCACACAAGGGCTGCATATGTGACGATAGGCCGTACCATCATACGGTATATCCATTCTATGATATTTGGGCTGAAGCCCCAAGTGTTGCCAAAGAATTTCCTTCAAGCCCACATGGCTCGAGTAGCTTTGGAGAGCACTTGTTCTAAGTGGGAGTTCCAGTTGAGTCGCTTGTCTAGGACCACATCTAGATATTTGACCTGTTCTGAAAACTCCACCTCAGTGTTATTTATAACGAGGTTTCGAAGCCTAATGTTGTATCTCTTTGTGAAGGGAACAATCACAGCTTTCAGGGGATTGATGTTAAGCCCTTCGCTTAGACACCAGTTCAGGGTTATCTGAAGAGCATTGTCCATCATCTCTATGATGGTGTTCTCATATTTACCCGTCACTATGATAGCCAGGTCATCTGCGTAGCCAATGACTTTATAACCAAGCACTGTCAGCTTAGTTAACAGTTCATCGATCACGAGAGACCATAGCAGGGGAGATAACACACCTCCTTGTGGACAACCTTTTACAGCTCTTATGCTGACTGCTGTGCCATCTAGAGATGCAGTTATGTCCCTCTGTCGGAGCATGGATTCGATCCATGCGATCACGTGTGGTTCTATGTTTCTACGTGCCAGCGCTCTAGAGATAGAACCAAAGTCAGTGTTGTCGAAAGCTCCTTCGACATCCAGGAAGGCGCACAAAGCTATGTTCTTGGAGTCAAAAGCGCTTTCAATCTTTCTGACTAGGTGGTGTAAGGCAACCTCTGTTGACTTCCCTTTGGAATAAGCAAACTGCATTGGATGCAACGGGGTCGTGACTTGCAGTTTGTTTCTGATATGCAGGTCGAGAAGCCTCTCTACTGTTTTCAGAAGAAATGATGTTAGACTGATTGGTCTGTATGACTTGGGCTTATCTATTGGCCTATTGTCAGATTTAGGGATGAAAACCACCCGAACTCTCCTCCAAGAGTGAGGTATGTATCCCCAGTCAAAGCTTGCTCTAAACAGACAAATCAGTGGGTTCAGAATGAAATCCAGACATTTCTGAAGAAGTGCTGGAAAAATTCCGTCACCACCAGGTGCCTTGAAAGGTTCAAAGGAGCCAATTGCCCATCTGACTTTGTCGGCATCAAATATTGTGCCAGAAATTCTGGCAGCCCCTCGGAAGTTTGGCTCAATCCAATCTGAGAGTTGGGCATCTCCATTGCAGATTGAAGAGCCTGGAAAGTGTGTTTGGAGAAGGAGCTCCAATGTTTCCTTACGGTCTGAAGTGAAGGAGCCATCACTCCTGCTCAACAGACCTACCCCGTTTGAGGACTCTTTGGCCATGACTCGTTGAAGTCTAGCCGCTTCTGTTAGGTTTTGGACACTATTGCAGAAGTTCTTCCAGGTTTCCCTTTTAGAATTTCTAATGTCCTTGTTGTAATCAGTGAGAGCAGCGTTGTACTCATCCCACTGTTTGGTTTTCCTAGCTTTATTAAAGAGTCTCCTAACAGTTTTCCTTTTAGCCGTTAGGTTGGCATTCCACCAGGGAACCTCACGTTTCGACTGGTAAGAGCGCTCAACTGTACTGGCTTGGAAAGGGGAGATCAGCACATCTTCAAGCTGGTTAGCAGCCAAATCAATCTCGTCTACCGAGTTGATGTTGGAGACTAAAGAGTCGACCGCATGTTCGACCAGTGTCTGAAAAAGTATCCAGTTGGTCTTCTTGGGATTGAAAACCCTCTGCCTTAACTCTAACTGCCCCGGCAAGTCAAACCTGATGTGCTGATGGTCTGAAAGTGTGGCCTCATTTGTTACCCTCCAGTTACTTATAAGGCCAGACAGGGAGTTGCTAGCCAGAGTAAGGTCTAAAACCTCTTCTCTAATAGCATTGATGAAGGTGGGTTTGTTCCCTCTCTTTACAACATTTAATTGACAACACAATAAATATTCTAAGAGAGACTCACCTCTAGCGTTGACGTCACTACTACCCCAGATGGTGTGGTGAGCGTTTGCGTCGCAACCGACGACTAATGGCGTTTTACGCTGACTACAGTGGTCAACGAGCCGCTTGACCTCTGTCGGTACATTTAACCCATTTGCACAAAATCATGTGCCCTTACCCCCAAAGCCACCGGTACCCATGGATGTAGATACGTCCGTGCAAACGAAGCAAGTAAATTACATGAACAGACCCCAACGCAACGAATTCTCCGCAAAACGTCCCCATTCGGATCAATTCCAACCTGCTAAGTTCCAAAAGAATTTTAACATACAACATAAAACTAAAAAGAAAGAACCTGACTACTACGAGCTACAAAGTAAGAGTTGCTCAGACATTGATAAAATAACCTTGAAGGAGGGTGACCCAAAAAAGAGCATACTCTGACCTTCATTTTTTAGAATATATCCAGTCGTCTCTTACAAGAAACCCAAGACTTAACGATACAGTATATACAGCAGAATCAGTAGCAGGTGATCTCAATATCACCCATCATACGTTCCTAAATTTGTTCAGTTTGCCTTTTGCACTAAAGTTTTATTTATTTAACCCTCTTAAGACCTTTCACGGTATTGTGGGTAACGATTTACTTAAAAGATTAAGAACGACCGTTGACCAGGACAAAAACAGATTGACTTTGAAAAATGGCCATAGTGTGACAATCAAATATCTAAATTTACAGCCAATGAATAATATTAACTTGCGAACTGATTGTATGAAAGAAAAGCAACGGGACTGTATGATTTATTTGACAGAAAAACATGACACACTTTTCGCCGATCCCGACAGAAAGCTAGCTTTCATTACAAATGTCGTGGCGGAAATTCCGACACACCGGTATACACTAAACATTACCCTTACCCTGCATCGTTGAGAGCAGTGGTGGGAGAAAAACTAGGGGATTGTCAGACGACGAGATCATAAGAAGATCCAAGCCTGCTTACAATTCACCATTTTGGGTTGTGGAAAAAAAACTGGTATTCCAGATAAAAAGGATCACAGACCAGTGATTGATTATCGCAAGCTTAATCAGATTACAATTTCCGATAGATATCCGATGCCAGAGATCGGAGAAATTATCGCACAACTAGGCGAAAATAAATACTTTTCAGTTTTAGATCTGAAAAGCGGATTTCATCAGATACGTGTAAAGGAATCTGATATTGAGAAAACAGCTTTTGCTGTTAATGAAGGCAAGTATGAATTTACTAGACTCCCATTCGGCCTAAAGAATGCGCCAACTATTTTTCAAAGAGCATAGGACGATATTTTACATGAACATATCGGAAATTCATGCTACGTCTACATTGACGACATCTTGGATTGGCAGGTTATTACAGACGGTTCATCCGCGATTTCGCTAAAATCGCAAAGCCCTTAACTACTCTGCTTAGAGGAAAAAATGTTTCGAATAAATTAAAAATTAATATAAAGGGCGAAGCCCCAGAAGCATTTAAAAAATTAAAAGAATCTTTTGTCTCTCAGGACGTGATTCTCAGATACCCGGATTTCAATAAGGAATTCAACCTAACTACCGATGCTTCGAACTGCGCCATTGGTGCAGTTCTTGAACAAGGCGGAAAGCCAATAACGTTCATATCTAGAACATTAAATAAAACTGAAGAAAATTATGCCACTAATGATAAGGAAATGTTGGCAATAGTTTGGGCTTTACAAAGCCTTATATTATACCTTTACGGTAAAGCAAGGGTAAATATTTTCACGGATCATCAACCGTTAACCTTTGCTCTTAGCAACAAAAATCATAATGCTAAGCTGAAGAAATAAATACGTGTACGACGCACAGTCGTACTGACTCGTCTAGAATAGATAGAGATGCCGCTACAATGCATAGTGATGAGAGTTCATCACATGAGTTGATTCCTACTATGGAAGTGACCATAAATGTCTTTAAGAATCAAGTATTCTTACTAGCCGGCAAAAACGACTCATATAATTTCGAAATACCCTTTCCTACGTATCACAGACATGTCATAACAAGACGAAACTACACCGAGGATACAGATACTTGAAGAGAGACTCGACCCTAGACTTGTAAACGGTTTATTTACAACCGAAAGCGTTATGGGAAAAATACAGAATATATTCCCAGCACATTTTGCCACTCATAAAGTGAGGTACACGCAAAAAAGGGTTGAAGACGTCGACAATGCCGACAGACAGGATGATATAATGATAAGAGAACACAAACGCGCGCACAGAAACCATATAGAAAACAAGTTACAAATTCTGCTAAAATATTTCTTCCCATGCATAACTAAAAAGCTGAAAACTAACAAGCATTTAAAATATGACAGGAACCCCATGAATTCTGAGATACAACAGACTCCCATACCAACTTATCCAGGACAAATAGTCGGCATTCCCAAACTTGTCATATTGGACAACGAAAGAGCTCTAGGTAGCGAGACAATAAAATTTTTGTTGAGAGATCAATTAGGAGTGGAAATTTACACCACACCACCTTATAATACGAAAAGCAATGGACAAATAGAGAGGTTCCATTCCACACTAACAGAAATTATGAAATGCTATAGAGCAGAGGATCGGGAAAAAGATTTTGCAGACTTATTATACAAGGCAGTACAGGAGTACAACCTTTCTATACATTCGACAACCAATCAAAACCCAGTAGATGTATTTTTTCGCATAGAAGTTAGGGAAAACCCAAAAATGTTGGAGGAAAATAGAAAAAATTACAAAACAATTGAAAGATAAGCAAGAAAAGGACCTAGCATACCATAATAGGAAGAAGCAGGTTCCAAAAACGTACATTGTGGGAGAGCAGGTATTTGTAAGAATAAATAAAAGATTAGGAAGTAAGATTTCCCCAAAGTATAAGAAAGAGATAGTTAAAATGAATAATAACACTACGATAACTACAGAATCTGGGAGGGTGGTACACAAAGACAACATAAAAGCCTAAAGTGACGGTTTTTTTTTCAGACACATTCTAACCCCTCTGCATGACTGAGACGACCCTAATGGACTACACGAACTCTCAGGCGGTAATCCTAAATACAGGATTGGCAGAAAGAGAGAAGGGTACTTTTAAATTAATTCATATTTTTAACATTAGCCAGTTTGACTATGCATTAGAACGACTCGAATAGCTTATACAAAATTTTGCAACGAACCACGCCCACTACTCAATCTTAATGTATGATATTGAACAGGCTAAATTCAATTTGCAGAAACTAACACCAAGCGAGCGTTCAACTATTTAGGCACCGCATGGAAATGGTTAGCTGGTAGTCTAGATTACCATGATCATGTCATAATAAAAGAAAAATTAAACGAGCAGCTGAGAAATAATAATAAACAAGTAATAATCAATAGGCAAATAAATGAACATATTAACGACTTAAGTAGGATTACTAAAGAAATATTAAATTCAATTAAAATAAATACAAGCATTATTATTATTATTAATGGGTGTAATACGTACTGCGACCCAAGTGGATCTATTGTACCACCTTTCACGGCTTAGAGCTCTCCCAAAAGTCCAATTACCTGCATATACTGCAGTATTTTGTTTGGATTTATGGTAACAATGCTCTCCGGTGAGATGACATGCATGCCTAGAAGCCTGCTTCTTTTGTTGACGAGCGCCATGCATTCACATAGTAGATGCACTGAGGTTTCCTCCTCCATACTACAGAAACGACAAAGCCCACTATCTGCTATGCCAATTTTATTTAGATGGCTGCGGAGCCTACAGTGTCCCGTCAAGAGGCCTGTCAGTATCCTCACGGTATTTTTCCCGTGAGTTATCATATGTTTGAACCTCTTGCGGTTGTACTTAGAGAGGAGGGTCTTTGACTGCTTTAGTCCTGGTATCTGTGCCCAGTGAAGCAGCCGTTTGTTTTCTTCCTCTTTCCTCAATAGGTCCCTTACCACGTTGTTGCCAATCCCACAGTACGGTTCAGGTCCGATTAGCGGAGTTGCTGCACCTGTCCTTGCTAGTTTGTCTGCTAGCTCGTTTCCAGGGATATTGTTGTGTCCTGGAACCCATCTAATTGTGAGTTTGTTTCTGGCACCTAAATTGTCAAGTGCAGTTCTCACTTCTTTGACCAACCTTGATGTTATCTTGGCTCTGCTTATTGCTTTTATCGCTGCTTGACTGTCAGACAGGATGGAAATTTCCTTGTCGTGATAGTTCTTTTGCAGATTAAATTCTGCACACCTTCCAATAGCACAGACCTCAGCTTGAATAAAAATAAATACAAGCATATTTAACGAAGAAATTTTGATTATAAAATCTAAATTGCAAATATTAAAAGATGAACTAACAAACATTGTTTATGCAGTAAATTGGGCAAAATCTAATATAGTTAATGCTATTATTTTATCTAAGAAAGAAATAAAAATGATTGAGGAATTAGTTTTAAATGAAGACAATAATAAATAATAAAGTACTATACGCGATAAAAAAGAAATGCGACAGTCATAATGATAAAATTACACTAGTTTACACGAAAAATGAACCTTCGTAAAAAAGTGTTTTTTATGGTAATTTGAGGTCGAGAAACACGAAAATGGCAACCTTTTCTTTTTTCTTAAGCACCGTTTCCGAGATATTTTCGAAAAACATGTTTTGGGCACTTATTTCAGTTATTTTTCAATATCTCGTGAATAAAATTTTGTATCGACATGAAAGATAATTAGATCGAAAGGTATCGATTTGCTCTTTACAGCAATATATAATTATGTAAACATTAAATCAAAATTATAGAAGTTACAAGCAATATGGCTATGATATCTTCATAAACAAACGAATTATCCATCTAAAACTTTTGCTTTTTTTCGAGGTCCTCTGAAACACCCCTATGGGAGCTATATAATGTAATCCCGATATCAAAAAAATAAAATAAACTTGTCTCCTATGGATTAATAAGGGATCTAATCTGAAAGTTTGGTTGCTCTAGCTCTTACCATCTCTGAGATCTAGGCGTTCATACGGACAGACGGACATGGGTATATCGACTTTTCTAGTCACTCTGATCATACTTTAGGTAACTTTGGGGGGTCTCCGACGTCTCCTTCTGTACGTTACATACATTTTCGGCTTGCACAAACACAATATACCCTTTGTACGGTACAGGGTATAAAAAAAGGGAACAAAATGTATCGTAGTGATCTGGTCCTCCTAGAGGGGGTTGACGAAGGACCGACAATCCCTCTCATAAAACTTGTTCGTGAGGAAACCTCAAAATAAGCCTCGGATGATGGAACGGAAACAACGGCAACGGCCCCAGCTAACGAAAAAGGACTATGATTTAAGAATTGTACTATCTCTTTATAGATTAAATGCCACCAATACACTCACAGAATGCCTCCAAAAATAAAAAATCGCCATCGCAGCTATACAGGAAATGAGATGGATTGGCAACGGCACCATACATGGCAGAGAACGGGACATTTATTACAGCTGTCATGACAACTACCACCGCTTCGGTACAGGATTCATATGAAACTATTATTGGGGAACTTCAACGCAAAGGTAGGACGAGCATATACCAAAGTTACCTAATGACAATGTTAAACGTCTTATCAACTTTGCTGCAGCAAAATATCTAGTTTTCGGCAGCACGAGATTCCCACATACAATAAGAACATACACAAAGCCACATGGATATCACCGGACAGAAACACGAAAAACCAAATAGACCATATTCTTATGAGTTCAAGGCATATCACAAACCTAATGGATGTTCGCAGTTATAGAGGTGCAAACATTGACTCAGACCTCTTCTTAGTGGTAGGAAAGATGCGGCAGAGAATTTCGAATGCAAAAAGGGAAAGAGGAATACGCCAGAAAAAGTTCAACACAGACTTATTAAAAAACTCTGAAATACAAGCTACTTCTGTCGACGCTCTTAGCGATCTTATTGAATTAGATAGCACCGTAACTAACACCTCCATTGACAATAAATGGGACCAATGCAAACAAATTCTAACTAGCCCAGCTGAAAATATCCTCGGATTACAAGGCTCGAAAAGAAAAAAGAGTGGTTCGACGAAGAGTGTAGACTGGCCACGGCAGATAAAAATGAAGCATACAGAATATAGTTACAAAAAAAGACAAGGCATGCTATCGAGCATTGCAGAAAACTGCGCAACGAATAGAAGAAAATACACAGGAGATAAAAGCGAGCCTGGGAAAACGAGAAAATGCTTGATATAAAAAATTTAAGAAATATGTCCGAAACGAAACAGTTCTACAAAAAACTCAAAGATGCAAGGAAGCAATTTAAGCCAAGGACAAGTTGTGCCGATAAAGGATAAAGGAGGAAACCTACTGCATAAGAAAGGAGATATATTATACTTAACAGATGGGTAGAGCATTACGACAACTACTTCAATAATGATCAAGTGAGCACGCATCAATTCCACATACCTGAACATGATCAGACGGAACATGTAGCGCAAAAACCTACAATCGAAGAAACGATGACAGCACTAGGAAAGCAAAAAAATTGTATATCGCCTGGGGATGATGGATTATCCGTAGAATTAATTAAAACGCCGGCCTAAAAGAAAAGCTGTCATGCCCTAATTGTCGAAATTTGGGAACAGGAACGCATACCAAAAGAATGGACAACTGGTTTTATCTGTCTCCTTCACAAAAAGGGGGACCAATCGAAATGCGAAAATGAAAGAGCAATCTGCCTTTTAAATTCGGCATATAAAATAACAACAACAATATTATATAAAAGGCTTCAAAATATAACAGCAAACATAATAGGACAATACCAATACGGAGAACAAATCAACTACGGACCATATTTTTACAATACGGCAGATACTTGAAAAGTTGACCGAATAATACAACACAAATGTCTATTGCCTATTGACTTTCCGCCGCCTTTGACAAGATCATACGGGAAAAACTTGTGAATGCCCTAACTGAACTTGGCACACCGACCAAGTTAATTTAACTGATATCAATGACTATGACGGAGAAAAAATGTAAAGTCAAAATTCAAGGTGACTCTCTGGAGAATATGAGGGCTTAGATAGGGTGACGCCTTGTCCTATCTTCTTTTTAACCTCACACTAGAAAAAACAATACGTGGGGCTCGTATGGAAAAAAAAGGAACAGTTTTCAAAAAGTCTTCGCAGACATTGGCGTTTGCAGACGATATAGCAATCAAAGCACGATCATTGGAAGAATTAAAAAGTAAAGTAAACTGATTTGGAAAACGCAGCCCTGAAGCTGGGCTTGGAAAAACAAAAATACTGCCTGTTGCCTCTGAAAGGAAAATCCAATTAATGGGTCCCACGCTGTGTATAGCAGATAAGCAGTTTGAAATTGTTAAAAGCTTCAAATACCTTGATGCAATTGCTAACAGCGAAAATGATATAACGAAAGAAATAAATGCACGGATATTAGCTGCGCAGTACACTTACTATGGATTAATGCTTCATTTAAATAGTAAACTACTTACCCGAAAAACATAGATTAAAATTTACAAAACACTGGTAAGACCCATGCTGACTTATGCTTCGGAAACATGGACGATTGAGATGAACGAAAGAAAATGCGCTTAAAACGATTGAGATGAACGAATGAAAATGCGCTTAAACGTTTGAGAGGAAAATTCTGAGAAATATATTTGGCCCTGTATTCGAATAAGAAAGTTGGCGCATTCGTTATAGCCACGAACTGTACCAGCAGTACAACGACCATAATGTAGTATCCTTCATAAAACTAGCCCGCTGAACTTTTGCAAAAGGTCTCTGACGTCAAAGGAGGGTTTACGTTTTATTATTAACTAGCTATACCCGTCATAACCCTCGCGAGCGAAAGTATCGCAAGCGATGTACAGTTGTGGCGGGTTCTTGAAGATTACACAGCTAGCGATCACCAGTACATATCGTACGCAGTGGGGCTACAAAACCAGAGAGAGCAAAGTGACGCTACTGAGCCTGCCAAAAAATGGAATGTCGATCGCCTGAACGAAGACCGATTGATAACAGAATTAAATAGAGGAATGGCATCTATTGAGCAAATAGCTGACGGTAGGGAAACAGTGGAAAAAACAATGTATGCTATTGCCAAAGCCTGTGATGCATCTATGCCTAAAGGCAATAGAAGACACAGAAAATCTGTATATTGGTGGAACAGTGAGATCGCTTGCAAAAGACAAGCCTGTATCCGAAGCAGACGCCTATACACCAGAGCACATCGACGAGGTCCTGCAGATACAGAACATGAAGCGTACAAGAGAAAAGGAGTTACGGTTCGCCATTTCAAGTAGCAAGAAGCAGAAGTGGCTACAACTTTTTTCTGTATGGATCAAATAGCGGAACAAAAGTTATGGAAATAACAGCTGGTGCAGCACAAGGTTCAATTCTTGGCCCGGACCTCTGGAATGCAACCTACGACAATATACTGCGCATTGAGATGCCAGACGACAATTTTCTGGTAGGCTTCGCAGACGACGTAGCTGCCGTTATCACCGCAAGAAACACGACCGAAGCACAATGTAAACTCACGCAAGTAATGATTCGAACCCAGCATTGGTTGACAACCCAAGGACTCCAATTGGCGACAGAAAAAACCGAGCTATTACTTATTAGTAGACGACATATGCCCCTGCAAGTCGAGATGCGGATATTTGACACACCAGTAACCACGCAGAGAACGGTGAAGTATCTAGGGATAAAACTGGGCTCCAAACTGACCTTTGGAGAGCAAATACTGTTGTTGCTGTGGAGAAGGCCTCTAAGGTAGCAGGGTGCATAATTAGACTGATGGCTAATGTACACGGGCCCCTACCTCACAAACGAAAGCTCCTTATGAATGTTTGCCATTCCATTCTGCTGTGTGGATGTGAAATCTGGGCAGATGCGCTACAAGCTGAAATTCGCAAACGCCCAATGTTAGGGGTACAACGGACAACTGCACTTCGGATAACGAGCGCCTACCGCACAGTCTCGGCGTCGGCAGCCCTTGTCATCGTTGGAGTAACTCCAATCGACCTTATGGCCAAAGAGAGAAAAGAATTGTACGAGTTAAAGCAAACAATTGGCTTTAGCCCACAAATGGAACGAGACGTCAAAGAACGCACCATTGCGACTTGGCAAGAAAAATGGCAAAATGATCCGAAGGGCAGATGGACTGCGCGACTTATCCCGCAGATAAACGACTGGTTGCAACGTAAACACGGCGAGGTTAACTACTTCCTAACGCAGATGCTAACGGGCCACGGGTATTTCCGCAAATACCTGCACAAGTGTGGGAATGCACGCTGCATATACGACGATTCTGAGGTTGATGTTGTAGAACACACTTTTTTCTCGTGTCAACATTGGCGAGCTTTGCGAGACGAACTTATAGAAGCTGTTGGTCCTCTTACAGTAGACAACGTCACTGTAAAGATGCTAGAAAGCGAAGAAAACTGGAAAAAAATTGCACGGTACGTTGAAAGGGTGCTGAGGTCGAAAAAGATAGACTTAGACTCACATCTTGACGCTGCAAGCGACAACTCGGCTCAATAGGCCATAACAGGCAGGGGGACTCCATGGCACGAGTCACGGGCTTGACATACCCGCCTTTCCCGAGTCGCGGCGCAAGTCGAATGCCGAAAGCCTACATGCGGGCTTTAAAAAGAAAAGCATAAGAAAAAAGCGAGGCCTGGACGCTGGCTATGAAAAACTGTCGAGAAACGACACATAGGGACCCTGCCTTGAAGTACTGTTTACCGCTGTTCCGAGGCAGAGTAGGTCCAAGAGAAGGGGTGGAGATTTAGCTCGTGCAAGTCGGGCTTCCACATTCAGGACGCTGTTAGTGGATGCGTAAGCGCATTTGCTCCACCTCTTGGAAAAAAAAAAAAAAAAAACTCGTCACGCCTTGCTGTGCCGTTTACTAAATTTAAAAAAGATTTCTAGATGAACGGCTAAATGAACTACGGTTGGATGTCGCTCATGTATTGGAAAGGACAGAATTCGCTATACTGCTTTATACAGGCGTTTCTTTCTAGAATTTCAATGCATTGCAATGCCTAGAAACTTTTTTCATTGGTCCGACAGCAACAAATGCATGTGAACTATAATCGAAAACATCGTATTCAAATGCAATCCGATTAAATGACGATTGATTTTGTAGACGACGTGATTGGATTCTTATCCGATTATTTGTTTCTTGATTATTATCTGATTGGTCGTTTCGAATTTCCCTCGTTCTCAATCGGACACTTTCAACTTTCAATTCGCGATGAATGTTGATCGGCTGTTTCATATGCACGTAATTGTGCGACGCGCAATCTTTCTGATTCATTACGTTGTCTGCGCTGCTCTTCAGTCAAATTATGTCTTGCAACTCTATTTTGTTGATTTTTACGTGTATTTCGTCCGATGTTTTGTCTTTTCGGTAGCATGCTTCTTTGTACCTTTGTATGAAGAAATTGGCTTAACACTTACAAATTTCAATGAATTAATCCTTTTTTATTTTTCTTTATGTGAATTTTGACTCCAAAAGAGTTTTCTTTACCATTAGCAATGAGCTTTCAATTCAAAATGTACGTCTGTCAAATTTGAATTAAATGGAAACTGAGTGAACACTGTTTTTTTTTGTTGCATTTGAAAACTATGCTCAGTACTCAGCGCCACCTATCGAAAGGTGTCCATACTTATTTTGTAAACCTTCTCAACAACATACCGAACATAGACTGTAAATATAAACACAATCACACTGCAATAAAGTAGATTCTATAAGCCTCGTACAAACATACATTCATTTATATATATATAGATTTAGCTTAATGTATAATTATTCATGTAAAATAACTTGTGTCACGCCATGACTCAAGTACTTCAATGGAGCTCAAATTTCGTCCATTTAAACTCAAAGATCCTTATCAACCTCAAGAGGCCAATATATCAATGAATATACATGCAGTCAATGCGTGGGAACCATCAGCGAAGTCAAAAACCGAGTTTTCATTAACGGTGGAGCACTAGTTATTAGTCAGTACAGTTTAAGACTAGATACTGAGAGATAACTTTTAGTCCGTGTATTCTTAAGTGCAGAAGGTTGGTTGTTTCAATAAAGATATTTTTTATTTTAACCTAAGTCCGAACTTTCATTTATATATAGATATGTATATATACAACTAACCTGCGAGCATGACTTGTAAGTTTTGTTAATATATTCCGATGTGATGTGTACGTCCAAGGAGCTCACATAAGGAACACCTAAAAAATAAGAAAATATATAAGAATTAAGTGCGTATAGTTACATATAACAATCCCCTAGGTCGACAAATACAATTTTCTGGTAATTCCACCAATAGATAGGCGCGTTTGGCACTTTTGTTGGCCAAAGCGTCTAGCTGGATAAGGTACTGGGAACTGCCCCATCGATTTTAGAAAAAAATTAGTCATTTCGATGCATAGGCAAAAAAAAACATTTTTCCAAAAAATTCAGTTTTTAAACTTAACGCGTTGCGGCGTAATTTAAAAAAAAATTATAATTTAAAAAAAAACCCTTTAATAGTAAACTGAACTAAAAAGAAGAAAATAACTTTGAAGTATCAAGAGTTTGTATTAAAGCAATAGAAAATTCCGACAAGCAATTAATAAATTAATAAATTAATTCAATTATAGTAAAAAAAGCTTGGGGTGCTATTTCCTATATTTTAATAATGAATTTTATAAATAGCTACTACTGAAATAATTGTAATATTTTATATCCAGCACCCCACGCTTTTTTTTGCTATAATTAAATTATTTTATTAATTTATTAATTGCTTGTCGGAATTTTCTATTGATGTAATACAGACTCTTGATACTTCAAAGTTATTTTCTTCTTTTTAGTTCGGTGTACTATCAAAGCGTGTTTTTTTAGTTTTTTTAAACTACAATTTTTTATTTTAAGACTAAAAACAACAAGCCTACTAATTATTTTGAAAAACTGTTTCATACTTTAAGTGTACACTTTATTTTTTAAATCCTGATGATCCTAGTCAGGATATTAGAACAAAGTTATTAAATAATGGTATTATCATCAGTCCTACACCCCTGTGCAAATTTTCAAGATGATCAGACTTCTTGAAATTGGTGAAAACTACAATGAAAGATTTTGTTACATACATACATACAGGTAAAGCTAATAGAAGCATGTTTAAAACGTGTTTTTCATTTTTATTTTATTGTGACTAAATACTGAATATTTTTAAACAATTTTTTTTTACAATCTAAGTTGGCTGTTTGGTCCAGCAGCCAAATAAATAAACATAAACAAAAATAAATATAAACAACAGCAGCATTACACTGCTCTTAGCGTAACACCCTGTACTTTCTCTTAACTAGCGGCATTGCTCTGCGTAGCAAGAGTGCATTAACATTAACTCTATTATCGTTTGTTTGCTTTGGTTGTGCTGAGCCGCTTTTTGTAAATATCGTTTTTATGTTAGAGGTCAGTAGCTTGATCTGCTAACTCACTCAAATTAGTGTAAGAATCTAACTCTCGCTGTGCATGGTAGAATTATACAGGTAAGCTATTCACTGCACTGAAACCTTATTTTTAGTCTGAGCGAAAAAGTGAGAGAGCGAAACCTCCCCTATTGCTGTTGTTGTGCGTAGGCAAGCATATTTAAAATTTTTTTTTGTGCTGATGGTTGCAACTAGAGTGGCTTATATTTTACCGCTGCACAAAATTACGGTAAATGCTGAAAAACTATGCGCGGAAACAACCTTTCTCGTGTAAAATATCAACGAAACTAAAATAAGGTTTGAGTTGCGAAATTTTTTCGGGAATAGCTTACCTTGTTTGTTCTACCATGTCGCTGTGAAGTCGCGTTGTCGCATCTTGACATAACATACATAACACTCAAAAACATTACACAACATAAACACACTAACATTTTCGAATCAAACAATAAACACATTTTAAAACATTACAAAAACGTTTGATTAAATTATAGTTGTCGAAAAAGCTCGGCGACTCAACATTTTGGAGGCCCCGCGGGGCCCCGGCGAGATTTCGCCATAACTTTCGTTCTTTTCGTATTTCGTAAGTGCTCACAAATTAACAAAATTGCATTCATTTGACATTTAAACATAAAAAACGGCATAAATATTCTATTAAACGGACAAACACATGTAAGTGAGTGCTACACAAATATACACATACCTACATATAACTTAACGTGCAAGTGAACATACATTTATATAAAACCAATAACCAAAACCGCGTGGCTGTACCTCAACTTCTAATAAGTTTATATCGACATCGCTACTATTGCCGCTACTTTTCGCGCTCGCTTTGTTCTTTTACGCTACTACCGCTACTTTTCGCTTTGGTCTTGTGCCTTTACACTACGCCGCTGTTCTTCGCATTCGTTTTGTGCCTTTTCACAACTACTGCTACAAATAAAGGGCGACATTTTAAGTGCGTGCAATTTGATTGAAGGCGAAGGAGTACAAGTTACGCAACATGCGACAATTAATAAAGTGAACGTGTTTAAGCGGCAAGCTGAATGCATATATGCCAACGCATAAGAAGAGCACAGTACGTGGCTGCTGACAATGTGATTTCCCTAACTGATGAACAGTTGATAAATTGATAATTGAATCAAAGGTACGCAATCGGTCCCAGCTTATTAAGCGCAATGTTCATAAGCAAAGCCCAGGGTGCTCTACTATGCTACGCGATTCAACGTCAGAACATCAACCTGTTGTTGTTGTGAATTCTCAATCCCAGCTGCCAGAACTTAAGCTGTGTATATTTAGCGGTGGTTATACCGAGTGGGCAGATTTCTTTTCAATATTTTCGACAATCTTTGACAAGGATTTGGAACTGACAAATATTGAGAAGTTGCAGCATCTTCGTTCATGCCTCAAGGGAACTGCTTTGGACACAATACGATCACAGGATATTTGCAATGATAACTATAAAACTGCACTTGATTTATTAAAAAAACGGTTTGTTAATAAACGCTTAATATTTCAGGCACTCATCGCAGAGATTCTAGGGCTCAAGAAGGCGGATTCTGGATCAGTAAGCAAGCTGCGGATGCTCTCGGATAAATTCAACTCACACGTGCGTGCGTTGCAAACCATTGGTAGCATTGAAGAGATCTCCAACTGCTTTATCATTCACACACTTCTTCAAAAAGTTGACAGCACGACTCAAGCAAAATGGGAGCAGTCGATGTGTATGAAAAAGCTGCCTACGTGGGAACAACTGGCTAACTTTTTGGAGCGACGTTGTCAGACATTAGAAAATGTAGAATTTGCCATGGCAATGCGTAGCCAGGCTCACAGAAGGGCAAGAACAGCAAATCAACCAACAACACCAAGTCATTTATAGCTACTAACGCTACACCTTCTGGCTGTGTATTTTGCGACGACGTTGGCCATAATATTCTTAGGTGTTCTCGATACGGCAATCTCTCTCCTGCGTTGCGTTTTAAAGAAGCTCAAAAACCCTCTCTTTGTATAAATTGTCCTACGAATATGTCAGAAACTACATCACACACTCTTGCATCTCGGCGATTCTCGGTTGCCAGATACCAGTGTCACTGCACAACCTGGTCACTTGCCTGATGCTCACTGTTCATCGTCGTCTCATAGCTCCATGGTTGCATCAGCGTCAATTGTGTCTACAACCCTTGCTATCCAGAATCTCTGTTCTGATGCTGTGCTCTTAGCCCCTACCATTGTTTTTGTAAAAAACCGTTCTGGTACATTGGATCCATGCCGTTCCCATCTCGATTCTGGATCACAACTATACATAATTACTTCACGATTTGCTCATCAACTGCAGTTAAAAAAGTCTAGAACATCTACTCTTGTATCTGACATTGGTGACTCCAGCTTTCCAACAGATGGATTTGAAGTTAACATCAACACACAAACTCGTACTTCTGAATACTCTACAAACTTATCTGCATTGATAGCACAAACTATCACAGATAATCATACAAGTTTCACGTTCGACTCTTCAGACTGGAATATACCTTCTAACATAACACTTGCAGATGCAGATTTTTATAAGTCTCAGCGCGTTGACTTACTTATTGGAGCCAGTCTTTTCTATGACTTATTGTGCGTTGGCCAAATTAAGCTGCTCCGGGATTGCTTACACTTCAGTAAACTCGACTAGGCTGGATTGTATCAGAAAGTTGTCAAAAGCCACGCAGAGCAACGTTTATAGCATCACACTACTACTACTACTACTATGAATTCTTGACTTCTAAGTGGAGCATAGAGCCTCAACAATCAACTTAAATCTAACTTTGTTATGCGCATTAACATTGACGTCATTCCACGTATAATTGAATTTTCGCATTTCTGCTTCGATTGTACGGCTCCATGTCCTAGCTGGCGCCCCGGGACGTCTAGAAGCTTGTGGGTTCCAGCGGAGAGCCAGTCGGGCGATTTGGTCGTCTTACTGTGTGGCCGATCCAGTTCCATTTGCGGCGGTTGATCTCATACGCTACATGTGTTTGCGCGTTGCGTGTCCATAAATCATTGTTTGAAATTCGTTGGCGCCACCAAATTCGCAAAATTCTTCTTAGACACCGGTTTACAAACACCTGAATCTGAGAATTTTCGCTGGACGTTTCTTTCCAGGATTCGCACCCGTAAAAGAGCACAGACTTCACGTTAGAGTTGAATATGCGAGTTTCGTTTTAGTGGTAAGTTTTCTAGATTTCCATATGGGGCCCAATTGTGCAAACGCAGATCTCGCTTTGCAAATGCGTGATTTGACGTCTTCGTCCGCACCGCTTCTGTTAGTAACTACACTGCCCAGATACACAAAGGATCGAACGCTATCCAACCTTTCATTCTGTAATGTAATATTGGGACCTGTAGTGGCGGCGTATCCGCTGCACATGATTTTCGTTTTTGACCTATTAATTTCCAGTCTAACTTTACGCGAGCAGTTGTCGATTTTGTCGAGATTATCTTGGAGATCGGAGCACTTTTGGCATAATAAACATAGATCGTCTGCGTATTCAAGTCTTCCAACTGAGTAAACGGGCTCCATTGTGTGCCTTTACGCCCCGTGAGCGAAGATCTAAGTACCTCGTCTAAAGCCAACACGAAGAGTAAAGGCGATAGCACGCATTCTTGCCTAACTCCAGTTTTAATTGAAAATGGGTCAGAAAGTAGACCACAATGGCTGACCCTACATGTGAAATTATTGTACGTGGCTTTGATCATGTTGATAATCTTTTCTGGCATGCCTCGCTTTCTTAACATCAACGAAGGCGGCGTAGATTGAGCATTGAAATTCAAAGATGGTGCGAACTGGTTTTGTCGAAAAACAAATTGATTTCCCCTAGCCTACCTTCCACAGCAAGGGAGATGCGGTTCATAATCAGCGACGTTAAAATTTTGTTCGGAACCAAAAGAAGTGTTATTCCTGTATAATTGTTGCAATCTGAGGCGTCACCTTTCTTGGGAATCTTAACAAGAATCCCTTCGTTCCAGCTTCTCGGAAGTATTTCGGTTCTCCTTATCTCCTGTAAGATAGGTAACCAGGTGTTCGCTGTTGTATCAGGATCAGGATCAAAACTCAGCATGAACATTATCACTCCCAGGGGCTTTGTTGTTCTTAAGTGCCCAAATAATAGCTAGAATTTCATTTTTCGTCGGTGGACCAATGTTAATACCATGGAAGATTGGTGGCTCAGTCGGTGTCTCTGGATGTTCTTCGAACTCTCTTAAGCCCAGCGGATTGTTAAGAACTTCGCAAAAAGCCTATCGTCGTAGTTGCTCATCTTTATTTGTGAGAAGGCGACCGTCCTTCGACGTTACGACACCTTGATCCCGATAGTTCTCTTGTAATGGAATATAGCTTTCAAATATCGTGCATTCCCACTGCCGATTTTGCTTCTTCAGCTAAGGTGTCAGCCCATTTTCGCTCATCTCGCCGAGCTGATATTTTAATTTGCTTTGAGAGAGCCTTATATTGTCCGGTTAGGTTGGCAGGTTGGTTTTTGTTTGCCGCCTTTCTTCAACAATCCGCCAAGTATGATCACACATCCATTTGGGTCTGGCTCTATTTCTGTAGCCTAGAACTGAAACTGCTGGATTTGATAGTACTTATGTATGCATTACGATAAGTATCAGATTTTAATTTGTCTACATCGGTTTCACGCGGTAATGTAGAGACCCTCTTATTGATTGCAGAAACCTTTAGCCGTAGGCTTGCGACGACCAAAAAGTGATCAGATCCTATATTAGCTCCTCTCTTGCTTCGGACGTCCAGCAACGATGTTCTCCATTTGCTGGTTATGGCGATATGGCATCACACACAACACATCAAGTCAAGCCAGAGTCGATTGCCGAATTAAATGATTTCGTTCGTCGATTTTGGAATATCGAAAGCTGCAGTGACCAACTAATTGTATCAAGGGGAGAAATTGAGTGCGAGGCTCATTTCAAGTCAACATACTCGAGATTACTTACTGGCGATTATTCTGTACGCTTTCCTGTCAATTTAAATATAGACTCATTAGGTAATTCGTATCAACAAGCATACCGACGATTCTTAAACTTCATCACATCACATCTTAAACAACATCAGCTGCAACATCATCTGGATATTCATTGAATGATTTGCTCATGGCTGGTCCTACTATTCAAGCCAAACTTTTCAACACACTGACACGATTTCGCACCTTTCCAGTCGCTCTGACAGGTGACATTTGTAAAATGTACCGCTGCGTTCGCATGGGGGAATCCGACTCATATTTGCAATGCATTTTGTGGCGTAATTCTGAACATGAAGAGCTACAAGTATACAAACTGGATACCGTAACAATCCAAATGGTTATACAACAAAGGCAAAATATAATATAGGACATAAAAAAAGTGGTGTAAACTTAACACGTGACAGAGGCATCCCTTATGGATTTTGAGCACCCGAATCTGAAGTCCAAAAAACACATGGGTTATGGATAACCACCAAAAAATCCTTTAAAACGAGATAATTTGGATATTATCTACGAATGCTTGGATCGGGGTTTTTTGGACTTTCCGGAGCCGCATTTTATGAAGTGCGATTCATCAGTAGCCTTGTATTGGATAGGCGACGAGTCTACGAAGTTCAATGTTTTCGTCGCCAATCGAGTCTCTGCAATTCAACAACGCACAGCTGCTATGGAGTGGCGATATGTTTCCACTAAACTAAATCCCGCAGACTTACTCTCCAGAGGAGCTTGACCAAGTTTGCCATTTCTTCGGAGCTTTGGTTCAATGCACTGTGGGCCCAGATTTTCATATTTTGGCCAAAACCCTGTCAT
This sequence comes from Chymomyza costata, assembly GCA_018150985.1. NCBI lineage: Eukaryota > Metazoa > Arthropoda > Insecta > Diptera > Drosophilidae > Chymomyza > Chymomyza costata. Next base: position 6,433,209 of record JAECWU010000003.1, on the reverse strand, counting down.
TTGCATAACTTTTTTAGAGTGATGAAATTTTACACACGTGTTCCTAAATGATTGAACTATTTTTCTGGGAAGTTTGAGCCTCCTCCGATTTTTTTGAAAAAAAAACCAAAAAATTTTTTTAACTTAATTTAAAAAAAAATTTACAGTTTTTTGTCAAAATTTATCATTTTTTGATTTGCATCTTTGCAAGTATGCTATAAAATTTTCGAAAGTTCTACCAATACAACCAACTGCAACTCGCTACCTTGGAGTGCCCAGTGCATGTCACTACTTCCCACGCACTTACCAACAACTACCACCGTTACATCCCTCACCACTTTGCCAACATCAGCTCACCAGCTCGCTCTCTCTACTCTCCCGCTTACAGCGACATCAACTACCAGCACAACAACGACAGCAAGCAGTACAACCACAACATCAGTACAAAGCCTAAAACGTAACCGAGACAGACAGTCTCCCAACAGCTCAAACGAACAGACGAACACTAACAAAAAACATAAAAAGAAAACTCAAAGTACTACACAAAAAGCACTTAAAGAGTACTGGCTGGACAAGCCAAAGTCAAACAACCATTTTGAGATGCTAGCTCACTGACAGTGGGACAGAACCAAAAACAAACACAACAACGCAAACTTAAACCACCGCCCATCTATGTCCAAAATGTAGAAAACTCATATGAACTAACAACAGCCCTTAAATCACTACCCGATACGAAATATGAACTTAAAGCACTCCCAACAAATGAAATGAAAATACAACCGCAAGAAAGCACTCACTACACAAACATAATAAAATTATTAAAAGATAAGGACACAAAATACTATACATTGAAGCCAAAAGATCAACGAGGCTTCAAAGTAATACTTCGCAACGTTCATTATGCTACAGATACAAACGAAATCATAACTGAACTAGCTGAACTCGGTCACGAAGTGCTAAACATATACAACATTCTACGTAATGACAAAAACAACCTCTTCCCTTATTCTCTGTAGAACTAAAACAAAAAGATAATTACAAAGAAATTTATAAAATAGTAAGCCTTCTACACTGTAGAGTCGCTTTTGAGCCACCTCACCAAAAACGGACAATCCCTCAATGCACAAACTGCCAAAAATATGTACACACAAGGAATTATTGCAAAAACACCCAGTTTGTGTAAAATGTGCAGGTAAACATAATACAGTTAACTGCAAAATCAATAACCTTTCCGACAAAAACCAAATAAAATGTGCCCTATGTGTCGAAAATCACACAGCTAACTATAAAGGATGCATGGTCTACAAAGCTCTGCAAATACAAAAATTCCCCACCCTGCGTAAAAAAGAACTCCCAACAACGCCAACGCCACCAGCAGACCAACAGCACAACACCGATCTAAACAAACAAGTTACTCCAGAAATATCATACGCACAAGCACTAAACAAAAATATGTCTTTACCAGCGAGTCACGACCAGCCTCCTCTAACAACTAACACCAACCCAGCACAGCAACAAGATGACCTGCACGAACTAAAACAGATGATGAAACAACTAATTGCCCAAATGACAAATATGATGAACATCATTACCCTTCTTGTAACGAAACTTGACAAACAATAAAGTAATAATCGCCATCTGGAATGCTAACGGACTGTTTCGTCACTTACTAGGACTACAATCGTTTTTTACTGAAAATGCAATCGACATCATGCTTATTTCCGAAACCCATGCCACTGACAAGACGTATATAAACATACCGAACTTCGATATTTATTATACAAACCACCCTGACAACAAAGCTTATGGCGGCACAGCAATCATAATAAAAAGAACTCTGAGGTGCGTAGAAATGGACGGTTATAAAACGGAACATATACAAGCGACTACAATTTGCATCAGAACTTCAACTGGTCTTATAAATATATCAGCTGTTTATTGTCCACCCAAGTTCAATAATACAAAAGACCAATACCTCGCTTACCTAAAATCAATTGGAAATCGGTACTTAGAAGGAGGAGACTACAATGCTAAGAATATAATGTGGGGATCAAGGATTACCAACGCTAAAGGAAGACATTTATACGAAGCCATTAAGGCGAATAACAACTGCATACTAAGCACAGGAGAACCGACATATTGGCCAACAGACACTAAAAAACTTCCCGACTTAATTACCAAAAATGTTACCGATGAAAACTTAGCATTAAAATCATGCCTTGACTTATCATCAGACCACTCACCAATTATAATAACACTTCAAGATAGACCCGTCGAAAAAGTCACCACATCGCTGTACAACCATAAGACGAACTGGAATATATTTCGTGACGTACTACTAGAAAATATGGAAACAAGAGTCCCTTTAAAATCCAACACGGATCTTGACTCTGCAATTGCATATTTAAATGACAACATAGTAAAAGCAGTAACACAATCGACACCAGCATTAAACACCTCAACAATAAACAAAATCCCTGCTTTTATTAGAGACAAAATTAGACAAAAACGCAAACTTAGGAAAATATGGCAACTCTCTAAACGTCCAGACGATAAAACTAAGTTAAACAAAGCCACAAATGAACTTAAATAAATTCTCCAAGAAGACAAAGATAATCGACTGAAGAAGTATCTAAGCAGCCTTGAGACAACTACAGCTACTAACTATTGCCTATGGAAAGCGACTAAAAAACTTACTAGAGCAATCATACACAAGCCCCAATAAAAACAAAATCCAACACATGGGCAAGGACCAACAAAGAGAAAGCTGAAACTCTGGCTGACCATTTTAAAACAATATTTAAAAATAGCATGGACAATCAAAACATTGAGCTCCCAGTTCCAACTGAAAATCCAGACTACACAATACAAAACACATCAAAAGCAGAAATAAAGAACTATATAAAGAAACTTTAAGACAAAAAGACACCGGGATACGATCAAATAAGCGGAAAAATACTAAAGGAACTACCTGACCTATAATAAGTTATATACGCGACCTCTTCAATGCGATTATTAGACTACAATACTTTCCGAAGGCATGGAAAGTTGCACAAGTTACAGCGATTCCTAAACCAAATAAAAACGCCACTATTGCAAGCTCGTACAGACCAAAAAATACTACTTGACAGAATTGACCCGATTATAAAACAAAAGGACGCTATCCCCTGTCACCAGTTCGGTTTTCACAGTGTAGTCAACAAAATTACAGCCGACTTTGACAATAAGAAATATTGCATTGCTCTATACTTGGACATTGCGAAAGCATTTGATAGAGTATGGCACAAAGGACTTCTACATAAACTTAAAAACATCTTACCACTTAACATATTTAATATCCTTAAAAACAACATAACTGACAGATACTTTTTCATAAAATACGACAATGACTGCTCTGAAATCATGACGACGACAGCGGGAGTACCTCAAGGCAGCGTACTAGGCCCCATATTATACCTGATATACACAGCAGATATACCAACGCCAACTACCCCAGGGTCCATGATAGCTACATTTGCAGACGACACTGTGTTGATGTCAGCTAATAACAGCGAAAATGTAGCAACAAAAACACGGCAAGATACGCTATCAGCTACAACCCTCTGGTTCGAAAAATGGGGCATTGAGGTCAATAAAGACAAAACGCAACATGTTATATACACTAAGAGAAAATCTGCAAGACATCCAATCAAAATTAATGGAGAAGACATAAAACTACACTCGAGTGCAAAGTACTTAGGGATCACAATTGACTCAAAACTCACATGGAAGCAACACATATTGAACAAAAGAAATGAAATGAGAAACAAATTCCGACAACTCTACTGGCTACTAGGAAAACAATCTAACCTAAGCTTACATAACAAACAAATAATATATAAATCAATAATAAGACCGATATGGACATACGGACTAGAAATATGGGGGACTACCAGTAAATCGAACTTACAACAAATACAAAGAAGTCAATCTAAGATGCTAAGAACAATCACAAATGCAGACTGGTACATAAGAAATGATGATATCCACCACGATCTTGACGTAGAAACAGTTACAGAAACATTAATGAAAAACAGCTGTAAGCACACTTTGCGACTACTACAGCACGAAAATCTAAAAATGAGACAAATACCGGGAATGGAACTCCAACCAAGAAGACTAAAGCGCAAAACTCCAACAGAACTAGCTCGCATTTTAATATAATAATAATCATAATCACACACAAATATACCTTTTATAGTAATAAAAAGGTACTCTTGCGAAGGGAAGGGACATTGCAATTCCGAGCCCCCTACACCAATTACTTATTGTTAACCTAAAAAGATTGTTATTTATAATGGAAAAAAAAAAATTACTTTCCAATTGTACATTAGTTGTACATTTTAGTACAACCTTTGAAAAAATCGTTATTGAAGCATACTTTTAGACAGCTAAGAAATTCAAAAAATAGTAAAATTTCCTGGGGGTCAATTTTTAAAATTCAACTTTTAGATACAAAATTCAATTTCCGAAAATCGGGATGAATTACATTTTGTTATAAAACATGTGAAGAAAATTATAAAAAAAAATTTCGATCAAATATCGAGAAGTAGTCGGAGGTACCCTTAAAGCAAAGCAGCCAAATGATACAAAAACCAAAAAAATCTTTTTAATTACTCGAATATATTTAAAACCGAAAAGTTTTTAAGCTCAGTTTTATTTTTCTTCATTGACCTGCTTGTGTTTAATGGATAGTCCGAATTTCATGAAAAAGGACTTATTTGAAAGGTAATGACTACTTCTTTATGTTAAAGTTCCCAATATAGAAAAATCAACTACTTTTAAGAACTTAAATGCACTTGAAAGTGACAAAAAAAAAAATTCGATCGAAAAAAATGTATTTAATTTTTTCATTTTTACTAAAAATTAAATAAATCAGTCATTTTGTATCATAAAAAATCGACACTATACAGAAATCGCATCTTCATATCATGACCAATAACATAAAATAGCTAACTTTTCAAGTGTCTAAGAGTTTTTCTGAAAGAAATAGCGATATTCGTACAAAAAGTCACCAAAATGTTGTGTTTTTTGAGGTTTTGGGCACACACTTTCGGATTTATTTTTTCTGAAGGTTTCCAATTTTTATGATCTGGCGCATTTTGGAAAGGTAGTGCTCTCTACTTTTGAAAAAAAAATAATAATGGAAAAATTCGAAATAGTACAGTTTTTATGACCTCATATGTGCAACCGTATTTTTAAAAACGGAATTTTTCACTAAAATATTCATAAAAAAAAACGGTGTTTTAACGCTGAAACATTACCCTAACATAAAATATACGTCTCATCTCTGCAGATTTTTCATCGTCGACTAGTGTAATTCCTCTGCGCTGAGCGCGTAAGAAAGCAGCATAAAAAGAAATAGAGAAAGAGTTAAGCAATGTAACTGTCACGTAATGCTGCTTGGCTTTGTTGTTCATGCCACTCTCACCTCCCCCGCGACTACTTCTACATCGTTCTTTGCGCAGCGCGATCTTATTTTGTAGCCAACTAAACAGCACCAAAGTCACGGCATTGCCGGCTGGAGCGTTTTAATTTTGTGAGAGTAAAAAAAGTGAAAGAGAGAGAGAGAGAAGCAAGCAAAAATAAATTGTGGGAAAATTTTTTTTTGACATACGCATCGAACTGAGTTAGTTTTCAAATAAAGCTGGGAGCAGCTTTATGGGGACATTTTTCAGTACATTATCCAGCTAGACCTTTTTGTTCATCAAATTGTAATACATATACATATGAGAAATAAAGAGTTAAAAAAATTAACAACATACCTTGAGAGTTATTTTTAGTCTCAGCTACATGTGCGAATTGTGACTGTTTAGGAGAACATGTAAACTCGCAAATGTGTCGCACTAAGTTTTCCATGCAAGCAGGACATCGCTCCAGAATCGTTGCGGCGAGTTTTATATTTTCATTTAATATATGAACCTTAAATACAAAAATGTCAATACAGTTAGTTCACACCTTAGAGTTCATAGTGTCACGATAAATTTATGAAATTATGTGTAATAAAAGGAGGACTCGAGGACTCGCTTTTTATACCCTGTTTCTTATGGCACAAAGTGTATAGTAAGTTTGTGCAAGCTGAAAATATATGTAACATACAAAAGGAGTCATCGGAAACCCCCCAAAGTTACTTAAAATTCGTATGTGACTTGTGTATGAGGTATCGCCACCACTTTTTTTTTTGTTTAAAGATACAGGTAGGCTTTATTCCTCTCCATGTTCCGACCCTCTGCATAACACACACTCACTTGCGTATGTGGACACACCATTTTTGGACAAATTTTGAATTGTAAACTAAAAACAGCTTTGTTTTTTCTTTCAGTTTTATTTACAATCCGTCCCAAAAACAATCAGTAAATTATATAAAATTAATTAAACAATAACAGGGGAGCAGCTAGTATCCAGTGGGACTAGGTGCTATTACTAAAAATTACTGAATGTAAATTATTAGTCTTTTTATTATTATTGTTATTATTTGGTTTTAACAACCCTACTGGGTCTTTGCCTGATGCACAATTTGCCTCCACACGTCCCTGCTTTGTGCGCGCCTCCTCCGATTGGTAATTCCAAGTGATGTTAGGGCTTCAGTCACTTGATCTCGCCAACGTGTCCGAGGCCGTCCTCTTCTTCGTTGTCGGCCAACTGCCGCGTCGAATACCTACGAGCTGGTTTTTCCTCCTCTATACGTGCGACGTGACCCAGCCAGCGAAGTCGCATGCCACTCATTCGCCTTATCGCGCCAATGTCGCCTTACAGCTCATATAGCTCATCACTCCATCGAATACGGAAGGTACCGTCAACGCAAACAGGTCCGAAGATTTTGAGAAGAATTTTACACTCAAACACCCCAAAAGCAGCTGCATCTGATTGTGTTGTTGTCCAGGCTTCAGCACCATATAGGAGCACTGGATGGATGAGCGTCTTGTAAAGTGTTAACTTCGTATGTCGAGTGAGAGCTCTGCTATTCATTTGCCTACTGAAGTGCAGAGCCAAGGTATATACACTTCTTAGCCGTTTCAAAGCTATAGCTTCCTGCTGCCGTTATTTGTCTTTACGAAATGAAAACATGTTGACAAAAGATCAACGGAAGATTTAAATTAGTTTATGACGTATCCAGGTGTAATTGTGCGAGTTCTAGATTCGTCTGAAATTTGTGTTGCTCCACAAATGAATTCGACATTGCCAGCGGCAAGCACGTTTTTTTACCGTTATTGGCACCGTTTTTTTATCATTCCATTTCTAATTTTATGTTATTTTTAGCCAGTAAAACCACAGTAGAACAGTCGGATTTTCTTGGACGACGAAACCATGATCGTTTCTAATTCAAAACGAAAAAAAAAATGCATTCCAGCTACCACGCACTTCGTCAGATAGAGCAGTATTGGTAGGTTCAGCCAGATCTTTGGCTTCCGATCGTGAAACAAGCGATGACATGAGCGCTTTCCAAACACTAAAATTGCTATTGCATCTGACCTTTAAACAAGAAACACAAGCAAGTTGGGATTTCCATCAAGCATTTATTGATTTATGTATATAACTCTGTATTTCGAGCGACATAATTAATTAGAGGGAAGCCAATCCGCTACGGCTTCAAATTTTGCCATTCCATACGCTGGCATAGGAAGTTCATAGGAAGTTTGAGAAAAACATTGGACTCGGTGTGTCAATTATTTTCTTTATGAACGAATCATTCAGAGATACACGCGTTCTGCTTTGCCAACTTCTTCACGTCATATTATTTACACCGTTTGCTAAATGAAAGAAATGTTCGGACAATCTGCACTGTGGGATCAAACCGGCTAAAGCCGGGTAGTCGCATACACAGAAAAACGTTGTTGTACGGTGCCGTTTCGGTGCAGTTTCGTTGGTAATTCGTTATACGTTTTCGTTGCTGGCAAAGCCTCATGCAACAGAAAAATTTATAACAAATTTCATAATTTTATTTTTTGATAATTTTTGTTAAAGAACAAAGTATGCAATGTTGTTAATTATAAAATTTTAAGCGATATAATGGGAAAAAAATGCGTTTAATGTGATTCACTATATAAAATAAATACTAAGTTTTTTTCTATTATATTGTTAAAAACCTAATAATTAACAATATCGCATACTTTATTTTATGAAAAAATCACCACGACGCACTGTGCCAAGATTTTCATATTTTGGCCAAATTCCTGTCATTACCATAATACTTTTTTAAGAGTGATGAAATTTTGCACACGTGTTCCCAAATGATTGAACTATTTTTCTGGGAAGTTTGAGCCGCCTCCGATTTTTTTGAGATATGGATAATCCATACCAAAATTCGAAAAAATTTAAAAAAACCAAACAATTTTTTTCAACTTAATGAAAAAAAAAAACGGTTAATTGGAATTAGACCATGTTTCACACAGAGGTAGATATGAGCTTCTCATATATTGAATAAATAGCCTATACCCAAAATATTTAATGGTTTTGGATTTTCAGCTTTCCAAGCAAATTACAGAAAGACGACACCACCAATCCATCTGGTTTATACCGGCAATAATTTTTTTTTGCATGCTTTTTAAATTTTAGAAAAAAAAATTCAAAAATCTATATTACATTTTTACGTTTTTTTAGTCAATATTGATAATTTTTACATTTTTTGATTTGCAACATTGTAAGTATGCTATAAAATTTTACAATTGTACATTTTTTGCGGGAAGTGTTGATTTTCTTGTTCTGTCCGAAAAAAAAATGCTGCTCCAAGCGAAACAACGTTCAGCATTAGGAGTTACCCGCCAAGCCATTTCCAAGCGATTGCATGCGTTGGGAATGATTCAAAAGCAAGGAACTTGGGTTCCTTATGATTTGAAACCAAGGGACGTTGAGCGTCGTTTTTTCGCCTGTGAACAACTGCTCCAGCGACAAAGAAGGAAGAGTTTTCTTCATCGCATCGTGACGGGTGATGAAAAATGGATTCATTACAGCAACCCAAAGAGGAAAAAATCTTGGGGACACTGGCTCGGCCGAATATTCACGCTGCGAAGGTTATGCTGTGTATTTGGTGGGACCAGGTCGGTGTTGTTTATTATGAGCTGTTGAAACAAGGCGAAACCATCACTGGGGAACGGTATCGAACTCAATTGATGCGATTGAGCCGAGCACTGCGAGTAAACAGCCACAATACGAGCAGAGGCACGAAAAAGTGATTTTACTGCATGACAACGCTGGGCCTCATGTTGCCAATCCTGTTAAAACCTACTTGGGAACGCTCAAATGGGAAGTCCTATCCCACCCGCCATATTCCCCAGATATTGCGCCGTCCGATTTTTACTTGTTCCGCTCGATGGCACATGGTCTGGCTAATCAGCAGTTCCATGCATATGAAGATATCGGAAAATGGCTTGATTCGTGGATAGCCTCAAAAGACGAACACTTCTACCGTCAAGGTATTCGAACTCTGCCAGAAAGATGGGAAAAAGTTGTAGCTAGCGATGGGCAATACTTTGAATGAGTCATTGATAATCATTTTTTTATAATAAAGTTACATTTTCATCAAAAAAAAACAGCGAGAACTTAGTTGCGCATAATTTACAAAAAAAATGTTCTCCATTTTTTTACCTTAATATGTGTAAAATAATATTAAATTGTCATTTTGTCCAAATTTTGATTTTCATCAGGAGGGCTTTGGGCCAAAATCTGGCCACGCGGGCCCATTGTGCGAAGCAGCAAAATTGTTTTCCTAAGAAAAAGTACGTCAATCACAGAGTGTGACGCCAACAAGTAAATCAACCTGACGACAAGTTGTTTTCAAAGGCGTTTTTCCGGAAGCGCAAGGATTTAAAGGTGAAAAAGACAATGATGACGAATTTTCGAATTCTAAATAATAATAAAATAATTTTAATACATTTTTTTTAATAAACATGAATAAATGTATAAAGCATGCAAACAAAAACCCGGTAGTTGAAATTTTTTTCCGGTAGTCGAGAAAATTCTTATTTTACACCCTGCTTTGAAAAAAATTTGATTGAAATTAATGATGTCATTAACTTATAATACCTTTTTGGCTTTTTGATCTCATTGGCACAAATTCGACGTGTCTCACGTTTTCCCCAATATTTATCCATAAATAATTTATATTTTCTTGAAATACATATCTTCTATGTGGAAAACATTTGTTATTAATTATTTTAATGTGTGGACAAAACAACTATCTTGAAATCGAAATCATCATAGCTTAATACCTAAAATCTAAACACCTTGAGATATATAATAGTCCTATACGTAAGATAATGTAATTTTAACCAAGCAGAAAAGACGCAGACGTTAAAGTCGAATGGGGACAAATTAATTAGGGCATACTAATATGGGGCATACTAATATGGGGGTAGTGGCAAACGACATGCTATATTGTCTGCAAAAAAAAAAAATTGTCATTTGCTTATGGGACTTGCATGTATTCGGTGAAATTTTATTTCAAGCCTTCTGATTCGCCGTTTGCACTAAATTGAAGCATTAATGTGTATGAATAAGGGAGAGAGAGAGATCCGAAAGCGTGCTCACGTATATGCATCCCACATACGAAGCTTGAGTCGATGCAAAGTTGCACCGCAGCCGCAAAAGCGTTGCAAAAATCAACATATTTATGCAAACATTTTATAAAATGTCGCAACGAGTCGCTGGTTTTTATACCCTTTTCCTTATGATATAAAGGGTATAGCAGAGAATGTATGTAACATACGGAAGGAGAAATCGACAATTTATTTTTTGATATCGGGGTTATATTATGTTGCTCCCATAGGGGTGTTTCATAGGACCTCGAAAAACTCTAAAAGTTTTGGTGGATAATTCGCTTGTTATGAAGAAATGAAATCGGCTGTGTTCAAGCTTGAACATGAGACTCTGCCTAATCAGCGATAAGGCCACCTGCCTACAATACTTAAGATAATCATAGTTGAACCCAAACTATTTACGCATAAAGGGGAACCATTGCAACGCACATAAATCGGATATTTTATGACTATTTTTATAAAGCATCCGGCCAGTATATGTGTATGATCGTTTTGGACGAATTGCGCATCAAATGTCATGGACTACACTTCATGTGTGCCTTTCTCCAATATCCGTTGTATTCGCATGATCATAAATTAAACGGTGCACTTGACATGGTTCATGTAAATAATTTTTAAGTACGCTGCTGCTTACAACACAGCTTTTATTATGTAACTTAGAAATAACAACTGAAGAAATTGAATAAAAGCAGAGATCGCTCACTTGAGCGGCGTAGTATTGATTTGATGCGTTAAGCACATATTTAATGTAGCTTATCAACTTTGGCTGTATGTACCTAGCATCATCTAATATTGCTATGTGGACATAACACAACAAAACTTGCCAATGGCAGACAGCGCTAAGTTGCTACAATTAATGTTTTGCTGAAATTCCAGCAACCCCCATATAAAATATAGTTTTTTTTACATTTTTATCTGAAAAATTTGACAACCAAAAAAAGGGCGGTCAACGCCCTTACGATCGTCAAAACTATTTCTCACCGCTACAGACTATCAACAACAACGACGACGAAAATAATGAATGTGATACAGAGCAAATCATCGAAAAGACAATAACAAAACTCAAGTTCCACCAAGCACCGTTTTAAAATGGTCCCAACAAAATTTACATGATATGTGCAAAGAGCTAAACATTTCCAATTATAATATTCAAAAAATTTAAATTCACCTGAAATTTAACTGTGCCCTCAAAGCCGACTACGACAAAGCTTGCAATTACCTAATTTCTAGGTTTCAATTTTACTCATACGGTTCTAAAAATAAGATTCCATATAAAGCTCTGCTAATTGGGCTTGACAAAATGGACACTAGCCTTATTAAGTCCAAGCTCATCCAAATGGGCCTAAAATACACAGATGTCAAATTGGTTAAACATAAACGGCAAAACAATACCAATTTTATACTTTGGTCTTTTTGATCTACTTTGAACACGAATCCATTTCTCTAAGCAGCCTAAAGATAAACTACACTGTTATTGATTTTGTTAAGGTCAAGTGGGACTACCAGAAACAAAAATCAAACAAAATTTCTCAATGCTACAACTGCCAAGTGTTTCGTTATGGTTCCAGTCGTTGTGCAGTCAAAACATAATGTGCCAAGTGTGCAGGCAACCATAAGACCGAAATTTGCAACGAGGCTGTGTTTAAATGTGCCAACTGCAATGGACCGCACACGGCCCTACCCTCAGCACTATTTTATTTAACAGGCGAAAGTCAACGGAAACTCGAATAGTGCCATCTTTCTTTTTAACCAAAACAATGCGGCTTGCGTAATTTGAAGATGATTTTCGAATGATGCCGGCTTTCAACCATTAGTCAAACTGCTGCTTAACTGCTCCTTTTTCTCCGGCTGCAATACGGCTTGGTGCCTGCCGGCATGGTAACATGCCGGCGTCAGGCACAATCTTCAGCGGGACTGAACTTTCAGCTACATCTACGGCTGGCTTGTAAGTGTTAATCATACTTTGAATGACGTTTTTGAGCTGCGGGGCTATATCAGCATCAGTATTTTTTTCAACAATATGAAAAATACTTATCTGAATTGTTTCCTTAGTTTCTTCTCCCGGGGAGAAAACTTTTAACCAGCTTCCGCTCGCTGACTCATCGTTAAACTTGCTGGTAAAATCATAACCGAGCAACACATCACATCCAATAGCATAGTCAGCAACAACCGATAAATTCTGAGAAACCGGCGCACACTGGTTGCTGCCATAGGCCAAAAATAAAAAAATTAAAGTTAGCTTATTTATTTCTTAGAATAACAAGGTCTTAAAAGGTGTAATTGGTTTTGTTTTGCTCCACACGTACTTTCAAAGAATAGCTCCAAAAGAGAGACCACATAACTAGCTGCCAACCGTCGCCGCAAACATCGCGATTACAAAGTGCCAATTAAATTAAAAATATCAATAGAAATATATTGTCAAATTGTTTGAATCAAAATGAATTTCATAGTTGAAGGTATTACCTTTGATTTAATATCAAATGAATGCAATTTACATGCTGTGTGTGTTTAATAAAATTAATGTTCTCCCGGTGTCATTGTAAGTGTTCAATAGTCCAAATAATTATTTTTCAGGTAAGGGTTTAGTTGTGTTCCCCCCAAGACCCTCCAATGATTTTTTTTTTATTATATTTAGTGAATGTTGTAAGATTGATAACTATTAACATCAGCTGCTTAAATTTGCTTATGTTTGTGTAATCTTCTTTTAACCAACGCTGCCTCTTTGTTTTTGTGAGCGCTTTTTGAGTGGAACTGTACATTTTTTATTGTTGTTTTCTTCGTTGAGCTTGGTCTGATCTACTGTTTTGTTATGTATGTAATGAATTGTGTTTTAGTTTGTTTTTGCTTTTTCTTCACTATTCATATTTTTTAATTTCTTACCCTGTGCATTTTTTTGCAATAGGAACATCTTTTCAGTGTCAACTTTCTCGCCAATATATTTTAGATATTTGGTGCTCTGACAAAGGTTCAAAAACTGAAAAATCTAGGAACGCTTACGATTTAATTAAGGCTAAAATTGAAAATAATGGTTACTCATGCAATGAAAATCAATTATTAAATCGCCTAAATTATAATATAAAAAAAATATCTGAGTTTTGGAAGAAATGTTCCCGCTCAAAGCCAAGAGTCCTTCAGACAAACTCTGATTGGTTTGGGGAAAATGAGTTGATTTCCTTAATTTTGTCAACATCAGCATCTAGATCAACTAATGATAGAGGTCGTCCTAGAATAAGCTATGCAGATTGTTCTAGAAGATCAAAGCGGCGTCGAATTGCAGAACTATCGGAAATTGATGAGTCTGCAGCAAATGATTTACGTTTTGCTAGCCAACAACAGGAGACATCGATTTTGCAAGCAAAGCCTACTGCTGTTATAGCTCTTATAACTGATGCTAACTTAACAAAGCATCAGTATATGTTAATAAGGAGCTTTGTAAACTCAAATATTCAGGCCGACTTTTTGCCTTCCTATGAAAACATTTTAAAAGAGAAAGCAAAAAGTTACCCTGACAATATAACTATAACTGAGTCTAGTGCCGAAGTGGAACTTCAAAGCTTGTTGAATCATACAGCTACACGTATTATAGAGTTACAGAACGAAGTTATTGATGAAATTGATGATGAGCTAACATTATCGTATTAACGTTGAAAAATTTAGAGTTTACGCGCTGGACACTGCCCTTGAATTAACTAAAGAATATTCTTGGTATTACCTACCAGCTACAGTGCATAAAATATTAATACACGCTCCTGATGTAATAGAAAACGCGTTAGTGTCAATTGGAGAGCTCTCTGAAGAAGCTGCTGAGTCCAGAAATAAAGACATAAAAAAGTTCAGAAATCAGCATACACGCAAAGCTTCTCGAATTTTAACAAATACCGATTTGCTGAACAGGTTACTGTTGAGTTCTGATCCTTTTATATCAGGCCAAAGAAAATTAATAAGCAAGAACAAATCAATTTTGCTTAAATCAGTTTTTGATTTGTTAGAATAATTTTGTTTACATTTTAGTATTATTGTAATATGTTTATCTTTTTTGAATATTATTAGTATAATTATTATGTTTATTTTATAAATAGGTACTTAGTTACTTTATAAATTTAAAATGACTTCAATTTCTTTTATTTCATTGTGTTAAATGGTCGACTGTTTGGGCGGAAGGAGGGAACGAAGGAAGGCGGTAGGGGTCGTTAACCACGCCTTTTTCGTAAATATTGTATTTTTACATTGTTATATAGTCACACAAAAATTTTCAAGCCGATATCTTAACGGGAAGTATTTTTGGCCACCATCTCCATACAACAGCAACCACTGTGCAGCGCGCCGTCGACTACGACATCTGCCACAAAAAATCCCAAAGTGAAAGTTTTTGTGCCGCCTAATCCTTTCAGCACCTTCGTGGGTTTCTCCAACACGACGACTATTTTCACGAAAAATAACGGAAAGAGCCCCTCAATCGATTCTCGAGTAGGGCCATAAAACTCGCACACTGTGTATATGTATTTTGTTTTTGTAATATTCTGCGAGTCGAGCGATGGCACACACTGTGTGTATTTTGTTTTTGTAAGCTCGGTGCGTCGCCAGCGATCGTAATAAAAACTACCGTTATGGTGCCCAAGCATCCTCGAGTAGGACCATAAAAGCGCACACTTAGTGTATTTTGTTTTTGTAAAACTCTCGGCTTTTTGCGTGTGCGTCTGGCTGGCGCCACTTGCAAGAAATAACGGAAAGAGCACTCGGAGAAAAAAGAGCCAAGGCGTGCCCACCGCTGGTATTATCAGCTCCTGTGTCCACTAAAGCGTCCATCACTACGTTGTTTATATTCAGCGTTTTGAGACGTTTGGCATCTTAAACAATATTAACTGCTGCACCGGGGCTCACTCTTACTACATCGGAAACACTTTACAATCTCTTCGCAAGTGCCCTGAAGATCCACAGTTGAAGCAATGCTGCTTTTTTTCATGTTTGTTCTGCCAGCTTTTGTTGGAACTGCTGCTAGGTTTTCAACAAAATATTTCATCGCTGCAATTACTGCTCTCAGTCACGTTTTCCTACACCTCATACTTTGTCTTTAAATCTTTGTACGACGAGCAGTTGAATAAACTGCATTTAAAATCGTTTTTCATCTTCAGGCCACTCACTATATATCTTATGACAGAACCTGTGTCGATCACGCCTCGCGCCGCAATACGCTTCATTTGCAGCATATATTCGTGAAAGCTCTCATCTTTTTCTTTAATACGGGCACTTAATTGCTTGTGTATTTCAGCACTGCAAACATTTTCGCTAGTAAATTCCTCTGTAACCAGACGACGTAGCTCACTATATTCGAATACTGCTGTTGATTCTAAGAATAATTGTGCTGTGCGCGTCATTTTAGCTCGAGCCTAGACGTATTTCTGTTTATCAGTATTCACCTCAAAGTTCTCGAGCCCCTTTGTACTTTGGATCGCTATTTTTACTGTTTCCAATTTACCGCTTGTAGTTGGTCGTTCGTCTCTTTCATTTTGCGATTCCGTTTTTTCTTCTGCACACTTCTCACTTAATTGCGGCTGTTTATTCCCACTCATCTTAGAGCTTGGTTGTCGGCAGCTGCTTGCTTTTTCTCAAATATGCGCTCATATAACGGTTCTGAGTTTTTGTTCTCTCGACACACACGCGTTGTATCGTACGATTTTGAGTGTTTTTTTATATAGCTACATAAAAACTGCGTTTTTCTTGCGAAATGTCTTCAATATATGTTATTAAAAATTATAATACACACTGTGTTTTGTTTGGATAAATAAAGTAATATTCACTAGACGAGCCCCCAAATGTGATATTAGGGTTGCTAATATCTTTGTTTTATTATTATTTGGTGATGATATAATGATGATTATATCGTTAATGTTATAAAAATGCAATATAAAATGTTTAAATGTGACGGATTTAAATTGAACGGCTTTATATCAACGGCTTTAAATCATTTGGTCGAAGCGGCTTTATAATGACGACCTTTCAACGCGGCTGTATGTTATAGACCAGGGGTGCGCAAAGGCTGCTTAGGGAAGAGCAATAACCAATACATATGAAAGAAAAACACTAAAAAATCTAAAGCGAACCGTTTTTTCATGCTATTATGTGCACTGAAAAATATAGTATATACTCTTATAAATGTTTCTATCTTCGTTGTAAATATTTTTTTGCAAGCAATACCTTAACACTCATATTTAACACGTGGTGCACAAAAATTTGTCTGCGATCAACCCCATACCCTTTTTTGTAAGTGCCAGAGTTCAGAGAGCACAAACGAGAAACAACAAAATTGTAATGAAAATCAGTGGGCCAACAACAAATATACGCAAGGACTGTTTTTGTGCTCATGAGCTCAGTGAGCGAAGAGAGTAAGAGAGAGCTCGCGAAATTGTTTTTGTAATTTTCATTAGCATTAAGTTATATACACTTAGGTCCGTGCATGTACATGCGCATTGCTGTCTATGCCTAAGAGCCATTACAAAAACAAAAAGAGCCAGATGAGCTATGGGCCTGGGCACCCCTGTTATAGACTCTGCTTTGCTTGCTAACAGCTTTCTCATTACAATGCTCCCTGCCATTTAACAGCGCCTGCTGATCCTCTGTGGTTAACATCCCTTCTTACATGTATGAAAAATGGCAATCATCTCTGACTTTGTTGTTTCATTTCCTATATCATTAACTGAAAAACGTACACGATCAGCACACAAAAGAATACAAGCGAATGTACAATATGTACCTTTAGAGTAAAATTCCTGGGCTAATTTAACTTTTCGGTTTTATTCTGCCCACCCGCGCAATTCAGCTCCAACTATTTTTTGCGCACTCTGGTTTGTATATCGTTACACATCTTTGTGTTTAAATTGTCTTTGACTATACCACGCTCTCACACAATATATTTCGATGTTTCATTGTGGATATTATACGTATAACCAGACAAAATCCAAAAATACAACAAAATGAAAGGGCTGCAGTAAAGTGTCGTTGGCACCCCAGCATATATTTAAAATATCAAAAAATTCATAAAATGTCAATTTTTGTGTTTACTGTTCTTTCTGTATCTCGAAAAATGCGCCTCAACAAAAAGATGGTATATAAAATCAAAAATATTTTTAAAAACTTATTTGGAGTTTCGTATTAATAAATGTTGCCTATTAATAAATGTTGTCTTAGCAAATCACTTTTCACCAATACAGTCTACATCAATTAGAGCAATCAGTATATTGGCTTGTGAAGCTTGATTTGGGCAGAGTATCTACGAAGAGCGGTAGGTACGCCGTCTGTAAAGATTTACGCAGGTGCACGAAATTATATTTAACCGCCCGTCTTCATAGGAGACAAATTTTTTTCAGTTAATAAGTTGTGTTGTCGAAATTGATTTAAAAAGTTTCATATTTCTATGAATCATTTATAGAAATACTAGGGGGCTCTGCCCCATGCGTGCTTCGCACGGCAACCCCCATGCGGTCTTCTTTATTCAATTTAGATCATGCAGACCATAATGTTTCCGTAATCTTTAAACCATTGTCATGCTACAGTCGGTACTGGCTGACTTTAGAGTACTCTAGGACAGCAGCGACCTGTATGCTGCTCTGATTCGCAACCGGAATAGGAACGTTGACAATGTCTCCTTTGATACTGTTCTGTTTTAATTTTTTTTCGTTATCTTGTTGGGTTTGGTCGTCTGTTCTTTCTGGATTATGCATTATAGCGTAGCCGTGCCCTGGGCACTCATTTTGTGGCGGTCAGAATAATCGTGATCAACGAAAGAGAGTTAGAGAGAAATGAAATTTACTCTCCGCAAAAATTGGAAGCGCGGCTAGTGTGTCATATGTCATACGCTGAAAAGTATGACATATCAAAAGTTTTGGCAAACCCACTTTTTCTTTCATGCAACACAATCCAGGTGTTTCATTTTTGAATTCAAATTAAAAATTCACCACAATGCACAAAAATAATATTCATTGCTCCAATGTCGACGGATCCATGCAAACTGTAGTCATCTCCACTACTATAATGGAAAGCAATATTGAGTAGCTTTGTTCTTCCAGTAACTGGACGCTGAATTTCATTTTCGCGTCATTGCTTTCATCTCGTTCATCTCTTCGTGAACGATTAGAACGTGACCTTGCTGAATGTTCCCTTTCAACGTTTAAACGACGATCCCGGTCTTCAACAGACTTCACTGATATAGATGCTCTATTGCTCCGTCTTCTCGGCATTATAAAAAAAAAATAACATTCTGAATAACATTCTGATGGGCCACGGGTATTTCCGCAAATACCTGCACCGAATAGGAAAGTGTGGGAATGCACGCTGCATATACGACGATTCTGAGGTTGATGATGTAGAACACACTGTTTTTGCGTGTCAACATTGGCGAGCATTGCGAGATAAACTGATAGAAGCTGTTGGTCCTCTTACAGTAGACAACGTCACTGTTAAGATGCTAGAAAGCGAAGAGGTCGAAAAAGATAGACTTACATATTGACGGTGCAAGCAATAACTCGGCTTAATAGGCCATAACAGTCAGGGGGACTCCATGGCACGAGTCACGAGCTTGACATACCCGTTTTCCAGATTGACAAGTATCGAGAAACTCCAGCATCTACGATCGTGCTTACAAGGCCAAGCCTTGGATGCAATTCGGGCGCTGGAGATTTCTAATGAAAATTATAAAATCGCCCTAGATATGCTTAATAAAAGATTTAACAACAAGCGACTTGATTTTCAGGCACACCTCAGCGATATCCTTGGGCTCAAGAGAGTGGATGCTTCATCGGCAATGAAACTTCGAGAATTCTCGGACACTCTAAATGCGCACATGCGCGCGCTTCAGACAATGGGTACATTGGAGCAGATTGCTGGATGCATGATTATATACATGCTTCTACAAAAATTTAATAGCAATACACAGGTGAAATGGAAAGAGCAGACTTCAAGTGACAAAATTCCAACGTCTGAGCAATTTTTAACATTTTTGGAGACTCGCTGTCAAAGGCTCGAAAACATGGAGCATGCTACGGCCACATACGCGCCTAGCAACAAGGTGGGAAAAAACAGCAAAAATATACATTTAAATAGTTCGTTTGTTGCCACTAAATCTTCTGTCTCTAGATGTAATTTTTGCAAGAATTCTGAGCATGTTATATACAGCCCAAAGAAGCCAAAAAGTGGAGCCATCAAGCTACCAAGTGCAATTCCGGCTCATGCCGTATTTGTGAAGCCAAGCACCACTCATTGTTGCACATCCACCAGTCCCATTCGCTGCCTGATTAAAACACACAGCACTCATCGCCATCCATGCCGCAGCCTATCGCACCATCATCATCCACATCAAGCTTTCTTGTGGCCCAGGATCATCGCAGTGATGAAGTGCTTCTAGCTACGGCAGCTATTTTGGTAAAGGATGTCGGGCACTCCTGGACTCAGGATCCCAGCTGCACTTAATTACTGCTCGCTTAGCACATCAATTGAAATTAAAGAAAACCAAGTCATCTGCTTCTGTAACAGGTCTTGGTAACCAAAACTTTGCAACCAATGGTTTTACTGTCTGCCTTATTGCAAAGTCCAAAAATTCTGACTATGATGCAAATATAACAGCATTGGTTGCTCCTAACATCACAGACCTCCAGCCCTCTTTTGAATTTGAAACTACACTTTGGGAAATACCCTCAAATATTCGGCTTGCAGACCCAGCGTTTTAAAAGCCTCAGCGCATCGACCTGCTTATAGGTGCAAGTTTATTTTATGACCTTTTATGCGCCAAATCAAGTTGGCAGAGGAACTACCATCGCTGCAAAAAACACGATTTGGATGGATAGTGTGTGGAGGAGAAAAACAGTCACAAAAAACGTCTTTGCTTGCTGCGTAACCTTCGTTGGAAATTGAGCAGAATAAGCAAAACCACATCGAAGAATTATTGGAGCGCTTCTGGGAAATTGAAAGCTGAACACAACTCCCAGTCAAGGCTTCAAAAGAGGAAATCGACTTGAAAAACACTTTTCAACTGACTTTTCACGCTTGTCATCTGGTCAATTTTCAGTTAGATTGCCTGTCAAGCGAAATTTGGATCTCTTGGGTGATTGTTATACTCAAGCATATCGACGTTTTCTTTATTTGGAACGTAATCTTGAACGTCGTCCACAGCTAAAAACTCAGCCTTCATCAAAGAATACCTCGAATAAAATCATATGTCTTTGGTAGGCCCTGAGTCACTGAGTCTTTGTTGCTATTTTTTACCGTTCTGAAGGAGATAGCTCAACTGCAAATACTTTCTGGTCAATTCTACTGCTGGTCAGATTCCTCAACGGTCTTATCTTGGATTCGCAGCGAACCAGCCAGATTTAACGTATTCGTCTCACATCGAGTTTCTAACATACAGGAGCTGACAGTCAACATGGAATGGCGCTATGCTCCAACAGCATTAAACCCTGAAGACATTCAGTCCAGAGGCGCGTTGCCAGATGAGCTAGCGAAATCACACTTACGGTCTCACGGGTTATTGTTTCTATGCGAGAGCAAAGATGTATGGCCAAAATCCTGCCTGCCAGAAAATATATTACCAGAGCTTCGTAGATGAGTGCTTGTTGCAGTTTGTCCATTCGTCGATGTCTCCACTAGCTGCAAATTCGTTAGCGAAACTACAGCGTGTTTTTGGATACGCATTCAAATTTATTCAACGCATCAAATCCCCTGGATAAACCGTGGCTGACATCCTTGTTGGCACACAAATACTATTGCGTTCAATACAACGAGCGCACTTATGGAGTGACTTCAAGATCCTTTTAGGTCGCAAGCAAGTACCAGCTTCAAGCTCGTTGGTTTCGCTTGCTCCATTAATAAACGAATTCGAACTTCTACGCGTTGGCGGAAGGCTCCAGAATTCATTCCTGAATTTCAACGCCCATCATCCAATCATCTTGCCAAAACGTCATCTTGTTACTGTTGCTACGACAACACAAACCTACAACGCCACCACTGACCAAATCGATTGGCGTTTCATTCCTCCTCGTTCGCCGCATTTTGGTGGTCTTTGGGAGGCAGCAGTTAAAACTACAAAATATAATTTTTACCGCTCCACTGCCAACGTCGTTCTAACTCTTGATGAATTGCGCACTCTTGTTTGTCATATCACTGCAATCATAAACTCACGCCCACTATTTCCCATTATAGAGCATCCAGATGATCTATCTTCGTTTGCCGAACCTGATGTAAGCCATTTAAACTTCAATCGCCTCGACCGTTGGCAACGAGTCAGTTACATACAACAGACCTTTTGGCTCGCTGGCGACAGGAGTATTTAACGTTTCTGCAACAGAGGACGAAATAGCGAGCTTCCAAACCTGGCATCAGCGTCGGTGACGAAGTTCTTCTAAAGGACGAGAACTTGCCGCCACTTAAGTGGCCACTAGCCAGGGTACAGGACCTTATTGTCGGAGGAGATGGCATCGCCAGAGTGGCTGCACTAAAAACAGCTACCGGCATCACTACAAGGGCTATAGCCAAGCTGTGTCTAGCGCCAAAAAAGGATAATGGAAGGCAGCAATTTCCAATATAAAAAAACAGCAAAAATATACATTTAAATAGTTCGTTTGTTGCCACTAAATCTTCTGTCTCTAGATGTAATTTTTGCAAGAATTCTGAGCATGTTATATACAGCCCAAAGAAGCCAAAAAGTGGAGCTGTGCCTCAATTGCCTTAGAAAAGGCCATCAAGCTACCAAGTGCAATTCCGGCTCATGCCGTACTTGTGAAGCCAAGCACCACTCATTGTTGCACATCCACCAGTCCCATTCGCTGCCTGATTAAAACACACAGCACTCATCGCCATCCATGCCGCAGCCTATCGCACCATCATCATCCACATCAAGCTATCTTGTGGCCCAGGATCATCGCAGTGATGAAGTGCTTCTAGCTACGGCAGCTATTTTGGTAAAGGATGTCGGGCACTCCTGGACTCAGGATCCCAGCTGCACTTAATTACTGCTCGCTTAGCACATCAATTGAAATTAAAGAAAACCAAGTCATCTGCTTCTGTAACAGGTCTTGGTAACCAAAACTTTGCAACCAATGGTTTTACTGTCTGCCTTATTGCAAAGTCCAAAAATTCTGACTATGATGCAAATATAACAGCATTGGTTGCTCCTAACATCACAGACCTCCAGCCCTCTTTTGAATTTGAAACTACACTTTGGGAAATACCCTCAAATATTCGGCTTGCAGACCCAGCGTTTTAAAAGCCTCAGCGCATCGACCTGCTTATAGGTGCAAGTTTATTTTATGACCTTTTATGCGCCAAATCAAGTTGGCAGAGGAACTACCATCGCTGCAAAAAACACGATTTGGATGGATAGTGTGTGGAGGAGAAAAACAGTCACAAAAAACGTCTTTGCTTGCTGCGTAACCTTCGTTGGAAATTGAGCAGAATAAGCAAAACCACATCGAAGAATTATTGGAGCGCTTCTGGGAAATTGAAAGCTGAACACAACTCCCAGTCAAGGCTTCAAAAGAGGAAATCGACTTGAAAAACACTTTTCAACTGACTTTTCACGCTTGTCATCTGGTCAATTTTCAGTTAGATTGCCTGTCAAGCGAAATTTGGATCTCTTGGGTGATTGTTATACTCAAGCATATCGACGTTTTCTTTATTTGGAACGTAATCTTGAACGTCGTCCACAGCTAAAAACTCAGCCTTCATCAAAGAATACCTCGAATAAAATCATATGTCTTTGGTAGGCCCTGAGTCACTGAGTCTTTGTTGCTATTTTTTACCGTTCTGAAGGAGATAGCTCAACTGCAAATACTTTCTGGTCAATTCTACTGCTGGTCAGATTCCTCAACGGTCTTATCTTGGATTCGCAGCGAACCAGCCAGATTTAACGTATTCGTCTCACATCGAGTTTCTAACATACAGGAGCTGACAGTCAACATGGAATGGCGCTATGCTCCAACAGCATTAAACCCTGAAGACATTCAGTCCAGAGGCGCGTTGCCAGATGAGCTAGCGAAATCACACTTACGGTCTCACGTGTTATTGTTTCTATGCGAGAGCAAAGATGTATGGCCAAAATCCTGCCTGCCAGAAAATATATTACCAGAGCTTCGTAGATGAGTGCTTGTTGCAGTTTGTCCATTCGTCGATGTCTCCACTAGCTGCAAATTCGTTAGCGAAACTACAGCGTGTTTTTGGATACGCATTCAAATTTATTCAACGCATCAAATCCCCTGGATAAACCGTGGCTGACATCCTTGTTGGCACACAAATACTATTGCGTTCAATACAACGAGCGCACTTATGGAGTGACTTCAAGATCCTTTTAGGTCGCAAGCAAGTACCAGCTTCAAGCTCGTTGGTTTCGCTTGCTCCATTAATAAACGAATTCGAACTTCTACGCGTTGGCGGAAGGCTCCAGAATTCATTCCTGAATTTCAACGCCCATCATCCAATCATCTTGCCAAAACGTCATCTTGTTACTGTTGCTACGACAACACAAACCTACAACGCCACCACTGACCAAATCGATTGGCGTTTCATTCCTCCTCGTTCGCCGCATTTTGGTGGTCTTTGGGAGGCAGCAGTTAAAACTACAAAATATAATTTTTACCGCTCCACTGCCAACGTCGTTCTAACTCTTGATGAATTGCGCACTCTTGTTTGTCATATCACTGCAATCATAAACTCACGCCCACTATTTCCCATTATAGAGCATCCAGATGATCTATCTTCGTTTGCCGAACCTGATGTAAGCCATTTAAACTTCAATCGCCTCGACCGTTGGCAACGAGTCAGTTACATACAACAGACCTTTTGGCTCGCTGGCGACAGGAGTATTTAACGTTTCTGCAACAGAGGACGAAATAGCGAGCTTCCAAACCTGGCATCAGCGTCGGTGACGAAGTTCTTCTAAAGGACGAGAACTTGCCGCCACTTAAGTGGCCACTAGCCAGGGTACAGGACCTTATTGTCGGAGGAGATGGCATCGCCAGAGTGGCTGCACTAAAAACAGCTACCGGCGTCACTACAAGGGCTATAGCCAAGCTGTGTCTACCGCCAAAAAAGGATAATGGAAGGCAGCAATTTCCAACGGGGGGAGTATGTTCGGCTATGCGTCGAACCCAAGGAGCAGAAATATTTCCCGGCCAATGTCAAATCATAAATATGTAAATCGCTCTGCGCAGCGATAATAAAAGTTACTTTGTAAAGAGTCAATGCTAATCAATTAATCTCAATTTATATTTATCTCATTTGTCGCTTGCCACCTGTTGCTTTGTCTTAAGCTAAGTTTTGTTCTCACTGTATGCCCGGTGCATTTAGTTCGAGCCAGCTCAATCTCGCCCAGCGCGTATCAATCGGCCTTACGAACGCTGAGCCGCCGAAATATTTAATAGAAAAATAAACATTGTTAATAGTTTAAATTAAAACGCATCGTTTAATTTTTACGGCCAACGAAAAAGCTCGTTGGTTCAACACGAGCTTTAAAAAGAAAAGCATAAGAAAAAAAGCGATGCCTGGACGCTGGCTATGAAAAACTGCCGAGAAACGACACATAGGGACCGTACCTTGAAGTACCGCTGTTCCAGAGTAGAGTAGGTCCAAAAAAAGGGGTGGAGATTTAGCTCGTGCAAGTCGGGCTTCCACTTTCGGGACGCTGTTAGTGGATGCGTAAAAGCATTTGCTCCACCTCTTGAAAAAAAAGGCCCAAAACGTTAAATTTTCTCTACTCAAATGTGTATTCGTGAGATTTTGAGGTCGAGAAATCCAAATTTCATATTTATTTGTATTTTTTAGAGTCGCCAGAGGGCGTTATTGTGCTTCTTTTTTTTTCCCCCCCGTGTGTTGTTTTGCAAAATTTGCTTCTTTTTTTCGAAAAACCTGAAGAATAAAAAGACCTTTAATTTAAAGTGGTTCGGATAAAATCTATAGACGAATTGTCAACTTACAAAAATTAAAATATTTTTGACTCTACTCTTTTATATATATACATTTGTTCTTTAAATGAGTCCAAAATTTTTCCAATTCTAATGATTGTAAATGGTTTTGTACGTAATTTTGTATAAAACGACTGGATCTTAAGTATAATTTCGTGCACCTGCATAAATCTTTCTAGACGCCGTACAGCACTTTAAACATACTTTGACCAACAAAAGCTTCACAAAGAAATCTACCAATTGCCCTAATTGATATTGACTATATTGGTGAAAACTGATTTGCTAAGATTAATGGAACATTTATTAACACGAAACTCCTAATCAACTTTCAGATATTTTGCTTTTTTCGAGACAGGAGAACTAAACACCAAAATTTACATTTTTGATGTTTTTCTTTTTGGTTAAATATGTTAGCCGATCCAATTGCGATCTAGTACAGAAAGGCAGACAAGTTTCGTCTTTCACAAAACTTGATACTAAAATGTCATAATAAGGCAATTCAAAGATACTTTTAAAACTTCAAACTTTTTTGGCTCGAAAATTCATTCAAAATGACTTTTTAAAATGACTGGTATGTTTGAGGTACATACTATCAAAGAACTCACTTACCTGATTGATGTCACAACAAAAGTTTCTTTGTCCATTTTCTAGGAGATAACTGCATCTTTCTCTTAATAGTTCCACTCCATCTTGTGGCATTAATTTTGGTGTACCATTATAGAAGCAGTATTGATTATGGTTGAAAGCGTCGATATTGCAAACGCCAAACCATATACAATCCTGGAATAAGAACAAGTGACGTTACTCCAAGTATCACAATGTTTAAGTCATAGTTTAAAATTAATTTTTTGGTGGATATGTGAAATTTCAGCAGGATGTCTTGCCGTAAATCGTCAGTTTTAAATGTTAAACTAGCCACGGCAAAATATCCTGCTCAATTTGAAGAGAATATAACAATCGGGCATTTCATTAATTTCGAAAAGCAGGTAAGGATTAAAGGGACGCTTAAATCTGAGTTTTATCCCAAAAAAAAAAAACTAAAAACATTTGAAAAAAAATGTGATAGTCAGTACCTTTTTACTCGAAAAAAATTTTATTTTCACATAGTCATTCGAAGAACTTTCAAATTAAAAAAAACATTTTTATTGGTGCAGAACGATATTTATAACTATAAGTTCGGAAAATTTAGACTGATTTTGATAAAAATCGAAAGTTACGTCAAAGTCCTGAAAACACGGTAAATCATTTGTAGGGGGCGGGGGTGTCGCAACGATAAAAGTTAAATGTGGATTTGTTCATTAGGGCCACATGAATATACTTACAAAAATTTGTGATTCTAGGCAATTTTTTACCATAATTACGTATAGTCAAAGATTGATGCAGTTTATTGGCAAAGAGGGGTGAAATTATTTGTGAAAAATTTTATAAGGCCTTCTAAGACAATGAGCTTTTAATAATGTCACACCCAAGACGCACTGTAAGAACTTAGTGTGGAAACTCGGTTGATAGCCTCATTGTACATATGCTTTAATGCAGTCATTCAGGCATCTCTGGGAACTTCCTGTATCGAATGATTCGTTATCAGAGGTACGCCTCAAGGGGGAGTTCTCCTCCCCTTCCTCTGGAACGTTGCCATAAACGGATTTCTGTGCACCCTGGAGGGTAGCGTATGCAAAATAACTTCGTACGCCGATGACGTAGCAGTTGTTTTCTCGGGTAAATGTAGGATTGATGTTTATCTTGAGTTTATTTAATATAGTTTAGTGTGTACAACAGTGTCTAAAAGTTAGTGTGACTTCAACAGATTTAGCGACCTTAACTACTTTAACGACTTTTACAACTTCGCTCGACTGCTATTGACTACCGCTTTAACAACTTATTCGCTCGACTGCTCTTTTACTGCTCTACGCTATCGGCTGCTGACTGCTGCTTCTTCTTCTCTGTCATCCGTGCTGCCAACTCCTGCTAAACCTCTTTACATAAATACCCCCCAAACTCACAGCGAGCGTATAACCGACGCACAGTGGCACGGAAGCCGAAAAAGCGTTGCAAAAATCATATTTTCTAAACTAATAGACACATTTTAATGAAATAAATTGTGGTTGAAAGATAAATGTTCAGGCTTTAAAACAAGTTCTTATATATGGTGTGACGATATCTGAAAGCTGCGCAATATGTTGTGGAAGTTGCATTTTGTTGCCTTTGCAGTATTTACCATTGAAAAATATGTACATATTTCTTTCATATTTTCTAAGCCAATTGAGATATTTTTATGAATCAAATTTAAATTGAGAGAAAAATGTTCAGGCTTTCGTGACACCATACCTGAGAGCTGGGCAATATGTTGTGGAAGTTGGATTTTGTTGCCTGTGCAACACTTGCCATTGAAAAATATGTACCTAAATATTTTGTTGTTCATTTATAAAGAAATTTTGCTGATCAATTTTTTTGTTCATAATTTTATATTTCAGTCAATAAATTTAAAATTAAAGAAATCGTCTTAAATTTTGCTTTTCCTGATATTTTGTTTTTCTTTGTCTGGTGTTGTCTTCAAAGGATTCGTTAACTTGCGGAAAAGTGTATGCAAGCTTCAAAATGAACTCCATGTATCTAATTCTGGCATGCAATGGTGAAATACCAAATACCAAATTCCAGATTTCCCTCTTCAATTAAGAAATTATCCAAATTTTTGATATATTCAGGCAAATATATACAAGGTTTAATCCTAAATTCACAAAACACGTAACATGTAAAAATGTAGTTACATTAAATGTTTTTTTAGTTGGTACCTAACATTATAAAGGAAAAGGTTACATCCCTATCCATATGTTTTCGGTTCAAACATTTAAAGAATTTGCATTTGTCTTAATAATAATTAATCTTGCTTTTTTGAAATGCCACAGGTAGGTGCTTTTTTATTGTCAAGTGAAAATATAAGCAAACATCTCTTAATTTAGTGGAACTGCGTGTTCTTCATCTTCTTCTACCTGCGGTAGCATTTTTTTGAGTTGGGTTTCTGCATTTCTAGTGGCCTCACAGCCACAGCTGGATTAAGGCGGAGACAAAACTTATAGAGTAGGTAAATAAATTGATAACAAACGTATTTATGTTAAAACAAAAGTATATAATACAAAATATGGTCCAAATATAATGGTTCAGGTAAACGGAAGTATTGAAAAAACCAGAAAAGATACGAAGTCATTTTTTTCTCTTTAATGTTTAAATTTCATATACCTTTTCATAGAACCCAAGAAAATGGGGATTGGTCGCGTAGTTTTTTATAAAACGATCTTAAAAATTCTGATTTTTTTCAAAGTTGAAAATATGCTACACTTTGAGCGGCTGTAGCAACTAAACTATTTATCCCAATCGAATAAAATTTTAATTTTCTTGATCCCTTTTGCCTGGGTGGCAAAATCTCCCACTGAACCCTCCCCGAGGGTGCTGCCCGGTAATAGGTGCCACAGTTTTCAGTCTATTTTTATAGACAGAAGGCACCTAGCTAAGGTATAAATGCAAAATGGTGTGTTCGCTACTCTTCAATAGTACAGCATATCAGATTGCATTTTTATCATGGTGGTGAGTGAAAGGGGCTGGATCAAGGTGTTATGCGACCCGTGCCGATGATCAGCCTGGCTGGGCGAACGTGAGCTTACGGATACCTGGCGCCCTCCGTAATATTTAGCCTTACCTGCGTACCAGGAGCTATG
Source organism: Chymomyza costata (assembly GCA_018150985.1). Lineage (NCBI taxonomy): Eukaryota > Metazoa > Arthropoda > Insecta > Diptera > Drosophilidae > Chymomyza > Chymomyza costata. Next base: position 6,404,004 of record JAECWU010000003.1, on the reverse strand, counting down.
CGCAGGCGGACATCATCTCTCCTACACTCGTGGGACCAAAAATGAAACACAACTTACAACAAAAAAGAAATATTTTCAAGGAGACCAGCTCCTCCTCAACACAGCTGGAAAAACCTACAACAGAGGCATCAACTTCTGCCTCCACGTCTGCCTCCACGATGGCTCCTACGAGTCAAAGTGGTGCGACACTTAGTAGCGCCCCTGCTATACATACGGCCAAGCCGGTGTCTAGCACTACGACTACCTCCAAGGCAACCGGAGCCAGTGTTGATATTAGTCAGCGTACTGCGACTATACAGCATGGTGGTGACGGTGCTGCCAAGGAGGATGCCGTGGGCGGTACTCGTGTACGCAAATGGCCCGTTATCAAAATTACTGACCCAGCTAAGGCGGGTCATGCTGAGAAACGCATTGCATGCAGACTGCTAAAGCGTGTGCACTCGGAGCCGCCAACGGAGGAGGAGAAAACAAAAGACCTGTTGGCAGCCATTGAATGGGCTAAGGCCATAATTCCAGATTTCTCCCTGGAACATCTGCAAGCAGCAGCGTCAAAACAGGTGCAAGTGAAAACTGCATCTAAGCGCCAGAGGTCCATAGAAGAGACCAAAACAACTGCAAAGAAGGCGAAGACGCAGGGGACAAACCCGTACAGGTCCTTTGCAGATGCTGCGCGCGACCGAATTCTAATAGGCGTGCTTGATCAGAATGACCCTGAAGGTAAAATTCCCAAGGCCCAATGGAAATGGGTGCAGAGGGCCCTATCGGGTGTTGCTATGGAGGTAATCTGTAGCAACCCGGGACCACCGCCGTCGTGCGTGGATGCAGGATGGTACCAGGGTCAGGTCAAAGTAATTGCATGTGATGATGAACGGTCAGTGTCACTGTACAAGGACGCTATCTCTAGAGTTGGAGAAGTCTACCCTGGAGCGAAACTGGTAGCTGTGGATAAAAAAGATATCCCCTCCAGGCCCAGAGCTAGAGTCTGGATTCCAACCGCCCCGTCGGAGCCGGAGAAGATCTTGCAATTGTTCAAAGCATGCAACCCGAATCTCCCGGTGGACAAATGGGTCTTCGTAAAAATTGAAAGCGGTAATGAAAATGCCGATATTGAGATAATCAAACAAAGGGCAACGATGCAAGTGCTCCTGCTGCTATCTGACGATACAATAGAGCCGCTAGCGAAATGCGACGGCGTTGTTAATTATGGTTTTGGCAAAGTTCAAATCAAGACTTATAAGACGGATGCAGATGCAGTTGAGCAGTTAGCAACGCCCAACGAGTCTGCACCCAGTGAGCCTGATGTTGATATGACGAGCGATGTGGAGAGCATTGGTTCTACGGGATCAAATCTCGCATCAATCTTCGACGGAATGTTTGCAGATGGAGAGCTTCTAAGCGATAGAGAGCTTCTAAGCGCATCGCAAGAAGAGGCAGACGTCACTCTAACGAATGACGCGCTTCCTTCAAATAAACCTCCACCACAGTAAGGCAGCCTCGGCTGCTCTCCTGAATCGTCTGGCAGAGACATCGCCAGATTTCGTTCTCATTCAGGAGCCTTGGGTGTGTGGAGGTCGTATATGCGGCTTGAGAACGGCGAATTACAAATTATACCATGCTAGCTGTACAGGTAAAATTAGGACATGTATAATGGCTAAGTCAAATTGTAATATTTTCTTGATTCACAACTACAGCAATGAAGACGTGACGACAGTTAGTTGGGAGATAGGCAAGAGAATTTATCGGCTTGTCTCCTTCTACCTACCTTATGACGACCCGGGACCACTACCACCGCAACTGATCAGAGAGCTGGTACTGGAAAGTGAAAAGAGCAAATGTGAGCTCATTCTTGGAGGTGATGCAAACGCACACCATACTATATGGGGTAGCTCAGATACCAACGAAAGGGGTGAGTCTCTCTTTAATTATATTATCAATAAGAATCTCCTGTTGTGCAATAGAGGTAGGGAGCCCACCTTCGTAATACGAAATCGCCAAGAGGTCTTAGACATAACCTTGGTCTCAGACACGTTATTAGAAAAAGTAGATCACTGGATGGTATCGAAGGAACATTCATTCTCTGATCATCGCTATATAGAATTCGATTTCCTAGAAATAGCGCAGAGTACGGTCAAAAATAGGAACCTAAAAAGGACTAATTGGCAAGTGTATCAGCGTGAATTAAGGGGGCATATTCCTGAAACACCCCCCTTTCAACCTAGTAATAGCGAGACACTAAACTGTCTTGTAGAATCATTCACTAGAGCGTGTAAGCAAGTATTGAACAAGGCCTGCCCCTGGGGAATAAACAGAGGGAAGAAGAAGCCACCTTGGTGGTCGGAAAATCTCAATCAGTTGCGACTGCAGTGCAGGAGACAGTTCAATAGAGCGAAATTCTCTAATGAGGACTGCGATTGGACCTGCTACTACGAAAAACTAAAAGTATATAAGAAAAAGCTGAGGAAAGCCAAAAGAATCTCTTGGAAGTCCTTTTGTGGTGACATTGAAAACGTTACCGAGGCATCTCGGCTAAGAAAAATCCTTTCAAACTCTAATCAGACTATTGGGTACCTCCAAAAGCCTGATATGAACTGGACAGAATCTAGTGAGGAATCTTTAAACTTACTACTAGATACGCATTTCCCAGGTTCGACCAGTGAGTCCACGGTCGATGTGGGGATTAGCAGCAACAGAATGGAGCCAGTACTAGGGTCAGACAAAGGCCTGTTAGACCTAATTACTGAATCCAATGTAGAATGGGCGGTGCAGACGTTCAAACCATACAAGTCACCAGGACCCGATGGAATCTTCCCGGGACAACTTCAATTTTCGCTAGGTTATATTGTCAAATGGCTTATAACTATTTTTAAGAGTGTTATAACTCTAAATTACATTCCAACCTTATGGAAGGAAGTCAAAGTCGTTTTTATACCCAAAGCGGGTAAAATATCTCATGTTAGTCCTAAAGACTTCAGGCCTATCAGTTTATCGTCTTTTCTTTTGAAAACGCTTGAGCGAATCATAGAGTTGAGCATTAGAAATACTATTCCACCATCGCAACTAGCGAGTTCGCAGCATGCGTACTGTAAAGGCAAATCCACTGAAACAGCATTAAATACGCTGGTATCAGAAATTGAAAAATCATTAGGAAGCAAAGAATTTACCTTGGTAGCGTTTCTAGACATCGAGGGTGCTTTCAATAACATCCAGCCGAGGGCAATAACTACTGCGTTGACAGACCTGGGAATCTCCGAGTTTCTGGTAAATTTCATAGAACACATGCTGGTAAGCAGGTTCGTAAATTCAACGTTAGGAGACTCGGAGGTGCGCAGGTCTGTCACAAGGGGTACCCCTCAAGGAGGGGTCCTATCTCCTCTCTTGTGGGTTCTAGCAATGAACAAGTTCCTGCAGAATCTGGAAGAGAGCAGACATAAAGTTGTTGCCTATGCGGATGATGTTGCTATCATCGTAAGGGGGAAATTTCCGAATACCATCTGTGAAATCATGCAAAGGCTACTGAATGAGGTAGATCGGTGGTCAAGGTCATGTGGGCTAGGTGTTAACGCCAGCAAAACGGAACTTATTATGTTCACAAGGAAGCACAAGTTACCGGAGGTTAGACCTCCGATTTTAAATGGTATCGCTTTAACATTTAGTGATAAAGCTCGCTACCTAGGACTGATTCTAGACAGGAAGTTGCTTTGGAACCTAAATGTTGAAGACAGAGTGAGGAAAGCGGCGATAGCCCTTTACTCATGCAAAAGAGCGATAGGAGCAAAATGGGGTCTCAAACCCTATGTTGTTCACTGGGTATACACAGCAATAGTGAGGCCAATCCTAACTTACGGAGTTCTAGTATGGTGGCCAGTGCTTAACAAGAATAGTGCATTGAAAAGCATGAACTCAATTCAGAGGGCGGCCAGCTTGAGTATCAGCGGAGCCCTCAGAATGACCCCAACAGCAGCATTAAACGTAATGTTGCATCTTTTGCCGCTGGACCTATATAGTAAGCAGCTTGCAGCGAAATACGCCTTAAGGCTAAGAGAATCATCGAACCTAGCCATTAGTTCTAGAGGACATTCGGCTATTCTGAGTCATTTTCCACAGATTCCTAGAACCACGGACTTTTCTAACTCTACTGAGTTAATCTTAGACAAACCATTCAGTGTAAGATTCCCATCTCGTGAGGATTGGGACAATGGGTTGCTAGACTGTAACAGCAGAATCACCATTTTTACGGATGGATCTAAACTCAATGATCAGGTGGGAGGGGGTGTCTATTCGAAACCGTTGGGCATTAACGAATCCTTCCGTTTACCAGATCATTGCAGTGTGTTTCAAGCAGAAGTCATAGCTATAATGGAAGGTATCAATATCATTAAAAAGCGCGTGCTATCTGACAGAGAGATTCATATATACTCTGACAGTCAGGCCGCTTTGAAAGCTTTACAATCAGGGAGGCTCACATCCAAAACAGTGATGGAATGCAATGAGCTTCTACTAGATGCTGCAAAATTCTTTACTATTAATCTGCTCTGGGTGCCCGGGCATAGAGATATCGTGGGCAATTGCAAGGCAGATGAATTAGCCAGGCAAGGCACTACGCTACCGCTTCAGCCTAACAAGGCGATGGTACCAATGCCGCTAGCAACGTGCAAACTATTAATCGATAGGTATATCACTAATGATGCGAATCATAGATGGGTTCAAACTGGAACCTGTTTGACTAGCAGGAAAACTTGGCCACAATGGAGCCTAAATAGAACAAAGCAACTTTTAACACTGAGTAGACAGGACGTAAGAGCAACGATAGGGGTTCTTACGGGACACTGTCTTATTGGCAGACACGCTAACAGATTGGGGGTGTCTCATTTTGACTACTGTAGAAGCTGTCAGGAAGAAGAAGAGGAGGAAACAGTGGAGCACCTCCTGTGTGGATGCATGGCACTATGCAGGAGAAGACTGAACACACTGGGTTCCGAGCTTTTTGGGAATGTTACTGAATTTGCAGATATCAGAATAAATAAGATCAATTCGTTTATTAAATCGACAGGTTGGTTCAGAGAGGATCCAGGAGAGTAGGGAGACTATCCCTAGTGGCATCACAACGGGCCTTTTAAAGGCCTAGGTGTGTCGGAAGACAACCACTTCTACCTACCTACCTACCTTGATCCCTGCGAAATTCTAAGTCAGATGCATGTATTAATTTTAAAAAATGATTTCATCGCAAAATCGATTTTTGCAACGCTTTTGCGGCTGCCGTGCCACTGTGCGACGCTTTTCACACGCTCTGGAAATGGGGCACGGCCACCAGGAGATATAAAATCCCTTCAGCGAGTCAGCAAGATATCTTGAGCTAATTCTCCATAGTAAACTTGACTACAATCGAAGAAAAAAGGCCACGATCGCCCTGTATACATGCAGAAAGGCCATTGGACTTAAATGGGTGTCTCCGAACATAGTCCACAGCCTAGACACTGCTATTGCCAGACGATTCTTTTGTATGGAGTCTAAATTTAGTGGCACACATTAAGGTCCAATGGACAGCGGAAATTACAATCAGCGGAGCACTGTGTTCGATGCCAAACGAGGCACTATATGCAATCTTCAAACTCTTACCTCTTGACAAGATGGCTAAATATCAGAATATCGGTGTCTAGATTTTCACGGATGGTTCCAAGTTGGACGACCGTGTAGGGGGAGGCGTCTACATTGAGGAACTCAACGTCAGGACATCTTCCGACTCCCAGACCACTGCAGTGTCTGTCGGGCGGAGGTCATGGCAATCCAACAGGCTCTAACAACAACAAGTTACCAGTAGGTAACAAGAACATCTGAATCTACTCGGACAGCCAGGCGGCTATATAATGAACATCTCCTCAGTGGAGGAGATGGCTGAGCAGTTTTTAATCAACCTCATCTGGGTCCCAGGGCATATGGATATCGAGTGAAATTGCATTGCGGATGAACTGGCTGGACAAGGAACTACCAGAATCCTCCTTCAAGACAAGGAGAGCCATTTCGTACTCACTGCAAATGAGATGTGGAATCGGTCATCGAACACATGCATGCACTTTGCTGTCTAAACAGAGCTCAATGCTCGACCGAAATCCGAGCTATCAGCTATCACCGGACACAGGCTTAACGCTCCCGTTCACGTTTTTTGCAGAAGCTACGGTGATGAGGGGGAGCTATAGACGGTGAAGTACCTCTTCTGCCACTACCCTGGACTGTGTATGACAAGGTTTCGCTTCCTCAAGTCACACATTTTAACTGACTTATCCCAGCTCTCAGAACAGAGTCCAAAAAGCCTTTCGAGGTTTATTCAGGCCGCAGGATGGTTGTGACTTTTATGAGACCTCCTGAGCCAATCCTACCCAATGACAGAGCAGACATTACAGCGCAATGGAAATGCAATGGACTGGACAAGGAAGCTCGAAAGTGTGGACTTTCGTAATTTTCTACAGCGGCATATAGATCAGCGCAAATTTGGATGTGGATTTGCCGTGAGCCACAGACTAAAACATCTCGTCTCGTCTGGCCGCGATCCACATCAAGGCAAAATATTTATACCCTGTACCGTATGGTACAAAGGGTATATTAAGTTTGTGCATGCCGAAAATGCATGTAACATTTAGAAGGAGACTATATCATATAGCTACAATCGGCCAAAAATAGGTTTTGTGTATAAAATTCGTTGTATTTCGTTTTTTTTATGAAGGTATCATCACCAAAGTAGGCATTCAGTAGTTTTTAAGATTACCGAAGCACTGAACTACATTTGATCGAAATCGGATGACTATATCATATAGCTCCCATAGGACCGATCTGCCAAAAAATCGATTTTTGTACAAAATACCGTATGTTTCGTTTGTTTATAAAGATATAGAAAGTTTTTTATAGTTCCCCGTAAACAAATTTGACAAATAAATATATTTTTTAAATGTGGAATTACAAGGTATTCCAAAGTCGTCTTATGCAATTTTTTATATTAGCCTTAACTGCGACCACGCCCGTCGGATTAGAAAGATGAAGCTGACAAAAATGCATTCTATCAAAATATGGTCGTTAGTAGCACTAGGTTTCAACATCCACAAGGCGACCTGGGTATCTCCCGATCTACAGACCCAAAACGAAATCGATCATCTGTTAATTGGCGGAAGGATTACATCTAGTGTGCTAGACGTTCGCACAATCCAAGGAGCCAACATTGTCTCGGATCACTACCTTGCTGCAGCCAAGGTGTTAACGTGTCTTAGTGCGCACTATAAGGCACAAAAATGCACGCGAAGAAAGCTTGGCGTCTAAAAACTGCAAACACAAGAGAGAGCTAGTAGGTTCGCCAACAAACTCTCGGAGCTGCTCCGCCGAAACACACTCTCTGAACATGAAAGCATACGCTTACAGTGGAGCGGCCGCAGCGAAGTAGCAGGTATGATGATGATTGCCGCCGCGCAACTTAAGAGAAGAATACTGCCTACCAAACAACTCTACAGTCCTCAGCGACGCGAGCTGTTATGGAGTGCTAGAAGGAAAAGAGGTTAAACGCCTTTTCAGACGCAAAAAAAAGGAACAAAAAAGGCGCGAACGGAAAGAGATAGAATCATGCAGAAGCAGAAAGGATACCAAAAAGTTCTACGACAAGGTGCAGATGGCCTGCCAGGAGCATGCATCAGCTCTTGTGCAAGATATGGCGGAATCAGCCTTTTGTCCGTTGCAAAAATGGTCCTGACATATGTAATGCAAATTGAAACCCTATAGAACCGATCTGATTGGACCTTATCAGTGTGGTTTCAGGCCTGGAAAATCTACGATAGACCAGACATTCACATTGCGGCAAATTCGACGCACACCACTTCTTCGTCGACTTCAAAGCTGCTTTTGACACGCCTGATAAAAACACGAAAATAGCCCTTTACAGATCCCTCATCATACCCGTGCTTCTCTATGGCGCTGAAGCATGGTCATTGTCATCGTGCGATAAGGCGATTGTTGGGGCTTTCGAGAGAAAAATCCTTGGACGTATCTTTGGACCGGTAAATGTGGATGGTGACTTCCGTATTCGTATTGTATGAGCTATACGGCGACACTGATCTAGTTCAGCGCGTACAACTTCAACGTCTGAATTGGTTAGGGCCAAAAAGGTACTCGAGCGGAAATCACTGGAAGGTCGACGACGACAGGGACGTCCGCCTCTGCGATGGGAAGATCAGCCAACGGAGGATCTTCGTAGCCTAGGATTGCCAATTAGCGCCAACGAGCACAGGAAAGTAGCCGCTGGTGTAGAATAATTTCCGCGGCCAAGACTGACAACCGGTTGTAATGGCCAAAATAGTAGTAGTAGACCTCCTGAGTGGGGGAAGGGTGGTGAAAGGTCCACCCTAGCGGTATCACAATGGGCCTATTCTTGGCCTAAGTGAGTTGAGACTAGAGGTCTGCATGAATGCATTCAAAACGGCGAATGAATAGCTCAGCCTTTAAAGCTATGCATAGTTTTTAGTACCCATTTGAATGAATATAAGTGAATAGTGTGCTCACACAAGCATGGGTTCCAAAATTGTGGGTGAAGTACTTTTATGGTGTACCATAGTGAGTACACTACTATATCAAAGTAAAATACGTATGAAAAAATGAAAGAGAGCAGAGAGCGCGAGAGCAGCGATCGCGAGCGTAATGAAAGGCATAAAATTAAATAAATGACATAGTAAATGCAGCAGGCATGAGCGAGAAAGCATAAATGTTTTCTTGGTCAAATTGGGGTGGCTTGCGTGCTTGTTGTATGTATACCCTTTCGAAGTAAGGTAACTGCTATGACACTTGTTAGTCGTGTTTACATTCGCACTAAGAATTTTATGTATAAAATGCGAAAAAGGGTACTTCTCTATCGACTTTCAATCTGTTCAACGGTTCATACAGCGTGCACACAAAAACACATATGCGTTTTATGTTGTATGTTCTTTGGTTTAACACATAATTCTTTAATATTTGAGTATTCATAATTAAAAAAAAACAAAATTTAATACTTTAATTATTATTTTATAAAATAATAATAAAATAATAATTATTTTATAATTAAATAATACTTTCACATTATTATTATTGCAACAAGTTTTCTATTAATTCAAGTCAAATAAATTTCTTTTTTTTGTTTTAAAGAAAATAAATTAAAAAATTATGGTTACACATTATTATTTGCTTTATTGATTTGCAAAATGTTTTAAGGAAAAAAGTCATATAATTAAAAAAAAATAAAAGTATACAAACGCAAACAAATAAGCCAACACCTAGTTTTTTAGCTCTAAGACAGATCAATTTAATGCCAATTTAACTGCCTAAGTCAATTTACTACAACACATACACACAGTTTCCAAAATGTTAATTGCGCCGGCTTTGTTTTCTCTGCTTTGAATTTTTTTGCAGCAACAGCTACTCACGTACATACATATGCATGTATGCTCGTTTTGTACACTTCTATACTCAGTGTTCTCATAACATTTTGCATGTGCTTATGTTAAAAAGACAGCATGCATGAATATTCACTTCTGTGGGTACTGTTAAAATGGGGTACTGTAAAATTTTGAGTAGAGTTTTTGTGAGTACCACATAGTACTATATAGTACTATGTGAATAGAAGTGAATGTAGCCATGCAGACCTCTAGTTGAGACGCAGAGCCCCACCTGCCGCCCTAAGCTAACGTAAGAGTAAGTCTGTTGACACTGAATTAACATGGTGATAGGGATCATTGAGACGTCCCTGCATCAGAAGGAGTTTGCATTGGCAGTCTTTCTCGACATTGGGGGAGCTTTCAACCGCGTCTCATGGCAACGGGCTGATTTCTACTCACCATCAATGAGCTACTGGAGTCTGCTCTTGACGTTACTTTAAGATGAGCACAACTTCTATAAAGGTGAACGAGCTAACGATCTGCAGGCGGAAAAAGGCACTGCTATCGACGAAGCTTTCGTTCCGTCTTCCCAACTGGTGTAGCGTATTTCAGGACGTTATATACGCAGTTTGTTAAACAGCAAGATTTATAAGCACCTTGAACGAAAGTCGGATACCGAGGCGAGGCGGAGGCCCTCCTAATCTACAGCTCTGGACAACATAAAAAAACCTCAGCGTTATTGGCTTTTGTTCGGTCAAACTCATATACATTTATAGCACACCTCGCATACATAAAATATCACTCAATAGCAACAAAGAACACATAACTGTAAATCTCAACACATAGCCAATTAACATAAACATAACATTTTCTCTCACTCACCTCTCACTATCTTTGCACGCTGCTCGCTGTTAATCATAAGCCTATGCATGTAACATATTACATACTAATAAAACACTTGCCAATTGTTATTACTATATATCGGTCGTGTCGCTCATCTCTTTGGTCGTCTTGCACTTTGGCCTTATATGCTAAAACATTCCGTGTTTTTGCACGGCCCATCCGAGTTATTTGTCTCGGTCAAAAAAACGCTTTTGATCCTACAGCTTTGATACAATAGCAGTAAAAGTTCATTCAAAATTAAATTTACAAAAGTCTCTTCATGCATACCTTCTTAAAAATTGTATACAAAATCTCAGAAACACCTACGTTAACATACAAGCACCATTAATGATAACAGGTGATCGCAATAGGTGAAAACCTATAACGAATATTTTGATAAACTTATTTTTTTAATATTATTACCTTAATTTAATTGAATTATTGTTCTTAAATAAATAAAAACTATATAACTAATACGATATGTTCGCTAGACTTTGAACTTACCTGTTTTGATGGGACACTGAAAGTAATTAGTATCCACAACAAATTTAAAGTAATTTTACTAATCCTTTCCGCAGTTGTTACGCCCATTTTAATTGCTTATATCGTTTTGAAGTGGAATACCTGCAAATGTATTGAAATAACTTTTCAACTTAACTTTCGGATTAGTTCCATTATAATATCGTGGGGAACAAGTTTATTTTATTATTTCGATACCGGATCATCAATATCTTTTTATCAGGATATCGCCTTAAAATTAAATTTTGCACCAAGTATAGTGCCCGCTATGAAACATAAAACATAAAAAAATATTTGAACCTAGATTTTACTTCACTTTGAATACGTACGATGGTCACGTTCAATATTTTGAAAATGCCAAATGTCAATCAACAAAAAATAAACCAACATTTTTTTTTAAATTTACAAAAACAAAATGTTCAAGTATGTAAAGGGGCATCAAAATTGAGGTTTTTTTCAATAGGGTTTTTTTGATAAATCACGCGTGAGTACTGTCAAGTTGCCATGTGTTTTTTATTCAGTTTTCATTGCCATTTCGTAATGGAAAGACCCGAACAACGTTTACAAATCGAACAATTATATTACGAAAATTCGCATTCTGTAAAGAATGATTTTCGCGCGCTAAGGCCATTTTATACAGAAATTAGAAGAGGAAATGGCAATGGATTGGCCACACGCTAAGGAAGAGCGATGACAGCGTTGCAAAACAGGCGTTGCGATGCAGAGAGACCGAAATGAAATCTCTCAATCTATCATGGAGTGAACTCAGAGACCTTGCACAAAACCGGGTCCGCTGGCGAAGAGTAGTTGACGCCATATATATGTATATATATATATGTATTAGGCCATTTTATGGAACCAATTCGGTGAACAATTAATTTCTCGCTCCGGACCGGTGAATTGGCCACCAAGATCGTGTGATATCACACCGTTAGACTTTTTCCTTTGGGGCTACGTGAAGTCTAAAGTGTTTGTGGATAAGCCAGTTACAATTGGAGCATTAGAGGCCAACGCTTCATCGAAAATTGGAACCTCCGCATGGACGAGCTACGGCGCAGTTGTGCCCAACATTTGAAAGGAATTATCTTTCAAAAGTGAATGGCAAGAATGGTTCTTTCTATTGATAATAAAGATTTTCCGATTCAACCCCCTCTTGTTGACATCTTGACGTGATGAGGTGGCTCAGTAGATGTGATGATCCTGAGAGCGATGCCGGCGGAAGCATAGCTACCGGTAGGGTCACCCATGCCGGTAAGGTCGAAAGTGGACGTTGAAGCGAAGCACAACCCGCAACGTGGTTGTCAACGGCGAAGGATTTTCAAGGAAACTTTTGGAGGCGACGGCATCTATCACACAACTCTGTAACTTACTGCCTTGTGAGGCCTGCGTGTGCAGAAGAGCCAAAGCGAGAAAACGCCGACAAAAAAATTCAGCCATACTTTGGGGCTGCGAATCATAATCTATGTTAAGCTATTCATCCATACTAGGCAAAAATCGATTCAGGTGAACAACATGGGTCTCGGATCTGGACGGACTCCATGAAAAAGACAACGCAAGAATAAGGATATACGATTTGGATTATGGAACATTAAAACTTTAAACGGGAAGGAAAGTGAGATAATTGAAGAGATGAAAAAGTACAAAGTTGACATTCTTGGCTTTAGTGAAATTAAAAAGAAGGGAGAAAACATGAAACAAATGGATGGCAACGGGAGTTTCTGGAGTTCCCCACGATGTAAAAGCTAAAGATGGAGTTGGAATCATAGTCTCAGAGTGGATGAATAGATTTGTTACGGACTGGTATCCAGTAAGCTCCCGATTAATTAAATAATAATTAAGTTCGAGATAGAGCAAAGAATCAGAATTATCCAAACATACGCTCCTACAGAGGATATTTCAATGGATGATAAAGAAAGATTTTACTTTGATCTACAGAGAGAAGTCAATCTAGCAGAAGACAATCATAATGGGAGACCTCAACGCCCGTATCGGAAACAGCTCAGTCATCGGGCAAGGATGGATAATTGGCTTCTCAAACAAATCAATTTTTACCTTCAAGCGAATTTAATAATTAAAAAAAACAAAAGTATTTTTGTGTAAATATTACACAATGCACAATGGGCCTCGCGTGGCCAGATTTTGGCCAAAGCCCTCCTGATGAAAATCAAAATTTGGACAAAATTAAAATTCAATATTATTTTACACATATTATGGTATCCCTGTGCAGAAAAAAATTGTAAATTATATTAGTGGTTTTTTAGTTATAGGTAACCAAAGTTGACATTTTGTATTTTATGAGCTTTTCAGACAAAAAAAAACCTGCATTTACCATGATACATGTAGCTACGAAATCTTCATTCACTTTGTTATGTATAAATATTACAACCGAGAAAAAATAAAATTGAGCTTAACAACTTTTTGGTTTTTAATATATTCGAGTAGTTATAAAGATTTAGTTGTTTTTTTTATAATTTGGCTACTTTGCTTTAAGGGTACCTCCGACTACCACTCGATATTTGATCGAACATTTTTTTTATAAATTTCTTCACATGTTTAGCAACAAAATGTAATTCCTCCCGATTTTCGGAAATTGAATTTTGTATCTAAAAGTTTAATTTTAAAAATTGACCCCTAGAAAATTTTACTAGTGTTTGAATTTCTAAGCTACCTAAAAGTATGCTTCAAAAACGATTTTTTTAAAGGTTGTACTAAAATGTACAATTGGAAAATTTTATAGCATACTTACAATGATGCAAATCAGAAATGTAAAAATGATCAATTTTGACGAAAAACATAAAAATGAAATATAGATTTTTGAAATTTTTTTTTTATAAATTAAAAAAGCATGCAAAAAAATATTATAACAGTTAAAAAGCAGATGGATTGGTGATCTCGTCTTTCTGTAATTTGCTTGGAAAGCTGAAACTACTTGAGTCTATAACTCCAAAACCATTCAATATTTTGGGTATAGGCTATTTTTTCAATATATGAGGAGCTCATATCTACCTCTGCGTGAAATATGATCCGATTCCAATTACCCGTTTTTTTTTTTAATTAAGTTAAAAAAACTGTTTTGTTTTTTTAAATTTTTTCCAACTTTGGTCTGGAATATCTGTATATCAAAAAAATCTGAGGAGGCACAAACTTACCAAGAAACAGTTCAATCCTTTAGGAACACGTGTGTAAAATTTCATCACTTAAAAAAATTATTATGGAAATGACAAGGTTTTGCCCATAATTTGAAAATCTGGGCCCACAGTGCAATGGAAAAATGTATCGAAAATTGTGTTTTTTAATAAAATTACTTTCAAATTGTAGGTTTTAAATGCATTGTTGTTTCAAAAATAGTTGTGTAAATTAAGGAAATTGTCCTGCTATTTTGACGATAACAGTGCAATCGACTATTTTATTTTTGGCTGAGAATTACAAAAATTTGTGAGAGATGTAAAGGTTATCAGAGGGGCGGAACTCCATACTGAACACAGACTTGTAGTGGCAGATACCAATTTCGGAATAGACAAGAAGGCTTAAAAACCGAAGAACTTCGAAATGATAAAAAATTAAATTTTAAAAGAACCGAGTATAGCGGAAGAATTCAGGTATAAGTTGGAAAGAAGGTGGTATTTACCCACAAGCGATGACGACAGCTGCGCTGAAGCAGAATGGTGTCAATTCAAACGAAACGTTCTAGAGAGACATGGTCAGAGTTTGGGAACGAAGTCCAAAACACTTATGAGAGTTATAAAAGAGCTTTCTGGGGTAAAGGCCCTGAGATGTAAGGTAGGGAGAAGAATACGGAGTATAAGAAACAAAGAGAATAAGCTGGAAAATAGGATAGAGAACATTTTAGAAACTTGGAGAGAGGAAGGAAAAGCTTTTCTAGCATTTATAGACCTTATAATAATAATAATTCCCTGACTGACAAATTTTGTCAGTCGCCCCTGGGCGGGACTTGGGGATCTCTATTAATTATTTTTCAAAGAGAACAGGAACCTACAGTTTATAGCCGAATCCGTACGGCGGTGTCTTCAATTAATAGAGATTTTCTTGGGCAAATAGTGTCTTTGAGCTAGGAAAAAAATAAATGCTGGAATTTCTATTGCATAATGTATTAAGGATAATCCAAAAAGTCTAAAACCAAAATGGTGACCTCCCTTCCCCGTGGGGCTTTCCGTTATTATGACATATGTTTGAGCTCATTTATCTCTAATTCTATAAGTCGTACACAAAAACTTCCAAGGCAAAAAAAGTTCAAAATTGAATTTTGCTTGTAATGGTAGGTATTCCCAAACAAACAAACAAAAAGATGGCGTACGTTAAAGTCGGGCGCAGACGACTTTGGGATACCCTGTACCACCACATTGCAATTAAGTCCAACACATTGCTTCAAACCTCCAAAAGATATTTTATTCGGCAAATTAAAAAAAAAGAAATCAGTCGAATTTTGCACCAAACAATTTTTTTGACCGATCGGTCCTATGGGGACTATATGATATAGTCAACCGATTTTGATCAAATTTAGTACACTGATTGGGATTTATAAAAAACTTCTGACTGCCAAATTTGGTTCCGATATCTTCAAAACCAAACGAAACACAACGAATTTTGTAAAAAAAGAGTTTTTTTGACCGACTGTTCCTATGGGAGCTATATAATATAGTCAACCGATTTTGATCAAATTTGCTGCAATGCTTGGGTACTCTAAAAGACTTCTTAATGCCAAATTTACCAACAATATCTTTACAAACAAACGAAACGCAACGAATTTTGTACAAAAAACGATTTTTTGACCGATTGGTCCTATGGGAGCTATATGATATAGTCAACCGATTTTGATCAAATTTGGAACAGTGCTTGGGAGCTCTAAACAACTTCTTAATGCCAAATTTGGTTACGGTATCTTCACAAACAAACGAATAATAACGAAATTTGCACAAAACACGTTTTTTTGACCGATTGGTCCTATGGGAGCTATATGATATAGTCATCCGGTTTTGATCAAATTTGCTACAGTGCTTGGGAACTCTAAAAAACTTCTAAACCCTAAATTTGGTTACGATATCTTCACAAACAAACGAAACACAACGAATTTTGTACAAAAAACATTTTTTCGACCGATCGATCCTATGGGAGCTATATGATATAGTCAACCGATTTTGATAAAATTTGATACAGTGCTGGGGGTCTCTACAGGGTATAAACATGCAAGCGCTGCGCCAATCTATAAACATATTGAACGGCAGGGGGCGCTTAAAGGCTGATCGTAGCACAGGGCTTGCTTGTTTTTCAAGGCGCGGGAAGGGATACACACCAAAAACAAAAAAGGGCAAGGAGGTGGGTAAAAATACGAAAAAATGCGTTCAAGTAACTTTGGCGCCCTCTACCGCCTAAAATATAAACTTCTGGGTACACCTTCCATCTATATCTATAAAAGAGTGTTAAGAGTTATGTTAGTTACACCATTTATAGCTCAAGAACGGCTGGGCCGATTTTGAAAATCTATGGTTTGTTGGATTCGTTTTCACACTGGTTAACAGAGTAGCCCATAAAATATCGGAAAAAATCAAACCCTGAAATTATCTTATGGAGGCTGGGGGTCAGAATTCGACATAAATCGAAAATCTTCATCTGCGTCACTATTATACGCATCTTTTGGTAAAATTCCATAGCTCTTATAGTCTCTGAGATTATTTTATTCATACGGACAGACGACAGACACACATGGCTATATCGACTCGGCTGTTGATAGTGATCAAGAATATGTATAGTTTATAGTATATAGTTTACCACGCCTCTTTCTGAGCGTTACATACATTTGCACGTGCTTATAATTTCATTGGTACAGGGTATATAACAAAGTTGGGTTAGTTACACCATTTTTGAATCAAGATCGGCTGGACAGATATTAATGATTTATGATTTGTTGCGATTTGGAATAGCACCGTCGATTTGTCTGTTAAGTGCGACCGTAATTATTAAATATTATTGAGCGAGTATTACCACCACGAAGATCGAATCTTTCTCAACAAATCCGTAACCATAAAATGTCTCGAGGTATAATAATTTTCTATATGCTATAAGAAATACTTCACACATTTGGTTACAGCTCGCATCCTTTCGTCGGCATTGGCCCAAGGGCATTGTGGCGCAGTGAAGTAATGGCAAAGTGAAATTGACTTTATTGACTCCGCCACCCGAGCCATTGCATTCATTGCTTCGTGGCGGGATGCAGAAATTCGGCGACTAGAGCAAGTTTTCAAAACTATACCTAGAACGCAGCACAGAGAAGACATAGAGTCTAAGATTGTAGAGAAGAAACAGTATGCTTAGAAGACACCTCAGAGAAAAGTTGGAGTTTAGGACTGCAGAGCAGGAGCGTAATATATGCGTAGATCACAGAGCAGATAGATTGAAGATGTTAGGCGAGACGGGCGAATAAGGAATACTATGCAAATAAGACTGCTCAGAGAATATTTAAAGCAAGATCGTGAAACATTGCGTAGATAGCAAAACAGACAAGTAGGAAGATGTTAAAAAACCTGTAGACAGATAGATAGATAAGTAACGCAGCACGTTCCTACAACTTAATTAGCATCAAGAAAATATCCCATTTGGGCAAGAATTCCCTTAGGATACTGACTGGGTTACTAACGGGACATTGCAGACTCAGGTAACATCTGTGTACTATTGGCATCTTGAATTCAAGCACATGGAGGTTTTGTGAAACTGAGGAGGAAACCTCTCAGCACATACTTGCAGAGTGTGATGCCCTTGCCAGAAGAAGGAAATCCCGTCTTGGAGGGTATAGAATATTGATGCATGATATTACCCGACT
This sequence comes from Chymomyza costata, assembly GCA_018150985.1. Classification (NCBI taxonomy): domain Eukaryota; kingdom Metazoa; phylum Arthropoda; class Insecta; order Diptera; family Drosophilidae; genus Chymomyza; species Chymomyza costata. The sequence goes on along the minus strand of JAECWU010000003.1, from coordinate 6,386,385 downwards.
GGAACCATCTAAGATAATCAAGTTTGTCACGGAAATTGGGCTAGTTTAGGAGCTCTAGGGCTTGAAGGGAGAACAAAAGATCCTAAGGGTCGCAGTGCAGCTTTCCCCAACAATATTATTGTTATTAACGCAGCACAATACAGATTCGCTTTTTGAGAACGATAATGAAATAATTAAACAGCGGCCCTATAATGTTTACTTTTGCTGTATTTTTGATATTCCCTCATCAAAGAGAAAGAATAAGTAGGGAATATATAGAAACTCATGTGTTTAGCCCAGATATCCTTCTTCTGACAGATCTGTTTGCTTTTATAAACGACATTTTGTGAAACTTGCAGCCGTACAATTAATTAATTAATTAATGACTCAGATTTAACAGATTTACCAGAATGTTTAAAAAGCTTAAGGAGGTTCTTTCAAATTTGTTCGTGAAAATCGATTTTTTTTTTTGTACAAAAAAATGAAAGCTACATATTCGTAGGATATTTCAATGCGATCGATATTTATAGACCATGTTTTTCATCCGCACTTTAAGCATAGCTCTTGATCTTTTGTTCCGATTCCCTTCATTTAAGCCGTATTTGAAAGGATATAATTTTTTGTATGCCTTATACTAACAATATAAATGAAAAAGTTATAAATTGTTATTTTTAAGCAAGGTCAAATCACAAAAATAGTAAAAAATAAACAAATTTATTTTTTTGAACGTCCACCTGTCAGTTAATTTTTCGTCAAAACTCATTCGTATTTAGTATGTATAAGGCATAGGGAATTTCATTAACTTCAATAAACAAAAAACATTTTTTATTTCGGTTCACTACAAGAGGCTGGAGAAACGAAATGCGGGGACGATATTCTGCGGGCAGAGGCAGACAAGAGCCGCCATTTTCAAGCCGCCATTTTGAATTTCGGCGAGAAAAAATCTCCAATTACAACAAAAATCGCATTAAACAATCAAAACAGGATGTTTGTATGTCTTTTCATCATGCCACAAATAATTCCCAAACTTCGCCTTCTTTTCGGCCAAATTTGAAAGAACCTCCCCTTAACATCATTAGAGGAAAGACTCATGTCACCTCGGCTACCGTTTATGATCAGCGGTGGGCACGAAAAATAACGGAAGGAGCACTTTTTGCTTGACGCACACGCAAAAAACCGAGAATTTTACAAAAACAAAACACACACAGTGTGCGGTTTTACGGCCCTACTCGAGGATGCATGAGCGACCGCAACGGTAGTTATTGTTACGATCGTCGGCGACGCGCCGAGTTTACAAAAACAAAATACACACAATGTGTGCCTTCGCTCGACTCTCAGCAACTTACAAAATACACACAGTGTGGACCATCGCGCGGATTCGCAGAATTTTACAAAAACAAAATATACACAGTGTGCGAGTTTTATGGCCCTACTCGAGCATCCCTTGTGGGACCGTAACGGTAGTTTTTATTAGTGCTCGCGGACGAAAAATTCGCACAAGTACACTGAGCACAGAAATATAGTTAATTTGGCAACTGTAAGACCGAGTAATTTTTTTGGTAAATCAAAATTGTCATATGACTGTTGTGTTATGACTTCTGTTTCTTTGAATGTGTTGCAAAATTTCGTTCAGTGTACACGCACAAGCAGATCGCCGGCGACGCGTGTGCCTTCGCTCGACTCGCAGCAACTTACAAAAACAAAATACACACAGTGTGGGGCCATCGCTCGACTCGCAGAATTTTACAATAACAAAATATACACAGTGTGCGAGTTTTATGGCCCTACTCGAGGATGCATGAGCGACCGTAACCGTACTTTTTTTCTCATTGGGATATTAAGCAGAGGACCTCGAAAAAAACGAAAAGTTTTAGATGGACAATTCGTTTGTTTATGAAGTTATTTTGCACTCGGAAGTTTTTTATAGTTCCCAATCGCTGTACCAAATCGGTTGACTATATCATATAGTCCCCGATCGGTCCGGTCAAAAAAAATTTTTTGTAGAAAAATTCGACTGATTCCTGTCTGTTTTTGAAAATATCGTAGACGAATTTGGCAAATGTAATATCTTTTGGAAGTCTTAAGCAATATATCGGACTTAATTGCAATGTGGTGATACAGTCATCTAAACCCGACTTTGACGTACGCCATTTTTTTTTTTTGAAAATGGACAAAATGTTCATAATGCAATCTCAAATTTAAAATTTCCCAACATATTCACCGTTGAAAAATGGAAGGGGTGGGTGTTTTGGGGCGTACTCTTTGACGACGTACATAATTTATGTTCAATTTATGAAAAACAATCGTTTTTCTAGATTTACTCTTGATATAAAGAAGAAATATTTCCCTTTAGTAATACGGAAAGACGAGTATTAGAAAAGAAACAAAATAACTTTTTTCACGGCTTTCTAATGTCACCATCATAACTTTTTCACGATTCTGTTCAAAATCTCGTTTTGACACCCTACACAACAACCGAACGTGACATTAGATGCATTGTTTTTAACAACATAATTTACAATGTGTCTCAAATTCGAATCTAAGAAATGAGTCCAACGAATGAATTTACAAAACAATGCACTACCGTACACGACAGAGTTGTAATGCTTAATATTAAAGATTCTTTCAATTTGTACTTAATTCATTTATACCAAAACAAAGATGGTGTATCAAATCCAGTGTATTTCCTTAAAATTTGAAAAGATATTTATTTGTAAAATTTCGTTACTATATTTGTATAAACAAACAAAAATCAGTCGAATTTTGCACCAAACACGTTTTTTGGATAGCCAACTGATTTTGATCAAATTTCAGGCAGTGCGGAGGAACGCTAAAAAAAACCGCCAAAAATTTGATTACGATATCTATTTCGAGGAGATATTATTAGGCACCCCCTGGGTCGATAATAAAAACAAGTTGCGCGTAATATTAAATCAACTTTATTGTTTGCTGACCGGAGCTGAAGTGCTCAGTCATATTTTTTGACTCTCAAATGCTACCTATGAAGGAATTAGCGAAAGCTTATGATAGACATAATTGAGCGCAATTTTTATGCTCAATAGAATAGTTTTTAATTCTTCAATTGCAAAGCTTGCACATGGTCGGAGTTCTGGGGATCATTTGTGGGCTCAGTGCTCTGCTCTAAACAATATCTTTACATAGAAACAAAACACAACGAATTTCGTAGAAAAAACGTTTTTTGACCGATCGGCCCTATGGGAGCTATATGATATAGTAAATCGATTTTAATCAAATTTCGTAGAGTGCCGAATGACAGCTTTGGTTACGATATGTTCATAAACAAACGAAACAAAACGAATTTTGAACAAAAACACGTTTTTCGGACCGATCGGTCCTATGGGAGATATATGATATAGTATACCGATTTTCATAAAATTTATTACAGTGCTTGAGAACTATGAAAACGTAAAATATTCGTCGATTTTCGCAACTTTTGGTAAAAATTAAAAAATATACACAAAAGCGCCCTCTGGCGGCACTCGAAATTACAAATAGATGTCAAAAATGGATTCCTCGACACCAAAAACCCCTAAATACACATTTGGTTTGTGGTAAAATAACGTTTTTTGGCCTTAAATGGATGATCTAAGTCGATTTTTGAATATTTTGATGATAACCTATTTTTGAAAAAGTGGGCGACTCGAAATTCATTTAAAGCCCGTATTTTCTTGGGCAAAATTGCTTAGAATGACCCAAAGAATCAAAATCGCTGTGAGCCTTTATACCGAAAAAAATTGACCCGCCCTACTGTGCATATATGTTGTAAAGGTAAATCGACGTGGAAGCTTGCAACCTTGCTGAACTCTTTTTGTAACATTTTCTTGACTTTCGTGGTGTGCATCTTTAAATGTAAGAATATGTAAGAACTACATCTTTTTGTTTTTGATAAAATGATTCGTTGTCTCTGAGATTTAATTAAATTTTCCTGCTACATCTTGCTACCTTGAATAATATATGATTTTTTTAGAGACTATGTCGGTTTGTAGACGAACACTTTTTTTGGTATGGCATGCCGAAACTGTCACAGCAAACAAAATTTTGGCAATTAAGAAATACATTTTTGCGAATGTCATAAAAAACGCAAGTATGGCAAAAAGAAGATCGAAGAAATTGAGGAAAAAGTGAGAACATTCAACTTAAAATTGGTTGAAAAATGGAAAGAGTCTAAAAGGGTTCGTGAAAGGTTCGAACACAACAACAAGGAATGGTTGAATGGAAATCTTGTACTTTTTAGGCATAATGTTCCAGTAGGCCAAAGGCGACCAGCAAAGGACTTCGTAGAATGCAACACAAAACATAAGTCGGCTAGAGGTCAGATTTAATCCAAAAAATATGTGATGAGCTTATGAGGGCGACATAATGCTGGAAAGCGCAGCACTTCGCAAGTCGTTTCAATGCTGGACACTGAAGCGAATTCACCAGAAAAAATTTTAAAATGTGTCGAATCTGGCCCACAACTGCCCATTCAATACACATCAGATGCAGCCTTAGCATTATACATTAATGGGGATTTCACGAAGAAATCCTACAAACTTATGCAAGCTGGTGCAAAAATTCGTTACGCCAACATTTACCTACCTTTCGAAGTCTTTTTGTCTGCTAAAAAAAGGTGTTATACAAATGTGTTATAAGTAACTGAATCTTCTACTGAGGTGCGTTTGCAACTGTTACTTGACCACACTGTTTCAAGGATTGTCGAAGGTCATCCTAATAGTTTTAGACATGTTGTAGATGAACGGAAAAGTAAAGCCCTTACTGCGATTTATAAATGGGGATGTGACGGGAGTAGTGGCCATTCAATTTATCGTCAAAAGTACATAACTCACGAAAATAATATGATGGACGACCATCTCTTCGCCGTCTGCATTGTATCCCTACAAGTTGAATTCGGATCTTCAATTTTTTGGAAAAGTGAATGTCCTTCTTCGACTCGCTATTGCAGGCCAATTAAAATAATTTTTCAAAAAGAGACGACAGATTGGGTTGATGCAGAGATAAAAAATGTAAAGGCTCAAATTTCCACACTTACACCTACACAAATAAGTTGTTTTAAAATTGAGCATGATTTACGAATGACTATGATAGATGGCAAAACCTTTAGCGTTATTGCAAAAAAACATTATTAGAAATACGCGAAATTGTAAAGCATACACTAAAATCCTAACAAAAAAATGTGGACTTGTATGATCATGGGTTGTCAACACTACACGCTTGGATTCGTTGCTGTGAAAGTATTTTACACATTGCTTATCCCTATCAAAAAGTGTCAGATTCGTGGTCCTGACAAGATCATCGTCCATAAAAACAAAGGCGATATTCAAAAAAAGTTTAAGCTGCAAATGGCGTTGTTAGTGTATTTTCCGACACCTGGGTCTGGAAATACAAACAATGGCAACACAGATAGACGTTTTTTTGAAAAACCGGAGTTGCCCTCCAAAATAACTGGAGTATCCTACGTGCTATGGTTTCTGGCTACGAAATAAACTGTGAAGCGTTTCGTGCCTATGCCTACAGAGCCGCAGAAGTTTTTGTCGCTGCTTACCCGTGGTTTTATATGCCTTCCTCACTGCACAGAATTTTAATTCATGGATCCGATATTATATCTGCTGTAGGTTTACCAATAGGTATACTATCTGAAGAAGCTTTAGAAGCGAGGAATAAAGACTTTCGCAAGTTCCGACTGAAATATATCCTTCCCGTTTAAAGCAAAAACACAGTAGTTAATAGTCTTCTCCTTCATGTGGAGTCTAATAATTCTGTCTCTGAGTCTAGTTCTGATTCGGAATAATTTATTGTTTTTTTGTTATATTATTTGGACATCGTTATTAATTGTTTTTCCTTTTTGTTACTTTTTTGCAAGAATAAAAAAAATTCTTAAAAATATTATTTGTTTGGCTATAAAAATTATTTAAAGTAACTAACACGTCGAAAAGCAAGTCGACTTACTATAATTTGAAAAATTTTATTTCTTGAAGTAAGTTTGGTTTCGGGGGGGACATGGGTTTCGATTTCGTGTTATATGGCAGCTATATGATATAGTGGTTCGATCTGGACCAAACTCGACACACGTATATGACTCCTTAAAATCTTTTTAAATATTAGGTTTGGTTGAGATTGACTGCCAAATGACGGAGGTATGGCCAAAACCGATTTCTGGTTATATTGCAGCTATATGATATAGTGGTTCGATACGGACCAAACTCTATGAAGGTTCTTAACATTTTTCTAAATGTCAAATTTTATGAAGATAGGTTGGTTATTATAGAAGATATTAATTTTCTTCCGCCAGATGGGTCTAATCGACCACTGTGTAAAGGTGGGATTACAACTCAAAATGTTGGATTTGGGAGATTTTTGTGACTTTGTTGGTTCCACACTCAGCAAATTACTCAATCACTGCAAAACAAGGTGGTTGAGTCTCTTACCCGCAGTTGAGCGCATTTTTATAATTTTTCAAGGTATAAAATCATATTTTCTGTCCCAAAAGAACCCCCTAAAATCATAAAAAATTTCTTTGCGAGCGATTTTTCTGAATGTTTTTTGTATTTCGTCCTCTCTTATATGTCAATTTTTCATGACAAACTGTTAGCGTTAGAAAAAGAATATAACAGCATTTTGGAAACTTTGGAGGTGATTGGTTCTGTTCTAAAGTCTTTGCGCAACAGATTCGAACACCAATTTTTGGCTTTAAACGTTAAAAGTATTTTCTCGAAAACCCGAAGTGAAGGCCAAGATGCTGAATGTGATCATTTTGAAAAACAAGCTTTCAATGTTTTAGAATTCACGTGGTTCAATGTCTTAATTTCAAGCAAGGAGATCAAATTGAAATGTCGTCTGTCGAGAAGACTGTTTTGTATTTAAGGACAAAAAATGTCATCACCGATGACTCTCTACTTATCGATCAAATTATGAATTCGAATGGGTTTTTGATCTGTAAAAAAAGAGGATATTGGATTTTTTGATCAGTCAAGCAATGATAAAATCTGTTCGTTCTTCGCTGCAAACTAAATTATTATAATAATTATGAAAGTGAAGGAACGCGTGCTTTTACTGCTCGTGAATTTTGTTTAACTCTGCTATTGCTTTTTGTACGACTTTTTTAGGCGTTCAGCGCACAGAAAACGTTATGAATTTCATACTACTTGCTCTCCTTAGCTGAAACAAAACGTAAGGGTGAGTTCAAATATGCAAACTTGTCAATGTAAACAATGTAAATAATATATTAAAATTAGAATTTCTATTTTAATTTATTATGTAATATACATATATATTCATACAAAAATATCTTTAAACATCCCTTTTACTTTTATATATCACCTTCACTCTGCCAACGCATAAGTAGTGCGAGTAGAACAAAATCAATAGTAATTCCTCTGCGCTGAGCGCGTAAGAAAGCAGCATAAAAAGAAATATACAAAGAGTTAAACAATGTAACTGTCGCGTTATGCTGCTTGGCTTTGTTGCTCGTGCAACTCTCACCTCCTTCGCGCCTACTTCTACATCGTTCTTTGCGCAGCGCGATCTTATTTTGTAGCCAACCAAACAGCACCAAGGCCACGGCATTGACGGCTGGAGCGCTTAATTTTGTGAGAGTAACAAAAAGTGAGAGAGAGAAAGAAGCAAGTAAAAATACACACAAGCTAAAGCATGCACACTGGCAGTTGTATGTAAGCATGTACGTATGTCGATTTGTTGTATTCACGCAATGCATACAAAAACCATGGCCACGGCTCGCTCTCTCAACAAGAGCCGAATCCATGACCACCAACTCAACCCCAGCGTCGCAATTTGTCATTGCGAAAGAGAATAATCAAAACAAACGCAGCGAAACTAATATTTTTTCGTCTTACAAAATTTCAGAGTTACTCCCATCGAAATTCACAATGCCTAAAAAATATTAAGAATTGCCAAATTTTTCTTCGCCATTCCCGCTTCCAATGCAACAGTTGAGCGCATTTTTTCGCTCATAGAATCTCAATGGACTGATGAGCGGAATCGATTGTCAGTACCGACCGTGCGTGACATAATTACGGTCCAGCTTAATTTTAAAGACTTCCAATTAGTGCTGGAGAAACCATCGATGATCGAAGTTTATAATATCTATATATAGATGTTGGCCAACAGAGATGTTTCTCCAGCACTACTAAACACCCATTTGATGAGTGCAGAAGTACTGGAAAAACATCTCTGTTGACCAACATCAATATATAGAGATTTTAAACTTCGATCATCGATGTTTTCTCCAGCACTACTTCCAATGTATAGAGTTCAAGAGATATTTACAGCGTCCCGAAAAAAATTGGGGATTCCAATTTGTAATTTGTATAAGTAAAGTAAGTTTAAGACGTTTTTTATCGTTGAAAACTGGAGATTAATTGATTAATTGTGCAATGAAAATGTTCAAATATTTTTATCTCACTAATATTTCATACACACTCCTGCAGGTAAAGTATAATATCATGGTTCGAAAATCAACGATTAAGTGACACCTTTCTTAAAAAAATTTCCTCTTTCCCTTTTTTTTTGCATTAAAATTTTTTTTTTTTTATATATTTTTGTGTCATTTGGTTGGGGTTTCATGGGGTAAAATTGGTAGCATGCCCTGAGGCACACTTGGGGCAACTTTGCAGCAACACAATAACATATTTTTTCATAATAAACAAAGGGAAATCATTTTTTTTTCACAACTTTAAAAAAAAAATTGTTTTTTTGCTATTTTGCACAAATTTTCAACTTCAAATGACTGCAGCGACTGCAGATAAAATATAGATAATAATAATAATTTCCCTGACTGACTATTTAGTCAGTCGCTCCTGGGCGGAGCATTGGGGATCTCTATTAATTATTGTTCAAAGAAAACAGGAACCTACAGTTTATAGCCGAATCCGAATGGCGGTGTCTTGAATTAATAGAGACTTTCTTGGGCAAATAGCGTCTTTGAGCTAGCGATGCCAGTGCTAGGCAAGAATATAGAAATAAAGAAAAAAATTTAAAAGTGCGAAAATACACGAATGATAAGTAAAGCGTACCTTGAGATACGCTTGGGGCCTACAGGGTTAAATGCATAATTCGTTTACTTATCAAGATATTGGTTGACTATATCAAATAGCCCACAGTGGTCGTTTTGATCTATCCAGCGGATGAAAATTAATATCTTATAATATAATCAACCTATCTTTATCAAATTTGACATAAAGAAAAACGGTTAAGGTAACCACGCCGAGTTTTGTCTGGATGACGGATGATGATAAATGGAAATCGTGTTTGGTCATATATCCGTCATTTATTTATTATACCTGCCACCTTCGCCGATTTCCGTCCGAGTCATCATATCAATGCAATAGCATGTCATGATTAGCAACAGTGCGTATGTATGGCGACTCAGGGCCGTAAAAGGCCAAGAAAATTTTAAAAATCACGCAACGAGAATAAATTATTTCAACAAAAATAAAAACTTCCATCACAACCGAAACAGAAATTATTAGGTGTACAACTTTTGCTTCCGTTGTTTTTCGGTGGACGACTGTAGCGGCATGTATAGATTAAATTTGTTCAATAGATTAAATTGGTTCAAATTAGGCTTATTCATCTACCAACATAACTACAAAGCTACATAACCAACTTGTACTTTCATTAAAAATTTATCCCTGATCGAAGATGCCAGTGTTCGGGCCAAATTCTCGTTATTTGCGGGAAGTTTTGATTTTCTGCTAGAATTTAAAGAAAACTGCTGCTGAGGTTTATCTTATACTCAAAATTACTTACAGCGAGAAAGCTCTTAGTAAAAGAACATGTCGTAAGTGATTTCTGCTCTTCAAAATCTGTGTTTTTGACGTGGAGTACAAGCATAGCGGTGGGCCAGAGCGACTTTTCGGAAACTGCAAATTGGAGGAATTGCTTGATGAAGGAGTTATTCAACAAGCGATTTAGACACGCCTTTAAGCCATGAGAATGGTTCAGAAACAAAGAATTTGGGTTCCGTACGAATTGAAGCAGGGAGATATTGAGCGGCGTTTCATCACTTGGGAACAGCTGCTTCAAACACACAATCGAAAGGGGTTTTTATATGGAATTGTGATCGGCAACGAAAATCAGCGTCACGTAGTTTATGGATGATCCCATGCACATATATGTACATAATTATTTTCTATGAAAACTAAATGTTGAATCGAATTCAAAATTAATGTTCCGCTCTTCGCAAGTGTGATACAGTAATTATGCACGTAGAATTACTTGCTTTAATTAAAACAGTTTTAATTAATATATTCGTATAATTTTTATAAGTTCTTAATGGCCCTGGCAGCCAGCTTTCTATTGTAAGCTAGCTTAAGCAAGTAAATACAAATTCTAGATATACTGGATGCAAGTCGCCGTTTAGTTTTTCTTATATTAAATATTATAGAAAAAATGTATATGTGCATATAGTACATACAATGTTTTGATATAACCTCGGTATGTATGTAAAAGTATATAAACTTTTTATTTCATTGTTTAATTTTTACATATCGTTCACATTCGACAACATAATATTTTAATTACAATTGTTTATTCGCGAACGTGTATTTTAACACAAGAACATTAAATACTTAAAAAAAACAATATTTAAAACACAAACACAACAATTACTTTATTTCATTCTGCGGGTGAGAATTTTGTTAAATCTTTTCGTCAGTCACTCGATACAATTTAAACTTAGTTTTTTTGTGCATTACAATTTTTATCGATTAGATGATTCTAAAAATCTTATAGCCTATTCACACTGAGCACATCTAAGCAGAACGCATGGGATTTTTTGAAGATGTGAAAAAGGTGTTCGCACTGACAACATCTAACATCTAACATCTTGCTGCCATATTGACAGGCTGAAAGGTGAAATAAGCAAATTATGAAAATTTATTAAAAAAATGCTATTTAAAATCAAAATATTAATCTTTTTATGAGTTGATTTTCAACATTTAATATTATTAAGGAAGGGTTTTATAAATTTATTTTGAAACCATCAGTTAATTGGGAACGCACGAACACACTACTTATATACATATGTATATGTATGCAAGCGCCACGAGCTGTTTGTATGTTTGTTGGTGTTATGCTAAAGTGCTTCGAATAAATTCATAATATAAAAAATGTATGCATATGTAGTTTATAAGCTATTTGTCAAATTAGATGGGTGCTACATTAAAATAAAGTCACCAGCAGCAGGTGTTCTTGACCACCATAATTATTAAGTTAGTTTTTTAACAAAATTAAACTTTGACCTATACATTTTCATATGTTAATCACCGTCGAATCATTGCCGGTGCTGGAGTAGGAGTCAAAAACTATATGCTGATTTTTTAATGACCCACAATTTTCCTCTGTTTATTAAAATGTAATAAATAAGAGTACAAAATAAATCTATGAAATTGGTTTCCATTTTAGCGCCGACTGGAATGCCTGCTGGCTCACCCTTTTAGCCATATATTGCCGTACAAGTTAAATTGTGTACCAGTTCCATAAACATATGAGGTTTTGGCGTCTTGTTTGGAATTAAAAATTGCGTCTTTTTCGTTGAAAGTGGTAACGCTTCCCCAGCGAATGACTAAAAAAGAGGTGCACAGAAAAATAATCGAATAGTTTCTCATCGGAACGCAATAAAATAGGAACAATTCCACAAGATGTTGGAATGATGTAGAAATTTGCGGAACGGCTAATTCATACGTAACATCTTCGATAAAAGATATTAAGTGTTAGATGTGCCCCAGTGTGAATAGGCTATTACACGCTTTTTACACTAATAGCCTATTCACACTGAGCACATCTTATAGCCTATTCACACTGGGGCACATTTAACATCTAACATCTTATGGCGAAGATGTTGCGTATGAATTACCCGTTCCGTAAATTTCAACATCATTCCAACATCTTGTGGAAATGTTCCTATTTTATTGCGTCCCGATAAGAAAGTACGCGATTATTTTTCTGTGCACCTCTTTTTTTGTCATTCGCTGGGAAAATTTTAACACTGTCAACGAAAAAGACTGGCAATTTTTCATTCCAAACAAGGCGCCAAAACCTCATATGTTTATGGAACTGGTACACAATTTAAATTGTGCGGCAATATATGGCTGAAAGGGTGAGCCAGCAGACATTCCAGTCGGCGCTACAAGTTTGATGAGGGAAAAAAGTAGAAACCAATTTTACAGATTTATTTTGTACTCTTATTTATTACATTTTAATTAACAAAGAAAAATGTGGTTTATTAAAAAATCAGCATATTGCTTTTTGATTCGACGGTGATTGACATACGAAAATGTGTAGCTCAAGGTGTAATTTTGTTAAAAAACTAACTTAATAAATATGGGGGTCAAGACTACTGCTGGTTACTATATTTTAATGTAGCAACCATCTAATTGAACAAATAGCTTATAAGCTACACATACATTTCTTAAATTATGTGTATGTGTGTTATTTTAAACCAGTGGCTTTCAGGCATTGGTGAGGTCCAATGCACTCGAAACACTTTAGCACACCACCAACAAACAAACAGCTCGTGGAGCTGCATATACATATGTATGTATGTATATATATATTTTTGTGTATGTGCGAGTCAGTACCAGCTCGTCGTCCGCATTATTATTTCCCATTAATTAATGGTTTCAACACAAATTCATAAAATTCGTCCTTAATAATTGTTAAGGTTGAAAATGAACTCATAAGAGGATTGATATTTTGATTTTAAATAACATTTTTCATAAATTTTCATAATTAGCTTATTTCACCACCAGCCAGCCTTTCAAAATGGCAGCAAGATGGTAGATGTTAGATGTGTGATGTTGTCAGTGTGAATCGCTATTTAACATCTTCAAAAAATCCCATGCGTTCCGATTAAATGTACTCAGTGTGAAAAGGCTATTAGCGGAGCGCGTGGGATTTTTTGAAGATATGAAATTGCGATTCACACTGACAACATCTAACATCTTGCTGCCATATTCACACATAAAGAAAATTTCAAGGGGTATCAAACTGATAGGACGAACAATCGATACTTCTGAAAAGTACTTTTTTGCAAAAACAAGGACGTTTTCAGCCCTTCTTTTAAGTTGCGAAGAGAATGAAAAAAAATGTGTGCACCTGTTGGCTTGCAAAAATCGTGACGATTTCAGTCTTTGCTTTTGAGTTGAAGAGAATGAAAGGAAATGTACTAGCTGTTAGCAGCTTTTTTTGTTTTGATCTTTTCTGCTTGTTAATTAGGGTATTCACGCTTTGTGTTGACTTGTTGACTTGCGGACTTGTTGAAAAAGTCAACAGGCCAAAGCGTGAATCCCTCCTGTTGACTTTTTGAGTTGACTTGTTGACTTTTCTTCTTCTTTCCTGTTTTTGTTTACATTTGTAAATTGGTACAAATTGCATTAAAATTCAAAAGGTTCAATTAAAAATGCCAAGTAAAAGAGTAAAATCTATACTAACAGAATCTGTAGGTAAAGTAGCTATGGATTACACAGATTTTTATTATTTTATTGCTGCAAAAACGAAACAATTGTAGAAAAACTGTATTTGAGTTTGTGCTGCTTCTTCCCTGTGTTTGTTTACTTTTATAAATTTCTGCAAATTATCATCAAAATTCAAAATCTTGAATAAAAAATGACGAGATAGAGCGTAAAATATATATTAATTGAAGCTGTAGCTGAAATGGCTTTGGATGAAATAAATTTTATTGCAGGCAAGTCTGCTAAAACAAATTCATTGCCGAAAAACTAAATTTTGTTTAATACAGAGACAATAGGGTTCCGTGGCGACGTGCAAATTGACGAAGTTCTAGATAATTATCATGAGGACATGAAAGCAATTATACTCTCGCATTGCGGTGACCACTTCCACATCCCGAAATCAATTGACTGGTGCCAGAACGTGCTCACTTCCTTCGACGAAACCCGATTTGTTCAAATACTGAGGGTAACTCCACAATAGTTCCAGCAAATATTTAGCCTAGTACAGCCCCTGCATTTTCCAATTCGCATCTATTTTTACTCTTTTATTTGCGCAAACTCCAACAACAAGTAATAATGCCTAATTTACTTAATTTCCCACAGCAAAGGCACATTCTTTTTTTACTTGCGTTAATACAATTTGATTATTTTAAATTTGGCGCTTTTCTGTTTTTAGCGAGTTTACAGTAACTCGTTGCTATTCATACCACGAAATGGCTAAAAAATGGCAAATGCGTTAGTGCTGCAAAGGCAGCGAATTAACAAATTGTGCAACACTTTCTCAACAAGTCAACAGCAAAAAGTAGACTAGGGTCTGGGTTGTTGAAAAGTTGAGTTGAGAGTTGAAACACAGGGTTGCATTTTGCCATACATTTTGTTTTTGTAAAAGTCAACAAGTCCGCAAGTCAACAAGTCAACACAAAGCGTGAATACCCTAAATATTTTGTATGATTGTGCGTGTATAATACATTTATTTATTCAAGTTGCTATCTAAATTCATAGACGTTGGCGGGACAATGCTTATAAGAATATTAAAACTATAAATTTCAAACAATAAAATAAAAAAATTACACAATTGTGTTTTTATAAAGTTAGTTGAAATTTTATTTAATTTAAACTTTTCTTAAATTATTGAAATGCTTTTTGAATTTAATTTTGTTGATGCTGAAGAAATATGTGTTTGCTGCAAAAATTTAGTAAAACACATTGATTAGAATTTGTATTGTGTTTATATGTATGTACATATTCATATATTCTTGTTGCTACTGATGGTGTTGCCGCTGCTTCTTGTTGTTGTTAGTGCTGCTATTGTTGCAGCAGTTTTTATTGGTCGTTTTTGTTGCTTTTTTTCTTCAGGCAGCGCATAGTCATCCAAGTGCACAGTGGGGGAAATTACCAATTTAGCGGCGATTAACATCTTTTGAAAAAATCAACCCATTGTCGTCGAATTTAAAATTTTTAAATATTTTTTGTTCATAAACATTTTTGACGAGTTTAGTTCGAGCTCATATCACAAGACATTATAGTAATTTTAGAGTTAAAAAATAGACCAGTCGTATCCCAGAAGTTTCGATCTACGTTACTCATTAGTAAAAATTACTTTTCCTACTAGTATTACAAATAATATAACATCTTGGGACAAAACACGATTAAATTCCACAAACAATTTTACTTTTTTGCTGTTACATACCTTTAACTTTAATTAAAAACACAAAGGTGTACAACTGCATAAACAGATCAAGCCAAAGCAGCAGTTGCCGATAACCTCTCTGGTATATTTTAAATCGAATACAATAAATTTTGGCCAATTTAGATTTTGAAATGAAACTCCAGTAGATTGGTATTCCACCCACTGTGCGGCATGGAGCTCTATTCTCGGATCGGTGGTCATTATTCATTATGTGAATTCATATTACCACGCACACACATTGAACTTTGAATTAATTAAATTTATAATTTTTTCTTGAAATAATTATACCCTGTACCGTATGGTACAAAGGGTATATTGTGTTTGTGCAAGCCGAAAATGTATGTAACGTACAGAAGGAGACGGCGGAGACCCCTCAAAGTTACCTAAAGTATGATCAGAGTGACTAGAAAAGTCGATATACCCATGTCCGTCTGACCGTCTGTCCGTATGAACGCCTAGATCTCAGAGATGGTAAAAGCTAGAGCAACCAAACTTTCAGATTAGATCCCTTATTAATCCATAGGAGACAAGTTTATTTTATTTTTTTGATATCGGGATTACATTATATAGCTCCCATAGGGGTGTTTCAGAGGACCTCGAAAAAAACCAAAAGTTTTAGATGGATAATTCGTTTGTTTATGAAGATATCATAACCAAATTTGGCAATCGGAAGTTTTTTAGAGACCCCCAGCACTGTACCAAATTTTATCAAAATCGGTTGACTATATCATATAGCTCCCATAGGATCGATCGGTCGAAAAAATGTTTTTTGTACAAATTTCGTTGTGTTTCGTTTGGTTTTGAAGATATCGGAACCAAATTTGGCAGTCTTAAGTTTTTTATAGTTCCCAATCAGTGTACTAAATTCGATCAAAATCGGTTGACTATATCATATAGTCCCCATAGGACCGATCGGTCAAAAAAATTGTTTGGTGCCAAATTCGACTGATTTCTGTTTGTTTATGAAAATATCGTAGCCAAATTTGCCGAATAAAATATCTCTTGGAGGTCTTAGCAATATGTCGGACTTAATTGCAATGTGTTGATACAGGGTATCCCAAAGTCGTCTAAGCCCGACTTTAGCGTATGCCATCTTTTTCAATGTTTTGCTTTTACATTCAATTAGTAATCTACTGTACTGCAAGAATGCCACGTTCAAGACGAGCAAAGTGAAGAAGATCGTGTTCGACGAAATGAAATGGAAACACAACGACACAGACGGAGAATTCACTCGGTTAATGGTGAAGCACCAAGAAACCGTCGTGGGCGTACGTCCGTTTATGGAACGCACGGGTTTCAATTACGATGCCACCATTGATTGCAGCATGCATGCCTACATTGGCCAGATGAATATGGAATGTATACATTGCAAAGCATTTAAATTCAGAAACGAAACGCCTGGTATTTGCCGTGCTGGTGGGAAAGTCAAATTGCCGGTGCTAGGACTTCCGCAAGAACCTTTGCATTCATTGGTTTTTGTCAATTCACCAACGTCAAAGCATTTCCTCTTAAATATTAAAAAATGCAATTCATGCTTTCAAATGACATCTTTTGGAGCTACAAATATTATCAGAGATGGATTTATGCCGACGTTTAATGTGATTTCTTCGTGTGGAATAAACAATATCATATTTAATTTATGTGTCGTTCCCGTGTTCGTTGTTTTTAGTAATTCAGATCCGTCATCTATATATATTTCTCGAACGTTACAGATTCAAGGTCAAATATACCATAGAGCTGGGTCTTTGCTACCATTCACAGATGGTGATCATCAATTTTTGCAAATATATTTTATTGGTGATGAGAATCGTGACTTAAATCAGCGCTGTGCAATTTCGACAAATACGAGAATATCAATCGTGAATGAATTGCAAACATTTTTCCATCAACACAATGAATTGGTGAAATTGTTTGAAGTGGCACTCGATCGGATGCACACCGATGGCCACAAAATCATAATAAAAGCCGATAAAACACCAGTTGGGGAGCACGCAAGACGATTCAATGTACCAACGATTGATGAAGTAGCCATTGTTGTGGTTGGTGAACAGTTTCGGCCACGAGATATTGTTTTGTATCGTAGAAATGAGCAATTACAACGTATTTCAGAACTCCATCGCTGTAATTTTAGCACTAAAAAATTTCAATGTCAATGAAATCAATTTCCACATCCAGGAAAAATTGCCAGGTGATTCGGTAAGGTATAAATCCATTGATACTGCTATAAATGATGAAGACGCAGTCAATTATCCGGTCGAATTTTTAAATTCTTTGGAACCACCAGGCATGCCACCGCATAATTTGAATTCGAAAGTTGGTTCATCGATTATAAACTTTGTAATGAGACGAGACTTTCAGTGAAGAAATTGATGCCAAATTTAATTCAAGCAACAATTTTCACTGGCAAAGCAAAAGGTGTAATTGTACTAATACCGCGCATCCCATTAATACCAACAGACATGTTATTCGAATTTAAACGTCTTCAATTTCCTGTTCGGCTTTCTTTTGCTCTGACCGTCAACAAAGCCCAAGGGCAAACGCTCCAGTTGTGTGGAGTTAATTTAGAGGAAGCTTGCTTTTCTCACGGTCAACTGTACGTTGCATCTTCGAGAGTTGGAGTGCCGAAATATTTGTTTATTTATGCACCACAAAATAAAACAAAAAATGTTGTGTATACAATTGAATTAAATTGAACGTTGCTTTTCTATTTGGCAATCAATTTTTTGCGTAACGAAGCGCGCCGGGTAACGCTAGTAAAATATACTTTTTATACCCTGTACTAAAAAGTTTGCAATTAATTGAGATTATGAAAATAGCACTATTGCTAATTTTCTATTGTTTCTGCTGTATATGCAGTGCCCCATACCAAAGAATATAGAACTACTAAATAGTTGTATATTCTTTGCCCATTCATAAATTCATACAATATGTACTTAGCAAAACCAAATGAGCAATGTTGCCAAAGTTCTTATATGACGATTTGTTGTTGTTAAGCAAAGCAAAGCAAAGCAAACAAGCAAGGCTGCCAAGTTTCTTCTATGTGATAACTGTATATGTGCGTTCATAGTATGTGTGCATGGGCACGCAATCGTTACCATTAAGCTGTTGGTCTTATTGACGAAGATTTTGCCGTCAAAATGTATGATTTGTTTAAGCTGCTTTAAAAAGCTGAACTTGAATAAAATACACGAATTTGTATTTCTATAAATTTAACTAAAATTTTTACTTATATAATTTTTATATTATTAACTAATTTTTGTTTCTTTCTTAAAGTATACCTGTATTTTTGCTGTAAAATTGAATTAAAATACATGTCTCGAATTTTAATCATAATTCCTTTATTGCTATTGTTCGGTCAAACTCAAATACAATTATAGCACACCTCGCATACATAAAATATCACTCAATAGCAACAAAGAACACATAACTGTAAATCTCAACACATAGCCAATTAACATAAACATAACATTTTCTCTCACTCTCACCTCTCACTATCTTTGCACGCTGCACGCTGTTAATCATAAGCCTATGCATGTAACATATTACATACTAATAAAACACTTGCCAATTGTCATTATTACATATAGGTCGTGTCGCTCTGCTCTTTGGTCGTCTTGCACTTTGGCCTTATATGCTAAAACGTTCTGAGTTTTTGCACGGCCCATCCGAGTTATTTGTCTCGGTTAAAAAAACGCTTTTGATCCTACATTTTGGCGCCCAGGTGCATTAATTTCGAAGTGTTTATAGTACAGTAAAAATAGACCAAAACAGGGGCTGACCTGGAAAAAATTGCACACTGGAATTTCTCTTGCTTAATGTATTAAGGACCATCCAAAAGGTCTAAAGCCAAATTGGAGACCTCCTCCCCCCGTAGGGTTTTCCGTTATTTTGACATCTGTTTGAGCCCATTTATCTCTAAATCTATAAGCCGTACACAAAAACTTCCAAGGCAGAAAATGTTTAAAATTGAATTTAAAATTTTATTTGCACTGGAAGGTATACCCAGAAGTTCGTATTTTAGGCGGCAGAGGGCGCCAAAGTTACTACAACGCAGTTTTTCGTATTTTTACCACCCTCCTTGCCCTTATTTTGTTTTTGGTATGTATCAAAAAATTGTAGATCTCAAAAAAGTACACAAGACTGGTCTTTGAATCATGTAAGTATCTCTATTAGTTTCCACGTTATGACGCTTTAAAGTCTTCCCGTGCCTTGAAAAACATGCAAGCGCATCGCCGCTGCTGCGCGCATGGGGCGCTAAAGTGCTGAACGTAGCGCAGCCCTTGCTTGTTTTTCAAGGTGCGGGAAGATTTCAAAGCTTTATAACTTGGAAACTACTAAAGATACTTACATGATTCAAAAACCAGTCTTGCGTACTTTTTTAAGATCTACAATTTTTCGATACACGCCAAAAACAAAAAAGGGCAAGGAGGTGGGTAAAAGTAGGAAAAACTGCGTTGAAGTAACTTTGGCGTGCTCTACCGCCTGAAATATGAACTTCTGGGTATACCTTCCAGTGCAAATAAAATTTTAAATTCAATTTTAAACATTTTCTACCTTGGAAGTTTTTGTGTACGGCTTATAGATTTTGAGATAAATGGGCTCAAACAGATGTCAAAATAACGGAAAACCCTACGGGGGGAGGAGGTCTCCAATTTGGATGGTCCTTAATACATTAAGCAAGAGAAATTCCAGTGTGCAATTTTTTCCAGGTCAAAACCTATTTTTACTGTACTATTATTGATTTTTAAAACATTTAAATAATAAAAAAGAAAAAAGTGCTACAAAACAACAACCACGGTGTCGCGCAATTAGAGCTGACACATCGTTTTTTCGTCGCATAAATTTGCAAGGGCTAATTGCAGCCCATTGAATTTGCTGCATTTCTTGCATATAGACAATGAAAGTCTAACATCTTTCTCGCTCCAACTATAATATCTGGAAGGCGGTAAAACTAATATATCTGTTATAATTGGCGCCAACAATACACACATACATTTATATATTGCATATACCTATTGCATTGTTGGTTTCGTCAATTCGTACAAACAGATTTGCTTTGCTACAACAGTTACATTTCACCGTTGCTGTTTACCACTGCAGCTCACATCGCTATCGTTTGTTGCTGCTCTTCTTACTCTGTTCGCATCACAGCAGTTATCTTCGCTTTCCTTTGTTGCTGCTCTTCTTGCTGCTGTCATCGCTGCTGCGTCGTCGCGTCGCTGCTGCTCAGCCTAACTGCTATAACGCTATATAAATCACAGAAAAATCAAAGATCAAATATAAATTGATTTCGTTTAATATCGTGTCAAACATAACAATTATGTCGCATCTGGATAATGATAAACTCAAACGTGCAAATATTCAGCGCAGTATTACACGCATCAAAACAATTGTTTCAAATTCTATACATGATACCTCAACTATGTCAAGATTGTCCAGTGCAGAACTAAACTGCCGTTTGGGCATTTTGGAAGAATACTTTAAACAAGCACTGACAGTCCGATCCGCAATAGAAAATATTGATCCAGATGATGACGGTCGTGCTCAATTGGAAGATAGTTACATAAGTGCTAAATTGTGTATCAAGGAACAGCTGTCTGAGGAAATGCATAGTACGTCAATCGAATCATCATTGCCTGTTCGTGTTGCGTCGTCACCAAGCCTGCCTAGACAATCGTTGCCATGCCTTAATGGAAATCGCGCAGATTACAAAAATTTTATAACGTCGTTCAACCAAATCATTGCTCGTGAGACCTCGCTATGCAACATAGAAAAGTTCAACCATTTGTTAAATTGTCTAAACGGCCCTGCCTTAGAAGCGGTGAGATCATTCCAAATAACAAATGAAAATTATCCTAAAGCAATAGCTCATCTAAATAAACGATATGATAATCCCACACTAACTTTTCTAGATCAAATCGAAGCTATTTTTAATCTTTCGCCTGTCAATAAACCTGATGTTCATCAGTTGTGAAGTTTAATGGACAAGGCCACAGCAATATTTGGATCACTCTCGTTTCTGGGCACAGGTTCAGATATATCAGAGGCTATGTTAATCTATATCGTTATGGGCAAGTGCGATCAACAAGCAAAAAACAAATGGAATGAAGCCATGGATTTACTTTCGTTGCCCAAATGGGAACAATGCACCCAAGTACTGGAGCGTCATTGTCAATTTCTGGAATCCAGCGGCATCCCATCACAGAATCATTGGGAAAATCAGAAGCAGAGGCGTAGTGGCAAGCCTGGTCAAATTCATACATTTGCAATAACTAACTCATCATGTGCTCTCTGTTCTAGTTTTGCCCACAAGCTTGTTGAATGCTCTCGATTCATGGACATGAATGCTACGCAAAGATTTGAAGTCGCCAATAAGTCCAGCATTTGCATTAATTGTTAGCATTCGGGTCATCGTGTGGCACAATGCTCATCGAAATATCGTTGTCACAGCTGCAAGCGTCCGCATCATACAATACTGCATTTCGATCAGTCATCGCAACCGAGTACATTGCGACCTAATGTACTGGAAACGCCACCACCAAGTTCGCAACGTTTAAATGTTGCAACACATTCGCAAATGGAAGAATCGCAAGGTAGTCAAATCATTCTCGCAACTGCAATGGTTCTTGTACGAGATGCGTCAGGTGCGTACAAGTTAGGCAGAGCATTGCTTGATTCTTGTTCACTGGTTAACTGTATGACCGATGAATATGCCCAACGACTTCATTTACGCCGAGATAAACAAAACGTTAACATTCGAAGTATCGGAGATTCAACTACCCACATTAAAACGCGCACAATCACTTCGATTAAATCATGCCATTCAGAATTTGAAGCAGCATTACAATTTTGTGTAACATCGCATATCGCTTATCAACCTGATGCTGAAATAGACACATCTAGTTGGAACCTTCCACAATATATTGCACTCGCGGATGAGCAGTTCTACAAATCTCGTCGCATCGATATTTTACTTGGCACGGAAGCATTCTTTGATTGTTTAGCAGTTGGTCAAATTAAACTTGATGAAAACCTACCAGCGCTTCAGAAGACCCTATTTGGATGGATCATGTCCGGCAGATATACAAATCAACGAAACGAGGAACCAGCTACGTGTTTACTCTCAACAGAGGAATCTATCGACAATAATCTAAGACGCCTCTGGAACATCGAATCGGTAGATACCACTGTACCGCCTGTTCAGCCACATCATCGAGTTTGCGAAGAAATATATTTGAAAGCAACTCATCAACTTGCCGATGGACGAATTGTGGTCAGTTTACCATTTAAAGAAAACCCGGACTGAATTGACAATTCTAGCGACATTGCTCGTCGTAGATTTTTCGCATTAGAAAACCGTTTGCAACAACAGTCTTTACAGAATACGAGCTCAACACCGTAACCTACGGAACTGCTGCAGCACCGTACTTAGCCATACGCAGCTTGCAGTACATAGCTGACTTACACATGAGTGAGCTGCCACTAAGCGTAGCCACAATGAAATCATCGTTTTATGTAGACGATCTGCTGTGTGGAGCAGATAATATTCAAAACTTACGCCGTATCAAATACGAGGTCATCGAAATCCTTCGACGTGGATTGATGCCATTAACAAAATGGCATTATAACATCCCTGAACTTAGAGAAGACGAATCTATCAAGGAACTAAATCTTAGCGAAGACGCCATCACCAGCGCGCTTGGTGTTACTTGGAGCCAGCGCCGCGATGTCTTTCTATTTACATTTCAGCCAAAACAAGCTATGTCAACAGTAACAAAAAGATCAACCTTATCAATTGCATCATCGCTGTTTGACCCATTGGGTCTACTGTCGCCACTTATTATCGTTTCGAAAATTATCTAACAAGAACTGTGGCTGTTAAAAATCGCTTGGGATGAGTCGTTGCCACAAGCACTTAACCAAGCATGGGAAAAATGTTTATCATCACTTTACTCACTGTCTACAATTTCAGCACCTCGTTACTGTTTACAAACTTCTCATTCGAACGTACAACTACACGGCTTTTACGACGCATCTATTCGAGCTTATGGTTGTTGCCTTTATCTGCGGTCTATCGATACTCTTGGTCAAGTCTAGTCCAGCTGCTCACTGCCAAATCAAGAGTAGCTCTAACCAAGAAACAGACGTTGCAAAAACTTGAATTATGTGGTGCCAAACTTTCGAGCAATTTGTATGACAAGGTGAAACTAACTTTTGTCAATTTTAAGTACTCAACCTATCTGTCGACTGACTCGCAAATCGTCTTGCACTGGCTTCAACAACACTCAGCTACTCTTTCTACTTTTGTCGGAAATAGAGGGCCCAACATTCAAGAGCTCACCACTGGAAACACGTGCCATCATCTTGCAATCCAGCCGACATTGTGTCACGGAGTTGCACAACTGCTGAACTACAAGCTTCGATTTGGCCCGAGGACCAGTGGCCACGCCAACAAAATTTTGATCTGGATATGGAGTTGTCAACACAGAGAAGCGCAAGGCTACATTTGCAATAACCATCGAATCAAACTTCATTATTGAAGCTGTCGACAGAGTGAGTTCACATAATCGCCTATTTGTTCAGATTCTTACATACATGCAAAGGGCAACGCAAATGGGATTCGCTTTCGCCTTCGCTTAATGAATTGCGCCACGCATTGGAATGCATCGTCTGGAACATACAACAGCAACATTTTAAAGAGGATGTTGTGCTATTACAAAAACAAAAGCCATTGCGTAGCAGTTTGAAATTCCTTAGCACATTTTTGGACAATTCGTCAAACTTTGAATTAATCAAAGTAGGAGGCAGTCTTATCAATGCCAACCTACCGTTTCGCCAATTGCAACCATTACTACTGCCTAGCAAGTCACAATTTGCTAGAAACTATGTTCGTCATTTGCACTTACGCCACTTTCATGCTGGGCCCAAGGCATTGATCGCCTTAATCCGTAACCAATTTTGGATTGTCAACGCCAGGGACTTAGCGCGCAAGGTCGTCAGATCATGCGGGTCTTGTGTACGATGCCGTCCAACTCTACTGCACCAAGTAATGGGTGAGCTACCACCTGAGCGTCTGTCAGCTGATAACCCATTTCGTCACGCCGGTGTGGACTTCTGTGGTCCAGTCAATACATATCTTCGCATCCGTGGTAAAGCACCAACAAAGTCATACATTTCCATTTTTGTCTGCATGACGGTAAAGGCTGTCCACTTGGAAATCGTCTCGGACTTATCTACAAACAAATTTCTTGAAGCATTGAAACGCATGATCGCACGCCGAGGTCCAGTTTCCCAAATTTTCTGTGACAACGCCACAAATTTTGTTGGGGCGTCCAACAAATTGCTTGAGCTTAAGAATTTCATGTTTAAGCCTGAAACTCAATCTGATATTGAAACTTATTGCGCATCAGAAGAAATAACATTTCGATTTATTCCCCCTAGATCTCCTCACTTCGGAGGGCTTTGGTAGGCCGCAGTCAAAAGCGCTAAAGGTCTACTTGTGCGCACGTTGATGAACACACTTTTTACGTTCGAAGAACTAAACACAGCTGTGGTCGAAGTTGAAGCTGTTCTTAATTCGCGCCCTTTATCGCCACTCTCATCAGATCCAAATGAGCTCGCAGCTCTCTATCGCTACGAGCAGATCGCCGCCGTCAAGCAACAATTCTGGCGCCAATGGTCTGCAGAGTACGTCAACGAACTACGTTCTAGAACAAAGTGGACGTCAGAATCACCGAACCTTGTTGTGGGAGCGATGGTGATAATCCACGAAGACAACATACCCCCTCAACGTTGGAGACTCGGGCGTGTTGAATCTTTCAAGGTGGGCCGGGGTGTACGGTCAAACTCATATACATTTAAAGCGCACATTTGCACTTTGGCCTTATATGCTAAAACGTTCTGAGTTTTTGCACGGCCCATCCGAGTTATTTGTCTCGGTCAAAAAAACGCTTTTGATCCTGCAGCTATTTTCTGTTTTTGATATGACCCTTGCTGCTTTGCAGCGCAGCGAAATTCATAAAGATAATAAAACACCCACACGCCAGTATTTTGTTTTTGCAATTGGCTGTGAGTTAAGCAATGACACACGCACGCTGTGTTGTTGTTGTTGTCCTCGAGAATCAACCACTGAGATATCACAGGCTTGATTGATTTGCTTGCAAAACTTCACATGCAAGCAATAACGACAATTGGGTATCAACATCGTTGTTCAACTAAAGAACACTACTCAATTATATTAGACAAATTGAGCTTTTTGTGCCTTGGTCCTTGGTAGCACAATGCAACTTGTTTCAAATTAGTGGGCCGAACAGGAGTGGAAAAGAAAACACGTCTATGTTGATTTATGTAAATTTTGTGTGTCTTTATAAAACTGAGCGACTTAAAGCCTAGTACGCAGCAGTGTAAAACCGCGTGAAAGAAAACAAAACTTCAAAATTCTTAGCGTTTTTTTTATATGAAGTTTTTGTTTTCTTTCACGCGGTTTTACACTGCTGCGTACTAGGCTTAAAGTAGAACATATGTAAAAGAGATTAACATGGGAATAACATGACATGTGCATTAACAGAGAGAGAAGATCTTAATTGTTATACTCAGTTAACAGCTTATGGCAGCATTACCCGATTTTAAAGATCTTAGACTCGAAATGTTCGTAAAAGAATTCTCTTTCAGTTTAAAGCTTAACATAATTTTTAAAAATTTTTTTTCGTTATTAACAAGCATGCCGAAAATTTGTAATTTTGAAAATTGGTCGAAAATTACTTTTTTTCGACTTTGGTTGCTTGTAACTTCTATAATTTTGACTTAATCTGTACACAATTGTATATCACTGCAAAGAGCAAACTAATAGATTTCGATCTTATTGTCTTTCATGTCGATGCAAAATTTTGTTCACGAGATATTGAAAAACAACTGAAATAAGTGCCCAAAAACATGTTTTTCGAAAAGATCTCGAAAACGGTGCTTAAGAAAAAAAAAAAGGTTGCCATTTTCGTGTTTCTCGACCCCAAATTACCCTAAAAAACACTTTTTTATGAAGGTTCACTCGATGACCCTTAAATTTGTTAACTAGTGTAATATACCAGAGAGGTTATCAGCAATTGCTGTTTTGGATTGCTTTGTTTATTAGCGCAGTTGTAAGCCTTTGTGTTTTAAATTAAAGTTAAAGGTATGTAACAGCAAAAAACTGAATTTGTTTGTGGAATCTAACTGTGTTTTTTAAAATTACTATAGTGTCTTGTGATGTGAACTTGAACAAAATTTCAAAATATTAAATTTGTTATCTATGGGTTGATTGCTTCAAAAGATAATAGTCGCCGCTAAATTAGTAATTTCTCTCACTGTACGCTAAGATGACAATGCGCTGCCTGAAGAGAAAAAGCAACAACAACGGCCAACATCAACTGCACCAGCAGTTATTGGTTTATTAATTTTCAATACATTTTTTTAGCATCAACAAAATTAAATTTAAAAAAATTAGTAATTTAAGTAATAAATTTAAGTTTTTTTTTTTTTATTTATTTGTGCTTTATTCCCTTTAAATATTTTACATTTTCACTAAAGCTAATGGTTCATTATTACAATTTTAAATATGTATATGATAATCAGCCGTGCTCCGGAAACCGAATCCGCATGTTTTATTCCGATTCGTTTTGAAACCGAATGTTTGGTGCTCCCATTTCCACCAAACCGAATTTTTCATGTGCTTTGAAACCGAATGGTATGTTGCATGTGGAATTAAAACGAATCGCCAAAATAGGATTAAAAAAGCAAGCATTTTATATTGAAATAATTTTTTAAACATTCTTTGATATTCTTAGATTTTATTTATGCTAACTTTAAGTGAATATTTATTGACAATGATTTTAAATTATTTTTTTTTCTAACTAAACCCAAAAATTAGCATGCACAGCCAAACCGAATTTTTGTTTGTTTGTGTTTGTATGCGTATCACATGGCCGATAAGTGCGACAGAGTTCCCGCGTTACACAAAGAAAATTTCCCATTTAGCAAAAATAGGTAAGTCGTGTTTAATTTCAATAAATATTGCTGCTAAAGCAATATTTTTGTGTTATTTTATTTAATATTCGACATAAGAAAGAACTAGCAATATTTTAATGAAAATTAAATGTAAACAACATATACAAAGAAAAAGGTGCAAAACTACGGCAGCCATGTCAGCTGTTTTGTATCAAACAAAAAACATTTCGCGCCAACAAACACAATGTAAGTTCATATTTAATCAAAAGAATTTAATGCTAAAAAATATATTTATTGCAGGGGAAAACATAAAAGCAACGAGTAGGACATGAATGAACACGCAATAAAGAAAATAAATGGCATTTTTGCAATATTTACAAATTTTTAACAAAAGGCAGTCAGCTGGCACAACATATGTGAATTTATCGATAAAAACGAGGAAATATACAAATGTGTCGAGCACGCGAAACCGAATCCGAACAAAATTGTTCGGTTTGGATTTCTCGGTTTCCGGAGCACAGTTGAATATAAAATGATTTTATTTTATTTCCTTAAACAGGCCAAACCTAACTATTTTCACCGCAACCCCCTTCTCAATTACGCTGATAATAAGCAAAAAAGATTAAATAAAACATTTGGTTCGCACACGCACACAACCGCAAGAGCTGATGTTAACGAAATTTTGTTGTGGGGTTCTTGTATACCATTTGGTTCGCACACAACCGCAAAAAGCTGATGTTAGCGAAATTGCTTCGTGAGTACTTTTCAGAAGTATCTAGTGTTCGCCTTTTTTTATTTATACTCATTGTGTAATTCGTTTATACCTTTTCTACAACGAATATACAAATGTACATATATCGAATAAATATCGTGTGTTGTTGGTGGTCCTTTTCAGTGGCATTTCGGTTGGTATTATTGGCATCATGTTGTAAGGCGATACCAATGTGTATATGTCGTTTTTTATTCTTTGCCAGTTATTGAAAAGCGGCATTTGCAAAGACGGGAGTTTGTGTTACAATTGGTGAAAAGATAAATCTTCTTTAGTTTTTTGGATTATTAAAAGCTTCAATCAATCAAATTAGCGACAATGATGTCTGAAAAAATTTCATCGAATCACACTAGTTTGGTTTCTAAAGGGTTTGTAAAATATTTTTTTGTTCTATATTTATGTACTTTAACTGTATTTAAAACGATCTTCTCAAAAGTGTATCAGCTTTGGAGGATTCAGCCACAATCCTTAAAGAATTAATTGTTAAATAGTCTAAGGTACACAAATCTTCAGCCCTCGAGTTTTTAATAGTTTTTGTATTGACCGTATGTTTTTAAATTTTCGAAATAAACGAGCATACATAAGAATACAAAAGGCTTTTGTAATAAATAAGAATTCTGTGGAGCTTACCTCTAAACTTTTCGAATTGCCGTGCCAATCTACAAAAATAGGGTTTCAATTTTTGCAAATGGTTTTAAATTTGGAATTAGAAAAAATCAAATTTTTTGTAATATTGCCACCTGATTTATAATATATCAGTTTGGATTGGTCTTATCATATGGGCAAAGCTTTAATCCGTATAATGTGAAATCTCAGAAAAACTATCGTAACTGCGTATGTACTTGGGTTTTTGTCTCGGGATTTTCATGCTAACCGCCTTTTGATATTTCAAAACCGAAAATTGGTATATACTCTCAGCAGAATAACATCACGATATTTTTCAACGTTATCTTTGGGCAATCATCCGACTCTTTCTGTGACAAATCACAAGTCCTGGATAATTGATATATATTTTTTTTTTGGCCGACTTCATAACAGGGTTGGAGATGTAATGGTGCGAGGTACCATTTCGTACCAGTAAATTACAATTTTTGCTAATTGCAATAAATGTGATTTATAATGATACATTCCATGGTGTCTTACCTTTTTTTACCTCTGCGATGGATGGACTCAAAAACTTGAAAATGTGCGCCTGCCCATAAATTTTCGGGTTGCGGTTGCGACAACGAATGTAGAAACCCAAAATTTGAAGACATTGGGCTGGTCGCCCTGCTTACAAACTTGATTTAAATATCTTTGGAAATATTTGGGAATGGTTGACACAGAAAGTATAAAAATCAGGACTACTAAATTTGACTGTACTCGAACTTACCCAAGTCATATTACATTAGCCAATTTACAAAAATTAAAAGACTATCGGAGGTGCCACAGAAATCTTTAAAGATTTTGCTAACGGTTTTAAATAAAATCTTTAGAAATAACCGTTGGTGGCACAGAAATCTCAAAGATTTAATTTTCCGGACAATTAATTCCGAATGTTTACGCTAGTTTGAACGCCCAATACAAGAGTTTGCATGACAGCCCTACGGCTCAACAGCTGTCCTCAGCGTTGTGAATGGCAAATTTCGTTCGTTTACATTTGCAAATATACACGCAAATAGACAACAATTTTTAAAATGCCTATTGAGGGATTATTAGCCATTGAGGCCTTATTAAAGATACCCAAACAAAGTAAAAGTTGAGCGAAGAGGTCGAAGAACCTCTACATAGATCGCTTCAAGGCTGTCATACAGACCAGCAAAAGTCGCAGCAATTATGTACGCTGTGCACTGCGCTAAACAAATGAAGTGAACATATACAGTGGACACACAAATTATTTGGACACTTTGAATTTTCCACTTAGAGGCCATGATAGAACATTTTTTTTAATATTGAGAAAATGCATTTTCCTTACATGCTTATAAAATAAAAACAATAAAACTTCAAATAATATGCAAACTTAACAAAACTAAAAAATGAGCGATTCTTACGCACATAAATTATTTGTACACTTGTTACAAAATAAGGAATTTTGTTAGAAAAAAAATGTTCTTTTTTTTAAATTTTTTATGTTCAACCCTCCGTTGTGTTCCAATTTAAAAACCTTCGGTAGTGCGGCAGGGTCTGGCCAGACCCCTATACAATTACATGCATTTGTATGGAAATAAGCATCACATACGAGTACATTTCTATGACAAGCAGGTATTGTTTTTTAATTATTCCTTTTCTCATTCGATTTAAAATGTATTCGCCTATCTGAAAACGAAAATAAAATATCTAAAAAACATTTGGTTTGTTAATAAACAACTTTTTTCATTCGTGTTTTTTTGTACTTTATTTTGAGATGTATTTTGAGTAAGAAAGTTAATGAATATGAACAAAATTAAAAAAGAACTCTCTTACGAGTTCTGATTATACCATGCAAAACATGTATATGTGATTTTGGAATTTTATTTTGTTGCTGGGATACAGGGTTTGAACATTTCGAGTAATAGAATCGTGTTTTTCGACGAAGTTTATCACCTCCTTGTAAACAAAGCTTATAATCTCTTTGCCTTTAAGTGTCACAGCGCCGCTTTTATTCACATTCAATGTAGCGACTGGAATGTTGAGTGATCAGCCAAAAAATAACTCAATAGCCAAACGAGTAGAGAACTGCGAAATGATCTTTGGGTTGTTTATGCGATTTTCCAAGTTGGATAAAACTAGTGTTTTAGCTTACGTGGTTAGAAAATCACCGCTCACGTTCCTTGCAAATGATAAAGGAAGCTAATTCCAGATCATGCAATATATTATAAAATAACGCATTGAGCATTTGGGATTTTATTCATTTCTTCTGGGTAACATCTTTTATTGGACTGAATGGTCCCAACAAACGCAAGACCAATTAGAGCAAGTCGCTTCGTGCCTTCCAATGATGTACAAAACTTATCAGGAACCATTATTCGACCACTGTTCCTAAAACGGCTTGCAGCAATACATTTTTTCCTTGACTTACCTCACGTTCTTCTCCTTTCCTGTGTATAGTTTTCCGAGCAAAGGATATTTGGTTTTTGAATTACTTGCCCACCAAATTTTGATATCGTATTTGGCTTTTGTTTTACCACGATATGGAAACAGTTGCTCGTCAACCGTGATATTTTCATAGGATTCATAAATTTTTGCGACGGTTTCATTCATAAAATTGCAAATATCGCGTATGTAATGTACCACACATAATTCCACACCTACTAACGCGCATTTCGCTATGTTCTGCATTGGCGCCAACCAAGTCAAATGTACTAAGAGCAAAATCAGTTTGTAATGTAACAACACATGTAAACACATATGTGCATATGTAAAAATATGTGTATATGTTTTATTTGAATAACAAAATATATTATTACGACAAAAAGATTCCAAAATGCTATGTAAAAGTTTCAAAATGTACCAAATTTCATGTATGAGGTGCACTGCGCTAAACAAATGAAGTGAGATTTTAATATAAAACACACACACTGATGAAAAACAATAATGCAAATGCTAATGAAAATTCTAATTCTAATTGTGCCCTTGTAGAAGTTGGATTTACTATTTTCTATGCACTCGCCAATTATTTAAAACGACGCCTTGATTGAATAAATATTGCTTCGTTTATTAACATCATTTAATCAATTTTTTAAATTTCCATACGCTGCAATTTTTAACTTTCATTAAACATCAAAAACATCCATTAATATGCCAAAATAAAATTTCCGAAATGTTATTATACAAATAGGTGACAACTCCTTAACTCGAAAAGTTTTGCAAGCTGACAAAGAATGGCATATGTACCAAAGATTTGGTAAAATGAAAATCATGATTTAAACACTAGATTTAGCAAAACATAAAGATCAAGATACAGATAAATCCGAAATTGACTAACCTTTCCAAATAAGTAACATTTTTTTTTTTTTGAATAAAATTGGTTTTATTGGTGAATTTAATCAAATCTCAAGCAATTTTGTCAAAGATTTTAAAACCATTGCGAATCATGTCTTTGGCACCAAGAATTTGAATTGCAAAAAAATTGACAAGAAATAATTTTCTGTGGCACCCCAGTATAATAGATCAGTAAACACAGAATCATGACAATTTCGAGATTGTTTTTAATTATATTCCCTAATATGCCAAAAAATAAACAATTGTATCATTGGGTTTTGTATAGATAAATTCACAGAAAATTAATTTTATTTATTTTAGAGGTTATATTTTAATATTTTTTTTAAATTAACGTCTCGTATCGTTTTCAAATAGGATTGTTACTGACCATCCAATTGGGACTAATCTAAGCGATGATATGGGCTGGAAATCAAAATTAAAACTCCCTCCAAAAGACAATCGATTTAAAACAAGCGTAAGTTTCTTTGTGTTTTGCATTTTTCATACAGTTTGCAGAATATTCGTTAGTTAAGTAATGTACGCGATTATTATTTTTGTAGAAAATGAGTTTTGGGAAACCTTTTCTCGGACGCCGTACCAATTGACCAAAATATGTGACGTCAATTCGTTTATAATGAATATTTATTTTAACAAATAATAATATATGAACTACCTACGGTTTTGAAATGTTATTGAATTAAATGTGTTAAAAGTTATTGTAATGAAAAAATTCGCATATAGAAGTTTTAACGTTTTTATTTTTGAAATTCAGGATGATATCTCCAAGAAGTGAAATCATCATGACTGATCGACGAATCGATTTGAATATATTACAGTTTTTAAGTTATGTTAATGTTACTTTTTATGTAGAAATACAATTTAATACGAGTGTACTTTTATATGCAGGACGTTACCGACACTCGAGGAAATGAATTTGAAGAGTTTTGCCTAAAAAGGGAACTTCTAATGGGAATATTTGAAAAGGGTTGGGAACGTCCATCTCCTATTCAAGAAGCGGCAATACCGATTGCTCTTAGTGGAAAAGATGTGTTAGCACGTGCAAAAAATGGCACTGGAAAAACTGGAGCTTACTGTATTCCAGTTTTAGAGCAAATCGATCCATCGAAAGATTACATCCAAGCACTCGTGATGGTCCCTACCAGAGAGCTCGCGCTTCAAACTTCACAGATTTGCATTGAACTTGCTAAACATCTAGACATACGTGTTATGGTTACAACAGGCGGAACAATATTAAAAGATGATATTTTACGTATATATCAAAAAGGTAATCAATAGAACTACTATTGCTTTTAACAATATTAAGCTGTGGAAAATCATTTAGCTGATAACAAAAGAATTTTAAATATACTTAGACACGATTGGAGTACTTTAAAAGTATTTAAAAAAGCAAATTAAAGGTTATTCTGCAGAATTGTTCAAAATAGTAGCTATGTTGCAAGTGCATCTTTTAAATTTATTAATTACACTAGTCGACGATGAAAAATCTCCAGAGATGAGACTTATATTTTATGTTAGGGTAATGTTTCAGCGTTAAAAAACCGTTTTTTTTTTTATCCTCCCATAGCTTGTTTTTTTTTTATGACTATTTTAGTGAAAAATGCCATTTTTCAAAATACGGTTGCACATATGAGGTCATAAAAACTGTACTAATTCGAATTTTTTCATTATTATTATTTTTTTCAAAAGTAGAGAGCACTACCTTTCCAAAATGCCCCAAATCATAAAAATTGGAAACCTTCAGAAAAAACTACAGCCGAAAGAGTGTGCCCAAAACCCCAAAAAACACAACATTTTGGTGACTTTTTGTACGAATATCGCTATTTCTTTCAGAAAAACTCTTAGACACTTGAAAAGTTAGCTATTTTATGTTAATGGTCATGATATGTAGATGCGATTTCTGTATAGTGTCGATTTTTTATGATACAAAATGACTGATTTATTCAATTTTTAGTAAAAATGAAAAAAATACAATTTTT
The DNA here is from genome assembly GCA_018150985.1 of Chymomyza costata. Lineage (NCBI taxonomy): Eukaryota > Metazoa > Arthropoda > Insecta > Diptera > Drosophilidae > Chymomyza > Chymomyza costata. The sequence continues at coordinate 6,352,542 of JAECWU010000003.1, read as the reverse complement.
TTCGATAGAATTTTTTTTTGTCACTTTCAACTGCATTTAAGCTCTTGAAAGTGGTTGATTTTTCTATATTGGGAACTTTTACATAAAGTAGTAGTCATTACCTTTCAAATAAGTCCTTTTTCATGAAATTCGGACTATCCATTGAACACCAGCAGTTGAAGGAATCATCATGAGTACACGAAATCTCATGATTTCACCAAAAATATACGAATTTTTCTTTATAATGGTGCTTGTGTTGACAATAATCGGCATTATTGTTTGGATACATTGGAATAATCTACTGCACCTTCAATTATTATGATTCCTTAATAAAAACACAAACAAAACTCTCAAATTTAAAACTAAAATCCAACATAAAATGCAAACGGCTTTGATCATCAATTTTTCGGTTCAGTTTCTATGGCCCTTTGCTTACATTTATATCATATTGTTCTTATCCAATATCTCCTAATGCTTTAATAAAACAATAATTACTGATAATAATACTTTTTATTATTATTATTGCATTTCTTTTTTTTCTTTTGAGCTTCCTATCTGATTCTGGAACTAAAAACCAGCAATATTCACCCAAAATTTTCTGTGTGACAAGTCCTCTAAACTGACCCTCCATACTTCTAATGTCTCAATGAAATCTTTTACCTTGTTGGTCGCTCATCGTACCCAAATTTTCAGAAAAAATGTGATTTTAAATGATGCATTTTTAGACTCAATGTCGAGCCAATTTTTTCATGCCTATAAAGCATTTCATAATTTACTTAGCATTCATCTTTCTAAGAAATTTTCTGCAACTTCTTCGAAGGAATTCCACGCATACAGTTGATCAGGTGGTAATGTTCTTCAAAATTCGTTACTTTTCATTGCTTTACGAATTTGAGGATCTACGAATATTCCTTTCTTAACTTACAGTTTGCCTTACTTGGGGTCACATGTTCTAAGTGAGCGATTGCCATATCGTTTCGGTTTTTTCCAATTGCCTTAAGTCCGTTTGTTTCAAGGCAAGCACCATTATATACAAAAAATTCGTATATTTTTGGTGAAATCATGAGATTTCGTGTACTCATGATGATTCCTTCAACTGCTGGTGTTCAATGGATAGTCCGAATTTCATGAAAAAGGACTTATTTGAAAGGTAATGACTACTACTTTATGTAAAAGTTCCCAATATAGAAAAATCAACCACTTTCAAGAGCTTAAATGCAGTTGAAAGTGACAAAAAAAATTCTATCGAAAAAATTGTATTTTTTTCATTTTTACTAAAAATTGAATAAATCAGTCATTTTGTATCATAAAAAATCGACACTATACAGAAATCGCATCTACATATCATGACCATTAACATAAAATAGCTAACTTTTCAAGTGTCTAAGAGTTTTTCTGAAAGAAATAGCGATATTCGTACAAAAAGTCACCAAAATGTTGTGTTTTTTGGGGTTTTGGGCACACTCTTTCGGCTGTAGTTTTTTCTGAAGGTTTCCAATTTTTATGATTTGGGGCATTTTGGAAAGGTAGTGCTCTCTACTTTTGAAAAAAATAATAATAATGAAAAAATTCGAATTAGTACAGTTTTTATGACCTCATATGTGCAACCGTATTTTGAAAAATGGCATTTTTCACTAAAATAGTCATAAAAAAAAAACAAGCTATGGGAGGATAAAAAAAAAAACGGTTTTTTAACGCTGAAACATTACCCTAACATAAAATATAAGTCTGATCTCTGGAGAAAAAAAAAGTGTTAAATTTGTCGACTAGTGTTATGCAACATTTCATAAATTTTCTCGAAAATTTTTAAAATTAAAAATTTAAGTTATTCCAAATGACAGATTAAATATAATTTTTTATTTATTTGATTTCCCTTTCAATGATATATAGTTTATTTTTTTTTTTTTAATCTTCATTTGTTTTTGTAACCTTATATGTTATTGTTATATATATACATAATTTTTAAGAGATCAATTCAGTGGGGTTTTTCTGCTTTGTTATATACATTTGATATATTATTGTTCTATTACTATGTTTTTATTGTTAATTTTAGGGAAAAATTAAGAAGGGAAAAAAACCCATATATGGTTTATCATTATCGGAATGTTTTGATAAGAGATTTAGAAAAATAAAGATTAGATAAACACAAAAAGTACTAAAGCCAGATAATGAAAAATCCTTAAGAGGCTTAGTAGTATAATTATATCCTGACCACAGAAAATTTTTTTCTTATTTTTTTCAGTTCAGCTTATCATTGCAACACCTGGACGCATTTTAGATTTGATGGACAAAAAAGTTGCTGACATGTCGCATTGCAAAATATTGGTTTTAGATGAAGCAGATAAATTGCTTTCTCTCGATTTTCAAGGCATGCTGGACCATGTCATTCTAAAACTGCCAAAGGATCCGCAAATCTTGTTGTTCTCAGCAACATTTCCTTTAACAGTAAAAAATTTTATGGAAAAGCATTTAAGAGAGCCGTATGAAATTAACCTCATGGAAGAGCTAACGCTTAAGGGTGTAACACAGTATTATGCATTTGTCCAAGAAAGACAAAAAGTACACTGCTTGAACACCCTGTTCTCAAAATTACAAATTAATCAGTCTATAATATTTTGCAATTCGACACAACGTGTTGAATTGTTGGCAAAAAAAATTACCGAACTTGGATACTGCTGTTATTATATTCACGCGAAAATGGCTCAAGCTCACAGGAATAGGGTATTCCATGATTTCCGACAAGGCCTTTGCAGAAACTTAGTGTGCTCGGATTTGTTCACTAGAGGTATAGACGTACAAGCTGTAAATGTCGTTATTAATTTTGATTTCCCTCGAATGGCGGAAACATATTTACATCGGATTGGTCGCTCAGGCCGTTTTGGTCATTTAGGTAAGGAATGCACTGTGATAAAAACTCAAATGCACCGGATTTACTGACTCGGTTTTAACAAACTAAAGATTTGAATCAATGAAAAAAGTTTTTTAGGGCACTATATTATATATTTGACTACATTAGAGTACATACAAAAATTGGTGACTGTAGGGTTATTTCTACTCGAAATAAGCAAGAGCTAAAGAGTTTGGGGTTGAAGTTAGTAGATACATTTTTGATTAAAACTTTTGTTGTGTTAATATGACTTTGTTTTTATGCATGGCTGTGTTAGTTTCAGATCTAAATATTTTATAGCAGATCTAAAATCTGAGAAACGCCTTCGCGGAAGCGGGACATGAATCAATCAAACTTTACTTGCGAACAAATAGTGTGCGCATCTTTTGTGTAAATTTAGGTTATAAATAAATTCTGGGTCTTGATATTTTAGTAAGATAAGTTGAAAATGATTATCAAAATGCATTTGGGAAAGGTTTCTTTTTAAACATGTTTAGGCATAAACAGTGAACTTTTGTACTTAAAGGGCCCATACGCAGCATGCAAAAATTCCGCACGAAATGTCAAAACTTCATATAAAAAAAAAAATTCCCTTTTTTGGGATATTTTTTTTTGTATGAAGTTTTGACATTTCGTGCGGAAATTTTGCATGCTGCGTATGGGCCTTAAAATGAAAAATTCTTAAACATTAATAGGGATATTATTTACATAATTTTTTGCCTCGGTAGAAAATAACTCTCAAAACCTGATGAAAAATTTAAATGGAATTAACAGCAAGAGCAGTAGCTGTTTTGTTCGAAAAGCCTTATTTTAAAGTGCGGGAAATATAACACTAGTTTATGTATCTAATAATTTTTGTATTTTCTAGGTATTGCTATCAACTTAATAACTTATGAAGATCGATTTGACCTCCACCGAATTGAAAAAGAATTGGGTACTGAAATAAAACCAATACCAAAGGTGATTGATCCAGCATTATACGTGGCTAATGTAAGCGCATCCACAGGAGAAACGTGTAACAATAGCGACCTAAACAATTCCACAAATACAAATGAAGAAGGCAATGTTAGTAAATAACCATTTACAACCACAAAAAAACATGTAATGGAATTTTTTTTATGTTTTAAAGAAATATGTATGAAAATAAACAGAAATTAATAAATATATTTCAAAACAAGGAGTGTTGTTGGGATAGTGTTACCAAATATGCGCTTTCTATTAAGATCTGGGGTTGGGCAGGAGTTGAGAATGTGTGTGACTTTAATTGCGTCTGGGTCACTGAGGTTTGTGTGGCCCAGTCTAAGCCGTGCAAGTTTTATTTGTTCGTGTCAGTTGGTTTGGTGACTGTTTTTAAATTTATTATGTATTGATGGTTTCAGAGGGTTTGATACCAGTTTTGAGGTAAATTCTATTCTTTCTAAGAGGATTCTATGGTGTAGGCGATTGATATGGTTTTTAACAGGGGTGTCCAAACGCTGCTTATGGAAGAGCAGCAACCAATACATATAAAGAAAAACACTAACACATTTAAAGTAAACAGTTATTTCAGTTTATTGTTTGCACTGAAAAAAATTGTATGTACATTCTTATAAGTGGTAAAAATAATGAAAAAAAGTTATGATACATATATCTATAAAGAACTTAAAAATTGATCAATATCAATATTTATTTTAGTAACTGACAGTTTTAATAATGCCTCTAAATGTTCGTTTGTTAATCGACTTCTCAATTTTGTTAAAATTAATTTTAAGCTGGCAAACGCACATTCACAAATATATGTGCTTCCAAAAATAGATAAAATTCGCAAGGCATTTCCCGAAAAACATCTATTTACCACCGGATTTTACAAAAAATATATATTTTATTCATATGTTTTTACCTATAGCCACCTTCTGTCTGTTATACACATTGCATAAATCTTGTATACCCTTTGTACCGAAAGGTACAGGGCTATAACTACTTTTTGTTTGCAAGCAATGCCTTAAAAGTCCCATTTAACAAGTTTATCAAAAAAAAATGTAATACAGTCGAGGCGGTGCCCGACAGTGTAATACCCTGTACCTTTTTTTCTCAAAAAAAGATTTTTTTCTGCGTATTCTTACTAAGAATTTCCAATTGGAACATTGCAAAACGATATTGATACCTATGAGTTCCGCAAATTTTAACCGATTTTGATGAAAATCGAAATTTACGTCAAAGGAGTTATTTAAAGTATATGGGGGGAGTTTCAAAGCGATATGTTGAAGGGTGTGGGAGAAAACACGGTAAATCGATTGCGGGGGGTGGGGGGGCTGCATTGATAAAATTTGGATGTGGATTCGTTATTAGAGGCACATGAATCAGCTTACCAAAATTGGTGGTTCTAGGTCATTTGTTACTCTTATTACGTAGAGTCAAATATTGACGCAGTTTAGAGGCAAGGGGAGGTGAAATTTTTACATTTTAGACTATAACTTTTGTTGTAATTGTCCGATTTTGTTTATTTTTGACACACAGATGCATGTAACCACAACGCATCGCTCTGTTAAGTTTCAGATTAAAATATTAAACGGTTTAGCTAAAAACCGCGAAACTCTGCTACGGGGGAACGGGGAAAGATATTGACATGATTCAACAAACTTGATCTTCTGAGGAAATATGCGCACCAGCTGGTAAAGTTTCGTATCTCCAGCTCTTATAGTCTCCGAGATCTAGGTGTTCATACAGACGGACGGACGGACAGACGGACATGGCTCAATCGCTACCCGAGGTTATGATAAGCATATTGGTATAAAGGACTTGGGGTCTGCCACGCCTCCTTCTGTCCGTTACATACATTGCACAAATCTAGTATACCCTTTGTACCTATAGGTACAGGGTATAAATAGCGAAAGACTCTAATATCGATTTCTTTGAGTGCACGCTCAAACGAAAAACAACAACAAAATTACATTGAAAATCTGTGGGCCAACAACAAATATACACAAGGGTTGTTTTTGTGCTCACGAGATCAGAGAGTAGGAGAGAGAACTCGCGAAATTGTTTTTGTAATTTGCATTGGCATTGAGTGATATACAGTTAGGGCCGTGTATGTACACGCGCATTGCTGCCTATGCCTAAGAGCCATTACAAAAACAAAAAGAGCCAGATGAGCAATGGGCCTGGACACCCCTGCTTTTTAATGTCTTGTGTGTTGAAATAATGTGTGAACACCATCGGTTGTTTAATGGTGTTTTTTGCAGTTTTATTTGCAAATTCATTTCCTGGTATGCCAATGTGTCCTGGAATCCACGGGAGAGTGAATTGGTATTGTTGGGTAGTAGCAAAGGATATAGAACAAGTAGTTGCCTTGGGGCACTCCAGCTTCGATCACGCGATCCTGGAAGGTACATGCATTACATCCCACTGCGCCGTGCAATACTGTGCGTATTTTTTGATGTGATTCGATTGACCTGTTCGATCGTTCCATGTTTTGGTGCGATGGTATTATGTTGCGCACTTTGATATGTGGGCAAATGCGCAACGGGAAGACTTTTTCAAACAGTTTTGATGGACAGGTCAGGAGACTATTTGGTCTGTATGATGAAGGCTGCGTTTTATCTTTTCCCGGCTTAGGAATCATTACTATAATTGACAATTTCCATTTGTCAGGGAAATACCCAACTCCTGTTATTGCATTAAAAAGGCGACAAATATGTAAAAACGCACATTTAGGAGGCTCAATGATCATTTCAGGAGTTATCAAATAAAACCCAGGAGATTTTCCGGGCTTTAATTGCTCTTTGATGACTTTTGCAATTTCGGTCGGCTTAAATTCGATTGGTTTTAATAGTTCTACTAGATTGAAACGTGGCGGAGATAGGAGAACAAATGAATTGGTTGCATAGTTTGGCTGAAACACTTGTTGTAGATGGGCAGCAAATGCACAAACTCTTTTTCGCTGCGGAGCCAAGTGCATAAATGTTCTTTGTATAAACTTTTCTAATGTTAATTTTTACATGTACAATTTGAAAGTATAAATATTAGTGTAATATATAAAGTATGAAACGCGTATAAGTGGAGCAGAAAGATTTCGGTGGGCTCTCCATAGTGGATGCTTTGTGCTGGTGGTACCTTGAGTGCCGTGGTGGGCATGCGTGTAGCTACTTCAGTCTGTGCTTTGCAGTCGGCAGTCGGTGATCTATTTGACTGCAACTCCCGTCGCAGTCGTCGCTTTTTCAGCACCAGCTTTTCAATTTCTCTCTTTGTGCTACTGTGATTCGATACAAAATATTTTTCTTGCAGTGTTGAGATCTTAGCTGCTGAAACTAATACAGACGTAAGTGTGTCTGATGAACGATCGATGTCGTCCTTAGTAATCAGTGCAGGAGGTGGTTCGATGTGTGAACGTATTTTTTTTTTTGCAAAGGAAATGCAAGGATTAATACCAACAGGAACTGAAGATGGTCGTATATGAGGTGGTACTTCGAATTGGTATAGAGTTGCATTGAGCCATTCGTGTGTTTAGGCGGCTTTTCAGCTCCTTTTAAACTAAACAGCCTCTCCAGTTCGCAGTCTGTGGATCTCCACAGTTGCTGGTTTTTTTCGCTGACCTGTCTTCCTTGCTTTTCGGGCATTTCGAGGAGTCGTGAGATTCGCTGCAAACGACGCAGACAGACCTTAGAGTGCAGTAGGCTTTGGTGTGGCCTTTATTTTTATATAAGATATATAATAATTCTAATTATAATAATTTGCATTAAAGTTATTACCTTTTAGGGCCGTTATGATTTCGTCAGGTGTCACTGTTGACTCAATCCCTTTTAGGACTACTTATAGACCTTTGCAACTTTTAAGCTGATAAGTGTAAAAGTTTTTACCTACCAAGGTATTTGGTTACTATACGATGGTCCGCATTTGTTTGGATCTGCACTTTTGTTTCATGAATATTTCCTTCTTTTAGAGGAATTATATAAAATGATTTTTCTCCAAAAAGTGCAACTAGTTCACTTGAGCTTTGAGATGTAACGATCCATGCCAGTCTACACAGCCGAACCCGCTTTTATAGTTTGTTTTGCTTCTTGATTTTGCATGTTATTATTGTTATTGCTGTTGGTATTGCACACATAAACGCTTGCATTTGTTGTTTTGATTATATTTTGTGCTTACGCTGCAGATTCGACAAACGCTGCGATTTCGGTAGTTACAGAGTTTATTGCGCCTGTTGATGACGCGGCGTGTGTCGAAATTACTGCGCTCAGCGCTGCTGGCGAGCTGCACTGAGAGCTGCATGACGTTGGAGTTACAGTTGGCAAAGCGGGAGAGCAAGAACGTACTCTCTGACTTTCGATGGTCAAGAGAGCTGAGTTGCACTATTTTGCTGCTCTGTCCGCCTCGGCGTCACGTGTAGAAAAATATAAGTAGAACCCACTTCTGAACTCTAATGAATTTCCACGCTCATTCGGTAGAGCGTTGCTCATTTTTTTTAGTGCACTTTGAAATTTTTGTCGCTATCAAATTCGTCCGCTTTTCAGAGTTTTACGGAACGCGCGCGAAATACGTCCGCTCACCACGATACTTAAACGAACATTTTGTGTAGATAAAGGGGTAGTTTTTGTGGCAAAGGTAATGTGTGGTATGTTGGCTTTATTGTAGGTGTTCAGGGTGGTATTAAATGATGATTGAGTTAAGGTGTAATGTAGTGCTGATTTTGCTGAGGATGGTGCGTAATTGAGGCATGTTTTAAGTGAACTGCATTGTTGTATTATTCGAGGGTTGTATTGTCTAACTATGGGATGGATAGGTGAGTCTTCGATGAGGTTATTATTATGAAATGAGTGATTTTGTTGTTTTTATTAGTTCTATTGAGTTGCAGTTGAATTTTGGGCTGGAAATACATTTTATTTTGTTTAGTTTATTGGTAAGGGACAAGTTTAGGTTATGTATGTATGTGTTCTATCTGGATTTGGAATCGAAGTGGATGCCTAAGATTTTCAATGACGATACTGCGTTGAGGTTTGTATTTCCTGCGAAAATTATGCAGTTACAATGGTGTTTTCTGCAGATGTGTAGATGTTTTCATTTGGTAGGCGCTAATTTAGCACGTGAATGTTCGCACCAGTTGTCAATTGATGTAAAGATATGGCTTAGGTCAATTGGAGGGTTTTGGATGCAGTGGATATTTTAGGATGGGCTTAGTCCGCAAAAACATCCGAGATCCAGATTTTGTCAGAAGGGGTTGATGGGTTTATTTGGGAAGTAAACTTGAGCGTACTTTCTTTTTTACTAATTTTCAAGGTGCGGCGAAATATGGCGTTGGCTTTTTTGTAGGCAGTTGCATTTTCAATCGAAGTATTAGGTGCGCAACTAAGTTCTCGCTTTTTTTTTGATGAAAATGTAACTTTATTATAAAAAAATGGTTATCAATGACTCATTCAAAGTATTGCCCATCGCTAGCTACAACTTTTTTCCATCTTTCTGGCAGAGTTCGAATACCTTGAAGGTAGAAGTGTTCGTCTTTTGAGGCTATCCACGAATCAAGCCATTTTCCGATATCTTCCTATGAATGGAACTGCTGATTAGCCTGACCATGTGCCATCGAGCGGAACAAGTAAAAATCGGACGGCGGGTGGGGTAGGACTTTCCATTTGAGCGTTCCCAAGTAGGTTTTAACAGGATTGGCAACATGAGGCCCAGCGTTGTAATGCAGTAAAATCACTTTTTCGTGCCTCTGCTCGTATTGTGGCCGTTTTTCTCGCAGTGCTCGGCTCAATCGCATCAATTGAGTTCGATACCGTTCCCCAGTGATGGTTTCGCCTTGTTTCAACAGCTCATAATAAACAGAACCGACCTGGTCCCACCAAATGCACAGCATAACCTTTGCAGCGTGAATATTCGGCCGAGCCAGTGACGTGGAAGCATGACCGAGTTGTCACCAAGATTTTTTCCTCTTTGGGTTGCTGTAATGAATCCATTTTTCATCACCCGTCACGATGCGATGAAGAAAACTCTTCCTTCTTTGTCGCTGGAGCAGTTGTTCACAGGTGAAAAAACGACGCTGGCTTGGCGGGTAACTCCTAATGCTGTTCTTGCGTTTGGCACGAATCCTCATCGAGCAATGCCTCCAATTCAGCGTCTTCGAAGGTTTTGGGTCTTCCTTTACGTGGACGGTCGTCAACTTCGAAATCACCGTCTTTGAAGCGACGGAACCAATCACGGCACGTTGTTTTGCTTGGAGCAGCATCTCCGTACACTTTTGGAGCTCTCGAAGCGCTTCAGCTGCCGTTTTTTTCGAACAAAACAAGAAAATCAACACTTCCCGCAAATGATGATTTTTTGGCACAAAACTAGACATTTGCACACAACCACAAGTAAATAATGCAAAAAGAAATTCACTAATGTGCCATAGCAGTTTGCTTACCATATGCCTTAGCTTCGTTTATGAAGTTTTGGGCATGTCAAAATCGACCAGAACTTTCTGCTAAAGCCATCTATTGACAAACAGCGAGAACTTAGTTGCGCACCTAATATGTATATACAGCACATTAGGTTTGACTGGCCGGGGCATTTAGAGTTAAGGCAGAGGGTTTTCAATCCAAAGAAAGCCAACTGGATCCACTTTCATACACTAGTCGAATATGCGTCTGACTCCATAGTCTCCTACATCAACTCGGTAGACGAGATTGATTTGGCTGCTAACCAGCTTGAAGATGTGCTGATCTCCTCTATCCAAGCGCTCTTACCGGTCGAAACGTGGGGTTCCCTGATGGAACGTCAACCTAACGGCTAAAAGGAAAACTGTCAGGATACTCTTCAATAAAGCTAGGAAAACCACACAGCGGGATAAGTACAAGGCTGCTCTCACTGATTACAAACAGATAAAAATTCTAAAGGGAAAACCTGGAAGAACTTCTGCAATAATGCCAAGACCTAACAGAAGCGGCTGGGCTTCAACGAGTCATGGCCAAAGAATCTTCAAACGGGGTTGGTCTGTTGAGCAGGAATTATGGCTCCTTCAATTCAGAACGTACGGAAACATTGAAGCTCTTACTCCAAACTCACTTTCCGCCTCGTCAATCTGCACGGGAAATGCCCAACTCGCAGATGGGATCGAGCCAAACTTCAGAAGGGCTGTCTGGATATTTGAAACTATATTTGATGCCGATAAAGTTAGATGGGCGATTATCTCCTTTCAATCTTTCAAGGCACCTAGTGGGGACGAAATTTTGCAGGAAAAAAAAATTCAGTAATGTCTCTGGTAAATCAGGGTTAAGGTGGTTGGCGCAGTTGAGGCACAGTTTCTCGCTTTTGAAAGCTTTGGTTGGATGACGAGTCTGCCTCAGTTTTTGCATTTTAAAGGTTGCGGTATGTAGGGGCGTACAGACACTTTTTGATATGCTAGGTGTAAATCCTTGGGTTAGTTTGGACTATTAAATGTAATAAAAATCAAGAAGAAGTTAAGAATGTTGTGCTCTGTAACTTTTACATGGGCCGCCTGCCGAGACCAGCAATAGGGGGATCAACATGTACCGCAATGGACGTGCCGTAACTGTTGCTGTCTCGGAAGTGCGACTACACTCTCCAAATGAGGGCGGCTTGAAACAGCCCCCTAGTTAGGCCTTGTCACTGCTAAGGGGGCTGGCTAATAGTAGTCGGGCTGGAGCTGGAAACTCATAAAAATTTCCACATCTCCGGGCCGGACTAAGGTGTTATTCGACCCGTGCCGAGGGTCAGCCTGAATGGGGGCCCGGAAAACAAATAGCCCAGTCACTAAAGGAGAGTATAGGCAAGTGGCGACCGCCTAGTCTGGAGAGCCTTACCCGGGCACTGCGGATCTCTGCCCGGGTGGACAGTATATTTGTCCGCTACTCGTGGGAACTTTTATGAGTAAGACCAACTTTTTAAAAACACCGCAGGATGTCACTGCGGGAACTGTTGCAAAACAGTTTGAGGACCGTGACCTTGACAGGAAGCGGCCCTCATTGGTGAAATCATCAATAGTAGCTCCAAACAGGAGAATACAGGAGAAAAGGCAAAGTTCAGGAGGCCGTGTAGTGGGAGATACCCCACACTCGGCACCTGCTGCTAGCATCAAGACGGTCAACCCAAGACAGGCCGGCATGGGGAAACCCCCAAACCGGAACTTGGTAAGCCTGGAGGTCGGGACGACCCCAACCGTATGGGACTGAGTGGTGCCAAGGTTAAGTGGTACCTCAGATATCTTCATCAGGCCAAGACACCTGATGAAGCACTGACTCTGGCAAAACAGCCAGGTCCTCAGAAAGAACAGGGCCCCACCCCTGCTCCAAAGAGGCTGAACAATACGCTCACGCCTCCTTCTGACACCCCGAAGAGGGTTCGTGTGGAGAAAAGGACCACAGAAGTGCCATTGCCTGCGGAAGCAGCGTGCACCTCCGAAGCCGCTCTGGAAGTCGAGGACCAACCCTTGTCATCCATGGCGGCCAAGGAGGGACCCACGTATGCTGCCGTAGCCAAGAGGCTAAAGGTAGCGACTGCACCTGAGGAGTACCCTCAGGTGGTCCTCAGCAGTGACGAACTTTCTAGTCGTGGACTGCTCGGACGAAGGGTCGGCTGAGTGGTTGCGGCTGGCAGCCCCCACACTGTGTATGTGGAAAGGTGTTCCGCAAGAGGCGAGGATGAGGACGATATACCGTCGGCGCACAATATCACCATCTTCTGCCCTAGAACGGGAGACAAGCCGACGGAATGGATCCTCGAGTTGATCCAGAAGTAGAACCATCTTAGTACTGAGCACTGGAAGTTGCTGTCGAGGAAAAGCGAAGGAGGTGGTTTACTCCTCGTCCTCGGAATCGATGAATCGAGATTACTCGGAATGGCCGTAAGCTAAACTTGAGGTTGGGCAACATCCCTGTGACTAGCCTGAGAAAGGGCAAGACGGTGGTCAAAGAATCCACCAAGCCGGCCCCACCCCCCCAAACAGCAGTGGAAGAGGAGGGACAAAACACCTCTGATTCCCTAGCAGATCTGGCTGAGGACGAAGATATGGATGCCACTGTAATCGAGGCGAACTGTGACATGGGTGACCAGCCTCCTATGTCCTCGCAGGAACTGGCCATGGAGCTGGACGAAGAAGCAAAAGGGGATCTGGAGACGACCTCCAGACCTCAGACGCCGGTAGTGGAACCGATCCTATGATCGGTAGTACAGGGATAGCCCAGATGAACATCCAACGTTGCAAGGCGGCCTCTGCCGAACTGGCAAGGATGTTCACAAAACAACACTTAGGGCTAGCCCTGGTACAGGAAACCTGGTGTAACCGGGGAATAAAAGGCCTGTACGTGAAAGATGCCAAGGCAATTTGGGACCATAGGGACCCACACCCTAGAGCCTGTATCTTAGCAAGTAGAAGTATTAATCATAACGTACTTACAGAATTCCTCACTGGTGACTGCGTTCCTATCGTGGTCGAAGAAACTGGACTGTCTACTTTGCGGGAGACGTAACCTGCCCGCCACCCGAGGTACATGCACTCTTGGAGCATTGCATCCAATCATCATAGAATGCGATGCAAATACGCACCATGTGGTATGGGGAAGTACGGACATAAACCCAAGAGGTGAGTCTCTCTCAGAATTTATTTCAAGTAGCAACCTAGAAATCCTAAACGTCGGCAGTGTCCCGAATTTTGTAAAAAGGGTGAGATCCGAGGTTGGCCAGTAGGGTGCTGAAGTCACATATAAGTGACTGGCATGTATCTTCTGAAGAGTCTATGTCAGACCACAGGATTATTAGATTTAACCTAGGGCTAAACCTAAGGAGTAGCGAACGCATACGCAACCCCAGAAACACAAACGGGGAAAAGTTCAGTTTCTCCATAGCGCAAAACTTGGACAGCAGAGCATCTGTAAAGCCCAGAAATCCTATTGGATTGGAATGCGCAGTGGAGGAACTGAATAAGTGTCTAGTGAACGTCTTCAATGAAAGCTGTCCCCTTGGTAACGCAAAGAAGAAGAAAGACGCCCCATAGTGGAACGCCCAACTTGAAAAGTTGCAGAATACTTCACTACCGCGTAGCGCAGTGGGATGCTTACCGAGATAGTCTGACCCTGTATAACAGGGAAATCAGAAAGGCAAAGCGAAAGAACTACAGAACCTTCTGCGAAGCCATTAAGAATACAAGTGAAGGCGCGATTTTGAAAAGAATACCAGACATAAATCTAGCACTCCAGAAATCGGATAACTCCTATACAAAGAACAATAAGGAGAAACTAGAACTCCTCTTGGCCACGCACTTCCCTGGGAGCACCCCACAGGTGGAAGGCAGAATTTCGCCGACAGGTAGCTACAGATAACGTGCCACTGACTGGGCCATTGCCAAGTCCACGGTAACGCCAGAGAAATTAAAATGGGCAATTGGCACGTTCCAGCCCTATAAATCCAGGTCTGGATGGTTTTCATCCAGTCCTTTTGCAAAAAGGACTGGATAATCTTGACCCCTATTAGAGAAGTACTGGTTAGCAGCCTTGCGCTAGGAAACATACCTAGAGCGTGGAGTATAGCTATAGTGCTCTTCATCCCGAAAGCTTGGAAGAAAGACATCACAGACCCAAAGTCGTACAGGCCTATCAGCTTAACTTCGTTTTTGCTGAAAACGTTGGAAAAGCTGGTAGACTTCAGAATTAGAAGCACATTGCTAGTACAACGACTGCTTCATAGGATGCAACATGCTTACAGAGCGGGGAGGTCTACGGACACTGCACTGTATCAGCTGAAATCCCTATTGAGGAATCTTTAACTCATTAGGAAGTGGCATTGGAAGGATGAGAAGTATAGCCCTATCAGGCCGCATAGGAACAAGTAATGAAGTCAAGTATCTTGGAGTGACCTTTGACTCCAAGCTTAACTTCACACATGTAGATAATACAATAAATAAGTGCTCAAGAGCCGGAAAATCGTGGGTCACATCACCACGAATAATAAGATGGCTATACCTCATGGTTGTCAGACCCATGCTAACATATGGGGCAATAGCCTGGAGTAGCAGGGCGCGCCTTAGCACGGCCAATGCTAAAATGCAGAAATTGCAAAGAATGGCCTGCACATGTATGACAGGAGCAATGCGCACCTGCCCCAGAAATATTAATGGAGGTTACACCGCTACATATCGTTGTAGATACGCGGCAGAAAGCCATCTTAATAATAATTGGGAGGACATGACTATGCTTCTGCAATCAAGGGATGAAATGCTGGCTGAGCATAAGTTCAAGCAGAACTTTGATATCAAACTCAGCACGAAAGAGACCTGGACAACTCTAACGGAAGTTCACCCAATGAAACCACATACAATAAAGTGGTACACAGACAGATCACTCACCGATGAAGGAAGTGGCCTGAAGTCTGTGCTATTGGAAGATGTGCAGAATTCAATCTGCAACAGAACTACCACGACAAGGATATCTCCATCCATTGAGCAAACCCAAGATCACATCAAGGCTGGTCAAAGAAGTGAGAACTTCACTGGACAAATTAGGTGCCAGGAATAAGCTCACTATTAGGTGGGTTCCAGGACATAACAATATTCCTGGAAACGAGCTGGCGGATAAACTGGCAAGGACCGGTGCAGCAACACCGCTAATCGGTCCTGAATCACACTGTGGGATTGGTAACCATGTTGTACGGGACCTACTGAGAACGGAGGAGGAAAACAAACGGCTGCTTCACTGGGCACTGACACCAGGACTTAAGCAATCAAAAACCCTCCTCTCTAAATACAACCAAAAAAGGTTCAAACGTATGATAACCTACGGTTAAAATTCCGTGAGGATCCTGACTGGCCTCCTGACGGGACACTGTAGGCTCCGCAGTCACCTTAATAAAATTGGTCTAGCGGAGAGTGGGCTATGTCGCTTCTGCAGCATGGAGGAAGAAACTTCAATGCATTTACTATGTAAATGTATGGCGCTTGCCAGTAAAAGAAACAAGCTCCTGGGCACCTCTCCCACCGGAGATCGTTGTTACCCTAAGTCCAAACAAGATACTGGAATACATGCAGGCCATAGGACTTTTGGGAGAGCTCTGAGCCGCGAATGGGGTACAATAGATCCACCTGGGTCGCAGTACACTTTACACCCACACATAAATAATAATAATAATCTTTTATATGTATTGCTGAATGATGATAAGGTAATTAGCTTCGCTGCTTGCCTAAAGTTCATTGTTTCGACTAATAAAGTGCCATTATGTTTTATAAGTGGAACTTTGGTTACTCTACCAGAGCAGACGTTGGTTATAACTTTGTCAATTAGGAAATGTGATACATCTTTTAGCGTTTCGGTTGATTTTTTACGTTTAATGATCAGGAACTTAGGGCCAGTTGATGTTAACTTTAGGTATTTCGTTTTGTTGAGTGTGAACTGTAGTAGGTTTGAAGTGGTGTTTCGATCAGGAGGGTCTCCCATTGTTTGAATTGTAATGTGGCAACGATGGGACAGTTGCGTTTAACTGTTTAGCTTGGAACAATTGTTTTTGTAAAGATTTTTGTAATATGTTTTATTCTGGTATGTTTTTGGTAAATGAGTGCGGTTTGTCTTTTAAACACGTCCGATTGCAATAAGAGTTGGTTTGATACTGACATACATATGTATGTAGGTACTTATAAAGTGAAAAAAAAACAAAAAAATATTTGTTATGCATATCGCTCAAAATAAGAAATACAATTTATTTGGTGTGCATACAAAACTAAAAAAACAAGCTTTTTTTGCATATATATTATTTAGTTATAATTTATAAGTATGTTATTCGTTGAAATTATATTTGTGGGCAGTCTAAAAAAATGTTTACAATATCAAAATATTTATCACTTACCAATTTTGCACCACCTTACATGTATAGAAACTCTAAAAAACTTTCAAGCGACTTATTTGGTTAAAGTACCAAAAATGTTTTTTGTTCCTATGTGAGCTTTA
This sequence comes from Chymomyza costata, assembly GCA_018150985.1. Lineage (NCBI taxonomy): Eukaryota > Metazoa > Arthropoda > Insecta > Diptera > Drosophilidae > Chymomyza > Chymomyza costata. The sequence goes on along the minus strand of JAECWU010000003.1, from coordinate 6,335,775 downwards.
TGATACTGTTTGGTCCACCATCTATAATTTAACAATGCATCAATAATTCTTCTCTTTGATTTGTAAGTTGCCCAGCGCAGCAAGAGAACACTCTTATTAAACCACTCTTAAAGTATGTATGTCAACGTTCGCGCAAGCGCATTGTATGAGTCCATAGCAGAGCTCGCAAAAAACTGTCATTTCCATTTATCCAAAGTGGTCGGCTCACGAACAAAACAGAAAAAGTATAACAAAAACGAGAGGCCTGAGCAAGTCATTTGTGTGCGGCACCGCACGCTTATACATGCACAGGCGCAGCACACATGCACGCATACATACGCAAAAGACACTTTTGCCGAAAGTCTCAAGCAAAATTGTCCGTGTTTTTCGGACACTCTGAAAGTGTTGACCATTTTTTGCGACCTCTGGTCCCATCATTCTCTTTGCTGGGGCCATATTTTTTATTCTCGTTGCGAATGTCTATGAGGTAGGTTGTGTTGGCAATCGCTGCGCGTGTTTTTTTTATTGTATGTATGTATGTAAACGCAAGAGCTGTTGTTGTATGTATTGTGGGTATACTACAGCAACAAATATTGCATGTTTTTATTTTAGTTTCAGCTTATGCACTTGTTTCGTTCTAATTCAAGCATGCATACATATATAAACGAGTGTCAGTCATGGTAGAATTAGCAAGGTAGTCTACTCCCTAAGTTCACTCTCACGAAAATTCTTAATGTAAGTTCCGTTGCGAATTTTAAAATAAGCCGCATACCATGTCCTCGAGTCAGAACATTTTACTCTACCTTACCTATTATACCATGGTATGACTCGGCTGCTGCGCCGACCTCTCTCAAACTAATTTGTCTCTTTGCATATTGACGGCTAATCCGTCTAATAGATTGCCAATGGAGATTAGTACACTCTCGTTGTTAATCGTACCTAAATTTGTCGACGATCTATGAAATTATTGAAATTGTGAAAAGCAAGCAGATAGCATCGCGATCAAAATAGGTTGTTATTGTGTTGGGTCGATGGCAGAATTGGGAGTGGAGGAGGTCGAATTGTAATATTTGATCGTTGGTTGTGGTGACGAAGAGCATATAGTTACTATAAAAGCTTACGTCTGATCTAATACTATAAAGACAAAAATAATGAAATATGTTATAATATATTAGCTAGTTATAATATATAGTACTAGTTATAATATATTAGCTGATAAGCCCCAAGCATCGAAGATATTTTAAAATTATCTTTAATGCGAGCTAAATGCTCGTGTTGTTCGGGTCTGCAAAAGTGTTACTCTCATTCAAAAGGCAAGTCTGAGGAGCATAATCTTAATGCGAGCTGTCCATTTTCTCATAGTTCCAGCATTCCTATAAGTTAGCAATTTTAATAAAATTTCTTGGCTCTTGGTAAGGGTTCCAAAATAAATTTTTTTTTATTTAATTGTTTTTAAGATAATACATACACATACATAATGAATTTTGTATCTGGCTTAAGTAATTTGTAAAGAAAAATTTAATATTTTTACAATAAGTCAGGTTAAGGTAATAATTACTTTTGCAAAAGTTAGTTTTTCGTATAACGCACAGTAGTTGGAACAGCCAAAATTTTGTTATTACGTACAATAATTTAAAGTATGTATATCTACTACAGTAATTTTGACCAGGAAAAATTGCATACTGGAATATCTCTTGCTTAGTGTTTTAAGGACCATTCAAAAAGTCTAAAACCAAAAACGTGACCTCCCCCCGTAGGGTTTACCGTTATTTTGGCATATTTGTAAGCCCATTTATTTATAATTCTATAAGTCGTACACAAAAACTTCAAAAAATTTTCAAAATTGCATTTTGTAATGTAAGGTATACCCAGAATTTCATATTTTGGGCGCTAAAGTTCTAAAAAGCTGTATTTCGTAATTCTAACCACCCCCTTGCACTGCTTTGTGTATGATATGATAAATATGATAAAATACATAAATACATTATCACTAGTAGCTTCCATGTGCCTTGAAAAACATGCAAGTGCAATCCCCAATCACTGGGGACTTTAACGCAAAGGTAGGCTCGGAAAACGAAGGAGTCAAACGATACATGGGCAAACAAGGCCTATGAACGCGCAACAATAATGAAAATCGCCTCCTTGAGCTGTGCCGCGAGAAAAATATGGTAGTAGGGGGAACGCTTTTCCCACATAAAGCTGCATAAAAGACCAACTGGGTATCCTAAAACGGCATAACAAGGAACCAAATAGACCACTTTTTAATAAGCAAAAAGTGGAGAAGTTTCATTTTAATGGTTTTCGATTGCATGATAGATACCAGTGAATTATAGCCACTCATGACTGCATACATAAACGCAGTGTTCATACTTAAAATACGTAGCAGGCAGTCTGACGGTTTATAAGCGCAATACAAAACAAATTACCCAAAACGACGAACAAAAGAAGCCCGCTCTGAGAGACTAAGCAACAACAAACAAAGCTGAGCGATTTTTTGCTGAGGACTTATTTGCAAATAAATTACCACTGTTGCTATTAAAGGAGTTTTCCACTTCAATTTAAAGGAACACGACAGTTTATATGTCACTTTAATAAGAAGATTGATTTTAAGTATAGAAAAAAATTTATTTTTAATACAAAATGTGTCACGTTTTAATATGGCTGGTAAGACTTTTATTTCGTCAGAATTTTCTGTACGCCTTTCTTGTTAAGTATGCAAAATTTTTAGACGGTAAGTAATTCCCGTTATTTATAACAAAATTTTTGGCATTTCGGCCACTGTGCAAAGTTAAGCAAAATACATTTTCATTAAATATTGGAGGAAAATAAATTTTTTATGCGATTGCTGTTTTTTTTTTTGGAATTTAGAGTGGAAATACTTAATGAGTATAAATGTTCTTTCGTAAAAATTTACTTTTTGTAGCAAAACGTTTTGATTTGCATTTATAAGTATTAGTTTTTATTTGTATTATTTATGTATTATTGGCTTGTTAAATGTTATTATGCATTTTAATACAGTTCTTTAAAATATATCACAGCTGCATTTTTTATAGTTTGCTTGCTCTACTCTTTAAAATTGTAAAGGATCTGGTATAATGTAAGTCTTTATAATAAAAAAAGAACATTTTACTTGAGCAAAAATTTGGCAAATTACTAGTTATGGACCAAATGCGCTGGCGTTTTCGATCATATACATGTATGTATGTACGTGAATACAAATTGAAGTTTTCTATGTTTATAAATGCCATTAAAAGCTACTATTAATATTAATTAAAGAAATATATTAGTCAAAAAATGTACAGTTCCCGTTTTTGTTTATTTATGTTTTCAGATGTTACCCTGAGAGGCAATATAATAATTTGTAAGTTGCGTAATTCGTCCCTCATAAATGATAATACATGGTAACGTGAAATGATAAACTGGAACTGCGGACGGACTGTTTACCCCGGTCTCCTCGTCTCGTTCTGGCGGACATGGTTCAATCAATATCTGGAGTCACAGTTTTGGTATAGACTTATAATCTAGAACAACACCTTCTTCATTAATTCATATTACATAAATCTAAAATATAATTAACCGAATAAGTACAGGGTATATAAATTGATTGACGTAGCTGCAAAATCGCTAGATTGGTGTAGGGAAAGCATGGGCCATTTGTCAGTGCCATTTGGACTTCTGAGCGTATATGTCGGCACGCAAATTTTGAGCAAAACAAATACCCAATATCTGCAAAACATACAACATGATCTATTGTAAAATTCGCAAAACGTGTGTATATAAAAAAACATATATGTATTAAAAAATTAAACCAAACCTGAAAAAACATAATAATTATGATGGCCGTAGAAATAATTATTAGATTGTGCTCAATCCATTCTTCAACTCCCTGCACGCAACCCTTTTCATAAATAATTTTTGAAAGTTCCATATTCTAAAAAAAGAAAAAAAGTATTTTACTGAAGAACAGAGCAATCATTGCCACAAATTATATCAAAGCCAATTGAAAAAAAAAAAAATCAAAAGTGTGCTATGGCTATAAAAAACACGAAAAAAATGTTAGTCAATAATTTACCACAGCAGCCCATAATTTAGGCCAGCCATAACCAGCTAGTAACCCACACCAAATTTTACATCAATTTTTATGATTCTATTTTTATGAGAAGTACTGCACATGAACTTCATTACCATCCAAGTTGTAAGTCCATTCGAAAAAAAAGTCTCCTCATACAAACATTCAAAATTTGTAGCCTTTAACTCCTACCGTTTGGGCTGTGCATTGTCGTTAATCAGTCAGTCATGTCAAAGTTATATATTATTTACATACATATATAACAAAAACAATTTGAATATGATCAATTGAATTGGTACTTTCTATATAAAAGTCGCTAAAAACCTTTTTTTTGTGCTAAAATAGTAGAGGTTCCGCAAAAACGGAGCAATTAACTACCTCACATTTCGGTGGGTAAATTTTGGGACCATTAAATTAAATTTCATACAATATATTGCTAATGTACTTCTAAAATCGTTTGGAGTCAATTGATTGAGAGAAAATTTGGTACAGTGATTGATCATACTTTAGGTAACTTTGGGGGGGTCTCCGATGTCATTTTAGGCTCGCAAAAGTTTCACTTTGTACCAAAAGTACGTGGTAAACAAATATATATTGTTGGTTGCGGCTTATATTTGATAAATATCAAAATAGTTTACTACGTTTAATTCAAACATTTATTTTTGGAATGTGATACAGTCGAGGCGGTACACGATCTTTTTTTTCCGAAAAAAATATATTATATAATATATATATATTTTTGGTTTGAAGGACTAATGGCCTGCTTCGCCTTCTTTTGCTTGCCCTCACAATAAGGCCAAAAAACATGTAGTGACTTTTTGAAACTATATTACGAAATTATAATCGTAAAATAATTTAAATAAGAATAGGATTCAAATAACTAAAATCGGCCACTGAATACACGGTTTCTGAAAGAATGAAACAAGGAAGTATATTCTCATCTGAAGTTTTTATACAGAAACTAATCAACATTCATTATAATGGTCATGTGTTACTTTGTCCTAAAGCTTATGATCACTAACAAATGTTACAATCTATTGCTTTGTTAAAGTAGATAGCGGCTACGACCACAGCTATCTTCTGAACATCACAATAAATATTTGTTAAATGCATGCATTAAAACATAAGACGTGTAAGTAATTTATTTTTATTAACTAAATCTTAGTTAATTTTGTTATTCAAGATGAGAATATTTTCTTTTGTTTTACTTTTAATAAAGGGATTTTTCTGTAGTCAGGTTTTAATTGTTTAAACTATTTGTTAGATTTAAAAATTTTAAAAAGGTGGTTGACCACTGAACTAAAAGGTTCTATTAAAAATTAAAAAATCATAGCCTCAATAAAGATGCATGACCTGCATAATGAGTAATGCTATGCAGACAGCCGCGACGCTTATAATATGAGCCTCTAGCCAATCCTCGCCTGCGCGCAAGCAACCACGCTCGTGTATATTTCTATCCACAGGCTGCATGTGTTATATTTTAACGAAGGTACTATTATAGTTAACACAATATGTATTAATAACGCCTGAGATGTTAAACTCACATAGCCTTCCTTGCGCACATCATAACCGCACTGTTTGTTCTTAATAAGCTCCTGTGGCCGCCGGCGACAACAGGAAAAGGGGACACCACATGCCTCACGGCTCCCTATGGCTATAGATGAGCAATTGAAATAGTTGTTGCTATCCCAATCTTTTGGACCATCAATGCCACAGCATTGTAACCAGTCTTCTTGTATCCAATCAATGAGATTTTGCTGATCTGGATCTTCACGGTAATGTTTAATAAAGGTACGCAAACCTTCAGTTGCTTGGTCTTTGATCTGCAAATTATTTATTAAAATTGATTTAGATGCTTAATGATCACTATGCCAGTAACTCACCCATCCCTTGTCTTTAAGTACAAAAGCCAATGCGCAAAAACTGACTTCGGCTACAAGCAAACCACTCAAAAATATTGCATACTTTTGCAAAAGGTTGTATTGAAATTTAGCAAAGTTCCTTGATTTTCAATTATTATTTTAAAACTCACCGCGGCCAGTAAACAGGTATTTTCACGCAATGCACCCACGCTGCCTGTAAAACCATTCACAAATGCCAATACTCCCAAAATAATTAGCACAAATACTGGATCTAATATAATAAAGTTTAGCTTTGATATATTCCTAAATATATCCTTTTCACTCCAAGCCCAAAAGCCAGTGGTAAGCAAGACAAGTGCCGCCATCCAGACGAAAGCATTAAAGAAGAATAGTAAATACTTAAGGCAGCAGCTGATTTCGCTTGTTTCTCGTGTATATTTTCGCACAGAAGGCATATTGCTAACGCAAAATATATCCGTCTGTCACCGGCTTATAGCAGTTACCAAACTTTTATATTAAATGTTCATCAGCTCAAAAAATAAGGTTTATTTTTCGTTTAGCAATTTTAGTGGATTTCAGGCTTCTTCCTTCCTCAATAATAAACAAGTGAAAATTTTATCTAAAATTTCATAAAATATCGATAGTAATGTTGCAAAAACATCGATAGTGGCTTATCTAATACCAAAGAGTATAAAAGTATTTAGAGTGGAAAAACTAGTTAAGAAAAATATTTCAGCGAGTGATGACAAGAGCTCCCGGCACTGCTTCGGTCATATGCGCTGTTGTTTTTTGCATGTGTGCAAAGAGAATGGAAGAATAAACCGAGCGCCGTCTACAGTGCTCTAACATGTTGGCTGCTGTGTTGCATATTTTGTTTTACCTCTTCCGTCATATTTGTTTTTAGGGCAATTAGTACAAGTGAGTGTGTTCCAGAGAACTGCAAGAAGTGGCACCACTAGTCTTAAAAGTGGATATGTTTTTGGAGCACTACTAAAAATATGGTAGTAGTGTGCATAAGATTACTAAAAAATAGTAGTGTAGCATTTCACACTAAAAAAAATCATTTATGGTGAAATGACACGTCACAAAAACACTACTACACAAAATTGACTAGTGTCGGCTTGCAGCTTGTGCTTTTTCAATTTGATATCGGGATTACATTATATAGCTCCCATAGGGGTGTTTCAGAGAACCTCGAAAAAAAGCAAAAGTTTTAGATGGATAATTTGTTTGTTTATGAAGATAACCAAATTTGGCAATCGGAAGTTTTTTAGAGACCCCCAGCACTGTACCAAATTTTATCAAAATCGGTTGACTATATCATATAGCTCCCACAGGATCGATCGGTCGAAAAAATGTTTTTTGTACAAAATTCGTTGTATTTCGTTGGTTTGTGAAGATATTGTAACCAAATTTGGCGTTAAGAAGTTTTTTAGAGTTCCCAAGCACTGTAGCAAATTTGATCAAAATCGGCTGACTATATCATATAGCTCCCATAGGAACGATCGGTCAAAAAAACGCTTTTTGTACAAAATTCGTTGCGTTTCGTTTGTTTGTAAAGATATTGCTAGCAAATTTGGCATCAAGAAGTTTTTTAGAGTACCCAAGCGCTGCACCAAGTTTAATCAAAATCGGTTGACTATATCATTTAGCTCCCATAGGAACGATCGGTCAAAAAAACGCTTTTTTTTTACAAAATTCGTTGTGTTTCGTTTGGTTTTGAAGATATCGGAACCAAATTTGGCAGTCGGAAGTTTTTAATAGTTTCCAATCAGTGTACTAAATTTGATCAAAAGCGGTTGACTATATCATATAGTCCCCACAGGACCGATCTGTCAAAAAAATTGTCTGGTGCAAAAAGTATAGCGGTCCGCTACAGCATGGGAGCCTAGGCGCCGAGTGTCCCTGTTCGTAGACAGCATATACTTCATCTTGCGCTCGTTTACCGCCAGACCCACTTTCGCTGACTCTTTTTCTATTGCGGAAAATGCAGCAGTAACTCTCTATTACGTCCAATGATGTCGATATCATCAGCGTAAGCAAGGAGCTGGACACTCTGGTAGAAAAAAACAACGACGCATAGCTTTGTAAAGTTTCAGTTAAAAATACAAAACGGTGTAGCTAAAAACCGCGAAACTCTACTACGGGGGAACGGGGAAAGATACTGACATGATTCAACAAACTTCATCTTCTGAACCACACCATCTGGTAAAGTCTCTAGCTCTCATAGTCTCCGAAATCTCGGTGATCATACAGACGGACGGATGCACGGAAGGACGGACGGACGGACAGACGGACATGGCTCAATCGCTACCCGAGGTTATGATAAGCATTTTGGTTTAAAGGACTTGGGGTCTGCCACGCCGTCTTCTGTCCGTTGCATACATTGCACAAATATAGTATACCCCTTGTACCTATAGGTATAGGGTATAAAAAGCGGATTCCGCTGTGCAGACTGTTATGGATCGCTACATTCAAATCAAGAGCAAACTCAGTCCACAAAACTCAAAGGCTGGTAATAAATCAAAAATCAGCCGTGGTAAGGATGGGAGGCAAACACCCGAGGCACCTTACTCTAACAAATATGCCCTTTTGGCAGACTCTGAATCTGATCAACAAACTGGGTAAACGGAAAAGGATACCAAAAAAGTCAAGCCTCCACCAATATACATTCGCGAGCAAAGCTCAGGTGAACTAGTCAAGAAACTAGTTGCACTAATTAGAGATACATCATTTCATATCATTCCTCTAAAAAAGGCAATATACATGAAACAAAAGTGCAGATCCAAACAAAGGCGGACCATCGAATAGTTACCAAATACCTTGTAGAAGCAGGTAAGAACTACTACACTTATCAGCTTAAAATTTTCAGGGGTCTACAGTCCTAAAAGGAATTGTGTCTACAGTGACACCTGACGAAATCATAACGGCCCTAAAAGGTAATAACTTTAATGCAAAAACGGTTATACACGGTTATTCAAAGTTGAACTCGAACCAGAGAACAAAGTTTTGTGAAATGAAGTCCACCCCATCTACAAGCTACAGATCCTATTGCACAGGAGGATTACTTACCGCACAAGCGAAAAAATCCGGTGCACTGCACCAATTGCCAAGAATTTGGCCATACCAAAGCTTGGCGAATCTCATGACTCTGCGAAATGCCCGAAATGCAAGGAAGACAGGTCAGTGAAAAAATGCAGCAACTGTGGAGATACACACACTGCGAACTGGAGAGGTTGCGTAGTTTACAAGGAGCTGAAAAGCCGTCTAAATAAACGAATTGGCCCAATGCAACCCCACAGCAATACGAACTTCTAGCCACTCGCGCAACTGAGGCCTCTTGTGCCTTCATCTTTAGTTCCTATTAGTATTGCTCCTGGCACTTCCTTTGCAAGTGCTTTAAGGTTGGAAATAAAATTTCTCCAATAAAAAAACTTTCACATCCCGCACAGAAAGAGTAAACACTGCCAAATTTATGCCATAATGAGCACCAGCAACCAAGCGGCATTGAAGCAGCTATGCTATCGATACAGAAAAATATCAATGACTTTATGATATTTATGCAAGCCACTATGCAAGAATTACTTGTATCATCATAATCAACTTAATGACCTCGCTCTGTGGAACGCCACCACTTTTTGCACACGTTTGGAATGAACTACTTACAATCTACTTGTCTAAATTTACAAACCAATAGCGGTCTAGTGACTCTGGCCGCAGTCTACTGCCCACCTCGATTTTCGATCTCTGAGGATCAATTCACGTGGTTCTTTAACACGCTAGGGGAGCGATTTATTGCAGCTGGTGACTATAATGACAAGCATACGCATTGGGGATCTCGTCTTGTAAGCCGGAAGAGAAAGCAGCTATACAACGCGATCATCAAGCCCATCAACAAGTTTGACTATGTGTATCCGGGTAATCCCATTTACTGGCCAGCGGATCCTAGAAAACTCCCGGATTATTGATTTCTCAATTACCAGAAAGATTCCACGAAACATGGTAACAGCCGTGGCCTATCAGACTTATCGTGTGACCATTCCCCGGTTCTTTTTAATCTCCTGCACCGCCCGGAGATCGTTGAACGGTTATACAACGGTTATATTCGCTCCAATCGAAACAGCCATGCCATTAAGAAGTCCGACTGGCACCTGGCTCCGCAGCGACCAAGAAAGCCCACCTACAAAAAGTGTTTCAATCAAACCCTGCCACCAACTCATTTGTGCTCCCATCTTCGTCACGTTACAGCCAGTAAAGCGATTAAAACCAATCGAATTCAGACCGAGCTAAATCGGAAAAGTCATCAAAGAGCAACTAAAGCCTGGAAAATCTCCTGGGTTTGATTTGATAACTCCGAAAATGATCATCAAGCTTCTTGGGTGTGCGGTTTTACACATATGTATGTTGTCTTTTGCCAACGTAATGCCAACGGGGACTGAAGATGAAGGAATAGGAGGACTCAGATGTGAGGGAGTGTATAAGTTCGAGTTGGTATGGTATTCGTTTATTTAGGCGGCTTTTCAGCTCCTTGTAGACTACGCAGCCTCTCCAGTTCGCAGTGTGTATCTCCACAGTTGCTTTTCGGGCATTTCGCTGAGTTGTGAGATTCACTGCAAACGACAATAGGCTTTGGTATGGCCAAATTCTTGGGAACTGGTGCACTGCACTGGATATTTTCGCTTGTGTGGCTCTTCGATAGGGATCCTCCGGTGAAACAGAAACTGTAGCTTATAGATGGGGTGAAATTAATTTCTCTTTAAAGTTTTACTATCTAGTTCGAGCTTAACTTTGAAGAGTGGTTGCGGTTCTTTAGTTTTGTTTAAGATGTTTATAACCGTTTTTGCATTGAAATTATTATCTCTTAGGGGAGTAATGATTTCGGCGGCGCCATGGGGAGCACAAGTTCTACTGGCGTTATCGGAGGCGCATACGGATCTGGCGGTGCTGCGAGCAGCGACGGACAAATGACTTCTACTCTTCAAGGTATCGGTATGTATGACCTTGATAACGTTGGTGGTATGACGGGCGCCGGGGTTTTGAATAATAATAGAACTAAGAGGCAGCATTCCCCACTTATGCAGCCTAGAAAATTACTTAATCTACCAGAATTTAATTGGGATCCTAAGGATTGGCCCGTGTTTGATACATTGTTTCGGAAATCGCCAAAAGCTTATGGGTATTCAAACTTGGAAAATTTATTGAGGTTGCAAAAGAGTCTGAAAGGTGCAGCAAAAGAGGAAGTAAAGGCTTTATTGATTAACCCTTCAAATATAATTTATATTATGAAACGGTTGGAGTTCACATATGGAAGGCCGGAGCTGTTAATAAGAAGTCAAATGGATATTTTTGGCCAGATATCACCGGTTATGGAAAACAATTTGAAAAAGATGCTCTTATTTGCAAGCAAGATAGATAATTTGGTCATATTTTTACAGTCGGCGAACCCATGTCTCCTGGGACAATTGGTAGGCGAAATGCCTATGACAAAACGTATTCAATGGATAGAATGTGCAGCGGAATTCCAGTCGCGTCCCAATTTGAAAGACTATAGTGATTGGCTCTCTTCTGTGTCAAGGAGCATATCAAAGGCAACTATACTTGCGCCTATAGGCGGACAACAGGTCAAGGGTGAACATAAAAGCCAACAAAGATCTGTCGTGCAAACTATTAAGAAACAGGATACAAAAATGGAGAACAAGATTAAATGTTATCAATGCCAAGGTGAACATTATTTAAGTAAATGTGTGACATATTTAAGAGAAGACATAAAAGACAAATGGGCTATGGTTTATGTTTCTGTTGTCTTCGAAGAGGGCACACTGTGCAAAATTGCAAAAATAAACAGGTATGCAGAGACGATGGATGCAAGAAAAATCATAATTTCTCATCAAAAGGCTTCGATTAACGCGATTAAGCCGCGTATGTCAAAATTTATGCTTAAAGTGTTACCTGTAGAGATCAAAGGGCCTAATATACCATTAGCTCGCTATATTAAAAAACATTAAGGCATTTAAAATTCTATTTGGTGTTATCGCATTAATTGCCACATGAGGTGGCAACACTAGTAGAAAATGATCATTGAGCTCGATAAGTGTGCGGCTTTACACATATCAGAGAACTGCAAAATTCACTCTTTTCTTGATCATGCGCCAAAATTCTTACTCAATTTCAATCTCCTCACAAAACACAGCGTTGAGTGAAAATCAGCTAATGCTGACGAACGCATTAATTGGAGCCTTTTCAGCCTTCAGTCCGAAAAGTTTTGCTCATGTATAATCACTCAACGAAACTCAGCGCTGAATAAAATCAACTTATGCTGACGAACGCATGAGTCGAATCAATTTGAGTCATTTGATCGGTTCGTTTCTTACACGAGTCATGCAAGTAAACGATCGGTGTGGATCGCACTCATGAATTTTTGCTTTTTGAGTTTTATTCTTGATCAAAACAATCATTGTTGAGCTGAATGATCGTACGCCCGAAGTGAATGGTTCGAAGATGAGCATGAGTAAACTCAGAGCACAAAAAAACTTGGCACATTTGAACGTTTTAAATCAACAGTGAACATATATGCGTGTGAAAATTTGATCGGTTGAGCGGAATGGCTCGTTTATTCGTGTGTTGATCGTTTTTGCATTCACCCGAAGCCATTCTCTGACACAATTGAGATATGACGCTCTTGTTGGTCAAAATAGTTGAAATAAGTGGAATGAAATAACGACATGTTCTCTTCTCACACGAAAAGTATTTATGATATCAATATGAAATTTTTACACAGCGTTTATAGTTTTATAACGAATAAATCTGCATTATTAACTCAAAAAACGCATTTTTTGAGTTATGACACTCTTCTTGAAAGTGAGCGGTTTGTAGTATTTTTAATGCAATAACAAGACTTGGACATTTCCCTGATAAATGGAAAAAGTCGATCATTGTAATGATTCTTAAGCCGGGTGTTGCCGATTCCATTAGTTTAAATTCTTGGCGCACATTTCTGTTACCAATCGATACATATCGATGCTCATCAATGTCAATTAGGGATGCGCGATACCGATCCGATATTTTGAATATCGAAGTCGATACTGAATATTCGATACCGATATTTTGGTTCTCGATTAATCTTCGATCCGATACCAATTTGCTTGGTATCGGTTTTGAGCTAAATTATCATTTGGCGGTTGAGTGGACACCGTTAAAAAATGCGAATAAAATTTAAATAAGAAAAAGAGTATCATTCTTAGTTTCATTTTATAACCATTATCTGAATTTATTATGATCCATTCATTTCTTCATTCATTAGCTCAACAATGATCATTAGAAAAGTTTGCTTTCTTTGTCGAGCAAACGCCTCAATTTGTTTAATTCTTTCTGTAAAAAATCGTCAAAAAGTCGATACCGATATCCTCGATTCGATTTCTTTTTCGGGAGAATCGAATCGAATCGGTATCGAGTTTTTTGGAATACTCAATACTTCGATTCGATTTTTTTTTTCGGTATCGGGCATCCCTAATGTCAATACATTTTGGGTGGGTATCGCTTCATCAAAACGAAGTCGAGCGGGGTCAGTATCGTTTGTGGTACCCTTCCTATCAAAAAACCCAACAAACCTGCTTATGATCCCCTTTCTTATCGACCAATATGTTTATTGTCATGCCTAAGTAAAATTTTGGAGAAAATTATTAAGGAAGAGCTAAATAATTTTATTGATGATAATCAAATTTCTCCTGCTTTTCAGTTCGGTTTTCGAAAGAATCACAGTGCCTTAAATCCTCTAACGAAAAAACCAATTTCGCTTCCAGAAAATCGACAGGAATGTTATTGCTTGACATTAAAGCTGCCTTCGATTCCGTCTGGTATAATGCTTTAATTTAGAAAATGTACAACTATAATTCTCCCCTTCGTTTAATATAATTAATTCAAAGCTTAATAGATCCCTTAGAGTACACATGTGCAAAAGTTCCTCCGACTGTATAAGCATTCCAGCTGGTTGTCAATAAGGTTCTTGTCTTTCCCCTATATTGTACAATTTGTACACATCTGATTTTACTGAGCTATACGCATGCACAGCATCCCTTTTTGCTGATGATAACCTCAGATCAGTCTCCCCAAATTGTCTTTAACATTCTTCAACATGCATTTAACGCTTTGCTGAGTTACTTTAGCTTCGGCAGCAGCGGCCGCAGTCGAAATATTTTGTGTGTAAAATCTCGAGTGCAAATTTTCTTTCGATCCGTGTGCACAAAGTACACTTCTGCTTAGACTCTGAATTTTGTCGCAGCTGCGAGCGTCGAGCTACGATCGGCTCTATTCGTTTTTGTCTTTTCGGCTGCGACTGCTACAGCACATATTGAAAATTAACAGAGCCCAAGCAGCAGCGGCGGCAGCTGCTACGAAAATGTAGCGTACTTTTTAAACGCTGGTCTCCACAGATGCGGCACCGATCACCACTCCGACAGGATTGCCGGGAGTACTGGTGTGACAAGCAATTTGTGCAGTACTTGTTGATAAGTACTGCCCGAAGACGCTTTTCAGCGTTTAATCGCAGGAATGTGCGACATTTCTTGAGGGCATGTATCTCCCGACAAACTCGGCAACGGAACGAGTTGGTTTCTCTAGGAGCGATTTCGCTGCTGCGGTGTTGCGAAGCCATCTAGACCTTTAGTGCAGCTGTGGAAAAATGGAAAAAAATTAGTAGTGTTACAAGTCTAGATGGATTATGGATGGCTTATGGAGACTGGACAGACGGTTTTGTAGGAAGCAGGAGGAGCTTCGCTACTGGTCGTTTTATGACACCGCGCGCTGTCATCAGGCCAACTACGCGGACCTTGTCGTCGGTTCCCGGATAAACCTTTTGGACTCGACCCAAACGCCATTCACACGTGGGTATGTTGTCCTCTTTGATGACGACCATGTCGTCGCATTGTAGGTTGTTGTTAGCCATCTTCCACAAAGTCCTCTTGTGCAACTCTGTCAGATATTCCGTTTTCCAACGGGCACAGAACTGTTGGTTGAGGGCCTTTAAGCGCTTCCACCGGTTCAGGATGCACATTGCATTTTCGTTTATCTCCGGTTCAGCTGGTGACATGAGAGGTCCGCCAATCAGAAAATTACCGGGAGTCAGAGCTAGGAGGTCAGTCGTATCCTCAGACATTGGAGAAATCGGCCTTGAATTTAAGCAGGCTTCGATTCGAGGCGGTGCTTTTGTAGAAAAGCGTTTTAAAGCTTTTAACGCCTGCTTCCTAGAGACCACGCATATGAGGAGCGCTAGGAGGTATGAAGCGCCAGGAAACGTTTTGATGACTATAGGTAGCAGTGATGGAAGCCTTGGTAGCCTCTAAGAATTCCCGGGAAAGGATCGTAGAGGCACCTACGAAGGTCTTTCCATTATCAGAATGGATTTCTTTCGGGCATCCCCTTCTTGACACAAAACGTGCGAAGGCTGCCAAGAATTTCTCAGTTGTGAGTGCCTGAAGCAGTGTCCTGCTGAGATCGGAAAAAGACAGGAGGAAATCAGCGTACCGCGGTAATGTTGCCGCGTGACTCTTCAATGTCCGTTGTTCCAACTCTGTATCCATAAGCGGTTTTTTAGGGACAGGCCACTGTCCTCAACCATTCGGGTCCATGCCTCCATAGATCGTTATCGATCAAGTCGTGGGAGGAAACGCCTCTGCTGGCCAAATCAGCTGGATTGTGCTCGGAACGCACATGGAACCATCTATCGGGGTTGGTGGCTTTAGTGATTTTAGCCACTCGGTTGGCCACGAACGTGGTCTATTTGCATGGAAGTTTCCGCAGCCAGGCTAAAACAATGGTTGAATCGGTCCAGTAGAACGATTCGTAGTCATTGAGTGGAAGATGCGAAAGGATTGCGGTGCACATGCCCGACAACAGGACAGCACCGCAGAGCTCGAGTCTTGGAATGGGCAAGGTCTTGACAGGAGCAACGCGAGTCTTGGCTGTGAGGAGATGCACGGCACAACTACTGCCGTGCGTAGCGCGAATGTAGATAGCCGCGCCATAAGCATGCTGAGATGCATCGCAGAAGGCATGCACTTGAAGGTTGGCTTCTGGAGTGTATTGAACCCATCTGGGGACCCGGATTTGGTTCAGCGCTGGGTAGGCTTGCAGGCTCATGCCATCTCTCGAGGAGGTCAGCGGGTAATAAGGCATCCCATCCAATTTCGTGTAGCCAGATTTCCTGCATAAAAACCTTTGCCCGGAAAATAAAGGGAGCCAGCCACCCTGCTGGATCGAAGAGCTTTGCAATCTGTGAAAGGACTTCCCGTTTGGTGTAGGCGGATTTTTGCGTAACCTGAGATGAGACGAAGTAGAAGAGGTCAGTTGTCGCTTGCCAACGGACTCCCAGGGTCTTGGCCACGCTAGCGTCTTCAATCTTCAAGAAGTCGGCGTGCAGCAAATGCTCAGTCGGGATACCGGACAAGACTTCCTTCTGGTTGGAGCTCCATTTCCGCAGCGAAAGCCAGCTGATTGTAAAGCTTCTCGGAGTTGCGTGATAGCAATCACTGCGTCTTGCTTGGAATGAGCACCGGCCAAGACGTCATCAACATACATGTACTTTTGGATTATGTTGCTGGCTATAGGGAAGCGAGATCGTACATCCTTTGCGAGTTTCTGTAGCACTCGTATTGCCAAGAACGGCGCAAAGTTAACTCCAAAAGTGACTGTCGTGAGCTCGTAGTCACACAGTTCACCTGCGTCGTTACGGAATATAATCCTCTGGAATGGAGTGTGGTTAGGAGCTATACGGATTTGCCGATACATCTTCGTAATGTCAGCATTGAACACGAATTAGAACATACGCCACTTTAGGATCTGTAGCGTAAGGTCTGATTAAAGAACTGGGCCTGCGTGCAGAGTCTCGTTTAGAATCATGCCATTGAAAGATTTGCTGGAAGCATTAAACACCACGCGTACTTTCGTGGTAGTGCTCTCTGGCTTTATCACGGCGTGGTGTGGCAAATAAAAATGGTTCGCATTATTTTTTGGAAGGATCTGTTTCATGTGACCCATATCAAGGTATTCTTGGATAACGACATCGTACTCCGCCTTTAAATGGCGATCCCGCTTCAGCCGTGATTCGTTCTTCAAGAACTGGCTGGGCGCTATTGGACGTGACAGACCCAAATTGATCAGGGGTTTTGAAGGGCAGGGAAACCACGTAGCGTCCGTCTGGCTCCCTCCTGGTGGTTTGAACAAAGGTTTGTTCGCAGAAAACATCATCGATTTTTGTCGGCTTATGTGGAATATCCTCCACCTCCCAAAATGTTGTGAGAATTTTGTCGAGCTTCGGTTCTTCCGACATAAATAGCTTTGTGGTAAAGGACGAAATAGCCGTTGTTGCCTTTTTTGGTACTGGACCTGTTAGGATCCACCCGAATATGGTCTCTTGTCCCAACAATGAGCCACATATGTTGTGTTGTGTACCTTGAAGTAAGATGGAAGGAAGGATATCTGCGCCGATGAGGACGTCCACTTGGGAACTTTTAAGGAAATTGGGATCAGCTAGTCGGATGGCTGGCAGATCTCTCAGCACATTACGTGAGATAGAGTGGGTAGGCAAAATGCCTGCGAGGCTCGGGAGAACAAATGCCGATGCCTCAACTTGAAGCCTTGGCTTCTCAACGGGAGCGAGTTTAAAATGGCATATTTTTCGGGATTGTGATGCGACCGCTTGGTTGAGTCCCATAACCTGCGCTTGGACGCTTCGAAATGGCAGCTTTATGGTGTTGAGGAGGCGCTCCGTGATGAACGTTGCTTCCGAACCTGAGTCGATTAATGCACGGGCTGTGAAGGTATATTCGAGGTGGCAAACGCTGAAGACCGCCGTTCCTAGAAGTAAACCTTGTGTGTTGGAGGCAAAATAGTTTTGCAATCTCGTTTGCGGTGGATAGGGAGTGGACTGTATATTTTGTGTTAGGGTCGCTTGAGTAGGGTGAGGAGGAGCAACGTGAGTCGCTTGCGCGTTATGAGAGTCTAAAGAAGCTGTAGCAGGAGAGCCTTTATGAAGAAGGGAGTTGTGCCGCCCTTTGCACGTGTAACAAGTGTGAGTACTCGTGCAGTCCCTTAGGATGTGTGTTCGAGCAAAACATTTGAGACAATACTTTTGTTGCTTTATATAAGCTTCTCTTTCGCCGACGGACGTTTGGAGGAAGTGTGGACATAGACGCACAGGGTGGTTCTCTTTGGAACACTATTTGCAGGATTGCTTGGGGGCTGGCGTCTTGACTTTAATGTTTGCTTCAAACGAATTCAATCTGTTGGGGGGCAGGATCCCTCCGAGAGAGTCTTGGATGGACCTGCGCGCTAGTCGAAGGCTTAAGGTCGTCTATTGCCTCAAGCGTTCGATATCGCTCAATGAGAAAATCATGTCCGATTTTCCCTTAAGGGACTGTTCCCATAAGGACAGCGAAAGTTTCGGGAGTTAGGAGGAGCACAAGAACACAAGCAAGCAGTCTCAGTTCTCAGTGGAAATATGAGAATGTTCGAGGGCTAACAAACAATTCTGGACTGTGCTTTGTAGTTCTTTCAATGCGGATCCTGACTTATGGGAGACTGAGTTCATGTTGAGGAGAATCTTCAGTTGAGTGTTGACCAGTAACCTTTTATTCTCGAAGCGGAATTTGAGATTGTCCCACGCCGCCTGAAAACCTTCGTTGGTAAGCGGGGACTTTGAGACAATCTCGTTTGCTTCACCTTTGGTTTTGGAGAGCAAGAGAAATAATTTCTCGACTGGAGTTAGTCGCGCATTGTTTATATAAACAGCTCCGAATAAGTCACGAAATGTGGGCCATCGCGAATAGTCTCCGGAAAAAACTTCTGTATGGCAAGGCGGGAGGGACATATGGTGACTTGGTTGCTCTTGAGTTTGCTGTTGGTCATATTTGGCCCGAACGACTTGTAAGTCATTTCGCGCTTCATCGCTATCCATTGCAATTAGAGCCCTGGAACAGGTCTTATATTCTTGTACGACTTGTTCCCATAGCGTTTTCGTTATGTCTCGTCGTCCTTCTAACGCGTCGGGTGAATCCTCTACAGAAAATGCCGAATTTATGCGGTCTTCGAAATGGATCAAATCATCCGTGGATGCAATGAAATTTGCGATAGCCATGTTGCTCATATTCCTCTAACTCTGGGATTGACTCCTCGTAGCAACCGCACTGGTAGTGGCACCTGGTGTAGGAGTTGACGTTTTGGCAGCTAACCTTGATAGCGTTGGAACAGTTAGCCTATGCGCCGAAACAGGTGTTTTCCGTTCACCACTTGCTGCAGACGATGGAGTTGCACTTTGTGCACTTGCTCTTGGAGGAGCGGATGATGTGCGGCGCACAGATGGATGTAAGTGAGGAGCTAGCTTTTTATCGCTACCTGGACAGGATGATTTTCTCTCCTTATCACTGCCAGTGGGCATAGTATGCCTTGATATTGATTAGAAATCCGAAAAAAAAACGCCTGGAAGACCAACGGAGCTGGATAAGCGAGTGGAAGATGAAACTATTTGGAGCAACAAATAAGTACGTGGTGTTTCCGTGCGGAAGGATCCACAGTGAATTTAAAAAAAAAAAAACAACTGCTATGGAATTAGTTGACAGGATATGAAAGTCAACTTCAATTATGTGTCGACCTACTCGCGTGATGGTTTGGATTTGAGGTTGACAACTGATGTGGATGGGTCGCGTTGAAAACGTTATGTATATATATAATTTATTATGCGAATCGGGAAAGGTATAATATTACCTATTTACTCGTGTATGCACAAGTATATGTTGTATGCGTAAATATGTGTTGTGTGTGTTAATGTATCGTGTGTGTGTAATTATATAGATGTGTATATAAGTGTATAGATGATGTGTGTAAATTGATCTGTTGTGTATAAAATAAATCCGAGGTGTGTGTAGATATTAGAGGTCTGCATGAATGCATTCAAAACGGCGAATGAATAGCTCAGCCTTAAAAGCTATGCATAGTTTTTAGTACCCATTTGAATGAATATAAGTGAATAGTGTGCTCACACAAGCATGGGTTCCAAAATTGTGGGTGAAGTAATTTTATGGTGTACCATAGTGAGTACACTACTATATCAAAGTAAAATACTTATGAAAAAATGAAAGAGAGCAGAGAGCAGAGAGCGCGAGAGCAGCGATCGCGAGCGTAATGAAAGGCATAAAATTAAATAAATGACATAGTAAATGCAGCAGGCATGAGCGAGAAAGCATAAATGTTTTCTTGGTCAAATTGGGGTGGCTTGCGTGCTTGTTGTATGTATACCCTTTCGAAGTAAGGTAACTGCTATGACACTTGTTAGCCGTGTTTACATTCACACTAAGAATTGTATGTATAAAATGCGAAAAAGGGTACTTCTCTATCGACTTTCAATCTGTTCAACGGTTCATACAGCGTGCACACAAAAACACATATGCGTTTTATGTTGTATGTTCTTTGGTTTAACACATAATTCTTTAATATTTGAGTATTCATAATTAAAAAAAAACAAAATTTAATACTTTAATTTAGAGTAATATAATTATTTTATAATTAAAAAAAATACGTGTGGCACTCGGGGACTGCCGCGGTAAAGCTATTGCATAGCATTTTTATCAACTTATGCAATTATAATATTTATGCAATATTTTTTTTTCTTTGATGTTAATTCAAGTTACACTTTTTGATCGTGGTGACCGATAAGAAATCAAATTTTTTTCTTTTATTGAATAAATGACAAGTTAATATTGTTTAAAATATTTTTATTATCTTACAATACATGTAGGTTATTCAGGAATTTTTATAATTGAAACTATAGGTTTATGGTAACTGAAATAAGAAACATAAGTTTGAGACATCATATCCTATAAATATCTGGAAAATACCGCGTCAATGGTGGTCCCATATTTTGTTGTTGATTCTTGTGGATCATTATTCATTTTCAAATTTAATTTTTCCGAAAGAAAAGTTGTCAACCGCTCTGATTTTTTATTAGCAAAGTTGATGTTGAAATCGCCAGCCAAGATAAGTGGAAATTTATTACCATTTCTACCAAGTATTTTCGACCCTTCTTCAGTGTACTCCAGTTAAGTGCGATGAATAAAATGCTCTACCTCGTCTAATTTTGGATTTGGAGATATGTAAACTGCTTCCATGACTATGTGTAGGCCATTTGTAAGTTTGCATAAGCACGCACAAATATCTTCAACAAATGAGCGCCTAACATTAACATGCAATAATTATTTAAATATTCGGAGTCATAATATTAGCAACATTATTATTATTTTGGTAAATAGCTACCCCACCTTTTTGAACAGTATCTCGTTTGAATTGAACAATACAATTGAAATTAGGTATTTCAATCGGATTATCACGCGTCATGCAAGTTTCGTTAAGAAGTAACACATTTGTTTGTCTCGTAACTGAATCTTGTAAATCGTATTTGTGACTATTTACACTTTGGCAATTGAAAGTAATTATTGAAATGCCATTTCTATTAATAATGAAATCTAAGACACTTTGAGCTATCGTCTGAACACTATTTAAAGACAGTCTTTTGAATTCTTGCAACAAAGATGCAGTCGCTGCAGCTTGCCTTCGATTATGATAAAACTTGAATGTAGAATTTTCGTTTTTTGTCGTCATATACAATTTTTCAATATTAGTCACCCGAGAGAGCGCAACATTAACGAGTTCCTGAGAATGTGCTTTACTATACTCATATATTATTTCGTCAAAAGTTCCACCTTGCGACTTATGTATAGTTAGAGCAAGAGCTGAAGTTAATGAAAAATATAGTCAAGCATTGCGATGAAATTTGGGTTTGTTGATTCTCAAACCCACATTAAACTAAACAAAAAGCAGTAACAGCACATCGACCACAAATAAGAGCAGCGCCACATGCTTACAACCTTGTCCGTTAAAGCCTCTACTTGAACACCCGCGCGCAATCACTTATGCACTCACACCCACACAACGCTACAGCGTTAACATTAAAAGCAACAACAAAAACAACTACAGCCAATACTTATAAAGCAGCAAAAATAACAACAAGAGCAAGCAAATCAAAAAGAGTGAAACCAAAGCCAACGTCTACGCTAACGTCAACAGCGACGTCGACAGCATTGCCAACATTGTGCGCCGTTCTCTTTACCTTGCCCACTGCGCTGCAAATATGCGTACAGCGCTACGTGCTCGTGTGTGTGTGTGTGTGAGGGGTCTTAGGTTTTTTCGTTACGGAATTTGTTGATTCGGTCGCCGCGCTCAAAGCCAAAGAAAGAAGCTATGCAATAGCTAAAAAATTTATTTTATTTAGAGCTAAACGATGTTTTCTCTTCGATCTTTCAGCAGAGAATGAACTAAAAAATTGTTTTTCTCAGCTTAACACATTTGGAAACAAATTCGAAGGGAATACTTATTTGACGCAGATTACTTT
Organism: Chymomyza costata; assembly: GCA_018150985.1. Taxonomy (NCBI): domain Eukaryota; kingdom Metazoa; phylum Arthropoda; class Insecta; order Diptera; family Drosophilidae; genus Chymomyza; species Chymomyza costata. The sequence continues at coordinate 6,313,430 of JAECWU010000003.1, read as the reverse complement.
GTTTCAAAAATTGTGTAGTCTTAGGTTTTTTCGTTACGGAATTTCTTGATTCGGTCGCCGCGCTCAAAGCCCAAGAAAGAAGCTATGCAATAGCTTAAAAATACGTGTGGCACTCGGGGACTGCCGCGGTAAAGCTATTGCATAGCATTTTTATCAACTTATGCAATTATAATATTTATGCAATATTTTTTTTCTTTGATATTAATTCAAGTTACACTTTTTGATCGTGGTGACCGATAAGAAATCAAATTTTTTTCTTTTATTGAATAAATGACAAGTTAATATTGTTAAAATATTTTTATTATCTTACAATACATGTAGGTTATTCAGGAATTTTTATAATTGAAACTATAGGTTTATGGTAACTGAAATAAGAAACATAAGTTTGAGACATCATATCCTCTAAATATATATTCATTTTCAAATTCAATTTTTCCGAAAGAAAAGTTGTCAACCGCTCTAATTTTTTATTAGTTGATGTTGAAATCGCCAGCCAAGATAAGTGGAAATTTATTACCATTTGTACCAAGTATTTTCGACCCTTCTTCAGTGTACTCCAGTAAAGTGCGATGAATAAAATGCTCCACCTCGTCTAATTTTGGATTTGGAGAAATGTAAACTGCTACCATGACTATGTGTAGGCCATTTCTAAGTTTGCATAAGCACGCACAAATATCTCCAACAAATGAGCGCCTAACATTAACATCGCTTACGTGTGCAATAATTATTTCAATATTCGGAGTCATAATATTAGTAACATTATTATTATTTTGGTAAATAGCTACCCCACCTTTTGGAACAGTATCTCGTTTGAATTGAACAATACAATTGAAATAAGGTATTTCAATCGGATTATCACGCGTCATGCATGTTTCGGTAAGAAGTAACGCATTTGTTTGTCTCGTAACTGAATCTTGTAAATCGTATTTGTGACTACTAAGACTTTGGCAATTGAAAGTCATTATTGAAATGCCATTTCTATTACTAATGAAATCTAAGAAACTTTGAGCTATCGTCTGAACACTATTTAAAGACAGTCTTTTGAATTCTTGCAACAAATTGCAGTCGATGCAGCTTGCCTTCGATTATGATAAAACTTGAATGTAGAATTTTCGTTTTTTGTCGTGATATACAATTTTTCAATATTAGTCACCCGAGAGAGCGCAACATAAACGAGTTCCTGAGAATGTGCTTTACTATACTCATATACTATTTCGTCAAAAGTTCCACCTTGCGACTTATGTATAGTTAGAGCAAGAGCTGAAGTTAATGGAAAATATAGTCAAGCATTGCGATGAAATTTGGGTTTGTTGATCCTCAAACCCACATTAAACTAAACAAAAAGCAGTAACAGCACATCGACCACAAATAAGAGCAGCGCCACATGCTTACAACCTTGTCCGTTAAAGCCTCTACTTGAACACCCGCGCGCAATCACTTATGGCAGGGATGTCCAAACCCTGCTTATGGAAGAGCAAAAACCAATGCATATAAAGAAAAACACTAACACATTTAAAGTTAACAGTTATTACGGTTTATTGTGTGCACTGAAAAAAATTGTATAAACATTCTTATAAGAGTGGTAAAAAATAATGAAAAAAAATTAAGGTACATATATTTATAAAGAACTTAAAAATTGGTCAATATCAATATTTATTTTAGTTATTGATAGTTTTAATAATGACTCTAAAACAGTGATGTGCACCCATAGCCCGTGGGGGCCTAATGAAAATGAGTATTCACACAGACACGAGCCGAGCACTTGCCGAAGTAAAAAGCCAAAACGAAAAAATGCTAGCGTGCACTGGCAGAAAAGCTGTAATGGCGCGTAAAGCCATTTTCACTTTTCAGTTGCGCATATACCAATACATTTACAATTTTGGCCGCTCTCTTCTTGCACATCCCTGCTCTAAATGTTCGTTTGTTAATCGACTTCTCATTTTTTTAAAAATTAATTTTAAGCTTGAAAACGCACATTCACAAATATATGTGCTTCCAAAAATAGATGAAACTCGCAAGGGATTTCCCCAAAAATATCTATTTATCACCGGATTTTACAAAAAATATATATTCCATTCATATGTTTTTACCTATAGCCACCATCTTTCTGTTATATACATTGCATAAATCTAGTATACCCTTTGTACTGAAAGGTACAGGGCCATAACTAGTTTTTGTTTGCAAGCAATGCCTTAAAAGTCCCATTTAACAAGTTTCCCAAAAAAAAGCGAAAGAATCTCATACCGATTTTTGTAAGTGCATGCTCAAACGAAAAGCAACAACAAATTACATTGAAAATCTGTGGGCCAACAACAAATATACGCAAGGGTTGTTTTTGTGCACACGCGATCAGAGTGCAAAGAGAGTAAGTGAGAGAACGCTCGAAATTGTTTTTGTAATTTGCATTGGCACTGGGTGATATACAGTTAGGGCCGTGCATGTACACGCGCATCGCTGCCTATGCCTAAGAGCCATTACAAAAACAAAAAGAGCCTGATTAAAAGCAACAACAAAAACAACTACAGCCAATACTTATAAAGCAGCAAAAATAACAACAGCAAGAGCAAGCAAATCAAAAAGCGTGAAACCAAAGCCAACATCAACGCTAACGTCAACAGCGACGTCGACAGCATTGCCAACATTGTGCGCCGTTCTCTTTAGCTTGATCACTGCGCTGCAAATATGCGTGCAGCGCTACGTGCTCGTGTGCGTGTGTGCGTGTGATTCGGTCGCCGCGCTCAAAGAAAGAAAGAAGCTATGCAATAGCTTAAAAAAATAAAAGTATACAAACGCAAACATATAAGCCAACACCTAATTTTTCAGCTCTAAAACAGATCAATTTAATGCCAATTTAACTGCCTTAAGTCAATTTACTACAACACATACACACAGTTTCCAAAATGTTAATTGCGCCGGCTTTGTTTTCTCTGCTTTGAATTTTTTTGCAGCAACAGCTACTCACGTACATACATATGCAAGTATGCTCGTTTTGTACACTTCTATACTCAGTGTTCTCATAACATTTTGCCTGTGCTTATGTTAAAAAGACAGCATGCATGAATATTCACTTCTGTGGGTACTGTAAAAATGGGGTACTGTAAAATTTTGAGTAGAGTATTTGTGAGTACCATATAGTACTATATAGTACTATGTGAGTAGAAGTGAATGTAGCCATGCAGACCTCTAGTAGATATATACGTGATGTGTGAATTTATATGGTTTGCTTAAATTATTAAATATGTTGTGTTGATAAATATATATTTGTTGTGTGTGAATATATATTGTGTGTAAATATATATTGTGTGTTGATGTATATATATAAATGTTTTTTTTTTTTTTTTTTAAGAGGTGTTCGGAGAGAAAAATTTCGAAAATACACTGCAGTTATTGGTGCAGTAGCGTGGGATTCTAACCCATAAAAAACATTTCACCTCTTTTCTTCGAGCCCTTTTTAATTTACCCTTACGGAGCCACCGTTCAGTATTACATCGTAAGGGTCGAGCTGAGCCTTATTGGCTCCTACCTAAATTGTGATCCACTGCTATCAAGAATTTCGCAGTTTTTGTATCCTTCTCTGTTCCTTCATTATTTTTGCACACACTTCTTTGTCCTTATCCCAATTTTTAAGGTCGGCTAGCATAAAACCTACAATGTTATCCGGAGTTACGGAATTCCCTACACACGTATTTAAATATTGCCTATCTGATGCATAGTGAGGACAGTGAAAAAATATGTGTTCTGCCGTTTCCTGCTCCTCATTGCACAGGAAACAGGTGCCCACCGAGTCATGACCGTACTTGTGTAAGTACTGCCGAAAACACCCATGACCTGTTAAAAATTGAGTCAGGAAATGGTCTACCTGACCATATTCTCTATTTGTCCATGCTTCAATATTGTTTATCAATCTGTATGTCCATCTACCCTTTCTTGCTGCATCCCATCTATTCTGCCATGCTTCCATATATGTATTTAGGTCCGGTTGTCTGTCCGAATTTTTTCTACTCACGTATTGCGCCTTGTACATATCTGCCATCAAGTCTGCTGGCATGATACCTGCAATGACCTACGCTGCCTTGGCAGAAACTGTCCGGAATGCGCTGGATATGCGCAGTGCACTTATCCTTAGCACCGATTTGTAGCTTTGGGCGAATGATTTTTTCTTTAGCGCTTCAGCCCAGATGGGGACCGCATACATCAATATTGAAGTCGTCACATGCGAAAAGAGTGCACGCACGTTTAGCTTTGGTCCTCCAATGTTTGGCATTATTCTTGATAGGGCTGCTTGGACCCTTGCTGCTTTTCCACATGCTGCTGCTATGTGCGCCTTAAAATTGAGTCTCGCATCGATCGTTATGCCAAGGTATTTAAGTACTGGGCTTGTTCGTTTATTGTGACCGTCTATACACAATGTTGTATCCTCCATTACTTTTCTGCTAGTGACAAGTACTGCTTCAGTTTTTTCCCCTGCCAGCTTCAGGCCATGTGCTGTCAGCTACTCTTTAATTTTTGATGTAGCGGTTCTACTTGCTTCCTTTATGCCGGATATATGTTTGGCCACAACTAGGACCGCTATGTCATCTGCGTATACAATTATTTTAATTTCGTCCTGGAAAGGCAGCCTCAGCACTCCATCGTAGACAATGTTCCATAGTAGGGGCCCAAGTACTGAACCCTGCGGCACTCCTCCTGTTATCTTATACGTTTTTTGGCCTTCATCCGTGTCATAAAAAAGTGAGCGATCTCTAAGATAACTACCAACCAGTTTGAAAAGGTATGGTGGTGTGTCCAAATTGCGAAGAGCTTCCATTACGTGATGCCAGCCAACCGAATTAAAAGCATTTTTCACGTCCAGCGTAATAATGGCGCATTACTCTTTCTTTCCTCCCCGCCATCATGTTCCCTCTATTGCCTTTTCAGCTATCATCTGCACCTCATGAATAGCATCTACAGTCGACCTATTTTTTCTGAAGCCATATTGCTTTTCCGACAGTCCTCCAGTATTTTCAACAAACTCGCACAACCTTCTTGCAATTAGCTTTTCCAAAATGTTTCCCATTGTGTCGATCATACAAAGCGGTCTGTACACGCTTGGTTCTCCAAGCGGTTTGTTTCCTTTGGATAAGAGAACGAGCCGCTGCCTCTTCCAAATCTCTGGAAAAATACCTTCTTGTACACAACATGTGTATACTGTCGAGAAGATACCCGCGCTGCTTATAACCGCCAACTTAAGTGCCTTGTTTGGAATACCATGCATTCCTGGTGCTTTTTTATTTCCAAAGGTTTTAACCACGTTTATTACATACGCTTCCGTGACTACTTCGTTGTAGACTGTCCTATTTATCTGCATATCGCAGCTGGCTCGGCTGCGATCGTTGGGTTGGATAAGTGTTTTCACGATGTCTTTAAGTAGCAAGGGACAGCTTGGGGGATTCATCCTACTCCCTCTGATCCTTTTCATGACCATTTTGTAGGCCCCATCCCATGGGTTTTCATTTGCTTGCTCACATAATGTTTTAAAGTACGACTTCTTACTAGTTTTTATGAGCTTCTTCAAATGCCGTCTCATATCTTTATATGTATTTAGCAGCATTTGTCTTCGTCGTTCTTCTCTGTTCTTCTGTAGTTGTCGTCTTGCTTTAATACATTTACTCCTGGCGTCCTGTATTCCTTGATTCCACCAGTACGCCTGGTTTCTGTTAGTAACAGCATGTTTTCTTGCCATGGCCGCATCGCAGGCACTGGTCACTAACTCAACTAGCGAAGTAGCACGTGTTTCCAAATTATCTGCTTGTGAAAAGCAGTTTTGCGCTCCCTCTTTGACTATGTAGCTAATGACATCCTCATCCAGTGTTGCTTCTTTCCATCCTTTCGTATTTCGAACTCGTACTTTGTCCATACTGGTTCTTCCTTTTATCTGCATAATGATCGCATTATGATCACTGTGGGTATATCTTTCGCTGACGTGCCAGGACATTAACTGTGTGTCCTCTTGCGTTGGTTACTCTGCTTCCCCATTCGACTGCCCATGCATTAAAATCTCCTCCAACAACTTTTGGTTGCTTGCTTGTTGCGTTGGTGGTTATTTTGTCCAATGCTTTCCCATAGTCTTCCGGAGCTAAGCTTCGGGGAAGGTAGCAACTGTAGAAATGCACCCCTCCTACCTTGGCCCTTGTAAAATAGGGCTCCGTGACGAGAGGCCTGTCGTCGAAAGATCGCTGGCCACTTATCCAAATTGCTGCCTTTCCTGTTGTGTCACTTATCCAGCTTGGATAGTCTGGGTTTCTATATTGTTCGCTGATCAGAGCTACGTCAATGTTTTCCCCAAAGATTATTTGCGTCAGAAGGTCCTGTGCTGCCTCACAATTTGAATAATCTTCACTTTGTGTTGTGTTTAAGCGCGTCTTGGTGCGCCAGTCAGTTCTTGCTGCCTACAATATGGTTTATGTCTTCTCTTCTTTCATCCTTACATATTGCGCAGCAGGCATCGTGACTGCACTCCTTTGTTTTGTCTCCCTGTTGCCCACACTTTATGCAGCTATTGCTTCTTTCATTCTTCTCATTGTTTGTGCAAGTTCTTGCCATATGTCGATAGTGCCAGCATTTAAAGCACTTGAGAATGTCTATTTTGAGCTTTACTCTGCACCTTACCCATCCAGTCTTAATGACTGCTTGTCTTAACAATTTGTTTGCCACTTCGATTGGCCCCTTCACTAAAGCAGATTGTATTCCGCCAAAGGAGCTTCTAATTGATTTTACACAATTTTCACTCAGGTTAAAATTGCTGCCATCTAGTTCATCCTTTATTGCCCTTTGTATGTGTTCAGCTGTTGTTACTTCATCCATATCTCGAATTTCAATAGTGACTTCCTTGGTCAAAGTTCCTAGCGCCTTGTTAACTGCTTGCTCAATGATTTGTGGTGTGGCGTCCGGCTTGTTTTTCAACTGTAGGAGAATTTCACCTTTCATCGTTTTTCTGATTTTTGTAACATTTTCTCCAAGCTGTTTAAGTGTTTCATTTTCCTTAAGAGACCTCAAAATATATGCGTAGGACATATCTCCGGTTTTCATTAACACAATTGCGTCAGGTCTACTGCTCAATTTTTTGGGTTTTGTCTTGATGTGCACTACCTTTGACCATTGTGTCGCTTCCAGTTCTTTTTGCTGCACGAAGGAGCTTTGCTCTGCCATTTTGTCGTCAGGTTTGTCGCCATGCAAATCTTCAATATTTTCAATATTCTGTGACGGCGCTACACGTCGACTCTTTTTGGGAGGCGTATTTCGTGCGCCAGCATCACTTTCTCTTGCTCTTTTAGGAGTTTCTGAATCTGTCCTAAAACGGCCTTCATTGTTAGCCATTGTCTTTGCGATAGCTGCGCATAAATATTTTATTCTGTTGAATGTGTCCTTCATGTTTTGATTAATATGTCGGACATTCTTCTCATTGACTGCTTCTACAACTCCATTTATTAGGCCACTCAAAATCTGGATATCCGATTAAGGAAGCGCATGTATTGTTTTGACTGCCTCCTGCGTTTTTGGTGGAGGTATCGGTGACTTCGTCTCTACTGCCTCTAGCGGCTTCGGATCAGCTATGGGTGATCTGGCCAATTTGCCGCTCTTCTTAAAGGCTTCAGCTATATTTTCGTGGTTGCTCATTCTGTTTATTTATTTATTTAAAAAAAAAAAATAAATAAAAAAATACGCCCACTGCTTATAGATCCGGCTGCTTACACACTGACCTATTGTCACTCGGCGAACCTGACTTGCTAAGTACACACTTGGGTTGACCAGGTATTGTTTTTACGAATATTATGTGTTTTATATTGCGGCACTCAGAACGCGCAGTTACTTAAAGTAAGTTTTGGGTGGAACAGACCGGCTACCAATCGATGGCGCAGTGGAATGAAGCCAGCTCAATACCCCTAGGGTCACTGGTTCGATTCCCGGTGGCACCTCTTCTAAGTTTTTTTCACGCGTTTTTTCACTCACTTTGGATCACAAGCACGCTTGTGGATTTGTGCATGATCTTCTATAGGGAGTTAAGTACGACGCGTGAGCTACAAGTTAAAGGTCAACGATCACGACGCGCGTGCTCCAAGGTGGAGGACAACGATCGCGGAGCACCCGTCCAGCGGACCGCCCAAACTGTTATCGGCCGGCGGAGCCTCAACCGTCAAATGTCAAAAGTTCGTGTATAGAAAAAATAACTATCCGACAAAGAAAATATGGCGTACGTTAAAGTCGGGCGCAGACGACTTTGGGATACCCTGTACCACCAAATTGCAATCATGTCCGACATATTGCTAAGACCTCCAAAAGATATTTTATTCGGCAAATTTGGCTACGATATTTTCATAAACAAACAGAAAACAGTCGAATTTAGCACCAAACATTTTTTTTTGACCGATCGGTCCTATGGGGACTATATGATATAGTCAACCAATTTTAATTAAATTAAGTACAGTGCTTGGGAACTCTAAAAAACTTCAGAGTGCCAAATTTGGTTCGGATATCTTCAAAACCAAACGAAACACAACGAATTTTGTAAAAAAAAGCGTTTTTTTACCGATCGTTCCTAAACTTGGTGCAGTGCTTGGGTACTCTAAAAAACTTCTTAATGCCAAATTTGGTTCCGATATCTTTACAAACAAACGAAACGCAACGAATTTTGTACAAAAAGCGTTTTTTTGACCGATTGGTCTTATGGGAGCTATATGATATAGTCAACCGATTTTGATCAAATTTGGAACAGTGCTTGAGAACTCTAAAAAACTTCTTAATGCCAAATTTGGTTACGGTATCTTCACAAACAAACGAAACACAACGAATTTTGTACAAAAAACATTTTTTCGACCGATCGATCCTATTGGAGCTATATTATATAGTCAACCGATTTTGATAAAATTTGGTACAGTGCTGGGGGTCTCTAAAAAACATCCGATTGCCAGATTTGGTTATGATATCTTCACAAACAAACGAATTATCAATCTAAAACTTTTGCTTTTTTTCGAGGTCCTCTGAAACACCCCTATGGGAGCTATATAATGTAATCCCGATATCAAAAAAATAAAATAAACTTGTCTCCTATGGATTAATAAGGGATCTAATCTGAAAGTTTGGTTGCTCTAGCTATTACCATCTCTGAGATCTAGGCGTTCATACGGACAGACGGACAGACAGACAGACGGTCAGACGGACAGACGGACATGGGTATATCGACTTCTCGAGTCACACTGATCATACTTTAGGTAACTTTGGGGGGTCTCCGACGTCTCCTTCTGTACGTTACATACATTTTCGGCTTGCACAAACACAATATACCCTTTGTACCATACGGTACAGGGTATAAAAATTCAACATTCCAGAAACTTACCAGACTAATAATGATGACCCTTAGAAACACCGAATCTAAAGTTGTGATACAAGACAACAAATCTCATTCAATCTGGCGTGAGACAGGGCGACACACATCAACAATTTTAAATTTATTGTTGAAGAGATGAAGAGATGAAGAAAGCGATGCGAAAAGAACCGGACACATTCTAAAGAGACGATATTGCTATAGTCAGCAAAAACAGAAATGTGCTAGCATCTAAATTTTCGGAAATCTAAATAGCGGCTGCAAAAATCGGATTAAAAAGCGAAAAGACCAAATACATGCTACTGTCCAGAATAAAAAAACAACCACAAGAAATGGAAATTGGAAATCACAAATTGGAATTGGTAAGCACGTATCCTGGCTGCAAACTGACAACAGACAATGCGATGAGCATTATAATAGATGAAAGAATTCAAGCAGCTAAAAGATCATATGCGTCGCTTATTAAACTGTTTAAATCAAAACTTCTTACCAGACCTTGCAAGTTGGCATTGTATAAGACAGTAGTGCGGCCTGTTTTGTGCTACGGAGTAGAAACATGGACACTGAGCGAAAATGACAAGAAAAAACTACAAACTTTCGAAAGGAAATCCTCAAAAAAGTATTTGGCGCAGTCAGGATTACACAAGATGAATGGCGCATAAGATGGAATGATGAACTAGAACAGCGAATCAAGGGCGAAAACGTTGTACGGTACATCAAAGCATGAGCATTAGATGGTTAGGCCACGTTATGAGAATGAATAGTGCGAGAGCGCAAAGGAAGGTACTGGATGCAAAAGCATTCTCCAACAAAGCAAGAGAAAGACCAAGATCGAGATGAATTGACGAAGCGAATGAGATCTTCAACAACTCAAGCTGACAAACTGGAAAGAGAATACAATAGATCGAGCAACACGGAGGCGTATTGTTCAGCAGGCCAAAGCTCACAAAGAGCTGTACCGCCAAACGATGATGATGACTTTTAACTTTTAAAGGTAAAAATTTGTGTTCGAATCTGTTGCGCAAAGACTTGAGAACAGAATCAATCACCTCCAAAGTTTCCAAAATGCTGTTAGATTCTTTTTCTTACGCTAACACTTTGTCATGGAAAATTGACATATGAGAGAGGACGAAATACAAAAAACAATCAGAAAAATCGCTCACAAAGAAATTTTTTATGATTTTGGGGGGGCTCTCTTGGGACAGAAAATATGATTTTAAGCCTTCGGGTAAAAGACTCAACCACCTTGTTTTGCAGTAATTTGCTGAATGTGGAACCAAAAAAGTCCCAAAAATCTTTCAATTCGTTCGTCCTGATTGTGTGAAATGAAAAAAAATATTTTTAATTTTCAGAGCTATTGAACCCACTTCGAACATATCAAACTGATCCAAACCATGGTGAGCCATGATCAAGTTTTCATTCACTTCATTTTTCAACATAGCAAATACATTGTTTTCCCCCTTTCGATAAACTCCCCCGAAATTCGTATTCGTATTGTCAGCACACGGGTCGGCAAAAATCCTATAGCTGAACCCTCCACGAGGGGCCGACTGGTAATGGTACTACAGTGTCCTTTATGGGCGGTACTAGCTAAGATTTGGAGCTAGCTGCTTGCAACTTAGCTTCTCTATAGCTTGGTGGCTTGTTTGTCACTCCTTTATCATGGCTATTAGGTAAAGGGCTGATTAGGGCTGGATCAAGGTGTCATGCGACCCGTGCCGACGATCAACCTGGCTGGGGGCCCCTTTAAAAAATAGCCCAGTCGCAAACGGAGTATCCGGATACCTGGCGCCCTCCGGATTAACTAGCCTTACCTGCGTACTGCGGATCTCTGCGCAGGTGGACCACCCTTTCTCCGCTACTCGCGGGACCAGATATGTCTCTTAATAATTCAAAAATCCAAAATCAAAAAGAGGCCGGTACTCTTTCAAAACCGGAAAGGACCGAATTTCCAATAGAGGGGGCGACGACAGAGGTCACTGGACCTGCCGTCACCCCTTCGCTTAAAACGAGGTCTACCCGGGCGCCAATCTAGTGGCTGTAGATTAGAAGGACGTGCCGAGCAGACCTCGTGCGATAATGTGGGTCCCGGCATCCTTTAAGGAACCGGAGAGGATCCTTAAAATGTTGCAAAGATGCGACCCCAACCTTCCATCCTCGGACTGGAGGGTTGTGAAAGTGGAGGATACGCAGACCCCTACGCGGCGGATCCTGCTAATACTAAATAAAGAGTCGCTTGCACCAATTGAGGAGAAGCATGGAGAGCTAAACTTCGGGTTTAGCTCGGTGCAGATCCGGATATACAAATCGGATGCTAAGCAGACGGGGTGCCATGAAGCACTAGAGGAGACTCTGGCCTCAGAGATTGAGGAGCCGGAGAAGGATCCCGAGGTCGAGGACTGCGAGTCGGTGTTATCCGATGCGTCCTTGATTCGAGAGCTCGAGGCCATGTGTCAAGAGAGTACTGACTCTGCTGATGACAGTATCAGTGATGACACGGACGCCGATATTACAGTGATGGAGGCTAAACCGCAAGATGTCCCTGACAATCTTGCAGATAAACCTTCATCATTGTAAAGCAGCAACCGCTGCCTTAATGCTTCGCCTGGCTGGAGGCGAAGTCGACCTGGTGTTGGTACAGGAACCCTGGATTGTGTCAAATAGAGTGTCCGGACTTACCACAACACAATATAGGCTGTTTGTAGCCCAAAATGAAGGTAAAACCTGTACTTGTATTTTAGCAAAAAAGCACCTTAGTGTATTTTTGCTCTATAATTACAGAGATGGTGATACTACATCGGTGAGTCTGGAGCTACAGAACAAACCGATACGCATAGCGTCGGCTTATATGGCCCACGACATCCTGGACCCACTCCCGGGTCACAAATTGCGAAGCAAATGCTCACCACAGCCAATGGGGGAGCTCCAACACTAATAAGAGAGGTGAGTTACTTTTTGAATATCTTCTCTACACAAACCTATTATTTTGTAACCGGGGAAATGACCCCACTTTCATTATCAGAGATAGAGAAGAGGTCGTTGACCTAACCCTAGTCTCACATTTTCTTTTTGACCATGTCATAAGTCGAGAGAGCACTCCTTCTCAGACCACAGATATATTGAGACGACATTATCTGTCTCTGCTCCAGTCCCAGTAAAGTTCAATAATCCCCGCAGAACAAACTGGAAATCTTTCAAAACAAAACTGGCGGAAGCCCTTCCGACCCTTCCTGAGATAACTCTACGCGGTAAGGAGAAACTTAAGTATCTCATTAAAACTTTCACCGAAGGGTGCAATAAATCTTTAAAGTCATCTTGTCCAACAAGCAAGCCAAGAGGCAAAAGGAGACCACCATGGTTTAAACCTGAAATGGATGTGCTGAGGTCAAGCTGTAGGACTCTTTTCAATAAGGCAAAAAGACTAAACTGTGACCAAAGTTGGTCAGAATACAAGCAAAGTTTAGCTCAATACAAAAAATCAGTTAGGCGAGCAAAGCGAGATGAGTGGAGAAGATTCTGCTCAGAAATCGAATCCTCATCAAAAGCCGCAAGACCCCGCAAAATACTCTCAAAATCGCCCAAAAATCTAGGCTACCTCAAGAAACCAGATGGCTCCTGGTCAAATTCCAGCGAGGAAACTTTAAAGTTACTCCTGGATACACACTTTCCAGGCAGTACAACAGTTAATCCAATGTGTAATTCTTCCTACCTTACGGTAAATGTGTTGGAAGACATAATAACAGACTCCAACATCAAATGGACTATAAATAGCTTTGACCCTTACAAATGACGGGCTAATACCAGCACAGTTGCAGCACGGAGGGAACCTGGCAGTCTCGTGGCTAAAAGCTATCTTCACAAATATTATTGCGTTAGGCCAAATCCCATCTTCTTGGCTAACGTCAAAAGTGGTCTTTATTCCCAAGGCGGGTAAAGCATCGCATATAGTCCCAAAAGACCTCAGACCCATAAGCCTATCGTCGTTTCTGTTAAAGACTTTGGAGAGGTTGATAGGTCTATACCTTAGAACGTCAATCAACCCAGGGTTTTTATCAGATTCGCAACACGCTTACTGCAAGGGTAAATCGACGGAAACGGCACTTCATTCCGTCATATCGAACATAGAAAAATCCTTGTATAACAAGGAGTATGCTATTGCTGCTTTCTTAGACATAGAAGGTGCTTTCAACAACATTGATCCCAGGGCAATAACTAACGCACTTCTGTATCTACAAGTAGATGACCGGCTAGTGAGACTAATCAGCCAGCTGCTACTGGGCAGAACGGTGATTTCCTCAATTGGTACATCCTCTCTCTGTAGGTACGTAAGTAGGGGCACTCCTCAAGGGGGGGTGCTATCGCCTCTTCTATGGAACATAGCTCTCAACACGATGCTACGTCGCATAGAAGGAGGTGGCTGAAAAGTTGTTGCCTATGCGGATGATGTTGCTATTATGTTGAATGGAAAATTCCCACAATCCCTTTGTGACCGTATGACCGTAAAACTTAGGGAACTGTCACTCTAGGCACTCAAAAGCGGTTTGAGTGTCAACCCGGAAAAAACAGAACTTATTCTCTACTCGAGAAGGTATAAGATCCCAAATCTTTCCCCACCTAGAATAAACGATTCCGTCTTATCTTTCAGTAACAGTGCAAGATACTTGGGGCTTGTACTAGATAAGAAATTAAGCTGGAATCTAAATATAGCAGAGAGAGTGCAAAAAGCGAATACAGCGCTCTTTGCCTACAAGAGGACAATAGGACTCAAATGGGGTATGTCCCCCCAAGTAGTTAGATGGATCTATACAGCCATAGTTAGACCTATACTCCTATATGGGGTATCCACTTGGTGGCCAGCCCTAACAATAAAATCAAAAGTTAAAGTACTAAACAAGGTACAAAGAACGGCACAACTATGCATCACCGGTGCCCTAAGAACTACCTCTAGTGAAGCGCTTAATGCCATCACTAACATACATCCCATCCTTTTGATGGCAAAAGAAACTGCCACCTTAACAGCGAGGCGCCTCAAGGATGCCAATTGCTGGGCAGTCTTGAGATATGGACACTCGTCCATCTTAAAAGACGACACAAACGTGTCAGTCACAGATTATTGTACACCCTTAGAGCATTCCTCAACTCTATTTACAACCTCCATTCCCTCCAGGGAATCGTGGGTGGTAAGTCAACAAGGTTAAAGCGACCGCATAAATTTCTTCACAGATGGCTCCAAGCTCAACAACCAGGTTGGGGGCGGGGTCTTCTCGGAGCAACTAAACATCCGGCAGTCCTTTCGACTTCCGGACCACTGCAGCGTCTTTCAGGCGGAGATCCTCGCCATAAACGAGGCTCTTATCTGTTTACGTAACGCTGGTCTGGAAACCGGGGAAATTAATATATACTCCGACAGTCAGGCAGCCATAAAGTCACTACGAGCGATGTCTTCCAAATCGTTGACAGTCAACAACTGCCGCAAATCTATTCAAGAGATGGCAGAGCAGTTTGTTATAAGCCTAATTTAGGTGCCAGGGCACCAGAGTATAATAGGCAACGAAATAGCAGACGACTTAGCCAGACATGGCACGACCATTTCCCTCCTCCCGAGTAAGAAGGATATTCGTATGCAAATGGCTTCTTTTAAGCTACACACAAGGGAAAAATATAGTTCCCAGACACAAAAGATTTGGGAAAACACATCCCACTGTAAAATCAGCCGCCAAACATGGCCTAAAATTGACCCAAAACGTTCCGCCAGACTCTGTGAACTCAACCGCTCACAGTGTTCGGCAGTTGTTAGAGCGATCACCGGTCATTGGCTTGTCGGAGCACACGCGACGAGAATGAATGCTCCGAGCAACGATTTTTGCAGAAGCTGTAGAGACGAGGAAGAAGTAGAAACAGTAGAGCACTTCTTCTGTTCCTGTGTAGCTCTATGTAGACGCAGGAAGAAGTACCTGGGAAATTATTTCCTCAATAACCTAGAAGAGCTAGGTCCCATCTGTCCGAGAATGATTGCAAGCTATATCGCAGCAACAGGCTGGGATTCCCTTTAACAACATTCACCTGGAGAAGGGGGTTTTAAATTAAGATCCTAAGCGGTATCACAACGGGCCAATCTAGGCCTATGTGTGCTGGCTTTTAAAGCCAGCTGCCGCCATAACCTAACCTAACCTAACCATTGTCAGCACACAGAACTAACAATCTCCGAAATATTATATTTTTCCAATAGTTGTTTAAAATATTATAAATATTACTAAGAAAATTAAATAAAATGACTATATCTACAGAAGAGATAGATTAGTCATAAGTAACGGGGATACTATAGAATATTACTAATTACATTCCTTAGTAAAGATGTAATTCAAGAAGCAAAACGAATAGCATTTTGACACAGTGAACAGGAACAGAAAAAAAAGAAAAGTCAAGACGTACCACTGTGCGCTACAGAAACGTACGAGACACAAATTTCGCAGTACGCTTCGTTTTCATTTCTACCTTTTTTGAAGCACGCGTATTGTTCGTTTATACCAAAATGCTTATTATTACTTCGGGTAGCGATTGAGCAATGTCCGTCAGTCTGTATGAACGCCTAGATTTCGGAGACTATAAAAGCTATAGACATGAAACTTTTTGATATGGTGCGTATATTTCCTCAGAAGATGAAGTTTGTTGAATCATGTCAATATCTTCTCCCGTTTCCCCGCAGTAGATTCTCGCGGTTTTTAACCACACCGTGTGCGTGAAAAATGAACAAAATCGGACAAATGCAGCAAAAGTTATAGTCAAAAGGTACTAATTTCACTACCCGTTGCCAATAAACTGCGTCAATATTTGACTCTAAGTTATTATGGTTACAAGTGACCTAGAATCACAATTTTTGCCTGATTCGTGTCGCTCTAATGAACAAATCCACATCCAAATCTTATCGATGCAGCCCCCAACTCCCCGCAATCGATTTACCGTGTTTTCTCCCACACCACTCAACATATCAACTTGAAACTTACCCCATAACCTTAAAAAACTGCTTTGACGAAACTTTCGATTCTCATTAAAATCGGTACAAATTTACGATATTTATAGAATAAAAATGTTTTGTACCAAAAGAAAAATCCAATTGGAAAGTTCTTAGAAGGAATATGCAGGAAACAAATTTTTCGATTGTATTACATATTTGTTTTGGCTCTTGTACAAAACGAAAGAAAAAAAAGAAAAGTTTGCGGCTTTGGACGAAACGTTTGTGAAAAGTTTCGTTTGTTGGTAAGAGATATGAAAATATTTATGACAAAATTGGATCGGTCTAATCGATCGAAAAAAGCAAAAACTTCTGCAAAAAAGCGGACAAGCGAACACGAGACAGAAAAAGCGAACATGTCCGCTTAAAAGCGGACATATGGTATCCCTACTCCTGGTGCGCATTAAAGCCTATTCACACTGGGGCACATCTAACATCTTTTGTCGAAGATGTTACTTATGAATTTGCCGTTCCGAAAATGTTTACATCACTCCAACATCTTGTGGAAATGTTCCTATTTTATTGCGTCCCGATGAGAAACTATTCGATTATTTTTTTGTGCATCTCTTTTTTTGTCATTCGCTGGGAAAATGTTAACACTGTCAACGAAAAAGACTGGCAATTTTTAATTTCAAACAAGGCGCCAAAACCTCATATGTTTATGGAACTGGTACACAATGTAAATTGTGCGGCAATATATGGCTAAAAGGGTGAGCCAGCAGGCATTCCAGTCGGCGCTACAAGTTTGATGAGGGAAAAAAGTATAATAGAAACCAATTTTATAGATTTATTTTGTACTTTTATTTAATACATTTTAATAAACAAAGGCA
Source organism: Chymomyza costata (assembly GCA_018150985.1). Taxonomy (NCBI): domain Eukaryota; kingdom Metazoa; phylum Arthropoda; class Insecta; order Diptera; family Drosophilidae; genus Chymomyza; species Chymomyza costata. The sequence goes on along the minus strand of JAECWU010000003.1, from coordinate 6,296,227 downwards.
AATTGTAGCTCATTAAAAAATCAGCATATTGTTTTTGACTTCTACTCCAGCACCGGCAATGATTGATATTTTGATTTTAGATAACATTTTTTAATACATTTTCGTAATTTGCTTATTTTACCTGTCAGCCTGTCAATATGGCAGCAAGATGTTGTCAGTGCGAACACCAATTTCACATCTTCAAAAAATCCCATGCGTCCCGCTAAGATGTGCTCAGTGTGAATAGGCTATGAGCCCACATGTTAAAGTGTGCAATACCATCGCATCAATTTGGTTTTAGAGTCGCGTCTATACAAAGGAGTCTTCGCAGAGAAAATTAACGCAACTATCTCCCGGGATCACGTGATCGAAGCTGGAGTGCCCCAAGGGTCCTCGGATCTGTCCTCTACATAGCTCTACATAGTCTGGTAGCTTACAACTCAACTGGCTCGCAACACTGGAAAGATGGCTTACAGCGACAATCGACAAGTAAACGAACAAAAATGCAAGCAAGTTACGTTTACTCTCAACAAAAAAAGATGCCCTTCCTTGATCTTGAAAAACACACAAGCTGATGAAGTAACGTACCTGGGCGTTCACCTAGACAGGCGGCTAACTTGGCGAAAGCATATAGAAGCCAAGAAGACGCATCTGAAACTCAAGGCCATAGCTGAGCAAAAAGAGAGCGGCCGAAAAATGAGAGCGTGTTTGAATTGTGTTGTTGCTATAATTTTTTATATTCATCGGTATTATTATTTGCGTCTTACTATTGTTATTCTTCTTCTTATGTCCTGTTACTCCTAGTGGAGCCAAGGAATATGAAACTAATAGGGACGAACTGCCGGGGCAGTTAGAGTTAAGGCAGAGGGTTTTCAATCCCAAGAGGACCAATTGGATCCTTTTTCAGACACTGGTCGAACATGCGGTCGACTCTTTAGTCTCCAACATCAACTCAGTAAACGAGATTGATTTGGCTGCTAACCAGCTTGAAGATGTGCTGATCTCCTCTTTCCAAGCCAGTACAGTTGAGCGCTCTTACCAGTCGAAACGTGAGGTTCCCTGTTGGAATGCCAACCTAACGGCTAAAAGGAAAACTGTTAGGAGACTCTTTAATAAAGCTAGGAAAACCAAACAGTGGGATGAGTACAACGCTGCTCTCACTGATTACAACAAGGACATTAGAAATTCTAAAAGGGAAACCTGGAAGAACATCTGCAATAGTGTCCAAAACCTAACAGAAGCGGCTAGACTTCAACGAGTCATGGCCAAAGAGTCCTCAAACGGGGTAGGTCTGTTGAGCAGGAGTGATGGCTCCTTCACTTGGACATTGGAGCTCCTTCTCCAAACACACTTTCCAGGCTCTTCAATCTGCAATGGAGATGCCCAACTCTCAGATTGGATTGAGCCAAACTTCCGAGGGGCTGCCAGAATATCTGGCACAATATTTGATGCCGACAAAGTCAGATGGGCAATTGGCTCCTTTGAACCTTTCAAGGCACCTGGTGTTGACGGAATTTTTCCAGCACTTCTCCAGAAATGTCTGGATTTCATTCTGAACCCACTGATTTGTCTGTTTAGAGCAAGCTTTGACTGGGGATACATTCCTCACTCTTGGAGGAGAGTTCGGGTGGTTTTCATCCCTAAATCTGGCAATAGGCCAATAGATAAGCTCAAGTCATACAGACCAATCAGTCTAACATCATTCCTTCTGAAAACAGTAGAGAGGCTTCTCGACCTGCATATCAGAAACAAACTGCAAGTCACGACCAATGCAGTTTGCTTATTCCAAGAGGAAGTCAACAGAGGTTGCCTTACACCACCTAGTCAGAAAGATTGAAAGCGCTTTTGAATCCAAGAACATAGCTTTGTGCGCCTTCCTGGATGTCGAAGGAGCTTTGGACAACACTGACTTTGGTTCCATCTCTAGAGCGCTGGCACGTAGAAACATAGAACCACACGTGATGGCATGGATCGAATCCATGCTCCGACAGAGGGACATAACTGCATCTCTAGATGGCACAGCAGTCAGCATAAGAGCTGTAAAAGGTTGTCCACAAGGAGGTGTGTTATCTCCCCTGCTATGGTCTCTCGTGATCGATGAACTGTTAACCAAGCTGACAGTGCTTGGTTTTAAAGTCATTGGCTACGCAGATGACCTGGCTATCATAGTGACGGGTAAATATGAGAACACCATCATAGAGATGATAGACAATGCTCTACAGATAGCCCTGAACTGGTGTCTAAGCGAAGGGCTTAACATCAATCCCCTGCAAACTGTTGTTCATTGTTCCCTTCACGAAGAAATACAACATTAGGCTTCGGAACCTCGTTATAAATAACACTGAGGTGGAGTTTTCAGAACAGGTCATATATCTAGGTGTGGTTTTAGACAAACAATTCAACTGGAACTCGCATTTGGAACAAGTGCTCTCCAAAGCTACTCGAGCCATGTGGGCTTGTAGGAAATTCTTTGGCAACACTTGGGGCTTCAGCCTAAATGTTATAGAATGGATATTGGCCTATCGTCATATATGCAGCCCTTGTGTGGTGGCCCAAGACGCAGCAAAATGTGGCCATTAAGAAGTGCAGCAAGCTTCAAAGATTAGTATGCCTATCTCTCTCGGGAGCTATGCATTCCTGTCCAACAGCTGTCATGGAGTCTGTCCTTGAACTTACACCACTGCACATTTTCATCCAAAAGTCAGCCATGCAGAGTCTACTGCGTATCCAGATCACATCTGGACTCTTAGCAAGCTATACTGGTCATGCCGCACTTATATATTCCCTGTATCCATCTGCTCTAGATCAGATCTTATGATCACGGAACTATTTCATAACATGAAATTTAGATCTCTTCTCCCAAGTCGGGAGACTTGGGCTGATGGCAGCCCCTGTGGAAACCTCCGCTGGCAACAATGGTACACGGATGGGTCCAAAACTGAGCAGGGTGTAGGTGATGGAGTCGTTGGGTCCAACACCAGAATCTCTAGTGCAATGGGCATCTGGCCCAGCATCTTTCAAGCAGAGATTCATGCCATAGAGATCTGAGCTCATAATATCCTTTGTAAGGGAACTAGGGGAGCAAACATCTGTATCTTCTCAGATAGCCAAGCTGCTATTAGGGCACTATCATCATGGAGCATCTCCTCCAGGATGGTCAAAGAGTGCCATAATTACCTCCAAACCCTCTCCTCCACTCAGGAGTGGATGGTAACACGATCGCTGACGATCTAGCACGACAGGGTGCCTCCACCCTAACCACTGCCCCTGCGCCCTTCTTCTAAACAAATGGGCTGCAGGAGAACATAGGAGATACTGGTTCTCCTTACCGGGGATGCGTCAAGCTAAAGCGCTTATCAAACCCCTGGATATGATCAAGACAAAAGGTCTTGGCAGAGAGGACTTAAAACTCCTGGTAGCTTACCTATCTGGCCACCACACTGTTAGATACCATCTACAGAAAATTGGCCTATCGGACTCTTCAGAGTGCAGACTCTGTTTCGAGGACGATGAAACCACCAGACATATTTTCTGTGACTGCCCAGCGCTGGTTTGGGACAGAGCCTGTCACTTGGGAAGGAACGGATTAGTCCCTTCCATTTTAGGTCAATACCAACAAAAGACCTACTGCTATTCATGCGGAAAGCGCAAAGTCTTTTGCTTTAATTTATGGGTATGGTACAAAAGATCTTCTGGTCGCAGTGCCCCACCTCTTTGTGAGGAACCCATAGGTGAGAAAAAAATAAAAAATAGAGACGAACACTCGATACTTCTGAAAAGTACTTGCATGCAAATTTAGGGACGTTATCAGTGTTTACTTTTGAGTTGCGGTTGTGTGCGTCTGCGAAATGAAGAGAATGGAAGAACATGTTTGCAGTCAGCTGTTAGCTTGCAAAATTGGAGACTGTTTCAGTCTCTGCTTTTGAATTGAACAGAACGAAAGAAATTGTGTTAGCTCTTAGCTACTTTTTTGTTTTGTGTGCTCATATGTATGTGAAGCAGTTAGTGAAATGAGAGGGGTTTGGAGGAGTGTCAACGGTTATATTTGACCTTTCTTTGGTCCACCTGCTTTAAAAAAAATCATTGAAGCTGTTGACCTCTTTTTTTAGGTGCTGTAATAAACTGATATTAAATAAAACACATGCATTTTTATTTACATAAATTTATTTCAAATTTTTGTTAAAATTATTTTTTTTTATTATTGACAATTTTTGTTTTTTGCTGAAAAATAAACATTTTTGATACAAAAGTTTAATGAAACACATTCACTTGAATTTCTATCAGAGGCTTACAGGCATGTTCTAGATTTCGATTCCGACAAAAACTATCGGAATCGAAATGAAAGGTGTTCTGGATTTCGATTCCGACAAGAGTCGACTCGTTTTGAAAAGTTTGGCTCGCAGCTGTCGAAATGAAAAGTATTTTGCTTTGTTTAGTTAAATAAACGCATTAATGTCACAAAAATGATTTTTGTAATACTTTTTAATGCTTTAAGAAACTTTATATGTGCTCAGTTGAACAAATCAAGGTGCATTTTCATGATATATTTTTATTAAAAAAAATGTCTATTAAAATTGTGTGTACATGCAAAACCAAAACGAGTGGAATGAAAGTAAGGTGTTCTGGATTTAGACAAAACAGAACTTCTTAAAGTTTCCAATTTTGGAATTAATACTTGCTTTATGTGCGATACCCTTGCCTTTGATGCGTCCAGCGCCACGTCGTAGTGTACAACGCCATCCTTTTTGTAGCAAAATCTCAAGTATATTGGTGATGAGTAGGCTTTGCTGCTGACATTGTTGAATATGTGAAGCTCCATTCGTTCTGCATTCGGCAGGTTGTAGCTATAGCACCTTGATATTGTCATGCCTTCGCTCGATGCTAATGTTTTTAGCCAGTTTTTTAATTTTATTAGTATTTCTCCTTGGAAAATTCTTCCCTTGATTAATACAAGGGACATGAGTCCTTTTTTTCTTTTATTTTCTTTTGGTTGGAGGTGTACTTCCGGTAAAGATGCCATCCGGAACTCTGTGCATTGTTGTTTTTGAGTAAGTGAAGTAGTCGCCATCTGCGTTCCACAAGAATCCCAATATTTTTTGTTCTACGTCATTTTTGTCCGCAATTATTGCCACTGTGCTGGTGGCCCGAAGATTTTCTGGTATGTTTTCCATCACTTCTTTGCTATTGGAAATGAATTGCCGTAGTTCAAATCCAGCTTCTGAATATGTGTATGATTTGTTTTAGTATGTTGATTGCTGGGATTCCAAATAATCATCAACATAATGGTTTTCCAGTACGGATTTTACTGCATTGGGGTGCTCATCTTTATACTTCTTGGCGTTAAAGTTTTTTACGAATTGAGCCAGAAATGGTGATGAAGTGGTGCCAAACAACATGGCCTTCATCTGGAATATAGTTGGCTTTTTTTCTGGTCGAGGTCTGAAGTGTCCTCATCCTTGATGCGGACCTGGTTTAACATCTCCCGGATATCTGCTGCAACTGCAATGAAATGCATTCGGAAGCTCGCCAGAACGCCAAATATCGATGTGGACCAGTCCGGTCCAGTGAGCAGGTTTTTATTCAGAGAAGTGCCATTGCACTCCGCTGCGGTGTCTCTTACTTTGCCTGGTTTACTTGGATTAGTAACAGCAAAGTGTGGCAAGTACCACAACTTGGGGGATTTCAAAACATTTCTTTTGACAGAAGTTTTTGGATTTCGTTTTTGTATGCACGAGCGATAACTTCGTCTCGAGATAGTTTTCTTTCGAGACATTTAAGCCGCTGAATAGCCAATGGTTTGCTGTCTGGGAGTTTGACATCATCTGACTTCCATGGTAAGCTAATTTCGTATTGCTTATCCTTTAGTTGAATTTAAGTCTCTGCCTTCTTGATTGCCAACTGGTCCTCCGCTGATTGAGTCTCATCAGATTTTTGTTCGCACACGCCGAAATTCTCCATACTGAATTGGTGTTTGATCATCTGGCGTAGCTCGGCATCGTTGATTTGGCAACAAGTGTAGTGCAAGCTGTTTGATTGTGCCTTTACTGGTACATGTATTACCCAACCTAACTTGTTGTTGGATAACATTGGTCGGCTTTCGTCATCATTTATGATAGCTCGAGTAGTCATCAATGCGGTGTGACGCAGACCGAATAACAGCAGTGGTTGTTTGTCTTGTATTGACTTTAAGTTAACCAGATTTTTTGGTACAAATTTTTGTACGTTTTCATAATTAAATTTTTGCGTTGGCAACTCCAGATCATATATCAGCCAGACGTCATTTAATTCCTGCTTTGTCCCATTTTTGGTACGCAATGTTATACCCGCTGCTAGTTCTGCTGCTGCATCATATCTGTATACACCGCCGGTCCAACTAAAGCAAAACGGTTTGCTCTTTGATACCTAAGTCATGCGCCAATGCCATATCCATTAGTGTGGATGTGCTGCCATCATCTAGGAAAGCGACGACTTCCTTCGATTGTGACTGGCACCATCTCTTATTTATATCGGACTTGCTGAAAGATTTGCATTTGCTTAGAGCGTGCTTCTCTTCGCTGCATATTGGGCATGTAGCTTTTGTTTTGATTTTAGGAAGATTGTATTTTCCTTCCGGTTGGTTGGTATTTTGTTGTGGTACAATAACTTGTGGTAGGCTATTGATCGCTGACACCTTTTGAAAAAATGTGACGTTTTGAATAAGGTCTTACTGCGTCTGCGACCATTCACCTAGTGTTTTGAATGCACAGCATTCCCGCAGGTAGTTTTCGTCTAACTTGCCGATCAACATTGCCAACAACCTCTGTGTGTCGATGAGCATGTTGTCGGCGAAGTCCAGAACGGCGCTTATGTTTTGAACGGCAATGTTGAAATCTTCAAAGTCCGTCAGTTGATTAACCGGCTACACTTTGTTTGCTTTTGAACAGCAGGGCAACCTTTTCCCTTGCCGCGCTTTTGAGTGCCTTTGAGATACGTTGAACGTTTTCCTCGTTGGAAAATCGACATTGCTTGCCAGTTGTCTGGAACTTTTTCAAAAAATGTCTCCAAGTCAATGAAGACGAACCGTTGAACTTTTAGTGCTTGCCGCTAAAGTTTTGGCGAACTAGCATCCTAGACATCAATACTGTTGCATCATCGTTTTGATGATCGTATCTACTGTTGTGTACGCTTGTTTTTGAACGCACCCACTCCGCCGTACAATCGTGCGTGTGTTAATTTGGTATGTGGAGTTTTTGGACATTACAGAGTTTTTGGAAGAATTTTGTTAGAGTAATGATTTGGTTTTCAGAACTTCTTTCTTCTTACTCACCAGAGCCTCATCTTCCGCTTGAAGGAAGTCCAACTCCCGTTAAAAAAAAATGTATTTCGTCTTCCAACTTTTCCATGTAATTTTCGGTGATTGCAGTTTGTTTGGTTGCTAGCTCTGCTACCTGGCACTTAAGCTGTAGAAGTTTGGCCTCGGTTTCGCACTGTTTTCGCTTTATTTCAACATTTTTTGCATCCGCACCTTCTATTTGTTCAAGGATTTCGAGTGGATGTTCCAGATCCTTAGCACTTGACCCATCATCGATTTCGGTTTGAGCAGACGATATAGCTTTAACAAGTTATGTTCCACAGAAGGGGTCCCAGGACTGACCCTTGTGGAACGCCGGCAGTGGCGTTGTAGCGGTTCATACCTTCATCCGTATCGTACTCGAGCACTTTGTCCGAGAGGTACTTGAAGTGATCCTCTGCAGGTATTCTGGTAGCTCTATGCGTGCTAGAGCCCGCTGAATTAGACGCCAGCGCACTGAGTTGAAGGCGTTGCGGACGTCCAATGTTATCACTCCGCAGTATTCTTTATTGCCACATCTCCACCTTTTACCCTCTATGGCGATTGCTGCTACGTCTACCACCGCCGTAATCGCGTCGACGGCAGATCGGGATTTCCGGAATCCATCCATCGGATAGTGCCTTCCTTGCTTCTACAGCAGCCAGTAGTCGGTTGTATATAATACGTTCGAAGACTTTACCTACGGAATCCAGGAGGCAGATTGGTCTGAATCCGGAAAGATCGTCGGTCGATTTGTCTCCTTTAGGAAGAAGGATAATTCGCTGCACCTTTCATGGCTTGGGGAAAACTCCTTTCTGCATGCATTGTGTGTAAATCTTCGCAAATGTCTGCGGCCTCGTTGAAATTGCCAGCTTGAGGGCTACATTGGGTATGCCATCTGGCCCCGGTGCTTTTTTGTCTTCTATTCTCCTACATGCTGTGGCTTCTTCTCTCAGGGTCACTAGCTCTATTGTCTGCGTACCCCACGGGCTTACATCAGCTTCTTTTCAGATATTTTTGAAGCAGTTGGCCTTACTGTTCCTTATAGCTATTTTTAGCGCTAATTTTGCTATTCGAAATGATTCCATTTTATCTTGGAAGTCCGGGCGGTTCCTGGCTCTCTGGGACTGTCTTCTGGCCCTTACGCACTTCCTTCGCAGCTGGCAAACTTCATCCGTCCACCAGTAGCAGGGTGATCAGCGATTTGACGGCTTTCTCCTCGGCATCGACTCGTCGCAAGCATCAGCCAAACTGTGTGTCAGTTGGTGGGTCATCTGCTCCGCGGTCCCTGGGTTTTCTTCGACAGCTCCTAACGTCTCGATAAACATTTCCTTGTCGAAGCAACTGTCTTTCCACTTAGTTCCCGATGTCTTTGGGATTTGCTGCGGTTTTCGTGAAAAAGTTCAAAGAAGATAGCTTGGTGGTCGCTAACGTTCCATTTGGTTTTCCTGACTAAGGAGTTGCTCAGCCATGTAGGGTCAATACATGAGCCGCACCCTGCCTTGCGGAACGTGTGCTTTTTGCCATCGTTTGCTAATGTTACCTCCAGTTGTGTGAGCGTCTCCAAAATGCAGTAGCCTCTAGCATTTGTCTGTCGACTGCCCCATTCAACTGCCCATGCGTTGAAGTCCCCTGCGATGACCACTGGAGCTCTGGGTCTCGCGTCTGCAACTATGGAGTCCAACATATGCTTAAATTAGTTAATTGTCCAGCTAGGAGGAGCGTAGTAGCTATAAAACGTGACTCCTTTTACCGTTGCTCTTACAAACCCCTCGAGGCTCGAGTCAACTTTGCTTATCGAAGATGTGCAAGACAAAATAGCTGTTTTTCGGTTGTTGCTGGTTACAAAACTGTTTCCCCGTATAGGTTTATACAGTTCGCTCATAAGGACTACGTATGTCTTCTTTTCTTTCTCCATCTGCATTAGCAGAGACTGTGGAGCTTCGCAGTGATTGAGGTCCAACTGTATGATCTTCATTTTTGGATCAAGAGTGCTCTTCTAAAGACAGGGCAACTGCCACAGCCAGCGATGTGCTTCGCATCTGCATTTGTGTCCTTGCAGAATATGCACAATGGATCCTTGATGCAATCGTTTCTTTTTCTCCATCCCGCAGCGCCGACACAAGTTAGAACGGTCTGTCTTACACTTGCAGTGCCTTGCCTGGTTTCCAAACTCCAGACACCTGAAGTAACGCATACGCAACCATCCTTATTGACCCAATTTTTAAAGCCTTTTCCGCGCTTTTAGACAGGTAACACTATGGTGGTAATCTGCGCTTCTCCATATGCTCTTCGTAGCTTTATGTCTGGCGCAGCTACATCTGTTAGCTGGATCTGTTCCCTTAGCGCATTGCAGATATCCTCGACCGTTGTTGTTTCCTCCAGATCCTTACATTCAATTGATATGCTGTGCGAGAGTGATCGAATTTCAGTATTTTCACCAGGTGACTCTCCGACAATTGCTTGAAACGCGGCTGTCTCCTCTGCGGACTTGTTTAGTTCAAGCGATCGCCCTTCTGGGTTCAACGAACCTTCGAGACTGCATTTCCCAATCCGCTCAGTTTTTCGTCAGTCTTTCCTTTTCTTAGTAGGTCTGCGTAGCTGACATCTCCTTTAGACGAGATGAGGATCGCATCTGGCCTGGTCTTCTCCTTTACGGCGCGTTTAGGCTTTGACTCTTTCGTCGGGTTCGATTTTGCGCTCCTTATGCCATTTTTCCTTTTTTTACCACCTCTGTCCAGCTCTCACTGTTAACAGTGCTTGTCGTCACCTGTGAGGCTGATTCTAGGGGGGTGAGGTCGGATCATGGCAGTCTCTCGGCGATTGGTCCCCTTTCTCTCTTGTTCTGTGGCGTTTGCACATTGCGTCCTTGCTTCTTTTTGGCTTCAGGGGCCATTCTGAAGATTGGTGACGTCTGCGAGGATTGGTGCGTTCTTACCACCGCCTTGGCTTTCTCATCGTGCATTTGCATAGCAACCAACTCATAGAGTACTCTGATCTCGCATAGCTTGGTGGATCAACCGCCGTTTTCTATCCTCAAGCATTTCGACTAGTTGAGATATTTCTTCGCCGAGCTCGCAGAAGACCGGGCTGCTGCTATGCTGTTTTTTTTTTCAATTCTTTATGTATTTATTGCATTTTCACTTTTTTTAAGGGACTATCAATAATTAATAATGGGCTGGAAAGTCGTTGCGCTGCAATCGCCTGTGGCTGCAACTTGGCTTAGAGATCTTGCAAGACGTTTTGGATGAGAGGCGAGCTTGTTTTTATGTTTTTGCTGATTTTCGGAAATCTTCTCCTTTACGAGATAGATGTGCAGGTCTCAGTGAATATCCTCGTTCCGCAGATACCACGGTGCCCCCGTGATTGTCGCAGGATTTTGGACTCTGCTCGCCGTATAATGTATATATTGGATCTGCTTGCGTTGCCCCATAACTCTGAGCCATAGGTCCAGATTGGTTTTAGCACGGAGTTATACAGGAGGACTTTGTGGTCCAGGCTAAAAAGGAGAGCGAGCGTTTATTAGCCAGTGAAGGCTAGTTGCCTTGAGTTTCAGATGCATCTTTTTGGCTTCTATGTGCTTTCGCCAAGTGAGCCGCTTGTCTACGTGAATACCCAGGTACGTAACTTCGTCAGCTTGTGGAAAGCGTGCGTTGTTCAAGATCAAGGAAGGGCAGCTTTTTTTGTTCAGAGTAATCGTAACTTGCTTGCATTTTTGTTCGTTGACTTGTATGCGCCAATCTGCAAGCCATCTTTCCGTAGATAGTAGGTGGCGAGCCAGGTGGGCTGTTGCCTTTGCTGGGCATCTGGAGCGACTAAGGATCGCAGTATCAGCAAACGTAGAAGTCGTAAGATGGTAGTCTGTGGGGATGTCCGCCGTGTACAGTATGCAGAGAACAGGTCCGAGAACACTACCTTGGGGCACTCCAGCTTCGATCACGTGATCCTGGGAGGTACTGGCGTTACTTCTTACTGCGAAGACTCTTTTGTATAGATACGACTCGAGCAGCTTGTGCGTATTTTGTGGGAGCAGATTTGTTATTTTTTACATAAGACCGTCTAGCCAGACTCGGTCAAATGCTTGTGCGACGTCAAGAAATTTTGTTGTGCAATATTCCCGTTGCTCGAATGCTGTGCGTATTTCTGAGGTGATCCGATCGACCTGTTCGATCGTTCCATGTTTTTCTCTAAAACCAAATTGGTGCGATGGTATTATGTTGCGCACTTTGATATGTGGGCTAATGCGCAATAGGACGACTTTTTCAAACAGTTTGGACAGACAGGTTAGGAGGCTAATTGGTCTATATGATGAAGGCTGCGTTTTATCTTTTCCCGGCTTAGGAATCATTTCTATGATCGACTTTTTCCATTTATCCGGGAAATACCCAAGTCTTGTTATTGCATTGAAAAGACGACATATGTATAAAACCGCACACCTAGGGAGCGCGATGATCATATTCGGACTTATCAAATCAAACCCAGGAGATTTTCCAGGCTTTAGTTGCTCTTTGATGACTTTTGCGATTTCGCTCGGTGTGAATTCGATTGGTTTTAATGGCTCTACTAGACTGTAACGTGACGAAGATGGGAGCACAAATGAGTTGGTGGCAGGGTTTGGCTTAAACACTTTTTGTGGATGGGCAGCAAATGCACTTACTCTTTTTTCGTCGCTGCGGAGCCAGGTGCCAGTCGGACTTCTTAATGGCATGGTTGTTTCGATTGGAGCGGACAGATTTCGGTGGGCTCTCCTAAGTGGATGCTTTGTGCTGGAGGGAGAGAGTTGCTCGATATACTGACGTTGGGCATTTACTTCCTCTAGCTTGATTGCCTTGGTGAGCATGCGTTCTATTAGACTGCCATTCCCGTCGTAGCCGTCGCTTTTCCAGGACCAGCTGTTCGATTTCTCGTTTTGTAGTACTGTGGTTCGACATAACATATTTTACTTTTGACGTTGAGACCTTTGCGGCTGCTACTAGCACAGACGTGATGAGCGGTCAATGTCGTCCTTGGTAGTCAGCGTTGGAGTTTGTTCGATGTGTGAAAAAACGTATTTTTTGTAAACTTAAGCCTGCTTGTTTTGTTGTTTGTGATCCTATATGGCCGTTCGACAATCTCCTGGTGCGCAGGAGATTAAAAAGAACCGGGGAATGGTCAGACGATAAGTCTGATAGCGCCTCGGCTGTTAGCATGTTTCGTGGAATTTTTTTGGTAATTGCGAAATCAATAAGATCCGGGAGCTTTCTAGGATCTGCTGGCCAGTACCCGGAGACACATAGTCAAGCTTGTTGAAGGGCTTGATGATCGCGTTGTATAGCTGCTTTCCCTTTGGGCTTACAAGACGAGTCACCAGCTGCAATAAATCGCCCCTCTAGCGTGTTAAGGAACCCCGTGAATTGATCCTCAGAGATCGAAAATCGAGGTGGGCAGTAGACTGCGGGCAGAGTCACTAGACCGCTATTGGTTTGCAAATTTAGACAATTAGATTGGAAGTAGTTTGTTTCAAACCTGTGCAAAAAGTAGTGTTTGATGCGATTCCCAATTAATATGCCAATGCCACCATGAGCTTTACCGTCTGGGTGGTTCGTTGCGTAAAAGAGATACCCTGGTATTTGGAAGTTGTATTTGTTGGTCAGGTGCGTCTCCGCAAGTAGCATTACATCGATATTTTTGTTGTTTAAGAATTGTGTAAGTGTTAGTTTGTGCTGTGAAATGCCATTTGCGTTCCACAGAGATATCCGTAGCGAAGTCATTAAGTTGATTTTGATGATACAAGAAGTTGTATCAACATACTTTGGTTTCGCATGTGTTCTTGCATAGTGGTTTGCATAAACGTCATAAAGTCAGTAATACTTTTTTGCAGCGAAAACATAGCTGCTTCAATGCCGCTTTGTTGTTACTGATCATTGTGGCATAAATTTGGCAGTAGTTGCTCTGTCTGTGCGGGATGTGAAAGTTTTATCATTGGAGCGGGCGTATCATTTCCCATTTTTACAGCGTTTGCAAAGGAAATGCCAGGAGTAATACTAATAGGAACTGAAGATGAAGGCATGTAGGCCTCAGTTGCGCGGGTGGGTATAAGTTCGTATTGGTATGGGGTTGCATTCAGCCAATTCGTTATTTAAGTTGGCTTTTCAGCTCCTTGTAAACTACACAGCTTCTCCAGCTCGCAGTGTGTGTATCTCCACAGTTGCTGCATTTTTTCACTGACCTGTCTTCCTTGCTTTTCGGGCATTTCGCGGAGTGGTGAGAGACAAACAACGCAGACAGACCTTAGAGTACAGTAGGCTTTCATATGGCCAAATTCTTGGCAATTGGTGCACTGCACTGGATTTTTACGCTTGTGCGGCTCTTCAACAGTAATCCTCCTGTGCAAAAGGAACTGCAGCTTGGGGGACTGTACTTCATTTCTCTTTACTCTCAGGTTCAATTTTAACTTTGAAGAGTGGTTGCGGTTCTTTATTTTTGTTTATGATATTTATAACCGTTTTTGCATTGAAGTCATTGTCTTTTAGGGCCGTTACGATTTCCTCAGGTGTCACTGTTGACTCAATTCCTTTTAGGACTACTTGTAAGCCCTTGCAACTTTTAAGCTGATAATTGTAATAGTTTTTACCTGCTTCTACGAGGTATTTCGCACCTATACGATGGCCCGCCTCTGTTTGGATCTGCACTTTTGTTTCATATATATTTCATTTTTTAAGAGGAATTATATGAAATGATGTATCTCCAATTAGTGCGACTAGTTTGTTGACTAGTTCACAATTTTCTCGCGGATGTATATTGGTGGAAGCTTAACTTTTTTAGGAGCCCTTTCCGTTTGCTCAGTTTGTTGATCAGTTTCAGAGTCTGCCAAAAGGGCATATTTTTTAGAGTAGGGTACCTCGGGTGTTTGCCTACCATCATTACCACGGTTAATTTTTGATTTATTACCTGCCTTTGAGTTTTGTGGGCTGAGTTTGCGCTTGATTTGGATGTAGCGATCCATACAAGTCTGTACAGCCGAACCCGCTTTTTTAGTTTGTTATGCTTCTTGATTTTGCATGTTATTATAGTTATTGTTGATGTTATTGCAAACATCAACGCTTGCATTTGTTTTTTTGGTTATATTTTGTAGTTGCGCTGCAGATTCTGCAAACGCAGCCGAAACCGCATTTCTGGTGAAAGATACCGTTGCAGTTGTTGTTGTTGTTGCTGCGATTGTGGTAGTTACAGAGTCTATTGCGCCTGCTAAAGACGCGGCGTGAGTCGAAATTATTGCGCTCAGCGCTGCTGGCTAGCTGCACTGAGAGTTCCATGACGTTGGAGTTACAGTTGGTAGAGCAGGAGAGCAAAAACGTACTCTCTGACTATCGATGGACAAGAGAGCTGAGTTGCACTATTTTGCTGCTCTATCCGCCTGAGTAGAGCACATTTCTGTGCTCTACTGAATTTCTACGCACATTCGATTCGTTGCTCATTTTTCGCGATTTGTTCGTAGCACTTAAAATATTTTAACTTAAATAATTTTTAAACCAAAAAAAAAAAATAGAAAAAAGAGAATCGAAAAATTCGACCGCATTGGGGATCGAACCTAGGTCTTGCTTCCGATCAACGATGTAGGCATTGAACCTACGCGGCCGACGCTAAAATGATGATAAACCACCAGCATATTTGCCAAGCCGGTTTCAGACTTTTTTAGATATATGCGCAATGTTTTAAATTAAATGCGCTTTAATTAAAAATCCCTGATTAAAAAATAAATTTACCGCTGAACCAAACCTAGTTGACTGACTAAGTGTGCTAAGTCCCAATGCAATGCAAGCTATTAGATCAACTTGCGGCAGCTAGCAGTGTGGTGGCTTAAGTGCTGGCTTGTCAGAGCCGCCCGCTCAATGGCCGTAGCCCAGAGGAATGTGCAGCCGCCTATCAATCACGAGGACCGCGGATCGAACACCCGAGCGACCACGTTTAAAACAAAATAAAAAAGTTTTTCAAGTGCACTTCCCTGGGAGTGACTTGGCCAAGTGAGAGAAGCCTCCAGCGCCGACATGGAAGAATTGATCTCAGCAAACTCTAGAGGAGGAGGACCAGTTCTCGGAGCACCTCTGGCTCCAGAGCACCAAAATCTTTATTATTATATTTTATTTATAAATACTGTAGCATGTTACGTCTACTGTAATGAGCTGATTGATTGGTAGCTACAAAGCAAAGCACGCGCTGGATCACCGGCTATGGGCGGCAGTCTTCGGGGGTGGGTTAAAGGAATAGAAAATTTTGCAGTGCTACATGCTCATTTTACATAATAATAAATAATTTACATTCGCGTGCGGACAGACAAATAGAGAGAAAATATGGACAGAAATAAAAAAAAACATCTTGCAGCGTTCAAGTTAAAAGTGTATCAATGCCCACCCTGCCTTGATCATCTGAATACAACTAATTTATAAATGATCCCTAAAACAAAACACCTACGACTCTACCTCTTACTGCTGGACTCGGAAACCAAAAAAAATTATTTAAGCATACATTATAAAATATTTATTAACTAATAAATCTTATTCACTTAATTTAATAATCATAATATTAACTTAATTTATAGTAGCCCGCCGATTCTTTGTTACTAAAAAAAAAAAAAAATTATGTAATAATATAATAATAATAAGATAAATAATAAACTCCTGTTATGTATGTAAGCTTAAGGCCTAGTCGCTATAGCTTTAAAAAAATAAAGCTTTTATACTATTTGTAATAGTTTATAAGCTATATATAAATAAATAATAAATAAATAATTTATTAACTTTAAAAATTAATAGTAGGTACTAATAAAATAATCAGACATGATTGAGAGAAAAAAAAAGGTTTGAAATAAAAAAAACTTACAGGCCTGTTCTAGATTTCGACTCGTTTTGAAAAGTCATAACGAGTGCATTCCGACAAATGGTGTTCTAGATTTCGACTGAGTTCGAATCGTTTTCATTCAGGCCAGAAACAGCTGTGTTGTTTATGTTTGTTTACGTGGCGCAATATTTAAATGGCAGCGACATCATACAGCATCATACAAAATGGAAACGTAGTAAAAATTAAGTTGCTTGTAGTTCGCATTTTAATTTTATAAGAATAACACACAAATTTTCGCCAAATTTATAAGTTATTTGTTTTATTTTATTCAACAAACTACTTTGAGCATTTTATTATTACTTACATATTGCTGTTTAATAAAAATTTGCGCCAAAATCATATCGGCCAAAACAGCTGACCAACTGGCCAGCTATCGATAAGTTCACTTGTACAGTTGCCACAAATTTTCGAACATCCATTTTATTAATTTATTTTTTCTTTCTGCCAACATCTTTCTGAGAGATAAATATTTTTAATTTATTTACCAATTTTGTACAATTTATTTTATATACATATTTTAAGCCATCCATAAATAAAATTATCTTCGAAATGTGCAACACGACAACACAAAACTTTTCGAATTTCTGTTTTGTCTAAATCCAGAACACTTTACTTTCATTCCACTCGTTTGGTTTTGCATGTACACACAATTTTAATAGTCATTTTTTGTAATAAAAATATAAAATAAAAATTACATCTAAATTTTCTTAAAGCATTAAAAAATAATACAAAATTAATTTTAGTGGCATTAATGCGTTTATTTAAGTAAACAAAGCCAAATACTTTTCATTTCGACAGTTGCGAGCCAAACTTTTCAAAACGAGTCGACTCTTGTCGAAATCGAAATCCAGAAAACCTTTCATTTCGATTCCGACAGTTTTTGTCGGAATCGAAATCTAGAACATGCCTGTTAATTAGACTAAAGACAATCAAATGGCCAACAACAACTAAACACCCATTTGATGCGTGCTGAAGTGCTGGAGAAACATCTCTGTTGGCCAACATCGATAATAGAGATTTTAAACTTCGATCATCGATGTTTTCTCCAGCACTATTTAGTGCCATCATCTATGGAAGTGTTACAATTATCAGTGTCACTTTGATTGTCTGTAAAACTATTATTATTATTTAGGATATAATTATCACAATTATTTTTAAAAGTTTGCGGTTCTGAAAGGTTAATCACAGCTACCGGTATTAGTATTTTGTTGCTTTGAGCATATCTTTTATTTATCGGTTACCATAGTTCCCAAAGACCTACATTTAGATATTGCTTCTCTTATAGCCTTTTCACACTGAGCACATTTAAGCGGAACGCATGGGATTTTTTGAAGATGTGAAATAGCGATTCACACTGACAACATCTAAACATCTACCATCTTGCTGCCATTTTGAAAGGCTGGTGGTGAAATAAGCTAATTATGAAAATTTATGAAAAATGTTATTTAAAATCAAAATATCAATCCTTTTATGAGTTCATTTTCAACCTTAACTATTATTAAGGACGAATTTGATGAAACCATTAATTAATGGAAATAATAATGCGGACGACGAGCTGGTACTGACTTGCACATACACAAAAATATGCATATACATACATACATATGTATATGCAGCTCCACGAGCTGTTTGTTTGTTGGTGTTGTGCTAAAAAGTTTCGAGTGCATTGCACCTCACCAATTATTATTATTAAATTCATGTATGTGTAGCTTATAAGCTATTTGTTCAATTAGATGGGTGCTACATTAAAATATAGTCACCAGCAGTAGCAGTTCTTGACCCCCATATTTATTAAGCTAGTTTTATAACAAAATTAAACCTTGAGCTACACATTTTCGTATGTCAATCACCGTCGAATCAAAAAACAATATGCTGATTTTTTAATGAGCCACATTTTTCTTTGTTAATTAAAATGTAATAAATAAGAGTACAAAATAAATCTGTAAAATTGGTTTCTACTTTTTTCCCTCATCAAATATGTAGCGCCGGCTGGAATGCCTGCTGGCTCACCCTTTTAGCAATATATTGCCGCACAATTTAAATTGTGTACCAGTTCCATAAACATATGAGGTTTTGGCGCCTTGTTTGGAATGAAAAATTGCCAGTCTTTTTCGTTGACAGTGTTAAAATTTTCCCAGCGAATAACAAAAAAAGAGGTGCACGGAAAAATAGTCGAGTACTTTCTTATCGGGACGCAATAAAATAGGAACATTTCCACAAGATGTTGGAATGATGTTGAAATTTAAGGAACGGGTAATTCATACGCAACATCTTCGACCACAAATGTTAGATGTTAAATGTGCCCCAGTGTGAATAGGCTATTATAGCCTTTTCACACTGAGCACATTCAAGCGGAACGCATGGGATTTTTTGAAGATGTGAAATAGCGATTCACACTGAAAACATCTAACATATTGCTGCCATATTGACAGGCTGGTTAAATAAGCACATTATGGAAATGTATTAAAAATGTTTTTTAATATTAAAACATCAATAATTTTATGAGTTGTCTTAGAACACGAACTATTATTAAGGTAGGGTTTTATGAATTGATGTAGAATACATTAATAAATTGGGAGTATTAATAAGGACGACGAGCTGGTGCTGACTCGCACATACACACATATGTATATACATATGCATACATATATGCAGGCGCCACGAGCTGTTTGGATGTTTGTTGATGTTGTGCTAAAGTACTTCGAGCCCACTGGACGTCACCAATGGCTAAAAGCCACTGGTTTAAAAATAATGGTAAATTCATTGTAATTATTTAAAAAATGTTTGTATCTATATAAAGTTTCTTTGAACTATTTGTTCAATTCGATGGGTGCTACATTAAAATAAAGTCTTCAGCAGTAGGAGTTATTAACCACCATAATTATTAAGTTGGTTTTTTAACAAAATTAAAACTTAAGCTACAGATTTGCTTATGTCAATCATCACTGACATAGAAGAAGTCACGAAACAATATGCTGATTTTTTTATAAGCCGCTATTTAAATTTGTTTATTATAATGTAATAAATAAAAATACAAAATAATTGTATAAAATCTGTTTCTACTTTTTTCCCCTTATCAAACTAGAAGCTCCGACTGAATGCCTGCTGGCTCCCCCTTCTATGGTTTAGTTAGCCGCACATTTTAAATTCTGCGCAAATTCCATAAGCATATGGGGTTTTGGCCCCATGTTTTGAAGTGAAAATTGCCAGTCTTTTTCGTTAACATAGTTTACATTTTTGCAGCGAATGACAAAAAAAGGTGCACCGAAAAATAATCTAATAATTTCTCATCGGGACGCAATAAAATAGGAACATTTCCACAAGATGTTGGAATGATGTTGAAATTTTCGGAACGGCAAATTCATACGTAACATCTTCGACATAAGATGTTAGATGTGCCGCAGTGTGAATAGGCTATAAAAGTTTTCAGATTTCTGCCGCATTTTGGCAAGTTTCTTTGGATTTGAATAAAAAAGTTTTTTGTTTTTGTATTAATTTCATATTTTTCTCTGCGCTTATGTTGTAGTCTTGAAGTTGATGAAATATCCAGCGCGAAACATCGGATTCAAATCGACTATTACCACTCCAGATATTGAGCAGCGTTGCATGTTGTGTCCTTTATCTCGTTGTGGAGCATAGGGCCTCAGTGATACATTTCCATCTGGTACGATTATGCGCTGTTGCTTTCAGCTCACTCCAAGATTTTATCTTCTATATAACTCTTCGTTGCTTATTGTATTTGGCCACCATATTGCTATAATGCGTCTTAAGCATCTGTTTACAAAGGTTTGTATTTTATTCATTAAATTTTCGGTCGTGAGCCAGTATAATAAAACTGGAATAACGTTTGTTTTGAAAATTCGAATTTTTGTGTTTGTCGTTAGTGCCGAAGAACCCCAAATTTGTCTTAATTGGGCGTATGCACCTTTTGCTTTATTTATTCGTGCAAAAATGTCTTTTTGAGCGCTATCTTTCTCAGAGATCATACTCCCTAGATATGTAAATGAATTTAATGCTTCGATATCGTCATTTTCGATTGCGAAGTTCTGGCTGTTCGCAGAGTTGATTTTTATTGTTTTTGTTTTGTTAGTGTTTATCTTTAGACCGACCGTTTCAGATGCCAAACATAAGTCGTTTATATTCTGTTGCATGTCTGAATGTTTGACGGAAAGTAGGCCGCCGTCGCACAGTGGCACGGAAGCCGAAAAAACGTTGCAAAAATCATATTTTCTAAACCAATAGACATATTTTAATGAAATAAATTGTAGTTGAAAGACAAATGATCAGGCTTTTAAATAAGTACTCATACATGATGATACGATATCTGAAAGCTGCGCTATATGTTGTGGAAGTTGGATTTTGTTGCTTTTGCACTATTTGCCATTGAAAAATATATACATATTTTTTTCATATTTTCTAAACCAATTGAAATATTTTTATGAATTAAATTTTAATTGAAAGAAAAATGTTCAGGCTTTAAAACAAGTACCCATGCATTGTGACACGATATCTGTGAGCTAGGCAATATGTTGTGGAAGTTGGATTTTGTTGCCTGTGCAACATTTGCCATTGAAAAATATGTACCTAAATATTTTTTTTTTCATTTATAAAGAAATTTTGCTGATAAATTTTTTTGTTTATTATTTTATATTTCAGTCAATAAATTTAATTTAACAATGCTTCTTTATTATAATATGTTATATAATTTGTCTTGTCAGTAGTTTTTTGTAAAATAATCATCCACATTTACATTTGAAGGAATATCCAAAAGACTTAACATTTCTTTTGAATTACTACTTGTTAATTCTGTATTGGATCTCACTTTTCTAAGGGATGAAACTAGTGGATCTGAAGAGGCTGCTAACATATTAAAAAGATCCTCGTTTTCCCTTGATCGTGATATTTTACATGTATTCATAGCTCTGAATTTTTTATAATCCTTGTTTCTCGATTCCTGGGCTTCTTCTGACATCTCCCCAATGAGTAGGCAATGATATTCAATTATAGTTTGGCCATGTGCCAAAATTTTGTGAAGCGTAGGAGTCAGTTTCTTTCCTGGATATTTTTCCATTAACAGCTCTGCAGTCTTGGTGGCATATTCATTATTTGCTGCCGTTAATGTTTTCCTTGCAGTTCATAATGTTTAAAATTACACCCAATCTTTTGATAATTTCACCAACTACTCCAGTTTTTTCTGTTGTCATTTTTTTTCTGCAAAGAATTTTCGTGATGAGTTTCCATCGTTTGAGTTACCATATCCATATTTGGGGCGGTCGACTATCAGTCCAAGTCGATTAAAGAAATCGTCTTGAATTTTGCTTTTCCTGATATTTTGTTTTTCTTTGTCTGGTGTGTTGTCTCCAAAGGATTCGTTAACTTGCGGAAAAGTGTATGCAGGCTTCAAAATAAACTCCATGCATCTAATTCTGGCATGCAATGGTGAAGTACCAAATTCCAGATTTCCCTCTTTAAATAAGGAATTATCCAAATTTTGGAAATATTCAGGCAAATATATACAAGGTTTAATCCTTAATTCACAAAACGGGTAACAGGTAAAAATGTAGTTACATTAAATGTTTTTTGTTGGTACCTAATATTATAAAGGGAAAGGTTACATCCCTATCCGTATGTTTTGGTTCAGCTACCTAAAAATGCAAAGAATTTGCATTTCTCTTAATAATAATTAATCTTGCTTTTTTGAAATGTCACAGGTAGGTGCTTTTTTATTGTCAAGTACAAATATAAGCAAACATCTCTTAATTTAGTGGATGTATCTACTGCGTGTTCTTCTTTTTCTTTTACCTGCGGTAGCATTTTTTTGAGTTGGGTTTCTGCACTTCTAGTGGCCTTACAGCCACAGCTGGATTAAGGCGGACACAAAATTTATAGAGAAGGTAAATAAATTGATAACAAACGTATTTATGTTAAAACTAAAAAATATAAAAAAATATAATTTGAATTATTTTCTTCCAAAGTTGACAAAGTGGTCCAAATATAGTGGTTCAGGTACACGGAAGTATTGAAAAAACCAGAAAAGATACGAAGTCATTTTTTTCTCTTTTATTTTTAAATTTCATATACCTTTTCATAGAATCGAAGAAAATATGGATTGGTTGCGTAGTTTTTTTACAAAACGATCTTAAACACGCACTTTTATTCAAAAAAATCCGATTTTTTTCAAAGTTGAAAATATACTACACTTTGAGCGGCTGTAGCAACTAAACTATTTATCCGAGTTGAATTTGAATTGAATTTTCTTGATCCCTGGGAAATTCTAAATAAGATGCATGTATTACTTTTGCAAAATGATTTCATCGCAAAATCGATTTTTGCAACGCTTTTGTGGCTGCCGTGCCACTGTGCGTCGTCAGCATATGCGAGATCTTCAATGTGTTCGGTAAAGTTCCACGGAAGACCCCTTTTTTGTCATCAAACCAATTTCGGAGCACGTTGTCTATTACAATGAGACAGCAGGCATCCTCGGAGAAAAGGCCGTTTTGAGTGACCCTGCCCTTGAACCCTATGCATTGTGCTTTTATAAAGGCTATTATTTTTGGTGGGACTCCTCTATCGCTTAGTGCTTGCCATATGTTGTCGCGATATATACTGTCGAATGCGGTGCAAAAATCTATGAAGGCGAGTTGGAGAGTCACTTGCCATTGTTCCACTATTATACGTAGTGTATTTATCTGGTCGATGCATGATCGGTTGGGGCGAAAGCCCGGTTGTGTTTTCCTCAACGTAGCATCTAGCGCAGACTGAATTCTATTTAATATTATTCTTGCAAATACTTTTGATACAATTGGCAGAAGTGTTATGCCTCTGTAATTGCTACAAATTGAGAGGTCACCCTTTTTTGGAATGACTATAAGAGTGCCCAGTAACCAATCGTCAGGCATTTTTTCTTCGGTCCATATGTCTCAGAATAATGGGTGTAGCAGATTGGCGACGTGGCTTGGGCATATTTTTAGAATCTCAGCTTCTATGTTGTCGTGACCAGAACTTTTGTTGTTTTTTAGCTTTTTAATTGCCATGCTTATCTCTTGTAGTGTTGGTGGGTTAGAGTTTATTGTCCGGTTGATTCCGACATTGGTAGCGGCTCTATTTGTGTTTGCTGCCACATTCGTTGTTTGAGTTCTGTCTATGTGTGGTGTATATATCTCTGAAAAATGTTCTCGCCATCTACTTAGCTGTTCTGTCTCTGACGTAATAAATGTGCCATTTTTCGCTTTGATTGGACGTGAGGTTCGTTTACTTTTTCCAGAGATCTTGCGAGTTATTTCGTAGAGCGTTCTCATATCTTGTCTAGCAGCTGTTTGTTCGGCTGCGTTAGTTAAATTGTTGAACCAATTTCGTTTGTCTTTTCTGCAAGCTTTTTTGACATATTTATTTAGTGTGTTGTATGCTATGATAGTTTGATTTTGAGTATTTTCATCGTTTTCTGCATCTCTTTTCCTTTTAGCCTCTCGTCTTGTTTCGATCAGTGCCCATGTTGCTTGGCTTATCCATTCTTTTCTGCCTTTCGGACGATATCCAAGGATGTTTTCGCAATCTGGTGGAGATTTGATTTTATATGGTTCCATTTATCATCGATTGTGTGGTGAACTTGGTTGCTTGGTGTAGGTATTTCTGATTTAGCTGTTTTGAATGTGTTTTGGATGCTTGGGCATTTAAGTTTAATGACGTCGTAGCGCTTTGCGGTTTTGTTGTTGTTGCTTCTTAAAGCTGCAACTTTTAACTGTAACACCCCGGTTACTAGGTTGTGGTCTGAGCCTACGTCAGCGCTCGTTCTAGTTCGTACGTCCAATACCATTTTTCTCCATTTCCTGCTGATGCACACATGGTCGATTTGATCATGTTATTTTATGCGCCTTTTTGTGTATGAGTACCGCCTATTAAGAGGTCGTGCGCGTTGCAAAACTCTACTAGAAGTTCGCCGTTATTATTCATCTCACCTAGACAGTATTGGCCCATAATGTGTTCGAAGTTAATGTTGTTGTCTCCGACTTTGGCATTAAAATCGCCTAGACAGATGATGATGTCGCTTTTAGGAGCTTTCGAGATTGTTTCTGTAAGTTTACTATAGAAGTTCGTTTTGCAATCGTCGTCAGCAATTTCGGTTGGCGCGAAGACTTGGATAAACGAGATATTTCTTGTTTTTGTGTGTATTCTCGCCGTTATAATGCGTTCGTTTTTGGGTTGCCATGCGATCAGGGATTTCTTCGCATTCTGGCTAAGGAGAATGCCAACTCCTTCTGCATGAATATCTTGTTCTTCCCTTCCCGAATAAAGTAGTTTTTCGCCATCATTTAGGTTGTGTTCTCCAACACCATTCCATCTCCATTCAGCTAGGCCTAGTATTTCGATGTTAAGACGTTTCATTTCTGCTGCGGCCTGATGTAAGCGGCCAGCTTGGAATAGGGTGCGTACGTTCCATGTGGCAATTTTTGAGTGTTTTTTGAAGGAAAAAGTATCGTATCTTCTGGTATTGTGTTCTGAGGTTTCTGGTATGGGTGAATTAATGTTATGACTATATGAATTTCGCACCTCCAGATCCGATGTGCGTGACGCTGACGCGGAAGGATTTCTCGAATATCGATGACCTCCTGGAGACATATTATTCTTGTCGTTTGGTTCATATTTTCATATCAAGTATTCCGTTTTGGCAGCTTCCCGTACGATGGTCATAAGCGCAAGGCTGGGGTCTAGTAGGGGCTGCCTCCCTTTTAGATGACTAGGCACATCTTTACACATTTTTATAGCGAGTCGCTTGTTTCAAGATAGACACCCGCTTCAGCCGAACCTACATGATGAACAGACGCTGACATTTGCCGTAGAAACACCGTTGGCCCCTTTAGAGTTCTTCCGCTGCTCTCGGCTGGGTTTTGTTACGGAGTTTCCCTTTCTCCGGCCTGTGTGGTCCGCGGGAGATATTTCGTTTCTCTCCTACCACCCATATCTGGGAGGCGTTCGCTATCCGCCACCTGCGACGCGTCTTCTAGGGATAACAGGCTCCCCCGAAGATAAAAGGCTCCCCTGAAGAAGCAGCGTTGCATAGCAGAACTAATAGCCTATTAACACTGAGCACATCATAGCGGAACGCATGGGATTTTTTGAAGATGTGAAATTGGTGTTCGCACTAACTAATAAGCAAATTACGAAAATTTATTAAAAAATGTTATTTAAAATCAAAATATTAATCTTTTCGAGTTGATTTTCAACATTAACTATTACTAAGGAAGGGTTTTATGAATTTATGTTGAAACCATCAATTAATGGTGCTGACTTGGACATACCCACACACATATATACATATGTATATGTATGCAAGCGCCACGAGCTGTTTGTATGTTTTTTGGTGTTGTGCTAAAGTGCTTCGAGTAAATTCATAATTTTAAAAATATATGCATATGTAGTTTATAAGCTATTTGTCAAATTAGATGGGTGCTACATTAAAATAAAGTCACCAACAGCAGGAGTTTTTGACCACCATAATTATTAAGTTAGTTTTTTAACAAAATTGAACTTTGACCTACAGATTTTCATATGTTAATCAGTAGTAGAAGTCAAAAACAATATGCTGATTCTTTAATGAGCCACAATTTGCCTTTGTTTATTAAAATGTAATAAATAAGAGTACAAAATAAATCTATAAAATTGGTTTCTATTATACTTTTTTTCTGGAATGCCTGCTGGCTCACCCTTTTACGCATATATTGCAGCACAATTTAAATTGTTTACCAGTACCATACACATATTTGGTTTTGGCGCCTTGTTTGGAATTAAAAATTGCCAGTCTTTTTCGTTGACAGTGTTAACATTTTCCCAGCGAATGACAAAAAAAGAGATGCACAGAAAAATGGTCGAATAGTTTCTCATAGGAACATTGATGTAGAAATTTGCGGAACGGCAAATTCATACGTAACATCTTCGACAAAAGATATATGTCGTTCGCTGAGAAAATGGTCAACGAAAAAGTCTGCCAAATTTCAATTCCAAACAAGGCGCCAAAACATCATATGTTTATGGAACCGGCACACAATTTTTTTATTTTATTTATTTAAATGGGTACAACAAAGTACAGTTGGCCTTAGATTATAAGAAAAGTATAACAGAAATACATAAAAAATAAACGAGGAAAAAAGAAAGATATGAACTAATCCGCGTCACTAGCCCGGTGAGTGAACTTTTAGCGATTTGCACCGACTCACATCAAAAACTGGCCAGAGACTTGGATTTACAATAACCAAGTGGAAAAAAAGGAAGTCCAAATAAAATTTAAATGTATGATGTGAATAGGGTGTAAGGTAATGACTTCCTTCTGCACTGCGACCAGAATGTAGGTCGTTTGTGCACCCGTATATGGCTGATCGCCGTTTATTGATTTGGTGAAGGCAGTTATTCCCTTTAGTGATAGGGTTTTGTAGTCCTCTTCATCCAATTTGTAGTTGTTTAAGAATTTAGCTCTGCGCCTGGTTAGCGCTGGGCAGTTGGCTAAAAGGTGCTCCATGGTTTCCACCACTTCATTTCAGTATCTGCAGGTTACAGTATCCGATAGACCTAGCTTGGCCATGTGGTATCTACATGGGTAGTGGCCAGTAAGTGCACCGCATAAGATGCGTAGGCCTTTCCTATTGAATTCTTGGGCTTCTGCTCCCTTTTTTGAGTCGAACTGAAGGAATATTTTGGAGTGACGGAGTCCTTCCAGATTATCCCAGTAGATTTTTGCCTCTTTATGGTGTATTTTGAAATGATGTTTGTAATATAATTTTTTGTGAAGCCGTACAGAGGGTTAGGTCCTGTGAAGATTGCCTCCGCCCCTTTTCTGGCTTGTGCATATGCTGCTTCATTACCTTCAAAACCTTTGTGCCCAGGCACCCAAATAAGTTTTACCTTATTATGGGATGCCAGTAGGTTAAGGTTGTTGTGGCATTCAAGGACAGATTTGAACATAAATTTGTAATTGCTGAGGGCTTTGAGTACCGCTTGGCTATCAGATAGAATATTTATTTTTATTCTTTGCACATTGCGGTCTTGTAGTTTCTGAGTTGCAGAGTTTATCGCAAATAGTTCGGCATCGAATATTGTTGCGTCTTTACATAGAGAGATGTGCATATGGCAGCGGGAACCGACTACCCCTGCACCTACTCCTTCTTTCGTTTTGGAGCCATCTGTGTACCATTTTTGGGCGTTATCCTGCACCCAACTTGGGTATTTACCCACTTATCCCTTGTGGGTATGAAGATCTCGTAGTTTTTTATTGGGCTAACTACTGGATCTATCTGGTTATTGAAAGTAGCAATTTGTTTTGCCTCTTTTGCCCAGTTTAGAATTTCGAGGTGTGCTTTATGATCCTCTTCTTTAAATTTATAGATTATAAATAGATAGATATAGATTTACAGCCTCTTTAGCAGCTTCTGCTCTTATGTCTAGGTGAAGCGGTGTGAAGTTAGCAACAGCCTCCAATCCCGCTGTGGGTGTTGTTCTCATTGCTCCAGTAATGCTAAGGCATTTTGTTGAGTTACCTTCATCCACCATATGACTGAGCCATATAGTATTGAAGGTTTTATCATTTGATTGTATATCCAGGATGACATTTTGGGGCTAAGACCCCATGTTCTTCCTAGCAGTTGTCTTGTGGCCCATATTTGTTTAGTGGCCTTTTGTATTGTATTTTCTAGATGCTGTTCCCATGACAACCTTTTATTAATTGTTAGGCCTAGGTATTTGGCTTCATCATTAAGTGGTACCTCCGTACCTTTTATAGATAGACTAGCAATGTTATTTTTATGTCTTTTTGTGTATGAAACGATGGTTGTCTTAGGTGGGTTGATAGACAGCCCTTCCCTGTCACACCATTCCCAGGTGATTTTGAGAGCATCCTGTATTCGCTCACCAATGATAGTGTCATGTTTACCATTTATGATGACTGCTATGTCATCAGCATAGCCTATGGTTTTGAAGCCTCTAGTGGTAACGCAGTCAAGCAGATCATCAACCAGGATAGACCACAGTAGTGGAGATAATACACCTCCTTGGGGACATCCTTTGACTGTATTTACACTGATCGCGACATTACCAAGTTCAGCTGTTATCATCCTTTTTTGTAGCATTTGGTGAATCCAGTTTATTAACAATGGGTTTGCTCCTATATTATTTAGGGCGCACTTCTTTGATTCATGGCTTGCGTTGTCAAAGGCACCCTCTATGTCCATAAAGGTGCATAGGGATATTTTCTTCGACTCTATAGCTTTTTCTATGTTTGTAACTTGTTCATGTATAGCCGTTGTTGTGGATTTTCCTTTTTGATATGCGAATTGCAGTTTGTGTAATGGATTTGTTTTTAGAAAATCAGTTCTTATATGGTGATCAATAAGTTTCTCAATGGTTTTTAATAGAAATGATGATAGACAGATCGGTCTATATGATTTCGGTTCATTAGGGGGCTGGTTACCACCTTTCGGTATAAAGATTACTTTAACCTCCCTCCATCTTTTGGGAATGTAACCCAGCTTAAGGCAGGCTCTGAGAACCTTTACCAGGATGCGTTTTAGGTTGATTGTACCATTTTTTAGTAAGGCCGGAAAAATTTGATCCGTTGATTTATATGGTTTGAATGAATCTAGTGCCCATTCAATTTTTTCAAATGTCACCAAGTCGTTAATTAAGGCAATATGAGGTAGGTAGGTACAAGTGGTTGTCTTGCGACACACCTAGGCCTGTAAAAGGCCCGTTGTGATGCCACTAGGGATAGTCTCTCTACTCTCCTGGATCCTCTCTGAACCAACCTGTCGATTTAATAAACGAATTAATCTTATTTATTCTGATTCCTGCAAATTCAGTAACATTCCCAAAAAGTTCGGAACCCAGTGTGTTCAGTCTTCTCCTGCATAGTGCCATGCATCCACACAGGAGATGCTCCACTGTTTCCTCCTCTTCTTCTTCCTGACAGCTTCTGCAGTAGTCAAAATGAGACACCCCCAATCTGTTAGCGTGTCTAAATAAGACAGTGTCCAGTAAGAACCCCTATCGTTGCTCTTACGTCCTGTCTACTCAGTTTTAAAAGCTGCTTTGTTCTATTTAGGCTCCATTGTGGCCAAGTTTTCCTGCTAGTCAAACAGGTTCCAGTTTGAACCCATCTATGATTCGCATCATTAGTGATAAAACTATCGATTAATAGTTTGCACGTTGCTAGCGGCATTGGTACCATCGCCTTGCTTGGCTGAAGTGGTAGCGTAGTGCCTCGCCTGGCTAATTCATCTGCCCTGCAATTGCCCACGATATCTCTATGCCCGGGTACCCAGAGCAGATTAATGGTAAATAATTTTGCAGCATCTAGTAGAAGCTCATTACATTCCCTCACCGTTTTGGATGTGAGCCTCTCCGATTGTAAAGCTTTAAGAGCGGCCTGACTGTCAGAGTATATATGAATCTCTCTGTCGGATAGCACGCGCTTTTTAATGATGTTAATACTTTCCGTTATAGCTATGACTTCTGCTTGAAAAACACTGCAATTATCTGGTAAACGGAAGGATTCGTTAATGCCCAACGGTTTCGAATAAACACCCCCTCCCACCTGATCATTGAGTTTAGATCCATCCGTAAAAATGGTGATTCTGCTGTTACAGTCTAGCATACCATTGTCCCAATCCTCGCGAGATGGGAATCTTACACTGAATGGTTTGTCTAATAATAACTCGGTAGAGTTAGAAAAGTCCGTGGTCCTAGGAATCTGCGGAAAATGACTCAGAATAGCCGAATGTCCTCTAGAACTATTGGCTAGGTTCGATGATTCTCTTAGCCTTAAGGCCGATTTCGCTGCTAGCTGTTTACAGTATAAATCTAATGGCAAAAGATGCAGCATTACGTTTAATGCTGCTGTTGGGGTCGTTCTGAGGGCCCCGCTGATACTCAAGCTGGCCGCCCTCTGAATAGAATTCATGCATTTCAATACACTATTCTTGTTAAGCACCGGCCACCATACTAGAACTCCGTAAGTTAGGATTGGCTTCACTATCGCTGTATATATCCAGTGAACAACATAGGGTTTAAGACCCCATTTTGCTCCTATTGCTCTTTTGCATGAGTAAAGGGCTATCGCCGCTTTCCTCACTCTGTCCTCAACATTTAGGTTCCAAAGCAACTTCTTGTCTAGAATCAGTCCTAGGTAGCGAGCTTTATCACTAAGTGTTAAAGCGATACCATTTAAAATCGGAGGTCTAACCTCCGGTAGATTGTGCTTCCTTGTGAACATAATAAGTTCCGTTTTGCTGGCGTTAACGCCTAGCCCACATGACTTAGACCACCGATCAACCTCATTCAGTAGCCTTTGCATGAATAGCAACATCATCCGCATAGGCAACAACTTTATGTCTACTCTCTTCCAGATTCCGCAGGAACTTGTTCATCGCTACAACCCACAAGAGAGGAGATAGGACCCCTCCTTGAGGGGTACCCCTTGTGACAGATCTCCGCACCTCCGAATCTCCTAACGTTGAATTTACGAACCTTCTTACCAGCATGTGTTCTATGAAATTCACCAGAAACTCGGAGATGCCCAGGTCTACCAGCGCAGTAGTTATTGCCCTCGGCTGGATGTTATTGAAAGCACCCTCGATGTCTAGAAATGCTACCAAGGTAAATTCCTTGCTATCTAGTGATTTTTCAATTTCTAATACCAGCGTTTTAATGCTGTTTCAGTGGATTTGCCTTTACAGTACGCATGCTGCGAACTCGCTAGTTGCGATGGTGGAATAGTATTTCTAATGCTCAACTCTATGATTCGCTCAAGCGTTTTTAGAAGAAATGACGATAAACTGATAGGCCTGAAGTCTTTAGGACTAACATGAGATATCTTACCCGCCTTGGGTATAAAAACGACTTTGACTTGCTTCCATAAGGTTGGAATGTATTTTAGAGTTATAACACACTTAAAGATAGTTATAAGCCATTTGGCAATACAACCTAGCGAAAATTGAAGTTGTCCCGGGAAGATTCCATCGGGTCCTGGTGATTTGTATGGTTTGAACGTCTGTACTGCCCACTCTACATTGGGTTCAGTAATTAGGTCTAGCAAGCCTTTGTCTAACTCTAGTACTGGCTCTAGTCTGTTGTTGTTAATCTCCGCATCGACCGTGGACTCACTGGTCGAACCCGGGAAATGCGTATCTAGTAGCAAGTTTAAAGATTCCTCACTAGATTCTGTCCAGTTCATATCAGGCTTCTGGAGGTATCCAATAGTCTGATTAGAGTTTGAAAGGATTTTTCTTAGCCGAGATGCCTCGGTAACGTTTTCAATGTCACCACAAAAGGACTTCCAAGAGATCCTTTTAGCTTTTCTCAGCTTTTTCTTATATACCTTTAGATTTTCATAGTAGCAGGTCCAATCGCAGTCCTCATTAGAGAATTTCGCTCTATTGAACTGCCTTCTGCACTGTAGTCGCAACTGATTGAGACTTTCCGACCACCAAGGTGGCTTCTTTTTCCCTCTGTTTGTTCTCCAGGGGCAGGCTTT
The DNA here is from genome assembly GCA_018150985.1 of Chymomyza costata. Classification (NCBI taxonomy): domain Eukaryota; kingdom Metazoa; phylum Arthropoda; class Insecta; order Diptera; family Drosophilidae; genus Chymomyza; species Chymomyza costata. The sequence continues at coordinate 6,264,548 of JAECWU010000003.1, read as the reverse complement.
TTTCAGCGCTTGCTAGCACGCTCTAGTGAATGATTCCACAAGACAGTTTAGTGTCTCGCTGTTACTAGGGTAAAAGGGGGGTGTTTCAGGAATATTCCCCCTTAACTCACGCAGATACACTTGCCAATTAGTCCTTTTCAGGTTTCTATTTTTGACCGTGTTCTGCGCTATTTCTAGGAAAACGAATTCTATATAGCGATGATCAGAGAATGAATGTTCTTTCGATACCATCCAGTGATCTAGTTTTTTTAATAACGTGTCTGAGACTAAGGTTATATCTAAGACCTCTTGGGTTCCCTACCTCGATTGCACAACAGGAGATTCTTATTGATAATATAATTAAAGAGAGACTCACCCCTTTCGTTGGTGTCTGAGCTACCCCATATAGTATGGTGTGCATTTGCATCACCTCCAAGAATGAGCTCACATTTGCTCTTTTCACTATCCAGTACCAGCTCTCTAATCAATTGCGGTGGTATTGGTCCCGGGTCGTCATAAGGTAGGTAGAAGGAGACAAGCCGATAAGTTCTCTTGCCTATCTCCCAACTAACTGTCGTCACGTCTTCATTGCTGTAGTTGTGAATCAAGAAAATATTTAAATTTGACTTAGCCATTATACATGTCCTGATTTTACCTGTACAGTTCGCATAGTATAATTTGTAGTTTGCCGTTCTCAAGCCTCAGATACGACCTCCACACACCCAAGGCTCCTGAATGAGAACGAAATCTGGCGATGTCTCTGCCAGACGATTCAGGAGAGCAGCCGAGGCTGCCTTACTGTGGTGGAGGTTTATTTGAAGGAAGTGCTCAACTGCATCTGCATTCGTCTTATAGGTCTTGACTTGGACCTTACTAAAACCATAGTTTACAACGCCGTCGCATTTTGCTAGCGGCTCTATGGTGTCGTCTGATAGCAGCAGGAGCACTTGCATCGTCGCTCTTTGCTTGACTGCTTCAATGTCGGCGTTTTCACTACCGCTTTCAATTTTGACAAAGACCCATTTATCCACCGGAAGATTCGGGTTACATGCCTTGAACAGCTGCATTATCTTCTCCGGCTCCGACGGGGCGGTTGGTATCCAACTCTTGCTCTGGGCCTGGAGGGGATATCTTTCTTATCCACAGCTACCAGTTTCGCTCCAGGATAGACCTCACCGACTCTCGAGATGGCGTCCTTGTACAGTGACACCGATCTCTCATCGTCACATGCGATTACCTTAACTTGACTCTGGTACCATCCCGCATCTACGCACGATGGCGGTGGGCCCGGATTGCTACAGATAACCTCCATGGCAACGCCCGATAGGGCCCTCTGTACCCATTTCCACTGGGCCTTGGGAATTTTACCCTCCGGGTCATTTTGGTCAAGCACGCCTATTAAGATCCGGTCGCGCGCAGCGTCTGCAAAGGACCTGTACGGGTTTGTCCCCTGCGTCTTTGCCTTCTTGGCAGTTGTTTTGGTCTCTTCAATAGACCTCTGACGCTTTGATGCAGTTCTCACTTGCACCTGTTTTGACGCTGCTGTTTGTAGGTGCTCAAGAGAGAAATCTGGTATTACGGCATTTGCCCATTCGATGGCTGCCACCAGTTCATTTGTCTTCTCCTCCTCCGTTGGCGGTTCTAAGTGCACTCGCTTTAGGAGTCTACAGGCAATGCGCTTTTCAGCATGACCCGCTTTAGCTGGGTCAGTTATTTTAATAATGGGCCATTTGCGTGCACAAGTAACGCCCACAGCAACCTCTTTGGCAGTACCGTCCCCACTACGCTGAGTAGTCGCAGTACGCTGACCACTAGCACCACTGGCTTCGGTTGCCTTGGAGATTGCAGTTGTGCTAGACATCGGCTTGGCCGTATGTTTAGCAGAGGCATTACTAAGTGCCGCACCACTTTGACTCGCAGAAGTCATTGTGGAGGCAGATGTCGTCTCTGTTGTCGATTTTTCCAGCTGCATTGAGGAGGTGCTGGTCTCCTTAAAGTATTTTCTTTTTGTATTTATGTTGCTCATTTTTGGTCCCACGAGTGTAGGAGAGAGGATGTCCGCCTGCGCATAGCTCCCGGTACGCAGGTAAGGCTAAATATTACGGAGGGCGCCAGGTATCCGTAAGCTCACGTTCACGACCGGGCTATTTAGGGGCCCCCAGCCAGGCTGATCATCGGCACGGGTCGCATAACACCTTGATCCAGCCCCTTTACTCACCACCATGATAAAAACACAAAAATGGTATGATGTACTATCGAAGAGTAGCGAACACACCATTTTGCATTTTCACCTTAGCTAGGTGCCTTCTGTCTACAAAGTAGACTGAAAGCTGTGGCACCTATTACCAGGCAGCACCCTCGGGGAGGGTTCAGTGGGAGATTTTGCCGCAGTATGAGGTATCGGAAGCACCTGAGTGTGTCCTTTGAGAGGTGCTCACGCCTGGGTTGAGGTTACAGCCCGGGAAGTGAGTTCTTGTTAGAAGCTCGATCGTTTCTTCAAACGTTGTCTTGACTGTACCATTTGGATGTTTTAGAATGCCAATGTTGGTTGTCTTAGCATTTGATAGAGTCTTGTGGATTCTGGCCGTTGCCGGCACGTCCATTAGGTTTTCACAGAAGGTATTCCAAGATTTCCTTTTGCACTTTCTTAATTCTTTGTTATATTTTGTCAGAGCCACTCGATATTGCTCCCAGGATTTTAGGGTTTTTGCCTTGTTGAATTCTTTTCTGGCTGTCTCGCGTAGCAACGCTAACCTTTCATTCCACCAAGGAACTTTGTTTTTTGTGTTTTTAGTTTTAGAGGGCAATTATTGTGATAAGAGGTTAAGATTGCAGTCGTTACTGTTTCGACTGCTTCCTCAATATCATCCATGCCTTTTATTGGTTTGCCCTAAAATCTCGTTATCTAGATTTACAATATAATTTACGCAGTTTGTTGCTATCGGTGAGCGGTAGTGAATGTTTACAGGCTGTTCAATTTAAACCTTAAAGAGAATGTGATTATGATCAGAGAAGGATGCTTCCTGAGAGACCTTCCAATCTTTGATCATACCAATTATGTTTGAAGTGGTTAGGGTGAGGTCTGTAACCTCTTCCCTTATTGCATTAATAAACGTGGGGCAGTTCCCGGTGTTAGCTATGGCTAAGTTATTGGTAATTATGTATTCAAGGAGAGACTCACCCCTCTAATTAGTGTCGGAGCTTCCCCAGACGATGCTGTGAGTTTGCGTCACAGCCCATGATGAGGGATATGTTCTTCCCCTTGCACCACACCACCAGTCGAATAACTGTGTTGGTAGGTGCTGTTTGATGTTCACCCGGGAAGTAGGCCGAGGCAACGACTACCTCTTTGCGTACCCCCAGGTGGTTGACCTCCATGAGTATGGCAGCCGTGTCACCATCCAGGAAATCTGTGATTTGAAGGAATTTAATGTTTTAGTCTATAAAAATCGCCGCTCTAGGTCTGTCGGCTTTAACATCATAGATCAACTTACCGTTTTTGTTGGTCAGGCCGCATATCTTACCCGTCCTGATCCAGGGCTCTTGTGGATTAGCCCTATTTGTGAGGTACCCAAAGCAAACCTCCTGTCTAATTCTGCAGTTGCAGCTTTAGCGTGATGGAGATTTGCTTGGATACATCTCATTGTTTATTGTTGGTAGAAGCAGTAGTGTTGGCAGGCGTCAATGCACCTTCCTCAACACTCATGTCAGCGTCAGTGTCCACCATTGCTTCTTCTTCGGCTTCTTTATCCTTGTCCCCATCCGCCTTAAGCTTGAGGTGGACGTGGCCGAACTTGTAGAAAATGAAGCCCTTTGTTTCCTCCATTTTTGCAGCCGACTTTTGGTCGACTGCTAGTACAAGCATGGCGCTTGTGCCTTTGTTGGTGCGACGCAGCGTTCTCCAGGAAGCAACAGGGAGATCAACGTTTTGTTTTTTTCCGTCGTCGCCGCGTTAGGGAAGTATCCAACCAGGACCTTAGGATGAGGCATCTTATCTTCCTCTATGGCCCATAATGATGCACCCTCCCATGGTGTTATCATAAGAGCAACTTGCTTAACCCACTCCGCTGTTTTTTCATTGCTGCAGAGTAAGGTCATAAAGCCCGCTTTGTACGTGCAACCCAGGAATTGAGGCGCTGTTTCACCTTTATTCCCGTTAAGCACTTTTGTCATCAGATCATCCTAAATAAGGTCCAACTGCTCTGTGGCTAGGACTATATTTGGATAGTCCTTTGCCAGCACTGCAATGCGGATACCTTTTACAGCATCTCTGAATGACGGCCTGTTCTGGCCTTTTGTGGTTGCATGTGGAGTTTTCTGAAGTCCACTTATGTTGTCCTCAACGGGCGTTTGCGCTCAGCCGCCTCTGGAGGGGTTTTGTATGACGAGCGCTGTCTTTTTGGGGTGCCAGATGCCCCTGGAGTCATCGGCTGTTTCGCCTGGGCTTTTGCTTCATCGAAGCTTACGCCCTTTTTGAGGAGAAATTTCAACCTCTTTCTTGCGGCTCCACTTAACCGTTTTTCCTCTTGGCTGACCTTAGCCATTTTGGCAGCATCTCTAGAGGTTGAGGCAACAACTGCCTCTTCCTGTCCACTGTGCTCCATGAGCTCTTGCTCGTTTAGTTTGCAAGTATTAAGGCTACTGCTGCCTTCTGGTTGTTTTTGTTTTGTTGATGTGTCCATATAGTTCCCACGAGTAAACAGGGAAAAAAAGTCCACTACACCTGGCCCTGTCAGCGCAGTAAGGCATTTATTAAAATGAGGCCTCGCCTAGGCACGTCAAGTTCGCATATTAGCGACTGGATAACCCTCCAGCCATTCATCCATCGGCATACGCTGTTCCACCTTGGATTGGGGGATTTGTTCGACAAACACTGTCAGGGAGTTTCCTTCTCCCTGGCACGACAACACTAGCCAGCCCACAGCAGAGACATGACCTAACTGCGGGCTGTTACCAGGGGCCACCACGAGGATGTTGAAGTCGCACTTCCACTCCTAGTACAGTTACGGCACGCAGGCATAAAGCACCACATGTTATTCCCACTATACTAGGAGCAGCTAAATATGTATTACATATATTAGAAAAAAAGCAAAAAGAGCGTAAATGACCAAATGGGTGCCTCATAATATAGGATTGGTCATGGATGCTCGAAGAGGCAAGTTAAGATGACTTAGGATAGAATACGTGATAGAAGGAATAGACCGTTCAAAAGAGAGGAGACTAAAAAGGCTATTATAATTAGAGCATTAGACAAGGAAACGATCACGCAGAGCAAAATTTGATCAACAAAGTTGCAAGGCTATGGGGCGATAATTACGAGTAACTCTGGTAGATACAACAAAAATAACTTTCTTAAGAAGTTCAGTAGAATCAATAAGGCCGTGAAATAGCTTATGCAAGAAGAGTACACCGTGGCATGTTCTACGGTTATTTAAGGAAGGCAGCTTTATAAGGCGAAGTCTGTCAGAATAAGGAGGCAGTCGGATAAGTGGATCCCAGTTTAATCTGCGAATTGCAAAAAGGAGGAATTGCTTTTGAAAAGACTCAATCCTGTCCTGATAAAGGCGGTATTGACGCAGGAACAATATTCCAAAGTTGGACGGACGAGAGAAATTTAAAGAAGCTTGGTTGTGTAAGGGTCGTTAAACTCTTTAGACCAACGCTTAATAAAAGCAAGAACCCCTCTAGCTTTATTTACAATATTGCAAATATGATTGTTAAATTTAAATTTATGGTCAAAAAGTATGCCAAGGTCTAAAACACTCACGATATGTTCCAGGATAGAGGAGTCTATAGAGTAAGCAGCCAAATGAGGAACAGAACGGTAAAATGTCATAATTTTACATTTCGTCTTGTTTAGAAAGAGTTGGTTGACATTACACCAATATTGCATGCTATCAAAATCATGCTGAAGAAGTGAATGCATATCATTACCATTGTAGGAGTAGGACAAACAAAGTTTTACATCATCCGCATACATATGAATGCGAGAAGACCGGATAACTTGTGGAAGATCATTAATGAATAAGACAAAAAGTAGAGGACCAAGATGGCTGCCTTGGGGTACCCCTGAGGTGACATAAATTACTTTAGATTCGTAGCCTTTAAAAATTTCCTTCTTCACACGATTAGATAAATAGGAAGAGATGCATTTTAAAAGACAAGGCGGGAATCCTAAACGCGGCAGTTTAACTAGAAGAAGGCTATGGTTTACTGAGTCAAATGCCTTACTGAAATCAGTATAACTGACATCAGTTCGCATTTTACTACTAAAACCATTGTTAATAAGAGAAGAAAGTTCTAAAAGATTAGTAGCGGTGGACCGACATTTTACAAACCCATCTTGGGAGTCCGATATTAAAGAACGACAGTAGTGTTGCAATTGTTCAGTGACAATCCTTTCAAAAACTTTTGGGATTGATGAAAGCTTGGCAATACCTCGGTAGTTCTCAATATTAGACTTGGAACCTTTTTTGTGAAAAGGGATAGTAAAGGATTCATTCCAGATGGCTGGAAGATACGAAAATTTTGAAGAAGTGCGGAGAAGAATTGGTAATTGCATGGAAAGGGAGCCAGCACAATGCTTTAGAACACAACTAGAAATGGCATCAGGGCCAGGAGAGAAGGAAGATTTTATGGACATAAGATATTGTAAAACATCGGATTCTAAGATCAGTTTAATAGAAATAAGGTTTGAGTTAGAAAGATTAGAAGGATAGTTGAGGTTAATGCTATTAGGGTTGACAGAGTTGGTAGTTTGAAAATAGTCCAACTCAATTCCTGAGGGAAAATTAAGAGAAAGTAAATGCGATTCAAGGTCGGCTTTTACAGCAATGAGAATACCACCACCACGACCGGACGGCCGGTCAAGTCTATAAGTTATGTAGGAATTAACGAAAATTTCAAAATCAGAGACAGACGAATTAAGCCAGGTTTCAGGAAAGGCAATAACATGCGAATCAAAGTCTACGCTATTGGCAAAAAGTCTACTAAGCTTAGATAAAAGCCCACGAACATTCTGGTAATGAATGGTAAGGTTAGTAATTAGTTTTTTGGAATAGAGTTAACTGCGGAAACGCACGGTGCAGCATTGGTGGCTAAAGTGTTTTTAGGTTTTTTAGTAAATTATACGTATGAGTAGGCCAAAGAGAAGGATTAAGTATAGAAGAAAAGATAGAATCAGGAACGCTTATTTTAAAAGAATAAATATGACGCTTATACTTAAAATTAAATTTATTTACTTCAAAGTCATTTGGAGAAGTTATGTTAAGCTTCTCGCAAATAAAGTGATTGATAACGTCTTCAAAGGTGGAGGGCATTAGTCTAGAGACGAACACCGATTTTCTTGGTGCTACGCCAATATGTGGATGTGAAGGCTCCGAAGAAGAAAAGTTACTCACAATAGGAGGAGCAACTGAAGGAGGAACAACGCTCAGAACAGTGGCCGAGGCAGATGCTTCAGTCATAATACCATCCATAGGAACTGCGATAGAAATCGCAGCAGGGCTGTCAGTGCTGTTATATTTCAGTGCAGTAACGGGTAAGATTTCGCCAGAAACGACAGCAACGACATCAGTGGGATCCTCAGCAACGGCGGGCGAGATTGGAACAGGAGTTGTAAATGATATAAGTTGCGTCGGATTTGGTGTGAGGGGCGAATCCAACCCTGCTGAGTTGGAAGAAACAATTAGACTAGCCTCGGTGGCAAGTACGTTTGCCTTTTTACGCTTATGAGAAACTCTCATAAGCTTTAAATTGGCAAACATACTTGCAATAGATGAAAACTTATCCTGCAATGATCTGAAATCTTTGTACAGATCATTGAATCCAAGCCTAGTTTGGCGTATAAATGCCTTCATTTCAACTTCTGCAGCGCGGCAGGTTATGCAGTTCCAATTTAGACCTTTGCTTTCACGTATAAAATCATGCACACGGCCGGTAGGATCCGCACATTTAAGGTGTGCCATGTTATCACACATCCAGCATGCAACGTAGGTCTCCGTTTGGATACCACTCCATTTGCATGATGGATAGCAGCATATCTTATTGTCACTCATGATTTGTATACACAAATGCAAAAATCAAAAACCAAAAAGAAACAGCAGCTGGAGTGACGTCCCAAAGCTTATAAAACACAGCAGCTATTAAGCAATAATAAATACGTATGCTCAAAGTAAAGAAGAGATGCACGCAACAACAAGAAATCGTTGGTGAGTGCAGCACAAAGAGGAATACGCAAAGCGACGCACGAAATAAGCCCGCACTGAGAAACAAGCAACAACAAGTTTAAGTTTATCACTGTATTAAATTGGTCCAAAAAGTTAGTAGACGCTTGGAAACAAAGATTGGATACAAATTTTTAGGTTTTATTATAAAAAATAAAAAGTTAACGGAGCGCGGTATAAACACGACAAACAAGAGAGAGAGAGCTAGTATACACTGCAGCAGAACTTAATTAACATTATTCGGATATGAGCTATACACAGCGAATCATCCATCTGATAACCGCCGCGGAGGGGCAGTGATCCTTTTAAAAAAGGAATACTAACATCACCCAATTCCTGCAATCTGCACGCCAGAGATGCAAGCCGCTATGATAGAACTTGAGACTGGGCAGGGTATGACAAAGTTCTCTTGAGAGTGTAAGACGTGTTTTTTCTGTGCTCTGGCTTTTAAATTTAATTTCGGTGTTTATTTTATTTTAATCTTCCATTTTTGGATTTTTACAAATTATTGTAATACTTTATGTTAAAGTTTTTATTTGCAACATTCAAATAGCGTCATTGCTTGCGCGGTTTTTTGTTGCCAGTGCTTTTTGAAACTTTATTTTTGTTTTGTGCGTGAGCGAGCTCTCTAATAGTTTTTAAGCGCTCGCTAGTTTATGTTTGTGTAAGCTTTTACAGTTACAGCGTGCGCTCAATTTTGTGGTGAGTTTTTTTAACTTGCGCTCTTCTTTTGGACTTTGTTGCTGCCCACTCATCTGTTTGTTCTCCTTCTTTTGTGCCCAGTAAAAATTCTTGGATCGCTTTTATAATTTCGTGCTACCTTGATTCATGCATGAGCAAAGATATGTTTGATGGGGATAAGCTTCGTTGCTTAACTTGCTGGTTGTTTGACAAGGTTTTTCATTCACAGGTTATATGGTAAGCCCAAACCAACCTGTGGCGGTACTAGGTGGTCATACTCCACATGCTTTAAAATGCGAGGGAACTTTTCTCGAATGTACAATAACGTTCGAAATGAGTTAATAATAATTGTAAGGGGCAAACTGCACTGCGACCCTTAGGATCTATTATGCTCCCTACTAGCTCTAGAGCTCCTTGGGCAGTCCAATAATGGAGATAAATTTAATTATCTGGGATGGTTCTAGTCCAGTTACGTCGCGCATCGGTATTCTGTAGTCGCCGAAGATGGATGCCCTTCTTCTGGCGAGAGCGTCACACTCCGTTAGTATGTGTTGGGAAGATTCCTCCCTTATTTCACAAAACCTACAAGTGTTAGAATCTACGATGCCCATCATACTCAGGTGTTTTCTTAGCCTGCAATGTACCGTAAGTAACCCAGTGAGTATCCTAAGGGAATTCTTGCCCAGTTGGGAGATTTTCTTGAACGTATTCAGATCATAGGAACCGAGGAGCTGCTTGGACTGTCGTAAACCAGTCGTGCCAATCCAGTTTGATTGTCGTCTGGATCTCTCCTCTGCTCGTAGCAGTTGTTGCATGGTGTGTCGTCAATACCACAGAAGGGTTCAGGTCCTATTAGTTGGTTGGCAGCACCGTTTCTTGCCAGCTCGTCAGTAATTTCGTTCCCAGGAATGTTGTTATGTCCTGGGATCCATCTAAGGGAAACGTTGTTCCAGTGTCCTAGATGGCTTAGTTTGGCTCTGGTTTCCTGAACCAATTTTAAATTAATTTTTGAGGCAGTCACTGCGTTTATAGCGGCCTGACTGTCTGACAGAATAGCTATTTCTCTGCCCATATATTTCCTAGATAGGTTTCCACACACCTACCTATCGCACATACTTCTGCCTGAAATATGCTGGTATACTTTCCCAGTGATTCTGACAGTCGCGTTCTTGGTCCCGCGACCCCCAGGCCGGTGCCTTCTTTTGTTAAAGACCCGTCCGTATACCATACAATGGTGTGTCTTCTCATAGAATGTATCTCCTCTAAGGTGGTCCATTTGCTTTTGCTACTCAAACTAGTGCTAAAGTTCTTTTTGAAGTTGTACTCCGTGGTCATCTCATCTCTTGGTAGCAGAATTAGGGGGACCGTTGTTCCAAGTTCGTCAGCGTCTCTAGCACTAATTATGTGCCCTTTGCCGATTTCTTCGGCTGCCATTCGAAGCAATGTTGCTTTCATCTGGAGATTTATTATAATATGGAGTGATGTTGTGTTCATAAGAACCTCCAGTGCTTCGGTAGGACAGGTTTTCACTGCTCCTGTCATACATACACAGGCTAGCCTCTGTACTTTCTTGAGGTCATTCTGAACGGAGGTAATCTCCACCCGATTTCCCCATGCGATGGCTCCATAGGGGAGCATCGGTCGTATGACCATAAGATACAGCCAGCGAATAATCTTTGGTGATGTTCCCCACGACCTTCCGGCTATTCTTCTACACGTGTATAGTGCTCTAGTGCATTTGTTTAACACGCTTTCTATATGACAGGTAAATCTCAGTTTGTTGTCAAATATTACTCCAAGGTATTTTACTTCCTTGCTCGTCGTAATGGGGCAGCCCCTGAGATCGAGTTGCCGCATATTTGGTATTTTATATCTTCTGGTGAATGGTACAACCACTGTCTTAGCTGGGTTAAGGCTGAGGCCCACTTCCTTGCACCAGTTGTACGTTATATTTAATCCCCTCTGCACTATATCACAGAGAGTGTTCTCGAATCTTCCTACTGCGATAAGGACAATGTCATCGGCATAGCCCTGAAATTGTATTCCTTTATCGGACAGTCTTACTAGTAGTTCATCAACAAGGAGGCTCCACAAAAGTGGGGATAGTACTCCTCCTTGTGGGCAGCCACGAGTAGTGGTAACAGTTACGGAGCTCTCTCCTGTTTCCGCCGTGACTAGCCTCGATCTGAGTAGGTATTGAATCCACTCGGATAGCGTGCGATTGACACCCCTTCTTACGAGTGCTCTATTGACAGCATCATGCGATGTGTTGTCAAAGGCACCTTCAATGTCCAGAAAGGCACACACAGCAACCTCTCTGTTTTCAACTGCTCTACCGAGGATGTTCCTCAGCTGATATAGCGCAGTGTCAGTTGATCGACGTGCTCTATGCGCATGTTGTGCAAAGTGCAGTGGATCCTGATTAAGCAGCGTCGTTCTAATGTGGATGTCCACCAGCTTTTCTAACGTTTTCAGTAAGAACGTTGTTAAGCTGATGGGTCTAAAGGACTTTGGATGGGTGATATCTTTCTTCCCAGCCTTGGGGATAAAGACCACCCTAGCTCTATTCCATGGCTCGGGGACATGCCCCAGCACCAGGCTGCTGATCATTATTCTCATCAGGTGTGGTATAAGGTATTCCCTACCATTCTGAAGGAGTGATGGGGAGATTTCATCTGGTCCTGGACTCTTAAAAGGCTGGAACGAGGTCAGTGCCCATTTCAGTCGTTCGTTAGTAACTATAGACTTGGCGATATTCCAGTCCTCCCTTACTGGTCTTCTATGGTTTATTATTGATTGTACTTGCACTGCGTTCGGGATGCTTCCTGGAAAGTGCGTCTCAATTAAGAGACTCAATTTCTCTACTGCGGTAGAGGTAAAAGTGTTGTCACTTTTCTTCAGAGAGATGTTCCCCTCCGGTGGTGCCTTTGCATGGCTTTGTGGAGTCTGGCGGCAGTATTTGTGCTAGCTATGGACTCACAGAAATTCCTGTAGTTCCGTCGCTTAGCCTTCCTAATGCTTGCACTGTAGAAAGTGAGACAGCAGCGATACGTCTCCCACTCTCCAGTTCGCTTAGCGCGATTGAAGAGGGATCGACTCTTTTTGCGTAATTCCTCCAGGTGTTTGTTCCACCACGGAGCGTCTCTCTCTCTACGTGCTCTACTAAGAGGATAGTTACTTTCAAAAGCGTTGGCAATACATTCATTGACCTCATGTACTCTATGGTCTAGTTCCAGCTGGTGTTTGGGTATCCTAACACCCAGGTTGGATAATTCTGAACCTAATCTCGCGTTGAAGGATTCCCAGTTTGTTTTCTTTGGATTGCGGATTGGTTTATGCGTGTTTAAATTTAATGATAAATTAAACCTTATGATCCTATGATCTGACATGGATGTTTCTGTTGAGACATGCCAATCCCCAATCCTTGACTTAAGGGAGGGGCTTACTAGGGTTAGGTCTAGGACTTCACCCTTACTCTGTTTACGAGTGTCGGAGTGGTTCCGACATTACATATGTCTAGATCTACTTTAGAGATAAACTCACCGCGTCTGTTGATATTTTTGCTGCCCCAAAGAATGTGGTGAGCGTTAGCATCACATCCAATTAAAAGCGGCAGCCTTTGTTTCCTGCAGTGCTCAGCTAGCTCAATTATCTCCTTAGATGGAATGCTGCTATCTCCTGCGAGATAGGCGGAGACAATTACTATCGTCCTCATCGCCCCAAAATCCTGGACAGCGATGGGGACACAGTCCCGCGTTAAAAATTCTGAAAGAATCGTGTAATTAATACATTTAACTACTATGCAGGCTCTGGGTGAGGCGTGCCTCTGATCCCAAATTACCTTTGAGTCACTGGTGTGCAGGCCTTTTATTCCCTTATTGCACCATGTCTCCTGCACGAGCGCTAACCATAGGTGTTGTTTGGTGAACATCCTGGCTAAGACAGCCGAAGCCGCTTTTGCGTGAAGGACGTTCACCTGGGCTAGCATGGTGCACCAGCTTAGGGGATTGGCTGCCATTAGTGGATGGGGTTTCCTACGCCACCTGACGCATGTGTTGATGCGCCGCCTTCTGTCAGAGTGACGTCGGCTGCTTCGTCCTCCGATTGCTGGAGGAGTTCCTCCTGCAACTTTTGGGACGACATCGGGTCCATATCCATTGCACACTCCCCAAGATCGTCTGGGGTATGTGCCGGACTGGGATTCGTTGTTGGTGTGGGGGTTCCCACCTCCTGATTAGGTTTTTCTTCCAGTTTGCCGGAGATAGCAGGTGGGGTTGCTAGGGATTTCCCATCCGCAACCACCACTTGTTGGCTCTTCCATAGACCATAGACTGGTATGGTGCCAAACCGGAAGAATAACCTTTGCTCCTGGGCTACGATCGTTTCGACTGTAGTCTCATCGATGCCGATCGTTATTAGGACACCTTGTCCTTACGTACGTACCGACATGACCTTCCAGAGGTCTGCGCACAGATTATTCTGTCTTTCCAGCAGGCGGATGAGGAAGTCCTCAGATTTTCCCGCACTACGTGGAAGGAACATTGTTAATAGGTGAGCGCTGGGAATATCTTCACCTTTCCTAGCCTCAAGCTCTACTCCATTCCATCCAGAAAGCCTCGACGCCACACTGAAGAGCCATTCTGCTGGCTCCTCGCCAAGGCAATCCACTACCAGGTATCCCGGCTTAAAATGGATGCCCACTAGGCGCAGTGCAGCGTTGGCCACTTCCAACAGGATGGCCTCCTCTATCGCGGTCTGAGTTTCTCAAGCTTAAAAAGCTGGCTAATCAAATGTCGTCTGAGTTTGATAATGGCCTTAAACTGCTAACTGATTATAATTTTGCCACGCCTTCAAATCTTCAGTGCCGACGCACAGTGGCAGAGCAGCCGCAAAAGCGTTGCAAAAGTAATACATGCATCTGATTTAGAATTTCCCAGGGATCAAGAAAATTCAATTCAAATTCAACTCGGATAAATAGTTTAGTTGCTACAGCCGCTCAAAGTGTAGTATAGTCTCAACTTTGAAAAAAATTGAAATTTTTTGAATAAGAGTGCGTGTTTAAGATCGTTTTGTAAAAAAACTACGCAACCAATCCCTATTTTCTTGGATTCTTTAAAAATGTATATGAAATTTAAACATAAAAGAAAAAAAAATGACTTCGTATCTTTTCTGGTTTTCAATGTTTTCAATACTTCCGTTTACCTGAAGCACTATATTTGGACCACTATTTCAACTTTGGAATAAAATATTTTGTATGTTTTATAATATACTAGCGTTACCCGGCGCGCTTCGCGACGCAAAAAAATTGATTGCTGAAAAGATTTGATTTCTAAACACAATAATGTACAAAATAAAATGAAATAATTTTTATTTTTATTTCGGAAAAAGAAAAGCAACGTTCAGCTTAATACAATTGTATACACAACATTTTTTGTTTTATTTTGTGGTGCATAAATAAACAAATTTTTCGGCGCTCCAACTCTCGAAGATGCAACGTACAGTTGACCGTGAGAAAAGCAAGCTTCCTCTAAATTAACTCCACACACCTGTCATTGTCGTTTGCCCTTGGGCTTTGTTGACGGTCGTAGCAAAAGAAAGCCGAGCAGGAAATTGAAGACGTTTAAATTCGAATGGCATGTCCGTTGGTATTAATAGGATGCGCGGTATTAGTACAATTACACCTTTTGCTTTGCCAGTGAGAATTGTTGCTTGAATTAAATTTGGCATCAATTTCTTCACTGAAAGTCTCGTCCCATTACAAAGTTTCGGTGCATTAAGATTTCGGAGAAGTATAATCGATGAACCAACTTTCAAATTCAAATTACGCGGTGGCATGCCTGGTGGTTCCAAAGAATTTAAAAATTCGACCGGATAATTGACTGCGTCTTCATCATTCATAGCAGTATCAATGGATTTATACCTTACCGAATCACCTGGCAATTTTTCCTGGATGTGGAAATTGATTTCATTGACATTGATATTTTTTGGTGCTAAAATTGCACGTTCTCGTAACCAATCATGGTTATTGTAATTTTGAACAATATTTGGAAAAACGCGATCAATGAGTTCTTGTTTTGATGATACAATTATGCAAAAGTTATTCAGTAACGTGATAAACCCATTTTGATCACTTGCAATTTTTCCATCGCCAATCTTCAGCAATTGCTTTGAAAACTCACTTGCTGATGAATCATTTTGAAGACGCACACGCATATTGGTCGTCAACGAAAGCCTTTGTACGTGTGCCCACAAAAATGAACTTTTCAAACATGCATTAATTTCATCAGTTGGTGTTGATCTCTGAATAATAGGCAACGTTTAACGAAAATTACCAGATAATAAGATTAATGCACCGCCAAACAGCTGTGAACTCCGTCTCAAATCTTGTAATGTTCGATTTAAGGCTTCCAAAGATTTTTGATGGGCCATTGGACATTCGTCCCATAAAATAATGGATGTTTAGTGTAAGACTTTAGCCATTCCAGAATTCCTTGATATATTGCATGTTGGTTGTTTCAATTGCTTGCATGTTCAATGGCAAATTCAAGGCGGAATGTGCTGTGCGGCCGCCATCAAGTAATGTAGCTGCAATACCGGAAGAAGCAAGTGCCAATGCGATTTTTTGTTCCGACCGAATCGTTGCCAGTACCAATGAAATCAAAAATGTTTTTCCAGTGCCGCCAGGTGCATCCAAAAAATATAATCCACCAGTGTTGTCAGTGACAGCTTGCATCACTTTGTCATATGCATCTTTTTGTTGATCATTTAATTGTGGAGTATACGTTTGTACGAACGCACGCAATTTATCACGATCGAATTGCTTTTCGCGTTGCAATTCTCGTTCATATAAATCATGCATTGGACGATTTGGTGAAGTCAATCCTAATTGCCCTAACGCTTATTTGCAATCGTTAGGCACAAATCTTCGATCATTATCAAGGCTTCATTATACATTTCCAATGTCAGCAGCAATGCAGGATCAGTTGAACGATGTCGAAGTCGAATGAAAATGTCTTCAGCCATGAAATCTTTGTATTTATTCGACAATTCCAGTGGATTTGATGGAAAACGTTGATATTATGATCGCAAATAACATACGAATAAGTGGCGCACAGTTGACCATTGACAGTTCGAAAATGTTGGAATGATTGAGGTCCATGTACGTTCACCAACAAAAGTCGCAAGTAAAAACATTCAACATTAGCTGGACTAATTGTATAAATACGTCCCAAAGTATCTGTTCGAAAAATACCTGGATAACCATCAACAGATGTGCCTTGTTTGCGACGTTGAAATTTTTTTGTTGATGCATTCCATGTGAAATAGTGTGGCACTTCCGAATATAGCAAAGTCCTGGCAAATTCATCCGTTTCACATAACTGGAAATAAGCTGTCAGTGTAGTTGCTGGTGGCTCTTCTGCTCTTTGTTTGGCATTTGCAGCAGTGAAGGCCGTTTTCAAGATGAACTGCCAAATGTACAACAACCGGATGTCTGTCATGAATTGGAAACGATAAAATACGCCATACAGCTTCGTTGGTACTTATATAGCGCCCCATTTGGTACTACAAAATTTCATCATGACTATTTTCAGGAGCCACTCCAAAAACAGCCATATCGCTGCCCTTATTCACATACTTGCAAATAGATTTGATTGATTTTACAGAATTGCAATATTCTACATTTATGTGAGCGTTGAACATTTCTGACAGTATCGGTGAGTCCGAAACTATCCACCGGTTATCGATTTCAACGTCTTGATTTTGAAGTTTAATTACATTTGATTTACCGTTATCCAGTTGATCGTCGACGATACTGTGGATATCCATCATCTCCTGTAATTGTTTCAGCAATCAATTGCTTTGGAAAACGTTTCTTGCAGTACAGTATATTACTAACTGAATGTCAAAGGAAAACATTGAAAATTCAATTCAATTCAATTTATTTCACGGTTTTCATTTACAATATTTACAGTGTACGTGAATTCTAATATACCAACTTTAGGAGTTCAGGTTTTAATTACCTTTTCTACTTAATAATAATATTATATGACTTCAAAAAATTTACAATGATACGATTATAATTATGATTACTATAATTTTTCTACTTAACCTACTTAAAAAACTAATTTAAAGCTAAAGATAGGCGGGCTAGGCCAGTTCATTGAGGTGAGGGTACGTTGAACTGCAACATCTTAGGGAAAAGTTGCAAGAAAGACGTTCTAGTCTATCTGCAATAAGTTCTACGTTCGCTTTATTGTGTAAATCGATCGTTGCATGGAACCAGGGTGGATTGAACATCATTTTCAGGATTTTATTTTGTGACACCTGCAACTTGTTTAAATGACACTTTGCGGCATCAGCCCATACTGGTACACCATAGAAAATAATTGCTTGGAAAATCGATCGGTACAGAAACAATTTATTTTCCATGCTCAAACGCGAGTTTCTGTTAACGAATGGGTATAATGTTCGGACTGTAATATGTAGTTTTTTATTAACATTGCTGATGTGGTCTGCGAGTTTAAGTTTTTTATCCAATATAATTCCCAGGTACTTGACGTTTGGTTCCCATTTTACGTCTACCCCTCCCAATCTAATGTACTCCCTTGGCGTATAAATGTCTTTACGTTTAAGCGTAAAATAAATTGCTTGGGTTTGGGTTTTGGACAAGAATTTTCCAAAAGTAAGTAAGTAAGTAAGTGCTGAGCGAATCGAATGCTGATTGCAGTTTGTTGGTGATATCAGAGGCAAGTATCCCCGAGCATAAGACAGCAGTATCATCTGCAAATACTGACGTAGTACAGCCATACAGTGACGGAAAGTCTGATGTAAATATATTATATAATATAGGGGAAAGGCATGATCCTTGCGGACACCCTGCTGGTATGCGAGCTAGAGAGGATGATGTCCTTCCAATATGTACATTAAATGTCCGGTCTTTTAAGAAACTTTGTACTATTAAGATGACTTCTGGGGAAAAATTTAGGCAATACATTTTATGAATGAGACCGTTGTGCCAGACCGAATCAAACGCAGCTCGAATATCCAACAACACCATCCCTGTTGATTGAGAGTGTGAGCTATTTTTGATAATTTTCTTAATTCTCAGCAGTGGGTGGTAGCAGAGCTGAAGACAATGATTAAACAACATTGTAAGGAATCGTATTCCTCTTCTCGGGAGCATTTTCAGAAACAGATTGTCAATTCCATCGAGTCCAGGTGATTTCTTAATCTTTAACGATTTTAAAAACCCCTTCAGCTGTTTCGTGGTTAAGGGAGGGACATTTTCCTGATTAATTGTTACCCCAGCAAGAGATTGAATTGAGTTATTTACCACCGTTGCGGTTTCTGGGTCATTTAGCAAAAACTTCGGTTTTTTCTTCTGCTGTTGACGACCTGGTCGAATTTTCAATAAGCGTAGGTATGACTATTTGCTTCTTCTTAACAACTTTTGTCAGCTTCCAAAAGGGAGAAGAACCTGGGGCTAAGGAGGATAGTGTGATGTTCCAGGCTTCATTTCTAAAGTCTGACATCGCTTGGGAAATCATCGAATTCAGCGAACTTAACATGGCAAGATCAAAAAGTCGTCTACCTCTTTGCCAATTACGACGGAAGCGATTTCGATTTTTAATTAAATTGACTAAGCTTTTGCTCTTTTGTTGTGTTGGTCGTGTTTCTACCGCGCTCCGGTTACTTTTTATTTTTTATAAAAAAAACCTACGAATTTTAACCAATCTTTGTTCGCAAGCGACTTATAACTTAGTGGTGGTCCATTTAATTAAAGTGACAAACTCAAAATAACTGCAACAGTGTTAATTTAATTGCTAAAACATTTTGCTTAAATTCTAAACAGTGCAATTTGTTGTTGCTGCTCAATTTTTGTTTGCATTTTAAGCTCAGCCTAGCCGCTCAGCTTAGTTTTTGTTGTTGTTGCTTGTTCCTCAGTGCGAGCTTTTATTTCGTGCGGCGCTTTGCGTATTCTTCTTTGTGCTGCGCTCACCAACGCTTTCTTGTTGTTGCGTGCATCTCTTCTTTGCTTTGAGCATACGTATTTGTTGTTGCTGAATAACTGCTGTGTTTATAAGCTTTGGGTCGCTTATACACCGTCAGACTCATATACACTGTCTGTCTGCTGCATCTTTTGTAAATAATCATCGCCATGAGTGACCTAAGGATTTGTTGTTACCCATCTTGTCAATGGAGCGGTATACAAACCGAAGCCTGTGTTGCATGCTGGATGTGCGACAACATGGCTCATTTAAAATGTGCCGGTCTGACCGGCCGTGTCTTCGACTTTATACGTGAGGACAAAGGCCTAAACTGGACCTGCCCAACTTGTCGTTCCGCTGAAGTTGAGATGAAAGCCTTTATGCGCCAGACAAAACTGGGATTCGATGACCTTTATAAGGATTTTCGTTCTCTTCAAGATAAGTTTTCTTCAATTTCAAGTATGTTTGGCAATTTGCAGCTTATGAGAGTTTCACCTAAGCGCAAAAAGGCAAACCTACCAGCCATTGAACCAACTTTAATAAATTCTAACCCTACAGTGCTGGACTCGCCGATAACTCCCCGTCCGTCGCAGCTTATTTCGTTTGCTACACCTATACCAGTTCCTTCAGCCGCTGCTAGTGACACGGCTAGTGCTGTTGCTGTTGACACTAGCGCTAGTTTGACTGTAGCTTCTACAGCTCCTACCGTCGAGTCTGCCACTATGAACTGCGCCACTAACAGCGTGACTGATGCGCCGTCCTCTGTCATCATTTTGAGTGGAGTCCCTATACCTCCCTATACAACTGCTGACCCCTCGGACTCATTGGTAGGAGTGGCTCCTAAAAAGACAATCTTCGTCTCCAGGCTAATGCCATCGGCAACTGTAAATTGCATTAATCAATTCGTTTGCCAGAAGCTTAATATTTCTCCAAATGAAATTGAAGTATTTAAGTTCAATTTTAAGTATAAGCGCGATATCTCTTCGTTTAAGATTAGTGTCCCTGATTCTCTCTTTTCTGCTATACTTAATCCTTCATTCTGGCCTACTCATACTTTAGTGCATGAATTTATTAGAAAACCTAAAAAGACTTTAGCATCTAATGTAGCTTCCTCTATAAGTGTAGTTAACACAGCTTCAAAAAACTTAGCTCTGTTCTTACCATTCAATATCAGAATGTTCGTGGTCTCCTCTCTAAACTTAGTAGACTTTTCACCAATAGCGTAAATTTCGATTCTGATATTATTGCTTTCTCTGAAACCTGGCTTAATGCGTCTGTCTATGATTTTGAGATTTTTGTTAGCTCCTATGTAACCTACAGGCTTGACCGGTCTCCCGGTCGTGGTGGTGGTGTACTCATTGCTGTTAATGTAGCCTTAGAATCTCATTTACTATCTCTAGATTTTCCAATAGGCATTGAGTTCATTGCGGTATAAGTGTTTTTTAATAATTCCTATATCTGTTTTACTTGTTCCTATATACCTCCTTGCTCCGACTTGAGTGTATATCAGAATCATCTCACTGCCATTCGTATGGTGGCTGATTCTGTTGGTACTCGGGATCAAATTGTTGTCTTAGGCGACTTTAATCTGCCTACATTATCTTGGCTTAGTTCAGTCAATTCTAGTTTTCTTTTTCCATCTGGTAATCATGAGTTTGTTACAGGACTGATTGATATATCTCTCAGCCAAATAAATTTTATACATAATTGCTCAAATAGAATGCTTGACCTCGTTTTTGTCAATGATAATTCTGATTTTGAAATTTCTAGGATCTGTCCGCTCTCTGTACCCGAGGATCCGTACCATCCGACATTACAAATCTCTTTAAAATTTAATGGTCTCTACCGAAATCAACCACATGCTCACGCTCCTCGGTATCGCTGCTTTCGCAAGTCTAATTTTGTCGGTCTTAATAAATTTTTGTCAGAAGTTAACTGGTTGCCTTTGTTGACTACTAATGACCTTGACTTATCCATTTCCAATTTCTATCGGGTTTTATACGCTGCTTTTGATCTCTTTGTCCCTTATTCTGTCCCGGCTCCTTCTTTAAAGCCGCCTTGGTTTACTACTAGTCTGTCCTCTTTAAAAAATCGCAAGTCTTCCTGTTACAAAAAATTTAAGAAATCTGGATCGCCTGTCGACTTTTATAAGTTTTCTATTTTACGCAGCAAGTTCGTCCTTCTTAACAGAATTTGCTACAATAATTATCTTTCCCGCTGTCGGCTAAACTTCTGTAGTGATCCTAAAAAATTTTTTTCTTTTGTTAATTCTAAACGTAAATCTTCCTTATTTCCTTAATCGCTATATTTCAAAAATGAAAGCTCTACTAACAATTCTGAAATCGCCGACCTGTTTGCTAAATTTTTTCAAACTACCTATTCTGTCAACCCTAATTGCATTGACCTTAACTATCCCTATAACCTACCACATTCAAATCTTATTCCTTATCCAGAAATCTTTGAAACCGACGTTTTACAATCCCTACTGTCCATTAAATCATCCTTCTCCCCTGGCCCCGATGCCATACCTAGTTGCGTCTTAAAGCATTGTGCTCACTCTCTTTTTACACCATTATCTGTTCTTTTCCGCACTTCATTAAAATATTCTTATCTTCCGGCCATCTGGAATGAATCCTTCATTATCCCTATTCACAAAAAAGGTTCCAAGTCCAACATTGAGAACTACCGCGGTATTGCCAAGCTTTCATCAATTCCAAAAGTTTTTGAAAGGATTGTAACTTCACAATTGCAACACTACTGTCGTTCTTTAATGTCGGATTCCCAACATGGGTTTGTAAAACGTCGGTCTACTTCTACTAACCTTTTAGAACTTTCGTCTCTTATTAATCTTGATTTTACGGAAAAAAAACAAACTGATGTCATTTATACTGACTTTAGCAAAGCATTTGACTCGGTAAACCATAGTCTTCTACTTGTTAAACTGTCTCGTCTGGGGTTTCCTCCTTGTCTTTTAAATTGGATATCGTCCTATTTATCCAACCGAGTCCAGAAGGTAGTTTTTAAAGGCTGCGAATCTACAGAAATTATGGTCACGTCAGGGGTACCTCAAGGTAGCCATCTAGGCCCTCTTCTTTTTAACTTATTTTTAAATGATCTCCCTCAGGTAATCTCATCTTCTCACATTCTTATGTATGCGGATGATGTTAAACTCTGTATGTCCTACTCCGATAATAATAATTACTTACTTCTTCAGCAAGATTTTGATAGCATGCAATCTTGGTGCAATATCAACCAACTCTTTCTCAACAAGACAAAATGTAACGTTATGACATTTTATCGTTCTGCTCCTTATTTGGCTACTTACTCTTTAGAATCTTCTACCTTAGAACGCATCAAGAGTGTGTTTGACCTTGGTGTTTTGTTTGATCATAACCTTAAATTTAATAACCATATTTGCAACATCGTGAATAAGGCTAGAGGTGTTCTTGCTTTTATTAAGCGTTGGTCTAAAGAGTTTAACGACCCTTACACAACCAAACTTCTTTATATTTCTCTCGTCCGTCCAATTTTGGAATATTGTTCCTGCGTTTGGAGCCCTCAATACCACCTTTATCAGGACATGATTGAGTCCGTACAAAAGCAATTTCTCCTTTTTGCACTTCGTGGCTTAAACTGGGACCCAAATATCCGACTGCCGCCATATTCTGATAGACTTCGCCTTATAAAATTGCCTTCCTTAAACTATCGCAGAACATGCCACGGCGTGTTATTCTTGCATAAACTGTTACTCGGTCTTATCGATTCCAATGTACTCCTTAGCAAAGTTACTTTGGTCATACCATCCAGAGTAACTCGTAATTTTCGACCCTTAGCCTTACAATTTTGTAGATCTAATTATGCTTTGCACGACCCTTTCCGTGTCTTATGCTCTAACTATAATAACTTTTACAATTTCCTCTCTTTGGAACGGTCTATTCAATCTATCACTTCCTCTATCTTAAGTCACCTTGACTTGCCACTTCGAGCATCCTTGACCAATCCTATATTATGAGTCACCCACTTGGTCAACGGTGATTGGCTTTTTTTGCGATATAATGTTTAATTTTTATCTTGCTTCCTTTTTTCAACTTTAATATTGTAAATCCAAGTTTCTGGCCAGTTCTTGATGTGAGTAGGTGCATATCATTAAAAAGTTCACCCATCGGGCTAGAGACGCGGATTGTACCCCTCAAATAAATAAATAAATAAATAAAAATATCGCGGGGGAGCCGTTTGGGAGAAAATACTATACTTTTTTTGGGAACGCAGACTAATTTGGCGGTAGATATGACATTGTTAAAGGTATTTATTGATTCGTCAATATCCTGGGTGTGTCGAATTGAGCTTGGCTCATGGGATGGCAATAACAAATTTATTTGACGCGCATATTCTGCCCAGTTTGCGTTCTTAATATCATAGTAGTATTGTGCCTCTACGTTTGTAGGTATGTTCGAGAGTGATACTTGGACTAGTAGATGATCTGATCCCAAATCATTTAAGACACGCGCATTGGATAGATGTTGGGGACAATTTGTAAGGAATAGGTCCAAAGTTGACGATTGCCCACGAGAACTTGCAGAAATATAAGTGTGATCCGGTGGGTATTTCATGTAGAAGTTGTTAGTGTCCAACTTATGTTTTAACAAATTCCCCCAAGAATTTGCTCTGCCACACCCCCACGCTTGGTGGCGGCAGTTAAAGTCGCCACCCAAGATGAAGTAATCATTGACGCTTGTTAGTTTGTGGATGTCTGCTTGGAACTGTTGCTTTCGAGACGAATTTAGGCGACCTCCAGGAAAGTAACATGAGACCACTTGCACAGGCAAGCCCTGAGAATTAGTTACTATTACGCCAATAGTTTCTGGGACCGAAGTGTTGAGGAGCGGTAGCAGGTTGTGGCGTAAAGATTTCTTTATAAAGATCGCTACTCCTCCCCCTCTGCTATCGGCTCGGTCATTCCTGTAGCAATTATAATTAGTTAATTTACACGAAAAGCTGTTGTTTAACCAAGTTTCCGTGGCTAGACAGATGTCGATTTGATTTTCATTTAAAAAGAAGCCTAGCTCATCTAACTTATTGCGAATGCCTCTGGCATTCCACGCTACGATCGATATATTTTCAAACATTATGAAAGAAATTTGAAGGCTAGAGAGGTAATAACCTCCAGCTGATCGGTTCTTGTCTTGCAACTTCTGAGATTTTTAATTAAATCAAATGTTAGGTTTTTTAATTCATTAATTGACAGTAGATCTTCACTTTGCTGATGTTGACTTTTTGGCCAGCTCGAATTGAAAGGTTGTTGAGCTTGTTCATTAAACTTCGGAAAAGCTACTTGACAGTGCAAAGAAGGAGGCCTAATCAAATTAGTTTTAATGGATTTCGGTTTACTCTTATCTCTTAACTTAATATATTTATCTCGGGATGGACAATCTTGAGAGGAGGACTTGTGAGTACCGTGGCAGTTAGCACACTTAACTATTGCGTTTTCTTGGTACTCAGCTGTTTTATGGTTTCCAGCGCAGATAGCACAGTAAGCCTTAACCGCGCAATGACTAGATCCATGGCCAAACATCTGGCAATTGTAGCACTAGAGTGATTCTGTTGCTATTCCGTCGTTGGTATTCCCATTTTACTCTGATATAGTTCATCACCGAGTAGTTTTTCTTAAGCTTGCTGAGAGTGGTGGACTTGTTGACAAAGTATACAACAAAAAAGGATGTACTGGAACCGTCTGGTCGCTTCCTATTGACTGGCTTAACATCGACACATTGGAGCCCCATGCTGACGAGTTGGTTTTTGAATTCCTCTGGCCGGTTGCTGTCAAGTCCCATAAGTAATGCCTTATACGGCTTATCATTTTTGGTTGCATAGGAAAAAAACTCATATCTGTTCTGCATATGACTGATTACTTTTTTGTAGTCGTCCATCTCTGCACAATAAAGTTTAATTCCAATTGAGATTTTTTTATTGAAAAATTTTCTAGGCTCAATACTTTGCAACAAAGAGTATATACTAAAGAGAGGCGTAAGAACGGCCGTTGGCGTTTAAACGCTATTAACATATTCTGAGCCATGTTAGCTGGTTGGTGTTTGGTGTTTGCATATGAGTAAAGAGGATGGAAAAAAACCGAGAGACGCTGTCTGCACTGCTGTTAAGTGGTGCTGTGACTTGTGCCTGTGTGCGCACAATGTAAAACAGATCAGTAGAATGGGAGGCGATAGATAAATACCCTTTTTCGTATTTTTCGCCATTTATGCATGCATTTGTTAGTGTAAAAGCAAACGCGATTGCAAAGTGTCATAGCATTAAGAAAGGGTATGAATGCTCAGAAACTAAAAATTTACAAATTTGGTTGCGGCTGAATTTGTGGACATTGCCGACAGCCAACAACGAAGTTTAGAGCCGAGTTAAAATGCAGTACACGAGAATTGTGTGGGCTATTTTTTGATTTTCCTTTTAACATTTTATAACGTCTTTGGGCTGCCGGCCTTGGCAAATCATAATTTTTGACTTCTTTCTTTTTCGCTATTTAAATTAGTTAGCAATTTATTTTTTTCCGTTTTACAAAATTAACTTTGAATCATTTTATATGCCAATTTTAGAGAAATTAATTTTTTAACTGCAACTTGCATTTGTTTAAAAACTGATTTGGTGCAGCAACAATGCTAAAAAAACAAAATAATTGTTTGTTATTTTTTTCTTAAAGAACCCAAAAATTGTAATGAAGTTTTAAAATACTTGCGTGGCAAAGCAAATAGCCGCCGGCAAAATATCCTTCCCTTTGCTCTGTCAAAATTGAATTTGCCGTCCCAAAAATCTATACTAAAACAAGTATATGAAGTAACAATACTTTTAGTTATGACAACAAATTACAGTTTAGAGTCTAAATTTTAGACTTTTTTTTTTGCAAAAATAGGCCTTTCGCTTTTATATGAAAAAATTGTTTCAAAAACGAAAAAAACTAAAAGTACATATGAATCCTTTTTTTTAAAACATGAAGTTTTATATTCAATTTGCTGCATACCATTAAATGATTTACGATTAGAGTTATAAACTTTTAAAAATCGTATAAGTCGAAAAAATGTAGTTAGTTCTCTCTGATGTAAATACAAGTACATAATACTGTTTGTGTATGCACGCCGCAAAACCGTTCAACAGTATGCAAGTCGCTAGGAAAATACCCTTTTTGCTTTTTATGTATCCATGTAGTGCAAGGCGAACATGGTTATAAAATGTCATATATGTAAGTCAAATGCTTCGAAAGGGTATGAAAGCTCGAAAACTTAAAATTTAGAAATTTGGCTGATGCTGAAAATACGCAAATTGTGTCAAACGATTGTTCTGCGAGAGAAGCAACAATAAAAGCAAGCTGTACAACAACAGCAGCAGTAACAAAAAAAAAACAGTTACAAAGCAAATAAAAAATTAACTGTTTTTAATTTTATTTATTTAATTCTATCATAATAATTTGTATTATATTTATATTATTATACAATTATTATCAGTATTACACAAAATTACGAATAAAAAAGTTAAAAAAAAAAAAATAAATGAAATAAAAATAAAACATTTTTATTTAATTAAATAGTTTTAGTAATTGCCTCACTAATATTATGTGTCCAATGATTATAATCTTATGTTAAAAATATGTACATATATATATATAATATATATACATTAGGGTGGGTCAATTTTTTTCGGTGTAAGGGCTCACTCGGATTTTGATTCTTTGGGTAATTCTAAGCAAATTTGCCCAAGAAACTATGGGTCTAAAATGAATTTCGAGTCGCCCACTTTTTCAAAATAGGTTTTTATCAAAATATTCAAAAATCGACTTAGACATTGTATTGAAAAGGGCAAAAAACACAATTTTTTCTCTAGCCAAATGTGAATTTGGGGGTTTTTGGGGTCGAGGAATTCATTTTTGACATCTATTTTTAATTTTGGGCACCGCCAGAGGGCGCTTTAGTGTATCTTTTTGATTTCTTTTCCGTTTTTTTTTGAAAAATTGAGAAAATGTTGCGAAAATCGACGAATACTTCACATTTTCATAGTTCTCAAGCACTGTAACAAATTTTATGAAAATCGATGTACTATATCATATACCTCCCATAGGACCGATCGGTCCAAAAAATGTGTTTTTGTGCAAAATTCGTTTTGTTTCGTTTGTTTATGATGATATCGTAACCAAAGTTGGCGTTCAGATATTTTGTAGAGTTTCTAAGAACTCTACCAAATTAGATCAAAATCGATTGACTATATCATATAGCTCCCATAGGGCCGATCGGTCAAAAAAACGTATTTTTTACGAAATTCGTTGTTTTGTTTCTTTATAAAGATATCATAATTAAATTTAAACCCCTAATTATCTGGATTCTTTTCTAATACTCGTTTTTCCTTATTACTAGAGGGAAATATTTCTTCTTTAAATGGATTATTATTTATGTACGTCGTCAAAAAGTACGCCCCCTTCCATTTTTCAACGGCGAATATTTTGGAAAATTTTAAATTTTAGATTGCGTTATGAAAAAATTAAATATTCGACGATTTTCGCAAAATTTTGTCAAATTTAAAAAAAAAGATGGCGTACGTTAAAGTCGGGCATAGACGACTATACCACCACATTGCAATTAAGTCCAATATATTGCTTAAGACCTCCAAAAGATATTTTTTTTTCAAAAACAGACAGAAATCACTCGAATTTTGCACCTACAAATTTTTTTTGACTGATCGGTCCTATGGGGGCTATACGATATAGTCCACCGATTTTGATAAAATTTGATACAATGATTGGGAGCTATAAAAAACTTCCTAGTGCCAAATTTGGTTACGATGTCTTCATAAACAAACGAATTATAACTCTAAAACTTCGAGGTCCTCTGAAACACTCCTATGGGAGCTACATAATAGAACCCCGGTTTCAAAAAAATAAAATAAACTTGTCTCCCGTAGGATAATAACGGATCTAATCTGAAAGTTTGGCTGCTCTAGCTCTTACCATCTCTGAGATTTAGGCGTTTACACAGACAGACGGACAGGCGGACATGGGTATATCGACTTCTCTAGTCACCCTGATCATACTTTGGGTAACTTTGGAGAGTCTCCGATGTGTCCCTCTGTATGTTACATACATTTTCGGCTGGCACAAACTTAATATACCCTTTGTAACATACTGTACAGGGTATAAAAACGGAAAAACTAAAAAAAATACACTAAAGCGCCCTCTGGCGGTGCCCAAAATTAAAAATAGATGTCAAAAATGAATTCCTCGACCCCAAAAACCCCCAAATTCACATTTGGCTAGAGAAAAAATTGTGTTTTTTGCCCTTTTCAATACAATGTCTAAGTCGATTTTTGAATATTTCGAAAAAAACCTATTTTGAAAAAGTGGGCGACTCGAAATTCATTTTAGACCCATAGTTTCTTGGGCAAATGTGCTTAGAATTACCCAAAGAATCAAAATCCGAGTGAGCCCCATAAGGTTTTTTCGGCCCCATACAAATTGACCCGCCCTAATATACATATATGTATGTATGTGCACATATATATTTATATCGTCTCAAAATGCTGTGGGTGAAAACACCCCCCATCCACCGCACACATCCACAATGCCAAGCACACGCAGCGGCATGGTGGAATAATATAAGGTGATATCGTCAGTAAAAGCTATCCCTTATTGTATGTAGCGTGTGAGTGCGAGTGAGAGGTCAAAAGCGTTTCAGTTAGGAAAACTCATGTGGCAATGCTTTGTGAATGTGAATGAGATAGATATATATTTTGTTGATGTTTGTAAATAAATAAAAGATAACAATTCAGATATGTTTTAAGCAAAATAGTATAATAATTAATTTTATTGTACTCTAATTTTTACAAGTTTGCAAATGCACATAATTTTTTGGCATTCTTAAGCGTATAAATGTGAAAACAAAGCACGCACTGCTAAAAATTTCGTCCGCGACCAACCTTACTAGTCAACAGCAAGTTTTGCACTGACGATAAGGGCTACAAACGAGAGAGTGAGCGTTCTCACGACATCACCTTATTATTCCACCATGCGCAGCGGTTGCATACACATGCACACATGCACATGGTTCCAGCCATGGTAGAATAAACAAGGTATGCTATTCACTGCACTGAAACCTTATTTTTAGTCTGAGCGAAAAAGTGAGAGAGCGAAACCACCCCCATTGCTGTTGTTGTGCGTAGGCAAGCATATTAAAATTTTTTTTTTTGTGCTGCTGGTTGCAACTAGAGTTGCTTATTTTTTACCGCTGCACAAAATTACGGTAAATGCTGAAAAACTATGCGCGGAAACAACCTTTCTCGTAAAAAATATCAACGATACTAAAATAAGGTTTGAGTTGCGAAAATTTTTCGGGAATAGCATACCTTGTTTATTCTACCATGGTTCCAGCAAAAGCCAGCACAACTTAACAGCTTAGAGCCGAGCGTCTCTCGGCTTTTTTCCATCCTCTTTACTCATATGCAAACACAACTAGCTAACATTTTAAGCCAGAATGCCGGAATGTTAAAGTCAACACCTAACATGACTTTAACATTCCGCTATTCTGGCTCAGAATATTATAGCGCGCAAACGTTAACGGCCGTTCTTATGCCTCTCTTTAATATATACTCTTTGCTTTGCAAATAACATGTAATTGCTCAACAGAGCATTTAAGCACTGTTATTGGAGGTACATAAACTTTTGTTTTTGTGACAATGAGCTCTGTGCCATCGTCTTCGTTATCATTGATTTTGTCTTCTAACGTTTGAAGTGGAGAGTAATAGTTTTTATTGTTTAGTTGTTGTCCAGAATCTATTTTTTGTAGTTTCTTTTTCACTCCCGGCGACATAACGGCACCGGCTTTGCTCACTGATCGCTTTTTGTTTAATTGTTGTTGTGGCTAATGAGAAATTCACTTAAGACTGCAGTTATGCGAACGTACGTGCGTACCGTTTGAGCTTACACTCCAGACTGAACATTGAAAATTATTTCAAGAAAAAATTGTAAATTTAATTAATTCAAAGTTTTGAATGTAAAAATTCTACCGCAGGTAGAAGAAGAAGAAGAACTCGCAGTAGATGCATCCACTAAATTAAGATATGTTTGCTTATATTTGTACTTGACAATAAAAAAGCACCTACCTGTGACATTTCAAAAAAGCAAGATTAATTATTATTAAGACAAATGCAAATTCTTTGCATATTTATGTAGTTGAACCGAAAACATGCGGATAGGGATATAACCTTTCCCTTTATAATGTTAGGTACCAACTAAAAAACATTTAATGTAACTACATTTTTACCTGTTACGCGTTTTGTGAATTTAGGATTAAACCTGAATATATCCACAATTTGGATAATTCCTTAATTGAAGAGGGAAATCTGGAATTTGGTATTTGGTATTTCACCATTGCATTCCAGAATTAGATGCATGGAGTTTATTTTGAAGCTTGCATATACTTTTCCGCAAGTTAACGAATCCTTTGAAGGTAACACACCAGACAAAGAAAAGCTAAATATCAGGAAAAGCTAAATTCAAGACAATTTTTTAATCGACTTAGACTGATAGTTGACTGCCCCAAATATGGATATGGTAACTCAAACGATGGAAACTCATCACAAAAACTCTTTGCAGAAAACAAAAAATTCATCAGAATTAACTGGAGTGGATGATGAAATTATCAAAAGATTGGGTGTTATTTTAAATATAATGAACTGCAAGGCAAAATTAACGGCAGCAAATTTGGAGAATATGCCACCAAGACTGCAGAGCTGTTAATGGAAAAATATCCAGGAATGAAAATGACTCCCATGCTTCACAAAATTTTGGCACATGGCCAAACTATAATTGAATATCATTGCCTACCCATTGGGGAGATGTCAGAAGAAGCCCAGGAATCGAGAAACAAGGATTATAAAAAATTCAGAGCTGTGAAAACATCTAAAATATCACGATCATGGGAAAACGAGGATCTTTTTAATATGTTAGCAGCCTCTTCAGATCCGCTAATTGCATCCCTTAGACAAGTGAGATCCAATTCAGAATTCACAAGTAGTTATTCAAAAGAAATGTTAAGTCTTTTAGGTATTCCTTCAAATGTAAATGTGGGTGATTATTGTACAAAAAACTGCTGATAAGACAAATTATAAATTATAAATTATAAATTAAATTTATTGACTGAAATATAAAATTATGAACAAAAAAATTTATCATCAAAATTTCTTTATGAATGAACAAAATATTTAGGTACATAATGTTGCACACGCAACAAAATCCAACTTCCACAACATATTGCCCAGCTCTCAGATATCGTCTCCACATGCATGAGAACTTATTTTAAAGCCTGAACATTTTTCTTTCAACTACAATTTATTTTATTAAAATATGTCTATTGGTTTAGAAAATATGATTTTTGCAACGCTTTTTCGGCTTCCGTGACACTGTGCGACGCATCCCCCTGCCCCGTCAATTGCGCCTTCCGCTTCCCTCTGCTCCTCCTGTTTCTCCTTTAACTCCAATTCCAGGATCGCCGTTGCTTGCTTCGCTTTCGTCTCCGGCCCCTTGACATGATTCTTTAAAGACGAAGGCCTCTACGCCACCGCAATCCTTAAACTATTTGATTGATTTGCCTCCGCCTAGACCTAGTCTTAAAGTTGTCGCGCCGGGTAAACATATTTTTGTATCTCGTCTGGCGGCGGACACTTCTTGTGAAGATTTAATATCTTATATGGATATTGCTAACAATCCTAACATATCCATTGAGAAATTTAAATTCTCACAGCCTCGCGAAATTTTGTCGTTCAAAATTTCCGTCCCTATAGGTGATTTCGACAGAATATGTGATCCAAACTTTTGGCCACCACATAAATTTAAATCTATGCAAAAGCCTCGGCGTTCGACTGTTTCCTTGCCCTCTGCTGTCCCATCATCTGTACCCACCCCTAGCATTTCAAAAAACTAATTTCTCAGCTCTCTATTAAATATCAGAATGTTAGAGATCTTTTAACAAAACGAGCATCTCATCTTTGCTTTGAGCATACGTATTTGTTATTGCTTAATAACTGCTGTGTTTTATAAGGTTTGGGACGCTTATACACCGTCACTCCAGCTGCTGTTTCATGAAAGACAATAAAATACATTGCTGTCCATCATGCAAATGGAGTGGTATCCAAACGGAGACCTACGTTGCATGCTGGATGTGTGATAACATGGCACACCTTAAATGTGCGGATCCTACCGGACGTGTGCATGATTTTATACGTGAAAGCAAAGGTCTAAATTGGAACTGCATAACCTGCCGCGCTGCGGAAGTTGAAATTAAGGCATTTATACGCCAAACTAGGCTTGGATTCAATGATCTGTACAAAGATTTCAGATCATTGCAGGATAAGTTTTCATGTATTGCAAGTATGTTTGCCAATTTACAGCTAATGAGCGTTTCTCATAAGCGTAAAAAGGCAAACGTACTTGCCACCGAGGCTAGTCTAATTGTTTCTTCCAACTCAGCAGGGTTGGATTCGCCCCTCACACCAAATCCGACGCAACTTATATCATTTACAACTCCTGTTCCAATCTCGCCCGCCGTTGCTGAGGATCCCACTGTTGTCATTGCTGTCGTTTCTGGCGAAATCTTACCCGTTACTGCACTGAAATATAACAGCACTGACAGCCCTGCTGCGATTTCTATCGCAGTTCCTATGGATGGTATTATGACTGAAGCATCTGCCTCGGCCACTGTTCTGAGCGTTGTTCCTCCTTCAGTTGCTCCTCCTATTGTGAGTAACTTTTCTTCTTCGGAGCCTTCACATCCACTTATTGGCGTAGCACCAAGAATCTCGGTATTCGTCTCTAGACTAATGCCCTCCACCTCTGAAGACGTTATCAAGTACTTTATTTGCGAGAGGCTTAACATAACTTCTCCAAATGACTTTGAAGTAAATAAATTTAATTTTAAGTATAAGCGTCATATTTATTCTTTTAAAATAAGCGTTCCTGATTCTATCTTTTCTTCTATACTTAATCCTTCTCTTTGGCCTACTCATACGTATCATTTACTAAAAAACCTAAAAACACTTTAGCCACCAATGCTGCACCGTGCGTTTCCGTAGAGTTAACTCTGTTCCAAAAAACTAATTACTAACCTTACCATTCATTACCAGAATGTTCGTGGGCTTTTATCTAAGCTAAGTAGGCTTTTTGCCAATAGCGTAGACTTTGATTCGCATGTTATTGCCTTTCCTGAAACCTGGCTTAATTCGTCTGTCTCTGATTTTGAAATTTTCGTTAATTCCTACATAACTTATAGACTTGACCGGCCGTCCGGTCGTGGTGGTGGTATTCTCATTGCTGTAAAAGCCGACCTTGAATCGCATTTACTTTCTCTTAATTTTCCCTCAGGAATTGAGTTGGACTATTTTCAAACTACCAACTCTGTCAACCCTAATAGCATTAACCTCAACTATCCTTTTAATCTTTCTAACTCAAACCTTATTGCTATGAAACAGATCTTAGAATCCGATGTTTTACAATCTCTTATGTCCATAAAATCTTCCTTCTCTCCTGGCCCTGATGCCATTTCTAGTTGTGTTCTAAAGCATTGTGCTGGCTCCCTTTCCATGCCATTATCCGTTCATCCCCGCACTTCTTCAAAATTTTCGTTTCTTCCAGCCATCTGGAATTAATCCTTCACTATCCCTTTTCACAAAAAAGGTTCCAAGTCTAATATTGAGAACTACCGAGGTATTGCCAAGCTTTCATCAATCCCAAAAGTTTTTGAAAGGATTGTCACTGCACAATTGCAACACTACTGTCGTTCTTTAATATCGGACTCCCAAGATGGGTTTTTAAAATGTCGGTCCACCGCTACTAATCTATTAGAACTTTCTTCTTTTATTAACAATGGTTTTAGTAGCAAAATGCAAACTGATGTCAGTTATACTGTTTTCAGTAAGGCATTTGACTCAGTAAACCATAGCATTCTTCTAGTTAAACTGCCGCGTTTAGGATTCCCGCCTTGTCTTTTAAAATGCATCTCTTCCTATTTATCTAATCGTGTGAAGAAGGAAATTTTTAAAGGCTGCGAATCTAAAGTAATTTATGTCACCTCAGGGGAACTCCAAGACAGCCATCTTGGTCCTCTACTTTTTGTCTTATTCATTAATGATCTTCCACAAGTAACCCGGTCTTCTCGCATTCTTATGTATGCGGATGATGTAAAACTTGGTTCGTCCTACTCCTACAATGATAATGATATGCATTCACTTCCTCAGCATGATTTTGATAGCATGCAATATTGGTGTAATGTCAACCAACTCTTTCTAAACAAGACGAAATGTAAAATTATGACATTTTACCGTTCTGTTCTTCATTTGGCTGCTTACACTATAGACTCCTCTATCCTGGAACATATCGTGAGTGTTTTAGACCTTGGCATACTGTTTGACAATAAACTTAAATTTAACAATCATATTTGCAATATTGTAAATAAAGCTAGAGGGGTTCTTGCTTTTATTAAGCGTTGGTCTAAAGAGTTTAACGACCCTTACACAACCAAGCTTCTTTAAATTTCTCTCGTCCGTCCAACTTTGGAATATTGTTCCTGCGTTTGGAGCCCTCAATACCGCCTTTATAAGGACAGGATTGAGTCTGTTGAAAAGCAATTCCTCATTTTTGCACTTCGCGGATTAAACTGGGATCCACTTATCCGACTGCCTCCTTATTCTGACATTTTTCGCCTTATAAAGCTGCCTTCCTTAAATAACCGTAGAACATGCCACGGTGTACTCTTCTTGCATAAGCTATTTCACGGCCTTATTGATTCTACTGAACTTCTTAAGAAAGTTATTTTTGTTGTACCTACCAGAGTTACTCGTAATTATCGCCCCATAGCCTTGGAACTTTGTAGATAAAATTTTGCTCTGCATTATCCTTTCCGTGTCTAATGCTCTAATTATAATAGCCTTTTTAGTTTCCTCTCTTTTGAACGGTCCATTCCTTCTATCACGTATTCTATCCTAAGTCATCTTAACTTGCCCCTTCGAGCATCCATGACCAATCCTGTATTATGAGGCACCTATTTGGTTACTGACGCTCTTTTGACTTTTTTTAATGTTGTTTAATGTTAAATTTTTTTTTGAATTGTAATTGCCTCAACCACATTTTTCTTCTCCTCCTATTGTCCGTCGCCACTGTTTTCGTAAAGCTAATTTTGTTATGTTAAACGAACTTTTAACCTCCACTGACTGGTTCCGCTTGATGAATTGTGATTACATCAATGGAGCTGCATCATCTTTCTATGATAGGCTAAACATTATATTTGATGCGTATGTCCTTTCGACAAATGCGTGTATTTCGCTTAAACGTCCCTGGTTCAATCGGAATTTGTCACATTTAAAAAATTTGGTCTGGATATTACAAGAAATTTAAAATGACCGGCTCTAATCGTGACCTCGAACTATTTGTATGCCCGATCTGATTTTGTGTGCTTTTGCTTGGGCTTTTAAACAGTAATTGCTATCAAAATTATTTATCCCGTTGCCGTGAACAGTTTTTTATTGATCCGAAACAGTTCTTTAATTTTGTAAATTCAAAACGTAAATCTGATCTATTTCCTTCTACACTCGTGTATAATGGTGAAGTAGCCTCGACTGACGCAGGTATATCTTACTTATTTGCTAGCTTTTTTAAACTACTTACTCTTCAAAGTCTTACTCTCCTACTTCTTATCCTTTCAATATTTCGTCTGGTAACGGTCTATACGTTCCGTTTATTAGCAATGATGAACTTAATTCTTGTATTAGCTCACTAAAAATATTTTATTCGCCAGGCCCTGATAATGTTTCTATCTGTGTTATCAAAGCTTGCGCACTTGCGCTTCATGTACCCTTGCTAGAACTATTTAATTTGTCACTTGAATCGGCCTCTTTTCCTATCATTGAAAATCGTCTTTCATTGTCCCCCTTCGCAAGAAGGGTAATAGATCCAATGTTTCCAATTATTGTGGCATCGCCAAATTGTCATCAATTCCCAAACTTTTTGAAAAAAAGTGCTGCTCATTTGCAGCATCTTTGTAAGTCACTTATTTCCCCGTGCCAGCATGGATTTATGAAAGGTCGTTCCACCTCTACAAACCTTCTTGAGTTTACATCCTTAGTTTTCAAAGGATTTTCATATAAACTTCAAACATATCATTTCTTTTATACTTATTTTAGTAAGGCCTTTGACTCTGTTAGCCACAAGCTCCTTATTTTCAAGCTAGGGCTCTTAGGATTTCCGACCAACTTTCTCAATTGGATTTTTTCTTACCTTGCTGATAGAACCCAAAGAATTTTAGTTAGGTCTACTGTTTCCAAAATTGTTCAAGTATCTTCCGGTGTTCTGCAAGGTAGTCATCTAGGTCCTCTGTTTTGTACACTTTTTATAAATGATCTGCCAAATGTGTTTAATCATGCCCGTATTCTTATGTTCGCTGATGATGTTAAACTTTGTTTTTCGTTTAATGATTCCACGTCGCATCTTTTACTTCAGGATGATTTAAACTCTCTTTATAACTGGTGTTCGATTAACCATTTGAGCCTAAACCTTTCTAAATGTATGTTTATGACATTTCATCGACATAAGCCTCACTTGGTTAATAACTTCATAAATGGTTCCTTTTGGTGCGTATTTCTTTATTTACTGATCTAGGTGTTACTTTTGACCCTAAAATTACCTTCAACACCCATGTTTCTACAGTTGTGAATAAAGCCAGTACTGTTCCTGTGTTTGGTGCCCCCAATATAAAAAATTATCAAGCACGCATCGAATCTGTACAGAAACAGTTTCTCCTGTTTGCTCTTCATAGCTTAAATTTGAACCCCAATATCCGATTGCCTCCTTATGCCAGTAGACTTCTTCTAATTGATCTTCCTTCATTGGAAAATCGTAGGATTGCCCTTAATGTTATTTTTCTGCATACATTTATAACAGGTTATATTGATTTCCCTTTCCTACTTCGGCAGCTTTTATTAAACATTCCTACACGCTCCTCTAGGAATTTTGTACCCTTATCTCTTCTTGGTAAATTGTGCTTTACATGAGCCATTTAGAGTTTTATGTTCAAATTATAATGACTCGGCGCGTATATTCTCAAGTGAACTTTCCCCTTCCAGTTTGATGAGAGCTGTTTTAAATAACCTTGGCACCACCTAAGATCTCCAGCCACTCTTCCTGTGGGTAGGAGCACAGCTTACCTGAGGACAATTTTGCTTGTTTTGCCATTGACCACATTTGGCTGTGGGTAGGGGCATAGCTGGCCCTCAGGCAAATAAAATACCCCCACCGGGCCAGTGGCAAACTACCTAATATTAATTATATTATTTATTATAAGTTTTATTTATGTTTTTTTTTGTATTGTCTTTTTTATATGTTTTAATCAACTGTTTAGATTGTATGTTGATCCTTCTAATAAATAAATAAATAATGTCGCCATCTCAGCCGTATATTGCCCGCCGGTCTTTCTTTGGGGTGCAGTCCCTTTCAGTCTACTTGTTCAGCAGCAGAGCCATCGACTCATTGGAGCAAGGGATTGGAATGCGAAGCACCCTTGGTGGGGTAATTCACGAGCATGCACAGATGAGCAAGGCTCGCAAACTCTTTCGGGAGGTTTCTATGTAGACGACCACATCACTGGTGGTAACTCTACTCAAGATATTACAGAAATAATGCTAGCTGAAGGCAACTTTACTCTGCGCAAATGGTGCTCAAACGATCCAGCCGTTCTACGAGAAATTTCGTCTGAAAACAAGAAAACATTAAAATTTCATGATGGCAGCGATATTTGAGAAACCCTTGGACTTGTCTGGAACCCTGCATCAGACAATTTCTTTTTTTTGTTCTCACCAATTGTCTCGTCAACTAAACCTAACAAGCTTTCTGTGCTTTCAGCCATTGCTCGATTATATTATTCACTCGGTCTACATCTCTCTCTCAATTCCTTTTATCCCCATTGGGACATAGGGCCTCTTGGGCCCTCGGTCTACTTGGACCAGTCATTACCAAAGCCAAGATGTTCTTACTGACGTTATGGAGAAGCTAGACTAGGATGAGAGTTTACTGGCTTCACTAAGCACCGCTTTTCTCAGCATGTGCGATTCTTCAGTACCGTTCAGCAAGTAACATATCCTCGTCTGGCATTACTTCCAAATTCTGTTATTGAAGTTCACGGATTTTGCGATGCCAGCATTGACGCGTATGGCGCATGCGTTTTCCTGGTGTCTAAGGCGCATGGTGAATGCTCTGTCCAGTTGCTCTGCTCCAAATCTCGTGTGGCACCACTGAAGTCGATCACCGTGCCCAAGCTTGAACTTTGCGGAGCCGCCTTGTTAGCACAATTGATGCGTAAATTGTCAATAATGCAACTATTTTCTTGCAAATATTATTGCTGGTGTAAGAATATCAGTAGTAAAATTAATTCTGCAGACTTGCTGTCAAAAGGAGCTTCACCAAGCGAGCCAATTTCTTCTGAGCTTTGGTTCAATGGTGTAACACTTCCACAACTCGACAAGACCCAGTGGCCAGTAATCATGTCTTCTGGAAAAACCAACACTTGAAGTGCGTAAATCCGTATTGCTTGTAGAGTCGTCACAACCTGACACTATTGAGGCAAGCAAATACGCCTACGTATAGCTGATATTCGTAATGGCACACAACTACTTCTTCGAATTGTTCAACGTTTGCATTTTCGGGACGAGTTGAAGGCATTTCTTTCAAAGATACCTGTTAAGCAATCTTATTTCGCTCTCACCTTTTATTGACTACTTCGGAATTATGCGTGTTGGCGGGCGATTGGAAAACTCATTTCTTGGCTTTGACTTTCGCCATCCAATTATATTAACAAGACAACATTCGATTACAAACTCGCTTTTAATACACTTTCATCAACAAAACTTGCACGCTGGACCTCGCGCCCTTTTGGCCACAATACGATTGCAATATTGGCCCGAAATGTATTGTGTAATTGTGAATGGGTTAGGCATAGGCCTTTATGCACTGCGACCAATTTGATCTATTGTGCACCCCTTTGTGTTTAGACACTTAGTATGTCGAGGAAGTTGACCAGCTCCTTCACAGGGAGCTTCTGTAGGTCTGCATCTTCTAGTAGGTGCGCCCCTAAAATTTTGTATCTCCTGTGGCATAGTGCTTCACAATTTGTGATCAGGTGTTCCATGGACTCTTCCTCATCACAGCAGAATCTGCAAGTATCTGAATCTGATAGACCTATTCTGTGTAGGGGTTTTTTGCAGGCGAAGTGGCCCGTTAGTGCTCCAGTGAGTGTCTTTAGACTTTGTCTTTTTAGAGTGAGAGTAGTGGTCGCTCTTTTGGCATCGAAGCTTAGGAATTTTTTGGTATGATTGAGGCCCTCAATGCCATTCCAGTATTCCTTAATTTTTTGTTGAGTCCATTTCTTGGTCTCATGTTTAATACTGTTTTTATTGAAGCCGAAAAAGGGAGTGGGGCCTATAAATGGCTTTTCCGCACCCTTCTTGGCGTAAAGGTCCGCTTTTTCATTGCCTTCGTGTCCTTCGTGACCGGGCACCCAAATCAATGAAACTTGGTTGTGGGTGGCCAGTTGGTTGAGTGCGTTGTTACACTCTGTAAGGACTTTAGAAGTAAATGTGTAGCTCTTCAGTGCTTTGAGGACTGATTGACTGTCTGAGAGTATTTTGATCTTAACTCTCTTGAGTCCTCTTTTAGAAAGGATATCCACAGTTTCCATTATAGCGAACAGTTCCGCATGGAAAATTGTGGTGTCCTTGCTTAGTGTTATTGATTTGTGTGCTCTGGGGCCCACTATTCCTGCTCCTACACCGTGGAGCGTTTTGGATCCATCTGTATACCATTTTTGCGAGTCGTCATGTAACCAGACTGGGTTAGCATTCCATTCCTCTCTTGATGGAAAAATGACTTCGTACCTCTTGGTGAAATTGAGTACTGGGTCTGTGTGGTCGTTTACCTGGGTCATGTGTGTGGCATTTCTGACCCTGTTAAGGATTTGAAGGTGGCCAGTAAGGTTTCCTGGTTTGAATTTTTCTTTTAAGTGGATTGAGAGTGCTTGCATTGCGGCTTCCTCTTGTATTGCTAGGTGTAGCGGTGGTATATTTAGCAGTGCTTCCATGCCAGCAGTTGGGGTAGTTTTCATGGCCCCTGTTATGCTTAGGCACGCTAGCCTCTGTAAATTGCTCAGTTTTGAAATAGCTGTGGTTTGTTTGGTTTTCTCCCACCATACCAATGCCCCATATAGTATGATGGGTCTAACCATTTGGGTGTAGATCCATAGGGTCATTTTGGGGCTCAGACCCCAGGATTTGCCCAGAAGTTGTTTCGTAGTCCAGAGGTTTTTCTTGGCCTTTGTTATTGCAGAATCGAGGTGTGCGCCCCAGGTGAGTTTTTTATCCAGGATAATTCCCAGATATTTTACCTCTTCCCTTAAGGGTACCTCTATCCCATTTATTGTTAGTATGGGGATGTGCAACGCCCTTTTTCTAGTAAATGGGACAATAGTGGTTTTTGTAGGATTGATTGACAAACCCTCTCTCTTACACCACTCCCATGTTGTGTCTAAGGCGTCTTGCATTAAGTCCTTAATGGTCCTTTCATGGTTGCCTGTGATAATTACAGATATGTCGTCTGCATATCCGATTGTTTTGTACCCTTTGTTGTTGAGGGTCTCTATTAGGTTATCAGCTATCAAGGACCATAGCAGTGGTGAGAGTACCCCCCCCCCCCCCAGCGGACATCCTTTTACAGCTTCAAAAGT
Source organism: Chymomyza costata (assembly GCA_018150985.1). NCBI lineage: Eukaryota > Metazoa > Arthropoda > Insecta > Diptera > Drosophilidae > Chymomyza > Chymomyza costata. The sequence continues at coordinate 6,223,874 of JAECWU010000003.1, read as the reverse complement.
AAGCACGGCTTGCCCTAAAGATGCTGTGATCTGTCTTTGGTTAAGCATATCGCATACCCATTTTACTATCGCTGGATCTGCTCCTCTGCTGGAGAGTGCCAGTTCTATTGCTTTAAAGTTCGCGTTATCGAAGGCCCCCTCAATGTCCATAAATGCACATAGGGCAACCTCCTTTAGGCTTATCGCCTTTTCTATAACTCGAACAATTGTATGTAGTGATGTGACTGTTGACTTGCCTTTTTGATAGGCAAATTGCAACTTGTTAAGCGGAGTATTTGATAAAACCTCTTCTCTTAGGTAGCAGTCTATGATCTTTTCCATGGTTTTTAACATGAAAGACGTTAAACTGATGGGTCTGTAGGATTTGGGAGATTCTGGGGGTTTGTTTCCCCCCTTTGGTAGAAAAATTACCTTAACCTCTCTCCATATCTTTGGAACGTATCCCAACGTTAGGCTAGATCTAAATATTTGAACCATGATACGTATAAGTCTTACTGTCCCTTTAGTGATTAGAGCTGGAAATATACCATCAGGTCCTGGTGATTTGAAGGGTTTGAACGAGTTTATGGCCCATTCTACCCTTTCAAGGGTGACTGTATTTGTAATGTTAGAAGTTGTTGCCCTGTTATTGTTATAGGTTAATGCCCCTTGAGCATTGTCATTGGTTGCGTTAAGCCTACAGTCAGGGAAATGAGTTTTAAGGAGAAGCTCTAGTGTATCGGTGAAAGAGTTTGTGAAGGTACCATCCGGTGCCTTTAGTGTGCCAATGGGATTAGTTACCCCTTTTGACAATGATTTTTGTATTCTAGCAGTGTTCGGGACGTCATTAAGTTCTTCACAGAATTTCTTCCATGAGTTCCTTTTTGACTTCCTTAGTTCTTTGTTATATAGTGTAAGGGATTCTCTATAATCTTCCCATGTGTTGTTCTTCCTTGCGTCATTAAATTTGGATCTTGCTATTTGGCGCAGCTTAGCAAGTCCTTTATTCCACCAGGGAACCCTCTTCGTTGAGGATTTTACCTTGAGTGGACTACATTCGTGATATGAGGATATTATGGAGTCGGTCAATGTTTCGACTGATGCATCCAGTTCCTCTATCGATTTTGGGGAAAGCGTGCTTCTGGTTAGTCTAGATTCTAGACATTCTGGGTATTTCTCCCAGTTAGTTGCTTGCGGGCTTCTGTAGAGCATTAAGCTCTTGGTTAACCCCCTTATTTCAAAGAATATGTGTTTATGATCAGACATAGAGTCCTCGTCAGAGACTCTCCAGTTAGTGATCATATCTAGTGAATTATTTGTTATGAGTGTGAGATCAAGAACCTCTTGTCGTATGGCGTTTTCAAAGGTTGGTTTATTACCCCTGTTTGCAATGCCTAAGTTGCTTTGTAGAAGGAATTCTATGAGTGTCTCACCTCTAAGGTTTGTATCTGTACTGCCCCAGATTATGTTGTGCGCATTTGCATCACAGCCTATTACACTAGTCGACGATGAAAAATCTCCAGAGATGAGACTTATATTTTATGTTAGGGTAATGTTTCAGCGTTAAAACACCGTTTTTTTTTTATCCTCCCATAGCTTGTTTTTTTTTTTATGACTATTTTAGTGAAAAATGCCATTTTTCGAAATACGGTTGCACATATGAGGTCATAAAAACTGTACTAATTCGAATTTTTTCATTATTATTTTTTTTTTTCAATAGTAGAGAGCACTACCTTTTCAAAATGCCCTAAATCATAAAAACTGGAAACCTTCAGAAAAAACTACAGCCGAAAGTGTGTGCCCAAAATCCCAAAAAACACAACATTTTGGTGACTTTTTCTACGAATATCGCTATTTCTTTCAGAAAAACTCTTAGACACTTAAAAAGTTAGCTATTTTATGTTATTGGTCATGATATGTAGATGCGATTTCTGTATAGTGTCGGTTTTTTATGATACAAAATGACTGATTTATTAAATTTTTAGTAAAAATGAAAAAAATACAATTTTTTTCGATAGAATTTTTTTTGTCACTTTCAACTGCATTTAAGCTTTTGAAAGTGGTTGATTTTTTTATATTGGGAACTTTAACATAAAGTAGTAGTCATTACCTTTCAAATAAGTCCTTTTTCATGAAATTCGGACTATCCATTGAACACCAGCAGTTTAATGAATCACCATGAGTACACGAAATCTCATGATTTCACCAAAAATATACGAATTATTTGTATATAATGGTGCTAGCCTTGAAACAAACAGACTTAAGGCAATTGGAAAAAATAGAAACGATATGGCAATCGCTCACTTAGAACATGGGTACCCCAAGTAAGGTAAACTGTAAGTTAAGAAAGGAATATTCGTAGATCCTCAAATTCGTAAAGCAATGAAAAGTAACGAATTTTGAAGAACATTACCACCTGATCAACTGTATGCGTGGAATTCCTTTGAAGACACTATACAGAAATCGCATCTACATATCATGACCAATAACATAAAATAGCTAACTTTTTAAGTGTCTAAGAGTTTTTCTGAAAGAAATAGCGATATTCGTAGAAAAAGTCACCAAAATGTTGTGTTTTTTGGGGTTTTGGGCACACACTTTCGGCTGTAGTTTTTTCTGAAGGTTTCCAGTTTTTATGATTTAGGGCATTTTGGAAAGGTAGTGCTCTCTACTATTGAAAAAAAAAATAATAATGAAAAAATTCGAATTAGTACAGTTTTTATGACTTCATATGTGCAACCGTATTTTGAAAAATGGCATTTTTCACTAAAATAGTCATAAAAAAAAAACAAGCTATGGGAGGATAAAAAAAAAAACGGTGTTTTAACGCTGAAACATTACCCTAACATAAAAAATAAGTCTCATCTCTGGAGAAAAAAAAAGTGTTAAATTTGTCGACTAGTGTTATTAAGGTCTTACCTTGTGTTCTACAGTATTCCACTAGACCTACAATATTTGGTGGTGGTGCTTCGTTGGTGTCTCCTGGAAAGTAAGCTGAGGTTATGACAACCTCTATTTTCTTTCCACCCGAGACTGCTTCAGCGAGCACTGCTGCTGTGTCGCCGTTCATAAATTTTGTAAATGGCAGAAATTTAATATTGGTATCAATGACAAGTGCAGCCCTTGGTTTGGCTGCACCAACGTCAAAGATTACCTGTGTGTTTGGTATTTTGAGGCCTGTTATTCTGCCTCTGTGTACCCAGGGCTCTTGGATTAGCCCTATGTTGATGTTTCCACCGGCAAACCTTCTGCTTAGTTCGGCTGTTGCAGCCTTAGCATGGTGAAGATTTGCCTGGATGCACCTCATGTTGTGTTAGCGGGGTCAGGAGTGGATGGAGTACTTTCGTCCTCTTCTTCCAGCTCTACTGCATCCATTTTGTCCGCCAATGCCTCTGCATTGACGGGCGCAGTTTTTAGCCGTATAGTCGCTTGGCCAAAACGGAAGTTGACCTTTTCCGCCGACTCGATCAGGCTGGCTGCTGATTTTTGGTCCACCGCCAGGACCAGAGTGACATTAGAGCCTCTTTCGGCTCTTTTCAGTGTACGCCACGTCTCGACGTAGAGGCCTTTGTTCTGCCCCTGTACTAAATTCAATATCCTAGAGGTTTCTAGGGATTGAGAGTTAGGGAAGTACCCCACTGCGATCCTTGAGTGAGGAATTTTGGATTCCTCTGTGGCCCACAGTGAGGCTCCTTCCCAAGGTGGTGCCGTTGTGATGATCGCCTTTAACCATTCTGATGAGGCGCTATCTTTACAGTGCAGGACTAGATATCCTGCTTTATATGTAGCGCCTAGGAAAGCAGGTTTTATGGCCTGTTCTTTCTCCTCTACTATTCTGTCCAGAATGAGGTTCTGTATGGAGGTCATTTGCTCCGTTGTCAGGGGCGTATTTGGGTAGTCCCTTGCTAAAACTGCCATTTTGATGCCAGACACCACATCCTTATAGGCGGCAGTGGGCTGCCTCTTCTTGGCTGTGATGCTGGCCTCTGTTGGCTTCTTTACCGCATCCGTTGGTCTTGATGCAGGTGTTTCTGCTGCTGCTGCGGCCTTGGAAGTAGAGGGTTGATCCTCTCTGGCCCGCTTGTTAATAGTAGCCTCTTGAGGGGTCGTTTCATTGGACCTCTGTCTCTTGGGGCCAGGAGTGGCTTGTTCTCCCTTTGTTGGCATAGGGTGCAACGCTTTAGTATAAGCCTCCACTTTGCTAAGCCCTTTTTTTAGGAGGTACACGAACCTCTTTTTGCCCGCTCCACTGAGTTTTTTAGGCCTCTCTGCAGGTGGTGCCGTGCCTATCGGGCTTTGAGGGGCATCTTCTTGGCTCGCGCCTGTGGAAGGTTGCTCTACCTCCATTTGTTGAGGTCTAGTAGCCTCTTGCTGTGAGCTGTTTTGGCCGCTCTCGCCAGTGTTTGTGTTTGTGTTGTTAAAAGTGTTCATTTTTGGTCCCACGAATAAAGGGGAATGTCGGTCCACTGCGCCAGTGCCCCGGTGACGCAGTAAGGCTCTTAATTAAATGGGGCCTTGCCTGGGCGCCCCAAGTTCGCATATTATCGACTAGATACCCTCTAGCCATTCATCCATCGGCATACGCTGTTCCACCTTGGATTGGGGTTTGTGTAGAGTTTTCTCTCTTAGCCCAACTATATTAGCCACACTCTCAGCAGAGCCATGACCTTACTGAGAAGTGTGTTACTTCCGTTAGCCTAGCAGTTACGGCACAGCGGTATTACTACCACTGCGTGATTCCCCCTACATAGGCTAACGGCTAACTACCGCCCGAAATGTATAAAATGCATCCGAGCCAAGCCACGACTTTAACAACATTTAATGGCTGATCTTCTTATGGAGCGTGTGGATCCTCCCCCAGCGTTTTCAGTCACAGGTGTGGACTTTTGCGGTTTATTTTACTTCAAGCCTGACAGTCGCAACAAGCACCCACATAAATGTAACATGTACATCTTCATATGTTTCACAACTAAGGCAGTGCATATTTAACTGGTTCAGCATCTATCGACTCCGGCGTTTCTTGCAGCACTCATGCGCTTCATAATGACTCGAGGTCGTCCAGTCAGTATTTGGTAGGATAATGCGACTAACTTTGTTGGCGCTCTGAATGAGCTCTCTGAGTTACGCCGCTTGTTTCTTAATGATGAACACCAGAAAGCCCTTCATAAATTTTGTCTCGATGAAATCAATTGGAAGTTGATCTTTTCCAGTTCCCCACACTTCGGTGGACTTTGGAAGTCTGCTGTCAAATCTGCCAAACATCACTTTCATCGATCGGATGGACCTTCTCTTCTTGGTTTCGACGAGCTGCAAACACTCGTCTGTACGATATCTGCCATAATTAATTCTCGACCGTTACTTCCACTTTCAGAGAATCCTGCCAGCAAACTTTCTGATTGGAGGGCCAATAATGTGACCTACTTGAATTTCAACGGACCTGTTAGCTGGCAGCGCGCACCTTAAATAATAATAACTTTCCTGACTGATTATTTAGTCAGTCGCCCCTGGGCGGAGCATTGGGGATCTCTATTAGTAACTGTTCGAAGAGAATAGGGACCTACAGTTTATAGCCGAATGCGAACGGCGGTGTCTTGAATTAATAGGGACTTTCTTGGGCAAATAGCGTCTTTGCACTAGCGATGCCAGTGCTAGGCAAATAAACCAGTGCTACTGCGGGGATTCGAACCACAGACCTTCGGTTTGTAAAGCGAGTACGCTACCACTACTTCACCGACGGCCACACCGCGCACCATACCTACAAGTTTTTTGGAAGCGCTGGCGCGAAAAATACTTAACTTTGCTTCTACAGCGTTCCAAGTGGCATTCACTAAGGCCAGTTCCGACAGTCAACGACATCGTTTTCGTTAAGGAAGAGAATTCACCTTAAATGGTCACTGGCATGAATATTCAAGCTGATCGCAGGCAAGGATGGCGTAGCTCGTGTTGCAGTTTTGAAAACAGCAAGTGGCACAGCTAAGCGCGCTATCAATAAATTGTATCAGCTGCCAAAATCCGACTCAGTTGAAAGCCTTAATCTTCCACCGGGGGGAGAATTTTTGGTTTAGCAGCCAAACGACTAAACATTATCAACAACAAATGTAAACAGCAACATTACTCTGCTGTCAACATGGACACTAGGGTGGCCGCCGCTGGTATGGAGGATTTTTAGACCGTCGATATCAATAACGCCTCCCCCCTAAAAAGTTTCCTTCATACCTGCATATAGCACCTGTAAAATTTAAAGGTGATCCGAATGTATTTGATGGTCCCAAAAATAGGTCAAAGGTCATAAAAAATGTCTATAAGAATGCATACATAGTGACCAAACCGTAAATTTCACAAAAACGTGTTCCAAATATGATCGATGGGTAATTCAATTATCTACAGTTAAGTAAAAAAATTATCGAAATCAGTTTAGTATAACCAGAGAAATTTGCTGTTAAGTAGAGGCATTTTTTTTTTTTCTTATTTCGAAAAATGGTTTTTTCAAAATATCTCGAAGCCCGTTTCATGAAAAAAATTGTTGACTGCATTTGCGGTTTAAGCATGCCATTTTACTACAGAAACGACTAAAACATGTTAAGGATACCAAATTTTTTTTTATTTGTAAACTGGTGTAATAAGTCAATTCAATCAATTTTAGAGCTTACCAAATTTATTCAGGCCGACTCTATATTTTTTATTAACATGTATGTAACAAAATCTTTCAGTGTAGTTTTCACCAATTTCAAGAAGTCTGATCATCCTGAAAATTTGCACAGGGGTGTGGGACTGATGACAATACAATAATTTAATAACTTTGTTATAATATCCTGACTAGGATCATCAGGATTAAACAAATAAAATGTACATTTAAATTATGAAACAGTTTTTCAAAATAATTAGTAGGCTTGTTTTTTTAGTCTTAAAATTAAAATTATAGTTTAAACAAACTATAAAACACGCTTTAATAGTAAGCAGAACTAAAAAGAAGAAAATAATTTTGAAGTATCAATAGTTTGTAATACAGCAATAGAAAATTCTGACAAGCAATTAATAAATTAATAAAATAATTCAATTATAGTAAAAAAAGCGTGGGGTGCTTGATATTAAATATTACAATTATTTCAGTAGCAGCTATTCATAAAATTAAAGTCCTTATAAAAATATAGGAAATTGCACACCACACTTTTTTTACAGGCGCTACATAAAGGTAAAAGGGAAACTTTTTAGGGTGTGGCATTATTAAAATCGTGAGATGTTGCAAAAATGCCCACATTAATGGACACTTGGTCCAACAGATCAACATTAGCATACATCTCTTAAAATCTCTTTATAAGCGGCATTGCTCTGCGTAGCAAGAGTGCATTTACATTAATTCAATTATCTTTGTTTGCCTTGTTCGCACTCAACCGCTCTTTTACAATATTGATGCTCCAATTCACTCAAGTCAGTTTAACATTACAAGTCTCTCTGTCAACGTATGATATTTGCTCAGCACTACGTAATACTAATCGCGTCTTGACATTACACATACAAATTCATGGTAACTTTTAAGGTCCATGCACAATAATTCGGTCGGTCCCATTTGGACAGTAAAGTTGCATGTACGTCCCCCGTGTGGTGTCCGGGTATAGAATTTAGCACCACGGTATTCTCTGCCTGGCGTAAGAGGCCCCTAAAAGAGAACTAGTCAGATGCAGGCATACTTACCATCACATTGAGCCTGAGGCACATTTTTAACATCTTAAAGATCTTCCAAAGATCAGTGTATGCGATTGGTTACCGGGTCTAGAGACAACCGCCGGTGTAAAAGGAAAGTCCATAACTAGCGAATATCCATAAACAAGTGCCAAAAACCTCACCTTTTTTCCAGATAGGTAAACGAATGGAAAAAACAGTCTAATGGAAGTCAATGCATATAATAGCACTACCCCGCTGGGCACCCCTGCTATGCAGGCTTGTGATCCCAGAGCGAGCGGCGTTGTTCCTGACGGGAACGCAGTCGCTCGTGTCAGAGCTCGGGATTTCCGGAGGCGAGCGAAGTTGGACAGTCCAAAGAAACCAATTTGGGAAAAATTGAGGGTCGGAAGCTGGAACGTAGGATCAATGACCGAAAAGAGCGCAGATTTAGAATGCATCATGGACCGAAGGGGAATAAGCATTATGTGCGTTCAGGAGACTAAGTGGCGTAACGATCTGCCGGACCGAGCTCGTTTCCTGCCGGTGTCCAAGAAGTACAAATTGTGTTACTATGGTGTCAGGAACGACCGAAATGGGGTCGGTATTATTTTGGCAAAATCCTTGCTTGGCAACGTTATCAGCGTATCGAAGAAGAGTGACCGCTTGATCAGTATCAAACTGGTGATTTGTGGAGAGGTGTGGAATGTTATAAGTGCGTATGCCCCCCAATCCGGGCTAGAGCAGAGCGAAAAAGAGGCTCTCTCTGGGAAAGGCAGCCGAGCTAAAGCCAGAGATGATAAGGGCGAAGCTATTCTCGCTATGAGTAAAGCTTATGGCTTGGTAATCCTGAATACATGGTTCGTTAAGCAGGAGAGGCACCTGATTACGTATTGCAGTGGTGCTCATGCAACACAGATTAATTTCCATCTGTGCTTAAATTTCATGAGACGATGGGTTAGAGACTGCAAAGTAATTATAGGTAAATCTGCGGTATCCCAACATCGTTTGCTTTTGACGGAATTTATTCTACCAAAAGAAAAGGGAACAAAACGAGTCTCCAAACCAGTTGAGAAAATAAAGTGGCACAACTTGAAAAACGAAGCTTATGAGCCAGTAGTCACGCCATTCATTCGGGACATAAACGGATGGCTCTCTGATAACACCGCGTGCGACAAGCTGAGTCCTAACCAAATGTGGAATAAATTGAGTGAAACGCTTTTGGATAAAGCTGAAAAGACTTTGGGAGTTTCGAAGGGACGCCTCCGCAATGGGAAAGAATCTTGGTGGTGGAACGACGAAATAGCGAAAGCAGTCGAGGCAAAGTCAAAAGCGTTTAAGAAATGGACAAAATGCGAGTCAAACGAAGAAGACGAAAAGGCTCAGCTTCGTGCTGCATATGACGAAGGTCGCAAAAATGTTAAACGAATGGTGGTCCAAGCAAGAGCAAAATCAGCAGAGCAGTTCTATCAAGAACTAGAAAGCCAAGCTGTAAACGAAAATTCGCATGCGAGAGAAACCCCAAGGGACAATGCCAGAATTTACAAGATTGCGGCGCAACGAAAAAGAAATGCACGGGAAATAGAAGCTCCGAAATATATCGAGGAATCGCAAGGCACCCTTCTAATCGACGACAAAGAGATATGTGCCAGACACTTCGAGTACTTTCGTGAGCTGCTTAACGAAGAGTTTCCTAGGAAAGCTTTTCCAAATGTAGAGCTAAACCTTTCCGATGTCTCTGACTTTAATTTGGAGGAGGTAAAGCAGGCGGTGATGGAGATGAAACGCGGTAAGGCTGTGGGACCGGACAAAATACCCTTGGAGTTTTGGCTGGAAACGAGCGTTTGTGGGCTGAAATGGCTCACCGCTCTTTTCAACAAAATAAATATGTGAGAGCCCAATGCCAGATGCGTTCAGGAAAAGCTATCTACTCCCGTTCTACAAAAATAAAGGGGATTCCCGTAAGCTGACCAACTACCGTGCAATAAAACTAACATCACACACCTTAAAAATTTAAGAGCGAATGGTAAACAACCGACTAAAAAACATTATAAGGTTGCAAGACAATCAATGTGGCTTTGTGGAAGGTAAATCAACAATTTATGCTATTCAGTGTCTTCGGATACTGATGGAAAAACACCGGGACGCCCGAAATGACCTGTTCCTTGTGTTCATCGACTTGGAGAAAGCCTTCGACAGAGTCCCGCGTGAATTGATTTGGTTGGCCTTGAGAGCACATGATGTACCTGAAGTTTACGTCCCCATGATTATGGACATGTATGATGACGCCAGGACTAAAGTCAGATGCACAGCTGGTGAGTCGGACGAATTCAGTGTTAAGGTGGGAGTCCACCAAGGCAGTGTGTTAAGTCCTATGCTGTTTAATATCATCATGTCCTACTTGTTAAAACAAATTGGCGACGAAACCGAAATATCCCTCCTTTTCGCAGATGACATAATTCTGGGTAGCACCAATATCGTAGCCCTGCAAAATGCTGTATCAACTTGGGATATGATATTGACGGATCATGGACTGAAAATAAGCGTAAAAAAGACAGAATTGCTCCCCTGTCAATTTTCAGATCCAGAAAGACCAAATCCGGATACCTATATAGGCGGGGAAAAATTGATTATAGGCAGCAAATTTAATTACCTAGGCTCAGTTGTAAATACCGAAGCTACATGCGATGATGACATCAAACATCGAACCAGCGTTGGGTGGATGAAGTGGCGAGAAAACTCTAGCGTTTTCTGCGACAAGAAAATGCCACGGAAATTGAAAGGCAAGCTGTACGCGACAGTCATTAGACCCGCATTCTTGTATGCGTCCGAATGTTGGACGATGTACAAAACGTACGAGAGGAAATTAACTGCGACTGAGATGAAAATGCTGAGGATGACGGCGGGTGTGACCAAGCTTGATCACATTAAGAGCAAACACATCCGAGGCAGCTTGTTTGTTAAAAAGCCCATCACTGAGACGCTCAAAGTAGGTCAGATGCGTTGGAATTGCCATGTTCAAAGGCGACCGCCGGAGAACCCCGCTAAGAAGGCAATACTTACCGTAGTTCCAGGTAACGGCCGTAGGGCAGGCAGACCGAAAAATACGTGGATCGGTCAAATGCAAAAACATCAGCAACGAATGGGTCTCAGCGATGACATGATCCAGGATCGGAATGCCTGCCGACGAATGCTGAGATCGCATACCCACACCTCAGGAGGAGCATAAGCGAGTCCGAAAAGGGGTAAACAAGGGTTTGGGAGAAGAAGTTGCATGTACGTTTTCGAGCGTTATAATTGCCATTACTGGTCGAGTTCAAACAACATTAAAATACATACTCTCGAATCAAACAATAAATACATTATAAAACGTTTGATTAAATTATAGTTGTTGAAAAAGCTCGGCGACTCAACAATACTAAATAATTTTTGTATTTCAGTTTTATTTTCAGCTAGATAATGCTATGAAAACTCAATAAAGGAAATGCTTTATCAAGGGCAAATAAATACAAATAATTTTGTTTCATTTTATTTTCTTCTCAATCCATTTGTGTTTTTGTGTTCTTTTATTTTCTTACTTTTTTAATAAGTTCTATAAATGGGGCAACTTCCGCAATCCAATCTGCGTTTATTTCAATAACTTGACGCAGAAAATAATTTTCTGTAAGTACCATTTCATCAAACAATAGTATGTCAGGTTTATATACACTGTGTAAAACACTGGATGGATGAATTCGTGCTTTTTGACCAGAAATGGTTTGATAAAATCCATCTTTTTGGAGAACAGCAATATTGGAAGAAAGACCCGTTAGCAAACACTTTCTCACACAATCGTAGTCACCGCTGCAGCTATTTAATTGAAGTCCGATACGAGCATTTATATCCAACAACTGGTTTCGGACATTACGGGCGTAGGTTAAATTTCTTAGATTAAGAAAATTTTCATGACACCAGAGCTGAAAGTATAATATAATTGATTAAACATAAAATACAAAAAAAAAAAAATACAAGAAGATAAAGTTAATTTCGTAATTGTATCACTTTTGATTTATCTAGATTATAAAAATGGATTGATCTTAAATTAATTTTAATCTGGGGCAAGGGCATCCCTGTTACTTTTATACATGCATAGACATCTAATAAACTAATAATATGCCATTTATTTTTTTACTTTTATACCCTGTACAATGGGCCCGCGTGGCCAGATTTTGGCCAAAAGCCCTCCTGATGAAATTCAAAATTTGGACAAAATAACAATTTAGTATTATTTTACACATAATAAGGTATCCTGTGCCGAACAAAATTTTAAATTATAATTAGTGTTTTTTAAGTTTTGGCAATCAAAGTTGACATTTTCTATTTTATGAGCTTTCGCAAACATTTTCAGAAAAATAACCTGCATTTACCATGGTACATGCAGCTACGAAATCTTCATTCACGTTATTATTTATAAGTATAACTTCGGAAATAAAAATAAAACTGAGCTTTTCGGTTTTTAATATATTCGAGTAATTAAAAAGATTTTTTTGGTTTTTGTATCATTTGGCTGCTTTGCTTTAAGGGTACCTCCGACTACCACTCGATATTTGATCAAACAAATTTTTTATAAATTTCTTCACATTTTTTACAACAAATTGTAATCCCTCCCGATTCTCGGAAATTGAATTTTGCATCTAAAAGTTGAATTTTGAAAATTGACCGCCAGGAAATTTTACTATTTTTTTAATTTCTTAGCTGCCTAAAAAGTATGCTTCAATAACCATTTTTTCAAAGGTTGTACGAAAAAAGGGGTGTCCAGCCCCTTGGCCCATTGCTCATCTGGCTCTTTTTGTTTTTGTAATGGCTCTTAGGCATAGGCAGCAATGCGCGTGTACATGCACGGCCCTAACTGTATATCACCCAATGCCAATGCAAATTACAAAAACAATTTCGCGCGTTCTCTCACTTACTCACTTTGCTCTCTGATCTCGTGAGCACAAAAACAATCCTTGCGTATATTTGTTGTTGGCCCACATATTTTCAATGTAATTTTGTTGTTTTTCGTTTGAGCATGCACTCAAAAAAATCGGTATTAGATTCTTTCTTTTTTTGAAAAACTTGTTAATGGGACTTTTAACGCGTTGCTTGCAAACAAAAAGTAGTTATAGCCCTGTACCTTTCGGTACAAAGGGTATACTAGATTTATGCAATATATATAACAGACAGAAGGTGGCTACAGGTAAAAACATATGAATGGAATATATATTTTTTGGAAAATCCGGTGGTAATAAAACAAACTTGCACGTGTCAAACATAAATAGATATTTTTCGGGAAATCCTTTGTAATAAAAGAAATTTGCACTTGTATATTATCTTTGTTTTTTCTAGTAGTAACAAATGTTAACGGTACTAAGGCTGTTTTGCATCCATTGACCAAGTTTAGTAACTTTGCGCAGGTAAAGAGTTACATTATAATATCTTTCAATTTTACTTTTTAAATTATTTTATACTGATATTTTTCTATTGAATTTTCTAACTGTTTCGCTAAGTTAAAAAATTTGTCAAGTGCACTCAATAGTAAATTACGCCAGATCATTATACGTTTTGTGTTTAAACAGTCCTTGTTGTCAACATTAATTTTATCAAAAGCAAACAAAATAAATAAAATAAATATTTAACTCTGTTACAAGTTAAAAATAAAACAGTGAAGATTAAAAGATGGATCGCTGGGAACAGTAAATATATATATGTACCATAATTTTTTTTCATTATTTTTTACCATTCTTATAAGAACGTATATACAATTTTTTTCAGTGCACACAATAAACCGTAATAGCTGTTTACTTTAAATGTGTTAGTGTTACTGTTTCTTAATATGTTTTGGTTTTTGCTCTTCCATAAGCAGCGTTTGGACATCCCTGTACTAAAATGTACTAAAAATGTACAATTGGAAAATTTTATAGCATACTTGCAAAGGTTCAAATCAAAAAATGATAAATTTTGACGAAAAAACGTAAAAATTAAATATAGATTTTTGAAATTTTGAAAAAGCATGCAAAAAAAAAATATAACTGTTAAAAACATGATGGATTGGTGATGTCGTCTTTTTGCAATTGGCTTGGAAAGCTGAAACTATACCTCCAAAACCATTCAATATTTTGGGTATAGGCTATTTTTTCAATATATGAGGAGCTCATATCTACCTCTGCGTGAAATATGGTCCAATTCCAATTAACCGTTTTTTTTAAATTAAGCTAAAAAAATTGTTTGGTTTTTTTAATTTTTTTCAATTTTGGTTTGGATTATCTATATCTCAAAAAAATCGGAGGAGGCTCAAACTTCCCAGAAAAATAGTTCAATCATTTAGGAACACGTGTGTAAAATTTCATCACTCTAAAAAAATTATTATGGAAATGTAGCAAAGGTATAAAATTATAATAAGTTCCTGTATGTATGTAACGGTCAGAAGGCGGCTAATATATATATAAAAAACCAACAACAAAAAATACGTAAGTGCACATGTTGAGCTGAGCCCAACCTCAAAGCCGAGGCATACATCGACTGCGCTGCAGATGCACTCGAGGCTGTGCTTGGGTATATCGACTTCTCTAGTCAACCTGATTATACTTTAGGTAACTTTGGGGGGTCTCCGACGTCTCCTTCTGTAAGTTACATACATTTTCGGCTTGCACAAACTTAATATACCCTTTGTACCATTCGGTACAGGGTATAAAAAAAAGATTATCCAGACCATAATATTTCCTATCCCCGGCGCGACTTCGAAATGTCCTGTACTTACGAATGTATGCCTAATCATAGCCATACCCAATGCGCAGGAAAAGAGCGTATGCCTCTCAAAACTCTATAAACCTCATCATGACGAATGAAGTTGCCAATTTAACTTTTATTAAGTTCTGTTCTACTAGCTGTTATGTCTTGACAGGCACTAAGCTTTCGCAAACACTCCGTACACTTTCTCTTCATTCCGGCATAAATGCAATATCTAGGAGAGTTGCGAGAATGCAGTCACGCCCCGATAATGAGGAATGCACATCTTTATTTATTTTTATTTTTTTCTTCCGTTCCCTTCGCTGCAGTAGCAAAAGACACATAGTTAATTAGAATCAAAATTCTAACACGTGTTGTATCGGCTCAGTGCAAGCGCGGCGACGTCGCAGGCTAAAAGGAAAAAAACTGACAATCCAAACAGCGGTCAACGCCCTAACGACCGTCAAAACTATTTCTCTCCGCTTCAGACTATCGACAACAATGATGACAAAAATAGTGACAGTGATACTGAGCAAATCCTCGAAAACTCAATAGCTAAAATTCAAGTACCACCAATTACCGTTTTAAAATGCTCTCAACAAAATTTACATGATGTGTGCAAAGTCCTAAACATTACTCAATATTCAATCACGAAAATTTCAATTGGTCTTAAACTTAACTGTGCCAACAAAGCCGACTACGACAAAGCATGCGATCACCTAAAGACTCGGTATCAATTTTTCTCGTACGCTTCGAAAAATGAGAAGCCATATAAAGCTCTCCTAATTGGACTCGACAAAATGGACCCCAGCCTAATTAAATCCAAGCTCGTCTTATTGGGTCTAAAATGCATAGATGTCAAATTGGTCGAGCATAAGCGACAGAACAACACCAATTTTATACTTTATGTGGTCTACTTCGAGCACAAATCCATTTCATTAAGCAGTCTTAAAAAGAACTACTCTGTTATTGATTTTGTTAAGGTCAAATGGGACTACCAAAAACAAAAATCCAACAAAGTTACACAATGCTATAACTGCCAAATGTTCGGCCATGGTTCCAGTCGTTGTGCAGTCAAAACATACTGTGCCAAGTGTGCAGGAAACCATAAAACTGAAATTTGCAATGAGACGGTATTTAAATGTGCCAATTGCAATGGACCTCACAAATCATTCTCGCCTGATTGCCCTAGTCGTCAAAACTACGTCAAGATCAGAGAACGTGCTAATCCTAGACGCTCTTTACCAATCAAACCCCAACCAAGAGCGCCACCACTTTTCGATTTGGATGCGTTCCCGAGGCTTCCTAACTACAAAGCGCCGACACCACAGCCCGCTTGGAAAATCCCATCTTGCCCTGAGGCTAAAAGCGATGAACTTTTCTCTTTAGATGAAATACAAAATCTTACGTTTGATTTAATTAATAATCTCAGAAACTGCAAAACTAAAGCAGATCAGTTCGGGGTCATTACCTCATTAGCTTTTAAATTTTTATATTAATGTCCCTTTTTCTAAAAATAATTACTTGGAATGCCAGAGGCATCAACAACAAAAAAGAAGAGTTATTCGATCTCTTATCTGAGGAACTCATCGACATTTGCTTACTCACTGAAACTTGGCTAAATAGCTCATTATCAATTAAACATCCTAATTATCGATGCTATCGGTTCGACCGGCCTAATTCTAGGGGTGGAGGTGTAGCCATTCTTATAAAAAAATCAATTCGCCATATATTGTTACCACTCCCGCAAACTAATATCATCGAAGTAATCGGCATCCAAACCTTCCACTTCGGTAGGCCTACTAATATTTACTCTTGTTACTTTCCTGGTGGCCTTTCTAACATTATTAAAAAACAACAATTTGCTGATGATATTCGGAAGCTTACGAATATT
The DNA here is from genome assembly GCA_018150985.1 of Chymomyza costata. Classification (NCBI taxonomy): domain Eukaryota; kingdom Metazoa; phylum Arthropoda; class Insecta; order Diptera; family Drosophilidae; genus Chymomyza; species Chymomyza costata. The sequence continues at coordinate 6,207,595 of JAECWU010000003.1, read as the reverse complement.
AACGAAATCTACATCTTAGGTGGGGATTTTAATAGTAGACACCGGGATTGGGGTTGCCACCGCGCGAATTGTTGGGGAAACATTTTGCACGAAAAATTAACGTCATTCAATATTAGTATGTCCTACCCAGATTGCCACACTTTAGTCCCGGCCAGTGCTAGATGTCAAGGCTCGACATTAGATATTTTCCTCTCTAACTGTGCGCCGCTCATATCCCATGCCACTGTGTTAAACCAGTTGAGCTCGGATCATCTTCCTGTACAAATTGTTTTCTATAATCGACCAGTTTTAGTTAAATCACTACGATTTGACTATAAAAGAGCCAATTGGGACTCTTTTCGCGGGCTACGTTAAACGAAACTTACAACCAACTCTCCTACTCAAACAGAACAGATTGATTCTATGATTGACAAATTCACGACAGTTATCCAAGAGGCCAAAAATATAAGTATTCCTAAAGTAAATAGCCAGTTTGTCGCGAAGCCTCTTCCGCCTCATATCAAATCATTAATACTACTCAGAAATAGCCGCCGTCGTCATTGGCAAAGATCCAGAGATTTATGTCAACTTGCAGCTGTCAGATGGTTAAACCACTGCATTAAAACAGAAATCAAAACTCACCGCAATAAGTCGTGGAATACGTTCTTGTCCACTCTGGATAAAGGCTCCTCACCTTTTTAGAAAGTTGCCAAAATAATAAGGAAAAAGCCTACTTGCATCCCAACTCTTGTTGTTGGTCAAGATCATTCTTCCACTGCTGAACAAAAATGTGAGTTACTTGCCCAGACATTCATGACAAACCACAGTAGTGCGAACTATTCTAGTTTTCCTGAAACTGAATTTCATGTTCAAAACTGTGTCAATTTACTTAATGTTACGGAACTTAGTCCTAATGATAACAACCTAATTAACTGTAGAGAAGTTGCGGACACTATTAAGTGTCTTAAAAACAAGAAAGCACCCGGCCTAGACAACATTGACAATCTATGCTTAAAAGCCCTACCTCGCAGTGGAGTCCGTTTCTTGACCGTTATTCTAAATGCAAGCCTCCAACTTGGTTATTTTCCACGTGCATGGAAAACATCTAAAATTGTCCCAATCATAAAATCTAACAAGCCTCCTCATTCTCCTTCCTCATACCGGCCTATTTCCCTTTTGTCTGCTGTCAGCAAAATTCTTGAAAAGATTATAAAAGAAAAGCTCACAGCCTTTGTTGAAAATGCCGATCTCCTTCCAAACGAGCAGTTCGGTTTCCGTAAGGAACATAATACAATCCATCCTCTAATCTGAATTAAGAAGAACGTGAAAGAAAACTTTATTAGAAAGGAATCCACTGGGATGGTTCTGTTAGACATTAAAGCAGCCTTTGAATCTGTATGGCACAACGGACTAATCTTCAAGATGTCATCTTTGAACTTTCCCATAGAACTGATAAAAATAATACAAAGCTTCCTGAGCAAGCGTTCATTCACGGTTTACATTGGACTTGCCCATTCTGCTGCTAATGAAATCCCTGCAGGATGTCCTCAGGGCTCCTGCCTCTCTCCGCTTCTGTATAATATTTACACATGCGACTTTCCAAACCTAAACGGCTGCACCGCCTCTATATTCGCTGACGACACAGCAATATTCACTGCAGGGCTACATCCAGCTGAAATCACTCGCAACCTACGGTGCGCTTTTGACACTCTCCAATGTTACTTCACAAGGTGGAAAATTGAGATCAACGTCGATAAAACCCAAGCCATATGTTTCTCCAAAAAAAGATTAATCAGATACCTGCCAAACAGTCATATAGAGCTGGATGGTACCGATATCCCCTGGGAAAAAAAGGTTCGCTACCTAGGAGTTGTCTTAGACTCAAAACTAATCTTTAGAGATCATGTAGGGTACACTATTGATAAGATCAACACACTGACTAGGACCCTATATCCATTCATTAACAGGAACTCACGGTTGTCCATTGAAAATAAATTATACTTGTTCAGATCGATATTCCAAGCAGTAATATTTTATGGAGCCCCAGTGTGGTCCGATGTGGCTAAGTGCCATATTAAAAAGATCCAAATCATCCAAAACAAATTATTAAAAATGATTTTTAAGCTTCCATGGCACCATCACACCCCAGATCTGCACTATAAAGCAAATGTCGAAAGGATTTCAGATAGACTAGCACGACTGACCCTTAACTTTTATGATAGATGTAGATACTCAAACTATAATCACATTAACCAATTGTTATGTTAACATAAATATAAGTAGTTTTAGCTTTTAGTTTTTAGTTCTTTTTTCTTTTAGTTTTAAGTTTTTATTCTAAAAAGTATGGGTTTTTTTCTCGTTTCTAAATTTTTCCCTAAAATGTAATAATTAGCACATAGTTTTAGAACAATAATAATTTCCATTTTTATAACAAGGTAGAAAAAGACTGGAGTCTTGATCTCTTAAGTAGTCTGCATATTACTAGCATAAGCCTTATAAAAAAATATGAAAATGCAATAAATTGAAATTGATAGTTAATTAGAAAAATAAATTATGTGTATGCAGCTCCTGGGTTATGAAGGGGCGTCCAGGCAGCTATTGCCCCAGGAGAGGGATAGCAGCCTCCTGGATATGATCTTCGAATGTGATTCAGGGGAATTGTCTTCTTTCACCATTTATGCCGGGACTATGAGAAAGAGTACGGAGAGCTACACAAAAACAGTTAGGTCCTAGTTAAGAAACTTTAGTAGAAGTCTGTAGAGTAGATAATTTTTTGTTTAACTATAGGAATTTAGAATTGATCAATACAAGAGGCATAACACCAATTTGCTTGGGAAAGCATAGTGCCTCTCAAGACATAACTGATAGAAGAGAACTTGATGAGAGTGAAATTGGTAACTAATTCGTCATAAGGAGGGTTATAGAGTTTTAAAAGGCATACGCTCTTCTCTTGCGCATTGGGAATCTGAAAAGTAGAAAGCTATGGCTAATTCGTTAGTAGAGGGTATTTTAAAATAGCGCCGGACCGACTATAGCATGCATGTACGGGGAGTGTGGGCGGAGCCCCCTAGGTGCTTAATAATAATAGTAATGCTTAAAAATAATAGTAATGCTTTACAATAATAAATTTGGTCTTACCTTTGGCTTATCTGTTTTTAAAAACGCAATAAAAACATTAAGAATAGTTAAATGATCTCCGTATTGCGAAAAAAATTTTGCATGAGCAAGAGCCGCCATTTCATGTTTTTCAGTAGTCTCAACGAAAATATTTTCGCAAGTAAGAACGGCTACAAGACTTAACATTTCATCCATACAGCTATGTGATGCAGCAGACAGCAATAACTTTGAATACTTGGGGTCCAATGGAAATTGAACCATCTGTCGACCTAATTTCGTAATTTTAGGAGTCGGTGTGTACTTAATAGCGCCAAGGTTATCCAGTATTTTATATGCATTCGTAATGGCTACTTCAGAAGGTGCATCAAGAAAATCAAAGTTTTCCATTTGTATTCCAAGAGCTAAAAGCTGTATAGCCACTGTGGCTAAGTTTGTCATTAAAATTTCCGGCTCTGCTAAATTTGTAAATAATTCCATTTCGTCCTTGGTATAGATGCGGTAACAAACACCTGGTGTATCTCGGCCTGCACGACCACTTCTCTGCCATGCTTGCGCTTTAGAAATTCGTATAGTCCGCAAAATGTCTAGACCACAACTTGGATTGTATACTTTCTGTTTAACAAAGCCGCAGTCAATTACGCATCTTATGCCTGGTATAGTTATTGATGTTTCTGCTATGTTTGTTGCTAAAACAATTTTTCGGGCATGTGATGGTACAGGTACAAAGCATTCCAATTGTTTTCCTTGTGGTAACTGGGCATACAGAGTAAATACACGAACGTCAGGGAATCCAAAATTGGTGATCTAAAACAAGGCAATTGTGTAAGAAATAATTAAGTCTTATTGTTACATTGTTTAACTTAAAGGCTTTACATCGTTTGTTCAGTAAAAATTATGTAGGTCTAATGAACAAAGCTATATCAGCTTTTTATACCCTGTACCGAATGGTACAAAGGGTATATTAAGTTTGTGCAAGCCAAAAATGTATGTAACATACAGAAAGAGACGTCGGAAACCCCCCAAAGTTATCTAAAGTATGATCAGGGTGACAAGAGAAGTCGATATACGACCAAATTTTCAGATTAGATGCGTAATTATGTCAGGAGAGACAAGCTTATTTTATTTTTTCGATATAGGGGTTATATTATATAGCTCCCATAGTGGTGTTTCAGAGGACCTCGAAAAAAACCAAAAGTTTTAGATGGATAATTCTTTTGTTTTTTATGAAGATATCATAACCAAATTTGGCACTCGGAAGTTTTTTAGAGTTCCCAAGCTCTGTACAAAATTTGATCAAAATCGGTTGACTATATCATATAGCTCCCATAGGACCAATCGGTCAAAAAATGTTTTTTGTAAAAAGTAGGTTGTGTTTCGTTTGTTTGTTAAGATAACGTAGCCAAATTTGGCATTAAAAAGTTTCTTAGAGTGCCCAAGCACTGTACCAAATTTGCTCAAAATCGCTTGACTATATCATATGACCGCATAGGACCGACCGGTAAAAAAAAATTTGTTCGTGCAAAATTCGACTGATTTTTGTTTGTTTATGAAAATATCGTGGCCAAATTTGCCGAAACAAATACCTTTTGGAGGTCTTAAGCAATAAATTGGACTTAAGTTTATTTACATACTGAATATCGTAACTTTGCTAGCGTCATCTATTGTTCAAGAGTTTTGCTAGACTTAAAATAACCATACTTTTGAGTTTGGCCTTTTAGGGCTCTATAGTTTTAAATAGCATTTTTGTAAGGAGATTTCTTTTCAGTTGTATTTGATTTGGGATTCGAAGAGCATGTTATTTGTTGGATAGTGCGGAATGCTCCAAGAAACATTCTCACAGCTTTGTGAAGGATGGAATTAATTTCGCGTAGTATAGAATTAGGGCAGAAGCTAAATATGGGAAAAAATAATCGATTTTTGATGTACTGGGGTGCCACAGAAAACATTTCGAAAGAAATTATTTTGGCATATCAATAGATGTTTTTGATGTTAAATGAAAGTTAAAAAATTTCTTGTTTTATTTTAACTGTTTTCATTATGAAGTGCGACGAATTTAATGCATAGTTAAATAAATAAGTGCTGTGCAACTTTTTCTTCCAAAGGCGTATACGCAGAATGCAAAAAAAATTTCGCACAGAATTACAAAACCATATAAAAAAAAACCCATTTGGGATTTTCTTTTGCATTCTGCTATTGGCCTTAAGGTGGCAATGTACGGCATGTTAGACATGGTTGTGAATATCAATAGTCTAGCAGTTTAAGTTCAAAATGAAAATATCAGTAGCGCAACCTAAAGAGGAAAAAGGCACAGCCGCATATGGAAATTTAAAAAATTGATCAAATGATTTTACAATAAAGCAATATTTATTGAATCTAGCAAACAAAGGGACAACAATTAGAATTGCAATTTTCATTAGCATTTGTATTATTTTTATACCCTGTGCCGCATGGTACAAAGGGTATATTAAGTTTGTGCCAGCCGAAAATGTATGTAACATACAGAAGGAAACGTCGGAGACCCCCCAAAGTTACCTAAAGTATGATCAGGGTGACTAGAGAAGTCGATATGCCCATGTCCGTCTGTCTGTATGAACGCCTAGATCTCAGAGATGGTAAGAGCTAGAGCGACCAAATTTTTAGATTAAATGAGTAATTATGTCAGGGGAGACAAGATTATTTTACTTTTTCGATATCGGGGCTATATTATATAGCTCATATAGGGGTGTTTCAGAGGACCTCGAAAAAAAAACAAAAGTTTTAGACGGATAATTCGTTTGTTTTTGAAGATACTAAATTTGGCACTCGGAAGTTTTTTCGAGTTCCCAAGCACTGCATCAAATTTGACCAAAATCGGTTGACTATATTATATAGCTCCCATAGGAACGATCGGTCCAAAAAACATTTTTGGTTCAAACATACCGGATTTTATTGCAAGCAGTGGTACAGGGTATGCCAAAGTCGTCCGCGCCCTACTTTAACGTACGACATCTTTTTCATCAGTGTGTGTGTTTTATATTATAATTTCACTTCATTTGTTTAGCGCAGTGCACAGCATGCATAATTGTTGTAACCTTTGCTGAACTTTGTGACTGCCTTGAAGCGTTCTAGATCATGGGTGCCTAAAGGCTGCTTATGGAAGAGCAAACAACAATACATATGAAAGAAAAACATTAACACATCTAGAGTAACCCGTTTTTTCATGTTATTATGTACACTGACAAAAATAGTATATAATCTTATAAATGTTTCTATCTTCGTTGTAACTATGTATATTTTGATTGCAAGCAATGCCTTAACACTCACATTTAACACGTAGTGCACAAAAATTTCGTGTCTGCGATCAACCCCATACCTTTTTTTGTAAGTGCAAGAGTTCAGAGAGCGCAAACGAGAAAGAATATGATTTTCGAATGATGCCGGCTATCAACCATTCGTCAATCTGCTGCTTAACTGCTTTTATTTCTCCGGCTGCAATACGACTTGGTGCCTGCCGGTATGGTAACATACCCGCGTCAGGCACAATCTTCAGCTGGACTGAACTTTCAGCTACATCTACGGCTGGCTTGCAAGTGTTAATCATACTTTGAACGACGTTTTTGAACTGTGGGGCTATATCAGCATCAGTATTTTTTTCAACTTGTAGCCAGCCTCCGTTGACTCATCGTTGAACTTGCTGGTAAAATCATAACCGAGCAACACATCACGTCCAATAGCATAGTCAGCAACTACCGAGAACTTCTGAGAAATCGGCGCGCCGTCGACCACGACATCTGCCACAAAAATCCCAAAGTGAAAATTTTTGTGTCGCCTAATCTTTTCAGCACCTTCGTGGGTTTCTCCAACACGACGTTTATTTTCTCGCACACTGATTTTCTTGCTATTGTAATATCAGCTCCTGTGTCCACCAAAGCGTCCGTCACTACGTTGTTTATATTCAGCGTTTTGAGACGTTTGGCATCATAGCTGCTGCGCCGGGGCAATTGTTAGACATATGCCCACTCTTACTGCATCGGAAACACTTTGCCATATTTTCTTTACAATCCCTGCGCAAGTGCTCTGAAGACCCACAGTTAAAGCAATGCTGCTTTTTTTCATGCTTGTGCTGCCAGCTTTTGTTGAAACTACTGCTAGGTTTTCCAAACAATTTTCCATCGCCGCAATTAGTGCTCTGAGCGACGCTTTCGTACACCTTATATTTTGTTTTTAACTTTTTGTACGACGAGCAGTTGTATAAACTGTATTTAAAATCGTTTTTGAGCTTCAGGCCACTCACTATATATCTTATGACCGATTCTGTGCCGATCACGCCCCGCGCCGCAATACGCTTTATTTGCAGCATGTATTCATGAAAGCTCTCATCTTTTTTTTTAATACGGGCACTTAATTGCTTTTGTATTTCAACACTGCACACATTTTCGCTAGAAAATTTCTCTGTAACCAGACGACGTAACTCACTATATTCGAATAATGCTGTTGATTCTAAATTCAGGAGTAATTTTGGGAAAATTATCTACTACCAGCTTTGCATAATTTTTTCAAACTTCGTCGGCTTGAATTTGTAACTTCAGTAACTGCATTAACTGTTGCAGCATTTCATTATTATCGGCATTTTTTTCTTTATTAATTTCAGCTACGTTCATTTCTACTGCTTTTATTTCATATGTACTTTGGATCGCTGTTTTCACTGTTTCCATTTAGCGCTTGTTGTTGGTCGTTCGTCTCTTTCCTTATGCGAACCCGCTTTGTCTTCTGCACACTTCTCACTCAATTGCGGCTGTTTATTCTCACACATCTTAGAGCTTGGCTGTCGGTAGCTGCTTGCTTTTTCTCAAATATGCGCTCATATAAAGATTCTTTTGAGTATTGGTTCTTTCGACACACACGCGTTGTATCGTACGATTTTGGGGTTTTTTTATTTAGCTGCGTAAAAACTGCGTTTTTCTTGCGAAATGTATTGAACGGCTTTATATCAACGGCTTTTAATCATTTCGGTCGACGCGGCTTTATAATGACGACTTTATGTTATAGACCAGGGGTGCGCAAAGGCTGCTTAGGGAAGAGCAAAAACCAAGAGAGAGAGACCAAGTTTTCAGATTAGATGCGTAATTATGTCAGGGGAGACAAGTTTATTTTATTTTTTCGATATCGGGGTTGGTTAATGAAGATATCGTAACTAAATTTGGCAATTTGATCAAAATCGGTTGGCTATATCATATAGTCCCCATAGGACCGATCGTTCAAAAAAATTGTTTTGTGCAAATTTCGACTGATTTCTGTATGTTTATGAAAATATCGTAGCCAAAGCCGAATAAAATATCTTTTGGCGGTCTTAAGCAATATGTCGGACTTAATTGCAATGTGGTGGTACAGGGTATCCCACAGTCGTCTGCGCCCGACTTTAACGTACGCCATCTTTTGTTAGTGCAAGAGTTCAGAGAGCACAACCGAGAAGCAACAATAAAATTACGGTGAAAATCAGTGGGCCAACAACAAATATACGCAAGGGTTTTTTCTGTGCTCATGAGCTCAGAGAGCGAAGTGAGTAAGAGAGAGAACTCGCGAAATCGTTTTTGTAAGTTGCATTTGCATTGCTGCCTATGCCAAAGAGCCATTACAAAAACAAAAAAACCCGGGGGGCACCCCTGTCTAGAGGTTCCTCGCTCGATTTTTTCTTTGATTGAGTGTCTTTTGTAAGGCCTCTGTCCGGAGCAGAACTAACAACAATAATTGTAAATGCAATTGCGGTTTATGTTTGTTTTGTTAAATCTAATCTTACATTGCACATTGGGCCAGTAAGCCGATTTTTTGGCATAAATTCAAAAAATTCATAGAAACAAAATCGTTTTTTAACATTGCCATTTTGTAGTGCATACCCTAGTTACAAAAATTAACAAATATTATAGATTTTATTGCAACCCTGAAGTTTTGACAGCCGTTCAAAGTTACATGTTCGATCAGCTGCGCGTTGCAGTAAAAATATACTTCTACAGATAATCTTTTTTGAGATAGAGCTGGAAGGTACGGAGTGCTTTGATGCGGAAATTCTATAAAATTTCGTCTTTTTTGGCATTGCACTCTAAACACATTATCTCGTGATGGGTTAGTTGTATGAATTAATATTGTATAACTATTTTGTAGAGAATTTTACACCCTACAACTTTTTAGAACATTTTAAAAATAGTTGAAGCACGGGTAAAATGTTATTTGCAAAAAAAGTATTTTTGTGTCCTTCGACCTTAAATATATGGAGGCGCTTCTAAATTGATTACAATGTAATTTTTTTATTTGCATCTTTGCAAGCATGCTGTAAGATTTTCAAATTGTACATTTTTTTACATTTTAGTACAGCTTTTGAAAAAATGGTTATTAAAGCATACTTTTAGGCAGCTATAAAATTAAAAAAATAGTAAAATTTCATGGGGGTAAATTTTTAAAATTCAAATTATAGATAAAAAATTCAGTTTCCAAAAATCGTGAAGAATTACATTTTCTTGTAAAATACATAAAGAAATTTACAATATTTTTTTCGATCAAATATCGAGTGGTAGTCGGAGCAAATTAGCCAAATGATAAAAAAAACCAACAAAATCTTTATTTATGCGCAACTAAGTTCTCCTTGTTTTTTTGATGAAAATGTAACTTTATTGTAAAAAAATGGTTACCGATGACTTATTCAAAGTACTGCCCATAGCTAGCTACAACTTTTTCCCATCTTTCTGGTAGAGTTCAAATACCTCGACGGTAGAAGTGTTCGTCTTTTGAGGCTATCCACGAATCCACACGTTTTGCGATATCTTCATATGAGTGGAACTGCTGATCAGCCAGACCGTGCCATCGAGCGGAACCAGTAATAATGGGGTAGGACTTCCCATTTGAGCGTTCCCAAGTAGGTTTTAACAGGATTGGCAATGTGAGGCCGGGCGTTGTCATGCAGTAGTCACTTTTTCGTGCCTCTGCTCGTAATGTGGCTGTTTACTCGCAGTGCTCGGCTCAATCGCATCAATTGAGTTCGATACCGTTCCCCAGTGATGGTTTCGCCTTGTTTCAACAGCTAATAATAAACAACACCGACCTGGTCCCACCAAATGCACAGCATAACCTTCGCAGCGTGAATATTCGGCAGAGCCAGTGACGTGGAAGCATGACCGGGTTGTCAACAAGATTTTTTCCTCTTTGGGTTGCTGTAATGAATCCATTTTTCATCACCCGTCACGATGCGATGAAGAAAACTCTTCCTTCTTTGTCGCTGGAGCAGTTGTTCACAGGCGAAAAAACGACGCTCAACGTCCCTTGGTTTCAAATCATAAGGAACCCAAGTTCCTTGCTTTTGAATCATTCCCAACGCATGCAATCGCTTGGAAATGGCTTGGCGGATAACTCCTAATGCTGAAGCAAGCTTTTCTTGCGTTTGGCACGAATCCTCATCGAGCAATGCCTCCAATTCAGCGTCTTCGAAGGTTTTGGGTCTTCCTTTATGTACAAGAATGTACACCTTAAGAGCAGGCAATGTTATTGTACTGCCGCTCTGTGCGCACTTGATGATCTGGCGCACTACAGTACGCGTTGGATGTTGGTTTGGTACTCAATCCACCCTTGCGAGTGGTCTTCTATTAATTCAAATTAATCTCTTATTTCTAAGTTACATAATATACGCCGTGTTGTTAGCAGCAGCGTATTTAAAACTAGGTATATAAACTGTATATAAGAATGTCAAGTGCACCGTCTAATCTTAATGGGAGCACAAGTGATATTTGACCTAGGATACATTATCGAATGCTCAACAGTCGCATTCCAATGCAGGCCGCTTATCCCTTGTTAATTTATGTGCCACATGCAAGATCCCAACATTTGCAGGCCACTTGAGGCCTACACAGCAAGAATAGTCATAAACCATCCCTATAATGCTCGCTGCAAGGGTTCCGATGTGACGTCTTATGTTCATGTCTGAACATTCTCCCCGGGGCAAGGTGACATCCAGTAGTTGCTACGTTTGAATAAGTGTAAGCTATGTGGGAAGAGCGCTGCTCACCAACTTTACTTCGATGCAAAATCTCAGCACCTTATCATGGTTTATACGAGGTCGATCGTTGCTGTCAGATCCGCCGCCGCCGAGATAGTAGCACTGTATTTTTTTTCTCCAGGGGCGTCGTGGGCGTTGTTTGTCCGCCGCAAACATGCTGCCGCGTACTGGTACTCCCAACGGTCCTGTGACGTTTGCAGCTTCGTGGCCTTTTTTTCCAATGACCACATCGAATTCGACAGCTTCCCCATCGCCCAAAGAGCGACATGCTTTTTTGGGATTATTCTTTGCAATAGCGCTCTGATGTACAAACAGTTCTTCATCAATGCCGTTCCGTTTGATGAACCCATAACCATTTTTTACATTGAACCACTTGACGGTTCCAGAGACTCTCGTCGTCATTGGTTTCTTGATTGGTGGTGCTTCGTGTTCATGCTTGAACATTCTCCCAGAGGGCAAATACTGTTCTTGCCGACCATTGTGTTGGTGTTTACCATTGCCGTTTTCCTGACGAGGAGATGCGACGCTGCCAGGACCAGTGTCCTGTTTGCTCTTTTGGGTAAGACAGTTGACACTTTCTCTTTTTGCTTCCTCATGTTGCAGAGTATTGTGCCTACCTTTGCATTGCCGACACCTAAGACCACTTTTACAATGCCTCGCAATATGCTTGTCGAAGCAGACGTAGCAGAGTCGTTGTTTTGTAATAAACTCCTTGCGGTCAGCGATCGTAGACTTCTTGAAGTCGTTGCAATTGGCTAGTTCGTGCCCGTTTTTCGAACAGAACGGGCATAGATTTCCTTTTGGTTGCGTCAGCTCTTCTTTGTCAACGGCGTTTTGAGCTGAGCCTGCTGAATGACAGATCTGTTCAACAAACTGCAGCACATCTTCCAGAGACTGTATTTGTCTGGATTTACGCACGTGTTGCTCATACAGTTTCAAGGCATCCGTTGAAAATTGACGCAGAAGTATTTGAGCAATAATACAATCTGCTTCTTGGCCAATATTTGCCTTTGCCTTTATTATGTGAATACATTCTACAGCTGTATCCATAAAATTCCGAATATTCTTTTCGGAATAAGGGCTTAATGGCTCCAAACCCATCAATGTGTTAAGCCGCTCAACGAAAATGTTTCTATTATTTTCGTAGCGCTTACACATTAGCTCCCACGCCGCTTCGTAGTTGGAAGCTGAGCCGATCAGCAGGTGGCTCACCACTGTTTTCGCCTCGCCCTTGAGGCACGACCTCAGGTAGTTCAGCTTTTTTGTATCGCTGATATCTACCCTGTCGTGGATGACTTCGGTAAATAGCCCATAAAAATTAGGCCAATCCTTTGAATTGCCATCAAAATGTGGAAGATCCACTCTTGGCAGCTCCGGTTTCTCTGCCGTAACTGCAGTTTGATGTTCGGCAACCTTCCTGTCTATTTTTTTGCACAAGCAGAACGCCTCAGTTTGGTTTTCGCTGATCTTTTCGTCAACCAAAATATAATCATACTTGCTTTCCAGCCTGTTTATGTTTTTATCGAGCTCAAGGGACAGAAAATCAATTCCGTCCTTACACTCCAGCATGTCATCCATATTTGCATCGACTAGAAATTTGTAGGCCTTCTTCACTTGCTGTTTTAGCTCGGCTGCCTGTTCTTCGACCAGCTTAACAAGGTTTGCCTTCCTATCAGCTTATCAGTCACGTTTGATAGCTGGAAAGATCTGAATGCCAATTTTTTGGCTGGATCTATCTGCTCCAATTTATCGGACAGCATTACGATCACTTTATTTACTTTGTTCTTATTACAAACAACAGATCAGTCACGATTGATCTTGATGTTGTTGTTGATCGCACAAAAAGCGCGATCCGGCTCGAAGGACCAAAAAATGTACAAGAATATACACTTTACTGAGTACGATTGATACTACTCCGCTCAAGTGAGCGATCTCTGCTTTTATTCAATTTCTTCAGTTCTTATTTCTAAGTTACATAATAAACGCTGTGTTGTAAGAAGCAGCGTACTTAAAATTATTTACATGAACCATGTCAAGTGCACAGTCTAATTTATGATTAAGCGAGTACAAACGGATATTGGAGAAAGGCACACATGAAGTGTAGGCCATTTATGTCCATGACATTTGATGCGCAATGCGTCCCAAAACGATCATACATATATGCAGGCCGCATGCTTCTTAGAAATAGTCATAAACTATCCGATTTATGCGCGTTGCAAGGGTTCATGTTTATGCGTAAATAGTTTGGGTTCAATTATGCTTATCGTAAGTATTCTAGTCAGGCGGCCTTATCGCTGATTAGGCAGAGTCTCATGTTCACGCTTGAACACTTTACGTGGACGGTCGTCAAAATCGAAATCCCCGTCTTTGAAGCGACGGAACCAATCACGGCATTTTCACACAACCACAAGTAAATAATGCAAAAAGAAATTCACTAATGTGCCATAGCAGTTTGCTTACCATATGCCTAAGCTTCGTTTATGAAGTTTTGGGTATGTCAAAATCGACCAGAACTTTCTGCTAAAGCCATCTATTGACAAACAGCGAGAACTTAGTTGCGCACCTAATATAACTACTCGAAAATATTTAAAACCAAAAAGTTTTTAAGCTCAATTTTGTGCCGTTTACTAAACTTAAAGAAATATTAATATCGTTACAACAATATTCAATTTTTATTTTGGATAATTGGGTATTTTAATTCGTTTAATCGAGAAAAGTCAGACAATTAAAATTTTCGATTGAATGCTATTTATTGAAGTGCATTTGGATACACAATGTTTTTAGTTGTTCCATCTGAACATATACGTATAAGTCAGATGGTTTTCCAACACGTGAGCAGGCTACATGGGAGAATCATGGATTCTCTAAATTCAATCCACATTCTTGTAGCGATTGTCCTTGAGCTTTGTTGATGATCATTGCAAATGCGATACGTATTGGAAACTGGAAACGTTTTAATTCGAAAGGCATATCTGTTGATATCATTGGAATGCGTGGTGGATCAATGTTTCTGAGGAGGATAATAGGAACACAAATTTTCAAGCTCAAAATGTGTGGTGGCAATCCTGGTAAATCGAGTGAATTCAAAAATTCAGTGGGATAATGCACAGCTTCGTCTTGATTCATAACGCTGTCTATTGATTTATAGATATGTAGCTGTGTCGCCTGGTATCTCATTTTGAATGGTGATATTAATAGCATAGACATCCACGTTCTTTGCAGCTAATATACAATCTTTCTGATGCATTACGTTGTCTGCGCTGATATTCAGTCAAATTTTGTTTGATCGATTACGATGTTTGATCGATTACGAAGAAAATGAGTGTTTTTTTTTTATCAAAATCGGAGTTAAATTTGGAATTAACGGGAATTTTTGTAAAAAGTACAAAATCTCAATTTTTCTGAGAACCTAAAGTTTTAGATGGATATTCGTTTGTTTATAAAGATATCGTTACCAAATTTGGCATTCGAAAGTTTTTTTAGAGTTCCCAAGCCAGAGTAGCTAAGGCTCTTCCTATGGCGGGCATACTCGCTCTGACCAAGATATTCAATGCGATTATGCGTCTGGCATATTTCCCAAAGGAGTGGAAATGTGCTCAGATTGTAATGATTCTAAAGCCCTGCCAGCCTGCAACCTCCATTTCATCCTATCGCCCGATTAGCCTACTGCCGGTATTCGCGAAAATTTTTTAAAGAATCTTTTTGAGAAGAGTTTCGTTATTATCCAGCGGTACGAGCCTAGTCCCAGCGCACCAGTTCGGTTTTCGTCCGAAACATGGCACACCTGAACAAACTCACAGAGTGGTGCAGCACATCTTAGACTCCTTCGAGCATCGTCGCTACTGCATGGCAGCTTTCTTGGATGTCAAGCACGCTTTTGACAGAGTGTGGCACGAAGGGTTGCTACAAAAACTTAAATGCGCCCTTCCTGCTCCCCATTATGAAGTCCTAATATCATTTCTTGGAAATCGCTCTTTCAAAGTTATGGTGAAAGGTGAGCTCTCTGAACGACGAACCATTAAAGCTGGAGTGCCGCAAGGTAGCGTTCTTTCGCCATTTTTATTCACCGTTTTTACTATGGACATGCCGAGCTCGACGGGCAGTTCTGAACTTATAACGGCAACATATGCTGACGACACTGCCATACTTTCGTCTTCCTCTAGCGTTCAAATGGCTTCCGATGCCTTGCAGGACCAGTTGGACATTATCGCAATTTGGGCAAAAAGCTGGAATATCCAGCTTAACGGTGACAAATCTTCCAGCGTTTTATTTTCGTTAAGGAAAGACCCAAGTCCTGCGCTCACCTTAAATGGAGAGATAATTCCAATTAAATCATCGCACCCATACCTTGGCATTCATCTTGACAAAAAACTATGCTGAAAACAGCACATTAAAATAATAACAGCAAGGTGCAGAGCGAAACTTGGCAAAATGGAGTGGCTACTTGGCAGAACTAGCAAGCTGTCCCTAGAAAATAAAAGCATCCTGTATAAGAGCATTATAATGCCAACTTGGTATTATGGCATCCAAGTCTGGGGAACCGCAGCTAAGTCCAATATAAAAAAAATTCAAACTTTGCAAAATAAAGCCTTGCGCAAAATTGCTTATGCCCCATGGTATATCCCGTAATCGCAACCTTCACAAGGATCTAGGCATTCCATTTGTGGGTGACTTGTTGAATAAACTAAGCGACCGATATGCGGATCGCTTACGATCCCACCCGAATTCCCTTGCTTGTGCCCTGGCCGGTCATAGACCGCGAAAACGCCTGAAACGTCTCCACCCATGTAACCTCAGAAGTCGTCATATAATCTAAAACGCTATAAAATAATCTCGATGTCATGTGCTCTCTTGGATATTTAGTAGATTCAGTCGAATCTATTTGTAAATTTGGTTTTTTGTAAATATTGTGCAAATATGTATTTAGTAATTTAAGCCCTATAACACACTAAATTTTATTATTGTGTAGCGATTAATTTTTTGTCATCAATATTGGATCATAACCCATCTGTCTCGGTTGATTGCCAATAAAAATATATATTTTAACAAAAAAAAAAAAAAGAAAAAAAACTTAAAACTTAATATTTTTAAATAAAAACAGGTGTTCTTATTTCAATTTCGGGGAGTGTATGTTTTTGCCGCTAACAACTCTCAAAGTTCCTATCGAAGCTTAATAAAAGCTGCACCCACTTATGAGTAATGAAAAATGAATGTTATGTGGCGATATTTAAGTACATAGAAAATTTTCGAAGTAAGCAGCAAAAAAATGTTAGGCGGGACGGCGGTATCCCTGCAAAGCTATTAATCCTATTTTTATTACATTTGTATTTTAGTTTACATGAGTCTCCTTAGCGGTTTTGCTCCCAGAACTTTCTTTTTTGGGATTTTAGGGCTATTTACTTACCTTGGCAAGTCGCCGTATTTGTTGGGCCATGGTCTCAATTTCCTCTTGTCCAGTTAAGAATATAAGAACATCATGACTAGAAGGAAAGCGTTATATTAGAAAAAATGTGATACAGTCGACATGGTGCCCGAAAATATATATATTCCTTCATGTTTCTTCTAGGAACTTTCCAATTGGAATTATTTTTTTTTTGTGCAAAACGATATTCATACCTATAAGTTCTGTAAATTTTAACCGATTTTGATGAGAATTGAAAGTTACGTCAAAGAAGTTATTTAAAGTATACGAGGTAAGTTTCAAGTGCACATGTCGAGGGGTGTGGAAAAAAAAATGGTAATCGATCGTGCGGGCCGGGGTGCCCAAATGCATTTTATTGGAAAGGGGTGGTGAAATTTGTACTTTTTTTTGACTATAACTTTTGTTGTATTTATCCCATTTTGTTCATTTTCGATACACAGATGCAAGTTACCTCAACGCTCCTTCAAGTTTCAGACAAAAATATTAAACGGTGTAGGATATTTTTCTATCTGGTAAATCCACCATCGATTAGCTCTTTACACTGCGCCAAAATCCTGGAGAAGACCCATGAGATTCAGGTCGACACATACCACCTATTTCTCGACTACAAGGCTGCTTTTAATAGTCCTCTGCGAGATCGTCTGTATGTCGCCATGCCTGAACTTGGGTCCTTGCAAAGTTAGCACCACTCGTTCCCTTATACGCTCTTCCATCTCCTACTGGAGAACATTATAAGAAAGGCGGATGCGCATCCCTCTCTCGTCAGACAAAACTGACACTCTACAGGACACTCATCATTCCAGTCCTCTTATATAGAGCAGAGACCTGGACGGTAACACAGTCAAGATGCAGCTGCTCTTGGGGTGTTCGAGAGAAAGATTCTCCGCCAGATCTTCGGTCCCCTTTACGAAAATTATCGTGCTCGATGGAACGATGAGCTATACGGCGAATAAGCATTCAGCGACTTTGCTGGCTGGGTCATGTAGTACGCATGGATGCGGAAACTCCAGCTCCTCTTAAGAAGGGGATGACCACGGCTGCGTTGGCAGAACCAAGTAGCTGAAGCTCTGTCAGACCTTGGTGTTATCAACTGGCGAAAGCGCGCGCAATACTGAAACGCCTAGAGGGAAATGTTGCACCAGACTAAGACTCGTTAGGGTTGTATTAGCCAGTTAAGAAGAATAAGAATATTGACAAAATTCAACAAACTTTATCTTCTGAGGAAGTATGCGCACAAGCTGGTAAAATTTCGTGTCTCTAGCTCTTATAGTCTCCGAAACCTAGGTGTTCATAGAGACGGACATTGCTCAATCGCTACGTTAGGCTGTGATAAGCATTTTGGTATAAAGGATTTGGTCAATGTGGGTAAATGTAAACAGGAGTAATTGAAAACACGGCTCATACTTCACACTATTATGTATAAGCTTTCAAATGTGAAATAACGGTAAAACAACGAACACGTGAGTGTTCTTTCACATATGTGTGCGTTATGCGTGTGTACACTGATTTCAGTATGCGCCGGCATTTTTCGTGAGAGATTCGTTTTTGAAGTGTTGTGCAAGTCAGGAGGCTTCAAGAAAAATATTTTTTTTTAAAAAACCTTTATCAGGTACGTCTATTTTGGAATACATTTTAATAATAGAATACGATTTGTATTCTTGTCAAAGTAAAACATTTAAGAAATTAAAACAAAAAATGCTATCTATTTTCTTGGGTTTACATTTACCCCAGACCAAATTTTGGTTTGGGGAAATGTAAACAGTGCTTTGGGGGTAAATGTAAACATATATTCTGTATAAAATATGAGTTTTTTTTAAGATTATGCTGTCAAATAAACTTTCACCTGCTGAAATGCCTCGAAATTATAATCTAAAAAAACCACAGCCGTCATACTCATTAGATGACGTTGTCAAAGCAGTCCATGATGTGAAAAATAAAAACATGACTTTCAGGATAGCCCAGGAGGCTTATGGAGTACCTAAATCTGTTATTTATAATAGGATAAGTCGCAGAAAAAACTCGCTTGAGAAAATTCGGCAAAATCGTGGAAATGTATTGTCATTAGAAGACGAGAACGAAATTGTTCATTAACCCTATCAAAACTTTAAGTATGCTCGATAGAAA
The DNA here is from genome assembly GCA_018150985.1 of Chymomyza costata. Classification (NCBI taxonomy): domain Eukaryota; kingdom Metazoa; phylum Arthropoda; class Insecta; order Diptera; family Drosophilidae; genus Chymomyza; species Chymomyza costata. The sequence goes on along the minus strand of JAECWU010000003.1, from coordinate 6,188,933 downwards.
CTAAAATTGTTTTTATTTTTACCCCAGGATTTCGAAAAAATAAAAATAAAGCTTGGGTAAATGTAAACAGACTATAATTAATCTCAGTTACAAAATTTTGAAACTAATTTCTCATTTCAATAAATGAGCCCATGTATATAGTTATTAAAAGAAATGAAAATATCAGTTTTGAAAATGTTTCACCATTTAAAAAAAAAAAAAATTATTGATTATACTTGCGGCGGCGAAATTGTCTCATGCAAGAAAACAAGAGCTGGCCCCCTTTTAATTAAAACCAAAAATTTGACTCAAGCACAAAAACTACTTAAAATTACTCAATTTGGAAATCACCTGGTTACTGCCTCTATGCACAATACTCTAAACTACACCAAGTGTGTCATCTACTCCAACGGTCTACGTTATATTCCTGAATCGGAGATCCAGCTTGAACTTAAATCGCAGAACGTAACCGATGTCTACAAAATCAAGAAATCTGACATTGACGGCCTAAAAGAAACGGCCCTTATCATCCTTACTTTTGCTTCAATCAACCTACCGGAGAAAATTTCAATTGGGTATGCAATAGTCAATGTTCGTCCCCACATTCTACTTCCTCTCAGATGCCGTAACTGCCTTCGTTTTGGACACTCCACTTCAACCTGTAAAAGCCCCAAATTTTGTCTTAACTGCTCCGCTGAGCAACACATAACCGAAGAAGAACGTTGCCTAAACGAAAAAGCATGCAAAAACTGTAAAAATTAACCTCCCAGCACCGCCAAACACAGCCCTCTAGACAAGTCATGCCCAGCCTTTGTTAAACAAAAAGAAATAACTGCTATTTAAATTTCAGACAAGGTTGACTACAAACAACAACTTACGCACAAGCAGCAGCCACCACATCTACCAAACCACACCAACTACTACCCAGGACTTCTCAAACAAATCAATTTCAAAGCCTTTGTCAATTGTTATGGAAACGAATCATGACCTAACAAAATCAACTCCCAATCAACAAAGAAAAATAACTTCTTATGAAGAAACATCAAGCGAATCAGATGCCTTCCTTAGCCCTAAATCACCACTCATTCTAAGTGTAACAGCAAATTCCAGTGGAAACAACGTTATGGATACTACATTCTCTGATGATCATCCATCTTGTTCTAAAGATGTTAAAACCAACTCTAATAAGCCTAAAAAATTAACTATGCCACTTAAATCTAAAATCCAAATAGATCAAAATCACATATCCAAACACTGTGAATATTTTATACAAAGATAAGATAATCCACTAGCTATAAGATACTCACATTCAGCTCACTATACTTACACCATCAACTTTAAATTTATTATTATTATATATATATATATTATTATATTATATTTTATTTATTATAAAATTTAACCGAGTCGATTGACCTATTTTTTTCAGTCTACAATAAGCCAAATACCACCGTGGATATCTATCATCAACTTTTTCTTAACTATGAAAACGTCAACTACAGATACAATTTTGTTTATACTGACGGATCTGAAAAAGATAACATTACTGCGTATTCTATCACTTCTGACACTGAAATTTTCGAACTCGGTCTTCTTCCCCTTCACTCCTCAGTTTTTGCAGCAGAAATAATAGCTATCCATAGTTTCAAAAAAATGTAATAGTCGAGGCGGTGCCCGATAGTGTAATACCCTGTACCTTTTTTCTCGAAAAAAGTTTTATTCCTGCATATTCCTTCTAAGAACTTTCCAATTGGAACATTTTTTTTTTGGTGCAAAACGATATTTATACCTATAAGTTCTGCAAATCTTAACCGATTTTACGATTTACGTCAAAGTTATTTAAATTATATGGGGTAAGTTTCAAGGGGAGATGTTGAGGGGTGTGGAAGAAAACACGGTAAATCGATTGCGGGGGGTGGGGGGGGCTGCATTGATAAAATTTGGATGTGGATTTGTTCATTAGAGGCACATGAATCAGTTTACCAAAATTGGTGGTTCTAGGTCATTTGTTACTATTTTTACGTAGAGTCAAATATTGACGCAGTTTATTGGCAAGGGGTGGTGAAATTCGTACATTTTATACTGTAACTTTTGTTGTATTTGTCCGATTTTGTTTATTTTTGAAACGCGGATGCACACAACGCAACGCGAACGGTGTAGGCAAAAACCGCGAAACTCTGCTACGGGGAAACGGGGAAAGATTTGGACATGATTCAACAAACTTGATCTTCTGAGGAAATATGCGCATCAGCTGGTAAAGTTTCGTATCTCTAGCTCTTATACTCTCCGAGATCTAGGTGTTACAGTTGTAAAGTAAAGATTTATGATTATTATTAGATTTTTTTTTTTAGAAATGAAGAGACGTCGTTAAAAGAAAGGTTGGGAGTGTAAATGAGGGAAAAATTAGTAGCAGACTTCGCTGATCTATCAGCTAATTCGTTGCCTGAAATGCCTGAATGGCTAGGAACCCAAAGTAATTTAAATTTAGGGAATTTGTTCTTTATAAAGTGTCTGATTGAGACGGCGTTAAAGTTGTTATTGAATTCATTAACAATTGCTTTGATTGCTGAGAGTGAGTCGGAGCAGATGATAAAATTGCCACGTTTTTATTTATGTACCTATAGGTACAAAGGGTATACTAGATTTGTGCAATGTATGTATGCAGAAGGAGGCGTGGCAGACCCCAAGTCCTTTATACCAAAATGCTTATCATAACCTCGGGTAGTGATTGAGCCATGTCCGTCCGTCTGCATGAACGCCTAGATTTCGGAGACTATAAGAGCTATAGACACGAAACTTTATCAGATGGTACGCATATTTCAGAAGATGAAGTTTGTTGAATCATGCCAATATCTTTCCCCGCTCCCCCTTAGTAGAGTTTCGCGGTTTTTAGCTACACCTTTTAGTATTTTTATCCGAAACTTAACAAAGCGATTCGTCGTGGTTACATGCATCTATGTGTCAAAAAATGAACAAAATCGGACAAATACAAATGAAGTTATTGTCAAAAATGTTCAAATTTCATCTCCCCTTGCCAATAAACTGCGTTAATATTTGACTCTACGTAATTATGGTAACAAGTGACCTAGACTCACCAATTTTGGTAAGCTGATTTATTCACATCCAAATTTGATCGATTTGGTCCCCACCCGCCGTAATCGATTTACCTTGTTTTTTTTTCTATACCCAACAACATTTGAACTTGAAATTTATCCCATATACTTTAAATAACTTCTTTGACGTACATTTCGATTTTCGTCAAAATAGGTAGAAATTTAAGGAACTTATAGGTACTAATATCGTTCTACAGAAAAAAAAAACGTCCAATTGGAAAGTTATTAGAGGGAATATGCAGGAATATACCTTTTTTCGAGGAAAAAGGTACAGGGTAATACACTGTCGGGCACTACCTCGGCTGTTTTACATATTTTTAGGAGCATGTTTTCCAATTTTCCGAACGCAATAATATTTTTGTTATTGTCAGCATATTTTTTATTTATTTTAGACAAGCCCTTCGGCTGAAAAGCTAGAATAATAGCTAAGCACTGAATTTAAGTATTTCACCTGTGTGACATTAAATATTTTTGCAATGGAAATAAAATAAGTTAAATCAAATATCAGTTCAATAGCTTAAGAAACAACAAAGTTTGTGAAAATAGGCCAGTTCGGTGATATGGCAGCAACAATATTGCCTTAAGCCGAGTGAAACTTGATTTATCTTGGTCTTAGGTGGCTCTAAATATGCGTAAGTGCCTTAATATTTTGAGTTTATGACTCAAAATGTGCTCAAGAAAAGTGCCGGTTAAAAGTGTTTATGAAGAATAATTTTTTTAACATTAAACCGACTTTTAATTTGGCAATTTTTTTTTTTATAAGGATTAAGGAAAACACTATTGTTATGGATCAGATATTAAAAAAAAAAACACAATGAATCTGTTCGCGCCTAATAACTAACGGTGAGCAGTACTTTTTTTCCGCACACTATATCGTGGTTTTCTCCTACAGAGGTCATTAACTGTCACAGCTGGACGCATATATATGCTTATCTACGTGTGAAGGATAACGAGGATAGATTTAAATACTTTACGCATTCGCGATGAAGATGGGGTTAGATTGGCATGCACACTTCCTCGAATCGAAAAATTACATTCTAGTCGAAGAAGATCTTTTCAAATATAAACTACATTACTTGAAAGAAAATGTTTATCGTCAGCACTTTTGGTGATGGTAGACTTCGAATGTAACCAACCAAATTTTGCCTATACTTGTCATCGTTTAAGTATCGTATTGGTGAATATCATCAGTTATAGTCATATACCATTGTACTTTCATTGTAAATGTATGGTAAATATTTTTACAGTATTGAAGATATGTGCTTACTTAAGAGGCAATTCACGGTGAAGGTCAAACAGCGTGACTAAGGCGGCATGGGTGTAGTCTGTTTGAGATTCTTTTGCATGCATGACTCGCACAGGAAAAGTTCTTCCTTCTAAATACATTCCGCGTGCATTAAAATATTTGCCAAAATGGTCAATGTCCATTGTTGCTGAAGTAATAATAATTTTCAGTTTTGGCAGTTTCTCACTTTTTCTTTCTCGCTGAGCTTCTTTTACTAAGCCGAAAAGTATATCAGTATTCACAGTTCGTTCGTGTGCTTCATCCAACATTATAACAGAGTATTTCAGAAGAAGTCTATCCGCAACAGCTTCGCGTAAGAGAATACCGTCTGTGAGAAATCGTATGCGAGTTCGGTCCGAGGTGTAGTCCTCAAATCGTACAGTGTATCCTACAATGTCTCCTACGGTGCTGGATAATTCCTGTGCCACCCGTTTTGCAATCGTAATAGCTGCCACCCGTCTTGGTTGTGTTACTCCTATCATATTGTAGCCCGAATTATAAAGAAATTGGGGGATCTGAGTTGTTTTTCCGGAACCAGTTTCACCCATTATTAGCAATGTGTCGTTATTTTCAAGTTCCTTCATTATTCCTTGTCGGCAATTAAAAACAGGCAATTTCATGCGATCTTGTGCGATATTGGATTTTTTATAATAATTTGTGCTCAAGTGCTGCAGTTTTTCGTCTGATATACTAGATTTTTTAGCCGTTTGGTTCTGCCTGTCATTTGGAATTTCATTAAAAGTTTCCAAGTTTCTTTTAACTGGAAATCTTGTGGATAATGATAGTGATGCATTGTTTGAAACATTATATTTTGACTCCATATTCGTGTCTGCGTCTGAAAAGTTAAAGCCAGTTGTAATCATTGATTGTATTATACTCATAGTTTAAAAAAATATTTATATGTATTTATACCCCGTACCGCAGGTTCAAAGATAGAAGAAGTTAAGAAGAGTTAATCGACCGTGCTTTGGAAAACGAAAAAAAAACGAATAAATATTGTTCGTTTTCGTTTTGCGTGCACCCAAATCTTAATTTTTAATTGTCGCTGTCTACTCATATTTCCCTAATTCTTGGGTAGCACATTTGCTTAGCACTGGCATCGCTAGCAAAAAAGAAGCTATTTGCCCATGAAAATCTCTATTAATTCAAGACACCGCCGTACGGACTCGGCTATAAGCTGTAGGTCTCTGTTCTCTTTGAACAATTATAAATAGAGATCCCCATGCTCCATCTTGGGGAGACTTACAAAGAATTGACAACTCAGGGAAATTGTAATATTTTAATAGTTAGCACTCCTCTAAACCTTTCGATTGAAATTAACCATGACTACGATATTCTTATTACAAGAAACTTTTCTTTTATTCAAGACGTGAATTATGTTTTTTATGTGAACGTTGTTGTTGAATTTTGGGTTAAATCAGAAAAATATAATAATTGGAATGATCAAAGAATATTAAAAAAATTATTTCAGTTTAAAATGCGTATACTTTTGAACCTATTGTGCCAATTCGTTTTAATTACTCTTGCAACAAAGTAGTCGGTGTCAAACCATATTAAAAATTCGTTTTGGTGAAATTAGGAGCACCAAACATTTGGTTTTAAAAAAAATCGGAATAGAATAAGATATTCCGATTCGTTTTCCGTAGCACGACCGAGATGCAGAATTATGGGTAATGTAAAACTCTGTATTTTGCACAAAAACGTTTGGTACAGTGCTTTGGTTTGGTACAGTGCTTGGGAACTTTAAAATACATATCGCTCACTTACAAGAAGAGTGTCATAACTCAAACGTTTATTGAGTTAATAATGCAGATTTATCCGTTATAAAAAACTGTACATTGTGTGAGAAGACAATATGTCCTTATTTCATTCCACTTATTTCAACTATTTTGACCAACAAAACCGTGATATCTCAGTTGTGCCTTAGTTTTCGGCAAGCAAAAACATATTTTTAACATATTATAGAGAACTAGTAAATTACGGAATAACTAGGAGTGTATTTTTGTTTGAAATGGTGGGGTCGATTGAAAACTTTAAATGCATTTTCTGCAAAATGGTATTTTTGAGTTATGACGTTCTTCTTGTAAATGAGCAATGTGGGTATGTTAGGGTATATTAAGTTGAGCAAGCCAAAATGTATGTAACACACAACAGAGTCATCGGAGACCATCCAAAGTTACCTTAAGTATGATCAGGGTGACTAGAGAAGTTGACATACCCATGTCCGTCTGTCCGAGCCTAGATCTCAGAGATCGTAAGAGCTAGAGCAACCAAATTTTCAGGTTAGATCCCTTATTATCGGGAGACAAGTTTATTTTATTATACTTTTTGATATCTGGGTTAAATTATATAACTCCCATAGGCATGTTTCCGAGAACCTCAAAAAAAAACAAATAATTCGTTTGTTTGTGAAGATATCGTAACCAAGTTTGGCAAATAAATATCTTTTGGAGTTCTTAAGCAATATAACGTACGCAATATTTTTGGAAACTCAAATATTACGGATAAAAATTTTAAATATTTGGAAATAATACTTAAGCACCATGATAAAATTAGGAATGTTTAAGTTCGTGCAAATGTATATAATGGGTAGAAGGAGGCGCGGTAGAGCCCATAAAGTATATATATTCTTGATCATCAGCTGAGTCGATGTAGCCTTGTCTGTCTGTCCGTATGACAAAAAGGATCTCAGAGACTATAATATCTAATTTTTTTTTTTTTTTTTTGTTGAACGTTTATTAGTGTACTTCAGTAATCTTAAATTTAACAAACAGAATAATTGATATCTAACAATAAAATTACACACTGCCTCTTTAGCGAGTTCTCAAGTGTTTAAAAAAATATATCTTAGTGTTATACGTGCATTACATGTCCTTGTTATGGAGCTCAAAATCTAACAAAAGATGATAGTCTGGCAGATCAAGTTCCAGATTTATTTCGATATCTTCTTCCCGTTTCCTCGTAGGAGAATTTCTTGGTTGGGTGTAAACACTATAAAAGATATGGAATTCAAATGTATCACGCTTATACGCAATGATTTTATGAATGCCACAAATATATAAAATCGAGTGAAAACTTTAAAAGATATAAGTAAAACCATGTATATTGAAGTATTTACCAAATGTTACATTAAATTGCAAGCACTATTGATAAGAACTAAATGCTAATGCCATGAAGTTTAAAGAGTAAATAATAATAAATCATTCGCACAGTACCTACGTGTTCGACGTGTATTTAAGTTTCGGGATTTGGGCCAATTGGCATCAGCGCCTTAGACTTTTTCATTGCAGAGAAGGAGAGTGATACATTGCGTAGATCGCAGAGCATACCTTGAAGATGTTAGGCGAGAAGAGCAAGTAAGGAAAACAGGCTAGGACTGACCCAATAACTAAGAGCAGACAAGAGAGCAGCATACGACACATAGCTAATTAGAAAACTAAATGATATGTTTGCAGCTCGTGAGTTAGAAAGGGACGTCCTGGCAAAAGAGGAGCAGTAGCTATTGCTTCAGGAGAGGGACAGCTACCTCTGGTACGCTCTTCGATTGTGATTCAGAGGAATTGTATTTGGCCACCATTTATACCGGAATTAAGAGAAAATGTAGAAGCTTTAGTAGAAGTCTGTAGAATAGATACACATTTTTTCAATTATAGGAAATTGGAATTGATTAATATAAGAGACAATACACCAATTTGCTTCTGAAAGCACAGTGCCTCTCAAGACATAACAGCTATGTAGAGCAGAACTTAATGAGAGTGAAATTAGCAACTTAATTCCTCATGGAGTTTTACGCATTGGGAATCTGAGAAGAAAGTTATCGGTATGGTTCGTTAGTAAAGGTTATTTTAAAGTCCGTCCAGATCGACTAGCGCATTATATAGACAGAAACAAAGAAATGTACAGGAGATATTATGGTCTGGATGATCTAAATTGAATAAAGAAGACCATACGACGGTTGGCGTACGAAGCACGCAGTAGGCAGAGCCCACTAGTTTAAGTTGGTTTTTAAAAGCAGTCTTCAGATTCTTATAAGCCAAGTTCATATTACTAAGTCCAACAAATAAAGAAAGAAAGATGGCGTACGTTAAAATTGGGCGCGGACGACTTTGGGATACGCTGTACAAATTGGCACCAAACACGTTTTTTGACCGATCGCTCCTATTGGGACTATAGGATATAGTCAACCGAATTTTATAAAATCAAGTAAAATGCTGGGGAACTCTTAAATACTACTAAGCACCAAATTTGGTTAAGATATCTACATAAACACACGAAGCACAATGAATTATGCACCAAAAACGTTTTTTTGACGATCGGTTTTATGGGAGCTTTATGATATAGTCAACCGATTTCAATCAAATTTTATACAGTACTGGGAAGCTCTAAAAGACTCTAAATGCCAAATTTGTTTTCGATATCTTTATAATCCACCGAGTTGTGTCCTAAAAACATATTTTTGACTAATCGGTCCTATTTGGTTCAAAATCGTTTCAGTGGTAGGGAACTCTAAAAAACAATCAAACACCAAAATAAGTTACGGTATATTCACAAACAAAGGAAAAAGGCGAATTTTGCACCAAAAACTTTTTTTTTACCGAATCGGTCCTATGGGGCTATATTATCCGGTCAACCGATTTTGTTCAAATTTGGTACAGTGCGTGCGAACTATAAAAAAAAAACACGAAAACCAAATTTGGTCCCAATATCTTCATAAACAAACCGGTTATTTATCAGAAAATTTCGGTTTTTTTCGAGATCCTCTGAAACCTATATGTATCCCATAGGATAATAAGGCATTTAATCTGAAACTTGTGGGGGTCTCCGACGACTCCTTCTGTAGTTTACGTACATTTTCGGTTTGCATAAACTTAGTATATCCTTTGTATCATAAGGTACAGGGTATAAATATAATGATTCAAATAAAGAGCAATGTAAAAAGTACAAAAAATTAAATTTTTCTGAAAACCGAAAGTTTCAGATGGATAATTCGTTTGTTTATAAAGAAATCGTAACCAAATTTGGTATTCGAAAGTTTTTTAGAGTTCTTAAGTTCTGTTCCAAATTTGATCAAAATCGGTTGACTTTTTCATATAGCACCCATAGGACCGATCGGCCAAAATAACGCGTTTGATGCAAAACCGACCGATTTTGATCAAATTTGGTGCAGAGCTTGGCAAATCTAAAAAATTTCCGAACGCCTAAAACTTTTGGCTTTTCAAACAAATTTACACTTTTCACTTTTTACAAAAATACTTGATATTTCCACATTTCTTCTCCGATTTTGATAAGCAACCACTCATTTTTTCGTAATCGGTCAAACTTTACGACCCATGAAAAAAACTGTATGAAAAAATTATTTACAATTTTTAAATTTACGTTCGAAATATAATTTTTTGAAAAATTTGGTAAAACTTACGAAAAATTTCATATGAATGCATAATTAGCGTCCAAACCGTAAATTTGACAAAAATATGTTCCAAGTATAATGCATCAATAATTCAATTATCTACAGTTTAGTAAAAAAAATTGTTTGGTAGAACCAGAGATATTTGCTTTTAAGTAAAGACACTTTTTTTTTAATTTCGAAAAATGGTTTTTTCAAAATATCTCGAAATCCGTTCAATGAAAATTTTTTTTCGGATTTAGCGTGCCATTTTACTACGGTAATGACTAAAACAGGGGTGTCCAGGCCCATTGCTCATCTGGCTCTTTTTGTTTTTCTAATGTCTCTTAGGCATAGGCAGCAATACGCATGTACATGCAGGGCCCTAACTGTATATCACTCAATGCTAATGCAAATGCTCTCACTTAGTCTCTCTTACTCCCTTTGCTCTCTGATCTCGTGAGCACAAAAACAACGCTTGCGTATATTTGTTGTTGGCCCACAGATTTTCAATGTAATTTTGTTGTTTTTCGTTTGAGAATGCACTCAAAAAAATCGGTATCAGATTCTTTTGCTATTTTTTTTTAAAACTTGTTAAATGCGACTTTTAATGTATATAACAGACAGAAGGTGGCTATTGGTAAAAACATATGAATAAAATATCTTTTTTTTTAAATCCGGTGGTAAATAGATATTTTTCGGGAAGTCCCTTGGGAATTTTATATATTTTTGGAAGCACATATATTTGTGAATGTGCGTTTTCAAACTTAAAATTAATTTTTAAAAAATTAATAAGTCGATTAACAAACGAACATTTAGAGGCATAATTAAAACTATCATTAACTTAAATAAATATTGATATTGACCAATTTTTAAGTTCTTTATAAATATATGTACAATAATTTTTTTTCATTGTTTATTACCACTCTTATAGGAATGTACATACAATTTTTTTCAGTGCACACAATAAACCGTAATAACTGTTGTTAACTTTAAATGTGTTAGTGTTTTTCTTTATATGTATTGGCTTTTGCTCTTCCATAAGCAGCGTTTGGACACCCCTGGACTAAAACATATTGAGGATACCAAAATTTTTTTAAATTTGTAAACTTGTTGAAATTTTATAAAATTATGCTGCATATGATCTGTATTAGCATAATGTTAGAATGTAACACAACAGAGTTTAGAGCTATCGCTATTGCCAATTGCCATCTGCAGTTGTATATAATATGTATATTCTAGTTCTTAATAAACCATCAACCGAACAACTAAAGCTGTGCGATTATTCCTAACAAAACTAGTGTAATTTGAATAGAAATGTTTACAAAGTATAAATTAGAAACATCGACAAGATTACAAATATGCCTAGAGCAGCTAGAAATTGTAAGTAAGCAGCTCAATGAACTACTTAAAACACTTAAAACTACTGCTTTGGAGCGGAATATAAACTCAACCCATCCCTTTTATAACTTCTGCAAATAAAATTAAGCGCTAATATGATGTGGGCTGAGGAGTGTAGTAAAAATAAATTTTTGGAAAAAACAAAAAAAAATTTATAGAGGCTATTGACAAAAAATTGCGTACGTTAAAGTCGGGCGCGAACGACTTTGGAATACCCTGCACCACCACATTAACAACTTCAAAAGATATTTCATTTGCCAAATTTGGCTATGATATTTTCTTAAGCAAACAAAAAAGATGGCGTACTTTAATTTGGGATACCCTGTACCACCACATTGCAAAAAGATATTTATTTGCCAAATTTGGTTATGATATTTTCACAAACAAGCGAAAATCAGTCGAATTTTGCACCAAAAACGTTCTTTCGACCGATGCACTGTGGTTGATTTGACCTATCTAGCGGAAGAAAGACCAAATTTTAAAATGTAAAAACCTGTGTTTTTGGTTTGCATACAATTATCAAAACATCATCGAGTCCCTCGACATGTTTTTATTATTGTATTTGCCATATTGGATCAGCTGTGAGTTTTTAAACATAACATTTCTTGCACGTCAAAATAAGATTAAGGTATGTATTTATAAAAAAAAGTCGCATGCCTGTGCTTATATGTTGTGATGGTAACATGTTTGTAAAATTTTTTTCGACTTTAGTGGTGTGTATCTTTTAATGTAACAATATGTCTCGTCCAAATCTTTTTGTTTTTGGTAAAATGATTCGTTGTCTCTGTAAAATAATGCCTGCTACAACTTGCTACCTTTAACAATATATGCATTTTTAGGCACTATGTCGGGTTGCAAGTGCACTGTTTTTAAGCATGTTGCGCTACATCATTGATATATCAGCTATATGATAAAGTCCCCTCATCATACAAAATGAAGCGAAATATCTTGGAGTGATACTTGACAAGCGGCTAACATTTCGATCACACATTAACAACACGATCAAAAGTTGTCGCTTTAAAATGACCAAAATGTATTGGCTGTTAAATAAAAAAAGTATTCTTCCTCTACGGTGTAAAACAGCGCTTTATTACACAATAGTGACACCTACTTGGAGGTACGCTATCCAGATCTGGGGTATGGCGGCTCGCTTAAATCGTTTACGTATACAGACGTTCAAAAATAAGGCATTGCGCCTTTTTACTGTTTGCGATTGGTACGTAAAGAATTCGACCTTGCACCACGACCTCAATCTGGATACCGTGGACCAAATAAACAAACACGTTAACCGATATAATGAGCGTCTAGATAGACACAAAAACAGGCTGGCAAAAACTTGCTGAATGAAAACCCAATTAAAAGACTGAAAAGCGATTATTAAAAATTTTAACTCAGCATTAATATAACGGCCTGATGTGGCCTTATGGCATGACTAATGCTGGCTCCAGCTACACCCTGGATTGGCGACAACGCAACATGAGACAAATGCAAAATATAAAAATATATGAATTTTTGAGCTTTTGCAATAAATAAATAAATTAAAAAAAATGGTATAGTCCCCGATTCAAACCAAACTAGCGTAATTTTATATCTATTCAAAATGTTTTTAAATGCCAAATTTATGTTTGACGGAGATATGGCCAAAACCAATTTCCGGATGTAGGATCTAAGGTCTAGTTACTCGTTGCCCTAATGTTTATTAGTTGTAGTATTGTTATTGTATTATAATTAATATTTAAATAAATAAATAAATAAAAATAAATTTCGGGATGTATAGCAGCTATATGATTTAGTAGTGCGATCCAGATCATATTCGGCATATATGTGTAACGTCTTATTCTATTTTTAAATATCAAATTTGGTTCAGATAAAATAAAAAATTAAGGAGATATGCCCAAAACCGATTTCGGGTTATATGGTAGCTATGTAAAATAGTCATACGATCCGGACCAAACTCGACACGTATATGTAACTGCCTAAAATTGATATTTATGCCAAATTTGATGAAGATAGGTTGATTATTTTAATCATTATTTCTTTCAACTCAGCAGGGTTGGATTCGCCCCTAACTCCACATCCGACGCAACTTTTATCATTTACAACTCCTGTTCCTGTCTCGCCCGCCGTTGCTGACGCTCCCACTGATGTCGTTGCTGTCGATTCTGGCGAAATCTTACCCGTTACTGCACTAAAAGATAACAGCACTGCCAGCCCTGCTGCGATTTCTATCGCGTCTTCTCCACCTCTGAAGACGTTATCAAGCACTTAATTTGCGAGAAGCTTAACATAACTTCTCGAAATGATATCGAAGTAATTCAATTCAACTTTAAGTATAAGCGTGATATTTCTTCATTTAAAATAAGCGTTCCTGATTCTATATTTTCTTCTATACTTAATCCTTCTCTTTGGCCTACTCATACTATAGTGCATGAGTTTACTTAAAAACCTAAAAACACTTTAGCCTCCAATGCTGCACCGTCCGTTTCCGTAGTTAACTCTATTCCAAAAAACTAATTACAAACCTTACCATTCATTATCAGAATGTTCGTGGGCTTCTTTCTAAGCTTAGTAGACTTTTTGCCAAAAGCATAGATTTTGATTCGCATGTTATTGCTTTTTCTAAAACCTGGCTTAATTCGTCTGTCTCTGATTTTGAAATTTTCGTTAATTCCTACATAACTTATAGAATTGACCGGCCGTCCGGTCGTGGTGTTCTCATTGCTGTAAAAGCCGACCTTGAATCGCATTTACTTTCTCTTAATTTTCCCTCAGGAATTGAGTTTATTGCGGTAAAAGTGTTTACTAATAATTGTTTTACTTATTTTACATGTTCCTATATACCGCCATGCTCTGACCTAAGCGTATATGTGAACCATCTTTCTGTCATTCGTATGGTGGCTGATACTATTGGTATTAGAGATCAACTAGTTGTATTATATTAGGTGACTTCAATCTGCCTTCTTTGTCCTGGACTCGCTCGGTTGCTTCTAATTCTCTTTTTTCTTCTGATCAGCATGACTTTATAAATGGACTTATTGATATCTCTCTGAGCCAAATTAACTTCATACATAATTGCTCTAACAGAATGCTTGATCTTGTATTCGTAAATGATTCTTCGGATTTCGAAATTTCAAGAGTCTGTCCAATTTCCTTACCTGAGGATCCGTGCCACCCGACCTTGCAAATCACACTAAGACTTCATGTTCGCTATAGTGGTTTGCGCCATGTTCGTGCTCCTCGGCTTTCGTAAGGCTAATTTTGTCGGTCTTAACCAATTTTTGGCTGACTTTAACCGGTCCTCTTTGTTGTCTGCTGTCCATTAGTAATTTCTATCGGATATTATACACCGCTGGGGCAATAGCCTGGAGCAGCAGGTTGCTTCTTAGCACGACCAAAGCCAAATTGCAGAAACTACAAAGAATTGCCTGCATATGTATGACAGGAGCAATGCATACTTGTCCTACTGCGGCCATCGAAGTATTAATGGATGTTACACCGCTTCATATCGTTGTTGATATGCAGCAGAAAGCAACGTTAAAAAGAATTGGGAGGGAAGGAGTTGACTTCTCCATCCTGTCTGACAGTCAAGCAGCGATAAAGGCAATTAGCAAGGCCAAGATCACATCAAGGCTGGTCAAATAAGGTGCCAGACAAAAAAGGTGCCAGAAGCAAGCTCACAATTAGATGGGTTCCTGGAAATGAGCTAGCAGATACACTAGCAAGGACAGGTGCAGCAACACCGCTAATCGGACCAGAACCATACTGTGGGATTGGCAACCACGTGGTAAGGGACCTATTGAGGAAAGAGGAAGAAAACAAACGGCTGCTTCACTGGGCACAGATACCAGGACTTAAGCAGTCAAAAACTCTCCTCTCTAACTACAACCGTAAGAGGTTCAAACTCATGATAACTCACAGGAAAAATACCGTGAGAATCCTGACAGGCCTCTTTCTTGACGGGATACTGTAGGCTCCGCAGCCACTCAAATAAAATTGGCATAGGGGAAGTGGACTTTGTCGCTTCTGTAGTATGGAGGAAGAAACTTCAGTGCATCTACTATGTGAATGCATAGCACTCGTTAACAAAAGAAACAAGCTTCTAGGCATGTACGTTATTTCACCAGAGAGCATTGTTACCATAAATCCAAACAATATACTGGAGTATATGCAGGCAATTGGACTTTTGGGAGAGCTCTAAGCCGTAGCTTGGGTCGTAGTACATATTACTCACATTACAAATAATAATAATAAATAATATACACCGCTTTTAATCTCTTTGTTCCCTACTCTTTCATGAGCTCTTCCTCTAAACCGCTTTGGTTTACGCCGTCTGTCTAATTTAAAAAATCATATGTCTTCTTCTTATAAAAGATTTAAGAAAAGTGGTTCTACAGTCGACTTCTATAAGTTTTCTATATTACGCAGCTAGTTTATTCTTCTTAATAGAACATACTACAATAATTATCTTGCCCGTTGTAAGCTTAACTTCCGTAGTGATCCTAAGACATTTTTCTCTTTTGTTAATTCTTAACGTAAGTCTTCCCATTTTCCTGCTTCGCTATACTATAAAAATACATGTTCTTCGAACAACTCTGAAATCGCAGACTTGTTTGCGGACTATTTTCAAACTACTAACTCTGTCAACGCTAATAGCATTAACCTCAACTATCCTTTTAATCTTTCTAACTCAAACCTTATAACTATTCCACAGATCTTAGAATCCGACGTTTTACAATCTCTTATGTCCATAAAATTTTCCTTCTCTCCTGACCCTGATGCCATTTCTAGTTGTTCCGGCTCCCTTTCCATGCCATTATCCGCACTTCTTCAAAATTTTCGTATCTTCCAGCCATCTGGAATGAGTCTTCATTATCCCTTTCAATAAAAAAGGTTCCAAGTCTAATATTGAGAGATACCGAGATATTGCCAAGCTTTCATCAATCCCAAAAATTTTGAAAGGATTGCCACTGCACAATGGGCTTGTAAAATGTCACTCCACCACTACTAATCTTTTACAACTTTCTTCTCATATTAACAATGGTTTTATTAGTAAAATGCAAACTGATGTCATTTATACTGATTTCAGTAAGGCATTTGACTCAGTAAGCCATAGCCTTCTTCTAGTTAAACTGTCGCGTTTAGGATTTCCGCCTTGTCTTTTAAAATGGATCTCTTACTATTTATCTAATCGTATGCAGAAGGTAGTTTTTAAAGGCTGCGAATCTAAAGTAATTTATGTCACCTCAGGCGCACCCCAAGGCAGCCATCTTGGACCCCTACTTTTTGTCCTATTCATTAATGATCTTCCACAAGTTATCCGGTCTTCTCGCATTCTTATGTATGCGGATGATGTAAAACTTGGTTCGTCCTACTCCTACAATGATAATGATATGCATTCACTTCCTCAGCATGATTTTGATAGCATGCAATATTGGTGTAATGTCAACCAACTCTTCCTAAACAAGACGAAATGTAAAATTATGACATTTTACCGTTCTGTTCCTCATTTGGCTGCTTACTCTATAGACTCCTCTAACCTGGAACGTATCCTGAGTGTTTTACACCTTGGCATACTGTTTGACCATAAACTTTAATTAAAAGATCATATTTGCAATATTGTAAATAAAGCTGGAGGGGTTCCTGCTTTTATTAAGCGTTGCTCTATAGAGTTTAACGACCCTTACACAACCAAACTTCTTTATGTTTCGCTCGTCCGTCCAATTTCGGAATATTGTTCCTGCGTTTGGAGCCCTCAATACCGCCTTTATCAGGACAGGATTGAGTCTGTTCAAAAGCAATTCCTCCTCTTTGCATCTTGCGGCTTAAACCAGGGTGCACTTATCCGACTGCCTCCATATTCTGACAGACTTCGCTTTATAAAGCTGCCCTCCTTAAATAACCGTAGAACATGCCACGGTGTACTCTTCTTGCATAAGCTATTACACGGCCTTATTGATTCTACTGAACTTCTTAATAAAGTTTCTTTTGTTGTACCTACCAGAGTTACTCGTAATTATCGCCCCAACGCCTTGCAACTTTGTAGATAAAATTTTGCTCTGCATTATCCTTTTCGTGTCTTATGCTCTAATTATAATAGCCTTCTTAATTTCTTTTCTTTCGAACAGTCTATTTCTTCTTTCCTCAGTTATGTTAACTTGCCTCTTCGAGCATCCATGACTAATCCTATATTATGAGGCCCCCACTTGGTTATTGACGCTCATTTTTTTTTTTTCTAATATGTGCAATGTTTAAATTTTATTTGAAATTCCTTTTTTTCCACTTGGTTATTGTAAATCCAAGTCTCTGGCCAGTTTTCGATGTGAGTCGGTGTTTATCGCTAAAAAGTTCACCCACCGGGCTAGTGACGCGGATTAGTTCATATCTTTCTTTTTTCCTTGTTTTTTTTTGAAATATTTCATTTATACTTTTTTTATAAGCTAAGGCCAACTGGACTTTGTTGTACCCCATTTAAATAAATAAGATATTAATTTTCTTCCGCTAAAAAGCCCAAATCGCCCACAGTGATATTTGTTTGTAAGCACACTAAAAGACAGTTGTTTCCTAAATTTGGGTACGATATCTTCACAAACAAACGAAGCACAATGAAATTTATGAAAAAAACGGTTTTTTGACCAATTGGTCCTATATGATATGGTCAACCGATTTTGATCAAATATGGTACAGTGCTGGGTAACCCTAAAAAACTGACAAACACCAAATTTGGTTTCACTATCTTCACAAACGAAACACAACGGATTTTGTGCAAAAAACGTTTTTTTGACCGACATGCTCTATGGGAGCTATATGATATAGTCAACCGATTTTTATCAAATTTGGTATATATAATAGAGCCCTGAAAAATATAAAATAAACTTGTTCCCGTAGGATCTACTCTGAAAGTTTGGTTGCTCTTTCTCTTACCATCTCTGAGATCTAGGCGTTCATACAGACGGAGATGGGTATATCGACTTCTCTAGTCGACCTGGTTATACTTTAGGTAATTTTGGGGGGTCACCGACGTCTCCCTCTGTATGTTACATACATTTTCGGCCTGCAAAAACTTAATATAGCCTTTGTACCATACTGTACAGGGTATAAAAATAGTAGTGATTGGAAACTTTAAAAATATTCGAAAGACAAATTTGACCTCAACATCTGCCTTAATAAATGAATTATGCCTTTAAAATTTTTTTTTAAGGTGCCATATAATTCCCCTATGTAAACTATAAAATATAAGGCCAATATCAAAATAATATAATAAAATTAGTTGTTCTGGCCATTACCAAACAGACAGTCATCTCTATGTTAACTTCATGTCATATACGACGCCTCGCCAGACCCTGGTAATTGTTTTAAATTCAATTAAGCGATATTGTTCTTAAGTGAGTTTTATTAAAAACTAAAAAAACATGTTAATTTAAATGCGAAAATAAATCAAATTATGTACATGCATACATACATATGTATGTCAAAATAATTGTTGTACCTGTTTATAAAATAACAAAAAGTTGGGCACTGTTTGCAAAAGACACGCTGCCATTACTTTGTTCAGAATTTGTAGAGAATTATATGCAAATAGGCATTAAGTAATTAATATATAATTATAACATAATGCTGTGTAACTTTGTTTTTTTATTTTGTTAACCAATTTTTTATGAACGAAATCAATCCAATCAAAAAGTTTTTATATGTAACAATAAAACGTGTAGGCATTAGAAAGGTATTTGTAATAGGGATGGGCGACACCGATCCGATATTTTGAATATAGAGAATATCGAAGTCGATACTGAATACTCGATACCTATATTTTGGCTGTCGATTAGTCGTCGATCGTCTGGCTGGCGCCACTTGCAAAAAATAACAGAGTGAACAACGTAAAGGGCCATGCCCAAATAACGTGACCCGATTATTTTTTAAGCCCTCCTTGGTTTCTTTGCCAATTTGTTTAATTCTCTCTTTGCCGCCCTGTGCTTCAAATAGGAGTTAAAGGAACATACATTTCTTTAAAAAAACGTTAAAATGTCGATACCGATACCGTCGCTATCGATTTCTTTTTTGGGAGAATCGAGTCGAATCGGTATAGAGTTTTTTGGAATACTCAATACTTCGATTCGATTTTTTTCCGGTATCAAACATCCCTATTAGCCTATTCACACTGAGCACATGTGAGCGGAACGCATGAAATTTTTGGAAGATGCGAAAAAGGTGTTCGTACTGACAACATCTAACATCTTGCTGCCATATTAACAGGCTGACAGGTGAAATAAGCAAATAATAAAAACTGTTTTTTAAAATCAAAATATCAATCTTTTTAACATGCTTTTATAAGCTTCACCTGTATGAATGTAAGGAAATCTTTCAGCTTAATTTTAACCAATTTCAAGAAGTCGGTTCATCTTGAAATTTGCATAGGGGTCAAGGGCTGATGACAAAACTAGCTTTAATAGTAAACCGAACTAAAAAGAAGAAAATAGTTTTGAAGAATCAAGAGTTTGTATTACAGCAATAGAAAATTCCGACAAGCAATTAATTAAATAATACAATTATAGTACAAAAGCGTGGGGTGCTTGATATTAAATATTACAATTATTTCAGTAGTAGCTATTAATAAAATTAAAGCCATTGTTAAAACATAGGAAATTCCACCCCACGCTTTTTTTACTATAATTGTATTATTTTATTAATTTATTAATTACTTGTCGGAATTTTCTATTGCTGTTTAAAGCGTGTTTTTTTGAACTATAATTTTTTATGAGTTATTTTCAACATGAACTATTATTAAGGAAGGGTTTTATGAATTTATGTTGAAAACATCAGTTAGTTGGTAGTATCACTGCGGACGACGAGCTGGTGCTGACTTGGACATATACATATGTATATGTATGCAAGCGCCACGAGCTGTTTGTATGTTTGTTGGTGTTATGCTAAAGTGCTTCGAGTAAATTCATAATTTACAAATTGTATGCATATGTAGTTTATAAGCTATTTGTCAAATTAGATGGGTGCTACATTAAAATAAAGTAAATTCTTGACCACCATAATTATTAAGTTCGTTTTTTAACAAAATTAAACTTTGACCTATACATTTTCATATGTTAATCACCGTCGAATCATTGCAGGTGCTGGACTAGAAGTCAAAAACTACATGCTGATTTTTAAATGAGCCACAATTTGCCTTTGTTTATTGAAATGGATTAAATAAGAGTACAAAATAAATCTATAAAATTGGTTTCTATTATACTTTTTTCCCTCATCAAACTTGTAGAGCCGACTGGAATGTCTGCTGGCTCACCCTTTTATAGCCTATTCACACTGGGGCACATCTAACATCTAACATCTTTTGTCGAAGATGTTACGTATGAATTTGCCGTTCCGAAAATTTCTACATCATTCCTATATGTTCCTATTTTATTGCGTCCCGATGAGAAACTATTCGATTATTTTTCTGTGCACCTCTTTTTTTGTCATTCGCTGGGAAAATGTTAACACTGTCAACGAAAAAGACTGGCAATTTTTAATTCCAAACAAGGCGCTAAAACCTCATATGTTTATGGAACTGGTACACAATTTAAATTGTCCGGCAATATATGGCTGAAAGGGTGAGCCAGCAGGCATTCCAGTCGGCGCTACAAGTTTGATGAGGGAAAAAAATATAATAGAAACCAATTTAATAGATTTATTTTGTACTCTTATTTATTACATTTTAATAAACAGCGCGGTGATTAATATATGAAAATTTGTAGCTTAAAGTTTAATTTTGTTAAAAACGAACTTAATAATTATGGTGGTCAAGAAATCCTGCTGCTGGTGACGTTATTTTAATGTAGCACCCATCTAATTTGACAAATAGCTTTTTAAGCACTTTAGCACAACACCAACAAACGTGCAAACAGCTCGTGGCGCTTGCATACATATACATACATATATATATATGTATGTGTGTATGTCCAAGTCAGCACCAGTTCGTCGTCGCATTGATACTTCCAATTAATTGATGGTTTCAACATAAATTCATAAAACCCTTACTTCATAATAGTTAATGTTGAAAATCAACTCATAAAAAACATTGATATTTTGATTTTAAATAACATATTTCTAATAAATTTTCATAATTTGCTTATTTCACCTGTCAGCCTGTCAATATGGCAGCAAGATGTTAGATGTTAGATGTTGTCAGTGCGAACACCTTTTTCACATCTTCAAAAAATCCCATGCGTTCCGTTAATATGTGCTCAGTGTGAATAGGCTATTAGCCATATATTGCCGCACAATTTAAATTGTGTACCAGTTCCATAAACATATGAGGTTTTGGCACCTTGTTTGGAATTAAAAATTGCCAGTCTTTTTCGTTGACAGTGTTAACATTTTCCCAGCGAATGACAAAAAAAGAGGTGCACGGAAAAATAATAGAGTATTTTCTTATCGGGACGCAATAAAATAGGAACATTTCCACAAGATGTTGGAATGATGTTGAAATTTACGGAACGGGTAATTCATACGCAACATCTTCGACAAAAGATGTTAGATGTTAAATGTGCCCCAGTGTGAATATGCTATTAGATGTGCCACAGTATGAATAGGCTATAATCTGCAATCACAGTATTTTAACGACTGATATGCAGAAGGCGCCATCAGCAAAATCAGCTGTTCGGGCTAAGCGCCACATACAAAATTTATATGTAGCTAGTTATATTGGACGCGAAAAATTATGGCTGGTCGACAAAATCGTTGCGGATCGTTGAGAAAGGATGAGAAAATAGCTCTCATTAGAGCAGTGGAGGATCATCTTGTTATAACTTATAAGTACCATTAACACGCCATTGCAATAAAGTGCGCTTGGAAAAAAATTTTATGCAAATAATGTGCTTTAAAATACGTCTCTGCGAAATTGTCCACACTCAGCTCTGAGCTGTTCTTAGTTTTGTCTCCTCTCGTCGCTTTTTTTTCTTCATCTCACATTTCAATGGCAACGCATGTCATTATTATTAGGGTGTTCACGCTTTGTGTTGAGTTGAAAAGTTGAGGACTTTAACAAAAACAAATACATGCTGTAAATCAACCCTGCGTTTCAACTTTTGACCCAGTTAGGGTATTCACGCTTTGTGTTGAGTTGAGGAGTTGAAAAGTTTACCTTTTACAAAAACAAATACATGCTGTAAGTCAACCATGCGTTTAAACTTTCAACTCAACTTTTCCTCAACCCAGGCCATATAGGGTACTCACGCTTTGTGTTGAGTTGAAGGGTTGAAAAGTTGAGGAAAAAGTCAATAGGCCAAAGCGTGAAAAGCCCTGTTGAGTTTTATGAGTTGAGTTGTTGAGTTTTCTTCTTTCTCTTCCCAGAGCTTGTTTACATTTGTAAATTGGTACAAATTACATTCAAATTCAAAAACTTGAATTAAAAATGCCGAGTCAAAGCATAAAATCTATGTTAATTAAACCTGTAGCAGTGGTACACAGACGGATCCCTCACCGATGAAGGGAGTGGCCTTGGGGTAGTCGGACCCAGGACAAAATACTACGAATCACTAGGCAGACACACCAGCATTTTCCAAGCTGAAGTCTGTGCTATTGGAATGTGTGCAGAGTTCAACCTGCAGAAGAACTATCATGACAAGGATATCTCCATCCTGTCTGACAGTCAAGCAGCGATAAGAGCATTAAGCAGAGCCAAGATCACATCAAGGCTGGTCAAAGAAGTGAGAACTGCACTAGACAAATTAGGTGCTAGGAATAAGCTCACGATGAGATGGGTTCCAGGACATAACAATATTCCTGGAAATGAGCTGGCAGATAGACTAGCAAGGATCGGTGCAGCAACACCGCTAATCGGACCAGAACCATACTGTGGGATTGGTAACCACGTGGTAAGGGAGCTGCTGAGAATGGAGGAGGAAAATAAACGGCTGCTTCACTGGGCACAGACACCAGGACTCAAGCAGTAAAAAACCCTTCTCTATAACTACAACCGCAAGAGGTTCAAACTCATGATAACTCACAGGAAAAACACCGTGAGGATCCTGACGGGCCTCTCGACGGGACATTGTAGGCTCCGCAGCCACTTAAATAAAATAGGCATTGCAGATAGTGGACTGTGTCGCTTCTGTAGCATGGAGGAAGAAACTTCGGTGCATGCACTATGCGAATGCATGGCACTCATCAGCAAAAGAAGCAAGCTTTTGGGCATGTACGCTTTCTCACTGGAGATCGTTGTTACCCTAAGTCCAATCAAAATACTGGATTATATGCAGGCCATTGGACTTCTGGGAGAACTATAAGCCGTGAAGGGGGTACAATAGATCCGCTTGGGTCGCAGTACATCTTTATACCCATTAATAATAATAAACCTGTAGCTAAAGTAGCTATGTATTACATCGATTTTTATTATTTTATTGCTGCGAAAATGAAATAATTGCAGAAAAACCGTATTTGAGTTTGTGCTTCTTATTCGTGTGTTTGTTTACATTTGCAAAATACTGCAAATAATTATTTAAATTAAAAATTTTGAATTAAAAATGCCGAGACTAAGCGTAAGGAATGTTTTGATTGACGCTGTTGTTAAAGTGGCTTTGGATAAAATTGATTTTGTTGAAGGATGCTTTTTGCTTGAATGCGGTTCTTTCTCTCTCGTGAGCTTTTGCTTACTGCGCTGTTTACTCACACAAAGAAACGTTTGTTTGTATGAGTTTTGCCCACCACATACACACAAACTGCATTCTCATTTCCGTGCGCAAAATTTTTACAGCTCTTGTTTACCCCGGCAGGCAGAGCAAACGCGAAAATCTAAAAATAGCACAGGCATTTCACGAGCGCTGGCAATTGATCTCGGCTCTGAACTTCGTTTTTGGCTATCGGCAATGTTCATATTTTCAGCCTCAGCAAAAAATGTAAATTTTTACTTTCTGAGTATACATGCCCTTTCGGGGAATGTGTCTGCTATGACACTTCCTTACCACGTTTGGCTTCGCACTAACAAATGCATGTGAAAAAGGAGAAAAATGCGAAAAAGAGTATTTTGCTATCGATTCTCATACTGTTGAACAGTTTTTCGGCGTACACACACTGGCTGGCAGAACAAACGCGAAAATCTAATAATAGCACAGGCATTTCACGAGCGCTGGCAATTGATCTCGGCTCTGAACTTCGTTTTTGGCTGTCGGCAATGTTCATATTTTCAGCCTCAGCAAAAAATGTAAATTTTTACTTTCTGAGTATACATGCCCTTTCGGGGAATGTGTCTGCTATGACACTTCCTTACCACGTTTGGCTTCACACTAACAAATGCATGTGAAAAAGGAGAAAAATGCGAAAAAGGGTATTTTGCTATCGACTTCCAATTTGTTCAAGGGTTTTTCCGCATGCATACACAAACACTAATACTTGAATTTACATGTATTCTTGTGTGTGCACAACTGATGCAGTTAATGATATAGAGAGTAAGCATAGGGCCCTTTATTTTATAAAAATGATTGCTCTAAATCTGATTTCGGTAGGCTCTTTCCAACTTCCTATTCTTTAGTCGAAGCATTAAAAAGACATATTATTATTTTTCACAATTGCTCTAAGAAATAACCAGAGGAATAACAAATAATTCAACATACATATCATCGTTCACCTTTGCCACACTACGATTCCCGAATTGTTCTTTGTTGATTGTAAAGACCACAAAAATAAAATATAATATTTATTTAGACCGCAAAATAAAAATTTCTTTTACGTAATAAAAAATAAAGTCTATAAAATCAAAAATTAAAAATGTGAAACCGATCAAAAAATATTAAAAATAAAAGAAAAAAATATAAAAAAAACCCAACCCTGGAGTTGAATACAAAATAATCTCACGCCATTCAGGCACGCATACCACTGACCCATCAACACCCACTTGCAACCTATGTTAAAATTAGTCTCTTGTACATTTTGGAAGGACAACAACTTTGCAAATTAACGGAGTCTGCATGTTCTAAAAATAGAAGCAACATATCGCTTCGTTTGGTGCGGCCCGCCCGTACCCATAAGCGGTGCGTGTTCTAAAAATAGAACCAACATTTCGTTTCGTTTGCTGCCGCCCACCCGAACCAACAAGCGCTAAAATGAATTTGGGCGAGATGCGCATTCTATGTAGTTCTATATTCTTTGATAGTATACATGAAGTGTTCTTAAAGGCCCCTACGCAGACACGAAAAATAAACAAAACTTCATATAAAAAAGATGGCGTACGTTAAAGTCGGGCGCAGACGACTTTGGGATACCCTGTACCACCACACTGCAATTAAGTCCGACACATTGCTTAAAACCTCCAATAGATATTTTATTCGGCAAATTTGGTTACGATATTTTCATTAAAAAAAAAATTCAGTCGAATTTTGCACCAAAAAATTTTTTTGACCGATCGGTCCTATGGGGACTATATGATATAGTCAACCGATTTTGATCGAATTTAGTACACTGACTATAAAAAACTTAAGACTGCCAAATTTGGTTCCGATATCTTCAAAACCAAACGAAACACAACGAATTTTGTAAAAAAAATCATTTTTTTGACCGATCGTTCCTATAGGAGCTATATGATATAGTCAACCGATTTTGATCAAACTTGGTGCAGTGTTTGGGTACTCTAAAAAACTTCTTAATGCCAAATTTGCTAACAATATCTTTACAAACAAACGAAACGCAACGAATTTTGTAGATAAAACGATTTTTTGACCGATTGGTCCTATGGGAGCTATATGATATAGTCAACCGATTTTGATCAAATTTGCTACAGTGCTGGGGATCTCTAAAAAACTTCCGACTGCCAGATTTGTTTATGATATCTTCATAAACAAACGAATTATCCATCTAAAACTTTTGCTTTTTTTCGAGGTCCTCTGAAACACCCCTATGGGAGCTATATAATGTAATCCCGATATCAAAAAAATAAAATAAACTTGTCTCCTATGGATTAATAAGGGATCTTATCTGAAAGTTTGGTTGCTCTAGCTCTTACCATCTCTGAGATCTAGGCGTTCATACGGACAGACGGACATGGGTATATCGACTTCTCGAGTCACACTGATCATACTTTAGGTAACTTTGGGGGGTCTCCGACGTCTCCTTCTGTACGTTACATACATTTTCGGCTTGTACAAACGTTTGGTCACAAACTGTTCTTGCAGGTAGTATTTAGACCAGTGTTGCTCGTTTTTTTTTCGTTTTTTTAATGTCAGTAGCAAACCATAGATGGCGCATTGAAAAATTTGTCTATTAAAATTGTGTGTACATGCAAAACCTAAACGTTCGGAATGAAAAGTAAGGTGTTCCGGACTTACAGGCCTGTTCTAGATTTCGACTCATTTTGAAAAGTCATAACGAGTGCAATCCGAAAATGGTGTTCTAGATTGTTGTAGATTTCGACTGAGTTTGAATTGAATTCGAATCGTTTTCATTTTGAGTGCTATCGATAACCATTTGAGTAGAACAGCTGTTTGAAAAGATTGTTTATCTTTTTGATTTTTTTAATTCACATTTTAAATTAAAATATACAAATAAAAACTGAAAAATGCCATAAGCATTTCACAATTATTTAGCTCATGTGGTTAATTATAACATTTTGATGCAAGTAGATGACTTCAAAGTCATTTACCAACATTTGCATTGTGTTGGTGTGCAAAATAATGCTCACGCATTTTACTCTACTGCTTGGCACTTAATTTTTTGAAACTTTAAAAATTTTAAATGTAATACAGTCGAGGCGGTGCCCGACAGTGTAATACCCTGTACCTTTTTTTTCTCAAAAAAAGATTTATTCATGCATATTCTTACTAAGAATTTCCAATTGGAACATTTTTTTGTTGGTGCAAAACGATATTGATACCTATAAGTTCCGCAAATTTTAACCGATTTTGATGAAAATCGAAATTTACGTCAAAGGAGTTATTGAAAGTATATGGGGTAAGTTTCAATGGAATATGTTGAAGGGTGTGGGAGAAAACACGTTAAATCGATTGCGGGGGGTGTGGGGGCTGTATTGATAAAATTTGGATGTGGATTTGTTCATAAGAGGCACATGAATCAGCTTACCAAAATTGGTGATTCTAGGTCATTTGTTACTATTATTACGTAGAGTCAAATATTGACGCAGTTTATAGGCAAGGGGAGGTGACATTTTTACATTTTAGACTATAACTTTTGTTGTAATTGTCTGAATTTGTTTATTTTTAACACACAGATGCATGTAACAACAACGCATCGCTCTGTTAAGTTTCAGATTAAAATATTAAACGGTTTAGCTAAAAACCGCGAAACTCTGCTACGGGGGAACGGGGAAAGATATTGACATGATTCAACAAACTTGATCTTCTGAGGAAATATGCGCATCAGCTGGTAAAGTATCGTATCTCTAGCTCTTATAGTCTCCGAGATCTAGGTGTTCATACAGACGGACAGACGGACGGACAGACGGACATGGCTCAATCGCTACCCGAGGTTATGATAAGCATTTTGGTACAAAGGACTTGGGGTCTGCCACGCCTCCTTCTTGCCGTTACATACATTGCACAAATCTAGTATACCCTTTGTACGTATAGGTACAGGGTATAATTATTACAAATAACTACAATTAGGGTATTCACGCTTTGTGAGCACTTGAGCACTTGAGCAGTTGAGGAAAAAGTGCTCAGGCTAAAGCGTGAATCCCTCCTGTTGAGTTTTTGTGTTGAGTTGAGCACTTTTCTTCTTCTTGCCAGAGTTTGTTTACATTTGTAAATTGGTACAATTTACATTAAAATTAAAAAACTTGAATTAAAAATGCCGAGTCAAAGCATAAAATCTATTTTAACTAAACCTGTAGCTAAAGTAGCTATGTATTACATCGATTTGTATTATTTTATTGCTGCGAAAATTAAATAATTGCAGAAAAACCGTACTTGATTTTGTGCTTCCTCTTCTTATGTTTGTTTACATTTCTTAGTTGCTGCAAATTATCGTCAATATTTAAAATTTATATTTAAAAATGCCAAGACAGAGCGTAAAGTCTATGCTGCTTGAAGCTGTTGCTCAAAAGGCTTTGGATGAAATCTATTTTATTGAAGGTTCGTCTGCTAAAACAAATTCATTGTGGAAAAACTAACTTTTGTATAATACAGATACAATGGGGTTGCGTGGCGACGCAAAAATTGATGAAGTTTTAGATAACTATCATGGGGTCGCAAATGCAATTATACTCTCGCAACGCGGTGACCACTTCCATATTTCTAAGTCAATTGACTGGCGCCAGAACGTGCTCAGTTCGTTCGACAACAACCGATTTCTTCAAATGCTGACGGTAACACCACAATATGTCCAGCATATATTAAGCCTAGTACAGCCCATGCATTTTCCAATTCGCATGTATTGTTACTCTTTTATTTGCGTAAACTCCAACAACAAGTAATTATGTCTAATTCACTTAATTTCGCACAAAAAGGCACAACCTCTTTTTACTTGCGTTGATACAATTTGATTATTTTAAATTTGGCGCTCATTTTTTTTTAGCGAGTGTAAGGGAACTCGTTGTTTTTCATATCACGAAATGACTAAAAAATGGCAAATGCGTTAGTGCTGAAAAAGTAGCGAATTACCATATTGTGCAACACTTTCTGCTCAACTCAACAGCAAAAAAGTAGACTTGGGTCTGGGTTGAGCACTTGAGCAGTTGAGAGTTGAAACGCAGGGTTGTATTTCGCCATACATTTTGTTTTTGTAAAAGTGCTCAACTGCTCAAGTGCTCAAGTGCTCACAAAGCGTGAATACCCTAAATGAAAACGGCTCATTGTTGTTTGTTTTAAAAGTGCGCCAAATTGCCAGTTGACCACCAGCTATCGATAAGTTCACATTGTAGAGTTGCCACAAGTTTTCGAACAACTAAGTAAATAATTTATTTTTTCTTTTTTCTGAGAGAGAAATATTTTTTCCTTATTTACAAATTTTGTACAATTTATTTCATATACATATTCTAAGCCATCCATTTATGAAATTATCTTCGAATTTATTTGTGCAACACGACAGCACATAACTTTTCGAAGTTCTGTTTTTCTTAATCCAGAACACCTTACTTTCATTCCACTCGTTTTGGTTTTGCATGTACACACAATTTTAATAGACGTTTTTTGATGACGTGATGAAAATTCACCTTGATTTGTTCAACTGAGCACACCTAAATTTTCTTAAAGCATTAAAAAATATTACAAAAATCATTTTTGTGACATTAATGCGTTTATTTAACTAAACAAAGCAAAAAACTTTGGTGGTACGCTACCCAGATATAAATCCTTGTAGCAAACGTTTCTCTCTTGCCGAGACGCTTCTCCTGATAGCAAACCCTTTCTTTACTATGGAGATTATTTAAAGTCTAACGTAACTTAGTTCTACGCCTTTGGCGATACGCTCAACTAGAGATTTGTCCTGGTGACAAAATACCTGGTTGGTTTATGTACGGACGCAGTAACTCCGTCGCGGTCGCACCCGATGCGCTACTAATTTTAAAAGCCTTTGCTCTCTTGCTTCTGTGCAGGTCTGCGGTATTGTTTGTTTTCCCGAAAACGCCTTAAATCTTTCGGCACTGACTTTATTAATTAGTTAGGGTTTTCACGCTTTGTGTTGACTTGAGGACTTGTTGAAAAAGTCAACAGGCCAAAGCGTGAATCCCTTCTGTTGACTTTATGAGTTGACTTGTTGACTTTTCTTCTTCTTTCCTGTTTTTGTTTACATTTGTAAATTGGTACAAATTACATTAAAATTCAAAAGGTTGAATTAAAAATGCCAAGTGGAAGAGTAAAATCTATACTAACAGAATCTGCAGCTAAAGTAGCTATGGACTACACAGATAATACAAATCTGTATTTATTTTATTGCTGCAAAAACGAAACAATTGTAGAAAAACTGTATTTGAGTTTGTGCTGCTTCTTCCCTGTGTTTGTTTACTTTTATAGAATGCTGCAAATTATCATCAAAATTTAAAATCTTGAATTAAAAATGACGAGATAGAGCGTAAAATGTATATTTATTGAAGCTGTAGCTGAAATGGCTTTGGATGAAATAAATTTTATTGCAGGCACGTTTGCTAAAACAAATTCATTGCAGAAAAACTAAATTTTGTTTAATACAGAGACAATGAGGTTGCGCGGCGACGCACAAGTTGACGAAGTTCGAGATAATTATCATGAGGACATGAATGCAATTATACTCTCGCATCGCGGTGACCACTTCCACATCCCGAAATCGATTGACTGGCGCCACAACGTGCCCAGTTCCTTGGACGAAAACCGATTTATTCAAATGCTGAGGGTAACTCCACAATAGTTCCAGCATATATTAAGCCTACTACAGCCCCTGCATTTTCCAACTCGCATGTATTGTTACTCTTTTATTTGCGTAGACTCCAACAACAAGTAATAATGTCTAATTCACTGAATTTCGCACAAAAAAGGCACAACCCTTTTTTACTTGCGTTAATACAATTTGATTATTTTAAATTTGGCGCTCATTTTTTTTAGCGAGTGTAAGATAATTCGTTGTTTTTCATACCACGAAATGGCTAAAAAATGGCAAATGCGTTAGTGCTGAAAAGGCAGCGAATTACCATATTGTGCAACACTTTCTCAACAAGTCAACAGCAAAAAGTAGACTAGGGTCTGGGTTGAGGAAAAGTTGAGAGTTGAAACACAGGGTTGTATTTTGCCATACATTTTGTTTTTGTAAAAGTCCTCAAGTCAACAAGTCAACACAAAGCGTGAATACCCTAACTGAATTTCCACTATGTTTACGACAAATATTTGGCCCTTTATCTTTTCTCAGACTTGTATTCTAACAAATTCTGTTACTTCTCCACTATTAAGCATATGCTTGCACTTCAACTGCTTTTATATACTGACGTTAGCACTTTACTATTGACTCGTCGTTTTATTACTTTTGAGCGACCTTTGCACGGTACTGGTTACTTGTTTTCTGATACTCTCCAGATTTGGCTGCTGATCCGCCTAATATTGGCCTCGATCACCGCCAAATCTTGGAATTCCCGACCAAACCTATACTAGCAATCCTTAACTGTAGTCTGTTTATCTAATTACCTAATTTCACTAAAAAGACAGAGTACGCCCTACTTGAAACTATTACTATTTCCTACTGTACACTCACACCTACACACTACTACTTTCTCCTAATCACTAATACTCCTACCTATCATGCTCGCCAAAATCCTGGCCGCTATATTTTCCCCAGTATTGGTGGATTTTTATACTAGTACTAACGCGACTCAAACGCGCTAAAACTGTTGCCGCTATTTTTTGATAGTGTGAGTACTCTCACCCTTGCTGGTATTGGTGAAAGAACTTTCACCAAGCAGTTCAAACAGTGTTGCTATGGCCCCATTGGCAAAAAAAATTGGATTAAAATTATGAAATAAAAAAAATCGTCAAAGGCGCCACAACTGGGAAGCGCACACAGGTCTTGTTGGCTGAGCCAACGCAGGCCACTTACGTTTGGTGAGAAAATACCAATGTAAGTCTGCAGCTGACTTTTTTTTTCTTAGCAGGTAGGTTGCACGACCGATTAGATAAGGTTGTCTAAATACAAAATTATTTGAGCCGCCCGCTCAGTGGCCGTAGGCCAGGGGCATGCACATCCGCCTACCACTCAAGAGGACCACTGATCGATTCCCAGAGAAAGCAGTGACGAAAAAAGGAAAAGTAAAATATCTTGAAGAGTTCCCTTAGACTAAACCAGCCAAGCAGGAATTCTCCAGCGCGCTTTTTGAGTTAGAGGGGAATAGCTCCAGAGTGAAGAGATCACCCAATCGGTGAACAGTGGAGCGCGTCAGCGGACCACCCTGTCACCAGAACACCAAGCACCCGCCCACTTACTCGCACTAGCGACAGTAAATGAAATTTGTGAAAACTAGTACCAGAAACTGATAAAAGCCAAAAACAACGAAACTTCGATTTATAACAATATCGGACGCGAAACTGCTGTGCAAAATAAGACACGTCCGGGGGTTGAAGTGGGCCCACTATGGTCCTATATCTCAGGCATTCTTATAGGACGTGCTCTACATCTTCTTTTTTGTTAATGCACACAGGACAGATGCAGATGTGTATGTATGTTTTTTTTTTGTTTTTTTATATCGGAGGGGGATTTCTCCAAAGATACTGCCACAATAGACTGTAGACAGCATGCACGATTCCTAGAGAGATAGACTTACTGAGCTGGACTTGCGTAACAGTAGGCCTACGTGCTAAGCCCTTAACTCCATCACCTCAACCACTCTCCCTGCGGGATTGCTTCAACGTATTAATTCGCAGGGCTGGTTAGCTTTACAGCATCATCAATAAATATTCTCACCTAAAGCATCTCTTCGAGATCGCTCAATGCATCTTAGTTCTTCACTGAGTTCATCATGTACGCCACAATGTGATTTGCGTCTGGTTGTCTATTTTCCGACGGAAATCGGGGACAGTAACAATGAACATGCTCAACGTCTTCCTCTATGTCGACGCACACCGGACAAAAGGGGCTATCGTCATGCCCGAATCTATGGAGGTACTTTCTGAAGCCACCGTCCATGTTAGGTTGCGTCACCAAAACCTCGATTTAACCATACGTTAAAATCTGGTATTAGTTTAAAGGTAAACCTTCCTTTAGTGGATGCTTCCCATCGTGTTTGGCAACTGCTAAGTGACACCAGTCACCAGTCTGCAACATTCGCACGCCTGTCATAAGCCCTTTTCATCTCGTCTGCAGAAATTTCCGCTTGTATCATCCCAGCTATTACACACGCTGCCTCATAAGATACCGTTCTTAATCCGCAGCAGGCTCTGAGAGCACAGAGTCTGTACACAGAGAGGAGTTTCCTTCTGTTTTCCTTCAACTTTGCTGCATCCGCCCAGATCGGAGATGCACATAAAAGGGCTGAGGTTGCAACATTCGCCAGCAAGGTTCGCCTTGGGCCCCCAATGCTCGGCAGGATCCGTGACAGCGCCGTAGTCAATATGCGCTTTAAAACTGAGCCTGTTGTCGATTATCACGCTTAGGTATTTTATCGCCGCTTGGGATTGAATGACCTATTCTCCAACACTTATGTGCATGCATTCCACTTTTTTTTTACTAGTGATCAGAACTGATTCCCTTTTGTGCTTTGCTAGTTTTAGACCTGCTAATTCCATCCAGCTTTTGACCTGTGAAATTGCCTCATGAAAGCCGCAGCTAGATTCTCAGGATTGGAATTTCTGCTCTGGCGTTCAGCGCGACGCAAAGATTTATGGATTATTCCTGCTAAGTGGCTTACAGCCGACCAATTACTTTGTGAGCTAAGAAGGATTTCTAAAAAGTCAAAAGCAATAAATGGTTTCCCGATTCCTAAGCTTAGCTCTTCCCGTTCTGCAGAAAATGTCGGACAGTCAAAAAAGACATGTTTTGCGTCTTCTAAGGTCCGCGCACAGTCAGTCTCATACTTAAACCTAAATAGATACGATTTGAAACACCCGTGGCCTGTTAGGACTTGGGTAAGGTAGAAGTCGGACTGTCCGTGTTTCCTATTCACCCACGGTTGAATGGTAGGTATGTGCCGCCTAGTCCAACTGCCGTTGGGACTACTATTCCATCTCTCCTGCCACGAACGCATCGTTGCTTCCCTCCTGAACGGGTTGGTCTATCTGGATTCTTGGGCTAGTAAGTCTAGCGGTGACATTCCAGCTAGCACCAGCGCACTATGGGGCAAACGACCACTTTTAGTGCAATTAATTAATAACTTTAAAACAAAAAAACATTTTTTGGTTTACTTTGGGATCTGATGTGTCTACTGCTCTCAGGAATACGTCAGTAAAATTATTTAATCTACTGCTTTTCCTTGCATGATGCAATCGAAACTATATAAGTCTAGTTTATTGCGAGACTCGGCACCGTCCTCTCCAAAGTATCCTACTGGAAGAACAGTATTTTCTATGACATCACATGAATGTACGAGAATTTTGTGTAGGTACTGTTGCAGTCATGGGCAACCAAGGATATTTGTCAATAATAATTTCAAAGCAAAAGCTTTGAAATCTTATGACATTGATTGGCCACTGACTTGACAGACATATTAAAATAGTCCTTAAATTTGTAAAAAGGCTTACGACAATGCCAGTGATATCCGCAAATATTTTGGGTTCATTAATGGCACAACGTGCTGCTTGCATTAACAATTTTACATTGAAACTCTTGGATACTGCTAGATCTGCTGCTTTTTTTCTTTGAGATCTGCCACTTTTGGAAATATATCTAGGCCGTCCAACACGTCTCCCCTTTTTTTTAACGTAAATATTTGTTTCCGAATTTAGCCAATTCGCATGTGTTCTTTCAATTTGCTTCAAAATTCTTTTGCAATTGGACACAATTCGAAGACAACCGGTAGTAAAAGCGTTTACTTTTATTAGCTAATTTTGTCGTTTCGTCTTCAGAACAGGTCCCAGTTATTGCCGCTTTAAAGCAATTAAAAATGGTACCCTCTTTTGCGTTTTTCGTCGTCATTGACTTCCACGTGGCATATTTTAAAACCTTAGGTGTGTACCTATAAAATGAAAATCCCGCCAAAAAGCGCCGAACAGCGCCTTAAACTCATGCTTTGCTTGTTGAATGGTTGGCAATAACACACAATTGGGAGAACGGCACAATTAATTATAGCAATTCACATTAACAAATGTATATTACAAACCATCCTCAATGAACTGCATCATACAAATTTCACTTTTGTTGCTTAATTATTTTATTTAAGCAATTTAAAGTTGCATGCAGAAAATTGACAGTTCAAAAACACGTGCTTATGTTTATTAACAGCAGTGCTTAACAACTGACAACTGATAACTTAACAGCGGCGAGATCTGTTAAAATTTTTGGTACGTAACATTACAGATTTATGTTTATATAATGCATAGCGGTTAAAAAAAAATTATTTTAAAGACTTTTAAAAAATGGGTTTTGGCCAGCTAAAGTGGTCGTTTGCCCCATAGTGCAGCGGTGCATCCTCCGAGACTGTACGAAAGGCGCACAGGACTCGCAGGGCGCCTCTTCGGTAGGTTGCCTTACAGTCGCGGCCGTAAGTCCTCACGCCAATTGAGGGAGCCCAGACTGCTGCTGCGTAGAGGATAATGGATCTTACAAAATTGGCAATAAGCCATCCGCTGCGTTTCCATGGCCCCCTAATGTTCGCCATTATCCTCGTTAGAGCATTCATTGCTCTCGATGCTTTGTCGCCTACATACTCTAGGTGTTGCTTGAAAGTGTTCCTGTAGTCAAGCATCACGCCCATATATTTAATCGCTGGCTTAGATTGGATTATGCTGTTTCCCACTTGGATTGAGGCACTTTCAACTACCTTTCTGCTACTTATGATCACTGCCTCTGCTTTGGGTTCTGAGAGGCTTAGGCAGTTTTCACCAAGCCATTGAATAACTTGGCTCATGGCAGCGTTAGTCGTCTGCTCTACATCAGGCAACTCTTTGGCGACCGTTATAACTGCAATGTCGTCAGCAAACCCAACAATGCGTGTTCCCTCTGGGGTCGCTGAAGCAGCACAGCATCGTAGTACATAACGTTTCACCGCGTGGGACCAAGTACTGATCCTTGCGGTACGCCGCCACTGATGGCACATTTTCGTTGCCCTGAGGAGGTGTTGTATATTAACACACGGTCCTCGAAGTAGCTGCAGGTTAACCTGATGAGATATTCGAAAATTTTCAAGGCGCTAAGTGCGCGTACAATGCAAAGCCAGCTAGCAGAGCTAGCATTTTAAACGTCCAACATCGTGACCAGGCAATACTTCTTGCTACCGCCTCTCCATCTTGTGCCATTTATTGCACGAGTAGCAATGTCTTCCACTGCCGTGATGGCGTCTTTGGTACTGCGCCTTTTGCGAAAGCCAAAATACCAGCCAGACAGCCCATGTCGTTCCTGAAGTTCTTCTTCGAGACGATTGTATTTGATGCGATCAAATATTTTCCCGGCGACATCCAACATGCAAAGAGGCCGGTAGGTATATGGGTCCTCTGCTGGCTTGTTTCCTTTGGGAATCAGCACCAGTTTTTGCAGTTTCCATCGTCTCGAGAACTGCCGCTGATTAATGCATTTGTTGAATAGAACAGCATGTATTCTAGGGTGTTCTGCCACTACTAGTTAAATAACTCTTGTAGGCACACCATCAGGTCCTGGGTGAATGTCTACCACTGCCGTGATGGCGTGAGTACTTCAACCTTGAGCCGCACTGCTGGGTTGCTATTTTCATAAGATCTCATTGTATGAGAAAGTTCTCTTGAGAGTGTAAGACGTGTTTTTTCTGTGCTCTGGCTTTTTAATTTATTTTCGGTGTTTATTTTTATTTTAAATCTTTCATTATTTGATTTTTACAAGTTCTTGTAATACTTTATGTTAAAGTGGACTTGTTTATGCTTTTTGGCAGTGCATTTCATTCGTTTATTACTTTTTTTATTTACATTAAAATAGCGTCATTGCTTGCGCGGTTTTTTTTGTTGTTAGTGCTTTCTGTTATTTTATTTTTGTTTTGTGCGTGAGAGAGCCTCTGATTGTTTTTAAGCGGCGCTCGCTAGTTTATGTTTGTGTAAGCTTTTTACAGCGTGCGCTCAATTTTGTGGTGAGTTTCTTTTGACTTGCGCTCTTCTTTTGGATTTTGTTGTTGCCCTCTCATTTGTTTGTTCTGCATATTTTTGTACCCAGTAGAAATTCTTGGATCGCTTTTATAATGTCGTGCTGCCATGATTCTTGCATGAGCAAAGATGTGTTTGATGGGGATAAGCTTCGTTGCCTAACTTGCTGGTTGTGTGACAAGGTTATTCATTTAAAGTGTGCTGGGCTGACTGGTCGTGACTTTGACAGGTTATATGGTAAGCCCAAGCCAACCTGTGGTGGTACTAGATGGTCATGCCCCACATGCTTTAAAATGCAAGGGAACTTTTCTCGAATGTACAATAACGTTCGAAATGAGTTTCTCAGGCTTAAAAAGCTGGCTAATCAAATGTCGTCTGAGTTTGATAACGGTCTTAAACTGCTTAGTGACTATAATTTTGCCACGCCTCCAAAGCGTTCAGTACCGACGCCTCCCCCTGCCCCTCAATTGCGCCTTCCGCTTCCCTCTGCTCCTCCCGTTTCTCCTCTAACTCCAATTCCAGGATCGCCGTTGCTTGCTTCGTTTTCGTCTCCGGCCCCTTGTCTTGATTCTTTAAAGACGAAGCCCTCTACGCCACCGCAATCCTCTAATTATTTGATTGATTTGCCTCCGCCTAGACCTAGTCTTAAAGTAGTCGCGCCGCGTAAACATATTTTTGTATCTCGTCTGGCGGCGGAAACTTCTTGTGAAGATTTAGTATCTTATATGGATATTGGTAACAATCCTAACATATCCATTGAGAAATTTAAATTCTCACAGCCTCGTGAAATTTCGTCGTTCAAAATTTCCGTCCCTATAGGTGATTTTGACAGATTATGTGATCCAAGCTTTTGGCCACCACATATGATAGTTCACGAATTTAAATCTTTTCAAAAGCCTCGGCCTTCGCCTGTTTCCTTGCCCTCTGCTGTTCCATCTTCTGTACCCACCCCTATCATTTCAAAAAACTAATTTCTCAGCTCTCTATTAGATATCAGAATGTTAGAGGCCTTTTGACAAAACTTAATGTTCTGTTTACGAATAGTTTTTCTTTTGACTCAGATGTTCTTGCCCTTACAGAGACGTGCTTAAACTCTTCAGTTTCTGACCACGAAATTCTATCTTCCAACTTTGTAGTATACAGGCTTGATCGCTCTGTCCGCCGTGGTGGTGGTGTCCTTATTGCGGTTGATGCAAAACTTTGTTCTAGCTTAGTTAAAGTTGATACTTCCTTAGATATTGAATTTATTTGCGTCAAACTTAGGTTGCATAACTCTTCATGTTTTATAACATGCTCGTACATTCCTCCTTCATCTGATACTTCAATTTATTTGCAACACTTGGCTGCAATTAATTTTGTTCATTCGCTTTTACATAATCGCGACAATCTCTTAGTTTTAGGTGATTTTAATCTTCCAACCATCTCATGGGTTTCGTCACCTTCTTCTAACTCTGTTATTTCATCCTCTTATAACGAATTCCTGGACGGCTTGTTCGATTTACCATTACTGCAAATAAATGCCGTCCGAAACTGTTTAAATCGAATCCTTGATTTGGTTTTGGCTAATGATCCTGCTATTGTGTCAGTCTCCAGAGCTTCCCCGTTATCTATTCCTGAGGATTCATATCACCCCACTTTGGATATTGAAATCCAAATTAGTGCGCCTCAACCACAGGTTTCTTCTCCTCCTATTGTTCGTCGCCGCTGTTTTCGTAAGGCTAATTTTACTATGTTAAACGAACTTTTAACTTCCACTGACTGGTCCTGCTTGATGAATTGTGATGACGTCAATGAGGCTGCATCAATTTTCTATAATACGCTTAACATTATATTTGATGCGTGTGTCCCTTCGTCAAATGCGTGTTCTTCGCTTAAACCTCCCTGGTTCACTCGGAATTTGTCACATTTAAAAAATTTAAAATCTAGATATTACAAGAAATTTAAAATGACCGGATCTAATCGTGACTTCTCGAATTATTTGTATGCCCGGTCTGAATTTATCCTTTTAAATAGAAATTGCTATCAAAATTATTTATCCCGTTGCCGTGAACAATTTTCTATTGATCCGAAACAGTTCTTTAATTTTGTAAATTCAAAACGTAAGTCTGATCTATTTCCTTCTACACTCGTGTATAATGGTGAAGTAGCCTCGACTGACGCAGGTATTTCTAACTTATTTGCTAGTTTTTTTCAATCTACTTACTCTGCAAAGTCTTACTCTCCTACTTCTTATCCTTTCAATATTTCATCCGGTAACGGTCTATTTGTTCCATTTATTAGCAATGATGATCTCAATTCTGGTATTTGCTCACTTAAAATGTCTTATTCGCCAGGTCCTGATAACGTTCCTACCTGTGTTATCAAAGCTTGCGCACTTGCGCTTCATGTACCCTTGCTGAAACTATTTAATTTGTCACTTGAATCGGCCTCTTTCCCAAACATTTGGAAATTGTCTTTTATTGTCCCACTTCACAAAAAGGGTAATAGATCCGATGTTTCCAATTATCGTGGCATCGCCAAATTGTCTTCAATTCCCAAACTGTTTGAAAAAATTTTAGTGGCTCATTTGCAGCATCTTTGTAAGTCACTTATTTCCCCGTGCCAGCATGGATTTATGAAAGGTCGTTCTACCTCTACAAATCTTCTCGAGTTTACATCCTTTGTTTTTAAAGGATTTTCAAATAAACTTCAAACAGATGTCATTTATACTGATTTTAGTAAGGCCTTTGACTCTGTTAACCACAAGCTGCTTATTTTCAAGCTTGGACTCTTAGGATTTCCGACCAACTTTCTCAATTGGATTTCATCTTACCTTGCTGATAGAACCCAAAGAGTTATAGTAAGGTCTACTGTTTCTAAAATTGTTCAAGTATCTTCCGGTGTTCCGCAAGGTAGTCATCTAGGTCCTCTGTTTTTTACACTTTTTATTAATGATCTGCCAAATGTGGTTAATCATGCCCGTGTTCTTATGTTCGCTGATGATGTTAAACTATGTTTCTCATTTAATGATTCCGCGTCGCATCTTTTACTTCAGGATGATTTAAACTCTCTTTATAACTGGTGTTCTGTTAACCTTTTGAACTTAAACCTCTCTAAATGTATGTTTATGACATTTCATCGACATAAGCCTCACTTGGTTAATTACATCATAAATGGTTCTCTTCTGGCGCGTATTTCTTTATTTACTGATCTAGGTGTTACTTTTGATCCGAAAATTACCTTCAACACCCATGTTTCTACAGTTGTGAATAAAGCCAGGTGTGTTTTAGGGTACATTAAACGCTGGTCAAAGGAATTTAACGATCCCTATACGACCAAGATTCTTTATTGTGCTCTTGTTCGCCCAGGACTTGAGTACTGTTCCTGTGTTTGGTGCCCCCAATATAAAAAATATCAAGCACGAATCGAATCTGTGCAGAAACAGTTTCTCCTGTTTGCTCTTCGTAGCTTAAATTGGGACCCCAACATCCGATTGCCTCCTTATGCCAGTAGACTTCTTTTAATTGATCTTCCTTCATTAGAAAATCGTAGGATTGCCCTTAATGCTATTTTTCTGCATAAACTGATAACAGGATATATTGATTCCCCTTTCCTACTTCGGCTGCTTTTGTTCAACATTCCTAGACGTTCCTCTAGGAATTTTGTACCCTTAACTCTACCGAGATGCACTACCAACTATGCTCTACATGAGCCATTACGAGTTTTATGTTCAACTTATAACGACTTGGCTAGTATCCTCTCAAGTGAACTTTCTCCTTCTAGTTTGATGAGAGCTGTTTTAAATTACCTTGGCACCACCTAGGATCTCCGGCTGCTCTTCCTGTGGGTGGGAGAGCGGCTTGCCTGAGGACGGATTGCGAGTTCAACTTGTTTTGCCACTGACCACATTTGGCTGTGGGTAGGG
This sequence comes from Chymomyza costata, assembly GCA_018150985.1. Taxonomy (NCBI): domain Eukaryota; kingdom Metazoa; phylum Arthropoda; class Insecta; order Diptera; family Drosophilidae; genus Chymomyza; species Chymomyza costata. The sequence continues at coordinate 6,148,222 of JAECWU010000003.1, read as the reverse complement.
GCATAGCTGGCCATCTGGCAAATAAAATACCCCCACCGGGTCAGTGGCAAAATACCTAATATTATTTTATATTATTTATTATAAGTTTTATTTATTGTTTCTTTTTATTGTGTTTTTGTATTAAATGTATTTGTATTTTTTTGTATTAATCAACTGTTAAATTTATATGTTGATCTTAAATAAATAAATAAATAAATAAATAACTAGTTAATATGCCAATCAGAAGGGCTGTGCATCAGCCTCCGCGCAGAGCTCTTTCCAGCACCTATCTTTGCTGGCTCTGATGGCTTTTTTGAGAATCATCCGCTTAACTCGGTACTCAGCAAGTAGCTCAAAAAAGTTTGGAGTATTTCCCGAGCGCTGCTGCCTTTGTCGCGCTGCGTGGCACTCTGTGCGGGGTTTTGCAATTTCTGTATTCCACCTGTATGCTGGGATGCGTCTACCACATCCCCTTTTGTTGCGGACCATTGATGCATCGCAGGCCTTTTTAGTTGCTTGCAACACGCTATCTGCATATTGGTCCGCATCGTCTTTGACAAGATCCTCGATGCCTCTGACCGTGAGCAGCAGGGCTTCCTCGTTAAGCGTGTTTTCTCTCCAACTGATGAACCCCACCCGTCTTCTGTTTTGGTTCTGGGTTATATCAGTTTGGCATAAAATTGCTTGGTGATCGCTGTGTGTGTAGGTATCAGCTACAGCCCATGTTGTGCGTCTTGCAATGCTTGGACTGGCAAAAGTGATATCGATCACTGAGCATCTACCTGCTTTTCTACAAGTAGGCTCGTTGCCTGTATTCAAGAGCACAACATTTCGCATTCCAAATGTGACCAATAAGTGCTGCTAGCGAACTTGCTAATATCCACGCTTGTAGCAACTATATATGTAGACGCCATTGTACACAGCTCTGACGAACCGTGCTCTACATTTTCCTTTTCATCGGGACATACAGGGCAGAAAGGTGTTTCCTCGTGCATAAACATAAACATATATAGGTAGTCTCTATAGCCGCCATGGCCTGTGAGTAACTGTTTGAGGTGGTAGTTTACCTGTCCTCCGCGACTGTCAATCCACTCCGCCAGGTTTGGAGTGAGCCTATACGTCCATCTTCCTTTTAAGGACGTGACCCATCTGGCCATCGCTGCGTCTATTTGATTCCTTCGGGCGTCTGCCGTGGTGTTGGAATCGCCAGCTGCCTTGCGAATGTCATAGATTGATGCCATCTCCTCTGCTAAGATGTCCAGTGGTATCATCTTTGCCAGCATGCGTATTTTTTATTTTTTTTCCATGGATTCGCCATGGGGGATGATAACACTAGATAACAAATTTTAAAAATTTTTGGTATCCTCAACATGTTTTAGTCATTTCCGTAGTAAAATGGCACGCTAAATCCGAAAATGAAGTCCAAAATTTTTTTGATGGAACGCATGTTTTTTTCGACATGAAAGATGATTGGATCGAAAGGTATTGATTTGCTCTTTACAGTGATATATAATTATATACAAATTAAGCAAAAATTATAGAAGTTACAAGCAACCGAAGTCGAAAAAAAGTGTATTTTTTGACAATTTTTCAAAATTACACATTTTTGGTATCCTTTTTATTAAAGAAAAATTTTTTTTGAAAATTATGTTAAGCTTTAAACTGAAAGAGAAGTCTTTTACGAAAATTTCGAGTCTAAGATCTATAAAATCGGGTAAGAATTGTAGATGTTATGGAACCATATACGAAAGTTCCAATCTTCACTCATTCACACTTTTGTATGAAAAAAAAAATGTTTAACGCAAAGTTTTTCATTTGCGTTCATTTACTTCTTCACGCATTTGTATGCAGCTGTAGTCGTGTTATTTTTATTCATGGCTCCATATCATCTACAATTCTTACCCGGCTCCATATCATCTACAATTCTTACCCGATTTTAATGATCTTAGACTCGAAATGTTCGAAAAAGAATTCTTTATACATGTAATATATTTAAGCATACCAACGTAAAGTGCATACAATTCTATGTATTTATGAGACACTGTGCGCACATAGACAAGCACCGCACTGCGTCTCTTAACACGCAATTTATTTTCTATAATGAAAATGCAAACTTGTGTTGGTTGTATGTGAAAGTATTATTTAAGAAAATAGTATTTTCACATACAACAATTTGGGTCATATATGGCTCTAATTGTAACAGACTGACATAGTTGGCTTAGGCTATGAACAAATATCACTCGCGCAGTTTGTTAAGGCATTGTATCTACCAATTTCCGCCTCTATATAGGCTGTTAACTATGTTAACGCACTCACTAGCTTTTAGACTGCCTGTAGCATCTATCCGCTGTATCCTAGTGCCGCCTAAACTGTGTCCTCGCCAGTTTTTGGCTTTCAAGTATGCAATAAACGATCTAAACTTTTGTTGTCATTTCTGCCGCCATTTACCCACTTTTCTTTTATCAATAACAGGCCTACAAATACCGGGGCCATGTCAGTTGTTGGAAAGCTAAGGGTCACTTCCAAGTAATTTGCTGCGGAGAATCCGAATCCGGTGCCAGAATTGGTCCATCACGTCAGGATTTTGAGATATTTAAAAAAACTCGGTTTTTTGGGTACATAACCTCAAATATCTGAAAATCCTGACGTGATGGGCCAATTCTGGCCCGGATTCGGCTTCTACGCAGCACATTTCTTCGGAAATGACCCTTAGCTAGGATATACTTCGTAACGTTGAATAGCCATAACTTTGAGAAAAAAAATAGATGACCGCTTGAACTTTTAAATTAAAGGGTAAGAGTGGTACTAAATAATGTATTTGGAGTGACAGACCACAAAAATTAGGAAAAAAAAGTAGGAAAAAACGCCGTTTTTCGGGTAAATAACCTCAAATATCTCAAAATCCTAACGTGATAGGCCAAATCTGGCCCCGGATTCGGAGTCGAGATCCAGCGACTGCAGAAATACCATTGTGGAGGTGGACTTCTTTGCCCCCGAATTGCGCACAGTGTCAAGCGAAGGTTCACTCCAACGACAGGGGGAGGTGGACATGGAGCCGGGTATTGTAAATGACGAGTTCCACTTCACCGGCCCGTCAATGTCGGCAAATGAGCTTGCACTAGTGCTCGCCAGCCTGCCACTCAGCGACGAGTCGAAGAGCAGGAGCGATCCTACAGCAGCCCCGGCTTCACTTAAGGACGGAGAGAAGGATAGGGCTTTCCAACGCAAACAGCGCAACGGGTACAGGGCTTCGCTTAAGTATCTTAAAACACTTAGCGGCAGAGATCCGATGATTCAACGAAGAGAACAAGCGGAACAGAGCGGATAATGGTCTGGCCAGTGCGAGCTCACGGCCTGAGCTTCAAAGAGCCATTATTGATCGGAATGACCCGGAAGGGGAAATTTTGCCTGAAAACTGGCTCATTTTTGAGAGAATCATTATGCAGGCTATCCATGATGCCATGGCACGCAGCGAAGATCCATTCATTGCTGAGTTTCATGGCATCAATTGGTATAAGGGAGCTAAAATCGTGGCCTGTGCCAACGAGGAATCTTTAAAGTTCCTCACAGACACAGTAGCTGGCATAACAGAGCCCTGGCCTAGCGCAAGGACCGAAGTCGTCGCTACAGATCAAGTTCCGAGCCGTTCGTCATTAAGGTATGGATCCCACCCCCAATTATGGAGGACCGAACCATACTGAACATGATCAAAGGTCAGGACGCAGACTGTAAAACCGACGACTGGAGTTTAGTGAGAGGGTTGGCGCACGACTCTGGAAACGGCAAGGATCTCTGGATCAGCAATGGTCCAGAATCCAAGAGCCTCGTCCTAGCGAAGCAAGGCCAACTTGCCTTCGGGCAACTGTTTTAAGCTGAGATGTTAGGTCAGCCGAACAATCTTAGGGTGATACAGGTTGATCTGCATCACTCTATGGTACCATCGATTGACCTACTGCGGCTCATGGAGGAGGAGAGGATAGACGTGGCTCTTTTCCAGGAGCCCTGGATCTCCGGTGAAAGGGTTCTTGGCCTTAGAGCTCGCGGATATCATCTCCTCTTCCCCAGAAACGTGGGTAAGCCAAGAACATGTATCGTGGTAAGGACTGAGCTTAATGTACTTTTCTTTCCTCGTTACAGTGACAAGGACCTCACGGTGGTAATGCTGGAAACAAGGACCACGAAAAACCTATACCTTACCTCAGCATACCTTCCCTACGAGGAAAAAGACCCACCCTTGGATAGTATCAAGGCGCTAGTTCCGCTTGTGCGGAAGGAGGGCAACGATCTAATCCTGGGGTGTGACGCTAATGCCCACCACTCCATTTGGGGAAGCACGGACATTAACGATCAAGGAGCAGCACTGCTCGATTATGTGCTAAGCACAAATCTAATTGTGTGTAACCGGGGTAACCACCCCACCTTCCGCAATAAGGACCGTGCTAAGGTTATTGATATAGCCCTGGCACTAAGGAACAGCTCCCTTTCCATCAATAACGGGCATGTGTTCTCCCAGTGTTCTTTCTCGGATCACTACAGGATACGGTTTGATATTGACGGACACGGAACTAGACCGACTCCTTTAAGGAACCCTAGAAAAACGGACTGGGTTAAATTCTCAAGAACAGTCAGTCACACTCTTCCCGACCCAACGGAAGGGGAGTAGACGTTAGATGTGCTTACAGATGTGCTTTGTAAAGCGTTTCTCACATCCTGTCCGATCAGCCGCAGCTCAAAATCCAATTGCAACGCATGGTGGACAACAGAGCTCGGCAAGATCCGGAAGGAAACGAGAAAACTCTTTGACAAAGCAAAAAGATCCAACAGCCAGTCGGACTGGAGCGCTAACTGGCTGGGCTTCAGGATCTTTAAAAGCAAATGCAAAAAGGCAAAAAGAGACTCCTGGACTAAGTTCTGCGTTCTGGCAAGCACTAGCGAGGTATCCTGGCTTCGCAAGGTCCTTGCCAGCAATCCATCCAAACCGGAACTACTGTGTAGCCCGGACGGAAATCACATAGAAAACAGTGCTACTTATGGAGACACACTTCCCAGGATGTTTAACGGCTGGCGACGAGACTAAGACAACAAATCTCACTGCCAACGTTTCGTCTGTGGAGTATAGTGACTTGGTGATACATGATATCATCACAGAGGAAAAGATAGCCTGGGCTATCAAGTCGTTCCAGCCCTACAAATCGCCAGGACCGGACGACAAACGACCAGCCATGTTGCAGGCAGCGATCTCGAAGCTGATGCCATGGCTATTGAAGGTCTTCAAGGGAAGTCTCCTAACGGGGTACATCCCACAAGGCTGGAAGGTGGTGAGGGTGGCTTTCATCCCCAAGGCTGGGAAGATAAACCACTGCACACCAAAAGACTACAGGCCCATCAGTCTATCATCGTTTCTTTTGAAAACGATGAAAAGACTCTTGGACCTACACCTTAGGACCAAGCTAACTCCACGTGTGTTCAGCGGTAGGTAGCAGGTAGGTCTGTTGAGACTGCACTACACACAGTGGTAGGGAGCATTGAGAAGTCTCTGAGTTTACGGCAGCCAGAAGCGCAGCAAGGCTCCGGGCACTGAATCTTCTGGTGCCCTCAACTTCTGGCCATAGTAGTGTCCTACCCACGATATGTATATCCGCTGGGGCCGATGAAAGTGAGAACGAGCTTACGATTTTCACTGATGGTTCGAAGACGGATGAAGGCACAGGAGCGGCTTTCATTCTGTCTTCCAAATTTGGGCAGTGTGTTTCAGGCCGAGAAATACGCGGTGTGGTAAGCAGCAAAACTGATACAAACTTTGGATGACAGTCCGAAGAACGTGTCTATTTTTGTCGACAGCCCAGCCGCTATCAACCGCATCCGGTATCACTCGATCACCCTCTGCTGGGTACCTGGTCACTCTGGGATCCCTGGAAACGAGGGAGTGTGCCAGAAAAGGAACAGCGCTACCTATTGCCTCATCTGTTACGGATATAGCAAGACCTCTACAGGATGTGGTTTCAGAGATCACAAAGATAGTCAGATCCGAGGCGGAACGATTATGGGACACTGTGTCCGGCTGTCACATCTCCCGAGCACTCTGGCCAAGATACAACCCAAAGCGAACTTCCGAGCTCCTTCGATTCCACAAGAGCAGGACTAGGAGGGTGACGGGAGTTGTAACGGGGCACTGCGCCATAGGCCTTCTGGATAAGAGGATGCATGTTCCCCACAACGATTTTTTTCGGAGCTGCGGGGATAAGGAGGAGATAGAAAACGTCCAACACCTGCTGTGTGACTGCCCTGCACTTCTTAGGAAACGCACCCAGTATCTATCTTAATTGGGCATCACAATGGGCCGCAAGGCCTCCGGGTGATCTCGGTCTCGTTCCGAGCAGCCTACACAACCTAACCTAACCTTAGCCTACAATGCGAAATGGACCGCCTAACTTTGGAGCTAGCTTGGCTGCAAAACCTCGCGGCTCGCGACCTTGTGTCAAGAACGCAGATGAATATCCAGTTGACTCAGATACACTGGTATTCACCGCTAGCATGATCTCTGGCAGGAGTAGAGTAGTAGTAGTATTCTCTCACGAAACGCCTTTTGCAGTGACGCAGCCGTCGCTTTTCGTAAAGGGACTAGCTCTATCCATTTTGAAAAGCGATCCACGAAAACCAGGAGCATTGCGTTGCCATGTTTTGATCGGGGCAAAGGCCCAACAAAATCCGCACACACGGTTGCCCAAGGTTCCTCTGGAATCTGCGTCAGCATTTTACCCGCCGCCTGTAGCTGGCTTGCCTTATATTTATGGCACACCTCGCACCTTTGTACATATGCCCGAATATCTCTATACATTCCAGGCCAATAGTACCATGCTGCTACTCTGGCTATGGTTTTCCGGCTGCCAGTGTGTCCTGCCGCTGGCGCATCATGGCACTCAGCTATGACTCGCGCCCTTTTCTCTGTAGGCACACACAATTTCCACGCAGCCACATCTTCATCCCCAGCTCTATGCGGAATATGACAGCCGGCCCGCCTCTATCAATCAATCGGCGAACATTGAGGCGCAGCTTGTACATCCTTTCGCATCTGCTTAGTCCACGCGCACGTGGGTTCTGTTGGCTAAGAGATTCCCGCCGTTCGCATACACTTGTTAGCGTTTAACGGCTGTCGGGATATCGCAAGCACCACAGCATTCAGTTGGCCTTTTCTATACGAAATCTCGAAGTCGTACTGCTGGAGTATAAAGCCCACCGTGCTACACCGCCTGCAGGACTTTCTATAGAATTTAACCATTTTAAAGCCATGTGTTCAGTCACAACTTTAAAATGGTAATTCCGCTCAGCCGATTTAATGTACGGCTAGCAGATCATATTACTCTTTCTATTTTTTCTTTTTCTGAATTTTGAGTCAAAATTGCGCCCAATCCGTAATTGCTTGCATCTGTTTGTAGTACAAACGTTATCCCAAAATTTAGACAAGCTAATACCAGCGCCGCAGTAAGCCTCGCCTTTATCTCTAAAAACTCCTTTTCCTGTTCCTCAGTCCACATCCATTTGACGCCTTTTTTTAAAAGCGCGTTCAAAGAATGTGCCACTGCAGAGAACCCAGGCACGAACCGCCTATACCAGGACACAACGCCCATACATTGGCGCAGTTCCTTTATATTAGATGGTGGCTTTAGTTCTGCAATTGCGGCTACTTTTTCCGTATCTGTGCAAATACCCTGGTCTGTCACCAAATGACCCAGATACTTTAGTTCTTTCTTAAAGAACGCACACTTTTCCGTGTTAAGACGTAAGTTTGCTGCCTTTAAGCGACGGAAAACTTCTCTTAAATTGGCCCTATACTCCTCCAGCGTGCGTCCAATGACTATGTCATCTTAGTACGAAAACGAATGTATCTGCGCCAATCACGGAGTCTAACGCTCTCTGGAACGTCACCGGCGCCGAATGTAGACCAAAAGGCATTACTCTTCAACAGTCCTCTTCCGGGTACTGTAAACGCAGTATACTCTCTGCTTTTCTCTTACTTGGGAATTTGCCAATAACCATTCCTTAAATCTAAGCTGCTAATATATTTTGCATCAAGCAGCTGATCCACGCTATGGTTTATGCGGGGCAAAGGGTAGGCATCAGGCACTAACCTTGCGTTTAGCTGTCTGTAGTCCACGCACAACCGCCACTGGCCGTTTTTCTTACGCACCGTAACTATCGGTGCGCTGTGCGGACTATGCGAAGGCTCAATGCATCCCAGCGCCAACAGCTCATCAATCTGTTTCATAACAATGCTATGTTCAGCAATGTTTGAAACACCCGCCATTTTCTCAAACTCAGCTAATTCTACCCTAAGAAACGCATCCACATAAACATCAGGCCCGCCCGCCTGTGTGAATGTGGTTTGCCCTTCAGCCAAACGCCTTCCGCTCGTTTTGTTGGGTATATTTAGAACATGACCTGCAAAGCTCATGCTTACGTCCATTTTCCCGAGGAAATCCCACCCAAGGACCAGTTCGTCTATCACACCTGGCATCACTCTGAGCCCTACGGTTGCGACACTGTGTCCAAGGCGATTTCTACATCGAGCCGCTGCGCAAGATCGCTATATCGACTATCCACCAACTGCACTCTGTGCATTTCCAATTTTACCTTGCCTAATGCACTGGTCATTTTTTCACAAATAAAACTGCCAGTTGCACCTCCGCGTCTATACGGCCGCCTGCGTCTACCAATTTACCTATCAACGCCGCGGCGGAAATTGTTGGCGCGGCCCACGCTCATTTTCCTGCCGCGAGAGCCGCCTGGCGTTTCCCGCTGCTGGACAACAGCTTTGTGTGCTCTTGCCAGTCTTCCCGCATTTCCAACAAAATGCTATTTGTCGGTTCGGACATTCCCGATACCAATGTCCGGGATGCCCACACCTTCGGCACACATTGGTAGGATCCTCGATCCTGCCCTGTAGTTGATGTTGCTGGGGCCTGTTTGCCTTTCTTATCCTAGGATTACAAATCTTGCCTTCGCGCACTAGGCGCCTGCCAAGCTCGTTAATATGTGCTTGGCATATCACGATTTCGCGGCATTTCTTCCTGCGCTACATACATGGTCCTTGGCCGTGTATGCTGTGCATCCGCCTTCAATCAGTGCCTGTCCTTTTCCAAATCTTCGAGCTCCTCTGCCAACTTCATTAGTTGGTTAAGGGTTTGGCCACATACTATTTTAGGCCCATGCCTGTCAGAAGTTCAGGCATCGTTCGTGGAATTAAATCTGGACTTTGACCTAGCCATATGTCTCAGCTGACCATTCCACTTGTTCCAAAAATTCTAGTGGCTTTGTGGATCCATCGAAACGAAATTTCCACTCGCGCACTTGCTTGGCGACTTTTGGATAATTGCGAAGCCCATTGGAACCACCTAACACGTTCTAAACGACCCTGTGCCCCAAGGTGGTGGCCTTGTGTCGACTTGGGCCGGAGTACTGGTAGTCAGGACCGCATTACCCTGCGGTACTGCCATTCCACTACAACCACTCTCCTCCAAGTTGCTTGTTGAACCATGCCGGCCATGTTTTCTGGCCAGCTCACTCAACCGCAAAGCCCATTGCATTTGGCCTTCCTGCATCTTCACCCACAGGGAAAATTGACTGCCATTGAAATTTCAAATTCTTGGCCATATGCAAGAAGGTCATCACGCCTTAGATATTTAATCCAAGTGCGTGCCACTTTTTTGTGCCTGTGAAATACCTTTAGGCTATGAAATATAAATTTAAATCAAAAGCAAATTTTTGTATTCAAAAAATCAAAAGTCCCTGCTCGGGCGCCAGTAGTAACGACCTCCGGTTTTTTCCGGAGCAACGGCTGGGATAGCTCAGCTATGCCTAGGATAAATGTCACAACAAATTTATAATTTGCTGAAACTTTTGATAATCTATATATATAAAAATGAAAGTATGTTTGTACGAGGCTTATAGGCTTATATCCACTTTATTGCAGTGTGATTGTGTTCATATTTACAGGCTATGTTCGGTATGTTGTCGAGAACGCTAACAACATAAGTATGGACACCTTTCGATAGGTGGCACTGAGTACTGCGCATAGTTTTCAAATGCAACGAAAAAAACACAGTGTTCACTCAGTTTCCATTCAATTCAAATTTGTCACACGAACATTTTGAATTGGAAGCTAATTGCTAATGATAAAGAAAACAATTACTGGAGTCAAAATTCACATAAAGAAAAATAAAAAAGGATTAATTCATAGAAATTTGTAAGAGTAAATTTTGAGCTTGAAAATTGATGTTCCTATTATAATCCTCAGAAACATTGATCCACTACGTATTGCTAAGGAACCAGACTTGCAGTGAAAAAAACGATGAACAATATCATCGAAGCAACCATTTTGAATGGCAAATTCAAAGGAGAAAATGTACCACGCATTCCAATGATATCAACAGATATGCCTTTTGAATTTAAACGTTTGCAGTTTCCAATACGACTCGCATTTGCAATGACTATCAAAAAAGCGCAAGGACAATCGTTTCAAGTATCTGGATTGAATTTAGAGAATCCATGCTTCTCCCATGGACAATTATATGTGGCATGCTCACGTGTTGGAAAACCATCTGACTTATACGTATATGCACCAGATGGAGCACCTAAAAACATTGTGTATCCAAATGCACTTCAACAAATAGCATTCAATTGAAAACTTGAATTGTCAGACTTTTCTCGATAAAACGAATTGAAATACACAATTATCCAAAATAAAAATTGAATATTGTTGTAACGATATTAGTATTTCTTTAAATTTAGTAAACGGCACAGCAAGGCGTGACGGGTATAGCTAGTTCTGAACAAAAACGTTTTGCTTTTAAGTTTAAATGTATATTCTCCGCCCTTTGCGGTATTTTTCACCACATTTAACTTGAGCCGACACGGTCGCTATTTTACACAAAATAAATATTATAATTAATGCTTGTACAAATACAATAGGCTCTGTGAACTTAAATTTAAGAATGTTGCAGTCAACTTAAATTGAATAATATTAAGTGTGTAAATATGCTTATAACTACGCTCTTGGTGATACGCTCACCCAGATGTTTTCCTGGTAGCTCTTTTGGTTTAATTTGGTTGGCGGATCGTTGGAACTCCGACGCGGTAGCACCCGGTGCGCTACTACTTATAATGTCTATAATTTCCTGTCTTTATAAAAAAGGATTTATTTGGGTATTCCGCAAGAACGCCTTGAAAAGGTTTCGACACTAACTTTATGCTTTGCTTTGTAGATTTTTCCTATAAACTAATTATTTGTTTGGCCTTGTTGCCACTTTGCTGAATTCACTTAAGCTGGTTTATCTCTTTTCCCACTACACTAGTTACTAACTCGGCCTTGTTAACACTTTGCTTCATTCACTTAAAAAAATGGTTTATACTTTTGCTTTCACGTTATCACCTCGTCATCCGGATTTGGCTGCTGACTCGCCTTATAGAGGGACACAAATCCTGGAATTCCCTCCCAAACCTATACTAACTCCTAAACCTCTGCTTATCTAACTACCTATTTTCCCTAAAAAGACAGAGTACACCCTACCTGAAACTATCCCTATTCTCTACTCTCCACTCACATACACTACTGCTTTCTCCTACTTACTAATACTACTGCAACTCAAGCGCGCCAAAGCTGCTGGTGCTATTCTGTGATGGTATTAGTACTCTTACCAAGCCTTCGCTAGTATTGGTGGGAGTACTTTCACTAAGCAGTCCAAGCAGTGTCCCTATGGCCCTATTGGCAAAACTAACTAATGTTGTGAGGTGACGATTTGCCTCCTCACAAAATACTAGCGAAGGCTTGGTGAGAGTACTTTCACCAAGCAGTCCAAGCGGGTCCCTATGGCCCTATTGGCAAAACTAACTAATGTTGTGAGGTGGTGATTAACAATAATAACATGCAAAATCGAGAAGCAAAACAAACTAAAAAAGCGGGTTCGGCTGTGCAGACTGGTATGGATCGCTACATCCAAATCGAGCGCAAACTCAGCCCACAAAACTCAAAGGCTGGTAATAAATAAAAAATTAACCGTGGTAATGATGGTAGGCAAACACCCGATGCAGTCTACTCTAACAAATATTCCCCTTTTGGCAAACTCTGAAACTGATCAACAGACTGAGAAAACGGAAAGGGCACCCAAAAAAGTTAAGCCTCCACCAATATACATCCGCGAGAAAAGCTCAAGTGAACTAGTCAACAATTGGAGATATATTTTTTCATATAATTCCTCTTAAAAAAGGAAATATATATGGAATAAAAGTGCAGATCCAAACAGAGGCGGACCATCGTACAGTTACGGAATACCTCGTAGAAGCAGGCAAAAACTATTACACTTATAGAAAATAGTAAAAATCGGGTCACGTAATTTGGGTTTGGCCCCTAAGTAGTGCGAATAGAACAAAATCAATAGTAATTCCTCCGCGCTAAGCGCTTAATGAAGCAGCATAAAAAAAAAAGTAGAGAAAGAGTTAAACAATGTAACTTTCGCGCAATGCTGCTTGGCTTTGTTGATCGTGCAACTCTCACCTCCCCCGCGACTACTTCTACTTCGTTCTTTGCACAGCGCGATCTTATTTTGAAGCCAACCACCACCAAGGCCACGGCATTGCCGAGAGAGTAACAAAAAGTGCGAGAGAGAGAAAAAGCAAGCAAAAATACAAGCTGGCAAACAAGCTAATGCATGCACACTGGCAGTTGCATTGTATAATAATAAGTTAGCGAATGTTAAAGAGCGCTTTAGCGGTTGACATGCTTACTTCAATTTAGTATGGAAGTTGACTTTGTGTTGAAGGGTTGTGCGGTTATCGAAATGCCATCGGCAAATAAGAATAAATACATGTTACTTTTAAATCGAATAGTCCTTTAATTTCCCTTTTTACAAGCAAAACAATAAACAAACTCATAATAGCAACAATAATCAAACACATTTTCATATATTTTGCTTGCCCTCATGCTATATCACTCTCTCTCACTACTAAATAAAATAAGAACATAAAATGTTTTTTCTCGCTCACACTCACATGCTACTTTGTTATTCTTCATTCCCTTTTGACATGCATACGACGGAGCGTGACGCTACCTTATTATTATACCATGGGCAGTTATATGTAAGTATGTATGTATGTCGTTTTGTTATATTCACGCAATGCATACAAAAACAATTCATTCGTTTACACACATACACATGTGCTGCGTGCTTTATCTGACCAGCTGCGGCCACTTTACTCTCCTCTCTATACCATGACCACGGTTCGCTCTCTCAAGAAGAGACGAAGTCATGACCACCAACACAACAGAAGAGAAAATCAAAAGCAGCTAGCGTTTTTTTCTGTTAACAAAATTTCGAAGTTATTCCCATAGAAATTCACATTCATTTATTCACGCATTCATTCATGCCCAAAAATGCACAATGCCGCATAAAAAGTTTTACTTCAATATCTATATATCGATGTTGGCCAATTGAGATGTTTCTCCAGCACTACTAAACACCCATTTGATGGGTGCAGATTAAATTTTGGCACTTCGAACGTATTTTAATGTCGAAAACTTAGATTTAAGCATGTGCCCGTTAAATTACTGGAAGGTAATACTTTACATGATGAATCAAACGACAATGGTAACAGAGTCGCAGAACTTGCAGACTCTAGAAGCATGACAATTTGTAGCACAATCTTCCCGCACAAAAATATTCATAAGCAGACCTGGAGAGCACCGAGTGGTGATTATGCGAATCAGATAGACCGCATACTAATCGACTCTAGGCACAAAAGTAACATCGAGGATGTGCGAACATATCGTGGTGCCGCAATCGCGTCCGATCACTATCTTGTATGTAAAAAAAGTAAAAACAAAAAAAGACTTAGGTGGAACGTAAACAGTCTACAAAACGAAAGAATAACAGAAACCTACCAAAGTAAAATAGCTGAACAACTAGAAATTGAGATAAATAACAGCGACATTGAAAGTAAATGGGAAAACCTAAATAAAGGAATAGTAAATTCAGCAAAAAACGACGATATTAGAGAGGGGCCAAACGACAAGAAACAACTGGTGGGATGAAGAGTCTGAGGATACAAATAAAGCAAAAAATTAAGCTAGAAAAAAACTAATTGAGCGAAACACAAGAGCAAACAAAATAATGTATAAAACACTAAGAAATAGAGCACAAAACCTGTTCAGACAGAAGAAAAGAATTTACAAAATGTTGAAAACTCCAGACAAGTAAATGACTCAAGAAAATGTTATTCAGAACAAAAATGATTACAAATGATTTCAACCCTAGTATACCAGCTTGTAAAGACTTATTGTCCAAGATCTGTGCTTAGTATTAAAGAGATGGGCTGGATACTTCAAATCACTCTTAACCCTTTTTCGCTGTTTTTGCGAAAAAAAATTAATAAAAAAAAAAATTAATTAATAATTACATTTGCCTAAGACAAGTTATTGGGTCGTTTACTAAGTAATTTCGTTTGATGACAACAGCTGATCTTATTGAATTTTTTCACAGCCAACTTCACACTTAACCGCTTTACCTTTATATATTTGAACAGCTTATATAGTAAGGCTTTTTTGTAAAAAATTTTGTTACATTTTTTGGAATAGTTTTTGTTTGGTGCCCTATCGAAGATAGAAGATCGAAAACAGCATTTTCGGCATATTTTACTGTTTTACTATCAAAATGTAAAAATGCAGTTCATGCAAGGCGAAAATTATGTGATGTGTACGGAGAAGATGTGTTGACCGAACGCCAATGCCAAAATTGGTTTGCAAAATTTCGTTCCGGCAATTTCGATCTTGAGGATGCACCACGTCCTGGAAGGCCTCTTGAAGCCGATGTGGATAAAATAAAGTCGTTGGTCGATGCAAATCGTCGAATAACAACTCGAGAGATTGCTGAAAGATTAAATTTGTCTAACGCGACCGTTCACAAGCACATGAAACGTCTAGGATTAATTTCGAAGCTTGACATTTGGGTTCCTCATGTTCTTACAGAACGAAATTTGCTTCGTCGCATTAACGACTGCGATTTGCTTATCAAACGTCAAAGAAGTGATCCATTTTTGAAGCGCATTGTTACTGGCGACGAAAAGTGGGTTGCTTACAAGAATGTAAAGCGCAAGAGATCATGGTCTAAACGGATGAACCAGCTCAAACCACTTCGAAGGCCGATAGTCACCAAAAAAAGGTTATGTTGTCTGTTTGGTGGGATTTCAAAGGGATCGTTTATTTTAAACTTTTGCTCGACAATACCACGATTAATTCTGAAGTGTATTGTGATCAGCTAGACAAATTGAGTGATGCACTCAAACAGAAGAGGCCAGAATTGATCAATAGAAAAGGTGTAGTGTTTCACCAGAATAATGCGACACCTCATACAAGTTTGATGACTCGCCAAAAGCTTTTGGAGCTTGAATGGGATGTGCAACCACACCCACCATATTCTCCAGACTTGGCACCTTCGGACTATCACTTGTTCCGGTCTCTGCAAAATTTTTTGGATAGGAGAAACTTCACCTCAAATTAGGACGTCAAAAACCACTTGGACCAGTTTTTTGCCTGCAAGGATCAAAAATTTTATGAGCGTGGAATCAATCTCTTGCCCGAAAGATGGCAAAAGGTATTGGTGTTTAAATTGCACTAAAAAAAACGAAACTACTTAGTGAACGACCCAATATTTGTAAAATTTTAGAATTTTCTGACACCTGGGAAGGGCTTATCATCATGTTGCGTATACGCAACGCTGGAGTATTACTCGACAATTGGAATAGTCTCGGAAGAGTAAAGCATAATTAAAGAATTTTATCATTCATGATGATTTATTTAGGAAGGAATATATCCTATTTTTAAGTCGAAAAGACAAACAATTCGCATTTAGTAAATTTTAGTTTAGAGTTCAAAATTTGCCCGAAAAGATGTGTGTCCACAGACGCCAGTGTGTCTGTCAGTGTGTGTTTTTCAGGAGGTAAGTAATAAGGAGAAGAAAGAAGCCTAAATATATACCTTTTAAACAAAAAAAAAATTTTGCCGATACCTCACAACCCAATTTCGCTCAACAATAGTGCAAACAATGAAATGAATGCTGAAATATCTACTGCGAAACCATACATTGCTGAGCCAACATTCGAGGAAGTTGCTACAAATATAAAGAAATAAAAAAATAACAAAGCGGGTGGCATAGACAGAATACCATATAAACTGTTAAAAGCAGGCGGGACATACTGTTAAGGGGGCTTCATGAACTGATCGTTCAAATCTGGAACGAAGAAAGCCTGCCCACCGAATGGACAAAAGGAGCCATCCCACTACACAAAAAGGGAAGCAAACTTGAATGTGCGAATTACAGGGGCATAACTTTGCTATGTGTTGCCTACAAAGTCTTCGCAATGGTGGTGAACGATCGAATAAAAGTATACGCACAAGAGATCATAGGAAGCTACCAAGCGGGTTTTATAGCTAGCAACTCCACGAACGACCAAATTTTCACCATAAGGTAAATTACCGAAAAATGCCATGAAAGTAACACTATTTTTCATCATTTATTCATAGATTTTATGCAGGCGTTTGACTCAATTAACAGGGATATGTTATGGCAAATTTTAAAAATATTTGGTATTCCACAAAAATACATTCGACTGGTACAAACTACAATACGCAACAAGCTGTGTCAGAATAAACGGAAATGAGTCTAAATTTTTTCCGACGGAATCAGGAATAAAACATGGCGATGTCCGAGCTCCGACGCTCTTTAACTTCGTGTGAAGATAAATGTAGTGCGCGACTCAAAAATTGAAGCTAAAGGCTCAATATGGAACAAATCTTCGCAAATACTCGCTTTCGCTATAACAATACTTAAGGAAAGTTTCGAAAGCTTTAAAACATCTGCAAACAAAGTTGGATTGAAAATAAATCAAAACAAAACCAAATATTTGAGCAACTCCAGCCTGGCATTAAGGCAAAACTTAACGCTAGGAGACCATAACATCGAATCTGTGCAAAGCTTCAAATACTTGGGTTCAACTATAAATAGAACGTATGATTGCAGACAGGAGATACATGAGCGAATTAAATCGGCATATAAAACGTACGGTAGATTCTAGGCTTTAGGATCAAACCTATTAAGCAAAAAAACAAAAATACGTCTCTATAAAACTATGATAGCACCAGTCTTTTTGTACGGAGCTGAAACATGGACGATTAAAAAAGCCGATGAAAATAAAATGGACATATTTGAGCGCAAGGTACTTCGACGCATACTTAGTTCCGTGAGAGAGGACGATGGTACTTCTAGATTAAGGTACAATGAGGAGTGTGCAAGTGAGCTAGGAGGACCAGTGATCAGCAAACTGGTGAAATTAAGACAGTTAGAATATGCTGGTCATATAATAAGAATGCCTGAAGAAAATCCTACAAAGGAAGTGTATATGGGTGAACCGGCATCAAAAAGGAAAATAGGAAGACCAAATACAAAATGGATTGGAAACGTCGAAAAAACAGCAAACGAAATTTCAATCAGAAATTGGAGGACTGTATCAAGACATCTAGATGGAAGCGTGTTCTACAGGAGATCGGATCGCAGAGCCAACAATGATGATGATGATGAATACTTTTTAAAGTTTAGTAAGGTTGGCAACCTAGTGAGCGGCAAGCGGAGTTCGCTTAAATCAAAAAACGTTGACATGATTTTAATTAATAACCATAATGAAGGAATCTCAAATTAGTTTAAAGATTATGAGACTGCAATTCTTGCTGAAACAGAACATTTTTTTGTTATAACTCACAGACTCACAAAAAAAAGTGGTCAGGCCTGTTCTAGATTTCCAGGCATGTTCTAGATTTCGATTCCGACAAAAACTGTCGGAATCGAAATGAAAGATGTTCTAGATTCCGACAAGAGTCGACTCGATTTGAAAAGTTTGGCTCGCAGCTGTCGAAATGAAAAGTATTTTGCTTTGTTTACTTAAATAAACGCATTAATGCCACTAAAATTCATTTTGTATTATTTTTTAGTGCTTTAAGAAAATTTAGATGTGCTCGCTTGAACGAATCAAGGTTAATTTTCATTATATATTTTTATTACAAAAAATGTCTATGAAAATTGTGTGTACATGCAAAACCAAAACGAGTGGAATGAAAGTAAGGTGTTCTGGATTTAGACAAAACAGAACTTCGAAAAGTTTTGTGTTGTCGTGTTGCACAAGTAAATTCGAAGATCATTTTATTAATGGATGGCTTAAAATATGTAAGCAGCTACAGAGTCGCCTTTAGTTACTTTTCTGCTATATCTTTCTTTTTCCTGTAATGTTACTTTTTCCCATAAGCATTTCACAATTATTTAGGTCATGCGGTTAATTATAATATTTCGATGCAAGTAGATTACTTCAAAGTCATTTACCAAAATTTGCATTGTGTTGGTGTGCAAAATAATGCTCACGCATTTTACTCTACTGCTTGGCACTTCATTTTTTGCAACTTTAAAAATTTATTATTACAAATAACTACAATGAAAGCGGTTCAAATTGCTAGCAAATTGCCAGCTGACCAACTGGCCAGCTATCGATAAGTTCACTTGTAGAGTTGCCACAAATTTTCGAACATCCACTTTATTAATTCATTTTTTCTTTTTGCCAACATCTTTCTGAGAGACAAATATTTTTAATTTATTTACCAATTTTGTACAATTTATTAATTATTTATTAATTTATTAATAAAGTTATCTTCGAATTGACTTGTTTAACAAGACAACACATAACTTTTCGAAGTTCTGTTTTGTCTAAATCCAGAACACCTTACTTTCATTCCACTCGTTTTGGTTTTACATGTACACACAATTTTAATAGACATTTTTTGTAATAAAAATATATAATGAAAATTAACCTTGATTCGTTCAAGTGAGCACATCCAAATTTTCTTAAAACATTAAAAAATAATACGAAATTAATTTTAGTGGCATTAACGCGTTTACTTAAGTAAACAAAGCAAAAAACTTTTTATTTCGACAGCTGAGAGCCAAACTTTTCAAAACGAGTCGACTCTTGTCGGAATCGAAATCCAGAACACCTTTCATTTCGATTCCGACAGTTTTTGTCGGAATCGAAATCTAGAACATGCCTGGGTGTCTGAATTAATTTAAGCATTCAAAAAATGGCCGCCACATGTACTTCAATGTACAGAACATCGATGTATCGAAGTTAAAAAATATCGACGTTGGCCAACATCAATGTTTCTCCAGCACTACGTCTCACTAAAATTAAGTCAGTGTGTATGGGGCTTAAAAGCAAAAATACAGAAAAGTGCAAAAAATACTGGAATACATTTATCCTTTTCGGATAAGTCGAAACGTGGTATTTTCTTATCGATTATAAATTTGCAGGTGTTAGCATATGGTATTTTTTTTCGGGTCCATTTGCTAAACGTGTTTAAAATAGTTAAATAAAATGAGAGTCGAAGCCCAAGAAAAATGTTGGTTTGATAAATCGCAATATGATAGAGCAGAAAGACACTTCTACGAAGGTTTTGGTGAAGTATGTCCGCACAAATTTAAAATTAAAGAACATGATTTTGATATGAATGTCTTTACTTATTCGGGCACATCTGAATGTACAACCTATGTTACCACACAAGTCCATACATATGTACAGTTTGTCAATTAAATGTTTGCAAAATGAAAAAAATCGCACAAATTCAACTTTAACTTAAAAACTTATTAACAAAAACTAAATTTTTTTAATTTTTTCTTTTGTAGTATTATTAAGGAAAGCATCAGCTATTAATGTGTAAAAAAAAAATTGGAAAAATCGAAATAAAACCTAAAGAAAAACAAGCAAAACCAAGATGCAGCAAATATTGCGCTGTCAATTAAATGTTTGCAAAATGCGAACACAAGGCGAAAAGAGAACACAAACAAGCTAACTGTAAATCAAATTCCAAACAAATGAACAC
Organism: Chymomyza costata; assembly: GCA_018150985.1. NCBI lineage: Eukaryota > Metazoa > Arthropoda > Insecta > Diptera > Drosophilidae > Chymomyza > Chymomyza costata. The sequence continues at coordinate 6,128,280 of JAECWU010000003.1, read as the reverse complement.
CTGCGTTTTTGCTATGCATTGCATGATTTTGTCCTTGATTTTTGATGCCTTGGACATGTTTATCCTCCTATATTTTCTTACGATCTTCCTATTTTGCCTTAATAAGAGTAGATTTGCTTGTTGTGCTCTGTTTAACAACTCCCATTTGCAATAATACCCCCAAATTTTGGATGTGGTGTAAGTGAGGCATCTGGGCAGGTCTATCAGTGATTTTTTTGTTATTATACGACAGCCAGATCCTGCATAGCAACGATTTTTGTTTGTGGTCGATGTGCTGGTACTGATGTTTGTTTAGTTTGTTGTGGATTTGAGGATCAACAAACCCAAATTTCATCGCGCTCCTTGACTATTAGTACTTTAAATTGTCTACATAATACTCCTCCGTCATTACATCATTGAAAAAAGGCGACTCATGAACACCAGTGGATGATATGCAATGCCTCATCATTTAATACGGCTTGCCAAAGCCTGCTGTTGGTATTGCGTTCTTCTACTGCACGGTTGTGTTTGGTTTTTTCCAAACTATTTTTGGTTTATCATGATAGTATAATATTATTCTCGTCTTGTCGCATAAAATAACACCATTTATCTACTCCGGAGACTTGGAAACAATGACAATATAAAATTTAAACCGACTCTCAATGTTAATAGCAAATAGCAATGGTTTTTTTCTGGTTATGGCGAGGAGCGCTTCGGCACTTTTTCAATGATGTAACGACGGAGGAGTATTATGTGGACAATTTTAAACAAGAACAGTCAAGGAGCGCGATGAAATTTGGGTTTGTTGATCCTCAAATCCACAACAAACTAAACAAACATCAGTACCAGCACATCGACCACAAACAAAAATCGTTGCTATGCAGGATCTGGCTGTCGTATAATAACAAAAAAATCACTGATAGACCTGCCCAGATGCCTCACTTACACCACATCCAAAATTTGGGGGTATTATTGCAAATGGGAGTTGTTAAACAGAGCACAACAAGCAAATCTACTCTTATTAAGGCAAAATAGGAAGATCGTAAGAAAATATAGGAGGATAAACATGTCCAAGGCATCAAAAATCAAGGACAAAATCATGCAATGCATAGCAAAAACGCAGGTGTTCATTTGTTTGGAATTTGATTTACAGTTAGCTTGTTTGTGTTCTCTTTTCGCCTTGTGTTCGCATTTTGCAAACATTTAATTGACAGCGCAATATTTGCTGCATCTTGGTTTTGCTTGTTTTTCTTTAGGTTTTATTTCGATTTTTCCAATTTTTTTTTTACACATTTATAGCTGATGCTTTCCTTAATAATACTACAAAAGAAAAAATTAAAAAAATTTAGTTTTTGTTAATAAGTTTTTAAGTTAAAGTTGATTTTGTGTGATTTTTTTCATTTTGCAAACATTTAATTGACAAACTGTATGTTATATATTGTTGTTACTCAAATATTAGAGTCCATTAATTCTGTCATAATAAAATAACATGGTGTTAAATTTAAATTTAAATTGCAAAAGCAAAAAATTTGAAATTCAATTAGCTATCTTATGTTGGGCAAAAATCCACTGACCTTTGAATTTGTACGTACACACATTCATACATACATAACAACTTTAATGGTCCAGTTTACTCTTTCAACTTAAGAGTGTTATATCTCCTTACTTACATGTGATACATGGTATAATAAGTAAGGTAGAGTAAGATTTTCTCACTCGGGGCCATAAATTTTGTGAGAGCAAAGAAATGTGAGAGAGAGAGAAGCAACAGACAAGCTGACGCCATGGTAGAATTATAGTTATACCATGGCTGACGCATACATTCGCAACGAGAATGAAAAGTATGGCCCCAGCAAAGAGAACGTTGCGACAAACTTAATCTACCTTACTTATTATACCATGCATGTGATACCTATTTAGTTTAAACTGCGATTTATAACAATTTATTAGCAGTGATAAATAATTGAAAAGGGGAGGGAACGTAATTAAAAATCAAAATAAAACTCGAAGTACTTTAAACTCAAATTAATGCAAATAAAAAGGAACTTAATGCTTTGTGTGATAGTCATTCTGCTCTCTATCGGCTTTGAGACGCTTTGGCATCGAATCGGCTAATTTTTGGGTCATTTCGGATGATATTCGGGCCCATTCCTCGTTAAGCGCTTTATGATTTTTCATTTTCCGCGAATTAAACCTTTCTCAGTGGTGAAAACTCCATTTGGTGCCGTTCGCTTTTTATTTTCTATACGGTTCTCGTGAATAAATCTATGTATATATTATATGCTCAACTGTTGCTGATGGAATATTTTAAGTTTTTGAAATTTTTCCGAAATTGTCTTCATTCTTAATACGGAAAATAACCAGTTCTCGCTGCTGAAATGTAATGCACTTTCACATTTTTATACCCTGAACCATAGCTTCACATGGGGTATATTAAGTTTGTGTAATCCGAAAATATATGTAACATACAGGAAGAGACGTCGCAGACACGATAAAAGCTAAAAATTTGGTTACGATATCTTCTTAAACAAACAAAAAAAGAAAATTTTGCACAAAAAACTTTTTTTTACCGATCGGTCGGGAGATATATGATATAGTCAATCGATTTTGATAAAATTTTGCACAGTGCTTGAACTCTAATAAACATTCGGAAGCCAAATTTGGCATTGGTTGTTTTCATAAAACAACGAATTATCCATCTTAAACTTTTGTTTTTTATGAGGTCCTCTCTATATGAGCTACAGTGAACACACAAATTATTCGGACACTAAAAATTTTTAACCAAGTTATGTGCTATAACTTTGCACATAGGTATCATAACGGAACAATTTTTTTCATTTGAGGAATAACATTCTAGGTATATGTTTCAAAAATAAAATCTTTAAAAGTCTTAATTTTTATAGACAAAAACTTAACAAAACCAAAAAAAGCCGCTTTTTTACGCACATAAGTTATTCGGACACTTGTAACCAAATAAGGAATTTTGTTAGAAAACAATGTTTTTTCGACTTTTTATACCCTGTATGGTAATATACCCCGTATGGTACAAAGGGTATATTAAGTTTGTGCAAGCCGAAAATGTATGTAACATACAGAAGAACTCCTCGGAGACCCCCCAAAGTTACCCAAAGTAAGATCAGGGTGACAAGAGTAGTCGATATACCCATGCCCGCCTGTCCGTCAGTCTGTATGAACGCCTAAATCTCCTACGGGAGACAAGTTTATTTATTTTTTTGATATCGGGGTTCTATTATATAGCTCCCATAGTGGGTTTCAGAGGATCTCGGAAAAAACAAAAAGTTTTACATGGACAATTCGTCGCCGTTCGTTACAAGAACTATTGTATAACAGAAAAGTAATGAACAGTGAATTAATTTTTCACATTACGCCTATGTAAATGTAGCGAAATGGCCAAGCCACATATTTTGACTAAGGTGTAGAGTTTGTGAAGTTAGGCCTTGTAGAGTTAGGGAGCGTAGAGTTAGAAGCTTGGCTCTATATGAGATCTGATAACTTTTTGACAGTGCGAGTTATATGTTCTCGTCTTGGCAACATTTTACATGAAAATGTTTTTTGGTGGGATATACACTTCAAAATTAATAACATTTCATAGAAAAATAAGCAAAGAAATAATAAATAAAAATCCAAAAGGTTATACAGCGAAAACAAAAGATAATACAGACCACAAAAAAAAATTCACGTGCAGTACAAGCACGCGTTAGAAGTATAACTCTACGCTGTTTTTTTTTTTTTTAGTTTAGCCGTCTTAACATTACTTTCCAGTTCAAACAGTGTCTTAACAATCAATTATGTATTATAATAATAATGAAAGTGAAGGAATTCTCTTTCCATAGAGATATCTGATATACATATGTGATGCCAATTTTTTTTCTGTTAATTGTAAAGCAAAAAGATAGAACACATCAAATTATAATTTCTATGCATATTTTATTTTTTCTGATGTAGCATTTTTACAGTTGTATATTAAAGGTGTTGGATTAATTAATATTTTTTAGTTAATTGTTTTTATATGCTTTTCAAGGTACGGGATGACTTTAAAGCGTTATAACTTGGGAACTACTAGAGATACTTACATGATTCAAAAACCAGTCTTGTGAACTTTTTTGAGATCTACAATTTTTTTATACACACCAAAATCATAAAATGTCAAGGGGGTGGATAAAAATAAGAAAAACTGCGTTGTAACTTTGGCCCCCTCTGCCGCCTAAAATGTGAACTTTTGGGTATACCTCCCAATACAAACAAAATTTTAAATTCAATTTTAAACTTTTTCTGCCTTGGAATTTTTTATGTACGGCTTATAGATTTCGAGATAAATGGGCTCAAACATATGTCAAAATAACGGAAAACCCTACGGGGGAGGAAGTCTCCAAATTGGTTTTAGACTATTTGGATGGTCCTTAATACATTAAGCAAGAGAAATTCCAGTGTGCAATTTTTTCCGGGTCAAAACCTATTTTTACTGTACTATAAGTAGTGCGAATAGAACTAAATCAATAGTAATTCCTCTACGCTGAGCGCGTAAGAAAGCAGCATAAAAATAAATAGAGAAAGAAAAGAATTAGACAATGTAACTGTCGTCAAAGAATATAGAACTAGTAGTAGTAGTAGTTCTATATTCTTTGCTGTCGTGCAATGCTGCTTGGCTTTGTTGTTCGTGCAACTCTCACCTCCCCCGCACCAACATCAACATCGTTCTTTGCACAGCGCGATCTTATTTTGTAGCCAACCACCAAACAACACCAAGGCCACGGCATTGCTGTGAGAGTAACAAAAAGTGAGAGAGAGAGAAGCAAGCAAAAAACGAGCTGGCACACAAGCTAATGCATGCACATTGGGACTTGTATGCATGTACACAGAGTACACAAATTATTCGGACACTTTGAATTTATTGAAGACACATAACTTTTGATGTAGACATGATAGAACAAATTTTTTTTTTAATATTAAAAATATAACATTTTTCTTATATGCTTATACTATAATAAGCCAACTTCAAATAATATGCATAAAATCTTAAAAAGACAAAAAAAAATTGAGCGATTTTTACGCACATAAATTATTCGGACACTTTTTACCAAATAAGGAATATTGTTACAAAAAAATAAAAGTAGTTTAGCCGTCTTAACATTACTTTGGAGTTCAAACTGTGTCTTAACAATCAATTATTATAATACATACATAGCTATGAAAGTGAAGGAACGCGAGCTTGTACTGCACGTGAATTAAGTTTAACTCTGCTATTGCTTTTTGTACGATTTTTTTAGGCGCTCAGCGCAAGAAAAACGTTATGAATGTCATACTTTTTGCACTGCTTAACTAACAAAACGTGAGAGTGACTTCAAATATGCAAACTTGTCAATGTAAACAATATAAATAATATATTTTGTATTTATATTTTATTATATTCCAACTGAAAATACAGTTAGCTCAATATGTAGCTTCAAATATCTTTTAGCATTTCTTTTACTTTTATGACAACGCATAAGTAGTGCGAATAGAACAAAATCAATTGTAATTCCTCTACGCTGAGCGCGTAAGAAAGCAGCTTAAAAATAAATAGAGAACGAATAAGACAATGGGACTGTCGTGCAATGCTGCTTGACTTTGTTGTTCGTGCAACTCTCACCTCCCCCGCGCCTACTTCTACATCGTTCTTTGCGCAGCGCGATATTATTTTGTAGCCAACCACCACTAAACAACACCAAGGCCACGGCATTGCTGTGAGAGTAACAAAAAGTGAGAGAGAGAGAAGCAAGCAAAAATACGAGCTGGCACACAAGTGTGTTATGTTCACGCAATGTATACAAAAACAATTCTTTCGTTTACACACATACACATGTGCTGCGTGCTTTAGCTGACGAGCCGAGGCCGCTTTACTCCCCTCTCTTTACCATGACCACGGTTCGCTCTCTCAACAAGAAACGAAGCCATGACTCATGACCACCAACACAACGTCAACGTCGCAATGCGAAAGAGAAAATCAAAAGCAGCTAACGTTTTTTTCGTTTAACAAAATTTCAAAGTTACTCCCATAGAAATTCACATTCATTCATTCCCGCATTATTCATTTACGCATTGATTCATGCCCAAAAATGCACAATGCCCAACAATGCCCAAAAATGCATAAACTTAAAATGTGACAGACGCATCCCTTATGGATTTTGAGCAACTGGATCCGAAGTCACTATCCCCAAATGTGATAAGTGAAATTAATTTAAAATGCGTTTTCTTAGCTTAGAAGGAACTACAACTCTATAGCCCCATAGGATACAGTCGTATTCAATTAAAAGTTCATATGCTTTTGAAACAAAAGCTGAAAAGTGATCGTCTTTTAATTCGCAAAGTGTGCCATCTTTAATGGCTGCACTGACTTTTGATAAAATAGGATCACGATTTGTTTCTCGAGCAATTATTTTGAAAATATTTGACTGAATCAAATTGACGTGATTATATTCTGAAACTTCTCTAACATATGAAACTTGCGGAATTCTCGACAAACCATCAGCTACATTTAATGATCCTTATTCTACGGAGTAATTAAATACTGATAAAATTAAAGCCCATCTCTGCATGCGAGCAGATGCCATTAATGGTAACCCTTTTTTCTCCAAATATACCCAATAATGGTTTTTGATCAGTGCGAATTTATTTCCAACAAGATACTGCCTCAGTTTAGTTACTGAAAAAATTATTGCAAGCGCCTCTTTGTCAATAGTGCTATAATTGCACTCACTTTTGGTTAACGCCATTGAAACAAACGCAAGAGGTTTTAAATATTTTCAATTCTGTGTTGTTAAAATAATTGGTAGGTTTGGATTATAGTGAGCTAACACTTGATCCGAAGTGATTTCATTTTTTATTATAGCGTTCGATTTTTCACATTTTTGTGTCCAAATAAATTTCTTATCTTTGCGAAGCAGATCGTATAAAGGATTCATTTTGTTGGCAAAACCGTTAATGAATATGAAATAATTACAATAAAAGCTCTAAGCTCTGAAACATTTTTCAGACTAGGTGCTAAAATCAAACTGGCATTCCTTTTCTTGCTTTTACTTAAGCCATTTTTTACCTAGATAAGTTATTTTTGGTTGGAAGAACTCGCACTTTTCAAAATTAAGTTTTAAACCAGCTTCTTCAAGTTTTCTTGCATGTTTTTCCCAGTCACCGTTATGTCATCCTGACTACGCCCTGGATATTTCTCATTAAATTCTCCATTGTCTTTTGCAAAATTGCTGCAGCTATCTTAATGCCAAAAGGTAAACGCTTCACCTTCATAAGCCCTATGTGAGTGCTCCAGGTGCATAGAAGCTGAGACTCTTCATCTAACTCTAGCTGGTTATAAGCATTACACAAATCTAGCTTAGTAAACAGCTGACTTCCCTCCAAAGACGCGAATATTTCGCCAATACTGGGTTAGGGGTATTTAAAATCTATCAAAACTTTATTTAATGTGACTTTATAGTCTGCGCAAATCCTTAGGTCGCCGTTTGGCTTTAATATGGGGACCAATCATCATCAACCATTCTTCGTATTTTTTCTTCAATCTTTGATTTCCGAGCTAGCGGTAGTGGTCTAGGCTTGAAAAATACAGGTTTTGCGTTTTCATTACTTTCTAAATTTATTTTGCCAAAATTGTAGCAACCCAACTCATTTTTAAACACTTCCGAAAATTCCGATTTAATCTGGTCTGTAATAACAACTTGCTTTTCATTAGTGTTAATATTCCTAACTTGCACCAAATCAAAACTTAATGCTCTTAAAAAGGATCTACCCAGCAGCGGTGGACTGTTTGTGTCTGTGACAACAATAACTATGGTTTTCTTGTCACCTCGATACGTTATGTGTGCATCGAACCTGACTGGAGAACGCCACCTCAGTTCAGGTTCCTAAGCCTCATGTTGTATCTCTTCGTGAAGGGAACAATCACGGGTTTTTGGAGATTGATGCTGAGTCCTTCACTTAAGCACCAGTTAAGGGTTACGTGGAGGGCATATTCCCTCATTTGTGATGGTGCTCTCGTATTTCCCTGTCACTATTATAGCTAGGTGGTTATCTGCTGTTTCTTGCACTTTTTGCAATTTTGGCAGATGCAGTCAAAGCACAGGTTAAAAAGTGTGGGTGGTCGACTGTGCTGTGCTTCAGCAGTCGTCAATTTCAGAATCAGAGGTCGAAGCAGCAGCATGATTTCTGCTTGCTCACGACGTCGAAGAGTTTTTGCTCGCTCAAGGCGTTTACTTTTGAAATTTGCATTCGGATGGGCGAGAAAAAACAAAAATATGTGGCGAGTTTTAATTTGTTACACAAAAAGGTTTACGAGTAATTGTCAAAAAACTGATGCGGGGAACTGGGGGGCGGTATCTCCACAAACTAAATTGAGTTTTTAAACAGTATTTCAAATAGCTTGTTTCTTGTGGAGTTTATAAAAAGGCAGGGGGCAGATATCGACTTAATCAAAAATTTTCATAAAATTTTAGCTCTTTAGCACTGAGATCCTTTTACTCATACGGACAGACGAACAGACAGATATGGCTATATCGACTCGGCTGTTGATGCTAATCAACAACATATATATAGTTTAAGGTGTCTGCCACGCCTCCTTCTTACCGTTACATACATTTGCACGAATTTATTATACCTTTGGTACACGGTATAACAGAGAAGAAACACTATGTTTCGAAGACAGCTCAGAGAAAAGTTAGAGTTAAGGACTGCAAAGCAGGAGCGTAATATCACAGAGCAGATATGTTGAAGATGTTAGGCGAGACAGGCAAGTAAGGAATACTATGCAAAGAAGACTGCTCAGAGAATTTTTAGATTTCACTATTACAGAGCAAGATCGTGAAACATTGCGTAGCAAAACAGAAACCTGTAGACAAATAGATAGATAAGTAACACAGCACAATACAGATTCGCTTCTTAATTAATTAATAATTAAACAGCGACCCGATAATGTTTACTCTTGCTGTAATGACTTATTGTTCCCTCATCAAATAGAAAGAATAAGTAGGGATTCTATAGAAACGCATGTGTTTAGCACAGATATGCTTATCTGGCAGATCTGCTTAAAGTCGGAAGGGATGAACATTACGGAAGAATTGTACAGGGTATATAATAGTCTGGATGATCTGAATTAAATTGAATAAAGGAGCCCCCTAGTACCTATATAAAACTTATGGAATTTGTGTACGAAAGGTGTAAGACTGTCGACTACTTTTGTCATTTTACTTTGGGTGTCCATATAAGCTAATTATTTGTAAATGTGTTCCATGATAACATTTAATAATTTAATATTTTAAAACTACGTTTTTATATTTATTTTTTTCGTATTTTTAAAGATTGCTGGTAAAAAACCCTACTGTCCTCTAGCATCTGAAATCGCAAAAGCCCGAGAGCACATACAAAGTTCATTGGAAAAGGTAATTATAAGTAGTTAAAAGAGATTTATTGACATATTAAAAAAATTAACAAAAAATAAAAATAATGATGTTTATACTTTGAAAATTAGGTTTTTCTTTGTTGGGTAAACAATGGATTGGTTCAATTACACTAGTTTAAAAATTATACAAAATTTTGGTATCCTCAACATGTTTAAGCCATTTCCGTAGTAAAATGGCACGCTTAAACCGAAAATGGAGTCCATAAATTTTTTCATGGAACGGGTTTTGAAATTTAAAAAAAAGTGTACTTAAATTCAAATATCTCTGGTTGTACTAAACTAATTTAGAAAATTTGTATACTTTACTAGTAACTAAACTGTAGATAATTGAATTATACATCGATTATGCTTGAAACATATTTTTGTCAAATTTACGCCTTGGGCGCTATTTATGCATTCAAATCAAATTTTTCGTAATTTATAGCAGTTTTGAAAAATAAATTCTATTTAGAAGGTAAATTTTAAAATTAAAAAAAAAATTGTAAATTTTTGTTCATGACTCGTAAAGTTTGATAGATTAAGAAAAAAAAAATGGGTGGTTGTTTATAAAAAAAAAGTGAAAAATGTAAATTTGTTTTAAAATTAAAAGTTTTAGAAAATTCGTTTGTGTAAAGATATCGTTTGGCATTCGAAAGTTTTTTAGAGTTCTCAAGCTCTGTACGAATTTTTCATATAGCACCCATAAAGATACATATATATCGGCTAAATTCGGTTACGATATTTGCAGAAACAAACAAAACGAATTTGGCACAAAAAAAACATATTTTGACCGATCGGCCCAATGGGGGCTATATGATATATGCAGCCGATTTTGATCCAATTCGATACAGCGCATGGGAGCTATAAAAAACTTCGGAACACTAAATTTGGTCACGATATCTTCAAAAAGACTCGAAACACAACGAATTTCGTAGAAAAAACGTTTTTTTGACCTATCTGTCCTATGGGAGCAATATAGTCAACCGATTTTGATCAAATTTGGTTTAGTTGTGGCGAACTCTAAAAATCAGCCAAACACAAAATTTGGCTATGATATCTTCATAAACAAAGAAAACACAACGAATTTTGCACCAAACACGTTATTTGGGCCGATCGGTCCTATATAAATAAGTCAACCGATTCTTATCAAATTTAGTGCAGTGCTTTGGAACTCTTAAAAACTATCATATATCAAATTTGGTTACGGTATCTTGATAAACAAACGAATGATCCATCTAAACCATTAGGTTTTGAGAAAAATTTACTTTTTGTACCTTTTACAAAAATTCCCGTAAATTTCAAAAATTTACACCGATTTTGATTAACAACCACTCATTTTCTTGGTAATCGATCGAGTTTACGAGCCATGAATAAAAATGTACGAAAAATTTCTTAAAATTTTTAAATTTACGTTTGAAATATAATTTTTATCAAAACTAATAAAAATTACGAATAATTTCATATGAATGGATAAATAACGACCAAACCGTAAATTTGACAAGAATATGTTATAAATTTAATCGATGGGTAGTTCAATTATCTACAGTTTGGTAAGTAAATCACCAAAATCAGTTAAGTTCAACCAGAGATATTGGCTTTTAAGTAGAAACTCTTTATTTTTTTAATTTCGAAACGTATTTTTTTTTTTGTAAATATCTAGAAATACGTTCCATGAAAAAATTTTTGGACTTCCTTTTCGAGGAATACATTTTGCTGTAAACTAGTGTAATCGGAGATATAGTATATAATAGTATTTGAAAAACGTTTTTTGGAAGGCAGACCCTAAAAGGAAGGAAGACATACATATTCTGAGTCATATCTGTCTGTCCGTTTAAACAAAAGGATCTCGGTGACAAAAAGCTAGAGATCCTAAATTTTATCAAAAGGTGCAGCAATATTAAGTTGACCAATTCATATCTATATATACCTGATAACAAAACAAGAAACAGGCGAATTTTTCACCAAAAACAATTTTTTGACCGATAGGTCTTTATGGTAGCAATAGCTATAAATGATATAGTCAACCAATTTTGATCAAAGGTTCAGTGCTTAGAAATTCTAAAAGACTTCCGAATGCCAAATTTGTTTTCGATATCTTTATAATCCACGAAATTATGCCCTAATAAAACTAACTCGGTGGATTATAAAGATATTGAAAACAAATTTGGCATTCAGAAGTCTTTTAGAGTTTGCCAGCTCTGTACCTAATTTGATTGAAATCGGTTGACTATATTATAAAGCTCCCATAACACCGATCAGCCAAAAAAACGTTTTTGGTGCATAATTCGTTGTGTTTCGTATGTTTATTTGGTGTTTAGTGGTCATAAAAACGTGTTGCGTGAAAAATTCGATTGTATTTTTTTGTTTATAAAAATACCGTAACCAATTGAGCCAACCAGTTTTTTTTTTTTTTGAGTTCTTAAGCAGTATATCGGTTATGATTGCAATGAGTTATCCCAAAGTAGTCCACGCCCGACTTTAAAGAACACCATCTTAAATAGTAAACTATAATTAGGGTATTCACGCTATGTGTTGAGTTGAGAAGTTGAGGAAAAAGTCAACAGGCCAAAGCGTGAACAGCCCTGTTGAGTTTTATGAGTTGAGTTGTTGAGTTTTCTTCTTTCCAGAGTTTACATTTGTAAATTGGCACCAATTACATTTAAATTCACAAACTTTAATTAAAAATGCGGAGTCAAAGCATAAAATCTATTTTAATTAAACCTGTAGCTAAAGTAGCTATGTATTACATAGATATGTATTATTTTGTGGCTGCGAAAATGAAATAATTGCAGAAAACCCGTACCTGCGTTTGTGCTTCTTTGTTTACATTTGCGAAATGCTGCAAATAATTATTTAAATTAAAAATTCCGAGACTAATCGTAAAGTGTGTTTTGACTGATGCTGTTGCTAAAGTGGCTTTGGATGCAATTGATTTTATTGAAAGTTCGTCCGCTAAAACAAATTCATCGTATAAAAACTAAATTTTATTTAATACAGGGACTGTGGGGCTGCGTGGTGATGCACAAATTGATGAAGTTCTAGATAATTATCTAGAGGACATGAATGCAATAACACTCTCGCGTCGTGGCGACCACTTCCACATCCCTATGTCAATTGACTGGCGCCACAACGTGCTTGCTCCTTGGACAAAAACCGATTTGTTCAAATGCTGAGGGTAACTCCACAATAGTTCCAGCATTTTCCAATTCACATCTCTTTTTACTCTTTTATTTGCGTTAACTCCATCAACAAGTAATAATGTCTTATTCACTTAATTTCGCACAAAAAAGGCACAATCTTTTTTACATGCTTTAAAAAATTTGATTATTTTACATTTGGCGCTTTTCTTTTTTTAGGGAGTATTAGGTAACTCGTTGCTTTTCATATCACGAAATGGCTAAAAAATGGCAAATGCAGCAGTGCTGAAAAGGCAAATTTCTCGACAACACTTTCAATTCGTCAACTCAACACAAAGCGTAAATACCCTTAATGTAAAAAGATTTTTAACATTATAGCCCCTAAAAATTTGTGTTAATTTTCTTATTTGTACTATTTTTCCTAAACACGATGATTGATATCTTTGTCCCAGGCAAATTAGATACATTAAACTAAAAATGTAACTTCAGTTTTTAAATCCCTTTTCTTCCAGATGGACGATATATCAGTGGATAATCTAAGCAGCTTGGAAATACTAAAAAGAATAGTTTCAGTTGAAAATGGACACAAAGAACTAAGAGAACTAATTGAAAACTTACAAAATTTATGCCAAAGTGCTTTAAAACGAATTTCTTCACTAGAAACGCACGGTAAATCTGTCAATTCCAAGGGATTGAACTCGAGTTGTGAAGATATAGATCTATTTGCATCAGAAAGTGAGGAAGAAAGTGAGGAAACCTCTCGAATAAGAGCTGAGCGATTAAAGGCATATGAAAGCAAGAAAACAAATAAACCAAGCATCATAGCCAAATCCTGTATTGTTCTGGATGTAAAGCCGTGGGATGATGCAACCGATCTTGGTGCTATGGAAAAAAGTATACGTAAAATTACAATGGATGGTTTATTATGGGGCACATCAAAACTTGTGCCCGTAGCTTTTGGAATACATAAATTAAGTATTTCATGTGTTGTTGAGGATGAAAAAATTTCGGTAGACTGGCTTACAGAAGAAATTGAAAAATTCGAAGAATTTGTACAGAGTGTTGATGTTGCTGTATTCAACAAAATTTAAAAAATATTTTTTGTAATTCTGAAATAATAAACAAATAAATGTCAGCAAAGCTGAATTGTCATTGTATCTATCGTTCAATACAATTGTTGAGAGTTTTTATTTGAGTAGGGATTTCAATATGATGTATCTAGCTTCTAACCGTTGTTCAATGTGCTAGTGTGAAGAAAGACGAGGCCTCGTTAGTATTTCAGTCCTGTACTAACCCAGCTGTCCACTAGTGGACAATATGTCCGTAAACTTAATCAAAAACGAAAGCAATGCGGAACTCAAACGGATGAATGTATCGCAAGCAGACCCGACAACGATCGTCAAAGGACTCATCTCTCGCTCAGTTTGTGGCAGAAAATACCTTCGTTTCCGATAGTTGTCAACAGGCACACAACCGGACGAAACTCTCGCGAACATCAATAGTTTCGCGTAACGCAAACGGATCTTTTGCGACACTTCTGCAATATTGCCAACAAGGCGGATCCGTATGTGTTGCGGTAGACTTTTGTGTTCCATTCCCATTTTGCTCCCACTACAGTAAAATGTTGCAATATGGTCTTTGGCCTATTTATTCATCTATACAATATATTTATATATACTTAGAAATACTTTGTTGGCGCAAATCACTTATGTAGTATCTAAGTACCAAAATATTGTAATACTATGAAGTCTAGTGTAAGTGAGAGTAGGGCGGAGCGGGAGCCAATACCCAGCGGGAAATCGTAGAAGCGCTGAGATTTTTCAGCGATGAAACTATCGATTACTTTCCGGCAGTTTTTTGTGCGCTGAAAGTCTCGCTGCTCCCCCCGGCAGATTTGTATGCTCAAAAAACATTGCTTAACTGAGTTATTCAGTTTTGCATATTGCAGTCACTTTTCTTCTTTTATGCTTTTGACGCTAGTTTGTTTTTACCAAAATGATACACAAAATACAAAAACAAACATATGATCTTTACAAGTCGCGTTATATTTTCTTCTTGTTTGTTGTACATACATACTCGTTTGCTTTTGCATAAAAAATTCTGATGAAATCAGAATTTAGTTGCTTTTCAATAGTGAAAGTGAGAGGTACATATGAAAAACTGTTGTGTGAATATAAGTTACATTTATTTTGTGCATACATGTTGCTAGAATATAATTACGATGCCATCAATTAGAAGCAATCATTTAAACAATTTGAAAATCTAAACGAAGTATTATTTGGTGAGTTAGTAATAAATAGTGATGATGTATTTTACTATATTTATATTCAGGCATGTTCTAGATTTCGATTCCGACAAAAACTGTCGGAATCGAAATGAAAGGTGTTCTGGATTTCGATTCCGACAAGAGTCGACTCGTTTTGAAAAGTTTGGCTCTCAGCTGTCGAAATGAAAAATTTTTTGCTTTGTTTACTTAAATAAACGCATTAATGCCACTAAAATTCATTTTGTATTATTTTTGAATGCTTTAAGAAAATTTAGATGTGCTCACTTGAACGAAACAAGGTTAATTTTCATTATATATTTTTATTACAAAAAATCTCTATGAAAATTGTGTGTACATGCAAAACCAAAACGAGTGGAATGAAAGTAAGGTGTTCTGGATTTAGACAAAACAGAACTTCGAAAAGTTATGTGTTGTCGTGTTGCACAAGTAAATTCGAAGATAATTTTATTAATGGATGGTTTAAAATATATATATAAAATAAATTGTACAAAATTTGTAAATAAATAAAAAATATTTTTCGCTCAGAAAAATGTTGGCAAAAAGAAAAAAAAGTTATTTAGTTAGTTGTTCGAAAACTTGTGGCAACTACAATGTGAACTTATCGATATTACACAGCTGTTCAATACAAAAGGTTATCGATAGCACTCGAAATGAAAACGATTCGAAATCGATTCGAACTCAGTCGAAATCTAGAACACCATTTGTCGGAATGCACTCGTTATGACTTTTCAAAACGAGTCGAAATCTAGAACAGGCCTGATTGTTTGTGTTTTTGCAGATAATGGTAAGAAATTCGAGGGGCTTTCCGAACTCACAAAAATCGATTTCAAAAATCGAAATATGATGATAAAAAGAAAAATCAATTGAAAAAAATCAGCCAAATTAAGATCCGAAAGATTAAAAATAATTATAATAATAATTTACAATTTGCTTTATTAGCCAAATTAGAGGTTAGAAAAGAATAAAAGTACAATATTGTTTAATTAAATAAATAATTTTTGTATATCTAATAATTTGAAACTGTTTTTATTGATTACAAAGTAACTTACTTTATTAAAAAAGTGGGCAACTGAGTAAGCGCTTACAAGCTGCCCTACTTTTTATACAATTATATATAGCAATGTAAGCGCTTACAATTCTGTATACATAGTAATGCGGATAGTGGACCGACCACCCCACTTTGGCGGCCATGCCCATATAAAAGTAAGCGACGATGTAAGCCAGAGTTCCATATAGTGAGAAGCGCTTACGACTTCAAAGTAAGCGCTTCAGAAGCGCCAAAGTAAGCTGGATTTTTCCCGCTGGGTAAAGCTTTCATAACTCTTGTTGATTTCGCCCCGCTTCGACGTGGTAGTTTAAGCCAGACTTAAAGAGATATAATTTGGATTCAGCATAAGTTAGTTGTCGAATTACATTATTACCGAGCGCACATACTTTCGTCTTTCGTTAACGTTATAAATTTATAAGTTCTAGCATTCTAACGTGTTCCATTATTTATTGAAAAAAAAAGCATATAATCATAAAAACTCTTATGATTTTTCATGGCGCCCGAGCAGGGACAAGTTTAAGTGCTAAATTATAATTTTATTACAATAAACACATACAAAGTGACAAAGTGCAACAAACAACAACTAAAAATCAACAGCCACCAAATTAAATTTCAAACAAGCATACTTCTTTTGTGATTGTATTTTTGATTATTTGGCCGCGTACGCGATTTAAAATAATACATTTAGAAAAAAAAAATGGCGAACGTTAAAGTCGGGCGCAGACGACTTTGGGATACCCTGTACCACCACATTGCAATTAAGTCCGAACATTGCTTAAACCCTCCAAAAGATATTTTATTCGGCAAATTTGGCTACGATATTTTCATAAAAAAAAAAGAAATCAGTCGAATTTTGCACCAAACAATTTTTTTGACCAATCGGTCCTATGGGGACTATATGATATAGTCAACCGGTTTTGATCAAATTTAGTACACTGTTTGGGAACTATAAAAAAACTTCCGACTGCCAAATTTGGTTCCGATATCTTCAAAACCAAACGAAACACAACAAATTTTGTAAAAAAAAGCGTTTTTTTAACCGATCGTTCCTATGGGAGCTATATGATATAGTCAACCGATTTTGATCAAACTTGGTGCAGTGCTTGGGTATTCCAAAAATCTTCTTAATGCCAAATTTGCTAACAATATCTTTACAAACAAACGAAACACAACGAATTTTGCACAAAACACGTTTTTTTGACCGATTGGTCCTATGGGAGCTATATAATTGATCGAATTTGCTACAGTGCTTGAGAACTCTAAAAAACTTCTTAATGCCAAATTTGGTTACGGTATCTTCACAAACAAACGAAACACATCGAATTTTGTAAAAAAAACGGTTTTTTTAGACCGATCGTTCCTATGGGAGCTATATGATACAGTCAACCGATTTTAATAAAACTTTGTACAGTGGTCTGGGGGTCTCTAGAAAACTTCCGATTGCCAAATTTGGTTATGATATCTTCATAAACAAACGAATTATCCATCTAAAACTTTTGCTTTTTTTCGAGGTCTTCTGAAACACCCCTATGGGAGCTATATAATGTAATCCCGATATCAAAAAAATGAAATAAGCTTTTCTCCTATGGTTTAATAAGGGATCTAATCTGAAAGTTTGGTTGCTCTAGCTCCTACCATCTCTGAGATCTAGGCGTTCATACGGACAGACGGACATGGGTATATCGACTTCTCTAGTCACTCTGATCATACTTTAGGTAACTTTGGGGGGTCTCCGACGTCTCCTTCTGTACGTTACATACATTTTCGGCTTGCACAAACACAATATACCCTTTGTACCATACGGTACAGGGTATAAAAAAAAAAGTGTGATAAATATACTTCACGTCGGTCGCGCCAAAATTAAAAAAGAAAAAGACGCCATTTTCCCTTAATGCCTTAATGCCACTACCACAGAGGGATGTCCCTACGGCAGGGATGTCCAAACACTGCTTATGGATGCGCAAAAACCAATACGTATAAAGAAAAACACTAACACATTTAAAGTAAACAGTTATTACGGTTTATTGAGTGCACTGAAAGAAATTGTATGTGCATTCTTATAAGAGTGGTAAAAAATAATGAAAAAAAGTTATGGTACATATATTTATAAAGAACTTAAAAATTGGTCAATATCTATATTTATTTTAGTTAATGAGAGTTTTAGTAATGCCTCTAAGTGTATGTTTGTTAATCGACTTCTCAAATTTTTTTTAAATTAATTTTAAGCTTGAAAACGCACATTCACAAGTATATGTGCTTCCAAAAATAGATGAAATTCACAAGGGATTTCCCGAAAAATATCTATTTACCACCGGATTTTACAAAAAATATATATTCCATTCATATGTTTTTACCTATAGCCACCATCTTTCTGTTATATACATTGCATAAATCTAGTATACCCTTTGTACTGAAAGGTACAGGGCCATAACTAGTTTTTGTTTGCAAGCAATGCCTTAAAAGTCCCATTTAACAAGTTTCCCAAAAAAAAGCGAAAGAATCTCATACCGATTTTTGTAAGTGCATGCTCAAACGAAAAGCAACAACAAATTACATTGAAAATCTGTTGCCCAACAACAAATATACGCAAGGGCTGTTTTTGTGCACACGAGATCAGAGAGCAACAGAGAGTAAGTGAGAGAACGCTCGAAATCGTTTTTGTAATTTGCAATGGCACTGGGTGATATAGAGTTAGGGCCGTGCATGTACGCGCGCATCGCTGCCTATGCCTAAGAGCCATTACAAAAACAAAAAGAGCCAGATGAGCAATGGGCCTGGACATCCCTGCCCTACGGAGTCAAAGGAAAAGTAGCAGCTGAAAAGAAAGACACTGACCAAGAAAATAAGGTACTGTGCTTAACATTGAAAGCAAAAATTTTATTAACGTCCGTTTGGTACACTTGGTGCTGTTATTAATGAGCACAACGATTTCAATTCTTGGCACATATGTAATAGTAGAGCATTTGAAATAATTAATTGGACTTTGAAATAATAAAAAATATTTACCATTTGAACCGCTTTAATTAATTGTGCGATTTATTTAATTAAAAAAAAAGAATAAAATAAATGAATACATACTATCAGCATAATATTTGCAAGATCTTCTTCATTGTGTAAATATCCTTTGTTGCATTTATATTATACCAACTATCTTTGTGCAGCACTATCAATTTGTATTTAATTGCTACTTACAAATTTTAGGTCAGCTGTTCTTTTACTTTGTCGCCCACTAAACTTTCGCTCGCATTGTACACCTTACAGCTGCAAAGCTTAAGCGCCTATTCGTACATACGTACAAACATACAAACACATCAGCATCTGCATAAGCCTCTCTTTCGTTGTCGCTTATAACGGCTGCTGCAGTGCCGTTGTTGTTGTTATCTCTTTCGTTGGCGCGCTTAAGTTTAGCTGTAGTATAAGAGATTCACTCCCCTACACTAAGTTGGTCCGGCATATTATTATTATTATTTTTAACAGTGTGTGTGCGCTTCCCTTTAATTCTCGTTTAGCATATTACAAGTGAGTAATTGCTAAGAACAATATTTTCGCTCCTTTTTGTTTATAAAAAAGTCACATTATTTTCCGCTTCATCATGGTAGGAGACCATAAAGAAAAACCAATAAAGGAGTCTCTTGAGGAAAATAAAAGAAAATTAGGTACTTGCGTTAGGAGTATGCTGCGACTCAAGCAGAAGTTAACAGAAATGCAATTACCAAAACTCTAGGTGAATTAAATTGTAGGCTAGAGCTTATAAATACGCATATAGACAATGCTTATGTATATCAGTCTCGCATTGAATCCATTGATGCTGAAGACAATAACAGAGATGAGTTAGAAGATTTATGTGTTGAAACTAAAGGTGAACTTGTCTCCCTGATTTCCGACTTAAAGTCAAAAGCCAAGCTTTACAGTCAAACAGTAGCCACTGTCGTAGCTGCGCCTTCACAGTCTCGCCTGCCCTTGTTAGCTTTACCACAGTTCAAAGGTAAATACTTACTCTGAATTTAAAAATTTCTTTGGATTATTTGAGACACTGGTTGACAATATAGTCCATACCCAGCATTGAGAAGTTCAATTATTTGATTTCGTGCCTCTCCGGTGAAGCTCTAGGAACCGTAAGAGCATTTCAAGTAACCGGAGAAAATTATAGTAAAGCCCTTGCTGCGTTAAAAAGAGTTTACGATAATGATTGCCTCATTTTCGCAGAAAATATTTCTGCTCTTTTTAGCTTGCCGAATATTTCCCAGCCCTCAGCAGCTTCGTTGAGGTGCCTAATTGACACGACCTCTGCTATTTATGATTCGTTGCTTTCGATTGCTGACGATCGAAAAATATCAAACTCCATGTTAATACACCTTGTTATGAGCAAAGTCGACCCCATTACTAAGTAAAAATGGGAAGAACAGCTTGGCGTAAGATCGCCGATACCAGCACTTGTCAGCTCAATAATCGGCTAAAGCATCAAGTGATGTTTCCAAATCTAATCGCAAACCTGTGACTCAACATAATCGTAGCTCATTTTCGTGCTCTACGGATAAGCCTAAAGCCGACAGAAGGACCCAGAAGTGCCAATATTGTAATTCCGAAGAGCATTATATAAATAGATGCACTGCATTTGCTGCACTAGCTGTGCAACAGCGGTTTGAATTTGCAAAAACAGTTCCCCTATGCATTAACTGCCTTCGGTCGGGTCACACTATTACTAAGTGCAGTAGTACCAAGTGTCATGTATGCAATCGTCCTCACCACTCATTGCTACACGTTTACACTGTCGTAAATGGAAATCGAGCGCTACAACCACCGTTACCTCCGCTCAGGATCAGCCATCCACTTCACATGCTATGCATGCGACGTCATCGGATAAAGTGATCCTTGCAACATCCGTCGTGTGTGTCAAAACAGTATCAATTTTAATTAATTAATTTAGTAACAGAAGAACTTGCTCAAAAGTTGCAAGTGCGTCGAGAAGAATCGTGTATCAGCTTATTTGGAATTGGTGAGTCCAATACCCAAGTTAGGAAAAACAATACACACTGTGGTAAAGTCGCGAGTCAATTGTTGTGAGTTTCCGATCAATTCGTGGATTCTCAAGTCTATTGCTGGGTACCAGCCGAACCAAACAGTTAATTTAACTGATTGGAAAATACCCAACAATCTTCAATTGGCTGATCCATGTTTTTATAAACCGCAGAAGATAGATATGCTCATAGGTGCTGAAACGTTTTTCGAACTATTATCTGTTGGTCAAATTAAGCAAGGCGCGAACTGTCCAATCCTGCAAAAGACTCCTCGGATGGATTGTATCTGGAAGATACTCATCCAGCGGAGTTCCCACGGAAGAAATTGCTGTCAATCTGAGTTGTAAAGAACCCTTGACCTCGATTGATAGGACTTTGCAGAAGTTTTGGTCAGTTGAAGAGTTACCTAAACAAATTAAGTTTTAAACTCCAGAGCAACAGATGTATGAAAAACATTTTTCTGAAAATACGCAAGTTTTGCCGTCAGGCCGTTTCGAAGTAAAATTGCCTTTCAAATCTAATCCAAGTAAATGAGGATTATCCTTTGACACCGCAAAGCGGCGGTTTTTATTGCTGGAGAAAGAGTTGGAAAATAATTTCGAACTAAAGAAAATGTACTTGGAATTCATGGAAGAGTACCTTTCTTTAGGACACATGTCAGAAACTGACAATAAAATCCCATCAAGTCCACACTATTTTATTCCTCATCAGTGTGTTGTGCGACCAGAGAGTACTTCAACCCAGTTGCGCGTAGTCTTTGACGCATCCTGTCAAACCTCCACTCAAGTTGCGTTGAACGAAATACTTATGGTTGGACCGAACATACAAGAAGAGTTGTACTCGACCTTGCTTCGTTTTCGCCTTCACAAATATGCTTTAACGGCTGACATTAAGAAAATGAATCGCCAAGTAATGGTACATGAAGCAGATCGGGATTTTCAGCTTGTAGTGTGGAGAAGGGACCCATCTGACTCTTTGAAGATATTCAGGTTAAATACCGTCACTTATGGCACTGCGCCTGCTCCTTTTCTTGCGATACGGTGTTTAATAAAGCTGAGTGAGAGCATCGAGTCATCTCACCCAATAGCTGCTGATGTTATCAGGCATGATTTTTACATAGATGACATGTTGACTGGTGCTGAATGTGTTGAGAAGCTGAAGACAATCAAGTCTGAAGTAAATCTGGCATTGCTAAGCGCAGGGTTTGAGCTAGCAAAATGACACTCAAACAGTCCTGATATCTCCACATCCGAGAGCACAGCTAAGCCGATAACGATCTCAGAGTCAGATTCTACCAAAACTCTTGGAGTTCCCTGGTTGCCAAATGAAGATGTCTTCCAATTTACGGTCGACAACTCATTTGTGGGTCTCCGAGCAACAAAGCGGAACATTCTCTCGGTGACATCTCGTTTATTTGATCCTCTTGTACTGTTGAGCCCTCTAGTCGTAAAGGCTAAAGTCCTAATGCAGGAACTTTGGCTACAGAAGCTAGATTGGGATGAATCCATTCCATTAAGTTTGGAAACCGCATGGGAAACAATGAAATCAACTTTGATTCAGCTGCAAAATATAAAAGTACCACGGTTTGTTTTCACAGTTCCAACGTCACCGATTGAGATACATGAGATACATACGTGCCGACGCCTCTATAAGAGCATATGGCGCCTGCGTGTACATACGCAGTAACACTGCAGAAGGTTTTCGCATTCGTTGCTTACCTCAAAATCAAAAGTAGCGCCCCTCAAGACTAAGACATACCTAGACTTGAGCTGTGTGCTGCTCACCTTCTTGCAGAACTCTGTTCTCGAGTGTAATTCAAGCTTTCGAGTTTCGAGAAGAGATTGAGAGGGTTCGCAAGAGCGCCCGCTTGGGTCCGAGCTTACAGTCTCTTAATCCACACTTATAGTGGATCATGGTGTACATTTTCATTGTTGCGAGTTGGGGGCAGACTTCTAAATGCTCCTATTTCATATGATTCCATTGCTACTGACAAAACGCTCACAATTCGTTCGAAGCTACGTCAGATATCTTCACCAAACTAATTGTCATGCTGGCCCTAGAGCACTCGTGAGTATTCTTAGGGAACAACTGTGGCTAGTCAATGCTTAAGTGATCTGTCGTCAGACAGTTCGATCATGCTTTCGTTGTTTTAAATGCAAACAACAATTGCTGACGCAAATAATGGGAAATTTGCCAGCAGATCGGCTCTGAGCGCTCCGCCCATTTACAATATGTGGCGTTGATTTTTGTGGCCCAATCAACAATACGTCGAGAATTCGTGGAAAGTCTCCATATAAAACATATATTGCACTATTGGTTTGTTTTGCGTCCAAAGCGGTTCATTTGGAAATCGTGTCAGATCTGTCAACTAACACATTTCTTATGGCTTTTCAAAGGTTCGTCGGCCGCCGAGGAGTTCCACAAGTAGTCCATTGCGACAACGCGACGAACTTCGTCGGAGCTCAATGGTAGATGCAGGAGTTATGGAGCAGGATCGACGAGGAGGCGGATGCCCTTCGAAAATTCGCATCAAAAAGCGGATGCGAATTTGTGTTCATACCGCCAAGAGCTCCGCACTTCGGGGGTCTATGGGAGGCCGGTGTGAAAACTGCAAAACACCTACTCCTACGGACGGTAGGAGGCGCGCTCCTCACATCGGAGGAGTTGAGCACCGTGCTCGTGGCAGTCGAGGCAGCAATGAACTCCCGGCCTCTCGGCGCCCTAAGCCAAGACCCAAGCGACGGCGCGGCGTTGATACCAGCGCACCTCCTGATCGGGGGCCCATTAGCTTCTCCGCCAACAGAGGAAATCCCGGACCAGAAGGGTCTAAGCTGCTTGAAGCGATGGCGAGCTGTCTCGTCGCTCAAGCAACATTTCTGGCAGAAATGGTCCCGGGAGTACGTGCTGGGGCTGCAAACTCGCGCCAAATGGCACCAGAGCCAGCCCAACATTCAAGACGGGGACCTCGTCGTCGTCGCAGAGGACAACCTTCCACCGCAGCAGTGGATGGTGGGCAGAGTCGTAGCCACTCACATCGGGCAGGACAGCATGGTCAGGGTCGTAGACGTAAAAATAAAGCTTTCATCGCTCTTGGTGATTTACCCCGCTTCACCATGGTAGTTTAAGCTAGACTTAAGAGATAAAATTTGGATTTAGCATAAGTTAGTTGTCGAATTACATTATTACCGAGCGCACATACTTTCGTCTTTCGTTAACGTAATAAATTTATAAGTTCTAGCATTCTAACGTGTTCCATTATTTATTAAAAAAAACATTTAATAATAAAAACTCATATCATTTTTCATACTTATAAATAAAAACAGAGTGCAATAATTATATTAATAACTAGCGTTACCCGGCGCGCTTCGCTACGCAAGAAATTGATTGCTAAAAAGATTTGATTTCTAAACACAATAATGTACAAAATAAAATGAAATAATTTTTATTTTTATTTCGGAAAAAGAAAAGCAACGTTCAATTTAATTCAATTGTATACACAACATTTTTTGTTTTATTTTGTGGTGCATAAATAAACAAATTTTTCGGCGCTCCAACTCTCGAAGATGCAACGTACAGTTGACCGTGAGAAAAGCAAGCTTCCTCTAAATTAACTCCACACACCTGTCATTGTCGTTTGCCCTTGGGCTTTGTTGACGGTCATAGCAAAAGATTGCCGAACAGGAAATTGAAGACGTTTAAATTCGAATGGCATGTCCGTTGGTATTAATGGGATGCGCGGTATTAGTACAATTTCACCTTTTGCTTTGCCAGTGAGAATTGTTGCTTGAACTAATTTGGCATCAATTTCTTCACTGAAAGTCTCGTCCCATTACAAAGTTTCGGTGCATTAAGATTTCGGAGAACTATAATCGATGAACCAACTTTCAAATTCAAATTATGCGGTGGCAGGCCTGGTGGTTCCAAAAAATTTAAAAATTCGACCGGATAATTGACTGCGTCTTCATCATTCATAGCAGTATCAATGGATTTATACCTTACCGAATCACCTCGCAATTTTTCCTGGATGTGGATATTGATTTCATTGACATTGATATTTTTTGGTGCTAAAATTGAACGTTCTCGTAACCAATCATGGTTATTGTAATTTTGAACAATATTTGGAAAAACGCGATCAATGAGTTCTTGTTTTGATGATTCAATTATGCAAAAGTTATTCGGTAACGTGATAAACCCATTTTGATCACTTGCAATTTTTCCATCGCCAATCTTCAGCAATTGCTTTGAAAACTCACTTGCTGATGAATCATTTTGAAGACGCACACGCATATTGGTCGTCAACGAAAGCCTTTGTACGTGTGCCCACAAAAATGAACTTTTCAAACATGCATTAATTTCATCAGTTGGTGTTGATCTCGGAATAACAGGCAACGTTCGACGAAAATCACCAGATAACAATATTAATGCACCGCCAAACAGCTGAGAACTCCGTCTCAAATCTTGTAATGTTCGATTTAAGGCTTCCAAAGATTTTTTATGGGCCATTGGACATTCGTCCCATAAAATAATGGATATTTGTTGTAAGACTTTAGCCATTCCAGAACTCCTTGATATATTGCATGTTGGTGTTTCAATTGCTTGCATGTTCAATGGCAATTTCAAGGCGGAATGTGCTGTGCAGCCGCCATCAAGTAATATAGCTGCAATACCGGAAGAAGCAAGTGCCAATGCAATTTTTTGTTCCGACCGAATCGTTGCCAGTATCAATGAAATCAAAAATGTTTTTCCAGTGCCGCCAGGTGCATCCAAAAAATATAATCCACCACTGTTGTCATTGACAGCTTGCATCACATTGTCATATGCATCTTTTTGTTGATCATTTAACTGTGGAGTATACGCTTGTACGAACGCACGCAATTCATCGCGATCGAATTGCTGTTCACGTTGCAATTCTCGTTCAAATAAATCATGCGTTGGACGATTTGCTGGAGTCAATCCTAATTGCCCTCATGCTTTATTTGCAATTGTAAGGCACAAATCTTCGATCATTATCAAGGCTTCATTATACATTTTCAATGTCAGCAGCAATGCAGGGTCAGTTGAACGATGTTAACATCCACCAAAAGTATGTCTGTTCGCAACGAAAGCACGATATAAGAACTTAAAGCACATAAGATAACTGCCAACTGAATTCCAATGACAGCAAATTAATATTAACATAATGCACTTACAACCACATTTGACAGCTGTGTACACATATTTGTATGCTGTGTATTTGTTGTCGTTTTTCCCATACAGGAAACCATTACTCACATAAAATGTCATAACTCAGGAACAGTTGCACCGATTCCAAACAAACTTCACACAAACCACCTTCTCATAGATGGAAACGAACTCTAAAATTTTTCGGTTCGGCGGTTCTTGAGTTATAATATCACCAAGGAAATGTAACTTCTTTTTATATACATATACATATATAGATAATAATAATGATAGTTGTTGAGCTAACAATATTTTTTGCTGGCATTTAGACAAAAAGGTTTATTATATGCACTGAGTGTTAAACAATATAGATACTTTGTTTATATGGAATTTATTATAATATAATCTATGAGCGAGGTAATTAGGTGTATTAAGAAGCGATATACATATGTTTATTAGGTATTGGTTACGAAAGGTGCGTAGGTGCGTTAAGGTATATTAAGCGACAAGAGAGAACTGCGCTGTATCAGCAACCCATTAGGCAGATTAGCCGGCGATATGTAAGGCTACAAATCAGAGGGAGGTCAGCATTGTAGCCGACGCATGCAATGCGCTTGAGCGAAAACTTACTTAGCTTAAGAGAGAGTTATAATAAGAGAATTATCTTGCCGCGCAGGGCAAGTTATAAACCAAAGAGAAATATTATAGATAAGTAATTAAATTATAACTGCTGGACCAAACATACTCCCCCCGTTGGAAGCGTAGCTTTCAACAGAATCCTTTTGGGAGAGCAGATAAAGTTTATTGGTGGATGCTTGGCCAAATCCAATAGTGCCCTTCAAGACGTTGCAGACGGGCTGAGCTGGCCTTGGAGTGCGCCAATTACTGCGTTGCTGCAGGAGAAACATATACTCCTCCCACCATCGAGACCAGAATACTTGCTGTATGTAAGTCTTGCGCTGCCAGCCATCTAGTCGATTGAGGCTTAGACGAGTTAGAACAGGTTCGGCAAAGGATGCGCTAGGGCCGCCTGTTAGAAAATGCAAGGGCGTCAGCACATCTAATTCAGCTGGATCTTCTGAAATTGGAAGTAATGGGCGTGAATTAATTATTGCCGCTATGCGGCAGAAAAGACTGCGGAGCTCATCAAAGGTTGCTGCGTCCAAAGCAGAGCCTTGTAAACAGAATCGAAGATGCTGCATTTTTTCGATATTTGACAAATCCTGGTTGTTCTCTCTAATAGTGGTAAGCGTCGAATAAAAATCTGCCCAGTTGGCGTAGCCGCCACTAAAAGTTGGCAATTTAATAGCTGGTAACGACGGCACAGGTCGTGTTTTAGCAGGAACCACAGATGCAGGAACCACAGAAGCAGGAACGGCTGTTGAATCTTGGAAAGTTGAGCACAATGGCAATTGAGAATCGTTTTTCGCGATTTGAGCCCGAATTGATATTTCGACCGACACGGCTAATTCATCAAAATTTTCGCGCAACTGGCTACCGATTTCATCAAAGTCCATTTCTTCAAGACTGTCATGTGCTACATCAAAAGTATATTGTAACTTTTTAATTTGCTTCAAACGCACGGATAGCGCATGTATGTCCAGAACACTTAGAGCCTGCCTCGACAAGGTATTGCTCAACTTGTGTAAACTATTATACACTGCACTCACTTTGAGCTTCAAAAAAATCACCCTCTTTGCATTTGGATCGGCTGATGTAATTTCGCTTGCAGAAGGCATAGCTAAAGAATAGACAAAACGCAACAAACGCTAGATCGCAACAACAAAAAACCACGAAAGTATATAGCGAAAGCGTTTGGTTATAAACGTTTATATGTATGTTTGTGCGAGTATGTATGTTATGTAGTTATTGAACTGCTATGCGCTTATGTACATTTAATTATGTACTTTAACTTGCACTTTGACACTGCACCAGTTTAATGCCGACTTAAAACGTTATTAGCGTGTTATAATACACTATGAAATAATTTTATATAGTTTAAATTATCACGATTTTTATATATTTTAATATAGCTTTTTAGTATATAGTTTTATCACGTCGGGGTCACCAAAATGTTGAGCTAACAATATTTTTTGCTAGCATTTAGATAAAAAGGTTTATTATATGCACTGAGTATTAAACAATATAGATACTTTGTTTATATGGAATTTATTATAATATAATCTATGAGCGAGGTAATTAGGTGTATTAAGAAGCGATATACATATGTTTATTAGGTATTGGTTACGAAAGGTGCGTAGGTGCGTTAAGGTATATTAAGCGACGAGAGAGAACTACCCATTAGGCAGATTAGCCGGCGATATGTAAGGCTACAAATCAGAGGGAGGTCAGCATTGTAGCCGACGCATGCAATGCGCTTGAGCGAAAACTTACTTAGCTTAAGAGAGAGTTATAATAAGAGAATTATCTTGCCGCGCAGGGCAAGTTATAAACCAAAGAGAAATATTATAGATAAGTAATTAAATTATAACTGCTGGGCCAAACAATAGCAATTAATTAGTATTGAACATCTACATTATATTTTTATTTTTTTGGCTGACCCTGTCGTAGTCAGTATCTTCGAGTGCAAAAAGTGTCGGAATCGAAATCAATGGTTTTCCGGATTTCGATTCCGACAAGAGTCGGTTCGTTATGAAAAGTTTGGCTCGCAGCTGTCGAAATGAAAAGTATTTTGCTTTGTTTAGTTAAATAAACTCATTAATGTCACCAAAATTAATTTTATATTCTTTTTTAATGTTTTGAGAAAATTTAGATGTGCTCTGTTGAACAAATCAAGGTTAATTTTCATTAAATATATTTATTGAAAAATTTGTCTATTGTGTGTACAACGTTCGGAATGAAATGGGAGGTGTTCGGATTTAGACTCGTTTTGACTTCAAAAAGTTATGTGCTGTCGTGTTGCACAAGTAAATTCGAAGATAATTTTATAAATGGATGGCTTAAAATATTTATATAAAATAAATTGTACAAAATTTGTAAATAAGGAAACAATATTTCTCTCTGAGAAAGATGTTGGCAAAATGAAAAAATAAATTATTTAGTTAGTTGTTTGAAAACTTGTGGCAACTCTACAATGTGAACTTATCGATAGCTCGCAATTTGCTAGCAATTTGAAAACAAACAACAATGAGCCGCTTTCATTGCAGTTATTTGTAACAGAGAACTGTAAGTAGTAGCACTACTAGTTACTAGTCTTAAAAGTGGATAAGTTTTTGGAACACTACTAAAAAAATGGTAATAGTGTGCATAAGATT
Source organism: Chymomyza costata (assembly GCA_018150985.1). NCBI lineage: Eukaryota > Metazoa > Arthropoda > Insecta > Diptera > Drosophilidae > Chymomyza > Chymomyza costata. The sequence continues at coordinate 6,098,937 of JAECWU010000003.1, read as the reverse complement.
ACTAAAAATAGTAGTGTAGCATTACACACTCAAAAAAATCATTTGTGGTGAAATGATACGCCACAAAAACACTACTACACAAAATTGACTAGTATCGGTTTGCACTTTGTGCTTTTTCAATTTGTTGATGATATACTAAGTACGCATTGCTGACACTAGTGGTAGTATATGTGTAAAATTTTGATGGGATCGAAGTGGGCTTGCTGTTTTTTATTTATTTGCATTTGTTTTGATTCGGGAAAGTTATTAAATTCTGTTTCTTCTTTTTTTGTCAGTTTGGCCATTAATTTTTCTTTTTATATTTACTATGCGTTAGAGGCACCATAATAATGAGTGCTGTACGGCGGAACGTATTTAGTAAATGTATGTATATAACAGTGGTCGGCAAAATATACATATGCATTTTTTTTTGCGCTTGTATTGAACATTTTCTGCCGCTGTGACGTATTTCGACGCTGACGTCGCAAAGCAACAGACACGAAGTTGCTTGTGCATGACTTCGGCTCTTGCTTAGAGAGCGTGCTTGCTCTCTCAACGCTAAAGCGCTCTAGCATTAGTTTGCCGTCGCTTTTGTGCTGTGTGGCAAAAAACATAAAATCACTTGATGTTTAGTTGTCTGCATGAGTAGATCGCTGCGCAAACTATTGAATTTAACTAGGGAAAAATGTTCAAAGAGGAGTGGGAGAACTTTTTTTTCATTGAAAATATGGATGGCGACGCGCAATGCGTTATTTGTCATCATGTTGCCTCACAATGTAAATTGTATTATTTTGAAAGGCCTTATAATAAAATGCATGATAGGTTTAAGAAATTAGAAGGAGCTGAACGTTTAGAAAAAATTTTAGAGCTGCAAGCTAAATTTTTTCTAATATTTTTAGCTGATGCAATGCCCCAATATGCACATAATGACCCTTTACCCGCAAAAAAAGCGTCCTATACTGTAGCATTAGCTTTAGCAAAGCAATGCCGTCCTCTTTAAACATTTTTCCCTTTTAATTCAAAAATTTGCGCAGCGCGATCTAAACATGCAGACAGCTAAACATCAAGTGATTTTGTGTTTTTTGCCACATAGCACAAAAGCGACGGCATACTAATGCTGGAGCGCTTTAGCGTTGAGAGAGCAAGCACGCTCTCTAAGCAAGGCCGAAGTCATGCACAAGCACAACTTCGTGTCTGTTGCTTTGCAACAAGAGCATGGCAACGCCAGAGAATTTGCTGAGAGCAGTTCAGTACAAAAATCACGCACACATGCATGTGTTTTGTGTACAACACAGTACGTGTAAACTCCTACCCCATGGGGTAGGGCCTTGCCGACCACTGGTATATAATTATGTATACCTTTTTTTGTACAGAATATTTTAAAACTGCTAGCACAAGTTCGGTACGGTTGGCGGTATGTATATAGCAAATGTATGTATACCTTTTTTTTGCACATAAAATTTTAAAGCCGCTAGCATAAGTACCGTATAGTAGTCATTCATTAATTGGCTAGAGGCTCGCACTAACTAACTACACAAAGCAACGTACATATGAAACTGCATTTAGAAAAGGCATGTAACAAAAAAACATGTCAAAGTAGAGAGATCATATACATATGTAATTAAAAAATCCACCAGGATCAGAGAATAATGTCTCTTTAATTACGCTTCACCTGATGCTAAACACTATCAGCAAAGTTTGTTTTTACATAAGGCGCATAGTAAAAAAAACTAAAGCAACAAACAAAAGTACAGTGTAGCGCAATAATAAAACACAGTAAATGTATGTATTCACATGTATTTTTGGTTGTTAGTGTTACAATGACGCAGCATGAAAATGCCACTGCAAAAAAACAATACAAACATATAAAAACTTAATAAGTAATTTCAGAGGTGTGTGTTCAAATGATACTGTGTTTATATACACACGTTACAACGAAACTACTGCAAACTACTGTAAAAATAAAGCACTTCATTTTTTGAAGCGCTTGAAAATGAGCATGCATGAAAAGGAGTTTGTTTCAAACTAGTTTTTTAGTAGTTCCGTTGTGCCATTGCGGGTCTCTGATTTGTAATAATAAATTTTGAAAGGGGCAAAAAAAGAAATGCTAAGCCAGGGGTGTCCAGGTCCATTGCTCATCTGGCTCGTAGGCATAGGCAGCAATGCGCGTGCACATGCACGGCCCTAACTGTATATCACCCAATGCCAATGCAAATCATGGTAGAATTATACAGGTAAGCTATTCACTGCACTGAAACCTTATTTTTAGTCTGAGCAAAAAAGTGAGAGAGCGAAAAGCAAACCACCCCCATTGCTCTTTTTGTGCGTAGGCAAGCATATTTCAAATTTTTTTGTGCTGATAGTTGCAACGATGGTGGAATAATACAAGGTAAGGACAAAAGCGAAAAATACGGACCCATAAGAAAATGTGTGCATCTGAGCAAGAGAAACGTCCCCTTTGCTACTGTAGCGAGAGCGAGTATGCATAAGGGTGGACAAAGACTATTTTTTTTATCTGTCTTGCTGTACATTTTGTATGTTTGTTTTGCTATTGCTGCTTCTATGTGTTGCTGAAATTTTGAACGTTTGTTGCTGGGATTTGTACATGGACTTGTTTTCTTTAATAAATAAAATACTCGGTTAGTTTAATTTGAAATTTTTTTTTATTATTATTTATTATTAATTCAATTTAATTTTATTCCATGGCATTAATATTTAGTTTTAACGGATAAAATAATAATAATAAATATATACAGAGCTTAAATTATTTATAATTATTATTAATATTATTCTACAACAAAATTTTCAAATACATATAATATAATATTTAGATTAAGAACTTCAACAATAACACGCGAGGACAAATGCGATCGAATGCCGACGGCACTTGCACAACCTTTCACTTTGAAATGTAATTCACTATTGCATGCAAAATAAAGACCGACGAGAGAGCGCTGTTTGGCATATCCTCACCTTGTATTATTACACTATGGTTGTAACTAGAGTGGCTTATTTTTTGGTAGATTCTTTCTTTCTTTTGAAAAACTTGTTAAATGGGACTTTTAAGGCATTGCTTGCAAACAAAAAGTAGTTATATCTCTGTACCTTTCGGTACAAAGGGTATACTAGATTTATGCAATGTATATAACAGACAGAAGGTGGCTAAAGGTAAAAACATATGAATGAAATATGTATTTTTTGTAAAATCCGGTGGTAAATAGATATTTTTCGGGAAATCCCTTGTGAATTTTATCAATTTTTGGAAGCACATATATTTGAGAATGTGTTTCCAAGCTTAAAATTAATTTTAAAAAATGGCGTACGTAAAGTCGGGCGCGGACTACTTTGGGATACCCTGCACCACCACTTTGCAATTAAATCCGATATGTTGCTTAAGAACTCCAAAATATATTTTAATATTTTCATAAGCAAACAAAAACAAACAGTGGGTTTTGCACCAAACACTTTTTTTACCGATCGGTCCTATCGGAGCTATATAATATAGTCAACCGATTTTGATAAAATTTGGTACTGTGCTTAGGAACTTTAAAAAACTAGCAATTGCCAAATTTGGTAACGATAACTGCATAAACAAACGAAATACAACGATTTTTGTGCAAAAAACGTTGTTTTGAGGAGAGACACGAATTGCCCACCTTTTGCGCGAAATAAATATAGAAATATATATAAGTAAAAACACTCGATGCGCTTTTGCTCTAATACGTTTATTTCACGGCGATCGCAGTTACAGAAGTAAGAGAATGGTAATAACATATGCAGGCGCTAGGCTGCTGCGCTAACATAAAACTCAGCGGAGCTTTAGTTACAGTTAAAAACGAGCTTATTAACATAACATAAGCGCTATTGTGACTTTGCGTATAAGATTACAATATAAGATTTATTTAAGGAAAACAAACATGAGCCATTATTAGTACGCGTTTTTAGTTCTGCTCCGGAGAAACGTTTTTTTGACCGATCTGCCATATGGGAGCTATATGATATAGTCAACCGACTATGATCCAATTTGGTGCTATGCTTAGGAAATTTAAAAAAGTACCAATTACCAAATTTGGTAACGATAACTTCAATAACAATTTTCATTATTTTTTACCACTCTTATAAGAATGCACATACAATTTCTTTCAGTGCACACATAAACCGAATTAACTGTTTACTTTAAATGGTTCGTGTTTTCCTTTATATGTATTGGTTTTTGCTCTTCCATAAACAGCGTTTGGACACCCCTGTGCTAAGCGGTCGAGTAAAATGCGTGAGCATTATTTTGCACACCAACAAAATGCAAATGTTGGTAAATGACTTTGAATCACCCTGCAGGAAATCGGTGTCATATAAGTGGCCTCAACTACTCTGAACGTAACTAGTTTTTGAATGGTTAAAAAAAGAACAGTCGCGGTATAGGATAAAACGGTAAAGGAGCGCGCTCTCTCTGTCAAATTTGTACCGCTCAATGCTCAAGCTCTCTCAGAGAGTAATTCTGTTTTTTTTTGTGAAAAGATATGAATTTTGGGTATACATAAAAATGTATAACAACGAAAAATGCTGTTGCACAAAAAAGTCATTTCATGTTTTGCACTGACATGTGTAAGCAAGCGCGAATTTGGTAAGTGATAAATATTTTGTTATTTGGTGTATTTAAAACAATATTTTGTAAGAGTAATTTAATATTAGCAAGTTACCTATGAATTTTTATTTTCAACTTATAAAGAAAACAAATAACTTGTTTTCAATTTTATAAGTGTGTATGTACACCAATTAACTTGTTTTTTATTTTCAGCTTAATATGTATACAAATAATTGTTATTATTTTTATTTTTCAGTTCTATAAGTACTTACATATAACTCATAAATAGTAATTTTTTTCAGTTTCATAAATATAAGAAATTAGTTGCGTTATTTATTTTTAGAAAAATAAATAAAAACGTAGTTACCTAAAATTACTTTATAATGAACATTTAAGTTAAGCATATGTATATAATTAAAAAATCTGTAAATTTTCAATCTAAGCCTATAATTTAAGAATTGTAAATGTTTGATAATAAGTTACTTATAAGTGAATAAAATGTTTACAAATAAAATAAAATAAACTAATACAACAATATTAACTAATTCAATATTTGGGTTAAATATACTAGAACGAGAGCATATCCAAACGAATTATTATATTCTAGTACGGAAGCAACTAGTTTTGTCCCATATGCAAGCGAACCATTTTGCTAGCAGTTGAACATCGTACCAAAAAATTCTGGTTGCTTCCTATGACAAGCCCATGTTAAACATACTAGTTAGCCGTATGCAATCATACTAGACGTTTCACCGTCGGGGTGGTTGAGAACCAGTTCGGAACTAAATTTTTTTCCTGCAGGGTTACTACTTAATACTTAATAAATATAAATAATACATACACAAAGAAAACAAAGTTCATTGCTGATGAACACACACACAAAAATTGGTCGTGAGCAAACTTTTCCCTAATGTTTCGTCCGCGCTTCAAAGAGCGAAACAGGAATTGTGTTGCTTGTACTCTTTGGCATTGCAAACATTTTGTTTTTGTTGTTGCTCTTGTATAAAACAATAGAAAAAAAATGAAAAGTTTGCGCCTTTGGACGAAAAAGTGAAAAGTTTCGTTTGTCGGTAAAAGATATGAAAATACGTATGACAAAAGTGGACAAGTGAACACGAGACAGATAAAGCGAACAGGTCCGCTTAAAAGCGGACATATGGTAACCCTACTAGCAAGGCCTTACTGCTTTTCAGGTACGTGTAGTAGCTTTTCTTGGTGCTTAACCACTCGGAAATCATCTTCAGTTTTAATCTGAAACTTTGTTTCATGCAGATTCCCTTTAATAAGTTAAACAACGTAAAAGTTGTTGTTAAGATAAGCTCTTAAATTTTGTTTACAAGAGCATTAGAGCTCTTCTTCCGAATATATATTGGTGGAAGCTTTGGATGCTTTAATTCTCCTTCGTTAGCTGAGACGGGATGGTCGCTTGAATTCTCGGCAAGCACAGCAAATCTGTTGTTACTCAGTAATTTATTCGGCTCGTCACTAGGGTTGCTACGATTGAACTTCGGCTTATTTCCCTTGTTAGTTTGTGGGTCCATGCCAGTATGCATGGGCGAACCAGCAATTTTTTTTTTATTTTAAGCAAGCGTTTTGTTGTTGATTGCTGCGCTTGCAGTGCTTGTGCTCTGGTGAGCTGTGCAGACGAAAAAGACCATTGCTGCAGTCGGCTGCGCACGTTGCTCTTTTGCACCCTAAAATTGCTGATGGGATGATATTGTTGTTGGAGTCGCTGACACTCGGATACAACAACAACGACAAACGACGACGACCTTTGGCTATGGTAAAATGACTATGATTGGTTTTTGCTTCGCTACAGAATCGGGATACTCGGCCTCAGTGAAGTACGTTGGATGGGTGCCGGAGAGTACAAGTCGCCAACTAACAACTCGGTACTTTTATACTCAGGCAAAGATAACGATGGTAGGCACGAGGCTGGCGTGGGCATTCTTCTAACACCTGAGTCTAGGAAGAACGTAATTAAGTGGAAGCCGATTTCTGAGCGGATGATGTGGGTGCGTTTTAGGTCGAGAGTACGAAACATAACTATCATCCAATGCTACGCTCCGACCGAAGGTTTGGTGAGTTTCACAGCCAACTGAATGCGGTCTATGATACGATTCCTCGAGGTGACATCATAATTATCATGAGAGATCTAAATGCTAAAGTGGGAAACGAAAACGACGTTTCATAGATTTCTGTAACTCACGCAGACTCGTGATCGGTGGCATCCTTTTCGAACACAAGCCTTGCCACAAAATCACATGGGTGTCTACAGACAGGCGTGCCTCTGCAATCCAAATCGACCACATCGCGATCAGCCGACGATTCAGAAAATGTCTTCACGATGTGCGCAACAAACGTGGTGCTGATTGTGGGTTCGCTCGAGATCACTATTTAGTTATCGCCAAAATCTGCCTCTGCACAGCGGCTATTCGCTCACCTAAAGCACGCTCTCGGCCTCCTAATTCAACGTTGCAAGTCTAAAGGACAAGGGGGCTAAAGGGTGGTGATGCGGAACATAGATGCTGATTCCAGTTAACGTCCATAGCCTCTCCCACTCAAACTTCTACTCTCACCTTCTCGCGGTGCCCCTGTTAATCCTAGCAACCTTTTGAAAGACTTGGTAACCAAACCAAGTGGATCAATCGGTAGGAGACAAACGAGAGTTAGTAGACCGTTGTAGACATCTTCAGGGAACATTGGTAGAAAGCGGTGGCGGCGGAACCAGTGCATTAAGCTCAGTCAACGGCGGCTCCTACGACTCCAGTAAGTCGGAGTTACCTGAATCATTAATCCGGTCGTTATGGTACCCGACCGGACAACATAGTGAGTAACGTTTCATCTAGATACATACTCTAGCAAATATACCCAAGAAACGGAAACACATACTCCGTAATCATATGTGCAGAACTTAACATGGATTCAAAAACGAAGGAATATAGGTCTCCAAGTGGATAACCCAAACGGGAACAATCCACCTATTTCGATCTTAGATCAAATAGCATGCACGTCGGATTTGGAGGTGCAAAATCCATCCTTCCAAAACAACAATCTCAACCGTCGCCCAAACCATAGAAACGACAATAAGAAACTTAACCGCAACATGTTTAACTTTCGCCAGAAATCAAGGCTAGCCACGTGGAATGTGCGTACACTTTCTGAAGCGTCTAAGTTGCCGCCAGCTTCGAAGGAAATGAACCGATACAAAATCGATATTATGGGTATATCGGAAACCAGATGGACTGGCTCGGGCGATCAACAACTGAGTTCAGGCCAATACTTCGTATACAGTGGTCATTCACGGATAGCGAGTTAACGGAGTAGGTCTTCTCTTGACCCGAAAAGCGAAAGAAGCTCTTCTGGAATTTAAACCAATATCCGATCGTATTATCGTAGCAAGATTTTACTCCAAATTTCGCAACATTACTATGGTACAGTGCTACCTGGCGTCGCTGACGCTGACAGTAAAGATGAGTTCTATAGCTAACTTGAAGGTTCATTAGACAACACGCAAAAAGGAGACATATTAATAGTTATGGGCGACTTTAATGCCAAAGTAGGGAACAACAACAACGGCGTGGAAGACGTAATGGGCCGCAACGGCCTGGGTCACATCCGTAATGACAATGGCGAGCGCCGGTCAACTTCTGCTCCAACCACCATCTTTTCATCGGAGGCACTAGATTCCTGCACAAAGACATACACAAGTATACGTGTCAGTCTCCTGATGGCATCACCTGCAAACAGATTGATCACGTTCTCATCAGTAGGAAATTCCATAATAGCCTCCTCGACGTTCGCTCCCGCAGAGACGCAGACAAAGCTTCGTCTACGCCCTTCAGACTCCCGGAGCCCTCGGCACCGTATCCCTGGGAGATCGTATCGGATGCGTGTAGGAAAGCTGCAGAGGATACAATTGGCTACGCTCGGAATCCGCGTAAGCCATGGCTCAGCGACCAAACGTGGAAGCGTATCGAAGAAAGGCGCCTACTCAAAACTTCAATGAATAGCGCCTCCTCCGTCTCTTTAAGAGCCCCCTTAAATGCGAATTCGATAGGGCCGAACGTATAGTTAAAAATTGCGCGAGAAGAAATAAACAGGGTTACATTGATAAAATAGTGACAGACGCAGAACACGCTTCCAACCGCAACGATCTAAGAGGGGTATACACGTCTATCAAGCAACTCGGCGATTGCAAAGGAAATCCTCCACCCTTAAAAGACAAGCAAGGTAATATTCTGGCATCTGAAGGCCAGACTAGAAGGAAGACTACAAAGATGGGTTGAGTTCTTTGAGGAAAGTAGCGTTGTGCCAACCAGCGCCGAGCACACATCACCGCATCCCCGGCGCAACCCAAGTCGCTCCATCACCGTGGACAATCCAGACAGTACCGAAATCAAAATAGCGTTGAACAATTTAAAGTCGAATAAAGCCTGCGGACCTGATTCCATTGCACCCGAATTGCTAAAGTTCGGCAGCGATATTCTTGCCCCCAGATTGAAATCCATTTTAGATGCGATATGGGAATCGGGCAGCATTCCGGACAACTGGAAAGATGGTGTCATTGTCACGCTCCCGAAGAAAGGCGATCTATCATCGTGTAGCAACTGGAGAGGTATAACCCTATTAAACACTATTGAGAAAGTTGTAACAGCTATCATCCTTAACCGAATAGGCCCTTCATCAACTCGTCCCTACGGCACGAACAGAATGGTTTTCGCCCAAATCGCTCGCGTGTTGATCATATAAACTCATTACGTATCATTATAGTACAATCCGCGGAGTGGCGATCCCCATTATTCTTGCTTTTCGTCGACTCTGAACGCGCTTTTGACACATTAAGCCGCGACGCCATTTGGCTAGCCTTACGGTGCCGAGGTGTTCCAGATAAAAGTATTGGCCTCATGCGCGAGCTATACCCAAACGCATACAAAGGAAACACCAGCCAACAATTCAGTATTAACCAAGGCGTGCGGCAAGGGTGCGCTCTGTTACCGCTGTTGTTTATTACAGTTCTTGATGACGTACTTCAAAAACCAACGATGCCTTCCCTTCTGCTGGCATTACTTGGCGTCCCTTTAAAAAGCTTCATGATTTGGATTATGCCGACGACATCTGTCTCTTGTCTCAAACCCTACAAGGCATTAAAGGTAAACTTGAGCTCCTAGCGAAATTCGCTAAAAAAAATTGGTTTAAAAATTAACTTCAACAAAACCAAGTTATTGCGTTTAGAAACTACCAACACCTCGCCGCTCGTTATAGAAATAGACAACAGCTCAAGAACGATCGATGACGTTGAAAGTTTCTGCTATCTCGGCAGCATCATCACAAAGAAGCGAGGTGCCGACGAGGATGTTTTGGCTCGCATTGGCAAAGCCCGTCATGCATTTTACTAAATGAAGAAGATTTGGGCCTCAAACTGCATCTCACGCTGTACCAAATTAAAAATCTTCAACACAAGTGTCAAAGCATCCCTTCTTTATGGCTCAAAGACGTGGAAGGTTACGGACCGCATCCGACGGAAATTACAACTATTTACTAATAAATGCCTTCGACGTATACTAAAAAACTTTTGGCCACGAGTAATTTTAAACACAGAACTTCTCACCATATCCGAGAATGTTCCAATAGAACTCGAGGTAAAAATTAGGAAATGGCGTTGGATTGGGCACACACTCCGGAAAGACAACACCGACATTGCGAAAATGGCCTTTGAGTGGAATCCCCAAGGGTCACGTAGGCCTGGCCGCCCACGTGCCACATGGTTGCGCTCCTTCCACGCTGAGCATCGGCAGTTTGGCTCATGGGGGGAAATCCGGCAAAAAGCTCTTGACAGACAATTATGGAAAATCTTCGTCTCCGCCCTATGCTCTTACTAAGAGCGGCGTCTTTACTTTATATATTCCACATATGTGTTGTAATTACACCAAGAAACTAATAATAATAATAATAAGTCTAAAAGATCCTACGGTGAAGAACAGCTTCCGGGCCCACCAGCGCGATGCATATAATGCTCTTTCTGCACCCGATGAACTTCCAATTACTGAACTTTGGGATATTAATAAGAGCAATCTTGTTGCTAGTGCTGATATGCAGGCCGAAATTATGTATCGAAAGAAGCAAAAGGAAGTACAGCGATCTGTCAGACGTGACAAGGAAAGCGCATTAACGATCTGGCCAAACGAGCAGAAGATGCCGCTAGAAATGGTGACAGCTACACTGTATAAGATCAGTAAGAAGCTGGTGGATAAAAACATCATTATCGAACACCCAGTAAAAGATGGTAACGGCAATTTGCTCAACTCTGACGATGAGCAACTTCACCGATGGAAAGTTCTGAACAACATCATATCCTCGGAGCATGCACGCAGCAATGAGGACGACACACCATCATCGCCTTATACCAGGATAAGAACTGATGCTCCCAGCCTATGCGAAATAACCGCGGTTATCAAACAAATGCCTCTGGGTAAGTCCGCTGGTGTTGACGGTATACCCGCGGAGCTGTATAGAGCGGATCCATCGCTGGCGGCGGTGATAGTTCGACCTGCCATCAAAGCAGCCTGGGAGCGCGAAGCTTTTCCTGGCGAATGGAAGGATGGAAATATCGTCAAACTTACCAAGAAAGGTGATTTAATAAACTGCAACAACTGGAGAGGTATTTGCGTTTTACCGGCGATAGCGAAGATCATTGCGCGAATTATTCTCGGTCGCCTAAAGGAACATCTTGAAATGTCCATAGGAGAGTACCAAGCAGGTTTCCGGAGCGGTTTTTCGTGTGCTGATCATATCAACACGCTCAGATTAATTACACTAGTTTACAAATTTATGGGTCATCGAGTGAACCATCGTAAAAAAGTGTTTTTTAGGGTAATTTGGGGTCGAGAAACACGAAAATGGCAACCTTTTTTTTTTTCTTAAGCACCGTTTTCGAGATATTTTCGAAAAGACGAGAGCTTCGTCCCTTCCGTACTTTGGCGAGTTACGGTCTCATTTTTGTTGTTGTTGTTTGTATTAAAAGTTGAATTCATATTTTGAACCCACGAGTAAGCAGGTATCCAGAGTTCGCAAAGTAAAGACTGAGACCCCCTCAGCCATTTATCCCTCGGTCTTCGCTGTTCCACTTTAGATAGGGGTACTTTTATCGAGTTTTCTTCTCTCGCCCGAAGTACCATTAGTCAGCACCCATGGCAGAGCCATGACCTTACCATGGGCCTGCTTCCAGCCGCTCTCACGTGGAAAGTGTAGTCGCACTTCCAGAAGTCTGCCACAATTACGGCGCGTACCACCAAGGTGGTTCCACGTGAATTCCCTTGTGTCACCTACTGACTGACGGCCGGATGTGGCTCTATTGGTGTTTCTTTTTACCATCTCACGACAGATAATGTTAATTTGCGTTCGGATATGACTGACATTACAACGTCATGCACCACACAATGAATTTGAACGATTGCGCAGTCGCAGCGCTTCTGTGAACCTAGAACGAGCGGCATTCCATTACGTTTTAGAAACCGATTACCGTGTAGAAAGATTCGTAACTATTGGAGAAATGTTTGTAGTTATTCTGCATTGTCAGGTGTTGATATGCGTGTATGAACTAGAAATTGCCACACGCCAGATCCATTACGCTAATTAGTTTCTGGGACGGGAAGTGATTTTATCCATTTTTTGACAAATATTCAAATGTAAATACAGTTGTTTTCTGTACAGAAAAAATCTATTTCCACTTTTAGGGTAATTACACAGTAGTTTCTATCATTGTTCTAAAATAATTTTGTTATTTTACACCATAATTCCATAGTTCACCATAACTTCTTCATTAGGGCTGATCAAACAGCAGTGGGTGATGTGCTCCGTAGAATGAAAATGTGTTGTTTTCCGCGCTTTTCCGGGTTTTCAAGAACGACTCACCCTGCAGGCGATACCCGAGTGACCTGATTGCTGAAACCATCACTGGCAATTATGGATGTATTGCAGTGTATCGTCGGTGATAAAAAAATGGGCGATTCGTAGTTGTAAAAGTTAAGGGACAAGATTTTAATGGGGACAATTGTTGGATTGTGTTTTACATTAACTAATTATACTTATCCTTTCGAGTTTCATTCAACAACTAAACGATGTTTAAACTATATGCGGTGCCTCGTTTCTCTTTATTATTTGTTGCACTGAAATTGATTGATTGATGTATTGACACATTGGTGAAGAAAATTCGATCGATCGGTTTGACAGTTCAACTTGAGACAAAGAAAAAGTCTATTTTATATTTTTAATATATATTATATTTATTATATTGTTAAAACTTTTAATAATATTGCATATATCTACTGATATTGTCCTTGATTTCCAGAGTTACCAAACGAAAAACCTTTAGCTGCATCTCCAAGTGCAGCTGGGTCTTCAGAAGGAGGTGAGGGGTTCCGAAACTGCTCAGCGGAAATTCTAGTAAACAAAATCCCAACTCCTTCAATCAATGCCAAAAGAACTCCACCTATAATCGCACTTCCAGCCATAGCAGGAAACCCTAAAATGTATAAAAAAAATTGATTTATTGTAAATTATTAATTTTAAAGTCGTTTAACACAAATTTAATCTATGTATATTGTAGTAAGATGAATAAGTTTTTTACTCTTGGTAGATTTTTTTTTCTAATCCGTTAAATTTCTGCAAGAACCACGACTTTATTGAAATTCCGCACATCGGATGAAATATAAAGTAACTCCTGATCTTGTGTCCTCGGACGTTTCGGCGTTTATATAGATGAATATAACACAATCGCTAATCGAGTCAATGTTAAAGTCAGGAGCAGATGACTTTGAGATACCCTGAATACCACATTGCAATCGAATCCGGTGCATTGCTAAAGAACTCCAAAAAAAAAAATTGATTCGCAAATTTAGTTACTATATCTTCATAAACAAACAAAATCATGAATTTTGTACCAAAAACGGTTTTTTTTACCGATATATGGGCTATATGATATAGTCAAACGATTTTGATAGAATTTGGAACAGTGCTTGGGAACTAAAAAATTACCGAATGCTAAAATATCTTCATACACAAATGTATTACCCATCTATACTGTGGTACCCATACGCTGCTTATGGCAGAGCTAACACCAAAATATATGAAAGAAAAACACTTACACATCTAAAGCAAAAAGTTTTTTCATGTTATGTGCATTGAAAAACATATGGTATACTTTTATAAATGTTTGGTTTTTCGTTGAAACTATTGTTTGTTTGCAAGCAATGCCGTAATACTCACATTTAACAAGTGGTGCACAAAAATTTCGTGTCCGCGATCAATATCACACCCTTTGTTTTAAGTGCATGAGTTCAGAGAGCACAAACAAAAACAACAACAAAATTACAGGAAAAATCAGTGGTCCAACAACAAGCATACGCAAGGGATTTGCTATGCTCATGAACTCAGTAAGTAAGAGAGAGAACTCGCAAAATTGTTTTTGTAATTTGCATTGGCATACGGAAAGGGCCGTGCATTGCTGACTATGCCTAAGAACCACTACAAAAACAAAAAGAGCTTGATGATCTAAAACGTTTGCTGTAACTGGATAAGGTACTGGAAACTGCCCCCATCGATTTTTGAAAACTAGTCATGCAGTTCGATGCGTAATCCAAAAAAAAAAAAATTCGGAAAATTTCAGATCTTAAACTTAACGTGTTGCGGCTTAGTATAAAAAAAATGTGTTTTTCGTTTTTATTTAATTGTAACTAAGCTACTGAATATTTTTAAATATTCCCCCATATTTCTAGTCCGTATGTCCATATCGGTCTTATTATTGATTTATATATTTTTTTTTTTTTGTTATATGAATAAGCTTAGGTTAAATTGTTTTCCTAGTAGCCAGTGGAGTTGTCGGAATTTGTTTTTCATTTAATTTCTCTTGTTCATTATGTGTTGCTTCCATGTGAGTTTTGAGTCAATCGTGATCCCAAAGTTCTTTGCACTCGAGTGTCGTTTTATGTCTTCTCCATTAATTTTGATCGGATGTCTCGCAGATTTTCTCTTAGTGTATATAACATGTTGCGTTTTGTTTTGTCTTTATTGACCTCAATGCCCCATTTTTCGAACCAGAGGGTTGTAGCTGATAGCGTATATTGCAGTGTTTCTGTTGCTACCTTTTCGCTGTTATTAGCTGACATCAACACAGTGTCGTCTGCAAATGTAGCTATCATAGACCCTGGGGTAGTTGGCGTTGGTATATCTGCTGTGTTTATCAGGTATAATATGGGGCTTAGTACGCTGCCTTGAGGTACTCCCGCTGTCGTCGTCATGATTTCAGAGCATTCATTGTCGTATTTTATGAAAAAGTATCTGTCAGCTATGTAGCTTTTAAGGATATTAAATATGTTAAGTGGTAAGATGTTTTTAAGTTTATGTAGAAGTCCTTTGTGCCATACTCTATCAAATGCTTTCGCAATGTCCAAGTATAGAGTAATGCAATATTTCTTATTGTCAAAGTCGTCTGTAATTTTGTTGACTACTCTGTGAAAACCGAACTGGTGACAGGGGATAGCGTCCTCTTGTTTTATAATCGGGTCAATTCTGTCAAGTAGTATTTTTTCGAATAATTTGGAGAGGATAGGCAGTAAGCTGATTGGTATGTACGAGCTTGCAATAGTGGCGTTTTTATTTGGTTTAGGAATCGCTGTAATTTGTGCAACTTTCCATCCCTTCGGAAAGTATTGTTGTCTAATAATCGCATTGAAGAGGTCTCGTATATAACTTATTATAGGGTCAGGTAGTTCCTTTAGTATTTATCCGCTTATTTGATCATATCCCGGTGTCTTTTTGTCTTTAAGTTTAAGTTTATTTGTTTAAGTTCATTTGCGGCTTTGTTTAGTTAAGCTTTATCGTCTGGATGTTAAGAGGGTTGCCATATTTTCCTAAGCTTGCGGTTTTGTCAGATATTTTTTTAATAAAACCAGGGATTTGTTTATTGTTGAAGTGTCTAATGCTGGTCGTACACTAGGCTTTCAACGCACGCACGCAATTTATTTTCACATTCTCCAATTGGAAAACAAATTTGTGGGCTTGTACGCAACTTGTCAATTTTTGCGTTGATTAACGCGTTCCGATTTAAAATTGAACATAAATGCGTTGAACGCGTTGCGAGCCTCGTCCACCTAGTTGATCAACTCATTCAATTGTTGAGAGACCTCGTCCACCTAGTTGATCAACTCATTCATTTGTTGAGAGACCTTGTCGGTGGACAACTAGGTGTAGTTGACCAATTCATTCAATTGTTGAGAGACCTCGTCCACCTAGTTGGTCAACTTTAGTTCGTCAACGCAAATTCGGCCAAAAAATCTTTCATCAACACGAGTTGAACACGGCTGCAGCATTCAGTTGATGCACGCGTTGATAGCCTCGTACACTAGACGAAGCATCGAGCGCTGATCAACTCGCAACTCGGTTGTATATACACTGCGAAGGAAAATTCATTTATATTTGAGATTTCAAAGTGAAGACACGTGTGCTTTTGTGAAAATAAAAAATTATTTCCGCTGAACGGAAGCGAAAAGTAGCTGCTGCAATAATAATTTTAGCGGACGCTGAACGTCGACGCCAGAGCGAAAAAAAGCGTAGACGATTCTGGGCGAACGAAAAGTTTTTGAATCGCGATGAAAGCTGTTTTTTCAACGAAATATGTGCGAAACTGAAGTCGCTAAATTCTGCTGGCGGTACGATGTACGAATGGACCGCGGATTGCCAAGCAAAATACACCTGGCCTGCCGTTATTGAATCAATAATCAATTCATTTGTTCACACAACTTGCACGGTTTGCAAATCAGTATTTTCACTCATATCCACAGACACTTTCGCGTGTAAAGAATACGTGTTTGTAAACGAAAATTAAAACCTCAATGACAAACGTCAAAAATGCCTTAACGCACACATTCACCTGGAAGCACACACACTTCAAGCAACGCACACAAACTTCCAATTGACCAATGAAAGGTGAGCAACGTGTTGATGAGCTTATGTGCAGCACATTAATGTTCAATGCGTTGCTGAACACTATTCAACGTTCAACTCTAGCTCGTCCACTAGCCGTACACTTGTTGATCAACGCGTTGAATAATGAGCTCGCAACGCATTCAACGCGTTGATTGAATGAGATTGAATGCCTCATACATTAGCGTTGAATGAGTTGAGAGTCGAATGCGTGCGTTGAAAGCCTAGTGTACGACCGGCATAATGCTGGTGTCGATTGTGTTACTGCTTTTACTATGTTGTCATTTAAATATATAATTTCAGAGTCAAGTTCCGTGGTGGATTTTAAAGCGACTCTTGTTTCCATATTTTCTTGTAGTACGTCACGAAATATATTCCAGTTCGTCTTATGGTTGTATAGCGATGTGGTGTTTTTTTCGACGGGTCTATCTTGGAGTGTTATTATGATTGGTGAGTGGTCTGATGATAAGTCAAGGCATGATTTAAATACTGTTTTCATGGGTCAGATTTTTGGTTATACAGAAGTCATTTAAGTCAGGAAGATTTTTGGTGTCTGTTGGCCAATTTGTCGTACCTCCTGTGCTAAGTATGCAGTTGTTATTCGCCTTAATGGCTTCGTATAAATGTCGTCCTTTAGCGTTGGTAATCCTTGATCCCCACATTATATTCTTAGCATTGTAGTCTCCTCCTGCTAAGTACCGATTTCCAATTGATTTTAGGTAAGCGAGGTATTGGTCTTTTGTATTATTGAACTTGGGTGGACAATAAACAGCTGACATATTTATAGGACCAGTTGAAGTTTTGATGCAGATTGTAGTCGCTTGTATATGTTCCGTTTTATAACCGTCCATTTCTACGCACTTCAGAGTTCTTTTTATTATGATTGCTGTGCCGCCATGAGCTTTGTTGTCAGGGTGGTTTGTAAAATAAGTATCGTAGTTCGGTATGTTTATATACGTCTTGTCAGTGGCATGAGTTTCGGAAATAAGATTGATGTCGATTGCATTTTCAGTAAAAACCGATTGTAGTTCTAGTAAGTGGCGAGACAGTCCGTTAGCATTCCAGACGGCAATTATTAATTTATTGTTTGTGAAGTTTTGTTACAAGAAAGGTTATGATGTTCATCATATTTGTCATTTGGGCAATTAGTTGTTTCATCATCTGATTTAGTTCGTGTAGGTCATCTTGTTGCTGTAGTTGTAAGAGAAGGCTGTTTGTGACTCGCTGGTAAAGACATATTTTTGTTTAGTGCTTCTGCATATGATATTTCTGGGGAAATTAGTTATTTACACCAGTGTTGTGCTGTTTATCTACTACGATGGGCGGGGAATTTTTGTATTTGCAGAGCTTCGTAAACCACATGGGCACATTTAATTTGGTTTTTGTCGGAGAAGTTATTGATTTTGCAGTTAACTGTATTATGTTTACCAGCACATTGTACACATACTGGGTCTTTTGTACAATAATTCCTTGTGTGTCCATATTTTTGGCAGTTTGTGCATTGACGGATTGTCCGTTTTTGGTGAGGTGGCTCAAAAGTGACTCTACAGTGTAGAAGACTTACTATTTTATAAATTTCTTTGTTATTATCTTCTTGTTTTAGTTCTATAGAGAATAAGGAAAGCGATTGTTTTGTGTCATTACGTTGAATGTTGTGTATGTTTAGCACTTCGTGACCGAGATCAGCTAGTTCCGTTATGATTTCGTTTGTATCTGTAGCTTAATGAACGTTGCGAAGTATTAGTTTGAAGCCTCGTTGATCTTTATGTTTAAATGTGTAGTATTTTGTGTCTTTGTCTTTTAATAATTTTATTATGTTTGTGTAGTGAGTGCTTTCTTGTGGTTGTATTTTAATTTCATTTGTTGGGAGTGCTTTTAGTTTATATTTCGTATCGGGTAGTGATTTAAGGGCTGTTGTTAATGCATATGAGTTTTCTACATTTTGAACATAGATGGGCGGGTGTTTAAATTTGCGTTGTTGTGTTTGATTTTGTGTGTTTGTTTTCGGTTCTGTCCCACTGTCTGTGTAAAGTTCGCTCTCATCATCTGTTTGTGCTAGATATTCAAGACGGTTTTTTGACTTTGGCTTGTCTAGCCAGTACTCTTTGAGTGTTTTTTGTGTAGTACTTTAAGTTTTGTTTTTATATTTTTTTTACCCATGCATTATGGGTAATGGTATTGGTGCATCGTACTTGCGTGAGTGTTGATGCTGGTGCTGCGGACGTTGTTGAAGAAGTTGCCGAAGAGCAGATCAGATGGAACTCTGTAAAAAACTAGGCCTGCCTAGAACTCCCTCTCCCATGCCCAAATCTTCTTTCCCCCCTTGGATTTTCAACTCGTCAACAATAGACACCAGCCTCCATTATCTCACAAAATCTGATACCTCGCCGGCTATTTTCCAAATAAAATTTTTAGAGATCAAAAATACACTTCCCTCGCATACCTTTAATTTTCACAGACGGCTCAAAAACACAAAACATAACATCTTTCGGAATAACCTACACTGATAGAATTATCCAACAATCACTCCTTCCACCATACAGTTCAATATATTCTGCAGAAATAATAGCCATCTTCCACGCAATAACTAGAATTAAAAACAGCCCCAAATACTACGCAATATGTTCAGATTCACTTTCAGCTATAGAATCAATCAAAAATCTTTCAAACGACTCTTATTATGCTACAACCATCAGACAACTGCTTCTTAAGAATTTTCCCCGAATAAAAATAATCTTGATACCTGGCCATTGTGCTATCGCAGGCAACGAAACAGCCGACCTCTAATATTCCAAGAGAACCTCAACACTAAAGACATCATTAACTATATTAAAAAACTATACGGAAAATAAAATGAATAGAATATCTGGAACCTCACCAACCATCATTATAAAACAGTCAACACACATAAAAACAATCTACACTGCTATAATCACAGCAAATTCAACTCTTCCCTCCCACGCACACATTTTTTAAAATTCATCAGACTTCGTCTTGGGCACACCCTTCTAACCCATAAGCATCTATTCGACCAATCCCTATCCAACCTATGTAACCACTGCAACTCTAACCAACCAATTTCTGTTCTTCACATCCTCACATAATGCCCCTCATTCAATAACGTAATAACACAATGCTTCCCAAACACTGATCCCTGCACTTCCTTATCACTTCCCAATCGTGACAACATTAACAAAATCAACTTCATGGAAAAAGCTAATCTTATTCACTTAATTTAATAATCATAATATTAACTTAATTTATAGTAGCCCGCTAATTCTTTGTTACAAAAAAAAAATACAAAATTATGTAATAATATAATAATAATAAGATAAATAATAAACTCCTGTTATGTATGTAAGCTTAAGGCCTAGTCGCTATAGCTTTAAAAAAACAAAGCTTTTATACTATTTGTAATAGTTTATAAGCTGTATATAAATAAATAAATAAATATATATTAACGTTTTTTCGCTTTGTTATTATTACACTTCAGGTTAATTGATTACCACAAATATTGATTAATACACATCAATTTTGAGGAGCTTCGTGAAACACGTCCGTTTGCTTTCGAAGCTGTGAAGAATATTGGCTCAAAAATATTAAGTTGTTTAGTGACTAAACTTTAGTCACAATTACATAAAAACGAAAAACACGTTTTTTTTTAATTAAGCCGTAACGCGTTAGTTTAAAAACTGAAATTTTGCGAATCTTTTTTTTTTGCATTATGCATCGAACTTCATTAGTTTTCAAAAATCGCTGGGGACAGTTTCCAGTACCTTATCATTTTATACCCTCCACCGAATGGTACAAATGTATGTAACATACAGAAGGAGACGTCGGAGACCCCCCAAAATTACCTAAAGTGACTAGAGAAGTCGATATCTCCATGTCTTTTTGTCTGTATGAACACCTATATCTCAGAGATGGTAAGAGTTAGAGCAACAACATTTTCAGATTAGATGCGCTATTATGTCAAGGGGGACAAGTTTATTTTATTTTTTTGATATCGGGGTTATATTATATATCTCCCATAGGGGTGTTTCAGAGGACTTCGAAAAAAACCAAAAGTTTTATATGGATAATTCGTTTGTTTATGAAGATATCGTAACCAAATTTGGCATTCGCGAGTTTTTTATAGTTCCCAAGCACTGTACCTAATTTGATCGAAATCGGTTGACAATATCATATATCTGCCATAGGGCCGATCGGTCAAAAAACGTGTTTTGCACAAAATTCCTTGTGTTTCGTTTGTTTATGAGAATATCGTAACCAAATTTAGCAATCAGATGTCTTTTGAAGTTCTTAAGCAATATACCGGATTTAAATGCACTGCGGTGGTACAGGGTATCCCAAAGTTGTCTGCGCCCGACTTTAACGTACGCCATCTTTTATTTTTTGAAAAATGTTTTTTATTTGCAAAACCATATATATTTTAATAACGTAGGTACTAGAAGTAAAAGTTCAAACTTCTATCAAAATAGTTGTACGCTATCGAAATCAACATTATTTTTTGAGAACGGTGATTTACTGTTTGCTGTTACAGTGTCCGACTACATTAATATACCGCAAAACAAATCTTAAATGGTGTGCGCTTCTTCTGTTCATGCGTGTATAGTTATAACGATAGCCTCAAGAGCCTCCTCCGGGATTATTTCTATAGGGAGCGACCCGGACGGAAGCATATAAGCTACGAATAGCTCTGCAGTGTCCAACGAAAATATAAAAAAGACTTTGAAATTTACTTCATACCAGTCCTTTTATCAAACCTTACTTAGCCCAGTCATTTGAAAAACTAATGTGGGTTGTTGGAAAACCCTCAGGTGTATATGATATTACTATTTTGTGCTCTGCCCTTGCAATTTAAACCATTTTGGATGCCTGTTGTAATCCTGAGGAAATTAATGAAACCACCATTTCTTGTGAAATTCACCAATTGAATTTTAATTTTTTGTGTTTGCACCTTTTGCTGTTCAAAATTTTCAACAGCTAAAGTCTTCTAATTTCGACAAAATCTCCCTGTGCCAAACAGCGTGTGCTTTGGCACTAACAAATTCCATGAAAAGCTAAATTATTTGAATACCGGCAAAAAAATGGCGGCTGATGTTTAATAATTGACATTTATGATGGACAGTACTTACAAAAAACCAAGAATCAAACCAAGCCCTTATGTTACTTTTACTCTAATGGAACACAGTTTATCCAAGAGGGTTTTTTGAACTACTAAATATCACTAGCACAGGTCGCAAACATATTATATAATCTTATTACGAATGCTAAACTTGACAACTAGCAACTGCGAGAATTTTTAAGCAAAAAAAAATAGCATAAAGTCTTGTATTAATTAATTAAAAAATATCCGCGCGATTACCAAGTTACAAAATTGACTTTTGCGGCACTAAAAACTTCAGCGGCACTGGCGTACTAGGTAACTAACAGCTTCATTAAACATTTTTCGTGAATACATAATTATATCACCCCTTGTCACGAGATGCACAAAAACCATTAAGCGATGTATTGGTTTTATTTATAATTTTTAATGTTACTTGCCGTTTCTTGCAGCTAATATTCCTCCAGTTGTTGCCCCGCTGATTATAGAGTTCCATGGGTCCTCCTTTTTTCGTAAATGGACCAATGTGCAATCTATTGTACTAAACATGCCTCCCCAAACTGCAAAGTTTCCAGCGATAACAGGTGAACGGGTTTTTATTGCAGACACGCTTCCCACCTAAAATAAAAATGTTGTTTCTCATTAGAACGTTTGTATATTTTCTATGAAATGTATGTAACTTTGAGAAAGAAGCGTGGTACAAATGAACGAACAGATTTAAGAGATCTTAAATTATTAATTATATCAAGTCATTATGTCACCGGAAACAAGTTTATTTTGTCCCATATGGACGGCATTCTATAGCACATAAAAAAAGCGCATAGTTTTTAAAAGCGTATTTCTTTTATTTTTGCAGACCTTTGCTAGTTTTCTGATGTACCGAAGCACTGTACCAAATTTGATTTAAATCGTTTAACTACATCTGTATATTGTAGTTAAACGATTTAAATCAAATTTGGTACAGTGCTTCGGTACATCAGAAAACTAGCAAAGGTCTGTTTTTTGGCTTCCTATATGCGGCACCATATACACTCATAACTCGGATAATACTCGTCCAAAGTGGATGCTCTTCGAAACATGTAAAATTCAAAGCTACTTAATTTTAGTTACGTATCGATTAACAACCGAACAACGCGTAAAAGTGGTGCAGGCGTACTCTGAAAATGAAAAAAAACATTTCGTGCAATACGCACAGTTTTAGGCCAGTTTAATCGGCCTTCCGGAATCAAGAAAATTATTGATTGGTTCGAGTCCACTGGTTCAGTGGCCGACACTATACCATAGTTGCATGCTCATCCGGTTCGTAGACGCGATAATAACATGACGCGCCATCGTTCGCGAGAATTACACCTTGATAGATTACTTTGAATATATATAGTTCAGAATTATTACAAGAAAAGCCAGATGAGTTTTCGTCAAAAATCGTCTTCAGCCATAAAGTCCTCCGCCGCATATAGGAAGCTGAAAGTCCAAGGGAGTATCGCGAGAATACACTTCATCAACAAAAATGATGATTTTGATGTGGATTCTTTGAAAATGAGACCGGCAAGGCGGTTACCGTCAACTCCGATCACTACAAAGCCATGAAAAACAACTTTTTATGGCCCAAACTTGATGGTATGAATGCGAACGAGCTTTGGTTGAGGCTATATGCCATACAACTCGTGATACAATCCCATTATTATTTTGCGTAACACCGATCACATTTGGTCGGCTAGATCGTCCGATTTTACTCCTTTGGACAATTTTCTTTGGGGTTTTTTGAAAGGTTAAGTGTATTACAATAAACCAGTAACAATTCGCGAGCGATCGGATGATTACATTATATAGCTACCATATAGCAGGAAATCGGCTTGATATTTAAAAAAATAGGATAGGAAGATACACGTATATGCAGAATGTGATTTGGATCACACTACTATATCATAAAGATGAAATATATCCCGAAATCGATTTTGGCCATATCTCTGCCAAACATCAACGTATGACCTCCAAATTTGGCATTTTAAATCATTTTGACTATTCAATATATATCTATATATACAAATATGCCGAGTTGGGGTTGAACCGGGTGACTCATATAGCTGCTCACGTCAATGCTGCAGCGCACCATGCTTAAAACCCGATATAGTGCCTAAAAAATTAGATACTGTTTAAGGTAGCAAGTTACAGCAGGAAAATTTAATTATTTCACAGAGACAACGAATCATTTTACCAAAAACCAAAAGATTTAGACCGGGCATATTCGTTAGCGTAGTGGTAGCGTACTCGCTTTGCAACCCGATGGTCGGTGGTGCATTTACCTAGCACTGGCATCGGTAGCTCAAAGAGGCTATTTGCTCAATAAGATCTGTATTAATTCTAGACACCGACGTTCGGATTCGGTAGCGTCACGCTAGTGACGTAGTGTGAGCGAGAAAAAACATTTTATGTGCTGTTATTAGTGAGAGAGAGTGATATAGCATGAGGGCAGCCAAAACATATGAAACTGTGTTTGATTGTATGTACCTACTTATATTATGCGTTTGTTTATTGTTTTGCTGTTGAAGAAAAATAAAAGGACTATTCGATTTAAAGATAACAAGTATTTATTCTTATTTGCCGACGGCATTTCGACAACTAGCGGCCGCCGCACAACCTTTCAACCCAAAGTCAACTTTCATACTGAATTGAAGTAAGCATGTCAACCGCTAGAGCGCTCTTTCAACATTCACTACCTTACCATGGATTCGGCTATAAGCTGTAGGTCCCTGTTCTCTTCGAACAGTTATTAATAGAGATCCCCATGCTCCGCCCATGGGCGACTGACAAAATAGTCAGTCTGGGAAATTATATATATTCGGACATAAAAAGATGCACACCACGAAAGTCAAGAAAAAAATGTGAGTATGAGCAAAGAATATAGAACTACATCTCGCCCAAATTCATTTTAGCGCTTGTTGGTACGGGCGGGCGGCAGCAAACGAAACGAAATGTTAGTGCTATTTTTAGAACACGCACCGCTGGGTACGGGCGGGCCGCACCAAACGAAGCGATATGTTGCTTCTATTTTTAGAACATACAGACTCCGTTAGTTTGCAAAGTTGTTGTCCTTCCAAAATGTACAAGAGACTAATTTTAACATAGGTTGCAAGTTGGTGTTGATGGGTCAGTGGTATGCGTGCCTGAATGGCGTGAGATTATTTTGTGTTCAACTCCAGGGTTGGGTTTTTTTTATATTTTTAATATTTTTTGATCGGTTTCACATTTTTAATTTTTGATTTTATAGGCTTTATTTTTTATTACGTAAAAGAAATTTTTATTTTGCGGTCTAAATAAAAATTATATTTTATTTTTGTGGTCTTTACAATCAACAAAGAACAATTCGGGAATCGTAGTGTGGCAAAGGTGCACGATGATATGTATGTTGATTTATTTGTTATTCCTCTGGTTATTTCTTAAAGCAATTGTGAAAAATAATAATATGTCTTTTTAATGCTTCGACTAAAATAGGAAGTTGGAAAGAGCCTACCGAAATCAGATTTAGAGCAATCATTTTTATAAAATAAAGGGCCCTATGCTTACTCTCTATATCATTAACTGCATCAGTTGTGCACACACAAGAATACATGTAAATTCAAGTATTAGTTTTTGTGTATGCATGCGGAAAAACCCTTGAACAAATTGGAAGTCGATAGCAAAATACCCTTTTTCGCATTTTTCTCCTTTTTCACATGCATTTGTTAGTGTGAAGCCAAACGTGCTAAGGAAGTGTCATAGCAGACACATTCCCCGAAAGGGCATGGATACTCAGAAAGTAAAAATTTACATTTTTTGCTGAGGCTGAAAATATGAACATTGCCGACAGCCAAAAACGAAGTTCAGAGCCGAGATCAATTGCCAGCGCTCGTGAAATGCCTGTGCTATTTTTAGATTTTCGCGTTTGCTCTGCTTGGCGGGGTAAACAAGAGCTGTAAAAATTTTGCGCACGGAAATGAGAATGCAGTTTGTGTGTATACGCCGAAAAACTATTCAACAGTATGAGAATCGATAGCAAAATACTCTTTTCCAATTTTTCTCCTTTTTTACATGCATTTGCAAGGGTGAAGGCAAACGTAGTTATGAAGTGTCATACCAGTCACATGCTTCGAAAGGGTATGAAGCTGAGGCTGAAAATATGAACATTGCTAGCAGACGTTTGTTCTCTGCCCGCCCGCACCATAGAGCTCTAAAAATTTTGCATACACACCTTAGTATGTATACTGTCATTGGGAAAACAGTTGCAAAAAATACACACTCATTTCGTCTTGTCGCTACCCCTCCTTATTATACCTCACAAAAGTGCGTATTTTACTATGAAATTAAATGCATAGAAAGCGTACTGTACCTGCGAGGATATCAAAATACGAAAATGAAACATTAATTTTCTTACGACAATAAAAAAAAATAAAAATATTTAATAGAAAAAGAACAGAAATTATGGAAAATTAACAAAAAAAACAAGTTGAATCTAACATCATATTGAGAATCGAACCTCGACACATTAGACTATGAGTCGAACACGCATTCCACTAGGCCATTCCCACTGTGCGCATTTCGTTTTCAAAATTTCATATTCAAGCAAATGTACAAATGCAAGCAATATTTTCTGTGGGGTACTAATATCAGTACCCCACATAGTAAAATTTTTTTGTATGAGATGCGCATTCTATGTAGTTCTATATTCTTTGGTATGAGTAACGAACTGAAATGAGCTCGTTTGAGTGTCGCACACAAAGTGAATATTCAAAAGCAATAATGTATAAGGAGAGAGCTTCTTGTTTTGATTGTGTTCGGCCGATTTATACACAGCTCAGCAGAAGCTCAACCGTTCTATGTATAAGCCGCGAAATATTAAATAAGTCTCACGCTTTTGCACAAGACATTGGCAAGGTGCAGTGAGAATTTAAAATGTATGAAAGTCAGTATATTATTAAAACAAATTGTTATATAGTATGCTTTTTTATGTAGTTATCGGGGGTGCCACAGGAATCTTTAAAGATTTTGGCAACGGTTTGAAAAGAAATCTTTAGAAAAAATCGTAGCAGCCACAGAAATCTCAAAGATTTCATTTTTTCGACAATATTTTCCGAATTTTTACGCTTTTGCAAGAACGGAAGCAAAGTGTTGCTTCTTTCCAAAAATTATTTTAGAACATTTAGACACTTACTATTTAAATAAATGTTTTTTAATAGTGATCCAAGAAAGTCTATTCTTTATTACAATAAGCGATAATTTTCAGCATATTTTGCATAATTTTGCGTTCCATTTGTACGAAATAAATTTGCATGACAGCCCTACGGCTCAACAGCTGTCCTCAGCGTTGTGAATTCGTTTGTTTACATTTGCAAATATACACGCAAATAGACAACAATTTTTAAAATGCCTATTGAGGGATTATTAGCCATTGAGGCCTTATAAAAGATACCCAAACAAACTAAAAGTTGAGCGAAGAGGTCGAAGAACCTCTACATAGATCGCTTCAAGGCTGTCATACAGACCAGCAAAAGTCGCAGCAATTATGTACGCTGTGCACTGCGTTAAACAAATGAAGTGAACATATACAGTGGACACACAAATTATTTGGACACTTTGAATTTTCCACTTAGAGGCCCAATATCTTTTGATGTAGACATGATAGAACATTTTTTTTAATATTGAGAAAATGCATTTTCCTTACATGCTTATAAAATAAAAAACAATAAAGCTTCAAATAATATGCAAACTTAACAAAACTAAAAAATGAGCGATTCTTACGCACATAAATTATTCGTACACTTGTTACCAAATAAGGAATTTTGTTAGAAAAAAACTGTTTTTTTTTCTTTAATTTTTTATGTTTAATAAGGCTTACTTTGGGTTTTATAATAGCTTTCAAGCGATGCCTCATATTTTTCAAGAATCTAATGATGTTCAATCTTCTCGAGCTGCATATTAATAGATGTTTTTGACGATTCCTTTGGTGTTATTTGGTGCTACCTTTAAATTTTTTCAATCAAATGTCAAGGGGACTGGAGTTGAGTTTTCAGTTGCTTGCAATTACATATTAACCATTCCTGAGGGGTTATTGCATCAAATTCATAAAAAATCAGCATTGCCAAAGATTTTAACTACTCTAGATCAGTGCAATCTCTTCTTAAAACTCCAAAAATGTACATCCCAGTAGTAGTCCAAAATGTGAAGAAGCATTGTAATACAAAATTTTGACTCAAAAAGTACATCATAGAAGGATCGATGCTATGTTTGAAATGCTAGTATATGCAAATTGCAAAACACTAATTTTGGTTGCTAATCAATGGCTAGAATTCACCAAACACCAAAAAATAATTTTACTCAGATTTTGATAAACAACCACTCATTTTCTTCGTAATCGATCAAACTTTACGAGTCATTAATAAAATTGTATGAAATTTTTATACCCTGTACCTATAGGTACAAAGGGTATACTAGATTTGTGCAATGTATGTAACGGCAAGAAGGAGGCGTGGCAGACCCCAAGTCCTTTATACCAAAATGCTTATCATAACTTCGGGTAGCGATTGAGCCATGTCCGTCTGTCCGTCTGTATGAACACCTAGATCTCGGAGACTTAGGAGCTAGAGATACGAAACTTTACCAGCTGTTGCGCATATTTCCTCAGAAGATCAAGTTTGTTGAATCATGTCAAAATCTTTCCCCGTTCCCCCGTAGCAGAGTTTCGCGGTTTTTAGCTAAACCGTTTAATATTTTAATCTGAAACTTAACAGAGCGATGCGTTGTGGTTACATGAATCTGTGTGTCAAAAATAAACAAAATCGGACAATTACAACAAAAGTTAAAGTCTAAAATGTAAAAATTTCACCACCCCTCGACAATAAACTGCGTCAATATTTGACTCTACGTAATAATAGTAACAAATGACCTAGATCCACCAATTTTGGTGAGCTGCTTCATGTGCCTCTAATGAACTAATCCACATCCAAATTTTATCAATGCAGCCCCCCCCCGCAATCGATTAACCGTTTTTTCTCCCACACCCTTCAACATATCCCCTTAAAACTTACCCCATATACTTTCAATAACTCCTTTGACGTAAATTTCGATTTTCATCAAAATCGGTTAAAATTTGCGGAACTTATAGGTATCAATATCGTTTTGCACCAACAAAAAAATATTCCAATTGGAAATTCTTAGTAAGAATATGCAGGAATAAATCTTTTTTTGAGAAAAAAAGGTACAGGGCACCGCCCCGACTGAATTACATTTTTTTTTTAAATTAACGTTCGAAATAGAATTTTTTTTTTAAAGGGTCTAACTGGATAAGGTACTGTAAACTGCCCCCAGCGATTTTTGAAAACTAATGATGCAGTTCGATGCATAATCCAAAAAAAAAAATGTTTCGCAAAATTTCAGATCTTTAACTTAACGCGTTACGGCTTAATTTAAAAAAACGTGTTTTTCGTTTTTATTTAATTGTGAATAAACTACTGGCCGTCGCACAGTGGCACGGCAGCCGCAAAAGCGTTGCAAAAATCGATTTTGCGATGAAATCATTTTGTAAAAGTAATACATGCATCTGATTTAGAATTTTCCAGGGATCACGAAAATTAAAATTTTATTCAACTGCAGATAAATAGTTTAGTTGATACAGCCGCTCAAAGTGTAGTATATTTTCAACTTTGAAAAAAATCGGAATTTTTTGAATAAAAGTGCATGTTTAAGATCGTTTTGTAAAAAAACTACGCAACCAATCACTATTTTCTTGGATTCTATGAAAAGGTATATAAAATTTAAACATAAAAGAGAAAAAAATTACTTCGCATCTTTTCTGGTTTTTTCAATATATCTGTTTAGCTGAACCACTATACTTGGACCACTTTTTCAACTTGGGAAGAAAATATGTCAAGTTATATATTTTTATATTTTTTTGTTTTAACATAAATACGTTTGTTATCAATTTATTTACCTACTCTATAAATTTTGTCTCCGCCTTAATCCAGCTGTTGCTGTAAGGCCACTAGAAGTGCAGAAACCCAACTCAAAAAAATGCTACCGCAGATAGAAGAAGAACGCGCATTAGATGCATCCACTAAATTAAGAGATGTGTGCTTATATTTGTACTTGACAATAAAAAAGCACCTACCTGTGACATTTCAAAAAAGCAAGATTAATTATTATTAAGACAAATGCAAATTCTTTGCATGTTTAGGTAGTTGAACCGAAAACATATGGATAGGGATGTAACCTTTCCCTTTATAATGTTAGGTACCAACTAAAAAACATTTAATGTAACTACATTTTTACCTGTTGCGCGTTTTGTGAACTTAGGATTAAACCTTGTATATATTTGCCTGAATATTTCCAAAATTTGGATAATTCCTTAATTAAAGAGGGAAATCTGGAATTTGGTATTTCACCATTGCATGCCAGAATTAGATGTATTGAGTTTATTTTAAAGCTTGCATACAACGAATCTTTGAAGACAACACACCAGACAAAGAAAAACAAAATATCGGGAAAAGCAAAATTCAAGACGATTTCTTAAATCGACTTGGACTGATAGTCGACCGCCCCAAATATGGATATGGTAACTCAAACGATGGAAACTCATCACGAAAATTATTTGCAGAAAACAAAATTACATCAGAAAAAACTGGAGTATATGATGAAATTATCAAAAGATTGGGTGTTATTTTAAATATTATGAGCTGCAAGGAAAAAATTAACGGCAGCAAATTTGGTGAATATGCCACCAAGACTGCAGAGCTGTTAATGGAAAAATATCTAGGAAAGAAACTGCCTCCCACACTTCACAAAATGTTGGCACATGGCCAAATTATAATTGAATATCATTGCCTACCCATTGGGGAGATGTCAGAAGAAGCCTAGGAATCGTGAAATAAGGATTAAAAAAAATGCAGGGCTATGAATACATGTAAAATATATCGATCAAGGGAAAACGAGGATCTTTTTAATATGTTGGCAGCCTCTTCAGATCCACTAGTTGCATCCGTTAGACAAGTGAGATTCAATACAGAATTCACAAGTAGTTATTCAAAAGAAATGTTAAGTCTTTTAGATATTCCTTCAAATGTAAATGTGGATGATTATTTTACAAAAAACTACTGATAAGACAAATAATGTAACATATTATAATAAAAAAGCATTGTAAAATTAAATTTATTGACTGAAATATGAAATTATGAACAAAAAAATGTAATACAGTCGAGGCGGTGCCCGACAGTGTAATACCCTGTACCTTTTTTCTCGAAAAAAGTTTTTTTCCTGCATATTCCTTCTAAGAACATTCCAATTGGAATTTTTTTTTGTTGGTGCGAAACGATAATTATACCTATAAATTCTGCAAATTTTAACCGATTTTGATGAAAATCGAAATTTATGTCAAAGAAGTTAATTTAAGTATATGGGGCAAGTTTCAAGGGGATATGTTGAGGGGTGTGGGAGAAATCGCGGTAAATCGATTGCGGGGGTTGGGAGGGTCGCATTGATAAAATTTGGACGTGGATTTGTTCATTCGAGCCACATAAATCAGCTTACCAAAATTGGTGATTCTAGGTCATTTGTTACTATAATTACGTAGAGTCAAATATTGACGCAGTTTATAGGCAAAGGGATGTCAAATTTGTACATTTAAGATAATAACTTTTGTTGTATTTGTCCGATTTTGTTTATTTTTGACATACAGATGCATATAGCCACAACGCATCGCTCCTTTTAGTTTCATTAAAATATTAAAGGGTGTAGCTAAAAACCGCGAAACTCTGCTACGGGGGAACGGGAAAAGATATTGACATGATTCAACAAACTTGATCTTCTCAGGAAATATGCGCATCAGCTGGTAAAGTTTCTAGTTTCTCTAGCTCTTATAGTCTCCGAGATCTAGGTGTTCATACAGACGGCCAGACGGACATGGCTCAATCGCTACCCGAGGTTATGATAAGCATTTTGGTATAAAGGACTTGGGGTCTGCCACGCCTCCTTCTTGCCGTTACATACATTGCACAAATCTAGTATACCCTTTGTACCTATATGTACAGGGTATAAAAATTTATCAGCAAAATTTCTTTATAAATGAACAAAAACCTGTTGCACAGGCAACAAAATCCAACTTCCGCAACATATTGCCCAGCTCTCAGACATCGTGTCACGATGCATGGGAACTTATTTAAAAGCCTGAACATTTTTCTTTCAATTTAAATTTAATTCATAAAAATATCTCAATTGGCTTAGAAAATATGAAAAAAATACGTACATATTTTTCAATGGTAAATACTGCAAAGGTAACAAAATCCAACTTCCACAACATATTGCGCAGCTTTCAGATATCGTATGAGAACTTGTTTTAAAGCCTGAACATTTTTCTTTCAACTACAATTTATTTCATTAAAATATGTCTATTGGTTTAGAAAATATGATTTTTGCAACGCTTTTTCGGCTTCCGTGCGTCGGTAGCGTACTCG
Source organism: Chymomyza costata (assembly GCA_018150985.1). Classification (NCBI taxonomy): domain Eukaryota; kingdom Metazoa; phylum Arthropoda; class Insecta; order Diptera; family Drosophilidae; genus Chymomyza; species Chymomyza costata. Next base: position 6,066,809 of record JAECWU010000003.1, on the reverse strand, counting down.
CTTTACAAACCGAAGGTCGGTGGTTCGAGTCCCCGCAGTAGCACTGGTACAGTTGCCTAGCACCGGCATCGCCAAAGAAAATCTCTATTAATTCTAGACACCGCCGTTCGGATTCGGCTATAAGCTGTAGGTCCCTGTTCTTTTTGAACAGTTATTAATAGAGATCCCCATGCCTCGCCCAGGGGCGACTGACACAATTTTCAGTCAGGAATATTATTATCTATCTATCTATATATATATTACACAAGGCCGTTTTTTGTGACATCAAAGGCTCCTAGACGGATCGCGCGATTTCAACAAATGAGGTATCTCAAAAGCTATTTACACCTAGACGTGCAATAAGGTGTTATTTTTTCGATTAAATCTATATTTTGGTGGATATCGCTAAAATAAAATTTCAATCAAAGATGGTCCAATTTAAAAAAATGAGGTATCAATCGAAAGCTATTCACACGCAGATAATTAATAAGGCTTGCTTTTTTATGAAACACATTATAATACACATTTTGCTTGCAGCTGCATGCTGACCGGTGTGTGAGAACCTCTATGTGCTCTATATGAAATTCGATTAAAAACCGTTCTTGCTTTATCTTCAATCTTGATATCGCTCCTCTCTATTATTAAGTTTTCACTATCTGTCAACTGTCAACTGCATAATAATTAATGGTGAAAAAATAATTTGTAACTATGCCTAGAAGAACCCGAACAAACATTTCTAACAGGTTAACTCGCGAAAATCGGAGAAATTATATGCGAACTCGCCGGATTTCACGGTTAAGTTGAGTATAGTTTCACTACTCAGGAGTTGATTCAACAATTATATTTATTGACTATTTGGTGTGTGTCTATGACTTATATTAATATATATATATATATTAATATATTAATTAAATTTAATGAACGGTTTTAAGCGCGACCAGAGTGCAGTGCGTGTGCCTCAGCTCAGTCAGAGATTAAATGTAAAGTGTAATAAGAGCGTGCAATCAGCACTCTCAATATTTGGACGGTGCTGCCAGCTCTTGCAGGTTGATGGTAGGGCTAACTCTTGTCTATGAGTTATCGATGATGCGATGAGAATGATAAACGTTCGAACACTTGTTATTATGATGAAAAAAAATATTTAACAATGCTCAACAAACGATTTTTTAATAATGTGCATTAAATGGTGCTATTTCAATAAAAATGTTTGGGTTTACATTTAAGATAAAAATTAAACCAAATTAACTACTTTCAATATAAGAAATTCTAAATATTTTCATGGACTGCATGATGAATCTAATATGTATTAAAAAGATTGATGAACTTATATCTCGCGCCCTCAACAATTTCGCGAATAAAAAATCACTTATCGCTAAACTTTCGTGCTGACGGGTACTAGCTTCAGTTATGAACCTGCTTAATTTATAAATCTTTATTTTTTTCTTGCCATTGTTTTTCCTTAACATTAAATATTTTAGTCAAACTCCATTATATTTTTGTATCTAACTTAATTTCTCAGCTGTAAAGATTGAATACTTATCTAAACTCTGATTTAATACGTAAAGCTAGCTTTAAACAATATCCTCATTTTATTGGCAAATAAAGCAAATTATAAATATTTTCATGTTTTACACTAATTCAGTTAATTTGACAAAGACCGCAATTCAATGTTGCAATAACTTTTTGGATGAAACGCTAAAAGTCTTCGCATTGTGTTGTTTAAAGTGACTTGAAAATTGTAAAAATGAAATTCAGGGAATATTTTTGTACGATTATTTTGTATAATAAGTGCGGTATTCTAGATTATTAGTAAATACTTATTATAGGCATAAAGTCCATTTCGTATGAATAGTTGGCCGACGTGCAAGGCATTGTGAATACGCGAATAAGCGTAAATAGTATATATCATACAAAAATAGAATTTTTTATATTGAGATGGGTAAATTTGGTTTAATTTTTTATCTTAAATGTAAACCCAAACATTTTTATTGAAATAGCACCATTTAATGCACATTATTAAAAAGTCTTTTGTTGAGCAATGTTAATACATATTTGTATATTTACATACAAAATAAATCTTTTTTTTTTCGTCATAATAACAAGAAGTATGTACTCTTTAAAATATTACAAATTATTAACATCTTTTGACAAAAAAAAAAATTTTTTTTTAATACATTTTTTTAAAAAACCTTAAAAAATTTTTGTTTTATTTTTTTTTAACATTGTTCCACCAAATTGATTTGATTCATATTCACACCAAATAAAGAACGTATAAAAACACGTGTTTAAAAAAAAAATGATGATTGACATATTTAAAATAAGAAAATTTCATATTTTTTTAAGAAAATGTGTTGGTTAAAAAAAAATTAAATATATTTTTTTTAAATAGCCCTATTGCCAACTTTATTAAAAAATAATTGGTTAAAAAATATTCAGTAGTTTAGTCATAATTAAATAAAAACGAAAAACAGATTTTTTTTAAATTATGCCGCAACGCGTTGTCTGTCTAAGACTGGACTTTGCGAAAATTTTTTTTTTGATTATGCATTGAACTGCATCATTAGTTTAAAAAAAATCGCTGGGGGCAGTTTCCAGTACCTTATCCAGTTAGACCCTTTGCCAAAATGACGAAAAATTTCCTATGAATGGATTAATAACGACCGACCCGTAAGTTTGACAAAATATGTTCCAAGTATAATAATGGATAGATAATTATCTACACTTTGGTAAAAAAATAATCAAAATCAGTTTGGTGGAAGCATCAATATTTGCTTTACTATTTACCATTTTACTACGGGAATGACTAAAACATGTTGAGGATACCAAAATTTTTTAAAATTTGTAAACTAGTGTAATTAAAAATTATATGAATTCGCTACTTGATGATTAGTTATGGGTGTAAAGATGTACTGCGACCCAAGTGGATCTATGTACCCCCTTCACGGCTCAGAGCTCTCCCAAAAGTTCAATGGCCTGCATACATATACTATATATAATTCGCCACTTATGAATTATGGAGTTTAATTGAAAAGAAAAAAATTACAATAATTTTCAATTTAAGCGTTAGAAGTCAAAAACTATTTTAATACAACTAGCAATAAATTGTCGTTGTTTCTCGATAATCTCTAAGTTCCCAATATGAGGCGAATGTGAGTTTTTTTTCTTCCTCGGTAAATTTGTTGAAACATTTGTGCTTACCAGTTTCGGCCCATACAGATTTCATTTGTCTCGCGGGTTTAAGTGTTTTGATTGGTGTGTGAGATTCATATTGTTTTCCACTATTCCTTAATTTTTTTAAACCGCTCTTCTTCCATTTTTTAGAATCTTTAGGGGAAAGGGATAATGACCCTGATGAATTAGACGGCAAATATGCCATTTGAAAACGACCTAAAAACAATTCCAATATTATCTAGGTCTATTTCCGCACATTTAAAATTTTCTATCAACAATTCCGTCATATTTTGAGTTACAACTTGCTATTTGAGTATCTATATTTGATATAATTATCAGTAACGAGACATTGGCACTTAATACAAAACTTTGATTCCCTGCCAGAGCGTCTTCTACTATCAATATTGTCATAAAAACAAATAATACAATTACAATACTTTTATTATAAAGAACGTCACATTTGGTTCTAATGCGACGTGATACCAACCACAACATTTCTAGAAAAGTGGCACAACTCGAAATGTGACTCTTTACATGAAAATTTTTTCCAATAAACATAAATTTACCTTTTCATGATTTATTTTTTTTTTTATATATATTTATTTATTGGCAATCAACCGATAAGTACAAGGCTATAATCCATTATTGACGCAAAAAAATAAATAAATCGCTACACACTAAATATAACTAAGAGTGTGATACCTTTTCATGTGAAAATTAAGCGATATTTATCGCCGACGACTAAGGCACAACAGAGATATGACGCTCTAGTTGATAAAAATAGTTGAAATAAATGGAATGAAACAACGGCATATTCTCTTCTCACGCAGACAATACATACTGTATTTATGATATCAATATGAAGTTTTTATCCAATGTACAGTTTTGTAAAAACGGATAAATCTGCACAATTAACTCAAAAAACGAATTTTTTGAGTTGACCCTCTTCTTGTAAGTGAGCGATATATTGTTGATCATGATATAGCCATGTCTGTCTGTCCGTATGAGTAAGAGAGACTATAAGAGCTATGGTGCTGAAATTTTACCAAAAAAAAAATGCACATAATAGTCAGGCGAGTTTTTCGATTTATTTCGATATCTTTCTCCGTTTCTTCGTAGAAGAATTACACGGTTTACATTTACGACATAAAAGATATCAGATCCAAATTAATAACGGTTATACGCAATGAATAAATAGTCTGCCGCAGAAATTTTTAAAATCATAATGAATAATTCTCAGTTGTAAAGATATAATATCTAAACTCTGATTCAATATGTTAAGCTAGCTTTAAGCAATATTTTTATATTATTTCGGCAAATAAAGCAAATTGTAAATTAAATAATAATGAATTACTCGCGCACATAAGTGTTCGACGTGAGTTTAGGTTTCGGGATTTGGCCCAATCGGCTTCAGCGCCTATAGTAAATATACCACAATGCCTTACATGAAAAGGCAGTCAGGTAGTACTTGTTCTAAATAGGTACAGAATGCAGATTATGTAGAGAGGGAAAGTCTCAAAGAGAGCTTAGCGGATAGCAATCACAGAATAAACGAACAAGTAGCAAATAGTCGGCAGCATTCAGATCGTAGAAGTATTCGGCTTAGGAATGCAGAGCAGGAGCGTAAAACATACAGAAGTCAGGTGAGAAGAGCAAGAAAGGAAATCTATGTTAGCTTAGAGAAGACTAGAGTTTAGAGATTAGAACAAGAGAGATATACTGGAATTAACAAATTGGTTCACTTAGTATGGGTACGTTCCTTATATCATATGGCCCCAATAGTAATTCGTTGGTTTATTAATATATCGTAACAACAATCATGTTTTCACCAATGATGGCTCCAGCTACACCCTGGATTGGAACAAACCCAACATAAGACATATGCAAAATATAAAAATATATGAAATTTTGAGTTTTTGCAATAAATAAAAATATCATGTTTAATTAAATCGGTTTCGGCAATTAAAAAAGACTTACTAATTAAAAGCAGTCAAAATAAACGAAAAAATAATTATGTGCGCAACTAAGTTTGTCAATAGATGGCTTTAGCGGTAAGAGCTGGTCGATTTTGGCATACCCAAAACGTCATGAACCCAACACATATGGTAAACAAACCGCTTTGACACATTAGTGAATTTCTTTTTGCATTGTATACTTTTGGTTGTGTGAAAATATCTTATAGTGTTGTGGAAGTTTACGGAGATGCCCAAAACCTTCGAAGACGCTGAACTGGCGGCTCGATGAGGATTCGTGTCAATTGCAAGAAGAGCTTGCTGCAGCATTAGGAGTTACCCGCCAAGGAACTTGGGTTCCTTATGATTTGAAGCCAAGAGACGTTGAGCGTCGTTTTTTCGCCTGTGAACAACTGTTCCAGCGGCAAAAAAGGAAGTGTGATGAAAAATGGATTGATTACAGCAACCCAAAGAGGAAAAAATCTTGGGGACTACCAGGTCCGAATATTCACATTTCGAAGGTTATGCAGTGTATTTGGTGAGACCAGGTCGATGTTTTTTATTATGAGCTGTTGAAACCGAGCGAAACACTGGGGAACTACTCAATTGATCGATTGAGCCGAGCACTGCGCGAAAAACTTCCACAATACGAGCAGAGGCACGAAAAAGTGATTCTACTGCATGACAACGCTCGGCCTCAAGTACCCAAGCCCGTTAAAACCTTCTAACTGATCAGCAGCGCCACTCATATGAAGACATCACAAAATGGCTTGATATGTAGATAGCCTCAAAAGATGAACACTTCTACCGTCAAGGTATTCGAGCTCTGCCAGAAAGATGGGAAAAGTTGTAGCTAACGATGGGCAAAACTTTTAATGATTTTTTTTACAATAAAGATACATTTTTATCAAAAAAGCTGCGAGAACTTAGTTGCGCACCTAATACATATGTACGTGTTTTCATTTTCCTTGGGTTCTGTGCAATAAACGTGGAAATCGTATACCCTGTACCTTATGGTACAAAGGGTAGGTATATTAAGTTTGTGTAAGCCGAATGACCCAAAGTTTCCGAAAGTTTGATCAGAGTGAATAGACAAGTCGGCGATTACGCCGATTAAGTTTATAGCCCCAATAGGGATGTTTAACAGCATGTCGAGTTTTAGACGGATACTTCGTTTGATCGTGAAGATATCGTAACCAAATTTGGCGTTGGAAAGTTTTTCTGAGTTGCCAAGCAACGTACCAAATTTAATAAAAATTAACGAAATTGTTTGCAATGTCTTGAAATGAAGGGTGCGGATGGGTCGATGTCGAAGTCCTCAGGGAAACAAGATTCTATTTTATGGGCCTTGAGAAATCCTGTTGTATAGAAAAAATAAAATAAATTGAAAAACTTTGATTATTTGCCGCTTATTATTATTATCGCCGACTTGTCAACTTGCCCTCGTAGAAATACCTTGGCTAGGGAAAATTTTATGGGGTTAGCAACAGTGATGTTCTGACATTTACATTGATTTTGAGATATGAATCAATACGGAATGTTTCTGTATTTTAAGGGAAAGGGTATTGGTGAAATGTCAAAAAAGGTCTAAATAGCATATATTCCTGGAGCCCTATTAGGAATGTTCAAATTACGCACTCTACAAAAAAAAATTCACATTACCCAAAATGATCCTTTGTAATCTGAGAAATTATTATGCAATTTGCTTTGCGCCAACCATTTATTTAGAACTAAATAAATAGTTAACGGTATAGCCGACAGCGTCACCAGTTTGCAAAACTCTACTTACCAATCTTCTGGAAATTCCTGATGGAGCATTTCTAAATCCTTTGATTGCTTGAAAAATGCCACCACCTATGCAGCCCATGGCAAAAGCACCACCACAATCATCGACAATTCGATATGGGCAAGGCTCACGTGCATATTCTTCCATAATGCCACAGTAAAGCGCTATGGAATGTAACTGCTTACTTAATGATTGTATGTTATATGCATTATTAACTTACCAAGTCCTTTTAATCTATTGCAAACAACTTAAAAACATGCGTTATAAAATAGACGTAACGTTGCGGTTCGAATTAGAGATGGGTTACCAACAAATAAACCAAACATGTGTTTAAATGATAAAAAGACTTATCTACACTTTTTTGCAAGACCCATTTACACCTTGACTTTTCATAGCCTATTCACACTGAGCACATCTTAGCGGAACGCGTGGGATTTTTTGTAAGATGTGCAAATGTGCATCTTGCTACCATATTAACAGGCTGGTGAAATAATCAAATTATGAAAATTTATTAAAAATGCTGTTTAATATTACAATATCAATCTTTTTATGAGTTGATTTAGAACAGTGGTCGGCAAAATATACATATGCATTTTTTTTTTGCGCTTGTATTGAACATTTTCTGCCGCTGTGACGTATTTCGACGCTGACGTCGCAAAGCAACAGACACGAAGTTGTGCTTGTGCATGACTTCGGCCTTGCTTAGAGAGCGTGCTTGCTCTCTCAACGCTAAAGCGCTCCAGCATTAGTATGCCGTCGCTTTTGTGCTATGTGGCAAAAAACACAAAATAACTTGATGTTTAGCTGTCTGCATGTTTAGATCGCGCTGCGCAAATTTTTGAATTAAAAGGGAAAAATGTTTAAAGAGGGGTGGGAGAAATTTTTTTTCATTGAAAATATGGATGGCGACGCGCAATGCGTTATTTGTCATCGTGTTGTCTCACAATGTGAATTGTATTACATTGAAAGGCATTATAATAAAATGCATGATAGGTTTAAGAAATTAGAAGGAGCTGAACGTTTAGAAAAAATTTTAGAGCTGCAAGCTAAATTTTTTCTAATATTTTTAGCTGATGCAATGCCCCAATATGCACATAATGACCCTTTACCCGCAAAAAAAAAGCGTCCTATACTGTAGCATTAGCTTTAGCAAAGCAATGCCGTCCCTTTACGGATGGTCTTTTTTTTAAAAATCTAATATTTGATGTTCTACATTGCTTTGGGCAAAAAGGCCAAGGAATTGCCTTATCTCCACGTACTGTGACACGCAGAACTGAAGAGATAAGCCAATATATTTATTGCGAAGCCAAGAAAAGGCTTTTAAATTGCAAATATTTTTCGATTTCTCTGGACGAAAGTACAGACACAAATGGTATTTCCCAGGTGATAGTGTTCGTCAAAACTGTTGATGAAAACTTGTCCAGTTTTGAAGAGCTTTTTGATGTTATATCAATCCATGGTCATGTAACGGGTCAGGTTTTATTTGATGCACTATTTTCCAAAGTTTTCTCAATTGTTGACAAAAGAAAACTAAGCTCAATATGCACAGATGGTGCAAAAGTAGTGACAGGGAAAAACAAAGGTCTCGTCGGGATTCTTAAAAATAATGAAATTTTTTGCCCGTCCTTTCATTGTATTATTCATCAGGAAGTTCTTTTTGCTAAAGAGTTAAAAATGCTTTCCGTGATGAATATATCAGTGAAAATAGTAAACAAGATTAGAGGTGGTCACAATGCTTTGACGCACCGAAAATTTAAGGAATTCCTTAAAGAATTAGATGCTGAGTATGGTGATCTTCTAATGTACACAGAAGTACGATGGCTCAGTAGGGGAAAATGTTTGGAGCGCCTTTTTACTTTGCGAAAAGAAGTCGCAAGTTTCCTAAAAATAATAGAAAAGGACTCCGAAGATCTAGCTGCAGCAATTGAGAACCCGGATTTTCTTATGGATTTTGCATTTCTTTGTGACATCACAGGTTTACTAAACGATTTAAATCTGTCTCTGCAAGGTAAAAATAAAAAAATTTTCGAACTAGTAAGATCAATACACTATTTTAAAAGAAAATTGACCTTATTAGTTCATCAATTGAAGAATAACAGTTTTGTAAACTTACAAAAAAAATTCTTGATATTTTCAGAACTAAAAATCACTAGTTTCGAAAAAATTCAAGAATATGCCAAAATTGTCGATTCATTAAATGAAAACCTCAAAAATAGATTTGAAGACTTGAAAAATATCAAACATTTGATTGAACTTCACGATTATCCACTTATATGCGAACTTACAGATCTGGACAATCTTGTATGTGAAGAGCTCCAGAAGTTACGGGATGATCTCTCAATTCCATTGGAAAGTGGAAAAAAATTTTGGACGCGAGTTAATGATGCGGAATATCCGAACATAAAAAGCGAAATTTATAAGCTTTATTCCATGTTCGGAACAACATACAATTGCGAAACTGCATTTTCCGCAATGAAAATAATATTGAGTAAACATCGAAATCAAATATCTGATCAACATTTGACTGACCTTTTGCGAATTAAGGAGTACAAGGCAGACATCGATTTGGACAGCCTTATGGGAAAATGAAAAAATTTATTAAATCTGACCTTTTGATTTTCTAAAAAAAAATTTGTTTAAAAAACAAATAAGCTTTTTTTTCAAAAGAATGAATTTTGATATTCAAATAACTTCATTGTGTGTTTTAGAATTTGAGTAATAAGGCCCATAAGCAGCATGCAAAATTTACGAATTAAAATTAAATTAAATTTTAGAACATCAACTATTATTAAGTGAGGGTTTTATGAATTTATGTTGAAAACATTAATTAATTGGGAGTATCAATGCGGACGACGAGCTGGTGCTGACTGGCACACACACACACATATATACATATGCACACATATATGCAAGCGCCACAAGCTGTTTGGATGTTTGTTGGTGTTGTGCTAAAGTGCTTCGAGTCCATTTGACCTCACCAATGTCTAAAAGCCACTGGTTTAAAAATAATGGATAATTCATTATTGAAAATATGTATGTATGAATATGTAGTTTTATTTAACTATTTGTTCAATTCGATGGGTGCTTCATTAAAATAAAGTCACCAGCAGTGGAAGTTATTAACCACCATAATTATTTAGTTGGGGTTTTAACAAATTTAAAACTTGAGCTACAGATTTACTTATGTTAATCACCGCTGAATCGTCATTGCTGGTATAGAAGAAGAAGTCAAAAAACAATATGCTGATTTTTAAATGAGCCACAATTTGTTTTTGTTTATTAAAATGTAATAAATAAAAATACAAAATAAATTTATAAAATCGGTTTCTACTTTTTTCTCCTGGCGAAGCGTCACGATCATATGGAAAATCTTCAAAAATATTCCGTGACTGCGTGACATGGGAGAGGGGGGTTTATGGATGATCCCTAAAGTGTTAGATGTCAAATGTGCCCCAGTGTGAATTTTCCTTCACTAAAGCCAAGGAGTGTCAAACTACATAGAGACGAACACTCGAACAATAATTAATCGCCGGCGCTAAAAATCGTGACGTTTTCATAATAAACAAGGCAAAAGATTAATCTTAACTTTGAACAATAGACTAAATATAATTAAATATAACACAAGGTCTCTCATAGATATTTTAAAATCAATAATTCTGTAAAAAATCGATTACGGCGATTCGAAGTCGATTCGAACTCAGTCGAAATCTAGAACACCATTTGTCGGAATGCACTCGTTATGACTTTTCAAAACGAGTCGAAATCTAGAACAGGCCTGATAGCCTATTATTCCATTAACAAATATATAGTTTTTACAACTTTAAAGTTGTGCCCCTTGGTAACGATTTTAAATTTAATTAAATTAAATTCTTTTCATTATTATTATGTAGTTATATTGTGTTTGTTGGCGCAAAATGTTTTTTGTTTGATACAAAACAGCTGACATGGCTGCCGTAGTTTTTCACCTTTTTATTTGCATATGTGTTTTACATTTAATTTTCATTAAAATATTGCTAGTTTTTTCTTTTGTTGAATATTAAATAAAATAACACAAAAATATTGCTTTAGCAACAATATTTATTGAAATTAAACACGACTTAGCTATTTTTGCTAAATGGTAAACACAATCAAACAAATATTTGTTTTGGCTGTGCATGCTAATTTTTGGGTTGAGTTAGAAAAAAAATAATTTAAAATCATTGTCAATAAATATTCAAAGTAAACATAAATAGAATTTAAGAATATCAAATAATATATAAAAAATTATTTCAATATAAAATGCGTGCGTTTTTAATCCTATTTTGGCGATTCGTTTTAATTCCACATGCAACATACCATTCGGTTTCAAAGCACATGAAAAATTCGTCTGAGTGGAAATGGGAGCACCAAATATTCGGTTTCGAAACGAGTCCGAATAAAACATGCGGACTCGGTTTCCGGAGCACGGCTAAATAATATATATATAACAGTAAGTAGGATTTAAAAAAAGTATTTCCATTTATTGAAATCGTTTTATATTTTTTGTTTAATTGCTAGAAACAATTTTCATTCACAGGTTATTTTATTTATATGTTAAATTTTTTAAGATGCATCCAGCTCATTAAGTATAATCCTTTTTTTTTTTTTTTGCTCTTTTTTGCTCTTTAAGTATGATCTTTATTTAATATGAACTAATTAAACCACCATAGTAAAATCATGTTAGCATGAATAGTATAAGAACGATTAACTGTATAAGAATAGTATAAGACCGTACAACTGCATAAGAACGAATAATAGCCTTTTCACACTGAGCACATTTAAGCGGAACGCATGGGATTTTTTGAAGATGTGAAATAGCGATTCACACTGACAACATCTAACATCTACCATCTTGCTGCCATGGTGAAATAAGCTAATTATGAAAATTTATGAAAAATGTTATTTAAAATCAAAATATCAATCTTTTTGTGAGTTCATTTTCAACCTTTATTATTATTAAGGACGAATTTTATGATTTTGTGTTGAAACCATTAATTATTGGGAAGTAATAATGCGGACAGTGGGAGGAGTACAAGGCTCTCACTGACTACAATAAAGACATAAGGAATTCCAAAAGGGATACCTGGAGGAACTTCTGTAGTAATGTCCAAAACCTCACAGAAGCGGCCAGACTCCAGCGAGTTATGGCCAAAGAACCTTCAAATGGGGTTGGTCTACTAAGTAAGAGTGATGGCTCTTTCACTACTGACCGAAAGGAAACTCTGGAGCTTTTACTCCAAACTCATTTTCCAGGTTCGATTATCTGTGACGGAAATGCCCAATCCGAAGATTACGAACCTAATATACTACGGGCTGCCAGAACATCTGGCAAAATATTCGATGCTGACAAGGTTCGGTGGGCGATAAACTCATTCGATCCCTTTAAAGCGCCAGGAGGAGATGGGATCTTTCCAGCACTTCTTCAGAATTGCCTGGAAACCATCTTACATCCTCTGATTCGTCTGTTTAGAGCAAGCTTCGATTGGGGCTTTATACCCCGTCCTTGGAGGAGGGTGCGGGTAGTTTTCATCCCCAAGGCTGGAAACAGGCCACTTGATAAGCCCAAATCTTACAGACCCATCAGTCTTACCTCTTTTCTTCTGAAGACGGTAGAGAGACTTCTCGACCTACACATCAGAAACAAACTGCACAGTACAATCCCATTGCACTCTATGCAGTTTGCATACGTTAAAGGAAAGTCAACAGAGGTTGCCTTACACCACTTAGTTAGGAAAATTGAAAAAGCCTTTGAATCCAGGAACATAGCTTTGTGCGCATTCCTAGATATTGAGGGTGCTTTCGACAATACCAACTACGGTTCTATATCCAGGGTGCTGGTTCGTAGGGATATTGACCGTAACACTGTTGCATGGATAGAGGCCATGCTTCGTTAGAGGGATTGTAATGAATAGAAATTAATTTTAAGCTGTAACTGAATTTGAAACGATAAAAATAATCGTATGCTTGATGTATGTACCAATCGCATGTAAAAAGAGTATATCGATAGTTGACATCGATAGGTGAAGAAATAAGTGATCGTGAGCGGGAACATGTAATGAAATGAAGCAGAGCGGACGTATGTAAAAAAATACAAAATTGGAACGCGGATAAAATAGTCACGCAAATGAAGTTGAATAAATAAGTTTTAAGTTTAAATAAAGTTTTATTTTGCCGTTTTAAGCCGAAACCTAACATCTTTCAATTTTGTATATGTTGCGCAGCCAGTGCAACTTATTTGAATTGTGACGCGTTCCCAGTTTTTAATAAGATCTGCTCAATGATTTGATTGTGAGGCTAATTTCCCAAAGTGAAGACTATGTAATTATTATATATCACCAGCCAGGTGGAATATATAGTAATAATTGAATGAAATAGAACATTGCCTAAAATTTGGCCTCCAGACTGTCACCAACGCGTTAGCGTCGTTTCGACTTTTACCGTTACGTGTGCGTATGTATAGACGCGTCGCTTGTGAATTTGATACACACACATAAATAGTTTGGGATACAGCTTCGCCATTGCCGTGCGTCGTTCTTATGTATACACACTGCCGTTGTGTGCATTTGTATTTGTGTGTGTGGGTTTGCAAGTAACTGAGTTTGCATTGCTGCTGCGTATATAAAAGACGAAATCAGTTTTGTCGTACATTGGACTTTCCTGGCTGACCAAAGATCACTGTGGGTAGAGGCACAGTGGGCCGCCAGGGCAAATAAAACACCTCCAACGGGTCGCTGGGCTGGTTTTTTGTGACATAACTGAGAAGAATGTGCGAATATATTATATGAGTAATTATAATTTGCGAAGCAAGAAAATGAATTCAGACAGCGAAGTCGAGGAAATAGATCAAACTATTGTCCAGAAAAATCCCCCTATGAGTCAAGATATAGCAACTGTGGTGGCTGATTTAAAGGACGAAGTATTAAAAGAAATATCCAAAGCACATACAGGAATACAGGAAAACCAAGAAAGTATAAATAGTTTTGCTGGAAAAATGTTAATGTCAACTGGCGATCAATTACCTTGGGGCGGTGCGAAGATAGTGGCTAGTGCATCTTTGCAAGATTTGCCGGTGTTTTCTGGAGCTGCGGAGGAGTGGCCATTATTTAAGTGTAGTTTTGATGACTCTACGGAGCACTTCAATTATGACCACAGGCAAAATTTGATGCGATTGCGAAAATGCCTAACAGGTGAAGCAAAGGAGGCGGTGGCCTCAATGTTGATTTATCCAAATAATGTTCCACACGTCATTGAAGAGTTGGAATTCCGCTTTGGACGACCAGATTTGATTATACATTCACAGCTTAACAAGATAAAAGAAATTCAAAAAATCACGTATAACAAACTTGAACAAGTACTGCATTTTGCCACGAGTGTACGTGAAGTGGTAAATTATTTGATTGCTTCCAAATGCGAAAGGCATTTGTCTAATCCAATTTTATTGGAGGAACTTATTACTTAATTACCTATTAATTTACAGATGGAGTGGTTACAGCAACCAAGTTCTAAGAAGTCTGATGTATCAATTGCTGATTTTTCAACATGGTTAAGTGCAACTGCACGTGTAATAGGCCGTCTACCATCAGTGATAGAAGCGTCCGTAAAACCGCCAACGCAGAGAAATACAAAAACTGTATTTTTTGCCAAAGCATCAACTGCTGATGTAAGTTGCGTTCTATGCCAAAAGAACCATAGCCTGAACGACTGTAAAGTGTGGAACGAAGATACTGACGCCAATGCCAGATGGGATATTGCGAAGCTAAATCGACTTTGTTTTGTTTGTCTTAACAAAGGCCATCGGGGCAAAGATTGTCCAACCAAGCAGATGTGCACAGTTGCTGGATGTAAACGGATGCATCATGTAAGTCTGCATTATAACCTTTCTAATGACCAAATCGGCCAGGAGTTTATAGAAACAGTGGGTGTTCCAGCCAATACACACCACTTGCTTAATTGCAATTCAGACGCTGTAAGCACAAGCAGCTATTTGTTCAAAGTTATCCCAGTTAAATTGTTCGGTCCTGATGGAACCATTGAAACCTTTGCTATGTTTGATGAAGGTAGTGCTGTAACTCTGATTGAGAGTGAAATTGCGGACATTTTGGGTCTAAAAGGTAAAGATCAGCCAATGACTTTACAATGGTATGGTGGCAGAAAGGTTACAGAGAACTCAAAGAGTGTAAGATTCGAAATTGCTGGTATTGATAATGGCTTCCATTATGATATGAAGGGAGCACAAACAATTAAAGGTCTGAATTTGCCAACACAGTCGTTTTGTAAGGATCAGTTTGAGCGTTTCGGTCACTTACCACTAAAAGACTATGTGGATGCTAAGCCACTTGTTTTGATAGGGCTTGATAATTTGCATTTGGGTTTATCACAGACGATTATTGAAAATGGACCTTCACAGCCAATAGCCGTAAAAACAAAGTTTGGCTGGTTGGCATACGGACCAAACAGTCAAAGGCCATATGGGAATTCCTTAATCTTACATGTTAAGATAGACAAGGCTGATGAATTTGAAAAACTTGTAAGGGAATATATTTCGTCTGAAGATTTTGGAGTTAACCAGTTTTCCCCAATTGAGTCAATAGATGACTTAAGGTGTAAAAAAATATTGGCAGCAACTACATCCCGAGTAAAAGAGCATTTTCAAATAGGCCTACTTTGGAAGGAAAATGTTACATTGCCGAGAAGCTACGCAATGGCTGAAAAACGATTGTTTGCTATTGAGAAAAGAATGCACAAAGATTCAGAATTCGGCAAGAGATATAAGATTGAAATAGAGAAATATTTGCAGAAAGGGTATGCTAGGAAGCTTTCGCCAGATGAAGTCAATGATATTTCAAATCCAGTCTGGTATCTGCCACATTTTGCAGTACAAACTGTACATAAACCTGACTAATTACGTATCGTTTTTGATGCTGCCGCAACGGTTGAAGGGGTATCTCTTAATTCAGCATTACTAAAGGGACCAGACCAAATAAATTCACTAATAGCGATATTGTTGCAGTTTCGTTTGAAACAAATAGGAGTAGCCGCAGACATAAAAGAGATGTTTTCTCAGATAAGAATACGGCCAGAAGATCAATCTGCCCAGCGATTTGTTTGGAGAAACGGCGACGTTACTCAACCCTTACAACATTATGCTATGACCTCGTTGATGTTTGGAGCAGTTTCTTCGCCGTTTTGTGCTAATTATGTTAAAGATAAGAACGCCCAAGAATATAGTCAGGAGTTCCCTGAAGCCGTTGAAGCCATTGTTAGGCACCACTACGTTGATGATTTGGTTATGAGTTTTGACACTGATGAACATGCAATAGAAATCTGTAAACAAATTGTATATATACATAAGCAAGGAGGATTTGAGTTGCGGAATTTTATTTCCAATTCACATAAATTAGAATCAGTTATGAACGAAAAGTCAAACATGATGGAAATGGTAAACTTGGAAAGTCAAAGTACAAGCGATAAAATTCTTGGCATGTACTGGAATGCACGTTCCGATGTTTTCCAGTTCCAGACGAAGTTTCATCGCATTTCAAAGGAAGTTATAAGTGGAGAGAGAATGCCAACTAAAAGAGAACTATTGGGAATCGTTATGGCTGTGTTTGATCCGTTTGGTCTTATTGCCGATTTTCTTGTATTTGCCAAAATATTAGTTCAAGATACCTGGAGCTATGAAGTCGGCTGGGATGAAATTATACCGACACACCTTCACGAGAAATGGAGAATATGGTGGAGGTTGTTACTCAAAGTTTTTGCACTACAGTGAAGATGTCCAAATTCACATTTTGGTCGATGCCAGCCAGAAGGCGTTTGCGGCTGTGGCATATCTGCGTGTGACATACAAAAACAAAGTCGAAACTAGCTTCGTCTGTGGTAAAACTCGCCTCGCGCCGAAAAAATTACTGTCCATACCACGTCTTGAATTGCAAGCTGCAGTACTAGGAGTTCGCTTGCACACATTGCTTCAGGAACACCATAAACTGCCAACACATGATACAACAATTTGGAGTGACTCTAAAACTATATTACATTGGATTCACTCCAGGGCACGAAAGTTCAAGCCGTTTGTGGCTCACAGAATGGCTGAAATCTTGAACACCACCACGCCGTCGCAATGGAGATGGATTCCGTCGTCTGCAAATACCGCTGATGTAGCCACACGACAAGCGGCCTGTCCAAAGATTTCTTACCAAAGCCCTTGGTTGAGAAGTCCAACATTTTTAAAAGAAGATCAAGATGAATGGCCAAAGTCATCTTTAACATTGTCAACTGAACTGCTGGAAGAAGAAATTCCAATTTATACGATTCAAATGGGATTGGTAAATAAGCCTTTTATAGATTTCACTAAGTTTTCTTGTTTTTTTAAGCTTAAACGAGTTGTTGCCTGGATACTGAGAGCCAAGAATGGATGGTTGCATCATGTCCAACAGAAGGGACCGTTGTGCGCTGCTGAACTGTCTAAAGCCGAAATGTTTATATGCCGCCTGGTACAAGAGGATTGTTTTGCTGATGAAATTGCTGCCATTCAAAATAAAGACCGCTTAAGCAAAAGCAGCCCAATATATTCTTTATCACCATACATGGAAGGTGACGGTTTATTACGTCTTGCTGGACGTATAGATGAAGCGACCTATCTGCCTGTTGAAACTCGACGCCCTATTCTTTTGCCAAAGAATCATGAAGTTTCAAAGCTTATAATGCGACATTATCATGTGAAGTTGCATCACCAAAACAACGCCGTAACAATTAACGAAAGCCGCCAAAGATTCTGGATTCCGGATGCCAAATGGCTGCTAAATAGCGTGCGCCGCCAGTGCTCGCAGTGTGTCATTGATACAAACAAGCAAACCATACCGCCAATGGGACCACTGCCAGCCGACAGATTGACACCCTATATTCGCCCGTTTACTTACACTGGAGTCGATCTATTTGGACCTCTGATGGTAACGGTCGGTCGCCGACGTGAGAAGCGATGGGCAGTAATATTTACATGCTTAACAATACGGGCTGCTCATCTAGAAATCGCTGAAGATTTGTCTACGGATGCGTTCATCATTTGTTTGCGTAACTTTGTCAACCGTAGAGGTACACCTGTGGTAATCAGAAGCGACAATGGAACGAACTTTATCGGAGCTATAAAGGAACTTAAGAACAATGAGCAATTGTTTGATTTTGATGCCATAAAGAACGAGACTGCTCAGAGAGGCATTAAATGGATTCTTAACGCACCAGCTTACCCAAATGCTGGCGGGTGTTGGGAGCGTCTGATTAGAATTATCAAGAGACTGCTTGGTAAAACTCTACTTGATGTTGCTCCAAGAGTTGAAGCGCTACGGGCTGTATTAATTGAAGCTGAAAACATTTTAAATTCAAGACCACTTACTGAGTTGCCGCTTTCACATGAGGAGGACGAGCCGTTAACGCCAAACCATTTCTTGATTGGTTGTGCTAACTCTACACAGACTCCACATCCGCCAGAGATGAAAATTTGCCTGCGGAAACTATGGCGTATAGCACAGTCATTGAAGGATCCTTTATGGAAACGATGGGTAACAGAATACCTGCCACAATTGGTTCGCCGACCAAAGTGGCATGATGCTGCTAAGCCACTTAGAGAGAACGATTTGGTTATTGTTGTGGATTCCATGCTGCCTCGTAGTGCTTGGAAAAAGGGACGAATTGTAAAAGTGTATGCTGGCAAGGATAATCAGATTCGCTGCGCTGATGTGAAGACTGCTGACAGGACATTGCGCCGCCCTGCATCGAAGCTTATTTTGTTGGACTTTTGTGGTGAATCCCACAGCGATTCACGGGAAGGGGGGATGTAATGAATAGAAATTAATTTTAAGCTGTAACTGAATTTGAAACGATAAAAATAATCGTATGCTTGATGTATGTACCAATCGCATGTAAAAAGAGTATATCGATAGTTGACATCGATAGGTGAAGAAATAAGTGATCGTGAGCGGGAACATTTAATGAAATGAAGCAGAGCGGACGTATGTAAAAAAATACAAAATTGAAACGCGGATAAAATAGTCACGCAAATGAAGTTGAATAAATAAGTTTTAAGTTTAAATAAAGTTTTATTTTGCCGTTTTAAGCCGAAACCTAACAGGGATATAACATCAACCCTGAATGGTACTTCGGTCAGCATAAGAGCTGTAAAGGGTTGTCCACAAGGGGGTGTGTTATCTCCACTGCTATGGTCCCTGGTAATTGATGAGCTGCTAACACAGTGCAGCAATGCGGAGTAATTAAAAAGTGCAGTAAGCTACAAAGACTGATATGCCTATCTCTGTCGGGAGCAATGCGTACATGTCCTACAGCTGCAATGGAGACAGTCCTCGGACTGACTCCATTGCACATATATATCAAAAAGTCAGCTATGCAAAGTCTTTTGCGGATCCGGATCACGTCTGGACTCGTGGAAAGTGACACAGGCCATGCTGCACTTTTAAGTTCTCTTCCTGACCTATCGATCTGCTCAAGATCAGATTATATGACCACGGAACTTCTCCATAATAGGAAATTTAGATCTCTCATTCCAAATCGCGGGACTTGGACTGAAGGCAACCCCTGTGGTAACCTCCGGGGACAGCAATGGTTTACGGATGGTTCCAAGACGGAACAGGGTGTAGGTGCTGGAGTTGTCGGACCCAACACCAGAATCTCTATTGCAATGGGTATCTGGCCCAGTGTCTTTCAAGCAGAGATTCATGCCTTAGAGGTCTGCGCCCACAGTATCCTCCTTAAAGGTACTAGGGGTGCTAACATTTACTTATTTACGGATAGCCAGGCTGCTATAAGCGCATTGTCTTCATGGAGAATCTCTTCCAAGCTGGTTAGGGAATGCGTAAACAAAATCCAACTCCTGTCCTCCAATAACAGAGTCACACTCTGTTGGGTTCCTGGACATTCAGGAGTGGAAGGTAATTCGACAGCTGATGAGCTCGTAAGACTGGGTTCCTCTTCGCCCACCACTTGCCCCGCGCCCTTCTGTGGCATCAGCTGGTCAACAATGAAAACTATGGTCAACAAATGGGCCTTAAGTGAACATAGGAGTTATTGGCTCTCTTTACCTAATTTAAGACAGGCAAAAGTGCTTGTCTCACCCTCGGATGCAAACCGAACTATAGGTCTTGGTAGAGCGGACCTAAGGTTCCTGGTAGCCTACTTGACTGGGCACCATACTGTAAGTTATCACTTACAAAAAGAGAGTCACACATTTGGGAGCTGAACGGATCACCCCGTTTCAGCTTCGCCGAATCCCAACGAAAGACTTACTGCTCTTCATAAGGAAGGCAGATGGTCTTTTGTCCTAAAAGAATGGGTAAGGTACAATAGATATTCTGGTCGCAGTGCCCACTCTCTGTTGTGAGAGAACCTAACTATTTAAAAAAAAAAAAAAAAAAATAATGCGGACGACGAGCTGGTACTGACTCGCACTTACACACAAATATACATATACATACATACATACATATGTATATGCAGCTCCACGAGCTGTTTGTTTGTGTGTTGGTGATGTGCTAAAGTGTTTCGAGCGCATTGGACCTCACCAATGCCTGAAAGCCACTGGTTTAAAAATATTATTAAATTCACAAGTTAAGAAATGTATGTGTAGCTTATAAGCTATTTGTTCAATTAGATGGATGCTTCATTAAAATATAGTCACCAGCAGTAGCAGTTCTTGACCCCCCATATTTATTAAGTTAGTTTTTTAACAAAATTAAACCTTGGCTACACATTTTCTTATGTCAATCACCGTCGAATCAAAAAACAATATGCTGATTTTTTAATGAGCCACATTTTTCTTTGTTAGTTAAAATGTAATAAATAAGAGTTAAAAATAAATCTGAAAATTGGTTTCTACTTTTTTCCCTCATCAAACTTGTAGCGTCGACTGGAATGTCTGCTGGCTCACTCTTTTAGCCATATATTGCCGCACAATTTATATTGTGTACCAGTTCCATAAACATATGAGGTTTTGGCGCCTTGCTTGGAATTAAAAATTGCCAGTCTTTTTCGTTGACAGTACCAACATTTTCTCAGCGAATGACAAAAAACGAGGTGCACAGAAAAATAATCGCATACTTTCTTATCGGGACGCAATAAAATAGGAACATTTCCACAAGATGTTGGAGTGATGTTGAAATTTACGGAACGGGTAATTCATACACAACATCTTCGACAAAAGATGTTAGATGTTAAATGTGCCCAGTGTGAATAGGCTATAACTGAATAAGAACGAACAAAGAACAAGTGATGAACAAAAAAAAACGATGTAGGTGAACTTATTCAGTTCGTTCATGAACAACCCAACACTACTATTATAGCCTATTCACAGTGTGAATTTCACACTGAGCACATCTTAGCAGAACGCATGGGATTTTTTGAAGATATTAATTTTCATATGTTAATCACCGTCGAATGATTGCCGGTGCTGGAGTAGAAGTCAAAAACAATATGCTGATTTTTTAATGAGCCACAATTTGCTTTTGTTTATTAAAATGTAATAAATAAGAGTACAAAATAAATCTAAAAAATTGGTTGGAATTATACTTTTTTTCCTTATCAAACTTGTAGCGCCGACCGGAATGCCTGCTGGCTCACCCTTTAAGCCATATATTGCCGCACAATTTAATATGTGTACCAGTTCCATAAACATATGAGGTTTTGGCGCCTTGTTTGGAAATTGCCAGTCTTTTTCGTTGACAGTGTTAACATTTTCCCAGCGAATGACAAAACAAGAGGTGCGCAGAAAAATAATCGAGTAGTTTGCAGTAGTTTCGTTGTGATGTGTGTATATAAACACAGTATCATTTGAACTTTTAGAGGTGTGTTAAAATTACTAACTACGCTTTTGTATGTATTGTTGTTTTGCAGTGACTAACAAAAACAACCAAAAATACATGTGAATACATTTACGGTGTTTTATTATTGCGCTGCACTGCTTTAGTTTTTTTTTACTATGCGCCTTATGTAAAAACAAACATTGCTGATGGTGTTTAGCATCAGATGAAGCGTAATTTAAGAGGCATTATTCTCTGATCCTGGTGGATTGTTTAATTAAATATATGATCTCTCTACTTTGACATGTTTTTGTGTTACATGCCTTTTCTAAATTTAGTTATGTACCTTGCTTTGTGTAGTTAGTTAGTACGAGCTTCTAGCCAATTAATGATTGACTATACTCTACTTATGTTAGCGCTTTTAAAATTTTCTGTGCAAAAAAAACGTATACATATACATTAACTATATACATACCGCCGACTGTACTGTACTTGTGCTAGCAGTTTTAAAATATTCTGTGCAAAAAAATGTATACATATGTATGTGTATAGGTTTACTAAATACGTACAGAACTCATTATTATGGTGCCTCTGACGCATACGCAGAGTAAATATGAAAAGAAAAACTAATGGCCAAACTGACAAAAAAAGAAGAAACTGACTTTAATAACTTTCCTGGATCTAAACAAATGCAAATAAATAAAAACAACAGGCCCACTTCGATCCTATAAAAATTATATACACATACTACTATAAGTATCAGCGATGTGCACTTGGTACATAATCAACAAATTGCAAAAGCACAAACTGCACACCGCGTCATCTCAATTTTGCATATAAGTGTTTTTGTGACGTATCATTTCACCACAAATGATTTTTTTGAGTATGGAATGCAACACTTCTATTTTTAGTAATCTTATGCACACTACTACCATTTTTTTAGTAGTGCTCCAAAAACATATCCACTTTGAAGACTAGTAACTAGTAGTGCCACTACTTGCAGTTCTCTGATACTCATTGGACAAAATACTTTGTCCCTGATACAAATCGTCACTATTAAATACTTATGATAAGTCACAGGTCCGTCATTATTGCTCATCACTATTAAAAACATTCATTCTATTGTGTATCGGATATGGGATGCTGATTTCCTACTCGAGTAGTTTTTGCAAAAGTCACGCGATACTGTTTCCGGCTATTTTATAGGTCTAAAAAGTAAGAGCGCAACACTTTTGATAAACAACCTTGTTTACAATCATGCTAAGAAAGCAAGCGAGACATCGACGTGAATATTTGTACAAAAAGTCGTTTAATGAACGTCTCTTGAAGTCTAAAAATATTGACGAAAGTATTAATGAACGAATACAATTAAACAAATCTTTAAATAGATCTATCGGAACAGATTTTTACGATAAATTCAAGTATGGTGTCAAAGGTATGCAATTTTTAATAAGTTATGATTTAGTCTTAAAGAAAATATGCTTATAGCAATGTTATTGGGGACTAGAAAAGAAAGTGTTCTCAACTTTTTGTGCGTAATTTTAGTTAACACGCGTTGTGAGGACAAATACATATATGGCTTGTTTTATGTTTAATTGTAAATACCATAAAGTCATGTATTTAAGCGAGGATTTTGATTAGCGCAAGGGTAGAAGATATAAAATCTATTCAACAAACTATAACTGAAGAAAAACTATTCGTATCAGAAATTTTGGTGGTCACATATGGGGGATAAAAAAAAAGTTATGTTAAATTTACACAAAGGGCAGCGGCTATAATAAATTTGTGCAATGTATGGCATGGCGTGTTTATACAAAAATGCTTATCAAAACCTCGTGTAGCATTTGGGCCTTGTCCATCCATCCGCCTATCCGTACGAACAACTACTTAAGAGACCATAAAAGCTTGATAAATTAATTTATTTTTGGTGATTTATGCCATATCTTGCAGCGATTCTTAGAATAATTTTGTGGGAAACACATAGTGTGTGTGTCTTAAAATTTTAGGCAAAAATGTACCTACCTGTTTGAGACCCCCATCCTACAATCTGTACCTACCCATAAAAACCACAAAAATTTACAAATTTATGTTAAGAACTAAAGGTTGACTGCTGTACCAATCAGCATACATTTCAGCAAAACTTATACCTTTGACCCTTTGATAAAGGGTATAGAATATTCTTAAATGTTCGTAATGTTTATTAAAATATTTTTTATTTTAGGTAGTGGTGTTCCGCAGTCCCTTGATGAATACCATTATGCAGGATGTGAGGATCCAAAAATTATGTTAACAACGTCTCATGAGCCGTCATCTCGTTTAAAAATGTTTATGAAGGAACTTCGTCTAGTGCTTCCTAATGCCCAGCAAATTAATAGAGGAAAATATCAGATAAATACTTTAATACACGCTTGTCTGGCTAACAAAGTAACAGACTTCATAATTGTGCATGAGCATCGAGGAATACCTGACAGTCTTGTAATTTGTCATCTTCCACATGGACCTACGTCTTTTTTTAATATATCGGAAGTAATAATGCGCCATGATATTCCAGACATAAGCCCCATGAGCGAACAAAAACCACATTTAATTTTTGGGAACTTTAAAAGTCAACTTGGTATAAGAACAATGACTATTTTAAAACACTTGTTTCCCGTGCCAAAAGAAAAAAATACGAATAGAGTTATTTCATTTATTAACAACGAAGATCACATTTTATTTAGACATCATGTTTTTGAATATGTAAATAGTGAATTGCAACTAAAGGAAATTGGCCCACGATTCCAACTAAAACTGTATCAAATAAAACTTGGGACACTGGAAAATCTTAAAGCTGCTCCTACTGAATGGGTGTATCGCCCATATTTAAATACATCTGTAAAAAAAAGAGTATTATCTGATGATTCAATATGCTCGACGAAACAATAAAAATTAAAATGCAAATTCAATCGCACACAATTTATTTAATAAAGCTTCAAGTTCCTTGCTGTAGTTGCCCAAGTTTTACAACCAGATTGGCTGAGATATGATAATATCCTTTCCTGTATGATAATATTTTTTTCACGTACAATGGTATAGTATAGTACGACAAATAATATAATTTCAACGATATTTCATAGTTACTGAATTGTTTTTTAATACACATATGTGGGCTGCTCCACATATTTCGGAAATAGAAAAAAAGCACAACTTTTCGTTTTACCATAAAAAATGGCTTTGTTTTTCAAAATAATCTGCCTTAAAATCTACACTTTGGTCCTCTTTAACCAATTGTCAAAAGATTTTTTCAATTCGGTATCAGGAAGCTCAGAAACATGCATTTTAAAGGCATCAACTGCATCTTTGTGCAAAGAATATTCAACCATTTGTGTACTATTTGCTTCGGGCGATGAAAATCAAACTCAAAACGTCGCATAAATCCGCCACATATTATTTTGATGTGCGAAACAAAAAAGTGCTAAATTAAAGCTTCCTTCCATTTATGCGACGTTTTAAGTGCTCGTAAAGCTGGCATTTTCATGGTGAATAATATATGGAGTTCCGCACAGTAGCACAGAAGCCGAAAAAGCGTTGCAAAAAACATATTTTCGTACCAATTGAGATATTTTTATGATTAATTAATAATTGTAGTTAAAAGAAAAATCTTTAAAATAAGTACATTCATACATGGTGATACGTTATCCGAGAGCGGCGCAATATGTTGTGGAAGTTGGAGTTTGTTGCCTGTGCAATATTTGCAATTGAAAAAAAATATGTACAAATTTTTTTCATTTCTAAAGAAATTTTAATGATGTATTTTTGCTCATAATTTTATATTTCAGTTAATAAATTTAATGTAACAATGCTTTTTATATGTATGTAACATACAGAAGGAAACGTCGGAGACCGCTCAAAGTTCCCTAAAGTATGATCAGGGTGACTTGAGAAGTCGATATACCCATGTCCGTCTGTATGAACGCATAGATCTCAAAGATGGTAAGAGCTAGAGCAACCAAACTATCAGATTAGATCCGTTATTATCCTACGGGAGACAAGTTTATTTTACTTTTTTGATATCGGGGTTCTATTATATAGCTCCCATAGGGGTGTTTCAGAGGACCTCGGTAAAAACAAAAAGTTTTAGATGGATAATTCGTATTTTGCACAAAATTCGATTTGTTTCGTTTGTTTGTAAAGATATTGTAACTAAATTTGGCGTTTGACAGTTTTTTAGGTTTACCCAGCACTGTACCAAATTTGATCAAAATCGGTTGACTATATCATGTGGCTCCCATAGGACCGATCGGTTGAAAAAATGTTTTTTGCACAAAATTCGTTGTTTCGTGTGTTTTTGAGGATAACGTGACCAAATTTGGTGTTCCAAAACACTGTACAAAATTGGATCAAATTCTGATGACTATATCATATAGCTCCCATAGGACCAATCGATCAAAAAAACGTTTTTTGCTCGAAATTCGTTGTATTGCGTTTGTGAAGATATCGTACCCAAATTTGGCAATCAACTGTCTTTTAGAGTGCTTAAGCAATATATCGGACTTTATTGCAGTTAGTGGTACAGAAATATCTAAAGGACAACATTTTTTTCGTATAACTATAATACCTACTTGTTAATTCTGTATTGAATCTCACTTTTCTAGGGGATGCGACAAGTGGATCTGAAGAGGCTGCCAACATATTAAAAAAATCGTCGTTTTCCCTTGATCGTGATATTTTACATTTAGGGTATTCACGCTTTGTGTTGACTTGTTGACTTGTTGACTTTTACAAAAACAAAATGTATGGCAAAATGCAACCCTGTGTTTCAACTCTCAACTCAACTTTTCAACAACCCAGACCCTAGTCTACTTTTTGCTGTTGACTTGTTGAGAAAGTGTTGTACAATTTGTTAATTCGCTGCCTTTGCAGCACTAACGCATTTGCCATTTTTTAGCCATTTCGTGGTATGAAAAGCAACGAGTTACTGTAAACTCGCTAAAAAAAGGAAAGCGCCAAATTTAAAATAATCAAATTGTATTAACGCAAGTAAAAAAAGAATGTGCCTTTGCTGTGGGAAATTAAGTAAATTAGGCATTATTACTTGTTGTTGGAGTTTGCGCAAATAAAAGAGTAAAAATAGATGCGAATTGGAAAATGCAGGGGCTGTACTAGGCTAAATATTTGCTGGAACTATTGTGGAGTTACCCTCAGTATTTGAACAAATCGGGTTTCGTCGAAGGAAGTGAGCACGTTCTGGCACCAGTCAATTGATTTCGGGATGTGGAAGTGGTCACCGCAATGCGAGAGTATAATTGCTTTCATGTCCTCATGATAATTATCTAGAACTTCGTCAATTTGCACGTCGCCACGGAACCCTATTGTCTCTGTATTAAACAAAATTTAGTTTTTCGGCAATGAATTTGTTTTAGCAGACTTGCCTGCAATAAAATTTATTTCATCCAAAGCCATTTCAGCTACAGCTTCAATTAATATATATTTTACGCTCTATCTCGTCATTTTTTATTCAAGATTTTGAATTTTGATGATAATTTGCAGAAATTTATAAAAGTAAACAAACACAGGGAAGAAGCAGCACAAACTCAAATACAGTTTTTCTACAATTGTTTCGTTTTTGCAGCAATAAAATAATAAAAATCTGTGTAATCCATAGCTACTTTACCTACAGATTCTGTTAGTATAGATTTTACTCTTTTACTTGGCATTTTTAATTGAACCTTTTGAATTTTAATGCAATTTGTACCAATTTACAAATGTAAACAAAAACAGGAAAGAAGAAGAAAAGTCAACAAGTCAACTCAAAAAGTCAACAGGAGGGATTCACGCTTTGGCCTGTTGACTTTTTCAACAAGTCAGCAAGTCAACAAGTCAACACAAAGCGTGAATACCCTAATTGAAAATTGCTGTTAAAAATATTTAAAATAACACGCTGTCTTTTGGTAATTTAATCATCCACTCCAGTTATTTCTGCTGTAATTTTGTTTTTTGCAAAGAATTTTCGGGATGAGTTTCCATCGTTTGTGTTACCATATCCATATTTGGGCAGTCGACTCTCAGTCCAAGTCGAGTATAGAAATCTTTTTGATTTTTTGTTTTTTTTTGTCTGGTGTGTTGACTTCAAAAGATTCGTTAATTTACGGAAGAGTATAGTATTTCAAAATAAACTCCATGCATCTAATTCTGGCATGCAATGGTGAAATACCAAACTCCAGATTTCCCTCTTCAATTAAGGAATTAACCAAATTTTGAAAATCCTTTTGTGTTTTTTTGCAAAATACGCATGCCAAGGCTATTGTTTACTTGTAAGCACTTTGGCCAGAAGATCCATCGCAGCCCCATTTTCTGATTACTGTGACACTTTGTGGAAGTCTCCATCTCATTTACAGGTAAGCTTTGAGAGACGTTTTGCAGTGTGATCCATTAGGTCTTCAAGTTTAACCTCTGCTGAGACTTCCATTATTTATTGTGTCCATGAAGAATATTAGCATTATGCCGGATTAAAGGATCCCGCAATATTATATATTTTCATGACCATAAATCATTGCTCGAAACTCGTTGGGGCCACCTGAATCTGAGAATTTATGCTGGACGTTTCTTTCCAGGATTCGCACCCGTAAAAGAGCAAAGACTTTAAGTTAGAGTTGAATATGCGGTTTCGTTTTGGTGGTAAATGAGAAATATTGATTTTATTTTAAGAAATGAGAAATTTTCGATGAGAGTAACTCCTTTTAGCCATTTTTCGTGGTTATTAAGAAATTTGTCTTGGCTGCGATGAAAGTTTTGCCACTTTGTTTTTATTTTGGCATATAGGGTATTCACGCTTTGTGAGCACTTGAGCAGTTGAGCACTTTTACAAAAACAAAATGTATGGCGAAATACAACCCTGCGTTTCAACTCTCAACTGCTCAAGTGCTCAACCCAGACCCAAGTCTACTTTTTGCTGTTGAGTTGAGCAGAAAGTGTTGTACAATATGGTAATTCGCTGCTTTTTCAGCACTAACGCATTTGCCATTTTTTAGTCATTTCGTGATATGAAAAACAACGAGTTGCCTTACACTCGCTTATAAAATATGAGCGCCAAATTTAAAATAATCAAATTGTATCAACGCAAGTAAAAAAAGGTTGTGCCTTTTTGTGCGAAATTAAGTGAATTAGACATTATTACTTGTTGTTGGAGTTAACGCAAGTAAAAGAGAAAAAATAGATGCGAATTGGAAAATGCTGGGGCTGCACTGGGCTTACAATACGCTGGAATTGTTGTGGAGTTACCATCAGCATTTGAAGAAATCGGTTGTCGTCGACCGAATTGAGCACGTTCTGGTGCCAGTCAATTGACTTAGGGGTATGGAAGTGGTCACCGCGATGCGAGAGTATAATTGCAATCGTGTCCTTATGATAGTTATCTAAAACTTCATAAATTTTTGCGTCGCCACGCAACCTCATTGTATCTGTATTATACAAAAGTTAATTTTTCCACAATGAATTTGTTTTAGCAGACGTGCCTGCAAAAAAATAGATTTCATCCAAAGCCTTTTGAGCAACAGCTTCAAGCAGCATAGACTTTACGCTCTGTCTTGGCATTTTTAAATATAAATTTTAACTATTGATGATAATTTGCAGCAATTAAGAAATGTAAACAAACACAAGAAGAGGAAGCACAAAATCAAATAAGGGTTTTCTGCTATTATTTAATTTCCGCAGCTATAAAATAATAAAAATCGATGTAATACATAGCTACTTTAGCTACATGTTTAGTTACAATAGATTTTATGCTTTGACTCGGCATTTTTAATTCAAGTTTTTGAATTTTAATGTAAATTGTACCAATTTACAAATGTAAACAAACTCTGGCAAGAAGAAGAAAAGTGCTCAACTCAACACAAAAAGTCAACAGGAGGGATTCACACTTTAGCCTGAGCACTTTTTCCTCAACTGCTCAACTGCTCAAGTGCTCACAAAGCGTGAATACCCTAATAAATTAGATTAATTTTGCTTTTCAAGGTATCAAACTTCTCCATATTTGCTTCCTCAAGGCCCCTACGCAGACACGAAAATAGCCACCTAGCAAAAAGACAGACTTATTTTGGTCACGAGAGGAACAGTGTGTCTCTAGTAACAAAATGTGAATTTTATCGGAATTAGTATCGATAATCAGCTGCTTTTTGTTTACAAATAGCTAATTTTTAAAAGGCACGAAATAAAACATAAAAACATGAATTATCGTCAACGTTTATTACTTTTGCTATTGTGTGTAAACAAGGCAATAAAAATGACATGCATTACAAATGAATTGTTGGATGAGGAAAAAAAGCGACGAGAGGAGGCAATGCACAGGTCAAGGCGGAATGTTTGGGTGAACAAATATTTAATGCGCAGAGCTGAGTGTGGAGGAATTGCATAGACTTATTTTAACGCACATTAATTTTACAATTGAATTATTTTATTATTATAGCTATTTTCTCATCCTTTCCCAACGATCCGCAACGATTTTGTCAACCACCCATAAATTTCGCGTACAAATTAACTAGCTGCACATAAGTTTTGTTTGTGGCGCCAGAACCGAACAGCTGTTTTTACTGAGTAAGCCATCTATGGTTCGCTACTGGCATTAAAAAAAACAAAAAAAAAACGAGCAACACTGGTCTAAATACTACCTGCAAGAACAGTTTGTGACCAAACGTTTGTGAGCTTTTTTTTATATGAAGTTTTGTTTTTTTTTCGTGTCTGCGTATGGGCCTTCAACGTTAAGTTCTTTTCTGATGACTGGAACTCTCTGTCAATTTAGTGTCTGCATCTACTGCGTGTTCTTTTATACCTGCGTCAGCATATTTTGGAGCTGGGTTTCTGGGCCTTACAGCCAAAAGAGCAAATTTGCGCAGAGCAGGTAAATATATATATTTATATTTAACAAAAAATGTTAGTTCGGATTTTTTTTTTCTTCCAATGTTGAAGAAGTGGTCAAAAAAAAGTGGCTCAGGAAGTACGAAACGGAAGTATTGAAAAAACCAGAAAAGATACGAAGTCTTTTTTTTCTTTTATGTTCAAATTTCATGTACATTTTATTGAAACCAAGAAAATAATTGGTTGTATAGTTTTTTTACAAAACAATCTTAAACATGAACTTTTATTTCAAAAATTGTTATTTTTTTATAGTTGAAAATATTCTCAACTTTGAGCGGCTGTAGCAACTAAAGTATTCATCCGAATTGAATACAATATTTATTTTCTTGATCCCTGGGAAATTTTGAATCAGATGCGTGTATTGATTTTATAAATTGTTTTTATCAAAATTTTTATTTTTGCAACGATTTTGCGTCACAAATTTCGTTAAAGTAGAAAAAGTGAGAAACGATTACCATTTTTGTAAAAAAAAATAATTTTGCAAAATTCTTCGTTCACTCAGAGCGTGAAGGTACAAACTATAGTTTTTGTTTTGTTTTTTGTATATCAGATAAGAAATTCCTTCTTTATTATTTATCTTTTTGGCACAATGGTTGTAATGACTCCAGTTACAATTTTTTCTTTTAAAAAAAATCATGAATGACCGTATAATATTTATAAATAAATAGAAGTTCAGTTTTTAAAAAAAGTTGTTTTTCCGAAAAAATTCGCAAAAATTACCTTTTTTATTACGGCTTGAGCATTAATGAGCTGAATAAATTCGCCAAAAAGCTAGGTGTAGAACAAACATCTATGAATCGTTGCAATGCCTTTTGCAAGACAAACGTCAAGGCTTTTTTCAAGAATTTGGGTTATCTCTTGGATGAATTCCATTTTCCAGCCGGTCGAATATATAATATGGACGATTCCGGTTTCTGAACCGTCTCCACATAAATTGGGCGTATCATCGCCATGAGAGGAATACGGCGAGTCGGGTAATTGGCGACTGCTGCACGGGGAACCATGATAACCATGGCTTTGAGAAAAAAATTCAAACCTTTATTTTGGGCAACGTTTTTCCTGGTGCAGGTGATTTGGCTGTTCCCCTTTGTTTCGAATACATTTTGCATTCTTGAAGGGTTCAAAAAAAAAAAATATAATCGCGTGTCTCGTTGCCTATTCAAAAAAAGTAACATCCGATGAAATTTGTTCTCTGGACTCACTTTATTCAATAAATTCGCCTTATCTTGAGTCAGCTGGTTTTGCCAACGATTCTGGTATGATGGCTTAACCTGAGTTTCTTTGGTTTGTGCAACACTTCGTCACTTTCGCAAGAACGTCATTGCAATCCCCGCTTTTGCTTTTGCTGAACAACCACGCCTCACATCTCGCTGTGGAAGCACTAGGCTTGGCCGTAGAGATTGACGTCCACGTTCTCTCTTTTCCATCTTCGTCCCAATTAAAACCGTCCGTTTAGTAAATCAAAAAATGTAATTAAAATTGATGCGGTTTCTCAACAAGAGCTACTCGCAATAAAACAAAATAGATGTTTTTCGTAAATTGTCATACAAAATGATTAAAAGTATAAAGTATATAAAAAATAAATTGCAAACTAATTTAAATAGAGAAGAAGAAAGATTAAATTAAATTTATGATTAAATAATAAATCTAATTTGCATGTCGAGCAAATTTAGTTCAGAGCTTGTTAGCAAGGGTGGGAGCACAAGGAAAACGAAATGTTAAACTGCGTTCAATCCCTCCCCGGGACTAGCACCTTGTCGTGGTGGGAGGGCTCAGTAGGTGTAAAGATCCTTAGAGCGATGCCGGCGGTAGCACTGCTACCGGTAGGGTCACCCATGCCGGTAAGGTCGAAGAGGAGCATCGAGGCTAAGGGCATTCCAACCAGACATATAGGTATAAAACGGACCGGCCGTTTTGGTTTTAGCATGGGGGCCACAAAGATAATACACTTACGGTGCAGGGAGTCGGAGACCTTAGTACCGGCGGTGGTTAGGGGTGAGAACGCAGGTGTGGGCGCACGAATGCAGAAACCCCAGTGTGGAGATGGACCGCTTGGTTCCCACATTGGGTACAGCGCCAAGCGAAGGCTCTCTCCATAGACAAAGCCGGGAGAGATCCGATGACTCCACGAAGTCGACAGAGAACA
The DNA here is from genome assembly GCA_018150985.1 of Chymomyza costata. Lineage (NCBI taxonomy): Eukaryota > Metazoa > Arthropoda > Insecta > Diptera > Drosophilidae > Chymomyza > Chymomyza costata. The sequence goes on along the minus strand of JAECWU010000003.1, from coordinate 6,034,064 downwards.
AGCGGGTAAGACCAGATAATGGTCTGGCCAGTTTGAGCTTACGGCCTGAACTTTAAAGAGCCAATATCGACCGGAATGAACCGGAAGGGAAAATTTCACCCGATCTCACCTTTTGGAGGCCATCCATGATGCCATGACATGTAGCGAAGATCCTTTCATCGCTGAATTTGATGGCATCAACTGGTATAAGGGGGCTAAAGTCGTCGCTTGTGCCAACCGAGGATCCTTGAGGTTACTCACAGACACAGTAGACGGCCTTGCTCGCTAGTGGCCTGGCGCTAGGATCGCAGTAAGGTATCATTTAGGTATTGATCCCACCCCCAATTATGGCGGACTGAACCATCCTTAACATGGCGGAACCGACGACTGGACCATAGTGAGAGGGTTGGCGCGCGACGCTGGAAACGGCAATGATCTCTGGACCAGTATTGGTAGGGAATCCGTGAGCCACATTCTAGCGAAACAAGGCCAGCTCAAGCTTGAAATGGGTTGCCTTAAGGCAATCGTTTTGAGTTGAGATGCTAGGTCAGCCGAACAATCTTTGGGTGGTACAGATCAATCACTCTATGGTACGATCGCCTGACCTACTGCGGATCTTGAAGGAGGAGGAGATAGACGTGGCGCTATCCACGGTGAAAGGGTTCATGGCCTTGGAGCCCGCGGATATCATCTCCTCTTTCTTGGTAACGACTTCACAGTGACAAGGACCTCACGGTGGTAATGCTGGAAACAAGGAATTGGAAAAACCTCTACCTTGCATCAGCATACCTTTCCAACCAGGAAAGAAGCAGCCCTCGGAAAGGATAAAGGTGCTCGTTCAGCTTATGCTGAAGGAGGGTAACGCCAATGCCCTCCACTCCATTTGGGGAAGCGCAGCACTGCTCGATTACGTGATGAGCACTAACCTTATTGTGTGTAAGACGGACTGGGTTAAATTTTCAAGAACACTCTACCCGACCCAATGGAAGGGTAGCAGATGGTACCTGACAGACACACTCAAAAATTGTAGCCAGGTGCTTACAGGTGTGCTATAAAAAGTGTTTATGAAATCCCGATCATCCGAAGCTCGAAATCCAACCACATCGCATGGTGGACAACGAAGCTCGGAAGCGAGAGAAGTCTTAAACAAAGCAAAAAGTTCTAATAGCCAGTCGGACTGGATCACTTACCGGATAGGCCTTAGGATCTTTAAGGGCAAAGGCAAAAAGAAACTCCTGGACTAAGTTTTGTGGGGATCTTACAAGCACCAGCGAGGTATCCAGGCTTCGCAAGGATCTTGCTAGTGATCCAACCAAACCGGAACTACTATGAAGCCCGGACGGAGCTAACACTAAAGATGGCGTACGTTAAAGTCAGGCGCAGCCGACTTTGGGATACACCACATTGCAATTAAGTCCGAAACATTGCTAAAGACCTCCAAAAGATATTTTATTCGGCAAATTTGGCTACGATATTTTCATAAACTAACAGAAACCAGTCGAATTTTGCACCAAACTATTTTTTTGACCGATCGGTCCTACTATATGATATAGTCAACAGTGGTTGGGAACTCTAAAAAACTTCTTAACGCCAAATTTGGCTACAATATCTTCACAAACAAACGAAACACAACGAATTTTGTAAAAAAAAGCGTTTTTTTGACCGATCGTTCCTATGGGAGCTATATGATATAGTGACGGCCTACGCAGACGATGTGGGTCTCATGGTAAAGGATAAATTTTTGCCCACAATCAGTGAGCTACTGGGCTCCGCACTGACGTCACGCTAAGATGGGAGCAGCGTAACTGTCTAGGGATCAATCCCCAAAACACTCAACTGGTGCTGCTCACTAGCAAATCCTAAGTTCACACCTACGTCCTTCGGAGGAACGGAACTTAAAAGATCTTCAGAAGCAAAATATCTGGGTGTCATTCTGGACTCCAAACACTCATGGAAGAGAAACTCGAAGGAAAGAATGAAGAAGGCGATGGGTGCTTATTGCACCTCAAAGATGACTTTCGATAGGAAAATGGGACTGCAACAGTATATCATTCAATGGTTATACACAGCAGTCGTTAGACTAAGGACTATGGAGCGTTGGTCTGGTGGAAGGCTCGTAACACCAAATGTGCTAGAAAAGGATCAGCGCTACCTGTGGACCTCTGCAAGATAGTCAGATCCGAGGCAAACGACAATGGGACAATGTGTCCGGTTGTCATCTCCCGGGCACTCTGGCCAAGTACAACCCAAAGCGAACTTCCGAACTCCTGCAGTTCCACAAGAGCAGGACTAGGATGGTGACAGGAGTTGAAACGGGGCACTGAGCCATAGGTCCATGGCTGAGAGGATGCATGTTCCCCACAACGATTTCTGTCTATTAAATCATAATCATCTTCAATGGCTCTGCGATTCGTATCGAATCTTGGCCTCCTGTTAAACATGCTTCCATCTAGGTCTATCTCTTGATATCGTCCTCCAATTTCTGATTGATATTTCATTTGCTGTTTTTTCAACCTATCCAATCCATTTAGCATTTGGTTTTCCAATTTTCCTTTTGGATGCCGGTTCACCCATGTACACATTCTTTGTAGAAATTTCTTCAGGCATTTTTACTATCTACTAGGTGGCTCTGCCCCCTGCGTGCTTCGCACGCCAGCCCCCGTACGATCTTCTTTATTCAATTCAGATTATCCAGATTATTATATACCCTGCGCAACTCTCTATTTCCATAATGTTCATCAGCCCGTCTTTAAAATACCCTGAAACAATGCAGGTCGTTGCTCGGACTCACAATTGGAATAAAAATGTTGACAATCCTTTGATACTGTTCTGCTTTATATCCCAAAGACTTAATTATCATAAACGGTAGCCGAGAGGACATTTATCTTTCCTCTAATGATGTTAAGTTTTTTAACCATTCTGGTAAATCTGTTAAGTCTGAGCCATTTAAAATGGAATTATCGAGTTGGCAGGGCTAACACGTGTGCAGCTGTCAAAATTTTTTCTCGTGTGTGAAAAATAATTAAAATTTAATTTTTTAATGGACAAGACCACATCTGTGGCAAATCTTTTATGCTATCAGTGTGCAAATACTTTTATATACCATAATCATATAAAACTGTGTCCCGTTATTGTAAAAGCAAAGTACAAACTATTCAGTTGCAACAGAAATTTTTGTTGTTGCTTTAAGACTCCGCTGACTTTTACTTTTCGTAAATAGTGTGTGCTATAATATAAGTATCAAAATTAAGCGCCAAACGGCGAACCCCTTGTTGGGCGGTGCAGATGCACCGACCAAAAATAAAATGACACGAACAATTAAAAAATCTGCTGATGTTCGCTTACCGCGTAAGGAGTATGAAAACTACTATCGTCCACTGCAAACCATTGATGATAATGATGACAACAACGTTAATGAAATTGAAATTAATGATGGTGGACCTACGGGCGAGGCTCCTGTCAAAATGCCACCTATAACTGTAATTAAGCAGAGCTCCTCCATTATTCATAAAAATGTTGCTGATCTCAAAATTACTGATTACTTCGTAAAGCCGATTTCCATCAGTATACAAATTTTCGTTAAAGGGATAGAAAACTTCAATAAATTATGTACAAAATTTATGGAGCTCAAATATGAATTTTATTCATATGAGGCCAAGAACATAAAACCCTACAAAGCAGTTCTCTCTGGACTGGATAAGCTTACCAACCTCGAAGTCAAATCTATGCTGATTGACCTAGGTCTCCAATGCATTGATGTTAAAACCATCGAAAAAACTACTCGCAATGACCATAAGCTACTATTATACGTTGTTTACTTTGCCAACAGAAGTATAACCTTGAAAGATCTTCGTAGTAATTACACCCACGTCAACCATACTAAAGTACGATGGGAATACAAGACCAAGTCCCCCAATAAATTGACGCAGTGCTATAAATGCCAACTATTCGGACACGGATCAAAAAACTGTGCCGTGAAAACTTCGTGTGCCTACTGTGCAGGCCCACACTTTACAAGTGATTGCACTGACAAGACGAAGAAGCAGTGCGCTAACTGTAAAGGTAACCATATTTCTACTGATGCAATTTGCCCATGCCGCCTTTCCTACCAGGCTATTCTGAATAGACGATCATCTAGAGGCAAGACTTATACCAACAAGTCCCGAGATGAGAACAACAGACGTACCACATATGCTGATAACCATAACATCAGTACTCAACCACACATTCTCAGTGGGAATGCTCTGCATAATCACACTTGCAGTGTGCCTAAGACTGCTTATCTCAGCTACAGTCAGGTGCTCTCCAACTCCAATTCCCAACAACAGCAAGTTAATTCTGATCTCTTTACTTTTGAGGAAATCAGTGCTCTAACGACGGAGCTTATCAGTAAATTAAGTAGATGTAAAACTAAGATTGATCAATTAAGCGTCTTAACTGAACTAGCAGTCAAATATGTGTATTCAAAATAAACTTCTTAGCGATCTTAATATTATGGCATGGAATGCTCGTGCTGTTCACATAAAACGAATGGAATTAACAGACTTTCTAAATAGAAAAAATATTCACATTTTACTTGTTAGCGAAACCTGGCTAACGCAAAATATTCGCTTTTATATTACCAACTATGTAGTTTATAGAAACGATCGCACCTCTAATAGAGGTGGCGGTGTCGCTATTATTATCCATAATTCTATAAATCATAAACAAATCACCAGCATTAATACCCACCTCATTGAAAATATTGGATTAAAGATTTCTATAGATGCAGTTAATTCACTTCAAATTTTCTCTGTCTACTTCCCTGGTCCATCGGCTAAATGTGTTACAAACTGTAACTCTGTTATTTCTACAAAACATATAAAAGATATGTTTAAATCAGATCTCCTAAAAATTTCCCGCATTTCTGGTAATTATGTTGTTGGCGGTGACCTCAATTGCAGACACAGGCTTTGGAATTGCAAACAGTTTTGGCAATACATTGCATGACCTTTCATTATACGGGAAATTTGCCATCATTTACCCCAAAGACCCAACTTATGTACCGGCAAATTATAAAAGCAAACCATCCACTCTGGATTTATTCCTCTCAAATTCACCAAATAATATTTCAGAACCTATCGTATATACTGACCTTTCTTCGGACCACCTTCCAGTTGTATGTAAATTTACAAAAAAAATTAGCATCTCCAATGAAAAACTTTACTTACAGTATTCCAAAGCAAACTGGAAGGCATTCAAATGCTCACTAAAAAATAAAATCCAAAGAAGAATTGATGTTATTTCAGATCAACATATTAATCGTGAGTGGGTTGACATGATGGCTAACTGTCTTAAGCTTGATATAACTGAGTCTATTCATGAGTGTGTACCTAAAAAGAATTGTAAACAATCTGCCATTAAATTTCCTGCTCACATCACGAAGCTCATCTCAGACCGAAACATTGCTCAAAGGCGGTGGGTTAGATCAAGACTACCCATTTTTAAAGCTAGAGTGAATCATCTTAACAGAGAAATACGTCAAAAATTATTTCTCCATAGTAACGTATCTTGGAACCAAAAGTTGTCCAACTTAGAAAATAGCTCGAAGCCCTTTTGGAAACTAACAAAGGTTATTAAAAATAAGAAGCAATTTATTCCTAGCTTTACTCTTAATAACAAACGTTTTCTACTGGTCTGGAAAAAGCAAATATCCTTGCTGATGTATTCGAGTCGAAACATCACATAACCGAGTCATTCTCTGATTCGTCCACTTCAAGCTCTGTACAAAATACTCTCAATGAGCTTGTCGATCATGTAAGTGTCATTATAGGCAGTCCTGTCACAGTCGACGAAATTCGAGACGTTATTAAGTCGCTTAAAAACAATAAATCGCCAGGGATTGATAAAATCCCCAATATTTACTTTAAAAACTTGCCTAAAAATGCATTACATTCTTTATCGGTTTTATTCAACAACTGCATGAAACTGTGCTACTTTCCATTAGAATGGAAAATAGCCAAAATCATTCCGATTGCAAAGCCTGGAAAACCACCTGACTGTCCTACAAGCTATCGGCCAATTAGCCTACTTTGTGGATTTTCAAAAATTTTTGAACGCCTCATTAAAACCAGATTTATTCATCATCTGGAAGAAAACAACATCTTACCTAAAGTTCAATTCGGTTTTAGACCTTCCCTGAGCTGTATCCACCCTCTTGATATAGTTGCAAATTTTGTCAAAGAAAATTTGGCTTTGAAGAGATCTATTGGCTTGGTAACACTTGATGTCGAAGCTGCATTTGATACTGTTTGGCATAATGGCCTAATTTACAAACTAGTTCAATGCAAAACTCCGCTCTATCTAACTAAACTCATCTTAAGTTTTCTCTCAGACAGATTCTTTTATGTTTCTTTGGATGGTTTCGAGTCCAACAAAAAATTCATTTCGGCTGGTGTTCCGCAAGGTTCTGTACTTGGTCCCATTTTGTATAATAGTTACACTCATGATATTCCAAGTTTTGAATGTTGCCAAACATTAATGTTTGCGGACGATACTGCCTTATACTGCTATAATGAAGCTTATAGTGTAGTTCATTCTGAACTTCAATCTGCTCTCAGTTCCTTATCCGAATATTTTTATCGGTGGAAAATAAAACTTAATGCTGCAAAAACAAAAGCCATATATTTTACAAAAAAGCGTAAACAATGTTTTCTTCCAATCACAGAACTAAAATTAAATGCATTGAATATGTTGAGCTAACAATATTTTTTGCTAGCATTTAAATATAAAGCGGTTGTTGAACAATAACCAATGAATTAATAAACTTGTATTCGATTTATTATAATGTTTAATGTTTACAATGTAAATCCAGAAATGGTAGTAAAAATATCACTGATGGGACGGACTAGACTTGAGTGCGACATTTGCTACACCGCTGCGGAGGATATGGATACTCCTTTCGCCTCCGATGGTGAAATTGCTGTTGCCTCGTTGTTACGCGCGGCCCACCAGGTTCGATGCAGCATGCGCTAAGAAGTGAGGACCCAATCGACCTAGGATGACCGCCAGACACAACCCATCCTAGACGCGTGTTCTGCAGGAGCGGCAGACCTGGGGCCAGCTTTATTTGGCCGATGCACAGCAACTCGTAGAATAAACTGGCACCAATAATCAAGTCGACCGGTTGTGGTTCAAAGAACGATGGATCAGCTAGACGAACGTTGGCAGGAATGTTCCAATTCCTAATGTTTACAGCGCGCCTTGGCTGCCTGTCTGCTAACGTTGGGGCAATCGTAGCTGTGATGCTGTTAGAGTATCCAGATACCTGCGAATGCAATGAAAATGTTACTGAAGTACCCTCAGTAGGAAATTGTGAATCTCCCAAGCCTGAGACGATGGTGGACGAATTAGATTTCTTCAATTTTAACTTGTTAGCGAGGCGTGATGTCATCAAATGCAGTTGAGACCCAGAATCTAGTAAGGCGCGGCATGGTACAAGTTTGCCTGAGTTATCTTTTATAAGTACGACAGCGGTAGCCAGCAGCACAGCGTTACTATCGAAATTTTGAGCACCAAGAGAGGTAACAGTGTGCTGTGATGCGTTTTGAGCTGAACCAGGTGTTTGAGTAGGTGGCTGCATTAGAGATGAATCATGGCGTTGATGTATATCATTGTTACGTAAATGGAGCAAAGTGTGATGCTTAGATCCACAATTGCGGCAATTTCCAGAGTTGCATGCTGACAAACGATGGCCCTTTCTCAAACAGTTGAGGCATAATGACAGCCTCTTTGCTTCATCAAGGCGTATAGCAGGGGACAAATTCAAAAATAGTTGGCAATAGTTTATAGTATGATCGTCTTCGTCACAAAAACTGCATTCGGCGCCTGCAAAGTTCGAAGGATTCGATAAAGATTGATTGTTAGTTGTTGTAGTTTTTTGGATATGAGCACAAGACGAGTAATTAAGCATAGAAAAGTCCACAGTCTCCAGAGTTCTGCATCTCTGTTCCAAAAAATTGGCAAACTGTTCCCAAGAAGGTATTTGATTTACAAACGCTGGCTCCTCCAGTCTTTTTTCCCACTTAGCTTGTGATGCGTGATCCATTTCTGTAGAAGCACCTGTGTGATTATGCATCCAGCGATTTGCTCAATGTTACCCAAACTTCTGAGTGCTCGAATATGTGCATTGAATTTGTCAGACAGACACACATAACTCATCAAAATCTTCGCGTAATTGGCTACCAATTTCATCAAAATCCATTTCTTCGAGGTTATTATGCGCTAAATCAAATGTAGACTGTAGCTTTTCAATTTGTTTTAAACGTACATTTAGCGCATGTATGTCCAAAGCGTTTAGAGACTCACTCGATAGGGTATTGCTTAAGGCCTGTAAACTATTGTACACAGCACTCACTTTGCGCTTCAAGAATAACACCCTATTTGCCTTTTGATCGGCTGATGCAATTTCACTTTCAGAAGGCATAGCTAAAGAATATGTAAAACGCAATAACCGCTAGATTGCAAAAACGAAAGATCGCGAAAGTATATGAGCAAAACTTTTGTGTATATACGTTTATATGTTTGTGCGCGTATGTATGTATGTTATGTAGCTATTGAACCGCTATGTGCTTTTGTATGTTTGATTATGTATTTTAACTTGCACTTTGACACTGCAACAGTTTAATACCGACTTAAAAACTTTATAAATTTGTAATATTATGATATGAAATAATTTAGTATAGTTTAAATTATCACGATTTTTATTTATTTTAATATAGTTTGATATAATTTAATCACGTCGGGGTCACCAAAATGTTGAGCTAACAATATTTTTTGCTAGCATTTGAATATAAAGCGGTTGTTGAACAATAACCAATGAATTAATAAACTTGTATTCGATTTATTATAATGTTTAATGTTTACAATGTTTTGTGTTAATGCTAGGTATATAAGCGATATATGTACGTGTATATGTGTGTTAGTTGCGGAAGAATGTGCGTGGATGCGTTTAGGTATGGTTAGCGACGATAGATAACTGATCTGCATTAGCAAACCATTAGGCAGATTAGCCGCTGATATGTAAAGCGACAAAAAAGAGGTCGGCAGCGCAGCAGCCGACGTACAGAATGCGCTTGCGCGAAAGCTTACTTAGCTTAAGAGAAATTAACAAGAGAGTTCTTTTGCCGCGCAGGGCAAGTTATAAAACAAAGAGAAGTATTATCGATGAATTATAGCTGCTGGACCAAACAGAATATAAAATGGGATACTTGCATTCGCTATTTGGGAGTTTACTTCGATAAAAAGCTTCTTTTCTCGGTTCACATTAGTAAAACTATTGATAAAATTAACAAAACTATATGCCTTCTTTACCCTTTTATAAATCGTAAATCTAAACTATCGTTGCACAACAAATTAATAATATATAAATCAATCAGGCCTGTTCTAGATTTCGACTCGTTTTGAAAAGTCATAACGAGTGCATACCGACAAATGGTGTTCTAGATTTCGACTGAGTTCGAATCGATTTCGAATCGTTTTCATTTCGAGTGCTATCGATAACCTTTTGTATTGAACAGCTGTGTGATATCTATAAGTTCACATTGTAGAGTTGCCACAAGTTTTCGAACAACTAACTAAATAACTTATTTTTCTTTTTGCCAACATTTTGCTGAGCGAGAAATATTTTTTATTTATTTACAAATTTTGTACAATTTATTTTATATATATATTTTAAGCCATCCATTCATAAAATTATCTTCGAATTTACTTGTGCAACACGACAACACATAACTTTTCGAAGTTCTGTTTTGTCTAAAGCCTAGTACGCAGCAGTGTAAAACCGCGTGAAAGAAAACAAAAACTTCATATAAAAAAAACGCTGTCAAAATTCTTAGCGTTTTTTTTATATGAAGTTTTGTTTTCTTTCACGCGGTTTTACACTGCTGCGTACTAGGCTTAAATCCAGAACACCTTACTTTCATTCCACTCGTTTTGGTTTTGCATGTACACACAATTTCCATAGACATTTTTTGTAATAAAAATATATAATGAAAATTAACCTTGTTTCGTTCAAGTGAGCACATCTAAATTTTCTTAAAGCATTAAAAAATAATAAAAAATGAATTTTAGTGGCATTAATGCGTTTATTTAAGTAAACAAAGCAAAATACTTTTCATTTCGACAGCTGCGAGCCAAACTTTTCAAAACGAGTCGACTCTTGTCGGAATCGAAATCTAGAACACCTTTCATTTCGATTCCGACAGAATTTGTCGGAATCGAAATCTAGAACATGCCTGAATATTTTTACCTATGATGTTATATGGATCTGAGATATGGGGCAGCAGTGCGCGAACTCATTTACAAAAAATTCAAACTTCCCAGAACAAAATATTAAAAATGATTCTTAATAGACCATTCTTTTATGCGACAAAATGACTGCATGATGAATCTAATATTAAAAAGATATTAAAATTAATTATATTAATATTAAAAAGATATGATATATCTCGCGCTATCAACAATTTCGCGAATAAAAAATCACTTATCGCACAACTTTCGTGCTGACGGGTACTAGCTTCAGTTAGGAACCTGCTTAATTTAAAAATCTTTTTTTTTTTTTCATCATAATTAAGGTTTTTTTTTTCTTGCCATTGTTTTTCCTTAACATTAATTATTTGAGTCAAACTTCATTATATTTTTATATCTAATTTAATTTCTCAGTTGTAAAGATTGAATACTTATCTAAACTCTGATTTAATACGTAAAGCTGGCTTTAAGCAATATCCTCATTTTATTGGCAAATAAAGCAAATTATAAATAAATAAATAAATAAAATGGAATTATTCGGATGCCTACCTGCCTTAATTGTACGGTTGCAAGTTCTACAAAATGTTAATATGCTGTTAATAAAAGGAAGCTGAGTTACGTGTCTATCTATCTGATTCTTAACGTCTTTATACTCGCTGTTTTCCTATCTACGCAATGTTTCACGATCTTACTCTGTAATAGTGAAATCTAAGTATTCTCTGACCAGTTCTCTTTACATAGTATTCCTTACTTGCCCGTCTCGCCTAACATCTTCAATCCATCTGCTCTGTGATCTACGCAATATATTACCCTCCTGCTCTGCAGTCCTTAACTCCAACTTTTCTCTAAGCTGCTTTCTAAGCATAGTGTTTCTCAGCAATCTTAGACTCCATGTCTTCTCTGTGCTGCGTTCTAAGTAAGTATAGTGTTGAAGGTGGCAGCCCCACCACTGGGATAGGTCGCATCCGGCCAATCACCGGTTCGACCGAATCACAATCGATAACTGAAACTCAAGCAAGAAGAATTACCAACGATCCCTACCCGATGACAAACATTCGCATTTCACAATGGACACGAATTGGACAATGGAGCGTAAGGACTCTAATGGAACCATCCCGACTGGCACAGTTTGAAGAAGAGATGGTCAAACTGAAAATGGCGATAGCTGGAATCAGTGAGATGAGATGGAGAGGAAATGGAGCAACAACAACATCAAATGGCAATCTTGTACTACATAGTGGCAACAGTGATGGAGGCAGACACGAGGTAGGAATCTTTGTGTCCAAACGTCATAAACAGATACTCTTGTCCTGGCACCCTGTATCCGATAGAATCATCACTGCCAGATTTAGATGTAGTGCTAGGCACATCTCCATCGTGCAGTGATACGCTCCGACAGAAGACGCCCGTGACGAAGTCAAGGACGAATTCTACGCCGCCCTCACATCAACACTGATCGGGATCAAGCGAGGAAATATTACCATACTCATGGGTGATTTCAATGCGAAGGTTGGCTCTAACAACATCGGACTGAAACCAGTCATGGGCCATCATGGTACTGGCACACGCAACAACAACGGAGACAGACTAGTGGACCCATGTCAAACCTTTCGGCTGGTCATCGGAGGTACTGTATTTCCCCATAAGGAAGTCCACAAATACACATGGACATCTCCGAATGGGTATACACGAAACCAAATAGATCACATCTGCATAAGCAAGAAATGGAGGTGATCATTGACGGATGTACGAAACAAGAGAGGAACATCGATAGACAGTGACCACGAGTTGGTAATCGGAGAGCTGTCAGTCAAGCTCAAACAAATTTGCGTGCTCAACTGGTACCACAGCAGGAACACTCATGGGAACAAGCATGCAGGTTAATAAGGAATACCGCGGAGGAGATTATCGGCACTCGCCAACAAAGACGCACCAACTGGATCTCGGAACGGTCATGGGACCTGATTTGCAGAAGGAACAACATCAAGCAATTGGCGGATCGTGACTTCCAAGTCCGCAATGAATACCGAGATCTTTGCAGACAGGTAAAAAGGCCCGCCAGACGCGACAAAAGAGCTCTACTGGATAGCCTTGCAGCCAATGCAGAAATCGCAGCCGGCGAAAATAACATGCACTCACAATACCAGATAATAAATCAGCTAACTGGAAGCTACCGAAGGCAAACCCAACCGATCAGGGATTCAAATGATAACCTCATTACGAACGATGATGCGCAAATCCAGAGATGGCGACAACACTTCGTGGAGATAAGCTGTAATGACCCACGAAGCAGCAACCATGAGGATTACAGAGACATCGCACCAACCAACAATCTCAGGATACCACCCACACCCCCGACAGTGAGAGAAATTGGTAACGCAATTAGGAAACTAAAACGCGACAAAGCAGATGGAATCGACGGGATACCTGCCGAACTGCTCCAGGTGGAGACGCAGCTAGTTGCCGAAACATTGCACCCACATTTTACTCGCATTTGGGAGACTGAGTGTGTGCCCTCATCTTGGAAAAGTGGAATCATCGTCAAGCTACCGAGGAAAGGAGACCTTAGCGACTGCAACAACTGCCGAGGAATAACGTTGCTAAACACTAGTTACAAGATACTAGCAACCCTACTGAATGACCGCCTACAAAATAAAATCGAGCCAACAATACGCGATGAACAGGCTGGTTTCAGAACACACAGGAGCTGCGTAGACCAAGCTAACACACTACGCATAGTAACCGAACAAGCTGTGGAATCGCGCTCACAGCTGTACCTCCTTCATTGACTTCAAGAAGGCCTTCGATTCAGTAGACGGAGCGGCGATATGGCGGGCATTGGCGAGGAAAGGAGTGCCATTCAACATTGTATCAATAATAAAAGCGATGTTTGATGATGCTGACTTGGCGGTACTACACAAAGGGAAAATTAGGGCACCTTTCCAAACAAACACTGGTGTTAGGCAAGGATACGCCCTATCACCACTACTATTCAATATAGTAGTTGACGAGGTTATGAGAGATGTATGCAGGTCTAGGCGTGGGATTACGTGAAGTCTCACTAGTCACTTGGAGGACCTGGCCTCAACCACACCAGCCAAGGTAGCATAACCATCTGCGGGAACACTATCGACTTTGTCGATTGCTTCTCATACCTTGGTACCACAATATCCACCAGTGTTGGGGTGGATGAGGATATAGAGAATCATCTCAACAAAGCGCGATCAGCATTTGGACGCTTGTTCCGCATATGGAGAAACCAGCAAATAAGCAGAAGAACAAAGCTGCGTATCTTCAATGCGTGCGTCAAATCCATCCTATTGTAGGAGCGAGCGAGACGTGGCTGACCCTGCCAAGAATGATGTCGAAACTGCAGTCATTTGTCAACAAGTGCCTAAGGATTATATGCGGGATTTTCTGGCCCAATCGGATGTCAAACGCAGAACTATGGCACTGTACAAGTGAAGTCCTATCGGCACCGAGATAAGAACAGGCAAGTGGCGTTGGATTAGCCATGCTCTCAGGAAACATCGAAGCAGCATTGTCAGGATGTCCCTGGAATGGAACCCTCAAGGAAGCAGACGAGTGGGAAGACACAGCAAAGCAAACTGCGCCTAACAGAGTCCGGTGGAAAATTCTTGTAGAAGCCCTAAGCTCCCTGGAGGAGTACTAAAAGGAAAAAAAAAAAAAAATTTTGTTGAAAACTTGCTCTAGTCGCCGAATTTCTGCATCCCGCCACGAAGCGATGAATGCAAAGGCTCGGGTGGCGGAGTCAATAAAGTCAATTTCACTTTGCCATTACATCAATGCGCCACAATGCCCTTGGGCCAATGCCGACGAAAAGATGCGAGCTGGAATCAAATGTGTGATGTATTTCTTATAGCACGTCGAAAATTGTCTCGAGACATTTTGTGGTTACGGATGTGTTGAGAAAGATTCGATCTTCTTCGTGTTGGCAATACTCGCTCAATAATATTTATTAATAACACTCGCACTAAACACAAATCGGTGCTGCTCGTGGCGAAGCAGAATTGCAACAAATCATAGATCATCAAAATCTTTCCAGCCGCTCTTGAGTCCAAAATGGTGTAACTAACACAACTTCGTTATACCTTGGTACAGGGTATAATAATAAGTATAATAAATAAGTTCGTGCAAACGTGTAACGGTCAAAAGGAGGCGTGGTAGACCCCCTAAACTATACATATTCTTGATCACTTTCAACAGTCGAGTCATGTCAGTCCGTCCGTCTGTCCGTATGAGTAAAAGAATCTCAGAGAATATAAGAGCTATGAAGCTGAAACTTTACCAAAAGATGCGCATAATAGTGATGCAGATAATGATTTTATGCTTTTATTTTATGATTTATGTCGATATCTGACCCCCAGCCTCTATAAGAGAACTTCGCGGCTTACTTCTTTTTATGTGATTTTATGCGTTACTCTGTTAACCGGAGACGAATCCAACAAACCATAGATCATCAAAATCGGCCCAGCCGTTCTTGAGTTATAAATGGTGTAACTAACGTAAATCCTAACTCTTTTATATATTGTATATAGTATATAGATGTATATAAAAAAATACGTGTGGCACTCGAGGACTGCCGCGGTAAAGCTATTGCATAGCATTTTTATCAACTTATGCAATTATAATATTTATGCAATATTTTTTTTTCTTTGATATTAATTCAAGTTACACTTTTTGAGCGTGGTGACCGATAAGAAATCAAATTTTTTTCTTTTATTGAATAAATGACAAGTTAATATTGTTTAAAATATTTCTATTATCTTACAATACATGTAGGTTATTCAGGAATTTTTATAATTGAAACTATAGGTTTGTGGTAACTGACATAAGAAACATAAGTTTGAGACTTGATATCCTCTAAATATCTGGGGAATACCGCGTCAATGGTGGTCTCATATTTTGTTGTGGATTCTTGTGGATCATTATTATTTTCAAATTCAATTTTTCCGAAAGAAAAGTTGTCAACCGCTCTGATTTTTTTTTCAGCGGAGTTGATGTTGAAATTGCCAGCCAAGATAAGTGGCAATGGTGAAATACCAAATTCCAGAGCTCCCTCTTCAATTAAGGAATTATCCAAATTTTGGATAATTTGACACTTCCGTCACTATAGTGGGTTGTGGTACTGCGCTCTGTTTAGCCGATCCAATTTTATTGTATCCAGGAAGAATATTTACATTATGTCGGATTAAAGAATCCCGCAATATTATATATTTTCCCTTGGACAGATTCAAATCCATAAACAACGCCAAAGCCTCTTCAGCGCTATATTCCATTGGTAGTGAATTTGGTGGTGTGGGGATGCTTTCCTTTATCCTTTTTAGTCGCAAAGGGCTAGCATCGGCAACCGCTTTTGTAATGTGCGACCTAATTTTTTCATCATCCTTCCTATACTTTATTGATAGAGCCTCCGATAGATGATCCGTGGCTATATCGACTGTGGCATCGGCAAGTTTTCTCTTTCTAGTAAAATTTGAACAGTCGTCCAAACATTTTGTAGGTCTTCCTCTGTTTCGGTGCGTAGACGTCTGAGGTTCTTCTGAGAAATTTTCAATAAGGGTTAATCCTTTTAGCCAGTTTTCGTGCTGCAAAATAAAATTTCCTTGGCAGCGATGAGAGTTTTGCCACTTTGTTTTTATTTTGGCATAAATAAGATTAAGCTTGCTCTTTAGGGGATCAAACTTCTCTATATTTGCTTCCTCAACGTTAAGTTCTTTTCTGATGGCCGAAACGAACTCCTTCGCGTTTATGGAGTTTTTGAACAACTCAAATAATTTTACGTTTTCCAAAGACATCGTTACACTTATAAAATCAATGCTTGCGAATTATATTTAAAAATACTTTTCACTGCAATGTGTGTTCTTATAAAGTCAAAACAAAGTGTTATGTTTCTGAAGTATTCAGGCAATATATACAAATTTTAAGCCAACATCCAGAAACCGTGTAACAGGTACAAATTAAATTACATCATAAGTTTTAGAACTACCTGGAAACGCCAAAAAAATTGGGATGATTAATCCTTTTTTTCAAATGTCACAGGTAGGCTTTATTTGATTGTTAAGTGAAAATAAAAGCAATCAACTCTAAATTTAGTGGCTGCATCTAATGCGTATTCTTCTTCTTATACCTGCGTCAGCATATTTTGGAGTTGGGTTTCAGGGCCTTTACTGGCCTTACAGCCAAACAGGCAAATTTATGCAGACAATCTTAATAGAGCAGGTAAATAAATTGATAACAAACGTATTTATGTTAAAACGAAAATGGTTAATTTGGGTTAATGTTTTTTTATTTTCTTCCAAAGTTGAAAAAGTGTTCCAAATATAGTGGTTCAGGTAAACGGATGTATTGAAAAACCCAGAAAAGATACGAAGTAATTTTTTTTCTATTTTATGCTTAAATTCCATATACCTTTTTATACAAATCAAGAAAATAGCAGTTGGTTGCATAGTTTTTTTTTAAAACAGTTTTAAACATGAACTTTTATTCAAAAAATTTATATTTTTTTTATAGTGGAAAATATACTCAACTTTGAGTGGCTGTAACAACTAAACTATTCATCTGAATTGAATAAAAATTTAATTTTCTTGATCCTTGGGAAATTCTAAATAAGATACATGTATTGATTTTAACAAAAGTATTCATCAAAATTTTGATTTTTGCAACGCTTTTGCGGCTGCCGTGCCACAGTGCGACGCGAGTCTTGGCTGTGAGGAGATGCACGGCACAACAAATGCCGTGCGTGACGCGAACGTAAATCGCCGCGCCATAAGCATGCTGAGATGCATCACAGAAGGCATGCACCTGAACTCTGGCCTGTGAAGTGTATCGCACCCATCTGGGAACACGGATTTGGTTTAGCGCAGGGTAATCTTGCAGGAACTCGTGCCATTTTTGGAGGAGATCAGCGGGCAATGGAACATCCCATCCAATCTCTAGCAGCCAGGTTTCCTGCATAAAAACCTTTGCGCGGACAATGAAGGGAGCTAGCCATCCTGCTGGATCGAAAAGCTTTGCTATTTGCGAGAGGGCTTCCCGTTTGAAGTAGGAAGGTTGTCGCTTGCCAACGGATTCCTAGGGTTTTCGCCACACTAGCATCCTCGATATCCAGGAAGTCGGCGTGCAACAAGTGATTCGTCGGGATATCGGACAAGACATCCTTCTTGTTGAAGGTCCATTTCCACAGCGGAAAGCCAGCTGATTGCAGAGCGTTTTGGAGTTGCGCGATGGCTATCACTGCATCTTGCTCGGAATGAGCACCGGCCAAGACGTCATCGACATACATATAATTTCGGATAATCTCGCTGGCTATGGGAAGGCGATCTCGTACATCCTCTGCGAGTTGCTGCAGCACTCGTATTGCCAAGAACGGCGCACAGTTGACTCCAAAAGTGACTTTCGTGAGCTCGTAGTCACACAGTTCCCCTGAGTTGTTGCGGAATAAAATCCTCTGGAATGGAGTATGGGTAGGATCCATACGGATTTGCCGATACATCTTCGTGATGTCAGCGTTAAACACGAACTGGAATAGCCGCCACTTTAGGATCTGTAGCGTGAGGTCGGATTGAAGGACTGGGCCTGCGTGCAGCGTGTCGTTTAAGCTCATGCCATTTAAGAATTTGCTGGAAGCGTTAAACACCACGCGTACTTTCGTGGTAGTGCTTTCTGGTTTTACCACGGCGTGGTGTGGCAAATAAAAATGATTTTTATTATTTTGGGGAAGAATCCTTTTCATATGACCCATACCAAGGTATTCCTGGATAACAGAGTCATATTCTGCCTTTAATTGCGGATCACGCTTCAGCCGAGTTTCGTTCTTCAAGAACTGGTTGAGCGCTATAGGACGTGACAGACCCAAATCGATGTGCTCAGGAGTTTTGAAGGGCAGGGAAACCACGTAGCGTCCGTCCGGCTCCCTCCTGCTGGTTTGAACAAAGGTTTGTTCGCAGAAAACATCATCGATTTTTGTCGGCTTATGTGGAATATCCTCCACCTGCCAAAATGTTGTGAGAATTTTGTCGAGCTTCGGTTCTTCCGACATAAATAGCTTTGTGGAAAAGGACGAAATAGCCGTTGTTGCCTTACTTGGTACTGGACTAGTTAGGATCCACCCGAATATGGTCTCTTGTCCCAACAATGAGCCACATATGTTGTGTTGTGTACCTTGAAGTAAGATGGAAGGAAGGATATCTGCGTCGATGAGGACGTCCACTTGGGAACTATTTAGGAAATTGGGATCAGCTAATCGGATGGCTGGCAGATCTCTCAGCGCATTACGTGAGATAGAGTGGGAAGGCAGATTGCCTGCGAGGCTCGGAAACACATATACCGATGCCTCAACTTGAAGCCTTGGCTTCTCAACGGGAGCGAGTTTAAAATGACATATTTTTTGGGATTGTGCTGCGACCGCTTGGTTGAGTCCCATAGCCTGCGCTTGGACGCTTCGAAATGGAAGCTTTATGGTGTTGAGGAGGCGTTCCGTGATGAACGTTCCTTCTGAACCTGAGTCGAGTAATGCCTGGGCTGTGAAGGTATATCCGAGGTGGCAAACGCTGACGAGCGCCGTTCCTAGAAGTACACCCTGTGTGTTGGAGGCAAAATAGTTTTGCAATCTCGTTTGCGGTGGATAGGAAGTGGACTTTATATTATGTGTTGGGGTCGCTTGAGTAGAGTGAGGAGGTGCAACGTGAGTTGATTGCACGGTATGCGTCTTTAACGATGTTGAAGCAGGAGAGCCTTTATGGAGAAGAGAGTTGTGCCGCCCTTTGCACGTGTAACAAGTGTGAGTACTCGTGCACTCCTTGAGGATGTGTGTTCGAGTAAAACAGTTGAGACAATACTTTTGTTGCTTTATATAAGCTTCTCTTTCGCTGACGGACATTTGGAGGAAGCGTGGACATAGACGCACAGGGTGGTTCTCTTTGCAACACAATTTGCAGGATTGCTTATGGGCTGGCGTCTTGACTTTAATGTTTGCTTCGAATGAATTTAATCTGTTGGGGGCAGGACCCCTCCAAGAGAGTCTTGGATGGACTTGCGCGCTAGTCGAAGGCTTAAGGTCATCTATTGCCTCAAGCGTTCGATAACGCTCAATGAGAAAATCATTGAGCTCTAGCCAGAAGGGGATATCCGATTTTCCTTTAAGGGACTGCTCCCATAAGGACAGCGAAAGTTTCGGGAGTTTGGAGGAGCACAAGAACACAAGCAAGCAGTCCCAGTTCTCAGTGGAAATATAAGAATGTTCGAGAGCTAACAAACAATTCTGGACTGTGCTTTGTAGTTTTTTCAATGCGGATCCTGACCTTTTTTAAAGGTACGTTGATGTACCGCAGTACAGTCAAGTGGCCCCCTAGAAACCAGGGCGAAGCCTGCTTAGCACCATTTTACACCCCCCTAGAACGAACCGTCAGGCATTACTTCAGGAGGGGGTACAGCCTTATCGGCGTCATTCGATGTTACGGGCCCGTTCTTCCCGTCTGAGTGTCTTCATTACTATGTTCGCCATCTTGAATATGGCGTTCCATTTCGCTTCGCTATCTAACATGTGGTGCATCAAGTTTTCTGGTGAGGGATGCTCGCCAAATACTATTCCGACCATGGCCCTTTCTTCCTCGAACTTACTGCAATTAAAGAGTATGTGTTCAGCGTCCTCCACCACTTCACAGATTGGACAAAGGGGGCAATTTGTGTGCCCGAAGCGGTGTAAGTATGACCGGAAGCATCCGTGTCCGCTCAATAGTTGGGTTAAGTAGAAGTTAATCTGCCCGTGGGATCGATTAATCCAGCCATCAATGTCATTTACTAGTCGGTGTGTCCACCGACCATTCGCACTTTCATCCCACAATTGCTGCCACTTGCTCAGCGTGGTCGCCCGATCTTGAGCACGGTCAGTGCTAGAATTGGCTCTCTCTGTAGCCAGCAGCTCAAACGGAATCATGCTTGCAAGAACAAGTGCTGCGTCACCGGATATACTGCGAAAAGCGCATGCCACTCTCATTGCGCAGAGCCTGTAAACGGCGCGGATGTCTTTGGTGTATGACTGGCATGCCGTTCCTTTGATCCACACAGTCGCCGCGTATGTAGAGATGGAGTGCACCACCCCTGTCAGCAAACGCCTTCGGAGTTGTTTCGGACCTCTTGTGTTTGGCATAATGCGTGCAAGCGCTACCGACGCCACGGAGGCTTTCCCTGCCGTATAACTCAGGTTGTCTTTGTAAGAAAGGCGGTGATCCAGGATAACACCGAGGTATTTCAGAGACGGCTGAGAGGTTATGGCTGCGTTACCCACCAGCAGGTTCACTGTTTCCACTTTTTTCCGTGAACTTATTAGGGTTGCTTCTGTCTTCTGCTCGGCAAGGCTAAGTCCTGCTGACATTAGCCAATCCCGCGCCATTTTGATTGCAAGATTGGTACGCTCTTCTATCTGTGCAATATGCTTTGCGACTGCAACGACAGCTATATCGTCCGCGAATCCTACCATTTTTAAGCCTTCCGGCAGGGCGAGTCTCAGTATGCCGTCATACATGATATTCCATAAGGTAGGTCCAAGAACTGAACCCTGTGGAACTCCGCTTGTCACCATGTGGTATCTGGGTCCGTCTTTCGTGTTATAGCAGAGTTTCCTGTCATTTAGGTACTTATAATACGGGTGTTGTATAACGGTGTATTTGCGTCACGTAGAGAATTCAGGACGTTTCCCCAGCATGAGAGTTGATTGCATTCTTGACGTCTAGCGTCACGATTAGACAGTACTGTTTGCTTCCCCAGAGCCAGCGTGTGCCTTCTATGGCTTTTTCTGCTAGTTCAGTGACTACCTTGATAGCCTGAGTTGTCGAGCGAGACTTTCTGAAGCCGAACTGATAAGGCGATACGCCTCCTCCAGCAACGATTGAACTTTCCAATCTAGTACAGATTATCCTTTCGAAGACTTTACCTATTGCATCAAGTAGGCAAATAGGGCGGTACGCGGACGGATCTTCGGCAGGTTTTTTCCTTTTCGGGACCAGGACCAAGCTTTGTGTTTCCCATATACTAGGATAAATACCTTTATTCAATGAATTAGTGAACATCTTTGCAAAATATTCCGGCTGCAATTCGAGCGCTTTTTTGATGGCCACGTTCGGTAGGTTGTCAGGGCCAGGGGCTTTGTTAAGTTTCAGCCTGTGTGCCGCTGCCAGGATTTCTTCTTGCCTTACTTCTTCTGGGTTGTCTACTGGTATTTCGTATAAATGCATTCTTGAAATCGCTGGATGGTGCGGGAACAGATGAGTTACGATTTCGTCCAGGAGCTGAGGACATGTCGGACTAGGTGATTTGAAGGCACCCAGCTTCTTCATCGTCAGCTTATAGGCGGTACCCCAAGGATTGTTTTCAACATGATCGCACATTTCAAGGAAGAGCTTCCTTTTCCTATTTTGATCATGGTTTTTAGTTCTCGTCTCTTTTCGGTGAACGCGGATTGTAGTTGCTCTGAATTTGAGTCGCCCCGTTTGAGAGATCTTTGGTACAACCTTCTGGCTTTTAGGCACGCCTTCCGTAATTCGCATATCTCCTTTCACCACCAGTATACAGGGTGGTGCCTTGAAGCACACTTTGTCTTGGACATCGATGCGTTGCAGGCTCGGCGAATATGCTGTGTAAGCTGTCGCACCATCTGATCGGGCGTTCCACTCAGTTGTAGCCCGTGCATCATGTACGCGAAAACGTCAATATCAAGACTCTCTGCCTTGAATTTAGGAACACCGGAGGGCACTGCCCATGTACGCTCTCTCGTGATGGTCGTAATAATCGCCGAGTGATCACTGTTAGTGTAAGATTCACTAACAGGCCAGGTCGACTTAGGTGAAAGGCTGCTGCTGACGAAGGTGAGATCAATGAACGAATTAGCGTTTGCTCTATTGAACGTTGGTGTACTGCCTCTATTAAGGAGTACCACATCCAATGTCGCAAACGCTTCCAGAATGAAATAACCCCTGGGATTAGTCCTGGAACTACCCCACTCTGTTGCCCAGGCGTTAAAATCGCCAGCGATGAGACATGGGTGTTTTGTTCTCGCGTCGCTAACCAGTTTGTGGATCGATTCTTTAAATTCGTCTATATTGAGTGAAGGTGCGAAGTAACAGCTATACATATATATCTCGTAAATTTACATCTGACAAATTATTTGTCTGAGTAGGTGTCCGTAATATGGGATGGGCGTAATCCACAGCTCCAAATAGTTGCCTTACCGAGCTTATCCCCTACCCACGTAGTGGAGGACTTAATACGTCTATCTTTTTCTCCCTGATAGCTTGTGTTAAAAGCTCCTGGGCCGCTTCGCAATGATTCAGATTGAGTTGATAAATGCGTGTCATTGCGATGTAATTTCGAGCGCTCTCTTAAAGTACGGGCATTTCGTGCTATAGGTTGAATGTTCCGTGTTCTTTTAATTTTTTCGTTTGCAGAGAATACATGAAGGGGCTTGCTTGCAAGTCTTAGCTTGATGACCTGGATTGCCACAGTTGTAGCACATATCCTGGCAGTTCTCATCTGAAGTGCATATATTAGATACATGCCCGTTGTCCATGCACTTAAAACACCGTAAGGGCTGAACCATGGTATAATAACAAGGTAGCGTCACGTTCCGACGTATGCATGTCAAAAGGGAATGAAGAATAACAAAGAAGTATGTGAGTGTGAGCAAGAAAAAACATTTTATGTGCTGTTAGTAGTGAGAGAGAGTGATACAGCATGGGGGCAAGCAAAACATATGAAAATGTGTTTGTTTAATACATATTGCTTTGCTGAAATTTGTTTAATTACGTTTAATATATTTTTGGATACCTGTCAACCTCCAGTTTAAAATAGCTGAATTCCCACGGCATCTCGGGCAATCCCGTGGGTGACCTTCATGACCCGTGTTTTCACAATATCGCATGGATATAAATTTAAACAATTCTGATGAGTTTGATGTCACTCTAAAAGCTTCACCCCAGGTAGAAGCCTGCACGGCGACTCCCACATGTACCGCTACAGCTGAAGTGCTGCAGAATACAACCCCCCTAAGCGGCGCTGATGGGCACGTTTCAGGGAACCGGGTGTTGTCACCGGAACCTGTTCATGAGGAACAGCCGGAATTACCGGTACCAAGTCAACAGAGGGGACTAATGGTTAGACAACGGCAGCTCGAGGTGATGGCCGCTAGCTCCGAAGACGAACCATTGGTCTCTGACGGAGACGAAACTGCTAGTGTTGGCTCGCAGAAATCTTCAGGCACCGTCATCGGAGCCGCACTCCAGACCCTCAATCTGGATCAACAGCCTTCGTTTGTGAAGCTGTCGTCCCGGGAGAAAAAACTCCTGAAGAGAGCCCTTGACAAGGGCCTCTCCAGAGCAGAAGCTCTAGCTTCCATCTCATCGGCACCCTCTGCGACACAGGTCAAGAGAGGCCGATCGGATGAAAAATCGCCACCCACGGCGAC
The DNA here is from genome assembly GCA_018150985.1 of Chymomyza costata. NCBI lineage: Eukaryota > Metazoa > Arthropoda > Insecta > Diptera > Drosophilidae > Chymomyza > Chymomyza costata. Next base: position 6,010,318 of record JAECWU010000003.1, on the reverse strand, counting down.
AAAAAAGCAGAAGCGGACCCAAGAGTAGTCCAACAAGATGCCCTACAGCAGCGTAGTGAAAGGCGTCAAACTAGGCTTCATTTCTAATGCTGCAGTGCTTTCATCCGAGCAAATGGCAAGAATTAAAAGTGCAAATCTTGAGGCCACCCTGGAGTACGTCGGTGAGGTGAAACCCCAGTTCGAAGGATGTGTCCTTCGCACTAACTGGGTTTTGCTTATCTGTGCGAACGACTCCACGGCCTCATGGGTTAAGAGCAACTTCTGCAATATTAAAAGCAAAGTTGCCCTTGACATCAAGTTGATGACGGAGAAGGAGTTTCCACGTTCCTATGTGGTTCGCGGCTACTTCCCCAACAGCATCGACTTGACCAATGAGAGAGTTTTGGCGGCTGTCAGTGCCCAAAATTCTGTTTGCACCTCGCAATGGCGAGTAATACAGAGGTTGACACAAGGTCAACTTCTGCATCTCGTCCTTGCGGTTGATGGGTCATCCTATCAACAACTGGTGGAACAGAATGGTCTAATCTACTACCATTTCGGGAAGGTAAGGCTGAGTCTCAGGGGTGCTGGCCCCAAGGCTGCTGAGCCCCCGATGGTAGCAGATGCAAGCCAGGAGGCTGAGAAAACAGCCCCAACACCTGTAGAGGTGACTGCCACGCCGGTGGTAGCCACTGTGAGGGACCTGTGCCGTCGACCCCCACGGAGGTGGCTGTTGCCCCCTCCGGCAACGACCCGCGTCCTTCGACAAGCAAAGCTGCTGGGCATGCGAGTCAAGGACAACGGAAGGGCGCTGCTACCGCGCGGACTATCGGGTCCAAAGCGGATAAACTGCCGAAGGGCGCTAGAGGCAATGGGTCTCGTCGAGGCAAGCTCAACAGCCTCGTGCAGCGCTCCATAAGGGAGACCAATGAGCGCAATTAAGGTGCTCCAGGCGAACCTGCACCACGCCAAAGGGGCGTCAGCCACCATGTGCAGGACCTTCGCCGAGAACAAAATCGACCTGGCTCTCATCCAGGAGCCTTGGTCGAATGGTGGCCAAGTTCGTGGACTTAACGTCACTACAAGTAAGTTGTTGTATTTTCGTCAAGTGGATGTGCCTCGCGCTGCGATGCTCATTGACAATAGTGTCAATTATTTTCCATTAACGAATTTCATCTCCAGAGATCTAGTGGCCGCACTGATACAAGTGGCTACTGAGAACGGCACGAGGGAGATAGCTGTGGCGGCAGCTTATTTTTCTGGTAACACGGCAGACGCTCCGCCGGCAGAGGTCAGGCGGCTTGTGGACCACTGTAAACAACAAAAAACACAGTTGGTCATAGGCTGCGACGCCAATGCGCATCATACCATCTGGGGCAGCAGCGACGTCAATATTAGAGGTGAGTCCCTCTTAGAGTATCTATTGTGTAGTTAATTAGATATTATCAATAAAGGAAATTAACCCACCTTCATTAACGCTATCAGAGAAGAGGTTCTAGACCTCACTCTGGCTAGCAACTCCCTGTCCCATCTCATTAGTAACTGGAGGGTCACTAATGAAGCAACTCTCTCAGACCATCAGCACATTAGGTTTGACCTACCGGGACGGGCGGAGTTAGAGCAGAGGGTTTTCAGCCCAAAGAAAACCAATTGGGTACTTTTTCAGACCTTGGTTGAGCATAGGGCCGACTCTTTGGTCTCAAATATCAACTCGGTTGACGAGATTGACCTGGCTGCAAATCAGCTTGAAGATGTGCTAGTCTCCTCCTTCCATGAGAGCACGGTTGAGCGTTCTTTCCGATCGAAACGTGAGGTTCCGTGGTGGAACGCCAACTTAACTGCTAAAAGAAAAACAGTAAGGAGACTCTTCAACAAAGCCAGGAAAACAAAACAGTGGGAGGAGTACAAGGCTGCTCTCACTGACTACAATAAAGACATAAAGAAAAGGGATACCTGGAGGAACTTCTGTAGTTATGTCCAAAACCTCACAGAAGCGGCCAGACTCCAGCGAGTTATGGCCAAAGAACCTTCAAATGGGGTTGGTTTACTAAGTAAGAGTGATGGCTCTTTCACTACTGACCGAAAGGAAACTCTGGAGCTTTTACTCCAAACTCATTTTCCAGGTTCGATTATCTGTGACGGAAATGCCCAATCCGAAGATTACGAACCTAATATACTACGGGCTGCCAGAACATCTGGCAAAATATTCGATGCTGACAAGGTTTGGTGGGCGATAAACTCATTCGATCCCTTTAAAGCGCCAGGAGTAGATGGGATCTTCCCAGCACTTCTTCAGAATTGCCTAAAAACCATCTTACATCCTCTGATTCGTCTGTTTAGAGCAAGCTTCGATTGGGGCTTTATACCCCGTGCGAGGGTGCGGGTAGTTTTCATTCCCAAGGCTGGAAACAGGCCACTTGACAAGCCCAAATCTTACAGACCCATCAGTCTTACCTCTTTTCTTCTGAAGACGGTAGAGAGACTTCTCGACCTACACATCAGAAACAAACTGCACAGTACAATCCCATTGCACTCTATGCAGTTTGCATACGTTAAAGGAAAGTCAACAGAGGTTGCCTTACACCACTTAGTTAGGAAAATTGAAAAAGCCTTTGAATCCAGGAACATAGCCTTGTGCGCATTCCTAGATATTGAGGGTGCTTTCGACAATACCAACTACGGTTCTATATCCAGGGCGCTGGTTCGTAGGGATATTGACCGTAACACTGTTGCATGGATAGAGGCCATGCTTCGTCAGAGGGATATAACATCAACCCTGAATGGTACTTCGGTCAGCATAAGAGCTGTAAAGGGTTGTCCACAAGGGGGTGTGTTATCTCCACTGCTATGGTCCCTGGTAATCGATGAACTGCTAATCAAACTGTCGGGGCTTGGTTATGAGGCCATCGGCTACGCAGACGACCTAGCTATAATAGTGACAGGGAAATACGAGAGCACCATCACAGATGTGATGGAACAAGCCCTCCACGTAACCCTTAACTGGTGCCTAAGTGAAGAACTTAGCATCAATCCCCAAAAAGCCGTGATTGTTCCCTTTACGAAGAGATACAACACGAGGCTTAGGAACCTGACCATTAATGGAACAGAGGTGGTGTTCTCCAGTCAGATTAAGTATCTAAGAATAGTTCTGGATAAACGGCTAAACTGGAACTCCCACCTAGAGTTAGTGCTCTCAAAGGCCACTCGAGCTTTATGGGCTTGTAGGAAATTCTTTGGTAGCACTTGGGGTTTCAGACCTAATACCGTTGTACCGTATGATGGTCTGCCCTATTATCACGTACGCAGCCCTTGTGTGGTGGCCCAAGGTGCAGCAATGCGGAGCAATTAAAAAGTGCAGTAAGCTACAAAGACTGATATGCCTATCTCTGTCGGGAGCAATGCGTACATGTCCTACAGCTGCAATGGAGACAGTCCTCGGACTGACTCCACTGCACATATATATCAAAAAGTCAGCTATGCAAAGTCTTTTGCGGATCCGGATCACGTCTGGACTCGTGGAAAGTGACACAGGCCATGCTGCACTTTTAAGTTCTCTTCCTGACCTATCGATATGCTCAAGATCAGATTATATGACCACGGAACTTCTCCATAATAGGAAATTTAGATCTCTCATTCCAAATCTCGAGACTTGGACTGAAGGCAACCCCTGTGGTAACCTCCGGGGCCAGCAATGGTTTACGGATGGTTCTAAGACGGTACAGGGTGTAGGTGCTGGAGTCGTCGGACCCAACACCAGAATCTCTATTGCAATGGGTATCTGGCCCAGTGTCTTTCAAGCAGAGATTCATGCCTTAGAGGTCTGCGCCCACAGTATCCTCCTTAAAGGTACTAGGGGTGCTAACATTTACTTATTTACGGATAGCCAGGCCGCTTTCAGCGCATTGTCTTCATGAAGAATCTCCTCCAAGCTGGTTAGGGAATGCGTAAACAAAATCCAACTCCTGTCCTCCAATAACAGAGTCACACTCTGTTGGGTTCCTGGACATTCAGGAGTGGAAGGTAATTCGACAGCTGATGAGCTCGCAAGACTGGGTTCCTCTTCGCCCACCACTTGCCCCGCGCCCTTCTGTGGCATCAGCTGGTCAACAATGAAAACTATGGTCAACAAATGGGCCTTAAGTGAACATAGGAGTTATTGGCTCTCTTTACCTAATTTAAGACAGGCAAAAGTGCTTGTCTCACCCTCGGATGCAAACCGAACTATAGGTCTTGGTAGAGCGGACCTAAGGTTCCTGGTAGCCTACTTGACACCATTCTGTAAGTTATCACTTGCAAAAAATGGGTCTATCGGACTCCTCAGAGTGTAGGCTTTGTTTTGAAGACGACGAGACGACCAAATACATCTTGTGTGACTGTCCAGCAATAGCAATGGGACAGAGTCACACATTTGGGAGCTGAACGGATCACCCCGTTTCAGCTTCGCCGAATCCCAACGAAAGACTTACTTCTCTTCATAAGGAAGGCAGATGGTCTTTTGTCCTAAAAGAATGGGTAAGGTACAGTAGATCTTCAGGTCGCAGTGCCCACTCTCTGTTGTGAGAGAACCTAACTATTTAAAAAAAAAAATATATATATATTTTTATTTATAAACGACAACGCACTAATAACAAATGTGTTCCTTTTCAGTCGGTTTTACCAAAACCAACTAAAAACAAACACTATTAGTGCGCAGTCATTTTAAAAATTCATAAAAATGAAATGAACAGAATACACATTTTTATATGCATCCGTTGTACACGCATTTGTTTTGCCGACGGCATTTCGACAACAAGCGGCTGCACAACCTTCCAACACAAAGTTACTTTCATACTGAACTGAAATATGCATGTCAACCGCGAGAGCGCCGTCTCAACGTTCGCTACCTTGTTATTATACCATGGGCTGAACCTTCCTACGTATGCGGCACATAACCCATCCAACTCTAACCTTTCCTGCTTCTATAAGCCTTTTTGCTGCGTCAGCTGGAAGTCTCAAGCTTGCAGTTTGCGCACCACCGTAAGCGCGTCTCAGAGAAACTATTGAAGTTTTTGCAGCGCAGTTTTCTCCAAATTCTGTGAGGAGAGCTAAGAGGAGTTCTTCTTCTGTTGTGACTTCGTCTAAGTCCTTCACTTCAACATTCGCCATCTCTGTCAATGATCTAACTTTGATATCTGGACCTAAAAGGCCCTGAATAGCTTCTTGGAGATCTTTCGTCTTGGGATCTGCTGTTTTAGACATTTCAAAGAGTAGTTCTCCATTCGCTGTCTTCCTAATTCCTTTGACGTTGCTGGCCAGGTCTTTTAGTTTTGGTTCCGTTTTTACCGAACGCAATATATCCGCGTAGGAAATCTCAGACGTTCCCTTTACCAAAACGGCGTCAGCTTTTGATGATCTGATTCGCCCTTTGCGTTTCACTACCTTGGGTTCTTCAGCACGCATTGCAGAGTGTTTCGGACTCTGTGCCGTTGGCTGTGTTGTTGCCTTTTGGGCCATTCTTGCTGGCCCTTTAGCCTTCTATGGACCCGGCGGTGGTGACAGCAGGTCTCCTCGGTCGGCTCTAAGACGCTTACCCTTTTTGGGCGTTGCACCGATGTGTTGCCTTGCGTTCTTGCCTGGAGAAGCCCTTGATGCGGGTTGGTTTGGGGGGACGTCTAACTCTTGATCGGCTGCCATGTATAGCCCCATTTTGCTGTTTACCAGATCTCGCATTGGTTGGTGGATACTCCGCCTAAAAAAAAAAATTTTCGGGTTGCTGTCACGACTGGGAATCGAACTTGCGTTATTCAGCTCCAGAGTCGACGTCGCTGCCACTGCACCAGCACAGCCCAACTCTGACAGGTGATGAAATGTCAATAAGCGTTTAAGCGAGTCGTTTTTTATACTATAATTGATATTATTCGCAATATTCAAAAATAATTATATGATACCGGCACAACCGGGAGCCGATCTCCGGTCTTAACGTATGTGAGCCGGCGTCACTCCCGCTGCGCCAACAAACTCGACTTGTAACGATGGTAGAACAGTCAATGTCTTTGAAATCTCATTCTTAGTAGCGATCTCATTCACTAAAGTTTATTACCGCTTTTGGCGAGGCCGCACGCTTAATGGCCGTAGGCCAGAGGTTTGCGTAGCGGACTACAAAGCCAGAGCACCGCGGATCGAACCCTGACAAGTCCACAATAAAATACAAAAGGGAAGCGATATTTTCAACTAAGCTTCCACTTGGGACCGACACGACGAGGGACTTCCTCCAGTGAAATCCTCTCCAGCGACCAGACAGAACCGCGAGGAACGAAGAAGTTGGCGATCAAAGCTCCTCCAACTGGTGGACAGCGATCCCGCCAGTGAAGCACCCCTGTCACCAGCGCACAAAGCACTTTCACTCACTCGCACCACAGTTGCTATATACCGGACTCAAAACTTATGAAATTTTGTCTTGCTTTCACTTGAAGGAAAGTGCGTGAGACTCCGCTGGCACCGACGAAAGCCAGAAAAAAAAAATCCGAGGTGTGTGTAGATATATACGTGATGTGTGAATTTATATGATGTGTTTAAATTATTATATCTCTTATGTATGAATATATATGTTGTGTTGATAAATAAATCTTTGTTGTGTGTGAATATATATTGTGTGTAAGTATATATTGTGTGTTGATGTATATATATAAATGTATCTGTGTAAATATGTGTTGTGTATAAATATATATTGTGAGAATTTATATTTATTAATTTAAATAATAATTTTTTGTATATATTTTGTAATAGGGTTTTTTTTTTTGGCTTTGGATTATTAATTTAATACGATTTTATTTATTTATTTATATTCGAAATAGGAATGGTGTCCAAGTCGGTTGATGTACCGACTTAAATGTTAGAGTAAAACACAGTTTGCTTTTTTTATTTATTTGTAATGGATATATATATATATGTGTATATATGAGTGGTTGGAAATGTGGAATTTTATATACAGTTTGTCAAGAAAGTGTTTGTACACGGGGAAAAAACATCAAATTTTATGTTTGTTCGCAGAAATATATATTTTTTGATAATTTTGCATAAAACAAAGTATTCAGTATGGTTAATAAACTAATTTTAAACAATATAATAACAAAAAAATTTAGCATTCAATGCATTAAACTAATAAAATAAGATTAAAAACTAAAATCACACATTTTCAAGCGTGTTAAGAAAGTTTTTTTACACTTCTTGTTTAAATAAAATTACAAAGTAATAGTAAGGAAAATATAATGTTTTAATATTTTGTGTGCTTGCCATTGGCATCACAAACAGCTTCCAATCGACGTTTCATGGAATCAATTAAATTTCCCATTTCGTATGTCTCAGGAATTCTGTGCCACTCTTCTAGTAGAGCGGCTTTTAGCTCGATACGATTTTTGGGGCTCCGTTTTGCCACTTTTTTCTTTAAGAACGACCACAAATTTTCAATTGGGTTAATGTCTGGACTCTGGGCTGGAGTGTTTATCACCTTTCTGCAGTTGTAGAGGAACCACATCCTCACCATATGGGCTTTATGCTTTGGGTCGTTGTCTTGATAAAATTTAAAAGTAGGCCTGTTGTCATAATAAAATCCAAATTTGCTGGCAAAAATGTGATTTTAATATCTCCAAATATTGTGGGGAATCCATTGTATTTTCGATAAACGCTAATTCTCCAACCCCTTGGCGAGATATGCATGCCCACACCATCACTGAAAGTTTGCCAAATTTTATGGTTGGAATTATGTTTTTATTTTCCAGCGCTGCAAGGGGCTTTCGTCATCCCAATAATCGGATCCCTTCTCCAAATGCTCCTGTGCGAATAATAGCCGCTTTTCTACATTTAAATTGGAAAGCAGCGGCTTTTTACGAGCTACTCTAGATGTGTTGTCTCACGGTTTCGTGGAACACAACAACCCCAATCTCGTCCTTAAGTTCCGCAGCTATAGCTCTAGCGGAAATTTGAGGATTTGATCCCACCTTTCTCATTATTATTCTCTCATCCCTGCCCGTAACTTTTCGCGGCCGCCCACATGCTACCTTTGCTTCCAGCCTATGCTCCCTGTTGGCACGATTCAAAATGTTATAAATGGTTGGCCTTATTAAGCAAAACATTTCGGACAATTTTGGAACCGTTTTTCCAATCTGGTGATTATAATATACCAGTTGGGCGACATCAAATGAAACTCTTTTTCCGGGCATACTTTTCTTGCATAAAAAACACTAATTGCAAGTACAGTCGATCGGATAATGGCTAGCAAAGATGCTAGGACAGTAGCAAACAGTTTGCAAAAACAAGGAATGCAAAATAAACGGTAAAAAAAGTAACGGGGTCGCCCACATGCAAATTCCAAAGGATTGTAAACACACTTTCTTGACACGCTTGAAAATAAGTTATTTAAGTTTTTAGTCTTTTTTTGTTAGTTAGGTACATTGAATGCTAAATTTTTTTGTTATTATATTGTTTAAAATTAATTAATTAAACATACTGAATACTTTGTTTTATGAAAAAATGATAAAAAAAAATATATTTTTGCGAACAAACATAAAATTTAATGTTTTTTCCCCCGTGTAAAAACACTTCCTTGATAAACTGTATATGTATGTGTAAGAATGTTGGAAACAACAGTGCAATTTTATATATGTGTGTGCAAGAAAGTTGGAAATAACCGTGCAATTTTATATATGTGTGTGTAAGAAAGTTGGATTGTGTGCATGTGCTTATACGAGGAATTTAGTGCTAGCAAAAACGTTGGAAAATGTGCGCGTAATCGTGTGTTCGCGACGGAAAGAGAAGAAATGCTCGCCCGGAAATGGAGCTCTTCTAAACTGGAGACAAATGTGGCATAGTATTTAGTTTTCGTATTTGGAAGTGCTTTTATTTTTTTATTATTATTATTATTATTTTTTTTTTTTTTAATTTTTATATAAGTATATATATGTATATTTATTTTTAAGTTGCTTTTGGTTTTGGATTATATTTTTTGTTAAATAATTAATAAATTTTCAATTTGGCGCGAATTAAATAGCACGAGAAAACACATATGCTCACTTAAAGGGTAACGAGCTTTCCAGTCAAAGCTCGTTTGTCTCCCTGTCTCTTTCACTCTCACACTTTCCGCTATGCACTTTATGGTTTTTGCTGCTTGCACTTTGTTTTGAGTTGCACGTTTCGTTTTATTTTTTATGCACAATTAATATTTCATTTGATTTGGTTGTATATTTTTGATGTTTTAGGGTTTATTAAGTTTTTAAATGGAATAGTTTGCACTTTACACACTGCACGTTATATTTTCTTGCGCTGGATAGAACACTACAAACATACTTGAGTGATTTTTGCCAATGTGTAGGAGTCCACCGATGCTTGAAGAGGAGGTGAACTATCCGGCTCGAAGGACCAAATGTTGTGGGGGGGTTTCTTCCTACCAATATCTGATGGCTAAGTGTTCCCTATGTCTGTTCCTAGTGCCTTCTGTTTAACCTCCAGTAAATTGTCGTTGTTGTGGTTATGTTTATTAACTGTTTAATGTGATGTGTGATATGTACAGTGTTTGTTTGTATAATTCTGAAAATGTGTCAAAACGAAAAGCCGCGCGCAGAGGGTCTGCTAACTTGTATGTTGGTTTTAATACTAACTCGTGCAAGCGCAGCTTGCACTCAGCACGATCGGAAAGCGCCGTCAACGAAGCTTCTCACCACGGCAGCTTTCGAGCTTTAGTTACATTTAGCGCGGATCTGAATCTAAGCATAGCGCGGATTTCAACCTAAGCCCACACATGCCGTTTGGCATGAACAGTGTTGTTTACATGGGATCTGAAGTTAAGCTTAGAGTCAAAGGTGACTCCGAGACACTTGACTTCATTACTTGTTTCTATGCTGCATCCTGATAGGGTTATACTCCTCATCCTTCCAAGTTTGTATCTCCCTGTGAAGGGTACTACGACTGTCTTGGCAGGGTTAAGGCTCAGGCCTACCTTTTTACACCAGTCACTTGTTTCCTTGAGCCCTAGCTGGATAATGTCGCAGACTGTTTCCTCATACTTGCCTCTGGCTATAATAACGATATCGTCAGCATAGCCTTGGCATAGTATGCCTCTACCCGCTAGTTTCTCCAGTAGCTCATCTACTAGTGGACTCCATAAGAGGGCTGATAGTAAACCGCCCTGAGGGCAGCCTCTTGTCGTTAATACGGTTGTGGATTGCCCACCAATAGTTGCTGTGGCTTGCCTAGACGTTAACAATGAAGTTATCCATCTGCTAGTGGTTGCGTCTAGGCCCCTTCTGGCCAGTGATGCTTTGACAGCCTCGTGGGAGGCGTTATCAAAGGCATCCTGTATATCCAGAAAAGCGCATAGTGCCACTTCCTTATGAGTTAGAGATTCCTCAATAAGGGATTTGCGCAGATATAGTGCCGTGTCCGTAGACCTTCCCGCCCTGTATGCATGTTGCATCCGTTGAAGGGGTCGTTATACTAGCAATGTGCTTCTAATTCTGAAATCTACCAGCTTTTCCGTTTTCAGCATAAACGAAGTTAAGCTAATAGTTCTGTACGACTTTGAATTAGTGATGTCTTTCTTCCCAGCTTTCGGGATGAAGATCCTCCACTGCGCATTCCAGTCGAACAGGGTTTCTGGGCTTTCCAGATGCTCTGCTGGCTAGGTTTTGCTCAATGGAGAGATTGAATTTTTCCCAGTCTGTGTTCCTGGGGTAACGTTTTCGTTCGCTACTCCTTAGATTTAGCCCTAGGTTAATTCTAAGAACTCTGTGGTCTGATATAGACTGTTCAGGAGATACGTGCCAGTCCCTAATATGTGACTTTATTGCCATATTAGCCAAGGTTATATCTAGAACCTCGGATTTTACCCTGGTTACAAAAGCCGGGACACTGCCGACGTTTAGGATTTCTAGGTTACTACTTGAAATAAACTCTAAGAGTGACTCACCTCTAAGGTTTACATCCGTGCTGCCCCATACCACGTGATGCGCATTAGCTTCGCATCCAATGATGATGGGTAGATGTTGCCTTGCGCAATGCTCCACGAGTGCTTGGACCTCGGGCGGTGGGCAGTTTACGCCTCCCGCAAAGTAGACGGAAGCTACAACTACTGTCTTCACTCCACCAGCTTCTTCGACCACGATATGTGCGCAGTCACAAGTGAGGAATTTTGTAAGTACGTTGTAGTTAATACTTTTACTTGCCAAGATACAGGCTCTAGGGAGGGGTCCCTATGGTTCCAAATTACCTTGGCATCTTTCACGTACAGTCCTTTTATGCCCAGGCTATACTAGGGTTCCTGTACCAGGGCTAGCCCTAGGTGTTGTTAAGTGAACATCCTTGCCAGTATAATTACATATAACATTATAATTGATAGCTCCATCAACAAAAATTTTCACTTCAATGGATATTTGTACGATGCACAATGGTCCCAAAGCCCGAACTTTCGGCATAAAATCGAAAAATAGTGCCAGAGACTTAAGATTCGGTACGGTTAATTGTAATGACACAAATATGAACCACGCCCACTCCTACCGCCCATAGATGCTTCGGTAGGTACAAAGCGGCTACCATTGAAATCGTTGTCATGTGATTTTAATTCATTATAATTTTTAAATCAATTACTTATTACATGATTTTTAGTAGAATAAACATTTTAGAAATACCATTACTTACTGTAGGAGCGGTGACCGCTGCCGGATTTGTCGACGCGAGCATCATACGCTCTTCCACGTGCGTTCGCCAAGGCGTCCTTCGCCTAGACGTAGTGCTCGCAGACCGCCAAGAGCCCGCAGATCGCCATCTCCACCACTGCGCTCGCGGCCACACAGCCTACCGCGTTCTGCGGGGTCTACAGCGCCGCACCGGGGCACTGCCTCCGCCCACTCTGGGGTCCCTCCTGACTCACAAGGGTACCCAAGTGCTCCTTACGGCGATAGTGGTGCTCGACAACGGCACGACGCGCTACGAGACGAGGGCGATGATCGATCCGTGCACGCCGATGAGCAGGATCAACCAGTCTCTGGCCTCCGCCTTCAAGTTGCCTTCCACTCGAATTGGCACCGAGCTCGCCTGCACGGCCATCATCGGTTCATGGTTGGACACGTCTATGCGGCTAGAAGTCGTGTTTAAGGTCGACTCGCAGCTCTCCGTTAGGACGCCGGATCGCCAAATCGACGATGCAGTGAGAACGCACTTCGGGGACATAACGCTCGCCGATCCCACCTTCTATCGGCCGTCCACTGTGTCCATCGTGCTCGGGGCTGATGTTTATCCAAATGTAATTAAATCCGGCTTCCTAGCCAGCCAACCCGGGCTGCCGGTCGCCCAGAGTACAATCTTTGGGTGGATCCTCTCCGGATCTTGCAGTCAGTAAACACTGCAGCCAGCACTCGGCTTAATCCTCCCAAGTTGTTCCTCTAGCAGCTCCTTTCGCAACTACACGTTGCAAGGGGGCCGGCATGTTCATGCCACAACGGCATGATGAGGGTTAAGCCACGCTCCGTGCTGAGCGTCTCTCAAAGCTCGCTCTCAGCTCGCTCACCGATCATAGGCTCCGCCTACTGTGGTGAAAAGCACCCGAGCTCTAATCTCGGTCTCCGCTATGCTGAGCTGAGCAGCACGTTTTAGTTTTCAACTACCACTAAAGTCAGCAGACCCTCTGCGCGCGTATTTTCGCTTTTCTATCCAAACACATTTTCAGAAAATAAAACACTTAATTACACACACAAACGCAACTCTTTTATTGGGACTGAGGGAACCCAGGAACCACAGAAAATCCACCCACCTAAACACTTGCTAAAAGAGAAATAGATAACGTAATAATAAAATAACGTAAATGCATATTTAATGCGTTTTTATTCGTATTAAAATCGCTGTCACTATCAACTTCATTGTCATTGTCGCTGTCCAAATTTGTACTATAAACAATTGTCGGTTCTTGCAGCAAAGCAACATGAAAGGATCTGATGAATGCAAAGCTTTTTGAAATGTAACGGTAATATGCATTGTTCAGTCGACTATTTTTCCTTGACTGTGATCGACGATCTTTCTTGTAAAATTTATTTCGTGCTTCTGAAGCATTTTCCCCCAGAAACCTAAAATTAAGACAAAATCTTCAGTATTTGAAAATGCTCTGCAGGCCGTGTTGCCGTTTTTGGCTTTCCCGCTTCCATTTCGTTTTGGCATGCCAACAACAAAACCTATTTCATCAAATAATTTGTCGATTTGAAATTGAGGGATGGCGATATCTAGTGAGTCACTTTGGCGAGATTTTTTAGCTGAAACAGCTACCGCATACAGTAAAGAGGTCTGCCTTATGGCCATAATTCTCAGATACCGCCGAAGCCAATTTTCTTTTTAAGCGATCCCCAGCTTCCAAATAACTAAGGGAAGGATGACCTTTTTTGTGGGTGATGGAGTAGCGGTGAAGCTTTCATCGACCAATATAAGCATGTTTAATAATTGCCAGTGCGCGTGATTTTTTTAAACTGACCTAGCATTTCGGCATAAATAATGTAAATGTGGACATTCCTTTTACATTCTTTTAAATTATATTAGTTATTTATTCTATCCCATTATTGTTTAGTTTTTCCATTATAAAAGTGGTTACTTCAGCTTCATTGCGACTATCGTTGCTTCAGCAGCTCTGCACGGCTAAACTCAAACATAACTGCAAATCACCGATTTTTGCAAAAAGGGGCAAAAACGGGTAAACGAAACTTATAAAATATGAATCTGTATCCTTTTAGTAAGAACTTGACATTTTTAGTTGCTCACGCCAGCGCGCGCCTCGAAAGTAATGCTCCACGAAACACAACTACCTTTGATAAATATTACTTTCAAATAGACATACACAAAACAATGAACAACACAAACACACAAGCAGAGGTGGCACGCAATTCTTTTTTAAATAAATTCTACATACCTTGACGTTTCTTTTCCATACTTATACCTTTATATTTAATTAATTGCAACAATTTTGGCATCAATCGAAATTCAGCAACTAGTTCCACACAATTTGCAAATGCCAGGGCCGTCATAAATGACCTGACTTCACGAGTGCGCCAAATTTGCAGGGCTGGCAAAATACTCGAAAAAAAAAATCCTGTTTTGTTCTAATTGGGTATCTAGTTTTATAATTTCAATTCATTTTCCAAAAATATTTTCATAAAATTTGCAATTTTATGCCGCTTTGGGACCATTGTGCGATGTAATAATTACGAATATCCATATGAGTAATTAGGTCATGTAAGAACTTGAAAGACTGTTTGATCACCGTAATTGGTGGCATCTTTTTAGTAGTCTTGTCGACAGGCTTGTCATCAGCTTTTTATCGGGGGCCAGATTTTCGTCCGCATCGTTTTCGTCTTCTAATGTTTGCAACGGACGATAGTAATTAAAAAATTCCTCAGAATTTACATCGTTAGCTTTCAATGAACGAGACATTTTAATATTGGCTGGTGCAGCGGCACCGCCGGTTGTTAAAATCCGACGTTTAATGATTAAGTTTGTGGTTTCGTTTATAGCAAAAAAACAATTATGTATTGTTTTAGTTTTTGTTTTAACAGTTAATGGTTGAGAGCACACACCAATAATAATTTGCCACAATAGTGGTCTATTGTCCATTAAAAATAAAATTTAACTATTTTTTCACACTTTCACAACTTCGTTCAAAGATAATCTGGGGTGCCACAGAAAACCATTTCTTGTCAATTTCGTTGCAATTCCTATTCTTGGTGCCACAGACATGATTTGCAACGGTTTCAAAATCTTTGACAAAATCGCATGAGATTTGATTAAATTCCATAATAAAACCTATTTTATTCCAATAAACTGTTACTTATTTGAAAAGTTTATTCAATTTCTGATTTATCTGTATCTTTATGTTTTGATAAATTTAATGTTTTAATTCATGATTTTCATTTTTGCGAAATCATTATTAAAACCTTTGATACATTTGCCATTCTGTGTCAACGTGCAAATTTTTTTCGTGGTAAGCAGTTGCCACCTAGTTGCTGTACTAAATAATAGCATTTCGAAGTTATTATTTTGTATGTATTTAATATTAAAATTTCACTTCATTTGTTTAGCGCAGTTACGCAGTGCACAGTATACATAATTGTTGCAACCTTTGCTGGGCTGTATGACAGCCTTGATGCGATCTGGAGGTTCCTCTTTGCTCGACTTTATCTTTGTTTGGGTGTCTTTTGTAACGCCTCAATATCTAATAATCCCGCAATTAGCATTTTAAAAATTATTTTCTATTTTCGTGCAAATTTGCAAATGTAAACAAACGAATTTTGCCATTCACAACGCTGAGGACAGCTGTTGACCCGTAGGGTTGACATTCAAACTCTTGTATTGGGCGGTGGAAATATTCAAACTTAATTTAAATTTATTTTTTACGAATGGAAAGCAAAATGAGGCAAAATATGCTGAAAATAATCGCTTAATGGAATAAAGAATAAACTTTATTAGATTATTATTTAAATAAACATTTATTTAAATAAGTGTCTAAATGTTCTAAAATAATTTTTGGAAAGCAGCAACCCTTTGCTGCCATTCTTGCAAAAGCATAAACATTCGAAATTAATTGTCCGAAAAATTAAATCTTTGAGATTTCTGTGGCACCTTCTAAAGATTTGTTTTCAAACCGTTGACAAAATCGTTAAAGATTTCTGTGGCACCCCCGAATATAAGAACTTTCACGCGAATACTTTGGTGCGGGCGGGCAGAGCTAAAACGAAAATCTTATAATAGCCCATCCATTTATCGAGTTCTTGCAATTGAATTCTGCTCTAAACTTCGTTTTTGGCTGTCGGCAATGTTCATTCATTCAGCCGCAGCCAAATTTGTAGTTTCTGAGCTTTCATACCCTTTCACAATATGTTGCTGCTATGACACTGTTCAGCCGCGTTTGTTTTTACACTAACAAATGCATGCGTAAAAGGCGAAGAATACAAAGAAGAGTATTTTCGCTATCGTCTCCCATTCTGCTGAACTGTTTTGCGTGTGCACACGCAAGCACAAGTTATTTTCATCATCATTGTTGTTTCTTCGATCCGTAACGAATCTTGACAACCTGTAGAAAGTGCCTCTATCTGTCTCTTTCTTTTGCTTATATTCCCCAATTTCTGGCTAACAACTCGTTGGTAGTTTTCTCGATATTGTTTAACCATTTGATTTTAGGTCTCCCAATTTTCCTCTTAGAAGCTGGTTTACCCATATATATTTTGTTGATTGCATTTTCGTCACTCATTCTTGTTACATGTCCTGCATATATCTTAATCTTAAGGTACTATTTCTTCTATTATTGAACCCAGGATTTGTCGTAGTATCTCCCTCTCAAAAATATCCATTTGTATTTCATCTGATCACTTTACTGTCCAGGTTTCGGCGCTGTATAGAAAAACTGGTGCAATAAGCGGTTTGTAAAGGCGTATTTAAGATTTCTCGCTTAGCAGAGCCGAATCAAGCGTTTTGTAAAGTCTGTCATATGTTTTGTTTGCTGCTTTTATGCGTTCTTTAATCTCCTGGTTGCAGTCATTTGTTATATTAGTTACTGCCCCTTGGTATTTAAAGCTATTCACCGACTCGATGTTGTAGTCTCCTATCGTTAGGTTTTGCCTTGTTAAAATCTCATTACTCATGTATATAGTCTTTTCTTCATTAATCTGCAAGCCAATCTTACGCGCTGCCCTTGTAAAGTTTTCTAGGCTTTCTGTGAGAGTTGGAGTCTTCCATTGCAGTCTGCAATCAAGGCTATATCGTGTGCGAAGGAAAGAATTTGCGGCGATCGAGCCCTTGGCTTCGATTTTGGATTGGTGGATGTATTGCATATTCCACTAAAAAATTGAACGATGTTAGATCTACAACATCGGCGTGTCTTACGCCAGATTTGGTTGTGAAGAAATGGGCTTCGTTTCCGTTTATTCTGACACAGTTTTTCACATCTTTTATTGACATTTTAATGAGTCTGATATAATATTATATTTTGGTATACCAACCCTTTCCAAAATTTTTCATATCACTTCTCTCTTAATCGAGTCGAAACCTTGTCGGAAGTCAATGTATTGGATATGAAAATCCTTTATTCACTCAAAACAATTTTCAATAATCTGTCTGATAGTAAAAATCTGATCATTGGTGGATTTGCCAGGAGTGAAGCCTGCTTGATAGCATCCAATGATATTTCGAGACAGTGTAGTTATTTGGAATGCCTCGGGCATAGCCAACAAAAGCTTAGAGCTTAAAAACTTTATAGAAAAACATAAACTATATCGGCAAAAATCCTATGGCTGAACCCTCCACGAGGGTGCCGACTGGTAATGGCACTACAGTGTCCTTTTTGGACGGTGCAGCTAAGATTTGGAGCTAGCTGCTTGCAACTTAGCTCTCCTATAGCTTGGTGGCTCGTTCGCCACTCCATATGGCTATGAGGTAAAAAAAAGGACTGCATCAAGGTGTCACGCGACCCGTGCCGATGTCGCAAACGGAGCATCCGGATACCTGGCGCCCTACGATTTAGCTAGCCTTGCCTGCGTATTGCGGATCTCTGCGTAGGTGGACCACCCCTTCTCCGCCACTCTTGGAACCTACTATGGCTACTATAAATTATGAAAACAAAAATCAAAAAGAGGCCGGAACTTTTAAAAAACCGGAAGGGACCAAAAGTCCTACAATGGGGGCGAACGCAGTGGTCACTGGACCCAGCGTAGTCCCTACACAACCAACCCCAACGATGAGCTCGAAGACAGAGGTCACTGGACCCACGGTCAGCTCCACTCCGGCGAAAAAGCAGGCAACTGTGCCACAACGCCCCGCGGTCAAGTGCAATGTGGCAGGTACCTCAAAGGCCCCCGTCACCCTGAGTAGTCAGCAAGGTGCTACAACAAGCACAGCTGTCTCTCAGTCGGGTGCGGGGGAGGTAGAGAGGCCATCCACCAGCAAGGCCAAAATGGAAAGGTATGCGGACCGCAAAAATGCAGTCCTAATACTAAAATGCGAGGCGACGTCGAACATCACGACCCCATCAGCCGAATGGTTGAGAAAGGTTGAGTGGGCGAAGTCTGTGCTGCCGAATTTTGTCCTTCAAAGAAAGGAGGACGCAAGGCATAACCAGCCAAAGCTGCAACGGTCGCAAGAGGCCATAGTGCCCAATGCTCCTAAGGGAGCAAGGGCGAACAATCAAGTAGTAGCGAATAGAAGCTTTGCCGAGATGATAAAAGAGAAAATCCTTCTGGAGGTCTTGGACCAGGGAAATCCGGGACCCGCCAGGAATCAATGGAAGTGGGTAGAGGCAGCACTGGCTGTACACTGCTTCGAGGATCTGGAGGCAGATCCAGGCCCGCCACCAGTCTGCAAGGACATCGGGTGGTTTTAGGGCACTGTAAAAGTGATTGCTTGTGAAGGAGCCAGATCGGCTGATCTGCGCAACCCTCCGCTAAGGAACGAAGTCGGAACATGGCACAAATCTGACTTGGAAATAGCATAAGCTTTCGTAAGAAACTTGGAGACGTGAATCTGGTCCCAGCTAAATTAACATCGTATGAAAACGACAAGCCACATGGTTTTTAGACGCGCCCTTGCAGATGTCCTTACCAGTTATGTCTATTACTCCTGCTGAAGTAGTCGGTGAAATTAAGGTACTTAAAAAAATAAAGCTTCTGGACACGATAAAAAAGGAATTATGTTTTTAGTTGCCATTTATAACGCCATCGTTCGCATCGGCCACTTCCCTATACAATGGAAGTGTGCCAAGATTATAATGATTCTAAAGCCAGGCAAGCCAGAGACAGTCTTAGATTCATACAGACCTTTTAGCCTTCTCCCAGTATTCTCTAAGATATTCGAGTGAATATTCCTAAGCAGAATGCTGGTAGTAAGCAGTGTAAGTGAAGCTCTTCCACAACACCAATTTGGCTTTCGAAAAAAACATAGAACTCCAGAACAACTGCATAGAGTTACTCACCACATTCTGAATGCATTTGAGACAAAACAATATTGAACAGCAGTGTTTCTGGACGTCAAACCAGCATTTGACAAAGTCTGACATGATGGACTTTTATATACATAAGTTGAAATTACTTTTACCCGCCCACAGTATGTAGTCGTCCATCCATTTCTTAGTTAAAAAACATTTACTGTTTTATTAGAGATGATACTTCGGAGATAAGAATGGTCAGAGCAGGTGTTCCCCAAGGTAGCGTCCTTGGGCCGATTTTATACACCTCATTTACACATGACATACCAATGCCCAACACGAAAATTAATATCAACCCGATGAACTTTTTAGTTGCAACTTATGCTGACGACACAGCAATTCTTCGTCATCCATGTGCAACAATGGTGTGTCTGAACAACTACAAATTTACCTCCAAGCTTTAAAAAATTGGGCAAAAACCACTTTTCCACAAATCCTCCTTTGTCGGGTGGATGCTCAGCTCGCACAGCTTCATTAACGCGTGAATCCGGGCACTCCGGAGCATGGACAAATCCACATATAATCGTGGTAGTGATTTTTATTAACAAGTAAATTTGAAAAACTCGAATATTTTACTTTGTCTCTACGGTGGTTTGAACTTGCGTCGCCTCGCTTGTTAGGCTCGGTCGCTTCCTATTAAGCCAACGCCTTGTAGTCATAAAAAATGTGATGTATGAATGCTTAAATAGCGACCAAACCGTAAATTTGACAAAAACATGTTCCAAATATAATCGATAGGTAACTCAATTATCTACAGTCAAGTAGAAAATTATCGAAATCAGTTTAGTATAACCAGAGATATTTTCTGTTAAGTAGAGGCACTTTTTTTTTCTAATTTCGAAAATTTTTTTTTTCAAAATAACTCGAAGCCCGTTTCATGTAAAAATTTTTGACTGCCTTTTCGGGCTTAGTTTTAATCAATTTTAGAGCTTTCCAAATTTATTCAGGTCGACTCTATATTTTTTTTAAATTATGTTTTGATAGATATGAGACTTTTTGAACCATAATTTGTTTGTTTGCAAATAAGTTTTTAAAGTTTACATTCAAAAACGGAAAAAAATGAAAATTATGACCTTTGATTTATTTTAGCACCCATCAAATATATTCGGATCGCCTTTAAATTTTACAGGCGCTATATGCAGGTAAAAGGAAAATTTTTTGGGGGTGGAGTTATTAATATCGACGGCTTAAAAATCCTCCATACCAGCGGCGGCCACCCTAATGCACATATGTTTTTATGCATGCTTGAAATCATAAATAATCCAGCAGTACTGATAGTGGCGATTGCAATTTTCGAACTACCTTCTCGGATGGTCCACGTATGGGAACCCAACGAACTAGCCCTCCAAAGAACGAAACAGAAAAAAATGAACTTAGTCCCGTCTACTTTTGTACCAACAAATGCAATAGTTCGCAGGTATGCGAACGCCGAACCACCAGGCAAAAAAGATTTTGGTCCGTTAACTTTTGTTAGAGAGAAAGACCAAATAAAATAAATTTTGTTGTTTTTCGGCAGGCAAGACAAAGGAGAACATGTTTTGTCTCTGTTTTTTAGGCCTATGTAGTGCCGTTACTGGTTGTCCAGCTTGCTCGCGTGTTTGTTATTGCTGGAATATTCTTTAGTTTTGGTTCTGACTCTTTTTAGTGACAGCTGCTGGTAACACCGTTTCGAAAGTTGCAACAATTTACAAAATAAAAAGTGCACATATTTAAAAGTGTGTAAGCAGAGATATAAAACTAAAATGTCAAATACCAAATACAATAAAAAACAAGTTTACAGTATAATTAGGGTATTCACGCTTTGTGTTGAGTTGAGGAGTTGAAAAGTTGAGGAAAAAGTCAACAGGCCAAAGCGTGAACAGCCCTGTTGAGTTTTATGAGTTGAGTTGAGGAGTTTTCTTCTTCTTCCCAGAGTTTGTTTACGTTTGTAAATTGGTACAAATTACGTTAAAATTCAAAAACTTGAATTAAAAATGCCGAGTCAAAGCATAAAATCTATTTTAATTAAACCTGTAGCTAAAGTAGCTATGTATTACATCGATTTGTATTATTTTATTGCTGCGAAAATGAAATAATTGCAGAAAGACTGTATTTGAGTTCCTCTTCTTGTGTTTGTTTACATTTCTTAATTGCTGCAAATTATCATCAATAGTAAAAACTTATATTTAAAAATGCCAAGACAGAGCGTAAAGTCTATGCTGCTTGAAGCTGTTGCTCAAAAGGCTTTGGATGAAATCTATTTTTTTTGCAGGCACGTCTGCTAAAACAAATTCATTGTGGAAAAATTAACTTTTGTATAATACAGATACAATGGGGTTGCGTGGCGAATCAAAAATTGATGAAGTTTTAGATAACTATCATGAGGACGCAAATGCAATTATACTCTCGCATCGCGGTGACCTCTTCCATATCCCTAAGTCAATTGACTGGCACCAGAACGTGCTCAGCTCGTTCGACGACAACCGATTTCTTCAAACGCTGAGGGTAACTCCATAACAATTCCAGCGTATTGTAAACCTAGTGCAGCCCCAGCATTTTCCAATTCGCATCTATTTTTTCTCTTTTACTTGCGTTAACTCCAACAACAAGTAATAATGTCTAATTTACAAAAAGCACAACCTTTTTTTACTTGATACAATTTGATTACTTTAAATTTGGCGCTCATTTTTTTTCGTTGTTTTTCATATCATGAATGACTAAAAAATTACAAATGGTTTCAGTGCTGAAAATGCCGCATTTATCGTATTATGCAACACTTTCTGCTCAACTCAACAGCAAAAAGTAGGGTCTGGGTTGAGCACTTGTTGAGTTGAGATTTGAAACGCAGGGTTGTATTTCGCCATACATTTTGTTTTTGTAAAAGTGCTCAACTGCTCAAGTGCTCACAAAGCGTGAATACCCTAATTGTGTTTGTTGGGGCGAAATGTGTTTTACCTTTTTATTAGTACATGTTGTTTACATTTAATTTTCATTAATATATAGCTAGTTCTTTATTATTTTATTTTTTAAATAAAATTACACAATAATAGAATTACCTTAGCAACAATATTTATTGAAATTAAAAACGACCTAGCTAATTTTGTTACAAGGGAAATTTTCGGCCATGCGATACGCCGTGGGTTTTCGCGCTGAGTTAGAAAAAAATGCCCCTTGGCCATGTCAAAGCGGAAGGCACCTCGAAGGCCCCTGTCACCCTGAGCAGTCAGCAAGGTGCTACCTTAAGCGCAGCTGTCTCTGGCCGGGTGCGGGGGAGCTAGAGAGCCCTCCACAAGCAAGGCCAAAAGGGAGAGGTATGCGGAAAAAAAACGCGCCCAAATCCCGAAGCGTCAGGCCACCACTAGCGTCACAAACCCAACGGCCGACTGGCTGAGGAAGGTAGAGTGGGCTAAGGCGGTGTGCCCAATTTGTTGTGGAAAGGCCTAGAGCAGAAATGAAGCAACCCAAGCGACAACGATCGCAGGAGCTCGCGGTCCCTAATGCTCCAAAGAGAGTTAGGGGAACGGGTTGGTAGCCAATAGAAGCTTCGCTGAGATAGCGAAAGAAAAGATCTTTGGGGGTCCTGGACCAAGGCAATCCGACGGCAGGATCCCCAGAAATCAGTGGAGATGGGTGGAGGCGGCACTGGCCATCCACTGTTTCGAAGCACTGGAAGCATGCCCGGTCCACCCCCAATCTGCAAAGATGTCGGGTGGTACCAGGGCAACGTGAAGGTGATAGCCTGCGAAGGCACTCGATCGGCGGAGCTTTACAAAGCGGCCGTATCGAAGGTGGGCGAGGTTTACCCGGGCGCCAATCTAGTCGCAGTGATTGGAAGGACGTTCCGAGTAGACCTCGCGCAATCATGGGATCCCGGCATCCTTTAAGGAGCCGGAGATGATCCTCAAGATGCTGCAGAGGTGCAATCCTCACCTTCCGGCCTCAGATTGAAGGTCGCAAAGTTGAGGATACGCAGACTCCCATGAGGAAGATTCGCTTATCCTCAACAAAGAGTCGCTGGCACCGATTGACGTGATGCACGGAGAGCTAAACTTCGGTTTTAGCTCGGTGCATATTCGCGTGATAAATCGGATGCCAGGCGGACAGAAAGCCAAGAGGCGATAGAAGAGGTTCTCGATGAGGAAATCGAGGAACCAGAGAAGGACCCAGAGATCGAGGACTGCGAATCGGTGATGTCCGATGCGTCCTTGGTCCGAGGGTTAGAAGCGCTGTGTCGGAGGGTGTTGACTCCGCTGATGAAAACATCAGCGATGACACGGAAGCGGACGAACGGTGGTGGAGGTACAAACGCAAGATGTCTCTAAGAATCTTGCAGATAAACCTCCACCACTGTAAAGCAGCAACTGCTGCCCTTATGCTTCGCCTGGCAGGAGGCGAAGTGACATAGTGCTGATTCAGGAACCCTGGATTGTTTCCAACAGGGTATCCGGGCTCAGCACTCCACAATATAGACTGTTTGCGGATTCTAAAGAAGGTAAAAGTCGCACCTGCATTTTAGCAAAAAAGCACCTTAGTGTATTTTTGCTCTTTAATTACAGTAATGGTGACACCACGTCGGTAAGCCTGGAGCTCCATGGCAAACCGTTAAGAATAGCATCGGCGTATCTGGCCTATGAGATTATGGATCCACTTCCGGGTCTCAAGCTACAGGAACTGATCAGAGACAGCGATGACCGGGGCATTGGTCTACTGATTGGTTGCGATGCTAACGCTCACCATGGACAATGGGGGAGCTCCAACACAAACGAGAGGGGTGAGTTACTTTTTCAATATCTTCTCTCCACAAACTTACTTATCTGCAATAGAGGTAGTGACCCAACTTTTATAATTAGAGACAGAGAAGAGGTCATTGACCTAACTTTAATCTCTAATCTCATATATGACCAAGTCATAAGCTGGAGAGTCTCTAAAGAGCACTCTTTTCAGATCATAGGTATATCGAGACGTTATTATCCATATCCTCCCCAACTCCAGTTGCGTTCAGAAATCCACGCAGAACCAACTGGAAGTCTTATAAAACAAAACTGTCGAATGCTCTTTCGACCCCACCTAGGATGACTCCCTCCTCAAATGAGGATCTTGAGCATCTTATTAAAACCTTCACAGATGCGTGCATAAATTCTTATAAATCTTCGTGTCCGATAAGCAAGCCAAGGGGCAAAGGAAACCACCTTGGTGGAGACCTGAAACAGATACGCTCAGGGCAAGCTGTCGGACACTTTTCAACAAAGCAAAAAGATTAAATTGTGAGCAAAGCTGGCTGGAGTACAAACAAAGCCTAGCTAGCTATAAAAAATTAATAAGGCGGGCAAAGCGGGATGAATGGAGGAAATTCTGCTCCGAAGTCGAGTCCTCATCTGAAGTGGCAAGACTTCGAAAAGTGCTCTCAAAAGCACCCACAAACTTAGGGTATCTTAAGAGGCGAGATGACTCCTGGACGGACTCCAGTGAGGAGTCTCAAAGCTACTTCTGGATACACACTTTCCGGGTAGCAATTCAGATACACCATCGTGTATTCCTTTCTATCTCCCAGTACATGTACTGAATGGGATAATAACAGAGTCCAACATTGAATGGGCTGTAAACAGTTTCGAACCCTTCAAATCTCCAGGCCCTGACGGGTTAATACCCGCCCATCTGCAGAATGGGGAAACCTGGTAGTCTCGTGGCTAAAAAGCCATTTATATCAAAATCACTGCGTTAGGTAAAATACCTTCTTCTTGGCTAACGTCTAGAGTGGTATTTATACCCAAGGCGGGTAAAGCCTCACATACTGTCCCCAAAGACCTCAGACCTATAAGCTTGTCATCTTTCCTATTAAAAACTCTGGAAAGGCTGATAGGTTTATACCTTAGAACGTCCATCGACCCAAAGTTATTATCGGGGTCGCAACACGCGTACAGCAAGGGCAAATCGACAGAAACAGCACTTCATTCTGTCATAGCAAATATAGAAAAATCCTTACACTATAAGGAATATACTCTCGCGGCCTTTCTGGATATAGAAGGCGCTTTCAACAACATCGTCCCCAATGCAATTACTGATGCACTGCGGCACCTAGGGGTGGATGACCGGCTAGTGAGATTGATTAGCCAACTGCTGCTGTGCAGAATGGTGACATCTTCACTTGGTACATCCACTCTCTGTAGGTACGTGAGCAGAGGCACTCCACAAGGGGGTACTATCACCTCTTCTATGGAACATGGCAGTCAACACGATGCTATGTCGCATAGAAGGAGGGGTTGCAAAGTTGTTGCATATGCGGACGATGTGGTTTTAATGCTGAACGGGAAATTTCCACAGACCCTCTGTGACCGTATGACAGCAAAGCTCAAGGAACTGTCACTGTGGGCACTTGAAAGTGGGTTAAGCGTTAACCCAGATAAAACTGAGCTTATGTTATTTTCGAAGAAATACAAGCTCCCAAATCTTTCTCCTCCGAGACTAAATGATTCAGTCCTGTCTTTCAGTGATACTGCAAGATACTTGGGGCTAATACTGGACAGGAAACTTAGCTGGAACCAAAATATTTCAGAAAGAGTCCAGAAGGCTAATACAGCACTTTTCGCCTGCAAAAAAACAATAGGACTTAGATGGGGTATGTCCCCCAAGTGGTTCGATGGCTATACACCGCCATAGTGAGACCCATAATGCTGTACGGGGTTTCGACCTGGTGGCCAGCCCTCACCATAAAATCAAAGCTTAAAGCACTAAATAAGGTGCAAAGAATGGCACAACTATGTATCACAGGTGCCCTTAGAACTACTTCAAGTGAGGCACTAAATGCCATCACCAATATCTCTCCAATCCTTCTAGTGGCAAAAGAATTAGCTACCTTAACAGCGAGACGCCTAAAGGATGCTCAAAGCTGGGCAGTCTTACGTTATGGGCACTCGTCCATTCTTGCAGAAGACACTATTGTGTCAGCTACCGATTATTGTATCCCTAAGGAATACACCTCAACCCTTTTACTACCATTATACCTTCAAGGGAATCGTGGAGAGGAACTCAGCCGGGTCAAAAAGACTCCATTAGTTTCTTCACGGATGGCTCCAAACTCAACAATCAAGTTGGGGGAGGGGTTTTCTCGGAAAAACTAAATATCAGGCAGTCCTTCCGGCTCCCGGATCACTGTAGTGTTTTCCAGGCAGAAGTCCTTGCTATCAAAGAGGCTTTAATCTGCTTACGCAACGCCAGTCCAGACAACAGGGTAATTAACATCTACTCAGATAGTCAGGCAGCTATTAAGTCACTTCGTTCGTTATCTTCAAATGCGACGACAGTCAACAACTGCCGCAAATCTCTTCAAGAGATGGCACAGCAGTTTGTTATTAGCCTTATCTGGGTGCCGGGGCACCAAGATATTAAAGGCAATGAAATAGCAGACGAACTGGCCAGAAACGGCACGACCACTACCCTCCTTCCTGATAAGGAGGATATACGTATGCCGATGGCTACTTTTAAGCTACATACCAGGGAAAAGTATAGCCTTCTTGCTCAAAGTATGTGGAACAACACACCTCACTGTAGGATCACCCGCCAAATATGGCCAACTATTGACGCAAAACGCTCCAGAAAACTTTGCAGTCTTAACCGTTCACAGTGTTCGGCAGTCGTTAGAGCGATTACTGGGCACTGGCTCGTTGGAGCACACGCTGCTAGACTTAATGCTCCTATAAATGACTTTTGTAGAAGCTGCAGAGACGAGGAAGAGATAGAAACAGTAGAGCACTTCTTCTGCTCCTGCGAAGCTCTTAGCAGACGCAGGAAAAGCACCTGGGTTACTATTTCCTTCAGAACCTAGCAGGGCTGGAGTTCATCTGTCCCAGAAAGTTTGCAAGCTACATTGCTGCAACAGGATGGGACCCCTTTAGGCATACCAAGCAGGAGAAGGGTAAAAAGATGTAATTGTAAGCATAGAGATTCGTGCGGTGTCACAACGGGCCAGCCCAGGCCTAAGTGTGCTGGCTTCAAGCCAGCAGCCGCCCTAACCTAACCTAACCTAGAAAAAAATTAATTAAAAGTAATTGTCAATAAATATTCAACTTAGAGTTAGCACAAATAAACCACATAAAACATTCGGTTTGGTGGAAATGGGAGCACCAATCATTCGGTTTCAAAACGAATCCGAATAAAATATTCGGATTCGGTTTCCGGAACAAGGCAAATAGAAAAAAAAGCTTTAAATGAATATTCAAAAAAATAAATATTGTAAAGTAAAGTTAGGCATACGTCAAGTAACGTACGCAACGGAAAACTAGGTTTTTTAATTTAGCTGCTTGGATTTTATATTTTTTTTTTATCGAATTAGCTCCGTTAAATTTGGGTTCAAAAGAATTTGAGATAACATGTACCATCATATTGCAATCAAATTCGGTTTATTGCCTAAATACTAAAAAAAAAAAATATTTGATGGCCAAATTTGGTTGCGAAAGACGAATTTTGCACTAAATTTTTTGACCGATCATTGCTATGGGGGCTATATGATATACTCAACCAATTTTGATCCAGTTCGGTACAGTGCTTGGGAACTAAAAACAAACTTGTGAATGCTAAATTTGAATACGATATCTTAATAAACAAACGAAAAATCGGTGAAAAGTTTTTAGTTTTACCACCATGCCATAGCAGAAAAAAAAATAGTAGGTTCAAGGCAGCTAGATCGATTTTATAACACCTTTACAATAGAGTGCTACAAACAAAAGCAAATTTCGCAAGTCTTCTAAAGAGCTCAAAATTTGTGTACAAATCGATTTTCTACTCAATAGCTTAAAAAACAAGGTTGGTCCAAATCGGATAGATCGACTATATGGAAGCTATAAGAAATATTGGGCCGAACCAGGCGAAACTTGGTAGATAGTCTTGAGGGCTCAAAATATGCATAAGTACCAAATTTGGTGCAATTATCTCAATATTTTACTGAAAGTGGACAAAAAACCCGTAGTTCATAGTAATGATCGGTCAAAAAAATATTTTTGGTGCAAAATTCAATTTTGTTTATAAATTTGTTTATAAAGTTATCGTCACCAAATTTGGCGCTTGGTAGTTTTTTATAGTGCAAAAGCACTGTACCAAATTTTACCAAAATCGTTTGACTATATCATATAGTGGCAATAGGAATGATAAGTAAAAAAAAACGTTTTTAGTGCAAAATTAATTTTTTTGATTTTGTTTATAAAGATATCGTAACCAAGTTGGCAATCAAAATTTTTTTTGGGTAATTAAGCTATGAACCGGATTTGATTGCATTGTGATGACTTAAACGGACTCCATCTGTGTTTTATAGCAGGAAAAAAATGTAACGTCCGCAACGTAACGTGCGCAACGATGGTTTTTTCAATTTTGGATGAACCTGAACACATATTGTCTTCAACTGACCCAATATGAAATTCTTAATTATTTTTCTTTCTTGTTCGTAAAATGATTTTTTTTTGGTTGCTACCCAAAATTCGCTGTAAATGGCACAAATGCACGTTAACCTCCAAAACTACTTCCGTTTTTTGTAACGTACGAAACGGCACTATAGACACCAATATCTTTTTTGTAAAAAATAATCTTTTTTTGCTGAAAGTTGTATGGATATATCTCATTCACAGCGCCGATAGTATTAAAAAATATGTGTACGAATGTAAGGTACTCTACCTGGGAAATGCCCATATGTGAATTTAACGATAAAATGATGAATGAAATATACAAATGTATCGAAAATAAAAAAGGAAATTATCGACAAAAAATTCGGATTCCGGAGCACGCAAAACCGAATCCGAACAAAATTGTTCGGTTTGGATTTCTCGGTTTCCGGAGCACGGCTGATTATTTCTACTCTTCTACAAGTATTTGAATAAAATAGTTATAAAAGACTTCACCAATGTTCATCAAATAATTTGATCAATATCGGCTACCTTTCCACCGCTTGGAGTCACATTGCAGAACACAATAAATAGACAACGATCCATCTATGCAAAAAAAAATAATTGTAATTTATACTTCGTGAGAATTGTAGTTAAAGGATTGTAGTAAGATTACAGAACACTATAGACAAAGAACAATACATTCATAAAAAACTAAATAATAATTGTAGTTTATGGTTCTTGGGGAATGTAGTTGAAGAATTGGAGTGTATGGTTCAGGCGTTGGTTTTAATAAAGACAATAAAATAATTGTATTTCAGAGTTCGGCTGTAATGTTGTTATACGGTCTCCGTTTCTTTTTTTTTTTTTTGATGTGTTAAATAATAACTTAACACATTGACATATTCATAGGTAAAACAGCGTTGCAGGATCACATCAACAGTCAAACCCATCAGGACAGAATACATGGTGCTTCAACATCAAAGTCACTGGGTGGTTTTTTTGTGGAAAAAAAAAATCTGCTATTGACTTACGAGTTTCATTAGCTGAGGCATTTTAAGCATTTCACACTGTCAAGCATCATATGTCCTATCGCTCAATGGACTGCACACCGCAAATTCTTCGCTGCCCTTTCGATGATTCCAAAATTGTGAAATGAAGAGGGCGACCTTATCAACTCGCATTGTGAAAACATTGGAAAATCACGGATTATCAGAAAAAATTTCCTCATTTGTGGCTGATAATACAAATACAAATTTTGGAGGTCTTAATTACGGCGGAAAAAACAACATCTTTTATTTATTGGAGGAAAACTTGAACAACTCTCATCGATTGTTCCTCACATAATATGCATTATTCAGTCCATCATGGGATGGATCAGTTTGGAATTTTTTATGTAGAAAATGTTCTTAAAATGTTAAATTATTTCGATTTACACAGCGAGGACTGAAACACTGAAAGAGTTTTGTGATTTTGTCGGGATTGTTTATAAAGAGCTTTGAATTTTGAAAATATTCGAAGGTTTGAAATCGTATTTATTGTTAGTAGAAAAACCACCAAAAATGTTTTTGGATTTCTATCAAAATGAGATGTCTATATTTCATGATCGCATGATTCAGCTAGAAAAAAAAAGAATAAATGTATGAGGTTTTGAAAAACATTCTTCAAATTCTACGATTTCAAAGTGAATAAAATTTTGTTCCTCATAGCAACAAGAGCATTTTGAAAAAGCGATCGAGTAGTTAGAAGAATGGTCTGAGCAATGTTTTGAACTGAAAGTTTTCCAATGGATGGATTTCAAACAGAATGTTGAGTTGCATCATGTTCATGTTCAGGAAAGTGCTGAATTTCTTTTTGCTAAAAGCTGTGCGATGGTTGAGAAGCGTCCCGCATTAGCTTGTCGGGCATCTGGTCACCCTACTTACGAGGGTTGGAGCCCCTGAAATTAGTTGACTAATTATCATATAACCCCATAGGACCGATCGGTCAAAAAAGCGAATTTTGTGCAATATTCGTCTTTTTTATAGTTTATATATAAAGATATCATAACCAAATTTGCCAATTAAATATAGTTTGGAGTTCTTACGCAATTTGAAAAATTTTGGGGCATACTATTTTTAAAAACATCGCGTATAACCGTCATAAATTTGGATAGACAATAATACGAATTGAACTCTTTAGCTCAGAGACTGAGATCCTTTTGATCATACAGACTGACAGACGGACAGCCAGACATGGCTATATCGACTCGGCTCTTGATGTTGATCAACAAATTATATACTTTATGCGGTCTGCCACGCTTCTTGTTGCCCGTTATACTTATTATGCCTTTGAAAATTTTTACTAATGTTGACAACATGAACATGATGAAATCTGACGCTTTCACAGAAAAGTTTGTGTTGCATCACTTACCAATAAATGGTTGTCTAAAATCTACCGGCACTGCAAAACACATCGATGCCGTGTACGAAATGATATATGTACATTCATAGCTTCCTACCTCAATCAGAGACGAAAAGTTTTCGAAAATTGGTTTAAGCACTAAAAAAAGTTCGTTGATCTTAATGAAGAATGTTTTTAAAAACAATAAAGGCCTTTCTAAACTTAAATTGCTAGGAGCAAAATATAAATAGTGACCCTCGTAGTATCTGAGATCCTTTAATTATGCGAAAGCGGACGGTCAAATAGCTTTATCGGCTTGACTGCTCATGCTGATCACGAAAATGTAAGCCTTATAGGGTCTGCCACGCCTTATTCTGGCCATTACATCCTTTACCAGGAACCTATTGTTGGAATTGACTTATTCAGATGGTAGCAATATATGCAATCTATGTACATATATTTAAACTATGCTATGTGATCTATATTCTTCAGATATCTGTGTAAACTTTTGCTGACATCGGAAAGCATTCAATACGTTTGCCTAAAGATTGTACCCTAATGCAAGATTTGTAGCCCAAGCGAATCCGTCTACCCTTTGCATTTTGTTGCTTTCAAAAATTTAGTAAATATTCTTTAAATTTTTAAATTCATATGTCAAAATTTAAAATGTGTATTTATGTATCAGTTTAAGTCCACAAAAGTTTTTCTTCTTTTTGACAGATTATAAATTACTAAAAAAAAATTATATTTAAATGCTTACGTTCCGGAATGTAAGCAGGGCTTATGAACATTTTAATAGATACTATATCTGTTTCGCTGTCGTACAGCTGTTTCACTTTCAGTTTGCAAAATGCGACATGAGGCGTATCCACAAAACCAGCCAATCACAATCCCATCCAAAAAATGTCTTGCAGTGTTATACTCCGCCCATCTTGAAGCACACAACCATTGGTAGCGTGTCTCTTTCTGAAATTAAAATCAAATTTGGCAGCTTTGTAAGTTTTTATCAGCAATTGGGTAAAACACTGAAAAAAAAGTAATTGCTCCGTAGGTGAGGATTTCATCACTTTCGCTCAAGGATATCTTTTCAGAGAAATGCATGAAACTCTGGCAAGGTAAATATGCCAATAATTACAAGGTTTAACCAGATTTTCTTTTAGCTTTGGCTTTTTTAATTTTTCAAATTTACTTTTTTTTTAAATATTTTGATGTTGTTTTTGACATTTTTAGGAAACGTAGAGATTTTTATAGAAAGAATAACCAAAACAAGCGTTTTCTTTTTCAATGATTTCTATGACCAATGCATCTTTGTAAGAACACCAATCTATAATTATTTAAATATAATTAAATATGATTTTTTTATTGCCCTGTATTAAGGATATTTTTTTAACTAAATTCAATATTTTAAAATTATTCGTATAGATGGTCCATTAAAGCAACAGAGTATTCTATGGGAATTCAAATGATTAAGTTATTTTGAACGAAAAAAATGTTCACTTCTTACTCCCAAATCATTCAACGTAGAAAATTTAAACTTGTCGAGAAAAAAATTTTTCTCTTTCTAAAATTTTTTATGGTAATTAAAAAAGGAAATTATTAAATTTATGGAAAACTATTACGACTAGTACACAAATGGGGTACTGTCAATTGTTGTGAAACACCAAGAAAAAGCGAGTAAGTTTGCAGTTTTTGTTATTGTATTTTTCCTTTTTACCTTTCAGTAGGAATATATTTCATTGAAGTCGGTCGAAGAATTCAAAAAATTTCAAAGTATTTACTTCTTGCTGTTATCTCTTTGTAAAAAATCGACGGTCATTAAATTCGGTATTTAAAAAATTGAGAGCATTAAAATAAATCTGCGCTTTATTTTTTTGTGGATGTCCTATCCTGTTGCAACTAAATTGCATCATTTATCTAAAGCTTTCAATTTAAAAAGTTGAAAATCTAAAGTCTTTAATACCCTTTATACCATGAAGCAAAGGTGAGTGGTACATTAAGTTAGTGAAAAACATTGTTGTGTGCGGAAGAAGGAAGCTAGTAGTAAAATATGGCGTACGTTAAAGTCGGGCGCAGACGACTTTGGGATTCCCTGTGCCACCACAGTTCATTTAAGTCCGGTATATTGATTAAGAACTCCAAAAGACATCTGGTTGCAAAATTTGGCTACGATATTTTCATAAACAAACGAAACTCAATTTTGTGCAAAACATGTTTTTTTGCCCGATCGGCCCTATGGGAGCCATATGATATAGTCAGCCGATTTCGATCAAATTTCCTTCAGTGCTTGGGAACTATAAAAAAATCCCGAATGCCAAATTTGGCTAGGATATCTTCATAAACAAACTTTTTTTTCTAAAACTTTTGTTTTTTTTTCGAGGTCCTCTGAAACACCCCTGTATAATATAACCCCGATATCGAAAAAAAAATAAACCTGTCACACCTGACATAATAGCGCATTTAACTGAAAACTTGGTTGCTTACCATCTCTGAGATCTTAATACAGACAGACAGACGGACATGGGTATATAGACTTCTCTAGTCACCCTGATCATACTTTAGGTAACTTTAGGGGGTCTCCGAGGTTTCCTTTTGTATGTTATATACATTCTCAGCTTGCACAAATTTTTGTACCATACGGTACAGGGTATAAAAGTGTAATACAGTCGAGGCGGTGCCCGACAGTGTAATACCCTGCACCTTTTTTTTTTTCGAAAAAAAAGTATAATATATTATATTCCTGAATATTCGTTCTAAGAACTTTCCAATAGTTTTTATACCCTGTATCGTATGGTCTCCGAAATCTAGGTGTTCATACAGACGAAGAGACGGGCATGGCCCAATCGCTACCCGAGGTTATAATAAGCATTTTGGCATAAAGAACTTAGGGTCTGCCACGCCTTCTTCTGTCCGTTACATACATTGCACAAATCTAGTATACTCTTTGTTGCTATAGGCACAGGGTATAAAAAGGAAAAATAGGATAAATTGAAAAAAATTGATAATTTGAATTTCGTTTAGAAATTTGGTCATAAAATTCAATATTGGCTAAAATTCAAATTAACCCTTATTCTTTTAACCTTTTTATTCAGAATATGCAATTTCCCACTTTTACGGCTGAATTTTCATAACCTAGAATGTGATTTTAATTTAATTTAAAGATTTTAAACCACAACCTAATGCTTTTATTTGACATACAGGGTGGGCCATCTGTTGGTTTGGTTGTTAAACTCTCATAATTCGGAACTTACCCGTCCAAAGTAGATGCTCTTCGACATATGTCAAGATCAAAACTACTCAATTTTAGTCATGTATTAACATCGACGTGCCATCGTTCGCAAGAATCACACCTTGCAAGGACCACTTTGCGTCGAATTTTGCGTGCGGATCTGCATTAACACGCTTACAAGATTCAAATGACGAAACATTTGAAGCTTACGGACCATTATCAGCGTCGCTTGTTCGTTCAATAAATGGGAGAACAGATAGATGAGTTTTCGTCAAATAAAAGGTCACCGAAAATTACGATGCTCACATAGAGCCAGCCGCGGCGGCCATTTGTGCGATTTTATTTTTCATACATAAATGAGTAGTTTCACACTTGCATTTGGTATATAAATGAAAATATACGAATAAAATGCAATTAACAAACAAGTATGCCAGATGGGCCACCCTCGGTCGGTGAAAACAAAAAAAAAAAAAAATGTTAATGGTGAAAAATTATATACATATTTATGATTAAACCGAGTACTTTTCAGTAAAATCTAGTCCAAAATTATTAATTTCACGCATTTCAAAAGTTAAAAAAACTTTTTAATAGTAGTATAACTGTCAAATTTTGAACGGTTAGCAATTACAATATGGGTGTAAACCACGAAGATCTCCTATTGGGATAGGGCAAAATATCAAGACGAATTAAAAGCTTGATCAGCGTACAGATAATATGCAACTTCTTGTCAAATTTAGGCTCTCTACCCCTAATAGTCTCAGAGATCCTTTTGCTCAAACGGATGGACAGACAGTTATGGCGACTCGGCTTTTCACCCTGATCAAAAATACAAATGTACTTTATAGCATCTGCCAAACCTCCTTCCGCCTGTAACATACATTTGTATGAAGTTTTTATACCTTTGCAATTTGAGTAAGCGTAACCGAAATATGAATACAACAATTCTGAAAACGTATACAGCTTTATGCAGTGGAGATTTCACCCAGGCCTTACTCCCCGATTTCTGTTCAAGTTCTATTCTTCAAGCAAAAGCATTATCAATATCACACATTGCATATTACTTTTACCTTATGAAAGCTATACAACATTATTATAAACTATACCTTGTTTTGATCACTGAAGCCTTGCCCGACCTCACGTAAATATTCTTCTTGCTTGGTTATTATTAATATTGATCAATTGCAATATTGCAGAGGAAAAAAAATTTTGCAATATTTTACAAAATAATGGAAATGGGCAAAACTAGAAAAGCTGAACGGAAGCGTGCCACGCATCACTTGCAAAAAAAAATAATTTTCATAATAGACAACGTGTAGCAAATTTCAAAGCGAGTCTTGTAAGTGACCTCAGAAAAAGTGGATTATTCGTTGCCAATTGACGTTGATTGGAAATATGCGGTTCTACAGGCGATCTTAAAAGATATATGGGTAACAAAAGAATTAAGCTGAGCCAAATAAAACATTTTGTGATGATGTCAATACAATCGAGTAATTAAATAATGGCCCGTCCTTTAACAAACAAAATATCCATCTAAAAATGTTGTTATTTTTCGAGGTGCTACAGACCCTGATCATATTTTTAGATAACTTTTAGGGGTCTCCGACGGGGGTTTTTTTTAGAGTCGCACAAGTTTAAATCATAATTAAAAAAATATATATATATTTTTTTAATGTCAATGGGACGGGCTTTATTGTATAGAAAACTTTATGACATTAATGTTTGAAAATGATTTCGGCCATGTGGCCGCCACGGTTGGCGCGTACAAGGCGTAATCTGGAACACCAATTTTCACAAACTTCCCGCAGCATTTGCCGCCGTATTTCGCCAATAACTCTTCGAATGTTGATTTCCAGGTGTTCAATTGTGGATTGGATTATCGACGTAGACAAGTGACAGTAATTTCTGTGGATGTAACAGAATTTCGACAAAAGCTTGTGAATTATCCTCACTGTAAATGCGAAAATTCTGCTTATTTACGTACCCATTCAACCAAATCACCAATATTGTGATACAAAATTTCAACAATTTGCAGGCGTTGCTCTGGTGTAGTCTATTCATAATGAAATCCAAACCAAACTCAAGAAAAAGCAGCTATCAGCTGTTAAATAGGTTGTCAGCTAAAGCAGTGTGGCCAACTCAAAGTTGTGAACCTCTAAAAAAATACGCTGCGCATAGTTTAACCCTTAAGGTACTTTAAGGTACACGGTACAATTATGCGGAGCGGATTGCCCGCTACGCAGGAGTTGCCCATATATTGAATGAGTCATTCTAGTGGGGTTTCTTAATTTGTAGCTATAACTACCGAAGCTCCCAATCGATTAAAAAAAAACATTTGTTGGTTGGGTTATATTATATTGTCTGTGTCGAGTTTTAACTTTCTGCGGAGTAAGCCTTTGGAGTAAATAGTGAAAAACTGTTGGATTAAAAGATTTTTAAGCAATATTTTAGTCTTCATGAGTGTACCAATTTTGATGACCATAGCTTCTTTACAGAAAGTTTTAAAAATTGTTTTAGCACTTGTTTTAAAAAGACCTTCTAGGAAAACGGGTTTAATTTGTTTGTCGTTTCCAAAAAATGCATTCACGGATGGACAAGAGAAATCGAAGCTATATGAAAAGTGTTAACTTGTTATATTTCAGTTTTTAGAGTATATGTTTAGGTATATATTAACCCACATGAGTCTACACACTGCAAGTATAGCAGTTTGTAAGCACGATCCAGCAAAGCATTTTTCACCGTTGGGATATCGCATTTTTGCAAATCACACGCATTGACATACGAATTGTTTACAATTATACGCGTCTACAGTTGCACAGTAGTTGCATTTTATAGTACGGTTTATATTAAAAAATGAAAAATAGTCACAAATTCAGCAAATTAATATTTTGCGGATTTTCCATGAACCTTTAGCACTTCCACCAGACTGGTTTTCATGGACTTACTCAAACTTTTCAGCAATTGTGTGTCCAACCCTTGCCACTCCCGTTTAATTGCTGTTTCAAGCACTTCAACACTGGCATATTGATTATTTTTATAAATTCTTCTGTCTAGCAGTACCAATAAGTTTTCAATTGGATTTAAGTCTGGGGAACGAATGCGTCTCCAGGAAGAATTTCGTTAAATTACTTACATGAATCGGGGCGTGCTGAAATATTAGGGGTTCCTCACTATTGTTAGTCTGTGCTGTCCATTCGGGATGTAATAAACTGAAGACCGAGGGTATCGAATGCGCCCCATACCATAACCGTACCGCCAGAAAATACTTTTGGATAAATATTGTGAATCTTTTCCTAAATCGCACCAATAATATTTTTACCACGACCATCCAAATTAAACTTTTTCTCATCAGGAAAAAAATATAACTGTGAAAAATTGTAACAACAATATGCACAAAATTAGAAAGGCCGTAGCACACCGAATTAAAACGCACATATTTTTAAGGTTCCAAGATTCTTGGCGCTTCGTCCATCTTGGTACGTACCAAATGTGGGCACTTCTCGAGGGCTCGCCAAATCTAGATCAGACATTTTATTGCCCATGGTAGTTGCCAAATTCGAGCAAGAAACGAAAACAATTAATGCTTCTCTTACTACAATCAGTGTCTTGCGATCGAAAAGCTTATGCATTTTGTTTACAATTTTTTTTGTGTAGTATGCATTAATGTTATTTAAAAAATCCCTTATAACATTACTGGATTGGTTTTTTTTATGGCCGAGTATTGTCCTGTAGTAATGAAAGGCTTACATTTGCAGAAAAAGTTGCATGTGAGTGCATAACCGATTGCCTAATATCGTGTGAACCATAATGCAATATCCTAAATGTGAATTAAAACCTCCAATATTAGATGGTTGTTTTTATATAAAAATGCTTTGCTGGATAGTGCTTTCAAACAGTTATATTTCCACTTGAAATTTCAGTTTAAAACTGTCGTATAGCTTTAAATATCACTGTAAGTATAATAAAGGGTCATCAATCTTGAGGTTATTTTTTTCTATAGGGTTTTTTTTATAAATCACGCGTGAGTACAGTCAAGTTGCCATGTGTTTTTTATTCAGTTTTCGTTGCCATGTCATCATGGAAAGACTTATATCCGAACAACGTTTACAAATCGTACAATTATATAACGAAAATTCCCGTTCTGTGAAGAATTTTTTCGCGCGCTTAGGCCATTTTATGGAACCAATTCGGTGAACAATTAATTTCACGCTCCGGACCGGTGAATTGGTCACCACGTGTGTATCGTGAAGTCTAAAGTGTTTGGGGTTAAGCCAGCTACGATTGAGATACCGCCGATGATGCTCGAACGCGTAGACGAGCTACGGCGCAGTTGCGGCCAACATTTGAAAGGAATTATCTTCAAAAAGTGAATGGCAAGAATGGTTCTTTGTATTGATATTAAATTTGGTAATAAAGATTTTCCGATTCATTTGAAATCTTAGTTTTTCTTATATTTCAAAATAAATCTCAAGATTGATGTACTTTTATAAAGGCGAGATCAAAAAATAAATAAAAATATAATCGTTTCTCCACCCAAATACTAAAGGGTCAAAATTCAAAGTTTGGTTGATCTAGGCATTCGTACTGATGGACTGATCAGTTTCTTTACTCAGCCGGATATAAATAGGTTACGAAACTTTTGGCATGTCTTCATTGTCTCCGTTTTTTTGTGATATATATTTTCTACTTGCGTTATCTTAATGTACCCTTTGTACCTTAAGCTGCAGGGTTTTCATAAAATTAAGATGGTGAGAAATAAATCAGACTTTATTAATGATATTAGCAGCCAGTTCCTCGCTGGGCTGACATAAAAATAATTATGAAAAATATTCATAAACTTTTTTTAAAAGTTAGCTTTTTGCACGCTGCCTCAGCTGCCACTGCGGATCACTAAGGTGACTTAGTAGCTGTTGTTACTCTTTTACCAGATCGATGCCTCAATGCAACTTTGAATTATGTATAAATCAAAGACGCCGTGGACTTTTCGCTGGATTGTAATGGATGCAGTACCTCAACCTTGTATACCGGATCTCCAGGTTTGTTAATTTGTTCTAGCAATCACGATTCGTTGGATTTGCCGTAGACCGACCGTGAATTTGCACCGTGCGAGGCTGCTGACTACAAAGAGAAAGGCTGATGGCGTCGATGGTGCGGACATTTCGAAGACTGTGACACTCTTTGTATTTTGGTCTAATAATTGTGATGTGCAAAAAACAAACCTTTTGAACTTTTCGTTTTCCACAAAAAAATTTAAGACATTAAATGCGGGGCCCATGAGTATTTTCCAAAAAAAGTTGTATATCTGCGCCATCTTTTATCATTAACACAATAGTAGGTTTCAGTGGAAACTTGCTTGCTATTATACTCTTATTTTAAAAATTATTAATTAGTAAATTTACTTATTGTCTGGAGACAGATTGTAAATAAAATATGAAAAAAAAATAATAGTACTATCCAGTAATATACAATTTTGGTGGCCCGAGTCATGCCTCCCTCTGCCGTTTGCATATGAATTGATAGCATAAATCATTAATTCCTTTAATCGAAGACAAGTAGTAGTAGCTAAAATATCCACCATCGATTTTGTATAAATTTTTTGCTTTGTGAAAATCTAGTAAAAAAATGTGACCCGTTTCACATAAATTGACGAGGATCAAATATACAATAGATGACGGTCACCCTGTATCTATAGGTGCAAAGGGTATATTCGATTTGTGCGATGTATGTAGCGGGCAAAAGGAGGATTGGCAGACCACAAGTCCTTTATACTAAAATGCTTATCATAGTCGGGTAGTGATTTCCTAGATTTCTGAGACTATTAGAGCTAGATATAAGAAACTTTTCATCTGAGCTATGCGTCGTGATTACATGCATCTGCGTGTCAAAAATTAAGAAAATCAGATAAATACAACGAAAGTTATACTCAAAAATGTAATAATTTCAAGAATCGGTCAAAATTAACGCAAAAAATAAATTCCAATTGGATAGTTCTTAAGAGAAATAGTTGAGCTAGTAAGTTTACCTGAATATCTTTTAATTGAGTGCCTATTTTCCAAAATTTAGTTTTTGACTATTAGAGGATATGTTTCGCAGTAGATCTTTTTAATAGCTGCAAGTAAGCCCGACGAGAGTGGGTTAGGGAAGGGGAGGTGGCGGGGGATCCCCCCGGGCCCTGAGTTTTCTCAGGGGCCCGGTGTAATGTAATTACTGACTTACTGTCATGATTCAAGCTAAAGGTGTAATAGAGGGGCCGGTACATTTTCCCCCCGGGCCCGGATTTTCGCTCTATTTATTAAAAAATTATAACAAAAACGAAATGATCGGCCTATAGTAATTAAAATGCTTTGAAAAAAGAAAAAAATTTGGTGACGTACATAGACCTTAAATATTCGTAAATGTGCTTTAATATTCGAAATTTAAGTCAAATGAATATATGTATATACTTCATAAATTAATTTGCAATTGAATCATTGTTGCTTTGCGTTAAAATATGGACTTATCCAGCGCTGGTATTGGTATAAGAAATGCCAGTAAGAGTAGTTTCAACAATTCAGAGACCCAGCATTCCTTCAGTACAGCTTCAATTTTAACCTTCGTGATAACAGGGGATGGACCAGGCTTCTCATTTCATTGGTCCATTCTTTAGGGGCTGGCGTACCCAGTATCTTATATGTGTGCAGATAGCCGTCTCTTTCGAATTTGAGTTATGACTCGCTGATTTTCTGGCGTAAAAGAAATAACATTACGTTGTGCGTTGTGGGGCTGGGCTTATGAGAATCCGCTTCAATCATCAAATTCCAGTCCATGGTTTCATTCTCTGCTCTCTTATTGGTTGCCTATAGCACAAATGAGAAGGCAATATATTCATGTTTGTTTTGTTAAACAAAGTTTGTAGCCTATACCAAATACTGCTCGAGTCATCGTTAATAGGAAAAACTTATTCGAGGGCTATCCAGAAGCCATTTGAGGAGTACTCGTCAGTACTGTTCAGACCTCTTATTTCATTTGACGGAATCGTGTCGAGTGGACATTCATAATAAATTCACTGACGTGGGTTTATATGTGCTTAAATTTACATACATATGTACATATATTGTTTTGAAAAAAAAAAACAAATATCAGGTGCTCGTTACATACATACGTCTAGTTGAATATTCCCTCAACATAGAAATCAATACAAAATTAAGTATTAAAAACAGTGTCAAATGATTTGTTTCTTAATGAATTTTATAACAAACTGATACAAATACAAAAGTGAAATCGTATACTAATGCAGAATTAACAGAATATGTTTTAATACAATTATTAAAAAGTGCCTAGACAATTCGACATAATTTTGACATCTATGATTACATAAAAAAAAAAAAACCAACTACGTTCACAAAATGTACTTTAGTTTATTCGGTTAAAATATAAACAATTTTTGCTTTTATTAAGCACCTTAGTTATTTAAACCTAATTTATATTAACAAATTTGTATTCATGTTATAAAGACCAAAAAGGTAAAGTTGAGTTTGAGTTTTTGCATTCATTTTTGTTTGAATTAAAATAATTTTAAATTAACACTTTATTAAAAATTCCGTCCACAAAAGCTAACGACCAAAAGTTCTATCAGCAGACAATTTTCCCAATGGTCAATCAATATTTGTACTTGAAACTTGGCAGAGCTTTTAATGTGATTATGTGCATAATAAACAAATTCGGATAAATGATTTATTGTTTCATAACCTTTAGTTTCAGTTGATGGGGTCAGTCATTCTAGGATTGGATGACCAGATCGGGGTTTTGGCGGTTCGGAACCAGTTGAAATATAATGTATTATTACTCTTTGAACAGTTGGCAAAATTCTCGGTAGGACTTATGCTAAGGGTAGCGTTAAATTAGCATTCATTTTTTCTAAATTGCAATCTGAACGGTACGAGATAATATTTTTTATCAAAATTTCACACTCTCAAATGGCTTTAGGCAGACTTTTAACTATTATAGTTTTAGTATATCATTATAATTGATATTAAGCGTTCCTCAGTAGAAAGAAGAATACTTAATGCAATTAAAAAAATGTCTACGATGTATACATAGATTATAAGTTGTATTTTTATACCCTGTACCTGTTTAGGTACAAAGGGTATACTAGGTTTGTGCAATGTAGTATGTAACGGACAGAAGGAAGCGGGAAGGTTCCAAGTCCTTAATACCTCATTTTAATAATAAAATGCTTATCATAGCCTCAGGTAGCGATTGAGCCATGTCCGTCTGTCCGTCCGTCTGTATGAACAGATTTCAGAGACTATAAGAGCTAGAGATACGAAACTTTATCAGCTGGTACGCATATTTTCTCAGAAGATGAAGTTTGAAATATTGAAATTATGTCAATATCTTCCCCGTTCCCCCCTAGCAGATTTTAGCAGTTTTTAACCACACCGCTTAATATTTTTATCTGAAATTTACATGTTCAGATGCATCTTAGTGTAAATAATGAACAATATAGGAAAAATACAACAAAAGTTATAGTCAAAAGAGTACTTTCACCTCCCCTTGCCAATAAAATGCGTCTATATTTAACCCTACGTAATTATGGCTAGAAGTGACTTAGAATCACCAATTTTAGTAAGCTGATTCATGTGGCTGTAATGAACAAATCCACATCTAAAGTTAATCGATGCGGCTCCTAACCCCCGTGTTTTAAATGAACTTGAAACTTACACCATATACTTTAAATAACTTCTTTGACTTAACTTTCGATTGTCATCAAAATTGATAAACAATTAACGCAACTTATAGGTATCTATAAATATCGTTTTGCATAAAAAAAATTGTCCAATTGGAAAGTTCTTAGAAAGAATATGCTGCAACACAATTTTTTTTCGTGAAAAAAAGGTACAGGGTATTATACTGGGGGGCACCATCTCGACTGTATTACATTTTTTAATTCAGGGATGTCCCAACACTGCTTATGGAAGAGCAAAAACCAATACATATAAAGAAAAACACTAACACATTTGAAGTTAACAGTTATTACGGTTAATTGTGTGCACCGAAAAAAATTGTATAAACATTCTTATAAGAGTGGTAAAAAATAATGAAAAAAAATTAAGGTACATATATTTATAAAGAACTTAAAAATTGGTCAATATCAATATTTATTTTAGTTATTGATAGTTTTAATAATGCCTCTAAATGTTCGTTTGTTAATTCTCAATTTTTTTAAAATTAATTTTAAGCTTGAAAACGCACATTCACAAATATATGTGCTTCCAAAAATAGATAAAATTCGCAAGGGATTTCCAGAAAAATATCTATTTACCACCGGATTTTACAAAAAATATATATTCCATTCATATGTTTTTACCTATAGCCACCATCTTTCTGTTATATACATTGCATAAATCTAGTATACCCTTTGTACCGAAAGGCACAGGGCCATAACTAGTTTTTATTTGCAAGCAATGCCCTTAAAGTCCCATTTAACAAGTTTCCCAAAAAAAAGCGAAAGAATCTCATACCGATTTTAGTAAGTGCATGCTCAAACGAAAAGCAACAACAAATTACATTGAAAATC
Organism: Chymomyza costata; assembly: GCA_018150985.1. Classification (NCBI taxonomy): domain Eukaryota; kingdom Metazoa; phylum Arthropoda; class Insecta; order Diptera; family Drosophilidae; genus Chymomyza; species Chymomyza costata. Next base: position 5,966,852 of record JAECWU010000003.1, on the reverse strand, counting down.
TGTGGGCCAACAACAAATATACGCAAGGGTTGTTTTTGTGCAGACGAGATCAGAGAGCAAAGAGAGTAAGTGAGAGAACGCTCGAAATTGTTTTTGTAATTTGCATTGGCACTGGGTGATATACAGTTAGGGCCGTGCATGTACACGCGCATCGCTGCCTATGCCTAAGAGCAGCGGTGGGCAAGAAAAATAACGGAAAGTGCACTTTTTGCTTATGCGCCTATCTTTCGCCACTGACAAGACATAACGGTAAGAGCACTTGGTACAAAAAACGCCTTGGCTCTTTTTGCACCGAGTGCTCTTTCCGTTATGTCTTGTAAGTGGCGCCAGCCAGACGCACACGCAAAAAGCCGAGAATGTTACAAAAACAAAATACACACAGTGTGCGATTTTTATGGCCCTACTCGAGCATCCCTTTTTGGACCGTAACGGTAGTTTTTATTAGTGCTCGCGGACGAAAAATTCGCACAAGTACACTGAGCACAGAAACATAGTTAATTTGGCAACTGTAAGACCCAGTAATTTTTTTGGTAAATTAAAATTGTCATATAAACTCATATGACTTTTCTGTTTCTTTGAATGTGTTGCAAAATTTCGTTCAGTGTACACGCACAAGCAGATCGCCGGCGACGCGCCGAGTTTACAAAAACAAAATACACACAATGTGTGCCTTCGCTCGACTCACAGCAACTTACAAAAATAAAATGCGCACAGTTTGCGATTTTTATGGCCCTACTCGAGGATGCATTTGCGACCGTAACCGTACTTTTTTTCTTGATGTTGTTGTAGTGCTCTTTCCGTTATTTTTCGTGCCCACCTCTGCCAAAGAGCCATTACAAAAACAAAAAGAGCCAGATGAGCAATGGGCATGGACATCCCTGTTTTAATTTAAGTTTAAGTAAGATCTAAAATACTATATTGCGAATATTTCCGCTATAACCTAAAAATTGTACAGAATATAGCGTTTTGAAATTGTTTGGGAGTGGAATAAGAAACGAAAATATACGTCTCCAAGATCTTGGCGTTCAGGTAGATGGGCGGACATGGCTAGGTCAATTTCTTTTGTTCTCCTGGCCATATTGGAAGTAACTTGCTGGGTCTGCGCTGTCTCCCTATGTCTCCTTCATGTAACGTAAATTTTCCCAAACTATGTGTACCCCTTACCTTTGGTACAGGTATGATTTATTAAATTACTATCATCGAAATTTACCTTATCCTAGGATTGCTAAAGTTCCACTTTATCAAAGATATGTTTGATAACGTTGCTTAATTTTGTAGCTTTTGCAAAGCAGACGTTATATTGCGTTATTAAAGCTTATAGGTCAAATATAAATGCGGATGCGACGCATAGTTCTTATCCGATTTTGGTGCCTTTTTAAATAGAATGGACATTATCCCTAATTGCAATCTGTAAGTTACGTTGAGTTCAATTGGGAGCAGTATCCCTTAAAGGGATAGTGTTTTGCGCATACGTTATACAAAAAAAAAAACAAAAACAATTATGGCGGACATTAAAATCGGGCGTTTAAAACTGTAAAATACCCTGTACCATTTCAAAAAACTAATAAAAAGAAAGAATTAAGGTTCAAAAACTTGTTTGACACAGAACATCGAGAGATTTTAGTTTTTGGAGGGTTGTACTGTTAAAAATAATTTGAGTACATTTGGACACTTATTTAACTTAATGAATTATAAATGTGATTGAAGACAGTTAATATATTATTGGACTTTTCGCTTTCAATTTGTCAAAATAAATTTGAATATATTTACTTGCCAATAAATAAATATACAAAATAAAAATTATTATTAACATGAGTACATTGTAAATGGCAAAATACATTTACTAACATTTTAAAATTACGCGTAACAATAATTTAAAAAATGCCTATTACGGGCTTGTTATCCATTGACAAGAAACAGCTGAACGAAAAAAAAGATTTTTTAACATTAAGCTAACTGCTAAAGTAAGAGTATTGCGAGACTTATTTATTTAACTTTTAACTTAATTCGTCTCACTTCAGTATGATAACTAATAGTTACCAGTGCTTGGTGGTTAATCATCTGATATATGAAATTATAAAGATATAGGTAACTTAGAAATTTAGTAACCTTTTTAAATAAGTAACAGTTTTTTGCTTTATAAACACTAGTTATACACTGTACCGTATGGTACAAAGGGAATATCAAGTTTGTGCAAGCCGAAAATGTATGTAACATGGAGAAGGAGACCGTCCAAAGTTACCCAAAGTATGATCAGGGTGACTAGAGAAGTCGATACACCCATGTCCGTCTGTCTGTCTGTCTGTCAGTCTGTATGTCTGTCTGTCTGCCCGAATGAACGCCTAAACTTTCAGATTAGATCCAAGACAAGTTTATTTTAGGAATTTTAATTTTCGGCATCAAAATGATTCCCATCATCAGCTGCTGGCAATAATTTTCTTTTACTTTGAGCTAATCTCTTATTCAGAAAGAAAATTGATACTAGAGGGATTCGTTGAGTGGTAGTGCTTTTTTGAGCATGAGATAGCCTGTCACTTTTATAATATTTTTACGTGCTTTTAATGCGTTTTCCCAGGCAGACGGCAGTACTGATGTTTCTACTATTTCGCCACAAGATCGGCTTTTCCAAGCCATCTAATGTTGTAATTAGCGCCTCATCGGCCGTTAGAGTTACTGGCAATAGTTCAGAAAAATCGTTTCTATTTGCCCCTCTATTACACTTTTAGCTTAAATATTTGGATTCTGTAAGTACGACAGTAATTACACCAGGCCCCTGAGAAAACTCCGAATAGCTCCTCGGAAAGGAATGGCAAAGTTTATTATTATTTTTGAATTTATTTCATATTTTTCTGCATTCTTATATCATTCACAACAAGTTGGTCAAATATCCAGTGTGAATGCATTACGACAGAAGGATGTCTTTCAATTTTTACCAAATTGTTGCATAGCAGACCTCATCCTTAGCTATAAAATGTAAATACTCGAAAACCCGCAAAAAATCTAAACAATAAAATACTACACATTTTAATGTTAGGTACATAATCATTTTTTTTGCAAAAGTTTTGCAGAACGTTAGTTTTTATTCAAAGTAGACGGACACGTTCGTTAAGTTTTCTATAATTTTGGTCAATATAAAAAAATACACATATAAACAAAATTAAGAACCCTGTACCTTATCGTACAAAAGCTATATTAAGTTTGGGCCAGCCGAAAATCTATTTAACATACATAAGGAAACGTCAGAGACCACCCCAAAGTCACATAAAGAATTATCAGGGTGACTAGAGAAGTCGATACACCAATGTCCGTCTATCTGCATCTCTGTCCGTGTGTCTGTCTTACTGTTCGTAAGAGCACCTAGATCTCAGATGTGGTAAGAGATAGAGCAACCAAACTTTTAGATTAGATGCCTTATATTGGCAAGAGAGACAGGTCTTTTTATGTGTTTTGAAATCGGGGTTATATTATATAGCTCCCATAGGAGTGTTTCAGAGGACCATGAAAAAGCATTAGTTATAGATAGATAATTCGTTTGTTGTTGAAGATATCGTAATCAACGATAGCCAAATCGGTTGGCTAAATTATATAGCCCCATGGGACCGGTCGGTCACAAAACTTTTTTGGTGTAACACTGCTTTTTGTTTGGTAATGAAAATATCGTCACCAAGGTATCCCAAAGTCGTCCGCGCCCGACTTTAGCCCATAAATACAAATCCGTCTGTGTACAGACACGAAACTTTACCGTGTGATGCACATATTTCCTCAGAAGATGAAGTTTGTTGAATTATGCCAATATCTAACCCCGTTCTCCCCTAGTAGAATTTCGCGCGTTTTAGCTACACTCTTTAATATTGAAAGTTTGGTTGCTCTAGCTCTTTCAATGTCTGAGATCTAGGCGCTAGGACGGAAAGAAGGACGGACATGGGTATATCGACTTCTCTAGCCACCCTCTCCGACGTCTCCTGTATGTTACATACATTTTCGGCTGGCACAAACTTAAGATACCCGTTGTACCATAAGGCACAGGGTATAATAAGTCATCAGAAAACACTCAAGACTCAGACTCAATGTAACAAATTCCATTTTTACAAAGCGTGTGACGGTGCTATCTGATGAACTCATTGTGTGAGCTCTTTAGATAACTCCACCACACGCGAATTATATGCAGTGAGTAGAGCATTTTGGGCTATAGTACGCAAATCTTTTAAATATTAATTCCCCTAAGCTCAATTTTTCCTTATAGTCACTTTATTTATTTTCTTTAAATTAAATTTATTATGTCTTTCTACTAGTGCTGGAGAAAATATCGATGATCGAAGTTTAAAATCTCTATATATCGATGTTGGCCAACATCCAGCACTACTTTCTTCTTATCTTCAAGTCAATCCAATACAGTAACTTAACAGCAAATAACAATTTTGACATACTATCTTGCCAAATAACAAGTCGACAAAATTTCAGTATTATTTCTGTCTATATACCACCAAACAAAATATTAAATTTCAGCTTCTTAATCAAACAACTGCCAATAAATGGCAAGTCCCTCACTTTTGGTGATTTTAATTCATGTCACAACAAATGGGGATCGCATAGCTGCAACAAAAAAGGAAAGGCTCTAAGCTAAATTATCAACTCTGCCAACATGGTTGTTTTAAATAATGGTTCAGCAGCCCATTACAGCACCCACAACACCTTTACCAAAGACATTTCTCTTTATTCCGCCGTTCTTGCTCCTTATGCCAATTGGACAATTGAAACCGATCTCTGTGGAAGCGATCATCTAATAAAAATATCCCCAACTCCTTTCCTAAAAGAGAATTCAAGGGATAAATTTGAAACTCTTACTAATAAGTTTCAACCTAAACGCCCTATAAGCAGTAACAAAAACAAAGAAGCTGCCAACCTAAAACGAATTATTTTGCCAATGAAAGACCTCAGATTTTAATAAAACTCAGACAGCCGATAAACTTGAAAAAGCAAATGTCCGTTTTGGTCTGAAAACTCAACTGAGTCGAATTTTGATATTCGGGTTATTGATTATAAAAACTCCACCCTCAACAACGACAATATAATAAGTTATCCGGTAAATGAAGATCCCCAAGTATAGTAATAGACTTTACAAAATTGAAACTTAACTCCACACTCAAAAAATTAACAGGAAAAACTTCAGGCGCAAATAGAATAACATATGACATGATAAAATACTCTTCTAGTAACACTAAAAAAAGACTCTTTAGCTTTTATAATAATATTTTTCAGAACAATATACCGCAAATGTAAAAACTAAGTGTTGTTGTACCAATCCCTGAGCCAAACTCTGATAAAACACTATTAAAGTCTTTCCGTCCCATCTTCATAGTCATCAGGTTGGATTTGAAAAGGGCAAATCTGTTACCGAAGCTCTACTCTTGATAGACCATCTGATTAGCAGCTTTACCGCTTCACAATGGAGTCCCACAAGGATACATACTCTCAGTTGTTCTTTTTACCATAGCTTATAATAAACTGTTAGATATCATAAGCCTACACAAAGACGTGTCTTTCATCGCATACGCAGATGACTATTATGGATGGAAAATCTAAAACTCTACAGATTGATTTTAATAAAATCCTTGCAGATATGCTGGAATGGGCAAAATATTCAGGTGCTTCTCTCTTAGTAGAGAAGTGTAAACATATACACATTTATCGCAAACTTAATTGCAACTGCAACTTATTAAACTGAAACTTAAACATCTGAAATGCTAGTTCGCCCATCAACCAAACACCATAATTTATGTTATAAAGTCCCTACTTATAACAAAGATAAACTATGCCCTATATATCTATGGAAATATGCTCAATTTAAGCAAAGAAAAATAGTCAATTCCACCTTAAGGGCTGGCGCAGGTCCATTCTTTTCCTCTCAATATGGAGTTTACTTCTTAAGTCCCACATTTACCCAACAGAAATGATACGTGACCTAATAACCGCCACGCAAATTAAGAATTACTTACTAACAGCCGCCCTGTAAACTCTTAAAAAAAGATGCGCAAGTGGAATTGGATAGGCCACACTCTACGTAGAGAAGATGAAAACATAGCATAGATGCCTTCCTGTGGAATGCACATGGCAGCCGACGTAGAGAACACCCACGACAAACATGGATGCGCATTGTACACAACGAATAGAGTTTCACAGCCACCTGGAGTGAATTCAGACACCTAGCTGCCGATAGAAATCGTTGGAGAGCTTTTCTTTCTTTCCTATGCTCCGACTAGATGCGATATATTGTATTCATACATAATATCAAGAAAATAAAAAAAATAAAGAATTGAGTCTATACTTAATAGCCAAAACTCTCCCATTCTCCATCTAATAAAATCAATAGTCAAATCAACACTCATCGTTAAACATAAACGTCAACTTCTCTAAATATGATTTTCGTATCATGTCGCCCAAATTCAATTCCCTTACAGGGTATAAAAATGCGCAAAAAGAATGACTTAATAGCATACCGATTAAAAACTAGTTAAAACTTTTTTCTCCGCGAATTCATGGCGCGCATTTCTCTGATGCTCCAAAATCCTGACATCCTGATATGTATCAAACGTGGGCACTTCTAATTATGTTATCGGTTTATATGTTTTTTCCGAATGTCCTTAATGGCTACAATTCGGCCTCCTCCTCTAAACTAAAAGCCATACCTTGCAGCGTTGTATTATCAAATAAATAAAAAGTGCATTTTTTATTTCTCTTCATATTTTATTTACTATCTGTCTTTATTAGACAATAAGTAAATTTACTAAATAATAATTAACAAAATCATCGTTACATAATAATTTCCTTATAATAGACTTCTGTCCTATAGTTATGAAACGAATGTCAATGCATAGCCTATTACGAAAAATAGTTTGAAGCAAGAAAGCAAAGGTCCAACGGTAAATCGAAAGGTACAATAATATACAGTTATTGTGGCAAATTAAGCTTTGCTGGATCACCCCCACAAAAAAAGATATTTATAATTGAACATAAAACTTCAGTATCCAATAGTTTTGAGAAGCACTGTAAGCTGATGCATCAAATCTCAGTCAAACCATAAGTTACAGTATTACAATCTAATAATTATATAGGTTCCGGGGCACGCCCCTATAGCATATAGCATACACTACAGCCAAACTTTAATCATCATGACATCCAAATAGATTTCGTACCTTGCTATCTAAAACTTCCACTTGGTACAAACACGTTCACCGAGACACCACAGTTGTTAAATTCTTGGACATATACAAACCAGATAATGCAAGGCGATTGGAAGTCGTTATGCTCACAAGAATGCGCATAGGCCATACCAGGCTTACCCATTGCTATATCTACGAGAGCTCCATGGAAGACATTGACATTTCTGTAATACCAACGCCATACTCTTTATGGACCACATACTATCCTTAGGACTAACGGAAACCTCTTTTTACAAACTCAAATCCAGTATATCTCCCCATTGGCGGTTTTCGGGTCCGGACCCCAAAAGTTGGAAAAATGGGTCTTTTGCGAGCTCCGATATATATGTATACACTTCATAGTGAAGAACCCCCCAAGACCATATCCTAGATCCGCACCTGTCCTTCCCTAACCCAGATGTGTTTAAGAATAGTAGTCATGATAAAAACAATGTAAAATATACTACTTAATTTGAATATAGACATACATATACGCAAAATCTCGGTAACGCCATCATCTCTTTAATTCCTAAACAAATACTAACAATTAACATTATAAAAAACAGTAATTAAGCTGAATGCCACCCCAGGTTCCTCATAATTTGAATTATAAGTTAATCTTAAAAATAAATAAAATTTGTAAAAAACTGGCGGTAGACTGGGTGGACGAAGTTTTCATCCGATTTAAAAAATGATTGTGGTGTACTCTGCTTTAAGACAGTGCATAAGTAGCACCTTCTAATGGGTTGGTTCTCTCTGTGGTATTTTCAATAAGGTAAGGATTTTTCTCCAATATACTTTTCTTTAAAATTTCAATAAAACAGCTTTTTTTAATCATGTCAAATCGAATGAAATTGTGTAAAAACGGACCTGTACCTGTAGGTACGAAGGGTTTACTAGATTTGTGCAATGTATGTAACAGACAGAAGAAGGCGTGGTAGAGCCCAAGTCCTTTTTACCCGTACCAACTCAAATCGCCAGGGGGTACCACGCCCCCTTTCCACACAAATACGAAAACTCGGTTTTAGACTTAGAACTGGGTCCCAAACCATCCCTGAATGTTTCATCATCTAAGTATTTTTTTCCGGCATACGTCGTTTTTAAACGGCGGTCTCGGGTGTAAATCCGATTGAGAATATCGTAAAGATAACATCTATAGTCATTTTTGCAAAAAAATAATGAATGCCAAAATTGTTTGACTTTATGCTCCGCAGCCTCAAAACTCAATTTCTATTTTTTTCAAGCTCAAACACCAAAACTAATGCATTTTAAATGCATTTTAATGTGTGCTGATTGTGTCCTTTCTTAAGTTAATAATAGAAAAAATAAATGGAATGAAACATAGTAAATTGACATGTTTTGAACGTTAAATACAATAATACTAAAGTTAATCCAAAAATTGATACCGTGCTCCGTTTTTTTTAAAGAAATTACATTTCGGCATATTCTTTCTAAGAAATGTCCAATTGGAATGTGTTTCTTTGTACCATAATTACGTATAGTGAAATATTGAAGCAATTAATTGGCAAGGGGGGTGAAATTTGTACATATGTACACATGTATTTGAATTATTGACACACAGATGCAATTTACTACGACGCATAGCCCTATTAGGTTTCAGATCAAAATATTGAACGTTGTAGGTGAAAAGCTCGAAATTCTACAATGGGGGAACGGGGTTACATATTGACACAATGCAACAAACTGCATCTTCTCAGGAACTATGCGCACCATCTGGCAAAGTTTTGTGTTTCTACCTCTTATAGTCTCCAAATTCTAGGTGTTCATACAGACGGACGGATGGGACGACGGGCGGTCGGACGGATGGATAGACAGGCGGACGTGGCTCAATCGCTGTGTTTATGATAAGCATTTGGGTATAAAGGACTTGGGGTCTGGAACGCCTCCTTCTTTCCGTTACATACATTGTACAAATACAATAAAAATTAGAGGAATTTTATATTAAAGATTTATATAAGTATATAGAAAGTTATACTTTGTTTGCCGCCGCTATGCGGATGTGAAGTTAAAACTGCCTTCAATGGGCATACATACCACACGATAGTTAAGACTTCTATAGTTGAAACTAGCAATACTATCGATTGTACTATCGAACAAAGTGAATTACTATATGGCACACAAAAAAGGGCCACATTCTTTACATTAATACCATAGAGCATGTGGGGAAAGTTCTAATGCATACCTACTTACAAAAAATATTTAACAGAAACGTTTTCTCCATGACATTGTAAAAAAGAGATCCTTTTAAAATTACATCTTAAAAATCCAAATACAGTGTCCATTAAACAATTCAAAATAAGCTTGTTTTTGTGGCAGAAGACCAACATGTCCACATTTCTAGGTTTCAGTCGGGTACTTCTGCCCAAAACTATAAAGCCAAAAAGTTCCGACGTGTTATCATTGGTTTTGTCATCTTTTTGACATGTTCGGCAGTTAGCCAATTTTCTGTCCGTTGATTTGTAAAAAAAGTTTTTACATACAAAAGTATACTATTGATTTATTGAACAAAACCGTCCATAGTATCCGAAAAATGCAACTAACGATAGCACTACCACCTCTAGTAAGCAACAGTGTTGCCATTTTAGCTTTTTTTTAGCTACAACATCTACCATATTTCAAAATTGAAATGCTTTAGTTATAAATCTAGCATTTTTCAAATTGCTTTCAGCTTGTTTAGCTTTAAAGATTTTAATTCGTTTTATCGAAGTTTTTAAGCCGCTAAACTACTAAATATATTTTTTCAAAGCAAACGGTTGGAGTCATCTTCACTTACTCAAGAATAAGAATACTATATAAAGACCATCTAAAAACTACGTGACGCTGATTTTCGTCAAAATAGACCCCCCCTCCTCCTTGTGACACAGTGACGGAACATTTTTGAAGATTTTCCATATGATCGCGACGCTTGAAAATTACGAAAAACTACGTTTTAGTAACTTTGGCGCCATCTGCCGCCTAAATTATGAACTTCTGGGTATACCTTCCATTACCTTCTGCCTTGGAAGTTTTTGTGTACGGCTAATAGACTTCGAGATAAATGGGCTCAAACATATGTCAAAACAACGGAAAACCCTACGGGGGGAGGAGGTCACCATTTTGCTTTTAGACTTTTTGGATGGTCCTTAATTCATTAAGCAAGAGAAATTCCAGTGTGCAATTTTTTCCAGGTCAGCCCCTTTTTTGGTCTATTTTTACTGTACTATACGTAGACAAAGATTGGCGCAGTTTATAGGCAAAGGAGGGTGAAATAGTAATTTTTGGCTGTAACTTTTGTTGTATTTGTCAGATTTTGTTCATTTTTAGCACACAGATGCAAGTAACCACGACGCATCGCTCTGTAAAGTTTTAAATAAAAATACTAAACTACAATCATATCTACAAAATTGTAGGGCTAAGGACGACAAAAGGAAGAGAAATTGCTTTTGTTTGGACTCAATCATGTCCTGATAAAGGGCTTGAGGTATTGAGGGCTCCAAACGCAGGAACAGCATTCCAAAAAATAAGTTTGGTTGTGTATACCAAGGTCTGAAACACTTAGGAACGGTCCAAGGTCGAGGAGTCTATAGAGTAAGTTCCCAAATGGGGAACAGAACGGTAAAATGTCATAATTTGACATTTTGTCTTGTTTAGAAAGAGTGAGAAGGCGAGATAACTTGTGGAAGATTATTAATGAATAAGATAAAAAGTCGAGGACCCAGATAGATGGCTACCTTGATGTACCGTTGACGTGACGTTAATTTCTTTAGATTCGCAGCCTTTAAAAACTACCTTCTGCACGCGGTTATTCAACTTGGAACTTTTTTTATGAATGGGTATGATGAAGGATTAGGCAATAAAATTTGAGTGAGGCAGGGGATAGTTAAAATCAATACTATTAGGGTTGACAGAATAGGTTTTTTGAAAAAAGCTAGCGAACAAGTCTGCGATTTTAGAATCCGGTTAAACCCCAACAATTACTTGAATATGTAAACTTATTATATTCTTGCAGGATATAATATCATTCATTTTTGATCAATTCTGTTTTTTTTTTTTTGTTTTAGGATAACTATTCATTTGCTGGAAAATTATATACAAACTGTTTCGTATGTCATCCGAAAATTTGTTAGGTATATCAATAAACGAAAGAACAATCTTAGGAGATGCTCCTTGTCAAGCAGGAATTAATGTATATAATGAACTTAATGGGGCTAACTTGGTTATGAGCTTATCTTCAAAAGACGTACCTTCACCAATATCCCAAAATCATCAATTACATTTAAAAGAAAATTTAATAGAAACAACGAGCCCAACCGCAGTGTCCACTGCAACCGCTGCAGCGGTGGCACATCATCAACATAATTTATCAAGTATTCAACACCTTCAAAGCTTACACAGTCATCACCAGAACACGTTATTTAACAACAACCACTCAACTCCCTTTAGTGTTACTGATATCTTAAGTCCAATTGAGGAGTCGTACCGCAAACTGGAATTAAACGGAAATCCTCCATCGCCTTTTCGGTAAGTTTTGAATTTTTTGTTAGTCTGGATTTTGAGATTGCATTTAATAAAATAAGCGGGAATTACAAAAACATAATTTGTTCAATGGCAAGATGTCGACTTTCAGGTTTTTTAATCTCATTTTTAATCATACGTCGTAAAGCAATAGACACGAAGTTGATGGTGTATGACTTCAGCTCTTGTTGAGAGAGAGTGCCGCGGTCACTCTTGCTTTTTTACTCTCACAAAATTAAAGCGCTCCAGCCGGCAGGCTTACATTAGTATGCCGTGGCTTTGGTGCCTGCTGTAGCAGATAAAACGGAATAAGATCGCGCTGCGTATATTTTTGATTTTTAAAAGTGAAAAACGTTCAAAAAGCTTTCAAAACTTTTTTTTGATAGAAAATATAGATGGCGATGCACTTTATTGCGCATATATTGCCTCACAATGTAAATTGTATTACATTGAAAAGCATTATAATAAAAGTTATGATATTCATCAGCTAAAAACATAAGAAAAATTTTTGCTTGCTGCTTTGTTCTAAATGTTCAGCTCCTAATTTCTTAAATATATCATGACTTAATAATAATAAGGTAGAATAATTGAGAGTTTATTAGAGGCATAATCTACATATGTGAGACCTAAAAAAGTAAGAGAGAAGCAAGCACACATAGACATGTGATGCGTGCTTTAACTGCAAATAAAAACATAGGCCGCGCCAACCTACCTCATAAACAATCGCAACAAGAATGACGCTGCCTTATTAATTCTACCATGACCTCGGCACGCTCTCTCAACAAGAGCCCAAGTCATACACCATCAACTTCGTGTCGGTTGCTTGGAATGTCAGTGTCGCAACGGCAGAGAATTTTCAGAGAATATTTCAGTACAAAAATCACACACACATGCATGCGTTTTGTGTATAACACATAGCAACGAAATCAACCTACTACTTGTGGGTTGTTTTCGTTCCGTCGCCAAATAGTAATTTTTTCGTTGCTGATCAGTGCAGTTTCGTTGCCGTTTTGTTGAAAATCGGCAACGAAATTTTTTCGTTGCTAATGTATGGAATTTGGTTTTCGTCAACGAAAACGGTATATGCGAATTTCCGGCTTTAGTCCCACGATTTTTGGCGGCTAATCAAGGTTTAGAAGAGGAGGTTTCAATTACACAGCTGCAGCTGCACAGCCTATTGTAGTATTGACATGAATATTTTTTTTTTTCAAAATGGATAAATATATCCGGTAAATGGTAATAAAGATTTCTATAATGGATGTACTAGGCAGAAAAATGCATTCAGATCGTAAACTCAAACTGCAATAATTATAATACACATTGCAATAAAAAAAAAAGATGTAACTTTACATGTTGCAGGGCTACCCATATGGGTTTTGAGTCACTGAAATCAAGTCCGAGGTCTAGGTATTCCGAAAAGAGCTCAAAGTCCAAAAAAAGCTTAGTCATTGAAGCTGAAAGATTATTATTTTGTTTTTATACCTGATCCCTTTCGCCTTTGGGAAATATGTACTTTATAAAATTAGTGTAGATTTCGTAATATTTATCCAGAAGCGCCAAATTTGGTTTGTCGACTCATGTGTGTCAAACAAAAATATTTGGATTATATATATTTTTTTTTTTTTTTTTTTCCTGTTTTACTCCTCTTGGGAGCTTAAGGCCTCTACAAGGGCTTTCCATCGAACTCTATTTTGCGCTGTTTGTTTAGCTGTAATCCATGGTATGTTTTGCTGCGCCAGTTCTTGAAGGGCAGTCCGCCGCCAGGTTGCTTTTGGTCGTCCTACTCGTCTGCTTCCTTGGGGATTCCAGTCTAGTGCCATCCTAACAATGCTGCTTGATTCCTTTCTGAGAGCATGACCTATCCATGTCCATTTGCGTTTCCTGATTTGGAGGTGGATAGGGGACTCATTAGTGATGCGCCACAGTTCTGCATTTGATATTCTGTTTGGCCAGAATATCCCGCATATAATTCGCAGGCACTTGTTGCTGAAAGCCTGCAGCTGTTGCGCAATTCTTCCTGTCATCAACCACGTCTCGCTGCCGTATAGCAGTATGGACTTAAGACATGCATTGTAGATTCGCAGTTTTGTGCGTCGGCTTAACTGCCCGTTTCTCCATATGCGGTATAATCTCCCAAATGCTGAACGAGCTTTGGCGAGTCGGCTTGAAACGTCTACACTAACACCACCACTACTGGAGATAATGGAGCCAAGGTATGGGAAGCTGTCGACGAACACGATTGGGTTCCCTTCTATGGTGATGTTTCTTTGGCTGGTGTGATTGAAGCGCATTGCTTTTGTTTTTGCTGCGTTAATCTTGAGCCCGACTCTGCTGGCTAGTTTTACGAGGTCATCAACTTTGGTCTGGATGTCACACAGCTTATGAGAGGTCAGACAGATGTCGTCCGCGTAGTCCAAGTCTTCAAGGTGTCTGGTGAAGCTCCACGTGATGCCACGCTTGGACTTGCATATCTCTCTCATGAGCTCATCGACCACGATGTTGAAGAGTAGAGGCGATAGAGGACAGCTTTGCTTAACGCCGGTGTTCGTTTGGAAAGGTACACTTGTTCTTCCATTGTGTAGTACCGCCAGGTCGGCACCATCATACATCGCTTTTATTATTGTTATGATGTTGTGTGGTACTCCTTTCCTTGCAAGTGCTCGCCATATTGCCGCTCTGTCTACTGAGTCGAAAGCCTTCTTGAAATCGATGAACTGGAGATACAGCGGAGCTCGCCATTCCACAGCCTGTTCGGTAATTATGCGTAGTGTATTTGTTTGGTCTACGCAACTCCTGTGTGGTCTGAATCCTGCCTGTTCATCTCGAATTGTTGGCTCAATTTTTTCCTGAAGGCGTTCGTTCAGTAGTGTGGCTAGTATTTTGTAGCTCCTATTAAGCAATGTGATTCCTCTCCAATTATTGCAGTCACTAAGGTCTCCTTTCTTGGCTAGCTTCACAATGATTCCGCTTTTCCAGGAATCTGGAACACGCTCGTTCTCCCATATGCAAGCGAAGTGTGGCTGCAATATTTCCGCCATCAGCTGTGTGTCAACTTGGAGAAGTTCGGCTGGTATGCCGTCTTCAACGGCTGCCCTGTTGCATTTCAGCTTCTTTATTGCATTTCTTCTGCTGATAAGTTCCCACGTCCTGTCAGATATCCAGTTTGCTCTTGCCAATTATTTCTTCCGCAGTGCACCTTAGTGTCCTGCATGTGTGTGCCATGGGTGGTCTTGCTGTGGAACTAGGTGTGCTCGTATTGACAGCGCCATTCTTGCAGAGAGGTTTATGTCTGCAAGTAGGTGAAGGTTGAGGGGGGCGATCGGTTTGTGCTGTTGGTATTCAATGAGCGGTTTCGGTTCAACTTTATTGCGAGTTCTCCAATGACCAACTCGTGATCACTATCTATCGATGCTCCTTTCTTGTTCCGTACATCAAGTAGCGACTGTCTCCATTTCTTGCTTATACATATATATATGGTCAATCTGGTTGCGTGTTCTCCCATTTGGTGATGTCCATGTGCATTTGTGAACATCTTTGTGAGGGAATAGCGTGCCGCCAATGACCAGTCGAAATGTTTGGCATAGTTCCGTAAGTCTCTCTCCGTTGTTGTTGCGAGACCCGATCCCATGTTTTCCCCATGGCTGATCTTAGTCCGGTGTTGTTTGGACCAACCTTCGCATTGAAGTCGCTCATGAGAATCGTGATGTCACCTCGGTGTATTTTGGTGAGGGTTGCTGTGAGAGCAGTATAGAAGTCGTCTTTAGTGTCGTCACTGGCGTCTTCTGTCGGGGCATAGCATTGCACGATGGTGATGTGCCTAGCTTTACATCTAAGCCCGGCCGTAATGAGTCTGTCAGACACGGGATGCCAGGAATGGAGTGTCTTCTTCATCTTCTTAGACACAAATATTCCCACTCCGTATCTGCTGCTGCCGTCACTAGTGCCACTGTACAGAACTGTATTGCTATTTGCTGTTGTTGTTGTCCCACTGCCACTCCATCTCATTTCACTAATCCCAGCTATAGCTACCTGAAGCTTATCCATTTCTTTCTCAAACTGCGCTAGTCTGGATGGTTCCTTAAGAGTCCTAACGTTCCATTGTCCGATTCTTGTCCGTTTTGAAATGCCTATTGGTCGTCATCGAAGGTGGGCTGTTAATGTTTGTTGTTCTTGTATTGGTTTCTGTAATCATTTTTTGTTGTCGGTCGACCTGGTGATTGGCCAGATGCGACTTATCCCAGTGGTGGGGCTGCCACCTGTCGCCAGCAAGGAGTGACGTCTTCGGCTGTTGTTATTTTTGGGCGCTATTGGGTAGCGACAGAAGTCGAAGAGGCGAACAACATTTGTTTTCGTAACATTGCCGAGAGGTGTTGTTGTTGTTATATATATTAGATATTGGTAGTCCAGTCCAGATAGCGTGAAGGTGGATGATCGATGGCTATGTAGACCATGACAGTGAATGGCATTTATTATAGAAAAATTTCGAGAGGAAATATAGACTGCGGTCATGCTCTCGTCATTAGGGGTTCGAACCCACGATCTCTCGCATGGCGAGCCAGTGCGCTATCCACTGACCCACCGAGGCCGTGGGCCCATCTATCTAAAGCATCATACAGATTTTCATTACTGTCAGTCTGTTTGTTAAATATATATATAAGTAGTTCTCTATCTAGGATACCTCAAGAGCTAAAGTCGCAAAATATAACCAGTCATTTGTATTCAGTGGCAGCAAAGTTGAAAACACCATCAATGAACAATTTTATTTATTCGTGTGCTAGCTATGCTCCCACCCACTGACGAGTTGTAGGAAGTGTCAAGTTGTTAAGAGTTGGTTTAAAGCTGCTTTCATTGGGTAGGCAACGGAAAAATGTAGATGGGAGTATAGAACAAAGTCAATTTAATGAAGAAACGGCTCATACAATGAATTGTGAATCTTTTCATTGTTTAACACATTTTAAATGGGGGTTTAGGAAAATTAAACCTAAATTAGCAAATTAAATAGGGTGAATGTATGAACATTAAGCCTAACAGTGGGATACATTCCGCCCAGCCTTTTCATTTCGATTAGACTACATAGCTTATTTATTAATGAAACAAAGTGAAGAGCAATATTATTGCTGTTTCGAAGAACGGAGTCTTCAATTTACAGCCAATCTTAATAGTTTTTGTTTTGCAGCTTACTATTCATAGCAATTTTAATACTGCTGGCCTCATAAATCTCCTATGGGAGACCTATATATCAACCATGAAACTATAGGTACAATGTATAAGCATTTCAAAAAAATTTGAAGGAAAATAGTTTCGAAAGGATAACATTCAACTTGGGATCGTCACAAAAGGAAACTTGCTTATAAAAAGTGTAAAGAAATAGACTATTTAACTAAATCACTCATCGTTTTAATCATAAAATTTTAATATTTAAACAAAAATTTTATAATTCACATTTATGTTTATCTTAGATCAAATTCAAGTGGAAGTAGTATAAATTCACCTGGAACACTTAATACTTCAAGTATGGCGAATCCCTATGCCATGGGCTCACTTTATCATAGTCCTGGAGTGCAAAGTTACTGCGGCCCATCAGACAACCTGTCATTGGCTGGACATTATACGGATATGAGAAGTTCAGCATCGTGGTATGGATCAACAGCCAATGATCCTAGGTTTGCAAGTAAGTAGCTGTAATTTTGTTTAATTCTGTTATTGTTCCAAATGTGAGTATTAGGACAGCTTTAAGTCAGGTATAGCCACTCGGAACTCACAAGAACATGAGTAACTAGTGGGGGCGCGCAATGCCCACTATTATGTAATCTGTTCTCCCCTTTATTTTCACAGTCTCCAGGGTACGATAAAAAGTAAAAAAAAGATATGATTAAGTCTACAAGAATTTACAATATTAATACTGTTTAAAGAGGTACGGGACTTAAAATTAATATACTTTTGTCTATGGATTCTGAAGTTCTCAATATGCTCTTAGCAACAAGGTATCTAGCTAGGGGAGGGAGGCAAGATGTCAACTTGAATTAAGAAACTTTTCCTGGCTGCAGATTATGTACATCTTTTGGTACCCAATACCGAAAGTACAAAGGTATAATAATTTTGAGCAAACGTATGCAGTTTATGTACATCTTTTGGCACCCTGCTATACCGGAAGTACAAAGGTGTAATAACATCTAGCAAATGTATGTAGCGGACAGAAGGAGGTGTGGCAGGCCCTAAAGAGTATTATATATTCTTGACCAGGATGAATAGACGAGACGTTGGTTACACCCACACCATAAAAGCTACCTATTCATATATGTATACATGAACACGGATTCTAAGAAAAGTATGCCGCAAAAATTAAGAAAATCAAATTAAAACCCCCTTCACAGCCACTAAAACCAGTATGCGGTCTCATTTAGACTAAAATAAGAAATGTCTTTTCACTTTGAGAGGATACCACCCCCATTCCCCGTATTCGTTTTTTACAAATTACTTCGAAACCTTTTTTTAAGTACGAAGTTACTTGCTACATTCCTTCATTACCCATCCGGGGATGCAAATTCCAGATATGGAAAAACGACAAAATTTAAACCTTTTTGCATAGAAGATCCCTTAAAAGCTGCGTATGCTAAGTTGGAACAAGATATTTTATAGTAAGACGGCCCGAAATTACCACTCTCAAATTGTAAAAAAAAATTTAGGAAATATTATTGTCGGAAAGTTTCGAAATAAATATGGGAGGCCTTATGGAAGTTTGCGTGCAAAGCTTGCCGGCGGTGGCACTCCCTAGTTATACATTTTATCTGTACGTCTATCTGTGTTAGAGACGGTAAGAGCTGCAGCCACCAAACTTTTGGATTAGATTTCTTATCGTGAGACGGGAAGCAAGTTTATTTTATTTTTTCGATATCGGATATTGTACAGGACCTATGCCTTATTCGTTAGTTTATGACAATATAGGTACCAAATTTGGTGCTCCGAAGTTTTTTTTAAAGTTCTCAAGCGCTGTACCTATATGTATACAGCCCCCCTAGGGACGGTCACTCGAAAAAAACTTTTACGGCATTATTCTTTGTTTCTTATTAATTAGTTGTGATTGTACAGGGAAACTCAAAGTCGTCCGAACCCGACTTTTAGGTCAGGCCATTTTGTTTTTCATGCTAAGAGACAAATTTTCTGTCCGCAATTTCCTTTTTTTGTCTATACGCACGCGAAAATAAATTATTTATTATTATTAGATGTGACCAGGTAGCACTGCAGAATTTTCAATTTGTTTTCTATACCCGCCCCAAATACTACCGCACATAGCCGGTGCCCCAGCGCGTGCTTTGCTTTACAGCTACAAGTTTATCAGCTCACACGTACACGTTACATGCTACAGTACTTATAAATAAAATATAATAATAATAATTTTGGTATCTTCGTAAACAAACGAAATACAACGAAGTTTGCACCAAACGCGGTTTTTTGACCGATCGGTCGTATGGGGAACTGTAAAAAACTTCCGAACGATATACCGATATTCGATATCTTCATACAATGAATTGTGAATCTTTTCATTGTTTAACACATTTTTAATGGGGGTTTAGGAAAATTAAACCTAAATTAGCAAATTAAATAGGGTGAATGTATGAACATTAAGCCTAACAGTGGGATACATTCCGCCCAGCCTTTTCATTTCGATTAGACTTCATAGCTTATTTATTAATGAAACAAAGTGAAGAGCAATATTATTGCTGTTTCGAAGAACGGAGTCTTCAATTTACACCCAATCTTAATAGTTTTTGTTTTGCAGCTTACTATTCATAGCAATTTTAATACTGCTGGCCTCATAAATTTCCTATGGGAGACCTATATATCACCCATGAAACTATAGGTACAATAAAATGTATAAGCATTTCAAAAAAATTTGAAGGAAAATAGTTTCGAAAGGATAACATTCAACTTGGGATCGTCACAAAAGAATGCTTGCTTATAAAAAGTGTAAAGAAATAGACTATTTAACTAAATCACTCATCGTTTTAATCATAAAATTTTAATATTTAAACATGCTACAGTACTTATAAATAAAATATAATAATAATAATTTTGGTATCTTCGTAAACAAACGAAACACAACGAAGTTTGCACCAAACGCGGTTTTTTGACCAATCGGTCGTATGGGGAACTGTAAAAAACTTCCGAACGATATTCGATATCTTCATAAACGAATGAATTACCCATCTAAAACTTTTGTTTTTTTTCAAGGTTTCCTAAACCCAATATAAAAAAAATAAAATAAACTTGTCTCCTATGGAATAATAAGGGATCCAATCTGAAAGTTGGGTTGATCTAGCTCTTAACATCTGTGAGATCTAGGCGTTTACATGGACGGACAGGCAGACAGACTGACTGACAGACGGACATCTGTATATCGACTTCTCTAGTCCCCCTGATCATACTTTAGGTAACTTTGGGGGGTCTCCGAAGTTTCCCTCTGTATGTTACCTACATTTTCAGCTTGTCAAACTTAATATACCCTTTGTACCTTACAAAAAATGTACAGGGTATAAAAAAAAAAATGTATAATAATATTCTAAGCATATAATTATTTTTTTTTCGCCGAAATAGGTATTAAAAAAAAATTAAATATGACTGTGTCCTTTCTATCTATCGAAATGAAATTTATCAAGCTCAATTGGAAAAAAAAGCTTGATTTGATTGCTGATAAAAATAAAAAAATTAACAAAGATTCATTTATCAGGAATTTTTAGTCTTAGCATTTTTAAATTTTTTTATTTTAAATACAATAAAAAAAAACCTGTTTGTGTCATTAACATTTTTGAACATCGACACGTACTTAAACAAAAATGGAAATTAGTCGGGGCTATGCTCAACTGTCGGATACCCTGCCCCAGCTTTTCCAAAAACAAACTAAATACTTTAGGTAGGGGATGTTTTGTAAAAATATCGTTTCCTTGTAATTAGGACCATGTCTACCTACTGAATTTTGTGGCTCTAGGTTGATTTATTAAACAATTGAAGAGAAATATTGGTGCAGTTTATAGGGTTTCAGAATTTTCAATGTCTTTTGAAGTTTTCATTCAGTCTTTATAGGTCACAAAAAACCATCCTTGGAAACAGTGTGCATACAGTCCTTTTTAGCTTTAATGGCTTGTGTCAGCTTTGTGTTCATAAGGACAAGTGGTGTGGCTTAATCGCTGCCCGAGGTTATGACAAGCCATTTGGTGTAAAGAACTTACAGTCAGCCACGCCTCCTTCTGACTGTTAAACACATTGCACAAATCTGATATACCCTTGACCCAATGGCACAGGGTATAAAGAGTTCATGAAACTCAAATAATCGAAAAAATATTTGATTAGTTCGCAAAGATATCTAGGTACCAATACTATCAAAATTTTGCTTAGTCATTTTACAATCAATTCTTATGTCCAACATTTTCCAGAAAAAGGTATGTGCGAGAATAATTGACTTTAAATTAAGTCCTTGTCATTGTTTATTTAAGAAAAAATAAAAATCATTGTTTTCTTAACATTTATGTGCATTCACACAGTATTTAACAAGATGATATTCTGGTACATATATGTATGTACACATTATATGTAAAGCAGTTGACGATTGAAAATTTCGGCCTTATATGTATGTATGTTAGCCAGCTACGTGTCTTTAAATCTTTAAATATATGTATAAGTCGCCCCAATTAATTAGCGCACGGCGACTTCTCCACTTTTTGTATCTTTACATGTACACTTAGTAACTTACTATTTACACACTGTTGAGGGTTAATGAAGTTCATTAAAAAGGCTACCTCAAAAATTCACATTGCATCTACGTGGGCTGCCTTATACATTTCTATTAAAAGAACAATAATGCATCATTGCACCCCTTTTTCCCGTGCAAACCAATTTTCGAAGCACAAACCCCGAAAAACGTAGCACTAGTCATTTATACTTGATAGTTAAAAATCTAAAAAATAAAGTAATAAGGTGCCAAGTCAAGGCTTTAAGGTGGATAACCCACTACTTCTATGTTTTTAGTGCTGTCGTATGAGAGCTTGCATTGTCGTAGTGAAGTACAATCGACTTTTGGTTATTGATAGCAATTCTTTGGCGCCCTTGTAAACATTAAGAATTGGGCTTAAATTCAAAATGTTTAATTAAAACAAAAATATTATCACCAATTTCTTTGGTCAATAAAAGGGAAAAATAGCAGAACATGGCAAAACATTCCTAAAGTAAGAGAAAAACAAATTTTTATCAAATTTGGATACGATGTTTTTATACAAGCACGAATTATGCCCAAAAATCGATTTTTTGACCTATCGGTCCTAGATGGACCGTCGGAGAGGGGGAAGGGGGTTTCCCCCCTTTTTAAATAAATGAAGAAAAAACAAATTAGGCACCAAATAAGGTATTTTGCTGGATCGGTCTTATGGGCGCCATATAGGTAGGTACTGTTTAAAATAAATAAACATCTTTAAACCGATTTCGATAGTATTTATACCCTGTACCGTATGGTACAAAGGGTATATTGTGTTTGTGCAAGCCGAAAATGTATGTAACGTTCAGAAGGAGACGTCGGAGGCCCTCTAAAGTTACCTAAAGTATGATCAGAGTGACTGGAGAAGTCGATATACCCATGTCCGTCTGACCGTCTGTCCGTATGAACGCCTAGATCTCAGAGATGGTAAGAGCTAGAGTAACCAAACTTTCAGATTAGATCCCTTATTAATCCATAGGACACAAGTTTATTTTATTTTTTTGATATCGGGATTACATTATATAGCTCCCATAGGGGTGTTTCAGAGGACCTCGAAAAAAAGCAAAAGTTTTAGATGGATAATTCGTTTGTTTATGAAGACATCATAACCAAATTTGGCATTAAGAAGTTTTTTAGAGTTCCCAAGCACTGTACCAAATTTGATCAAAATTGGTTGACTATATCATATAGCTCCCATAGGACGGATCGGTCAAAAAAATTGTTTGGTGCAAAATTCGACTGATTTCTGTTTGTTTATGAAAATATCGTAGCCAAATTTGCCGAATAAAATATCTTTTGGAGGTCTTAAGCAATATTTCGGACTTAATTGCAATGTGGTGGTACAGGGTATCCCAAAGTCGTCTGCGCCCGACTTTAACGACTTTTAAAATAAGGAACGTTCAGTTTTGTGATGACGCCTTAAGTGATCATTATATTTCTTCGTACATGGCAATGCTACCTTATAATAAATCCTCGGGTTTGAAAGTTATTAAGATATAAACATAATACTTGTATATAAATGTAGCAACTCGAATCCCGTCAGCGTTTTTCACTTTACAGATTATTGTTTTTAAGTCAAATTTTTGTTTTTCAATAATTAAAACTATGTGAAACATATTCCTCCTTTGCCGCTGGTGGTTTAAACCCCCAAAGATTGATTGGATTTCTTCTTCTTCTTCTTCTTCTTCTTGCTTTTCGTTTGTCCTGGCATCGATATTTAATGCTGATGGATATGCTGTTGAGTTGAACAGTTAAAAAGATTGCGGATTTTTACCACAAAAAAAACAAAGTCTACAGTGAGTCTTTGCATTTTATGCACTAAATTAAGTGTACATATTAAATATTAGTGCACGCAATTGGCTGATTCGACACCTTAACAAAGTAAGGTTCAAACGCGCCACATTTAAAATTAAGAAAATTAGGAAAGAAGAAGCACAAACTCAACAACTCAGCTGGTAAATTAACCAAAAGGGATTCACGCTTTCATAAAAAATCTGCAACAGCAGGTGAATACCCCAATTATAATGTCGTTTACAATGCTGTATTACAGCTTTTACATCATACACCTAATTCTCTTTTTACACGGTTTTCAAATAACATGGTCTAGAAAAAAAATTAACTCCGATTTTCCACGATTTCATTCGATTTAGCTCGATCAAAAAAAGCTATTTGATTGAAATTTATATGAAAAGTATTATTAATCGTAATCTTTTAGAAATTTAGTTAGGGAGTTCCCTTTCCATATTACCTTCATAGCAGCTTACGTCTTTTGTTTAGTTTCAATAAAGTTGTACGTGCTCTTATATAATCTGTTGACTGAGTAGCATAAAAAGTTTATATGCATACACAGTTTTTCAGTGGAAAAAGTTTTCGATTTGATTTTCGAACATTTTTTCGCATTTATTAATCAAAAATTTTCTAGGCCCTTGAGATATAATACACATATTCGAATTAATTCATATCTTTATTAAGTTAAGGACGAACGAATCCATAATAAGGACTATTAAACGAAATGAAGATGCTATTAAGAAATCTTTAGTACCTCGAACGAAACTATCTGATAAGTCTTCATCTTACACTAGATATTATTTTAAAGAATTGAAAAAGCACTGCTAATATGTACAGAGGACAGTACTCAAAAAATGATACTAGTTGATGGAAATATTATTAAGCAGAAAGCATTGAGAATTTATAAGCAGATAATGGAACTTGAACCATCTACATCCTGTCAAAAAACTCGAAATTAGAGCTCTATATCAAATTTAATTTTAGAGAGCCTTCAACTTGCTAATGATTTAGGAAATCTTTTCGTTTTTATTACAGCAATAGAAAATTCCGACAAGCAATTAATAAATTAATAAAATAATTCACTTATAGTAAATAAAGCGTGGGGTGGTTGACATTAAATGCTACAATTATTTCAGTAGTAGCTATTTATAAAATTAAAACTATAATTTTTTATTTTTATTATTAATTTTTCGTTTATACATTTTTGATGACTTTTTTAAATTTACTTTATATACCTTTTGTTTATTAACTTATATTGTTTTCTTAGACGAGGTTTCAGTTCTTGAACTGCTATAATTTTAACGTATCTACCGTGTAAAAACAAAAACTAGGTGTAATATTTTTTTTGCACATTGAAAAAGAACAGTACTTATAGTATTCTACGCTTCGAACGTCAGATAAAGGCCTTGAGAAGTTAAATATATTTGTTATATACTTTATAGGTCGATTATCTGTATAAATCATAATTGTTAAAGTGTTCAATATGCTTCCATTTCTATAGCTAACAATTTTTTATAAAAATCGTGTAACATCTAAACCGTAAATGGGACAGAGTTAAAAAAAAAGATGGCGTACGTTAAAGTCGGGCGCAGACGACTTTGGGATACCCTGTACGACCACATTGCAATTAAGTCCGAAATATTGCTAAAGACCTCCAAAAGATACGATATTTTCATAAACAAACAGAAATCAGTTGAATTTTGCACCAAACTATTTTTTTGACCGATCGGTCCTATGGGGACTATATGATATAGTCAACCGATTTTGATCAAATTCAGTACACTGATTGGAAACTATAAAAAACTTCCGACTGCCAAATTTGGTTTAGATATCTTCAAAACCAAACGAAACACAACGAATTTTGTAAAAAAAGCGTTTTTTTGACCGATCTTTCCTATGGGAGCTATATGATGTAGTCAACCGATTTTGATACAATTTGGAACAATGCTTAGGAACTCTAAAAAACTTCTTAACGCCAAATTTGGTTACAATATCTTTACAAACAAACGAAACACAATGAATTTTGTAAAAAAAGCGTTTTTTTGACCGATCGTTCCTATGGGAGCTATATAATATAGTCAACCGATTTTGATCAAATTTGCTGCAGTGCTTGGGTACTCTAAAAGACTTCTTAATGTCAAATTTGCCAACAATATCTTTACAAACAAACGAATCACAACGAATTTTGCACAAACACGTTTTTTTGACCGATTGGTCCTATGGGAGCTATATGATATAGTTATCCGATTTTGATCAAATTTGCTACAGTGCTTGGGAACTCTAAAAAACTTCTAAACGCCAAATTTGGTTACGATATCTTCACAAACAAACGAAACACAACGAATTTTGTACAAAAAACATTTTTTCGACCGATCGATCCTATGGGAGCTATATGATATAGTCAACCGATTTTTATAAAATTTGGAACAGTGCTCGGGGTCTCTAAAAAACTTCCGAAAGCAAAATTTGGTAACGATATCTTCATAAACAAACGAATTATCCATCTAAAACTTTTGGTTTTTTTCGAGGTCCTCTGAAACACCCCTATTGGAGCTATATAATGTAACCCCGATATCAAAAAAATAAAATAAACTTTTCTCCTATGGATTAATAAGGGATCTTATCTGAAAGTTTGGTTGCTCTTACCATCTCTGAGATCTAGGCGTTCATACGGACAGACGGACATGGGTATATCGACTTCTCGAGTCACACTGATCATACTTTAGGTAACTTTGGGGGGTCTCCGACGTCTCCTTCTGTACGTTACATACATTTTCGGCTTGCACAACAATATACTCTTTGTACCATACGGTACAGGGCATAAAAACTTCGTGAGTAGAACAACATGGACGCCAAAATTTTTTGCCAAGCTTCTTACCAACTCCCAAAACTTTTCTTTGTAGTATGACTAAAACATAGAAAGAGTTTTACCTCGCGTATGCTGAATGATCTAGTATTGTATAACCCTGACAATTAGTATGATAATAAATATTTGCAAAAATAAATTATTTTATGGGGCGAATAAATTAAGAACTGGCATTAATTCATTTTTTTCATTGTTATTAGGTTCTAGTTCAACTGGTGGACTTTTAAAAGCCCCTGCATAGGTTTTGTTTGTCAATATCCTCTCCCAAGCTTAAAAGCTTAAATGTTTAAAAATTACATTTTTTTTTAATGTAATCCCTTAATCCCTGTTCAGGCGCAATTCAACATTCTTGACAATGCTATCCCCAAGTTTGTCAGTTACTTATTAGAATGCATTTCGTCATATAAAAGTTATAATTATGTAACATAAATTGATCAGAGGACTACAAGCTCAGCTACTAAGAAAAGACAATACAAAATTTTCCTTCCGTTTTATAT
Organism: Chymomyza costata; assembly: GCA_018150985.1. NCBI lineage: Eukaryota > Metazoa > Arthropoda > Insecta > Diptera > Drosophilidae > Chymomyza > Chymomyza costata. The sequence continues at coordinate 5,940,242 of JAECWU010000003.1, read as the reverse complement.
TTCAGGAACGAAACTTGTCAGTTAATCGTTTGAATGTAATTATTCATATATGTATATGTCACAAATTTTTGCTTACTTCTGTAAAAACTTATATTATTTCCATGCATCCTATTTTTACAGTTTCGCGTCTTATGAGTTCATCGGCAAGTGGAACAATGAGTCACATGGGTAATATGGGAGGATTGGCGGCATGTAGTGTGAGCGACACAAAACCTCTGCAGTTCCCATTAGCACAAAGAAGAAAGCGCAGAGTTTTATTTACTCAAGCTCAGGTTAGTAAAATGAATATTAAATTCGAATATTTACGAAATATTGAGACAGAAAGGCACCTTCACATAGTCTAAGAAATTACATTTGGGAACGTAGCGAATGGGGCAAAAATGAATAATGGTAAAAGGGAAAAGTGGCCAACAGCAATTTGCACTAAAAAAATTGTCATTTTGGCGCTACTTGACTACGAAAAGTAGGTCATTCTTACCTTAAGAGTGTCTTCGCAGGTGAACATATTTTTATATATGTATATATGTTATGTCAAAAAGTCGATCTGTCCATTTGTCGGTCTGACCGTCTGCCTCATTATAAGAGCTGTTAGCAACCAGACTTTTATACTATAGGTTTTTCCAACAAGAGGTGTTATTTTGAATCACCCGGCATTTCGGTAGCTGTCACTTTTGAAGCTTTTATTCTATGACATTTGACAAGTTGAAACTAATCCATTATTAAAAATGGAACGATACACGCTTCAACAACGCATTGAAATTCACTACAAAAATGGTGAAAATCTTCCATCGAAAAATCATCTTGACTGATGAGGCCCATTTCCACCTCGGTGTCTACGTCAACAAGCAAAATTGTCGCATCTGGGGCTCGGAAAACCCAAGAGTTATTGTTGAGAAGCCTCTCCGTCCTCAACGTGTGACTGTTTGATGCGGTTTATGGTCCGGCGGGGTCATTGGACCTATCGAGGACATAGGGCAGCACCTTTGCGATTTGGTTATGGAAAATTTCATGAAAAGGATATGGTCCTGTAAGCGTGGTCGTGGTGGCCATTTGGCCGATGTTGTTTTTCATTATTAACGGCATACCTACCTCTTTATTATGAAATAAACATCCGATCATTTATCTCTAAAAATGGAATTTTTCTTTGAATACCGAAATAACACCTCTTATTGGGAAACCCTATAGATGCCTTATTATGTCACGTCAAGCAAGTTTATTTTCTGTTTTGCATATCGAGATTGTATGCACCCGCGTGATGATTATGATCCATAATTCGTTCGTTTGTGAAGATACCGGCAGTTTTTTTTTTAAATTCCCAAGCACTGTACCAAGTTTACTCAAAATCGGTTGACTCTGTCCCATAGCCACTATAGGTGCAAAGTTCGTTTGTGTTCCGTTTGTTTTAAGAGATATCTTATCCATCGGTGAGAAGTTTTTAAGAGCTTCGAAACGCTGTATCAAATTTGATCAAAATCGTTTTTATTATATTTCATTCAGCCGCATAAGGACTGCTCGTTTAAAAAAAAAACAAAAACCATTTCAGGGCATAAGTCGTTTGTATTCGTTTGTTTACGCCATCTTTTATGCTGTTTTTGGCATTATTTAGTGTTTGTGGCGTGATAGAAGACTAAAAAAAATCATTTCGTATAACCAGTGGTGGTCATGAAAAATAACGGAAAGTGCCCTACAACAACATCTACAACAAAAGTCCCGTTACGGTCGCACAATAGGGCAATAAAACTCGCACACTGTGTGTTTTTGTAAGTTGCTGCGAGTCGAGCGATGGCACACACTGTGTGTATTTTGTTTTTGTAAACTCAGCGCATCGCCGGCGATCTGCTTGTGCGTGTACACTGAACGAAATTTTGCATCACATTCCTTAGACACAGAAAAGTCATATGAGTTTATATGACAATTTTAATTTACCAAAAAAATTACTCGGTCTTACAGTTGCCAAATTAACTATGTTTCTGTGCTCAGTGTACCTGCGCGAAATTTTCGTTCGCGAGCACTAATAAAAACTACCGGTACGGTCCCACAAGCGACTCTCGAGTAGGGCCATAAAGCTCGCACACCGTGTATAATACACTGTATATTATGTTTTTGTAAAACTCTGCAAGTCGAGCGATGGCCCAAACTGTGTGTATTTTGTTTTTGTAAAAATAGACAAGGCGTGCCCACGCTGGCTTATAACTTTCGAAACTCCTAATAGATTTTAATGATAATAGCAAGGTCTAAAATTTTATAGGTGTGAAATGTGACTAGAAACTGAATGCATATGGGCATTTCCAGAATCGTGTACGCGACATTCGTACACCTTAAAAGTAAAGAAAAAAAAAATAATTTTTTTCTTGTTATTTATTTTTTGATACTCTTTATCGTTTCCAACATATTGGCAATAAATCTGCGATTTAGTACTTGACAAGAATATAAGTCGTTTTCGATTGCACCTACAAAAATGTAAAAATCTCCGAAATAATAAAAAATATTTGAAAGCAATTAATTTTTAATGAATGTGAAATATTGTAGCTTTCTTTTACACTTTATTTTGTTAAAATGTACACGCTAGCTATTTTTTTATAAGCTTAGCTCCGATTAAGTACGTGACATTCTTGGGAGACTGACAATCACTCAAAAAGTAGTAAAAATAAGAAAAATCTCAATAACTTCAGTTTTCAGGCTAATTACACTAGTTTACAAATTGATGGGTAATCGAGTGAACCATCGTAAAAAAGTGTTTTTTAGGTTAATTTGGGGTCGAGAAACACGAAAATGGCAACCTTTTTTTTTCTTAAGCACCGTTTTCAAAATATTTTCGAAAAACATGTTTTTAGTCACATATTTCAGTTATTCGTCGATTTCTCGAGAACAAAATTTTGTATTGACATGAAAGACAACTAGATCGAAAGGTATTCACGTGCTCTTTACACTGAATTTTGACAATTTTTCCAAATTACACATTTTCGGTATGCTTTTTATTAACGAAAAAACATTTTTAAAGATGGCGTACGTTAAAGTCGGGCGCAGACGACTTTGGGATACCCTGTACCACCACATTGCAATTAAGTCCGACACATTGCTTAAAACCTCCAAAAGATATTTTATTCGGCAAATTTGGTTACGATATTTTCATAAAAAAAAAGAAATCAGTCGAATTTTGCACCAAACAATTTTTTTGACCGATCGGTCCTATGGGGACTATATGATATAGTCAACCGATTTTGATCAAATTTAGTACACTGATTGGGAACTATAAAAAACTTCCGACAGCCAAATTTGGTTCCGATATCTTCAAAACCAAACGAAACACAACGAATTTTGTAAAAAAAGCGTTTTTTTGACCGATTGTTCCTATGGGAGCTATATGATATAGTCAACCGATTTTGATCAAACTTGGTGCAGTGCTTGGGTACTCTAAAAAACTTCTTAATGCCAAATTTGCTAATAGTATCTTTACAAACAAACGAAAGGCAACGAATTTTGTAGAAAAAACAATTTTTTGACCGATTGGTCCTATGGGAGCTATATGATATAGTCAACCGATTTTGATAAAATTTGTAACAGTGCTTGGGAACTCTAAAAAACTTCCTCTTGCTGAATTTGGTTCCGATATCTTCAAAACCAAACGAAACACAACGAATTTTGTAAAAAAAACATTTTATCGACCGATCGATGCTATGGGAGCTATATGATATAGTCAACCGATTTTGATAAAATTTGCTACAGTGCTGGGGATCTCTAAAAAACTTCCGACTGCCAGATTTGGTTATGATATCTTCATAAACAAACGAATTATCCATCTAAAACTTTTGCTTTTTTTCGAGGTCCTCTGAAACACCCCTATGGGAGCTATATTATGTAATCCCGATATCAAAAAATAAAATAAACTTGTCTCCTATGGGTTAATGAGGGATCTAATCTGAAAGTTTAGTTGCTCTAGCTCTTACCATCTCTGAGATCTAGGCGTTCATACGGACAGACGGACAGACGGACAGACAGACAGACGGACAGACGGACATGGGTATATCGACTTCTCGAGTCACACTGATCATACTTTAGGTAACTTTGGGGGTCTCCGACGACTCCTTCTGTACGTTACATACATTTTCGGCTTGCACAAACACAATATACCCTTTGTACCATACGGTACAGGGTATAAAAATTATGTTAAGCTTTAAGCTGAAATAGAATTCTTTTACGAACATTTCGAGTCTAAGATTTTTAAAATCGGATAAGAACTGTAGATGCTATCGGACCATGTACGGAAGCTCCAATCTTCACTCAATCTCACTTTTGTATGAAAAAACAATTTTTCACTCAAAGTTTTTTTTTTGCGTTCAGTTGCGTCTTGTATGCAGCTGTAGTCGTGCTTTTTCGTTCGTGGTTCCATAACATCTACAATTCTACCCGATTTTAATGATCTTAGACTCGAAATTTTCGTAAAAGAATTACCTTTCAGCTTTAAGTTTAATATAATTTGAAAAAATCGTTAATATAAAGCAATCTGAAAATTTGTGTTTTTGAAAAATGGTCAAAAATTACAATTTTGTCTGAAAATTTGTAATTTTGAAAAATGGTCAAAAATTACAATTTTGTTCGACTTTGGTTGCTTTTAACTTCTATTATTATTGCTTAATCTGTACATAATTATATATCACTGTAAAGAGCACATCAATACCTTTCCATCTAATCATTTTTCATGTAGATACAAAATTTTGTTCACGAGATATTGAAAAATAACTGAAATAAGTGCCCAAAACATGTTTTTCGAAAATATCTCGAAAACGGTGCTTAAGAAAAAAAAAAGGTTGGCATTTTCGTGTTTCCCGACCCCAAATTACCCTAAAAAACACTTTTTTAGGAAGGTTAATTTTTCGTGTAAACTAGTGTTATTGATGCAATGAAATAAGAAAAGCTGTACAATCTTATCTAATTTAACCAATTTTTGACTTACAAAGTTGAAAAATATCACTCTTTTCTTAGCATTGTATTTTTCGACCCTGCTTGGCATTTCTTGTATTTCGCCCATATACATTAGGGCGGGTCAATTTGTATGGGGCCGAAAAAAACGTTCTGGGACTCATAGCGATTTTGATTCTTTGGGTCATCCTAAGCAACTTTGCCAAAGAAACTATGGGTCTAAAATGAATTTCGAGTCGCCCACTTTTTCAAAATAGTTTTTTTTTCGAAATGTTCAAAAATCAACTTAGACATTGCATTGAAAAGGCAAAAAAACGCTATTTTTTCTCTAGCGAAATGAGTATTTGGGGGTTTTTGGGGTCGAGAAATCCATTTTTGACATCTATTTTTAATTTTGGGCGCCGCCAGAGGGCGCTTTAGTGTGTTTTTTTTTATTTTTTCCGTTTTTATACCGTGTACCGTATGGTACAAAAGGTATATTAAGTTTGTGCAAGCTGAAATGTATGTAACATACAGAAGGAAAAAAAATTTTTCTGAAAAATACGACTGATTTCTGTCTGTTTTTGAAAATATCGTGGACAAATTTGGCAAATAAAATATCTTTTGGGGCTTTAAGCAATATATCGGACAATGGACAAAATGTTCATAATGCAATCTCAAATTTAAAATTTCCCAAAATATTCACCGTTGAAAATTGGGAGGGGTTGGTATTTTGGGGCGTACTCTTTTGCGACGTACATAATTTATATTCAATTTAAGACAAACAATCGTGTTTTTGGATTTACTCTTGATATAAAGAAGAAATATTTCCCTCTACTAATACGGAAAGACGAGTATTAGAAAAGAATCCAAATAACTAGAGGTTTTTTCACGGCTTTCTAATGTCACCATCATAACTTTTTCACGATTCTGTTCAAAATCTCGTTTCGACACCCTACACAACAACTGAACGTGGTATTAGATGCATTGTTTTTAACAACAATCTTTACAATGTGTGTCAAATTCGAATCTAAGTATTGAGTCTAACGAATGAATTTACAAAACAATACACTACCGTACACGACAGAGTATCTGTAATGTGACCAAATTTGATTACGATATCTTTGTAAAGAAACAAAACGCAACAAATTTTGCACAAAAACACGTTTCTTGGACCGATCGGTCTTATGGGAGATATATGATATAGGATACCGATTGTCATAAAATTTGTTACAGTGCTTGAGAACTATGAAAAAGTAAAATATTCGTCGATTTTCCAACTTTTTGTCAATTTTTCAAAAAAATAGATCAAACATTTAAAAAATATACACAAAGGCGGCACTCAAAACTCAAAATAGATGCCAAAAATGGATTCCTCGACCCCAAAAACCCCCAAATACGCATTTGGTTAGTGAAAAAATAACGTTTTTGGGCCTTGCAAATGGATGACATAAGTCGATTTTTGATTATTTTGATAAAAACCTATTTTGAAAGATGGCGTACGTTAAAGTCGGGCGCGGACGACTTTGGGATACCCTGTACCACTGCTTGCAATAATATCCGGTTTATTGCTTAAGAACACCAAAAGATTTTTGATTGCCAAATTTGGTTACGATACCTTCATAAACAACCAAAAATAGACGAATGTTGAACCAAAAATGTTTTTTTGACCGATCGTTCCTATGGGAGCTATATAATATAATATATATAATATCATTCGATTTTGACCAAATTTGGTGCACTGCTTGGGTACGCTAAAAAACTTCTTGATGCCAAATTTGGTCACAATATCTTCACAAACAAACGAAAAACATACAACGAATTTTGTACAAAAAACGTTTTTTTGGCCGATTGGTCCTATGGGAGCTATATGATATAGTCAACCTATTTTGACCAAATTTGGTTCAGTGCTTGGGAACTCTAAAAAACTTCTTAATGCCAAATTTGGTTACAATATCTTCACAAACAAACGAAACACAACGAATTTTGAAACAAAAAACGCTTTTTCGACCGATTGGTCCTATGGTAGCTATATGATATAGTCAACCGATTTCGATCAAATTTGGTATAGTGCTCGGGAACTCTAAAAAATCTCCGAGTGCCAAATTTGGTTATGATATCTTCATAAACAAACGAATTAAAAAGTATAATAAGCTTGTCTTCCCTGATATAATTACGCATCTAATCTGAAAGTTTGGTTGCTCTAGCTCTTACCATCTTTGAGATCTAGGCGTTCATACGGACATGGGTATATCGACTTCTCTAATCACCCTGATCATACTTTGGGGGTCTCCGACGTTTCCTTCTGTATGTTACATACATTTTCGACATGCACAAACTTAATATACCCTTTGGACCATACGGTACAGGGTATAAAAAGTGAGCGAATAGAAATTCATTTTAGACCCATAGTTTCTTGGGCAAAATTGCCCAAAGAATCAAAATCGCTATGAGCCCCAGAACATTTTTTCGGCCCCATACAAATTGACCCACCCTAATATACATAAATTACTAGTTGCAAATTTTCATGCTCCAAGGACTTTTGGTCTCCAAAAACAAACAGGAAATATGTAGAAAGACGGTCATTACCACCTCCGGGTCTTTTTGTTATTTAAAGGTTGTGGGTTTGCACAGTAGCTGAAAGTCTTCATAAAATGTTACACCAAAATTTAAAACGATTTAAATATTTTACCTAGACAAACAAAAAGTAATATTAAAAATAAATCAGCTGATTCCAAGAAAGAGTGCAAATTTATTTAGCTCACATTTTATGTTTTTTTTTTTTTCGTAAAGAACAAACTATGTATGTATATTAAAAAAAATAAAGTATTTTGATATAGGCTGCTGCCTGCTGTCGAAAGTAAACATACTTTACTCAAAGTACACATAAATTTATAAATTGTTTTTGTTTATTTAAGTCAGGGAACTTGAAGTGCACTGTAAACATTTAATTTGTTTTATATTAAAGGGTTCTATTTGAAAATTCTTTCGTGGTGATTGACGGTGAGATACCCTTATCGAACTAGTAATGCCTGTGCATATTTTCAAGCCAAAGCACAGTGGTAATATCTTCTAAAATAATCAACCAATCTTCAAAAAATTTTACATTTAGAAAAATGTTAAGAACCTTCATATATGTGCCGAGTTTGGTCCGGATCGAACCACTATATCATAAAGCTACCATACAACAGTTACATATGCGTGCCGCATGACTATTTTATATAGCTACCATGTAACCCGAAATCGGTTTTGGGCATATCTCCTTCATTTTTTATTGTATCTGAGCCAAATTTTATATTTCAAAATTGAATAAGAAGATACATGTATATGTCGAATATAGCTGTCATACATCCCGAAACCCATGTCCTCCAAATTTGGCATTTAAAAATATTTTGAAAAGATATACAAATATGCCGAGTTTGGTTCGAATCGGGTGACTTTATCATATAGCTGATATGTCAATGCTGTGGCGCACCATGCTTAAAAACAGTGTACTTGCAACCCGACATAGTGTCTAAAAAAATCATATATTATTGAAGGTAGCAAGTTGTAGCAGCAAAATTTAATTATTTCTCACAGACAACGAATTGTTTTATCAAAAACAAAAAGATTTAGCTCTTGCATATTCTTGCATTAAAAGATGCACACCACGAAAGTCAAGAAAATGTTACAAAAAAAGTTCAGCAAGGTTGCAAGCTTCCACGTCGATTTACTTTTACAACATATAAACACAGGCATGAAACTTTTTTTTTTATAAATACATACCTCAAACTAACTATTTAAAAACCCAAACATAAAATGAAATAAAGTAATTTATTCCGATTTGCAAGCCAAAATGGTTCACATTAAAAAACGCGGGAATATTTTGATGTGGACCTGCTGCAACATATGTTATGTTTGAAAGCTCACAGCTGATCCAAAATTGCGAGTACAATAATAAAAAACATGTCGATGGACTCATTGAAGTGTTGACAATCGTATGCAATTCAAAAACATGCAAGTTTTCACATTTTAAAATTTGGTTTTTCTTTCGCTAGATAGGTCTAATCGACCACTGTGCAAAGGTTAGAAATCACATTTTGATTTTTGAGAAATTTAGCTGCATGCAATAAAATCCAAATTGAGAGTATCTTTAAATTTTAAATAAAACTTTTATACAATTTTTTATACTAGTGACAACAGTAAAATTTTCTGAATATGTGAACGCAAAGCTTAACATGAAGAAATTAAGTATGTATTTTGAAACTCGATATAATAATTATTTTTTACCTTTAACTTTATAATAGCCCCAAGAAAGGCTGAACTGCGGTAGCGCATTATGCATCTCTGTTATTCAAGGCTATAACTTAATTGTGAATACGAGTTCCAAACTGAAACTATCTTGCTTTGGATCTCAGCTATTGATGTGTGTGTTAGGCAAACGTAAAAACGTTAAAAGGTAACAATATGCGCGCTCCGGTGGCGAGAAGAACCTTTTTTAACAAAGTCCCGAAACAAGATCAACAAAAACTCATTCCCATTGGTGAGACTATCAAAATTGGATCGGCTAATGTACACATATTAGTAGAGTTAATGAACGCACGAATTCGGCTTACCTAAAAAATTTTTAAACGGCTTTAAAAAAAAACGAATCCTTCGTACTCGGTGTGTGTGGGAAAATTCCCATAACATTGTGGGGGTGGTGCTGTTTTTGTTTAATATCTTTCTTGCCATCACCAGTAGAGTCAAGTTTTGTCAAGGTTTAAATTGTTGGCAATAAAATTCCCCATCGAAAACCTAAATCAAGGTCTCAGGTCAATGACCGCACAATGGTTTTTTTTTTCTAAAAACTGAATTATCCTTAATCGATAGAATTTTTTGCATATTTACTTTAGTGCATTTAAAACTAGGGGAATCCAATGTAAGCATCGTCACCCCCGATCCCGCCCTTCTTATTTATTTCTGGACATCCCAACTATAATATCCGTCATTTATCGTTTTATTGTCAGTAGGGTTTTTCGCATATTATTGATAAATAGTTTAATTTGTCAACCAAACGAGCATGTCACTTAGTAGTGCCAACAATTATCAATTTTACATTTAAAAAAATGAAATTATTTTTATTTTTTTTTGAAAAAAATTCTTTGTTTACTCTAGCAGGTATCTTACGCCTGGTCAACTTTATAGTTAAGCAAATATTATACGGCCAAGGTGAAGCACTATCGAATTTGTGTTAATATAAGAAGCCATACCGTGACATGCGTATTGTTTATTCGCAGTTTAAGTATATCGAATCATATTGATGTATGGCTTGCACCCACGCAGTAACAGATAAACTTAAAGACGGCAAATTTTAAATTCGAACGTGGACGATCTTGAGATACCCTGTACCATCACAAATTAAATATGACGCTGAAATACTCAAAAAAACTTTTGATCGCCAAATTTGGCGATTCTTCATTAACAATTGAAAGACAAACGAATTTTGTCCTGAAAATGGGTATTTAACCTTTTTGGGGCCATATGATAGTTTTTAATTTTTTTTTTTTTTAATGCAAATGATTAAATCGCAGTTTCAGTCTGATGAACTGGAGATATCAAACAAGTCTGGAAAACAATATTCGCCTCTATAAAACCATTCTAAAGCCTGTGTGGACATATGCTATACAACTGTGGGGAACTGCTAGTAACTCAAATGTTGAAATTCTTCAGCGGTACCAATCCAAAACATTACGATACATAGTTAACGCTCCTTTTTGCGTGTCTAATGCATGCATTCATAAAAATTAAAATATTCTTTTTGTAAAAGAAAAAATAATCTCTTGCAAAAAGTACCATTGACAGACTTCACAAAATCTAACAGATAACAACATTAAGAAGACTTAAAAGACTGCACATTCTCGATCTCATGGAAAGATGCATTGGGCACATTCAACATATGCTAAACACAATAGTAGGTTTCAGTGGAAATTATTATTTAGTAAATTTACTTATTTTCTGAAGACAAAATATGCAAAAAAAGTATATATGATATAGTCAACTCTAAAAAAGTTTGATCGGAAGCACCGTTGACCAAATAGGTCATAATACAGGATTGGACAAGGATGCTCAAAGAGGAAAGTCAAGATGACTTAGGATAGAAGACGTTATAGAAGGAAATAGATGTGTTTATAAAGGCTATTATAATTAGAGCATAAGAGTTGTAAACGATCCATGCATAGCAAAATTAGATCCAAAAAGTTGCAAGGTTTAGGGATGAAATTACGAGTTACTCTGGTAGGTACGACTAAAGTAATTTTAATAAGAAGCTCATTGAAATCAATAAGGCCGAGTAATATGGGGGTGTCACAGAAATCTTTAACCATTTTTGCAACGCTTTCAAACCAAACTTTTGAAAGGTGCCACAGAAACCTCAAAGATTTCATTTTTCGAACAATTAACTTCGAATGTTTTTGCTTTTGAAAGAATGGCAGCAAAGGGTTGCTACTTTGCACAAATTATTTTAGAACATTAAGACACTCATTTAAGTAAATGTTCATTAACAGTGATCCAAAAAATGTTATTCTTTATTACATTAAGCGACAATTTTCAGCATATCTTGCACCTTTTGCGTTCCATTCGTACAAAATAAATTTAAATTAAATTTTAATATTTGTACCGCCCAATACAAGAGTTTGTATGGCAACGCTACGGCTCAACAGCTGTTCACAGCAATGTGAATGGCAAATTTCGTTTGTTTACATTTGCAAATTTGCACGAAAATCGAAAATAATTTTTAAAATGCCAATTGCGGGATTGTTAGCCATTGAGGCCTTACAAAAGACACCTAAACAAAGAAAACGTCGGGCGAAAAGGTCGAAGAACCTCTAGATCGCTTCAAGGCTGTCATACAGCCCAGTAAAGGTTGCAACAATTATGTGTGTATGCTGTGCACTGCATAACTGCGCCAAACAAATGAAGTGCAATTTTAATATAAAACACACACACTGATGAAAACAATAATGCAAATGGTTCTGAAAATTGTAATTCTAATTGTTGTGCCCTTGAAAAAGTTAGATTTAGTATTTTCGATGCACTCGCCAATTATTGAAAACGACGCCATATTCAATAAATATTACTTCATTTATTAAAATAATTTAATTAATTTTTTAAATTTCCATATGCTGTTGTGGCTTTTTTCTCCTGAGGTTGCGCTACTGATATTTTCATTTTGAACTTAAACTGCTAAGCTATTAACATCCGTAACCATGCATAAAACGCCGTACATTGCTACCTTGGGAGAAAAAGGTGCACTGCACTTATTTATTTAATTATGCATTAAATTCGGAGCACTTCATAACGAAAAATTAGTTAAAATAAAAAAATCAATTTTTTAACTTTCACTTAACATCAAAAACATCTAATATGCCAAAATAATAACTTCGAATTATTATTATTTAGTACAGCAACTAGGTGGCAACTCCTTAGCCCGAAAAGGTTTTGCACGTTGACACAGTTTCTTTGAATAAAATTGGTTTTATTGGTGAATTTAATCAAATCTCATGCAATTTTGTCGAAGTTTTTGAAACCGTTGCAAATCATGTCTGTGGCACCAAGTATGGCATGTTCTACGGTTATGTAAGGAGGGCATTTTTATAAGGCGAAGTCTGTCAGAATATGGAGAAAATTCAGAAAATTGGGCGGACGAGAGAAATATGAAGAAGTTTGGTTGTGTGCTAAATAAAAGCAAGAACCCCTCTAGCTTTATTTACAATATTGCAAATGATGGTTGGTAAATTTATATTAATTAGCCAAATGAGGAACAGAACGGCAAAATGTCATAATTATACATTTTGTTTTGTTTAGAAAGATTTGGTTGACATAACACCAATATTGCCTGCTATCGAAATCCTGCTGAAGAAGTTAATGTTTATCTTTATCATTGTAAGAGTAGGACAAACAAAGTTTTACATCATCCTCATACATAAGCATGCAAGAAGACGAGATAACTTGTGGAAAATCATTAATGAATATGATAAAAAGTAGAGGACCTAGATAGGTACCTTGAGGTACCCCAGACGTGACCTTAATTACTTGACCTACTGCATGCGGTTAACGTGACAGATTAACAAGAAGAAGACTATGGTTTACAGAGTCAAATGCCTTACTAAAGTCAGTATAAATGACATCAGTTTGCATTTTGTTTTATAAAAACATTGTTAAGGTCAGAAGAAAGTTCTAAAAGGCTACTAGAGGTGGACCGTGACAATCCTTTCAAAAACTTTTGGAATTGATGAAAGCTTGGCAATACCTCGGTAGTTCTCAATATTCGACTTGGAACCTTTTTTATGAATAGGGATAATGAAGGATAGTTAAGGTTAATGCTGTTAGGGTTGTCAGAGTAGGTTGTTTCCGCGATTTCAAAATTGTTAGAAGACATTGCATTTTTAAAGTATAGCGATGGAGGAAAAAGGGAACACATACAAAAGAGAAAAATTTCTTAGGATCACTACAGAAGTTAAGCCTACAACGGGCAGGATAATTATTGTAGCATTAAGAAAAATACTCAGGTTGCGTGAGATAGAAATCGACCGTAGAACCAATTTTCTTAAATCTTTTATAAGAAGACTTTCAAATCAGACAGATTGTAGTAAACCAAGGCGGCTTAGAAAGACACAGGACAGAGTAAGAAACAAAGAGATCAAAAGCGGCATATAATATCTGATAGAAATTATTAATAGATAGCTCAAAGTTCTCAGTAGACAACAAAGAGGACCAGTTAACATCAGTCGATGCCGAGGAGCACACACATGGGGCAAACCACTGTAGCGAGCACTAAGTGTTAGTTTGATTTGCAAGTTCGGATGATATGGATCCTTAGGCAAGGAAAGCGGACAACCCCTTGAAACTTTAAAATTCGAAGAATCACTTACGATAAAAAGGTTAAGCATTCTATTTTAGCGATTATGTATGAATTATATATGAGTTAATTTGGCTCAGGGAGATAGTAATCAATCTAGTTGTAAAGCCATGCTTATCAGAAGAAAAAAAGAAAATTAGAATCAACCGAACGAGTCCAGCACAAGGTAGACAGTCACCTAAAACAACTAATTTGATCTCTATTAGCAATACCGTCAGCCACCATACGAATGGCAGAATGATGGTTCACATAAACGCTTAGGTCAGAGCCGGAACCTGTCGAGTACAACAATTATTGGTAAACACTTTTACAGAAACAGACTCTATTCCTGTGGGAAAATTAAGAGAAAGTAAATGCGATTCCAGGTCGACTTTTACAGCAATGAGAATACCACCACCACGACCGGACGGCCGTTCAAGTCTATGGGTTATGTAGGAATTTACGAAAATTTCAAAATCAGAGACAGATGAATTAAGCCAGGTTTCGAAAAAAGCGATAACATGGGAATCAAAGTCTACGCTAAGCTTGGAAAGAAGGCCACGAATATTCTGATAATGAATTATAAGGTTAGTAATTAGTTTTTTGGAATAGAGTTTACTGCAGAAATGGAGGGTGCAATATTGAAGGCTAAAGTGTTTTTAGATTTTTAAGTAAACTTATATACTATATATAGTATGAGTAGGTCAAAGAGAATGAATCAGTATGGAATAAAAGATAGAATCAGGAATGCTTATTTTAAAAGAAGCAATATCGCGCTTATACCTTAGTTTAAGTTTAATTAAAATTATGTTTGGAGAAGTCATATTAAGCTTCTCGTAAATGAACTCTTAATAACGACTTCAGAAGCGGAGGGCATTACTATAGAGACGAACACTGATCTTTTGAGTGTCACACCAATCAGTGAATGTGAAGCCTAAAAAGTATAAAAGTTATTCACAATAGAGGGAGCAACAGAAGCAGGTACACCACTCAGAACAGTGGCCGACGTAGATGTTTCATTTGGCATAGCATCAATAGAGACTGCAATATAAATCGCAGCAAGACTAGCAATAACCCTATAATAACTAGCAGTAACCCTGAACCCTGGGGCCGGATTTGCAAATGATATCAGTTGCGTCGGATTAGGAGTTAAGGGTGAATCCAACACTGCTAAGTTGGAAGAACCGATTAGATTTGGCTCAGTGGCATGTACATTTGCCTCTTTACGCTTAGGAGAAACTTTTATTTGCTGTAAATTGGCAAACATACTTGCAAGGGATGAGAACTTATCCTGTAATGATCGAAAATCCTTATAAAGATTGCTCCAAGCTGGAGCATGACAGCCTTCATATCGATTTCCGAAGCGCGGCAGGTCATACAGGTCCAATTTAAACCGTTGCCTTCGCGTATAAAATCATATACACGTCCGGAAAGACCCGCGCATATTTTAGGTGTGCCATATTGTCGCACATCCAGCATGCAACGTAGGTCTCCGATTGGATACCACTCCATTTGCATGATGGACAGCAGAAAATTTTAGTGTCACCCATGACATTATACACAAATGCAAAGTTTAAAGTGAAAAGAAGTAGCAGGCGGACTGACGGTGTATTAGCGTCCCAAAGCTTATGAAATAGCAGTTATTCAGCAAGAAAAAATATGTGTGCTCATAGCAAACGCAGAAGAGATGCACGCAACAACAAAAAATCGTTAGTGAGCGCAGCACAAAGAAGAATATGCGAAGCGACGCCCAAAATAAGTCCGCACTGAGAGACAAGCAACAACAAACAAAATAAGCTTTGAGGCTAAACTAAGCTTTAAACGCAAACAAAAATTGAGCGGCAACAATTAGAATTTAAGACAAATTTTTTTGCAATCAAATTTGACACTGATTTAGTTATTATGAGTATAAGCTTTTTTAATAAAGTAAGTGTTAGAAAATCGAGAGTGTTATCAGTTATTCTTTTAGAATCTAAAATTGAAATAGATTTTTGCTACTTGAATGGACTGTATGGTCCATGAGGCCTCTAAGATACTAAGATGTAATCGAGTCTGATTAGTGATCAAAAAATAAGATAATCAATAATTTAAAAAGTAAAAATAATGCATTGTATTCAAAACGCATAAAAAATAATGTCAAACCTTCTTTTTTTCAACTTACGAGAAACCTTAAACGTACTCCCCGATTTCGGCTTTCATACGGAAGGGCGATAGACGGACATGGGTATCTCGACTTCTCTAGTTATTCTGATCATACTTTTGGTAACTTTGGGGTCTCCGACGACATTTTCGGTTCGCATAAACTTAATATACCCTTTGAACCATAAGTTACTGAGTATAAAAATCATAGAATAAATAATCATAAAGATTGGTAAAGACAATTTATTTTTGTTTATTTAAGGTTTACGAGCTTGAAAGGAGATTCAAACAGCAAAGATATTTGTCAGCCCCTGAACGAGAACACTTAGCCAGTCTTATTCACTTGACGCCTACTCAGGTAAGTTGATACTCTTCTCATGAATTTGCTTATCCATATCGATTTTTTTAAGTACGTGGAGTTGGTTTGTTTGACAAATTATTCCTTGGGAGTTATTTGGTGCTACCTTTATATTTTTTTAATCAAATACCAAAAGGATGTTAGTCTGAAGACTGGAGCTGAGTTTTCAGTTGCTTCATTACTAAAAAAGAGATAAAACCCAAAGGCAGCATTATTAAACATAAAAAGTAAAAAAAAAAATCATTCAGGCGACACTTTAGAACAAAAGTAGAATCGTTTTGAAAAATTTGTCTCTCACCTGTCGAAACGAAAAATAATGGATTTATTTACTTAAGTAAATGCATTTAATGCCACTAAAAATAATTTTGTTTTATTTTTTAATAATTTATGAAGTTATTATGCACATTGGGCAAAAAAAAAAACGATTTTTAAATTAAAAAAATGCATACCCTAGAAACAAAAAAAACTTAAAAACTATTGATTTTAATGCAGCCGTGACATTTCAGCAGGCCTTCAATGTAAGAGTTTCAGTTTACTTCTTAATTTTTAACAATAAGTAAATATTAATGATGGAAAATTAAGGTCTCGGTAAGTGGAATATTTATATCAAAAAGGTGTTTGTTTATAATTATTAATTTGTCTGATGTGTGCATTGATTTGTGGTGCCCAAAATTGGAGAAAAGTTAACCAAAAACGACTTTTTGCAAGCTTCCGCAAAAAGTGTTGATGCAGCATTAAAGAGGAAAGTTTATTCTAATTTATCTACAATTTTTGAAACCAGTGCCAGGATCTGGTCAATGAAACTTTAGCATTTCTGCTCGAAAACTTCTTCATTAAAAGGCAATACAAAACGGCAAAAGCCGATCTTGTGACCAAATAATGGATAATAATTCTGTCAATAGGTAGTTTTTTTTTTTTGTTTTTTTTATGTGTTATTTTTAACAAACAAGTTTTGTAGATACATTAATAAACAAATTTAGCGGTATTACATAAAAAAAACTAATCGCAGTCTCTAGTCGAGCGCTCGTGAAAAAAATCTTATATAATATATAATTCTTAATTTTAAAGATAGTATTTTACGATGGTAATTAAATGATTAAAAGATGTACATAAGTGTTTAAGTGTGTTTGCATTGAAAAAGATATAAAAAACAACGCATAGTAATATTTGTATTATATAGAAAAAAAAAACAACTACTTAAGATTAAGGGGTTAAGGGGGTAAGTGGGAGATGGGGTAGGGAGTGAGCCACCAGCATCCTTTGGAGCAGGCGATAGAATATTTTTTATCAATGTCAATAGTTAGTCTTGATAGTCACATGCTCGAAAGAGCGCAAAATAAAAAAAATTTGATATAGTCGAGGCGGTGCCCGACAGGTCGATACCCTGTACCAGATCTGTCGAGTGTGAATGGGGAAGGAGGGATTCCCCCCGGGCCCGGAGTTTTCTCAGGGGCCCGGTGTAATTACTGTTGTACTGTCGTGAGAAAAGCTAATGGTGTAATAGAGGAGCCGGTTCTTTTTCCCCATGGGCCCGGATTTTCTGTCAACGGCCCTGCCCTTTACCCTTTTTCTCGAAAAAAAATCTTATTCTGCATCTTTCTTTTAATAACTGTTCAATTGGAATTTATTATTTTTTGGTGCAATTCGATATTTATACTTATAAGTTCCTTAAATTTCGACCGATTATTATGAAAATCGAAACTTATGTCAAATAAGTTATTTATCATTTTTATAATTATTTTATATTATATGGGATGATTTTCAAGTACTTATGTTGAGGGGTGTGGAAGAAAACACGGTAAATTGATTGCGGGGGGTTCGATGGGGGTCGCTTCGATAAAATTAAGATGCGGGTTTGTTTATTAGGGCCACATGAACACTTTTACCAAAATTTGTGATTCTAGGTAATTTTTTATCATAATTAACTCTACTACTGGGAACGGGAATAGATATTGACAAGATTTAACAAACATCTTTTGAGGAAATATGCGCAAAAGTTTCATATCTGCAGCTCTTATAGTCTCCGAAATCTAGGCGTCCTAGGTTCAAAATTTATGCATAACATTCGCATTATTTATAGAGTTTGGTATAAAAAATATACTTCAAAAGATACTGCAATCGTAACGCATACACTATCCAAATTTTGAAGGTCCCTTTCCCAAAAAACTTTGACAATGCACGTAATTCTGTTACAGTATCCATATAAAAGTAAGAGATTGGTTCTCCGTTTGAAAATCCAACTAACATACTAATGTCAGTTTATGATATAAAATAATCGTTTTTACATGGGAGTTAGGTTTTTTTATTCAAATTTAAATTTTATATTAATATTTTTTATTTAATACCTAATAATAAATAATAAATAAAGAATATTAATTTCACAAAAATAAAATTTAAAGTGATTTGTGTTTAAAGTGTTATATTTTACCAAAAATAATTTAGTTGATTTTTTAAAATCGGGTTAAATCACATTCGCGCAAAAGAGCTTTGAATAAATAATAAACAAGCACAACCATTTTACAAAACATCGCCCTATCTCCCTCCTAACACTCACAATACATATAGGTAAATATTAATAAAAATTTTGGATGCAGGATATCTCACCACCTCGACTGTTTGACACATTTTCTATTGGATTTTGGACGTTTTCTAAATTTACATTTGCTACTAAATTACGTAGATGACTCACTAGATGCCAATTTGTTGTCTTTTAATATTATTTAGATTCGTTCTTGCTTAAGTCTCCTTATTTACAATCAATTTCCGAGCCATCCAATGTGTATATGTCTATATTTTTACAACAGACCCTTTTGTCAGGAGAGGTGCATACACATTTAATACAAAGAGACCTCTTAATAGCGGAGAGCATGATCAAACAATGAATTTATTTTAGCATGGGTTTTGGGGTGAGTCTAAAATGTATTATGTCTTCTCATTGTTCATAAGTGCATTTTTATCCTTCAAAAACATACCACTGCTGTGTACACATGCATTGATATTTGCTTTTGAATTGTTTTATTCAAAGATAAACATCATTCCTATTTATGTGGGTAGTCTACACAAAAAAATTTTTATACAATAAAACTGAAGGGTGACAAGACACAACTCGATTGTTTTTATTGTTATAACACGTCTCATCCTTGAGCTATTTTAAACACCGAAAAGTAATTGCTTAACCTAATGACAATTATATTTGAAGTGGAAATGATTGTTATCCTCACGCCTTTATATGCGACCATTGAAGTATGTAATCATTAAAAATAAAAATCCTTAGCATGTATTATTATTTTTATTATTATTGGAAAAGCTTACAACCCATTTAATAAATGAATTAACGTAAAATTATTTAGCGTCAATCTATTTTTTTTTTTTTTTAATTTAGGTGCAAGCAATATGCATATCACTTACTGATAAGCAGTCAGAGACACTGACAAAATTTTTTTTTATGTACATTTTAACTAATTTCATAATTTTATAAAAAGGACTTATTTGAAAGGTACTGACTCCCACTTTCTATAAAAGATTCAAATACAGCAGAACGAACCACTTTCAACAGCTTAACCCTCTGTCGGACACATATTTTTAAACATTCGGACGGACACATGATGCCTGGCTGGACCCCTATGTATTTACATACATTTATATGGAAATTTACCTCATGTTTCGGCTCGATTATATACCAACGAGGTATATTTTCTTAAATAATCATCATTCTGTATCGATTTGTCATATGTTGAGCTACTTTCATAAGGAAATAAATACTCGAACACAACAGTAAAACAACAGTACAATCGCTTATAATTGCTTTCTATGTAATCCTAAGAGTCCATAAATGAGCTGGCTTTATATTTCATGAGTACATGCATTGAAAACTCTTTACTTTCGTTCGAAAATATTGAATTTAATCGGAATAAACAAAAAAAAAAAGGTGGTTTTTTCCAAATCAAAATTTTTTCCTAGTATGTATTGATTTCCTTCGGCAAGTAGCTCAGCATATGCCAAATAGATTTTAAACGGTTAGTAATTGAGAAAATATACCTGATTGGTATATAATTGAGCCGAAACATAAGGTAAATTCCCATATAAATGTGTATAAATACATAGGGGTCCAACCAGGCACCATGTGTCCGTTCGAGGGTAAACTTTTTTAAATCCTTTTTTTTCGTCCGTTTTAACGACTTTTTGATATTTCTATTATACATGGGTCGATAGCCAATAAAATTTTAGGAAGCTTCCTGGAAGCGCAAGTCGATATCTAAATTAGAAATACTTTAAATTAACGGTCAAAAACTAAATAGGTCTGGCCAGACCCAAGTGTCCGACGGAGGGTTTAATGCAGTTAAAAAAACATTGAACATAAAATAACTTACTTATTTAGTGTCTTAGACTTTTGCCGAAAGAAATAGCGATATTTCTACGAAAAGTCACCAAATTGTTGTGTTTTTCTTTGACGGATCCCACCTATGGAAAAATAAATAAACTTGTTATTATGGCATCTAATCCGAAAATTCGGTTGCTCTAGCTCTTACCATCTCTGAGATATAGGCGTTCATACAGACAGACAGATGGACATGGGTATATCGACTTCTCTAGACACCCTGATCATACTTTGGGTAACTTTGGGAGGTCTCCGATGTCTCCTTCTGTTACTTACATTTTCGGCTTGCACAAACTTAATATACCCTTTGCACCATAAGGTACAGGGCTTGAAATATAATACAGTCGAGGCGATGCCAGACTGTGTAATACCCTATACCTTTTTTCCATATACATATTCCTTCTAAGAACTTTCCAATTGGAATTAATTTTTTTTTTTTAGTGAAATTCGATATTTATTCCTATAAGTTCGTAAATTATTACCAATTTTGATAAAAATCGAAAGTCACGACAAAGAAGTTATTAAAAGTATATGGGGTAAGTTCAAGTTCATATGTTGAGGGGTGTGGGACTCGGTGAATCGATTGCGGGGGGCCGATAAAATTTGGATGTGGGCTTGTTTATTAGGGCCACATGAATAATCATACCAATATTGGTGATTGTAGGTAATTTTTTACTATTGTTACGTAAAGTCAAATATTGAAGCTGTATATTAGCAAAGGGGGGTGTAATTTGTACATTTTTGACTATAACTTTTGATGTATTCGTCCGATTTTGTTATGACGCATTGTTAAGTTTCAAAAAATAAAAATATTAAACGATGTAGCTAAAAAGCACGAATTTCTACTAGGGGTAAAGGGGGAAAATTTCGAAATGATTTAACAAACTTCATCTGCTCAGGAAATATGCGAACAGCTGGCAAGGTTTCGTGTCTCTAGCTCTTATAGTCTCTGAAATCTAGGTGTTCATACAGACGGACATGGCTCAATCGCTGCCCGATGTTACGATAAGCACTTTAGGGCCTGCCACGCCTCCTTCTGTCTGTTATATACATTGCACAAATCAAGTATACCCTTTGTACACCTATAGGTGCAGGGTATAAACAAAAAAAAAAAAGCCATGAGAGGATAAAACAAAATTTCATCTCAGGAGACTTTTTATCGTCGACTAGTGTAGTTATGAACAAGCCGTCTGTAATCTCATTTTGAAATAGTTCAAGCCTACTTGAAAATCAGTTTTATGATTGCTGTGATTTTTTTTCGATATTATTGCGATGGTGAGAATCCTGTCTTCGGCGTTCCGAAGTGAATTGTGCCCTCAAAGGGAAAACGATAATTCTAGAATCTTACATAAAGTTTATTTAAAATAGTCCATTCCTTTTTTTTAGGTTAAAATATGGTTTCAAAACCATAGATACAAGTGTAAACGACAAGCAAAGGAAAAGGCAATGGCTGAACAAAATCAACATAATCAGGTAACGAAATAAAAGATAAATTATGTATGTTAAAAGATTTAAGTTCATTGCGGGGTGTGTTGGATTCGAATCGATTAAATTTGGATGTGGGCCTGGGTTAATAGGGCCACATGAATATTCTTACCAAAATTTGTGATTCTAGGTAATTTTAAACCATAATTACGTATAGTCAATTATAGTACTGTTTATAAGAACTTCGAAAGACATTTGATTGCAAAATTTGGTTATGATACCTTTATAAACAAACGAAATACAAAATCGTTTTTTTGGCCGATCGGTCCTATGGTAGCTATATGATATTGTCAATTGATTTTGATCAAATTTGGTGCAGTGCTTGGGAACTATAAAAAACTTATGGTTCCTTTGGTTACGATATCCTTATAAACAAACGAATTATCCATCTAAAACTATTTGGTCTTTTCGAGGTCCTCTGAAACACCCATATGGGAGCTGTATAATATAACCCAAATATCAAAAATTAAATAAACTTGTCTTCCGTAGGATAATAAGAGATCTTATCTGAGAGTGTGATATCTGATATCTAGGCGTTCATACAGGCGGACAGACGGACATGGGTATATCGACTTCACTAGTCACCCTGATCATACTTAAGGTAACTGTGGGGTTTCTCCGACGTCTCCTTCTGTATTTTACATTAATTTTTTGCTTGCACAAACTTCATATACTTTTTGTACCATACGGTGCAGGGTATAATAAAAGTAACAAACAAGACCAAGCCCCAGGACAAGTTGCGTCGATTTAAGTTTTTGTGACAAAATGGCCGTCAATGCCGAATCGGTAATCTCGGTTCCAAAAAGATGGTGCACCATAAATATATTTCGGCTGACACGATCAATTTATTAAATTCATTCTTTCCTGGTCGCATGATATCCAAATATGGTGATTTTGCCTGGTAACCGCGCTCTGTCGAGTTAACCGCACTTAATGAAAAATTCCTAAAAGTGAGCCACTTATGTTATAACAACAACCAAATCGTACGTAAATAGTAGCTGAAGTTTAGTTTTTTTGACCAAATTAAATGTCTGCGAAAAAAAATCGAATCGGCGTTTTTCAAAAATTTTTATTCCAAAACAAATAATTCACATGTTAATTGGCCACCCCGTATATACACAGTTCAACGCAAAACGCACTGCCAATAAAAAGCTTTTATTTTATTGCTATGTAATTAAACAGTTTAATGAAAAAATAGATGAGTATGTAGTAGTATGACCAAACATGTTTTATTTTGGTCAGAGCTTGTTATAATGAACTTACGATTTGCGCCTTGCTACTACTTAATAGTAAAATCAATTTTTTTTCTTCGAAATTAGAAGTAATCTCAAGCTTATTGATTTTTTTTATTTGAGCATTAATAACGAAAAAATCTATAATACATATACATAAATCAAAAGTTATAAAATTTTGGGCTAAGGAATTACTGATGTTTGTATGAAAGTTCTTTTTATGCCACAATTTTGTATACCCTGTACCAAAAGCTTACTCCAAAAAGTTTAGCATTGACTTGGGTAGTGATTAATTCATGTCTTTACCCACTAATTGTAAAGAAGAAAAATCTGTGTATTTTCTTACTTGTTGAAAATAATGGATTTACCTGGCCGAGCTGTTTTACTTTTGTGGTTTGTGAGGATCAATTGAATGCGATATAGCGTCTGTGACACTAGGAGTATGTCTATTTGCACTTTACAAGATCTTATGTAAACTTATTTGATACATGCGGAGGAATGATTATAGCATTTGCAGGACTTTCTTGAATCTTAGCCAGCTCTCTTGTCATTTTGATGAACTTTGTCAGACGGGCTGACGTCCATTTGAACATTGGGGTGTCTTGGATTAAAGATTTTTTATAGACTTTAAAGCCCTAGTAGCCTTGCAGCGAAGTCACCACCACAATGTACTCATTGCGCAGGCTGACTCATACACATAGTCACTTGCAGAAGTGTAAACGAGACGACGAATATGAGGTCACGTGATTGGCACAGCCAACCAGAGAGAGGTAGGACACTCAACGTAAGAGAAGGGTAGTCTGTGACTTATTGAATAAAAAATATTTTCTTTTCCGCAAATAATCGGTTCATTTCTCAGTATAGTCTACTTTTAGGTCGATCCATTTAGTCCATCGTTATTTTCTAATTTTTCTCCCTTAAAACACCGTTTGTATTAGTTATGAAGTCTTTATTCGAAACAAATTGCTTAACGCCCAGCTATTTCTTATGTTGAAATGCCTACAGCCCGGTACCATTTTATCGACGACATCTAGCGTGCCACCTCTTTTTTTAGCGACCTGTACGTTCAGCGTCACTTGTGCTGGTACGAGCAACCACAACAAAAATGATCAAATTACCAAATTACTCCTTTACCATTGATTTCGATAGAACGGAGTTACTTTAGTGTTCATCAAGTTTTTTCTTAATTTCGATGATGTTTTTTTATCGCAAAAATTGATTTTGAATCTGGACACGAAGTTCAACTTTTCCATTTTCGTTAATATTCACGAGGTTGTTTGCTTGTTGGTACTTGTTGGGACCCGTGTTATATTCAAAGTTTCTACATGGGAAATGGAATACATTGATAAACAATTTAATATTTATACCATTTTTCAATACATATTCCTGAATAAAAGCATCTTATCATTCCCAAAGTACTTATTTAGAAACACAAACTAAAACTATAAGGAATAAGCCAAATTGTGGCCTATTAAAAAATTTTCGCTAATATAATAAAGCTTTATTGGTCGTTGTCCCATTACCATGTATTTAGACAAATGAACTTTTAAACGTGATTAATTTTATTTTTTAGACTTTTGTAAAAAAAAATTTTTTTGATTAAAATACATCTGCGGCGGTTTCTACACAGCCACAAAAAAAAAAAGGGTCCATGTCTTGAGATATGACATATTTACTTGTATACTTGACGCTCTGAAATCGAATCAACCACCATAATTGTCCAAACTTATCTGGGGTACCTCTTAAAGCCAGTGCGAAAAAGCCAGAAACGATACCGAAATAGTGCTTCCCTGGAAGTGCGCTTTAACCTCACTTTGTATGCCGCATCTTGAGTAAAGAGATCATTCCGGCTTCCCAGATATAGGATAGGGAACACGCTTCACGTGTTATCGCTTTTTTTAGATTCAACTACCCCATTCCAATAGGCTAGATGCTACTTTAAAGAATCACTTCAAAGGCAATCCACTTTCAGGTAATTCGGCTTAAAGTGGATGTACGCGAGTCGTTAATTTCTATGAATTTGAGGATTGTAAAGTCGTACCTGCCCGACCAGGATCAGAGAATTTTAAGTCAAATTTTTGACAATCAAAGTAAGCAGGCGATTTGTCGAAATAATTATGGCTTTAAGCGACTATAAGAATCCACATAAAAGGCACATCACTCTTTGAAGAGAAGGTTGATTAATTTTTCTATACATTATAGACACAAGTAGGAGAAGCGCAAAAAAGAGTATTGTAACATACTAGTACATAAAATATTTCATTAATCTTCTATACAAATCTAAAAATATTTTTATTAATTAATTTATTTTGGTTTTACTTTACATGATATGTTGTTATAACAGTCGGCTAGCTCTCCACGTCGTGTAGCTGTGCCTGTATTGGTCAAGGATGGGAAGCCCTGCTCAGGAGGAAGTAATACGGCACAAGCCCTGGCTAATGGTTCTGCAGCATCTGGAAACAACAGCAGTAACAGCAATAGTGGAAACGCAAATAATGGAACTGCAGCAGTTACTGCTAATTCAACCAGTGGCCTAAATCTTATAACAGGCGATGCGCCAAGTTCCCACTCGCCTGATACATCATCATCTTTAATTGCAAGCTATAATGGGACAGTTGGAGGTTCTAACGTTGCTATGTTACAGCAACCTTGCAATAATACACTAATGTCCAATAGTTTAGCTATGGCATATAGAAACCAAAATAATTTTATTTCAAATGGGCATCAGCAACAATGTGGTGGGTATTTACCATTACAAGGCAGGGCATGGTAATAAAATTCATTGTTTTTTTTTAACTTTAATTTTTTCGGGCCTACTTAACAAGTGTACTCAATTCGATCATATACATAAATACATACTAAATGTGAATAAAAGTAATGTTAAATATAAATTTCATGAAATGAAATAAATGCATTCAATAGTAGTAAGAATGTTAATAATTTTAAGTTATCACGAAATCTCACTAAAAAAATAATATATCATATATGTACATATATATAGATCAATGTATTGTAAAATAAAATGGATATCAAAATAAGTAAATCATCTTTATTATTATATATTAATTGATTATGAGCTTGACGCCAACCAAAAAAAAAAAAAAAAAATGTTTTACATTAGGTTTTTTTTGATGATATGGTCTCTTTTGGCAAGAATAAGGTAAAGATAGGATGTACATAAAATTTGGGTGTTTCATTTTTAAAGTGATGCGGTAAGTCTTACCATATGTTCTTTGAAAAGTATAAATATAAGTGCTTGGTGGAAATCTCAGTTGCGCACACTGGACAAAAAATAACAAATACATTTATTTGTTATTATAAATACATATATTGTCAATATTTAGCTCCAGCAATAAGTGTTCATTCATTCATTAGGTAAAACTGTTATCGGGTTGCGGCTGACCTCAACAGCTCTCGCCAGGCGCCTCTGCTTTGTGCCTTCTCCAATTAGTAATACCTACGGACGATAGGTTCTCCTCTACTTGATCTTTCCATCGGAGTCGTGATCGTCCCCTTCGTCTCCCTTAGTCGGCTTTCGCTTCGAACACCTTTTTTCATCCATACGTACAACATGCCCGAGCCAGCGTATGCAAGGAACTGGATACTTTTGTAGTAAGTATATATCATCAGCGTATGCAAGGAACTGGATACTTTTGTAGAAAAGAGTGCCATTATGATGTACACCTGTCTTCCTCGAACAGTATTAAAATGGTTCGGAGAGGTCCGTTCCTACCTTGACGGAGCTGATGGTGGCGCTCAATGTCATTCTGCAAAGACATTAAGACATAGTGGTAAATAGGCGATCCCTTATCGGGCAATCGAATGCAGCTTTGTAATCGATAAAGAGAGGATAGGTGTCGATAAGTTTTTCGTGGGACTTTTCCAGGATTTGGCGTAGTGTGAAGACCTTGTCTATAGTGAAGAAGAAGCCGCAGTGATATGTCCCGATCAATGTGGCTACAGTCCGAAGTCCGCTCGATAGGACCTTATATGATATGGCAATAAGACTGATTTCACGGTAGTTGGCGCATATGATCGGGTCACCCTTTTTAGAACAAGACAAATGACACTGAGATTCCAATCGTCGGCCATGCTTTCCGCTAGCCATATTTTGCAGAGGAGCTGGTGCATGTACCCTATCAGCTCGTCGCCGCCAGCCTTAAACAACTCTGCAGGCAGTCCATCGGCACAGGCTGCTTTGTTGTTTTTGAGCCGCATTATTGCAACTCGGACCTCTTCTCCTTGCAATAAGTGTTGGTTAGACATATTGTAAGCAAACCGTTTTGGAACAATAGTGATTTTGTTTGTCGTCGTATACTTTTGTTTGAGTGAAAATGTCAGATTTTTTACCAAACAATCGTCATTTGCGGGAAGTGTTGATTTTCTCCTTTAATTCTAAGAAAATGGCTGAAGCTGTAGCATAGCGCGAGCTTAAAAAGTTTACGGAAATGCTGCTCCAAGTAAAAAAACGTTGCGCTATTGGTTCCGTCGCTTCAAAGACAGGGATGTCGATTTGGTCAACCGTCCGCTTGAAGGAGCAGCAGTTCCGCTCTTCTGAAGATATAGAAGAATAACTTGATTCGTGGATAGCTTCAAAAGATGAAAACCTTAACTTTCTTTGACTTCTGCCAAAAAGACGGGAAAAAGTTATAGCTAGCGATGAACAATACTTGGAATGATTCATTTGTTACAATTTTTCACATTCATTTCTAAGTAAGCAATAGTATAATTTTGCCTGCCAACGATATTAAAAGAATGATACACCTTCATTTAATTAAATACTCCAATAAAAAAAGGTTCATTTTATATGGTCTAACGAGGAAGTCGATGATTTATTGCGAGCAAAGTGTAGACTTCGTGTTTTAAAATTTTAGGGTTTTAGCGTTCGTTGTAGATAATAAAATTCGTGCCGGTTATTTCTGATTTAGTTAGTAGGTTTAGTTGCGATATATTCATAAACAAACGAAACAGAATGTATTTTGCAGAACAAATTTTTTTTGACCAATCGGTACAGAATTTGTTCACATACAACGAGATGATACAGGCTAAGAAAGAAACACACCGGATTTGAATGCAATGTGGTGGTACAGGGTACTCCAAAGTCGTCACTGGCCAACTTTAACGTTCGCCATATTTTTGGAGGAATTTTATGCTGTTGCGGACGTTACATACTTTATGATACATATTTATCTTAAACTGCTATATAAACACGTATTTTTTTTTATTTTCTTAAAGTGCACAACAACCGTACTCTACGATGCCAGCTCCATAAAAAAAAAATAAAAAAAAAATAAATGAATAAATAAAGAAGGCGTACGCTAAAGTCAGGGGCGAAAGACTTTCGAATACCCTGTACCAACACATTGCATTCAAATCCGGTGTGTTCTTAAGAACTGCAAAAGATATTCGATTGCCAAAAAGGAAAATTGCACAAAAACATTTTTTTGACCGATGGGGGCTAATTGATATAGTAAACCAATTTTTATGAAACTTGCTGGGGAACTATAAAAAACTACAAACCACAAAATTCGTTTACGATACGATACCTTCATAAACAAACGAAATAAAACGAATTTTGCACCAAACATGTATTTTTTACCGATCGGTCCTATGGGGGCATATGATATAGTCAACCGATTTTTATCACATTTAGGACAGTGCTGGGGAACTCTTGAAAAATTCCGATTGCCAATTTTGGTTACGATATCTTTATAAACAAATGAATTATCCATCGAAAACTTTTTTTTATTTGCGAGGTCCTCTAATAAACTTGTCTTCCGTGACAAAATAAGGAATAAATCTAATCTGAAAGCTTGGCTGCTCTAGCTCTTAGCATCTCTGAGATCTAGGCGTTCCTACTGACGGACACACAGACAGACGGACAGACGGACATGGGTATATCGACTTCTCTTGTCACCCTGATCATACTTTATGTAACTCTGGGGGCCTCCGACGACTTTTTCTACATTTTACATACATTTTCGGCTTTCATGTACATAATATACCCTTTGTACCAAACGGTACAGGGTATAAAAACACGTTTTTCGTTGTGAACATTACACACCGTGTACCTGTCCATTATTTTTATTTTTCGAATTTTCTTCTGAAGCTATTTTACATTTATTTTTACAAATATGGAACACATATTTTGATTTGTTTCCATTTTTATGATTATTTCAAAAAAGTCTATTTTCGCATCAAAACTAAAAATTTGAGGTTCCTGTAAGTAATAAATTCATAACTTGATCTCTTTACCCAATATTTTGAAGGTTTAATACAGGGGTGCCCAAACACTGTTTATGGCAGAGCAAAAACCAATACATCTATGTATAAATAAATACGCCAGGGGTGCCCAGGCCCAAGCTCATCTGGCTCTTTTTTTGTTTTTTTAATGCCTCTTAGGCATAGGCGGCAAAGCGCGTGTACATGCACGGCCTTAACTGTATATCACTCAATGCCAGAGCTGGGCAGCCCATAGCCCAAACGGGCACTTTTTGTTCGTGCACTTATGGCAGACCGCTCTGTTTTTGCCAGCTCTGCTCAATGCCAATGCAAATAACTCAAGCAATTTCGCGCCTTCTCTAAACTTACTCTCTTTGCTCTCTGATCTTCTGAGCACAAAAACAACCCTTGCGTATATTTGTTGTTGGCCCACAGATTTTCAATGTTTTTCGTTTGAGCATGCACTTAAAAAAATCGGTACTAGATTCTTTCGATAGTTTTTAAAAACATGTTTAAAAAATCGGTACTAGATTCTTTCGATAGTTTTTAAAAACATGTTTAATGGGACTTTTAAGGCATTACTTGCAAACAAAAAGTAGTTATGGCCCTGTACCTTTAGGTGCAAAGGGTATACTAGATTTATGCAATGTATATAACAGACAGAAAGTTGGTAAATAGATATTTTTCGATAAATCCCTTGCGATTTTTATCTATTTTTGGAAGCACACATATTTGTGAATGTGCGTTTTCTAGCTTAAAATTAATTAATTAAAAATAAGCTGCGAAGTCGATTAACAAACGAACATTTGGAGGCATTATTAAAACTACCATAAACTAAAATAAATATTGATATTGACCAATTTTTAAGTTCTTTATAAATATATGTATGTACCATAATTTTTTTCATTATTTTTTACCACTCTTATAAGAATGTACATACAATTTTTTTCAGTGCACACAATAAACCGAAATAACTGTTAACTTTAAATGTGTTAGTGTTTTTCTTTTAATGTATTGGTTTTTGCTCTTGCATAAGAAGCGTTTGGGCACACTTGTAATACGTCAACAAAAAAATCAGGGTGGTACCGATTGTATTCGTATGCATGAACGTATCGAGGTGAAACTAACAAAATGTGATAGCCCCATCTCATACGGTGTGCACAATGCAGGTGAAAACTCAAACGAAACATTAAAATGTATCATGGGAGGGGGAATTACAGCAACGGCAGCAGTAAACTAATGAAGAATTCATGTTCAACAGATGGTAAATGTGAGATAAACGACCACGTCTTCCTCAATTGATGGTGTATTTTGGTAGTTAGTTAGTATTAGTTAGCAAATGCTAATATCTATGTACATGGTCGTTACGAATACAATTGAATTGATAATTAAGTCATTAGGATAAACAAAACAGTATCAATAAAAGAACAGTGTCAAAGTTCCTATTCTAGTGTCGAATCAGAGACGGGCAGTACCGACTGTAGCATAAACAATATGGAAATATAATAGTCTGGATGATCTGAATTAAATAAAGAAGACCGGGGGCTGGCGTTCTAAGCACGCCATGAAAGAAAAGCACTAGCACATCTAAAGTTTTTTCATGTTATTATGTGCACTGGAAAAAATAGTATATATCCATACAAATACGTTAGTTTTTTCGTTGTAATTTTTTTTTCTTTGCAAGCTGATATAATACTTAATACTCATATTTAACACGTGAAGAAAAAGAAAATGTTAATGTTAGTACAGAGACTGACCAATAAATTGTTGACTTAAAGCTAAGTTCTCTGTTAAACATTCAGTTCAAATAAATTATTCAAAACATTTAAAAAATAGTATAAATCGGGTCACGTAATTTGGGTATGACCCTTAAGGGGCAGACAATCATAAAGTAAAAAATTTTTGTCGAAGTAATTCATTTGTAGAACTTAATTTTTAGGTGAAACTGATAAAGACGCCAAGGAAATGGCGGTTCGTAACGTGATGCGTATATTAGACCCGTAGCTGCTTTGGAGGAGTATTGTGCACAAATTGTATACACGCGCCCAGTATAAGCTATTAAATATTTATGAAGTCGGGCTCAGGACTAGCAAGTAAAGAGTAGACGGTTTGAAAGTTTTAGGAGAAGGTAAGTTACGGACTTTTTGGCTTTACAAGCAGCTACAATTTGTACAACTCATTTTTTTATGCCTTTTAAGGTGAGTCTGATGAAGACGCCAAGGAAATTGCTGCTTCCGTAGCTGCTTTGGAGGAGCATTGTGCACAAACTGGATGTCTGCGTCCAGTATACGGCATTAATAATCTTGTAGTCGGGCGCAGGACTTGCAACTTAAGACTGGACGATATGTACGCTTAAGGATATGGTAAGTTACAGACTCAATTTATTTATGCCTTCTTAGGCGAAAGTTATGAAGACGCCCAGGGCATGGCTTCTCGTAAAATGTTACGCATTTTGCAGCCTGGCGAAGATTTAAATACTGTGGACGAAGGAGTAATTAATAAACTCTCTAATTACGTCAACGAGAATTATCACGGAATATATAGAATGTTGATCGATGAAAGAATGATGAATTTCATACGAAAAACAACAACAAAACTACGCAAGGGTTGCTGCTGTGCTCATGAGATCAGAGAGCGAAGAGAGTTAGAGAGGGAACTCGCGAAATCGTTTTTATAATTTGCATTGGCATACAGAAAGGGACGTGCCTATGCCTAAGAGCCATTACAAAAACAAAAAGAGCTAGATGAGCAATGGGCCTGGGCACCCCTGGTTTAATATATAGCATATTAATCCATTTAAAATAGTACTATAAACACAATAGTAGGTTTCAATGGAGACTTGCTGTTATACTTATATTTTGTTAATTGTTATTTAGTAAATTTACTTATTGTCTAATAAAGACAGATTGTGAATAAAAGATGGCGTACGTTAAAGTCGGGCGCGGACGACTTTGGGATACCCTGTACCACTAATTGCAATTAAGTCCGAAACATTGCTTAAGCACTCTAAAAGACAGTTGATTGCCAAATTTGGGAGCGATATCTTCACAAATAAACGAAATACAACGAATTTTGAGCAAAAAACTGATTTTTGATCGATCGGCCCCATGGGAGCTATATGATATAGTCGACCTATTTTGATAAAATATGGTATAGTGCTTGGGTACTCTAAAAAACTTCCAAATGCCGAATTTGGTTACGATATCTTCATAAACAAACGAAGCAAATCAAATTTTGTACAAAAAACGGGTTTTTGATCGATCGGCCTTACGAGAGCTATATGATATAGTCAACCGATTTTAATAAAATTTGGTGCAGTGCTTGGGTGCACTAAAAAACTTCTTAATGCCAAATTTGGTTGCAATATCTTTACGATCAAGCGAAACACAACGAATTTTGTACAAAAAACGTTTTTTTTTTGACCGATTGGTCCTATGGGAGCTATATGATATAGTCAACCGATTTTGAAAAAATTTGGTAAAATGATTGGGAACTATAAAAAACTTCCGACTGCCAAATTTGGTTACGATGTCTTCAAAAACATACGAAACAAAACAAATTTTGTACAAAAAACGCTTTTTTGACCGATTGGTCCTATGGTTGCTATATGATATAGTCAACCGATTTTGATCAAATTTGGTGTGCTCGGGAACCCTAAAAAATCTCCGAGTGCCGAATTTGGTCACGATAACTTCATAAACAAACGAATTATCCATCTAAAACTTTTGGTTTTTTTCGAGGTCCTCCGAAGCACCCCTACGGGAGCTATATAATATAACCCCGATATCGAAAAAATAAAATTAACTGTCTCCCCTGACATAATTACGCATCTAATCTGAAAACTTGGTCGCTTTAGCTCTTACCATCTCTGAGATCTAGGCGTTCATACGGACAGACGGTCAGACGGACATGGGTATAGCGACTTCTCATGTCACCCTGATCATACTTTAGGTAACTTTGGGGGGGCTCCGACGTCTCCTTCTGTATGTTACATAAATTTTCGGCTTGCACAAATACAATATACCCCTTGTACCATTTGGTACAGAGTATAGAAATAGTGCCCCCTGTAACCATTTTCTTGGATTTGACCATATATTTATAATAATAATTTCTATTATCTGACTATTTTGTCAGTTGCCCCTGGGCGGAGCATTTCGGATCTCTATTAATTACTGTTCGAAGAGAACAGGGACCTGCAGTTTATAGCCGAATCCGAACGGCGGTGTCTTGAATTAATAGAGATTTTTTTGGGCAAATCGCGTATTTGAGCCAGCGATGCCATTGCTAGGCAAATGCACCAGTGCTACTGCGGGGAATCGAACCACCGACCATCGGGTTGCAAAGCGAGTACGCTACCACTTCACTACCTACGGCCCATATGAAGCAGCAAAAATCATTTACAACACGTAATTAAACAGCATATAATGCTTGATATCAAAAAAAAGATCTTAGACGAACTTCGTTTTAGATCAATAGCTGAAAATAACAAAGTAGGCCAAATAAGCTATTGCGGTTATATGACACCTATATAAATTTGGCGTCTCCTAAAAATCTCAAAATATGTGCACAAATCGACTTAAAGCTTTGCTTAAAAAACAAAGTTGGTGCAAATCGGACAGATCGGTTATATGGCAGATATAAGGAATATAGAGCTCTGTTCGGTCGTCTTAAGGGGCTTTTATTATAAGTACATAGGAACACAAATTGCTGCAAATATCGTAATATTTTGAGCTTATGCAAAAAAATGTGTGCAGATTTATTTAGAATTGTAAAGGTACACGTTTAAGAATTTACCTTCACATATACAAATTACTTAGCCACTGTTTATTATTGTCAGCATATAATATTCTTTTTGTAATATTGCCCGTTACTAATCAGCGATTAATTTAATCGGGGGCTTAACCTGAATTGTCTGCACGTGTCATCAGCCACGTGCTACGATTGAGGGTAAAAATAGTAAGCTAGAAGAACGTTGGTAACGATTCAGATTTTTTTTTTTTGTGCACGTATTGTTAAATTCCAATCATTTCACTTAATACTTAACGACACTAACAGACGAACGGAATAAATTTTGTTTAAGGGGATGATAATGTGCGTTGAAAATATTTGTTTAATAATTCGATGCCTAGAACAATCCATACACAAAAGGAAGTTTGAACAACACACGTGCATATAAAACTCAATTATGCTTTAACTGTACAAAAGGTGTGACAGATTAAAATTTGATCTTTCATTTCTGGTAAGTAAAAAAAAAAAAAGAAAAATGACTTATAAAGAGAAACCTAAATCCTTAAATATGGGTATGCGAACTATTTTTTTTACCCCGAAGCCTTTTCACGTAGAAAGTGAAAATCGAACAAGTCCTTTAATTTAATATAAGCCATTAAACTAAGAAAGTTATTTCAATGTCGGTCGTTTAGTCGTTTAGTGGATATGATTGAACTGCCCCATTCCCCCTCACCAGCATACCACGTGTTTTTTTTTTAAATTAAAAATACATAAGAACATTAACCTTCGTTTTTCATCCAACAGATTTTAGTAAAAATTATTTCTCCTTTGTTGTTATCCAGTTATAAATGATTATAAACGTAAAAGTAACATAATGATTAAATCCGTATTCGAAGCAATGAATGCAATGGCTCATGTGGCACAGGCTATGTTGGTAATTTCCCTTTGTCATTATTTCAATGCGCCACAATTACAACATGGCGCTCTTCTCTTTCTTCTTCAGTGGATTGATTCACAATGCTCCGAAGCCTAATTGATTACGGCTTTGTTGAGAAAAATTCGAGCTTCTTCGTGGGGGCAATACTCGAGCAATAATATTTAATAATAACACTCGTACTAAACAGACAAATCGTCGCGACGGTGATATTCGGGGCGAAGCCGAACCGCAACAAATCATAGATCATTAAAATCTGTCCAGCCGTTCTTGAGTCAAAAATGGTGTAACTAACACATCTTTGTTATACCCTGTACCAAAGGTATAATATGTTCGTGCTGATGTATGTAACGGTCAGAAGGAGGCGTGCCAGACCCCATAAACTGTATATATTCTTGAGCACCATCAACAGCCGAGTCGATATAGCCATGTCTGAGATCTCAGAGACTATAAATGCCAAAGAGCTGAAAATTTACAAAAGATGTGCATAATAGTCACGCAGATGAAAATTTTCGATTTATGTCGATATCTGGCAGTTTTAGACAGCTACTGTGCGTGGACGTGCTTTAGCTTGTCTTCGATTTTTGTCTATCCCGAAAAATGGATCAAAGAATTTGTATCAAATTTTGTGTGAAAAACAACATAAAGTGCGCGGAAGTATTCCGAATGTTGTCTGTTGCATACGGCGAAGCTACTTTGGACAAAAGCAACGTTTATCGGTGTCACAAATGTTTTCAGAGGGCCGAGAAGATGTGAGCGACGAAGAGCGTTCCGGACGCCCGAGCACGCAACAACAGGTCTGCCAATGACCTATAGAAACAATGTCTCTCATAATGATATTAACTCCTTCTTCCAAGTTATCCTTAATCCTTAATTATCCTTGGCTTTCATTTCTGAGTTCAGGGTGTATCTCACAGATAAATCCTGCACAATCGTCCAGGCATCACTCGTTAATAAATTTGCATGCATTTTCTAATTTTTATGCAAAAATAAGAAAAGGCAACAAAAGCCCTTGCAAGTCAAAGAAAATAAATGACTACAAATTTAGAGCAACAAAGGCCATTTTGTTCACATAAATCTGGAGACTGTTCGGCGGAAGATTGGCTTGATCATCAAGAACGGTATAAAATGTAACAATTTTTCACATTATTACATTTATTCATAAACAAATGCAAATACAAAACTAACTTATTACAAAAAAAGTGAGAAATATAAATATCTTTTGGACGATATATTCCCATTATGCAAAAAATATTGAACAAAAATAGTTTTATCCTAAACTAAGTATTATTATTATTTATAATTTGCTTTATTTGCCAATAAAATAGGGATATTGCTTAAATCTAGCTTTACGTATTAAATCGGAGTTTAGATAAGTATTCAATATTTACAACTGGGAAATTAAGTTAGATATAAAAATATAATGGAATTTGACTCAAATTACACTAGTTTACAGCAAAATGTATCCTCAACATGTTTTAGTTGTTGCTAAAGTAAAACGGCACGCTAAAACCGAAAATGAAGTCAAAAAATTTTTTCATGCAACGTTTTTGGAAATATTTCGAAAAAACCATTTTTCGAAATTAAAAAGGTGTCATTATTTAAAAGCAAATATCTCTGGTTTTACTTAGCTGATTTTGATTATTTTTTTACCAGTCTATAGATAATTGATTTACCCATCGATGATACTTGGAATATATTACTCTCATATTTATGGTTTGGTCACTATTCATGCATTAAAGTGAAATTTTTCGTAATTTTTAGCAAATTTTTGACAAAAATTCAATTTCGAAAGTAAATTTAAAAATTTAAAAAAATGCTGGATTTTTTTTTATTCATGGCTCTTAAAGAACTATCGATTACGAACAAAATGAGTGCTTGTTCATCAAAATCGGGCAAAATATATAGAAATAACAGGGGATTTTGTAAAAAGTACGATAAGTCAATTTTTTCATTTTCATAATATAGTGTATTTTGGTTCTTATAAATGTTGTAAAACAAAAAACTTATCAAAATCAGTTAAGTACAACTAGAGATATTTGCTTTTTAGTAAAGACACCTTTTTTTAAATTGTATTTCGAAAACCGTTCCATGAAAAAATTTTTTGACTTCATTTTCGGATTTAGCGGGCCATTTTACTTCGGAAACAACTAAAACATGTTGAGGGTACAAAATTTTTTTAAAATTTGTAAACTAGTGTAATTTATATAATAATAATAAATTTATTTTTAAAGCCATTCTCGTTAACTTAAGAAAAATATTTAAATACAAAAGAATTCTTAAAACACAAATGAATATGATACAATTGTTTTAAAAATAATATACGCGCCTATGACTATACGTCGTCCGTCGGGGAGTTGAGATGCAGTACTTTTTATATTTTTTATCTCTAGTTTACTGCTTTCCCGTTCGTCGCGAGATACAGGATAGTTGGGACAAGTTGCCAGGGAAACGGGAGTCCACATGTAGTAGTTTATTAGTAATTAGTATTACAAAATATTTAATTTGTTATCCAAAGTATTTAGTTATTATTTGCTTTCTGTGCTTTGTTGCCATTTTCAAAAATTCTACAAGTTCCTTCCAGCTAGTATTGTTTGTGTCATTAAGAATTTCAAGAATTTCGTGAGGATTTAACACAGGTTTTCTGAAGCATAATACTCTGTGCTCTCTAAAAATTAGACACCTCCCGGGAAAGTGGCGTAGTTCTTCGGCTTCATTGGTGTTGCATAATTTGCACATAGAAGTACGACCTGTGACGAATCTGTTTTCGTTAAGTAGTATCATGTCACATCGTGCTTTCAGAGTCCACTATACCCACCACATATCCATGTTTCCATACTTTTTACTGCTAATGGAATCCAGATCTTTGTAAATCCTTGATTCGCTTCCCATCTTCTGCTGTTCCAGAGATTCGTGTCTGTCCACCATGAGAAAATTTAAGAAGGCATCTACCAATGGCTTCCATAAAATTTCATTATTCGAATACCAGGATATGTTAAAACGTGCCCCAGTATTATTTAGCTGCTTGGCCCAGAAAACTTTTTTTCCATAACAAGTTTCGAGAGCTGTTTGGGTAACCTGCATTCATCGTACTTATTAGCGTTTTATAAATATAACGGAGGTGCTGCTCAGGCATATAGTATTGGGTTGGATTCCTGCCCATTTCCAAAGCGAGTGTGGAGTCGAATTTGGCAAGCGATAGGTTTGGTTTCTTTAAAAACATTTCCAACTTCGTGATTTTCATACCCCCATACTTGGGCTCCATAGGCTTGTATAGCTCTGTCCGCTGCATCGTAAATCTTCCATTTAGTCCGACTGGATATGCTACATTTAGCTAGCATGTTATTCCATGCTTTGTGGGGCGGCAGCTGTCCTAGATACAACGTGTTTTTTAAAGCTCAAAGTAGGCTTTAGGATATTGCCTAGATATTTGTAGTTTTTTACTATATTTATTGCTTGGCCTTGAAACAACCACTTTTCTGATCTCGCCAGCCGTCCTCCTTTTCTCAAACCATAATTTCAGATTTTGCCATGTTCACTGACATGTTCCACGTTCTACAGTAGCCTTCCAATCGGTCTATCATTCTCTGGAGTACACTAACCTCGTCAGCCAGTGATTACTATATCGTCAGCGTAAGC
Source organism: Chymomyza costata (assembly GCA_018150985.1). Lineage (NCBI taxonomy): Eukaryota > Metazoa > Arthropoda > Insecta > Diptera > Drosophilidae > Chymomyza > Chymomyza costata. Next base: position 5,901,371 of record JAECWU010000003.1, on the reverse strand, counting down.
CAGAAGCCGTATATTTTCATTTCCCACCGTTAGACCTCCTCATCGAAGAAGAAGATCGTCGAGGAATAGTGCAATCAAGAGAGATGAAATAAGACAACCCTGCCTTTTTCCAATATTTCGAAAGCTCTGTCGAGATTGCTACTTCTGTGCGTGAATAAATGCTTTCTATTATGGCCAAGAATTTTGCTGCGTACACCTTTTCCTTTTTCTGCTGCTTGAAATATACCATGGTGATTAGGTTATAGACTTTATCTGCTGTCGAATTATGTTCTCGAAAACCTGTTTGGGACTCTTTTAATTTGTCATAGCAGTGAGTTAACCCAATACCATTAAGGACTATTTAGTCTATGTGTGACTCCCCCAGTGGTCAACGGGTGGTCAATAAATACCATTGGTGCATTTATGTAGAGCTCATATGGTATGCCATCCTCTCCAGGAGCTTTGTTTGTCTTTACCTTCGACAACATTTCATAAAAATTCGCCTGCAGTTATTTCTGAATCCAAGATTTCATTAGAATTATAGTTCCTCGCAAAAGATACATCTGGTGCCATTTGTATTGAATTTAATAAGTTCATAAAAAAAAGCTTAAAATCTGAAGCTTTAATAGCGTTTCCAGCTTAAAAACATTCATTCTTCAGCTCTTTTGCCACCTTCCTCCACCAGTTCTTGCTGTCTCTTACTTGGTCTAGTTTTGATTCAAGCTGCTGCCAGTATTTTATCTTTTTATTTTTACATAAAAGTCGATGTTGTTGGTTTTGACATGCACTTGATTAGCATTTTTAGAACATTTTTACGTGCGTAATAGCATTCCGTGTCGATCTATTTTTGTTTGATTTGTATTTTGGCGTTCTTTTTGGTAGAGCAGCGATTTTATTAATATCCTGCAATTTTTTCAATTCTATACCAGATGTATGTGTGTTAAATGCTTCAAGAGCCGTTGTTATACTCCTATGGAATTTCTTAGCAAAATTTTGATTCCAGACATACTTCGGGAGCAGACTTAATTCATCTTTTCTACCTGCAGCTTGCCGATTTATTTTCATTTTTAATGGTAGGTGATCCGACCAACTCTGCCTTTCAACGGTCAAATCCAGTATAATACCTAACAGATCTTGCGATTCTGCTGCAATATTATTGGTGGATTTACCAACAGTGTTTATGTAGGTAAAATCCCCCAATGAAACCGTTATTATATTTTTTTTTCCTGACACTTTTTTCTAACCCGACTTGGTCCTGCGTAAATAATTGTAAGCCCTCTTCTAATAAAAGTTTTTGGCCACAAATAAAAGAAATAAGATTTTAAATTCCAATAATAAGCCGACTTCGTAGTTCGGCACTGTATTTGCATATTGTATATGAATACATGATATAAGAGAACGCATAGATTGCAATTACAAGGCCTCTACGCAGACACGAAAACAGCCACCTAGCAAAAAGACAGACTTGTTTTGGTCACAAAAGGAACAGTGTGTCTCTATTAACAAAATGTACATTTTATCGGAATTATTATCGATAATCAGCTGCTTTTTGTTTACAAATACATATCTAATTTTTAAAAGGCGCGAAATAAAACATAAAAAAATGAATTATCGTCAACGTTGATTTATTTTGCTATTGTGTGTAAACAATGCAATAATAATGACATGCATTGCGACGCGAGGAAACAAAACCCAGGAAAAGGCAGAGTGCTTGGGTGACCCCATATTTGATGCGCAGAGCTGAGTGTGGGCGTATTGCATAGATGTATTTCAACACACATTAATGTTAAAATTGAACTATTTTATTATTATAGCTATTTGGTCATTCTTTCCCAACGATCCGCAACGATTTTGTCGACCAGCCATAAATTTCGCGTACAAATTAACTATCTGCACATAAGTTTTGTTTGTGGCGCCAAAACCCGACAGCTGTTTTTGCTGAGTGCGCAATCTATGGTTTGCTACTGACATTAAAAAACAAAAAAACGAGCAACACTGGTCTAAGTACCACCTGCAAGAACAGTTTGTGACCAAACGTTTGTGAGCGTTTTTTTTATATGAAGTTTTGTTTATTTTTCGTGTCTGCGTAGGGGCCTACAGTCTATATTAAATTTGTCTACACTAAATTTTATGTTCAATAAGTTTTTAAATGTAATGTTCCCAAACATGATCTGCGCCTTGGAGGGACCGTAGTGCCTTCAATTAATTGTTGGAGATGGCAGTGGAGCGACTTTATGAATTGGCCCCCGAATCACGTTTTGTTTAGCCTGAAGTTCAATGATACGAACATGTCCGTCTTTACCTTGCACGGTATTGGTAATCCTTACAAGCAACCACTTCTGTAGTGGCATGTTATCCTCATGGATTAATACTAGCTGATCTTTCTCAATGTTTGATTAGGATTTCAGCCACTTCGAGCGATGCTGTAGGGTGTCTTCAGATTTCCCAGAAACGCTGCTTTAGGAACGTTATTTGCTGCCATCTGGTAACGCTACCATCGATGCGCCAATTAAAAGGTGAGCTGGCGTTAACGCTTCGCCACCATTACAGTTGTAGAGCTATAGGACGAGGGTTCAAAATTGCTTTGATTTCGATGACCACAGACCACCAAAGCGTGGGGGTGAGAGTTGGCCATCAGTTTCATAAGCAGGGATTTTATTGACTTTACGGAGGCCTCCCGCAGACCACCAAAGCGTGGAGGACGTGGAGGGATAAATTTAAAAACGCAACCAACGTCTCTGCTGAATTGCTACATGGTTGAAACCGCTTGCTGGCTAAAGAACTTATCCTTAAACTCTTTCAGCTGTGAGTTTGCGCCAACAAAATTTGTTGCGTTATCACAATAAATACGCCTTGGAAACCCTCGTCGACCTATAAAACGTTTTAACAGAGGATAAAGTTGTTAGTTGATAAATTAGATATTAATTCTGCATGAATTGCCTTCGATGCAAAACATACAAAAATTCCTATATACGTCTTATATGGGGGTTTCCCGCGTATGCGGTAAGTTATGTAGATTGGGCTACACAGATCTACGCCCACGATTAAAATTGGTCGATGAGCGCGTAGTCGATCAACTCGTAGGACGCCCATTATTTGTTGAAGAAGTCTTGGCTTGTATCTGAAGCAATGGACGCAGTTGCGTACCACCTTCCTAACCAGCTCTCTTGCGTTGACGACCCATATTTCTAAGCGTATTATTCCCAAGAGAATCGTTGGGTCTGCGTGCGATGTTTAATGTGGAGGTATTCTACGTAGAGCTCGGTAAAGCGGCGATCCTTTGGTTAAAGGTCCGCGAATCTGGCATCGTACTGAATAGATGCTTGTGCTAGTCTGCCACCAACTCGCATGATGATAAGTGTTGTATTGGAAGCAGGAATTTCATCCAGAAATGGCGTTAAAATTTGAAACTCTGGACTAGAGGTGGGATACTATCGATGATAATCGATAGTTGCGATAGTTCAATTTTTCGGATACTGTCGATGGGCTTGTTCAATATATCGATAGTATACTTTTGTATGTAAAAAACTTTTTTGACAAATCAACGGACAAATAATTGGCAGTGCCGAACATGTCAAAAAGCATTTAAAAAAACAGTGGTAAAGCGTCGAACCGCTTTGACCATCTGCTTTTAAAGCAGCTATGGGCAAAACTACTAATGCAATTTTTTTGTGCATGTGTGCGTGAACAAAAAGAGCTTTCGAAAATGCCGACGTACAATGGGCCAAAACGGGTTTTTTTTGGCATAACTGAGCGACGCGTAAGAACATAAATGTTGCTTAGCAACAGAAACGAATTTGATGGTGCAGCGCAGCACAAGTGCCAAAACCATATACGTCGTCTCTGGTTAAGCAATTCCAATGACGCTTCGCTGCGGTGCGTAGTCACGCAATGCATAGAAAACGCAGGTGTTCATTTGTTTCGAGTTTGATTTGATGCATACATATATTTCTTAGAATCAAAAACCAAAAACACGCAGTGTGCGCATTGTTTTGTGTTTTGCTGTGTGACTCTGCTTTTCATTCCATTGTAAAATTAGCTCACACGTACGAGGCGAGCTTTTACGGTAAAAAACTCTTTTCTCGTACGTGTGAAAGCTCATTCGCACGCGTGCGTACTGAGTGCCCATCGCTGTTTTAGAGTCACCAAATCCGATGAGTACCATAACAAATTATTTAAATAAGTCAAATTTTTATGATAATTCTTCACATAAAAAACCAAAAGTCGATTCCGCATTAGACTTAGTGAATCCACAGACGTCCAGCCTTTCCGGATAGAGGACGACTTCGTGTTGCAAAAAACAAAAAAAAATATCTCTTAAAATAAGATAGCAGCAATATTTGACATTCCACATTATTTGGCCAGTCAAAATTTAAGCCAAGATGCAAATCCATTGAGCTTTTGGAAGGTTAGTAAAAACAATTAAAAGCTGTAACTAAAAATTATTCTACTTTCAGGGATCCGACTGTGTTGGACTACAAAACCAAGTCAACAAATATTTATACACTCCTGCCACTTCTACTGAAAGTAAGAGGATGGATGTTCTCAAGTAGAAGTGGCCTTATAGTTTTGGGCAGAAGTACCCGACTGAAACCTAGAAATGTGGACATGTTGGTCTTCTGCCATAAAAACAAGCTACTTGATAGAAAATTTTGTTTGATTGTTAATTGTTGAATGGACACTGTTTTTGACTTTTATAAGATGTAATTTTACAAGGATCTCTTTACAATGTCAGTGAATAAAACGTTTCCGTTAAACATTTTGAAATACTATTTTTGTAAGTATTAGAATTTTCCTCATTTATTTAAAGAATGCGGACTTTTTGTGCGTCATATTTCACTTTGTTCGATAGTACTATTGATCGTATCGAAAATTTCAACTATTGAAGTCTAAACTATCGAGTGGTGACACTATCGATAGTATCCCACCTCTACTCTGGACGCAGCATCTTGTTCGCCTTCAAATGCTCGATTTCAGCCTTAAGCCTAGTACGCAGCAGTGTAAAACCGCGTGAAAGAAAATAAAAACTTCATATAAAAAAAACGCTGTCAAAATTCTTAGCGTTTTTTTTATATGAAGTTTTGTTTTCTTTCACGCGGTTTTACACTGCTGCGTACTAGGCTTTATACACAGTGTGCTGAATATATGATATGATGCGATACTTTGAAGAGTGCAATTCTGAGACTGAGGCGTGTGTTGTGCTATTTATTTTCCTGTCAGGTGAAACCTTTTTGAAGACTCGAAGTATAAATGAACAAATGCGTAAAATAAGTCTGTATGATGATGTTTTGTTTATAATTTTCTTAAAAATGTGTTCCTATGAGGCGATGTTGCTGCAGTTCAATGCTACCATCTTTCGCTGCTCCAGACTATCCGCATTGAATTGAATAGAAAAGTATATAATTGGTTAAGGCTAATCTGAATCTGGTCGTGTTAAAACCTTGGTCCTATGAACCAGGGTAAATGTATTAACTCGTTTGTAGAGCACCCGCGAGCCACGATGTTCGCAGGATTTTCTTTCCCTGGTACGTATTGCCATAGCACTTCTTGAGACATCGTTTCAAGAACCGCTATTCTATTCGAGACGAAGCAGTTGGGTTTTTGCTGAATGCATCTTGAGCCATTGCAACACGACTTGCGAATCTGTCCAAAAATTGATTTGATTAATACTTATTTTATTTATTTATTTATTTACAAATAGCTATCTTATAATTAAAATTATAAACTAGCTTAAAGACTACGAGCGGTGGCTACGATGGCCTTCTGCCCAGATTAATACTTATATTTGGATAACTTGTGCCGAATTTTATCCCAAGTAGTGCAAAGTACGACTGCGTATAGCCCCAGCCTTGGTAACGAAACAGCCTTGATTGGTGCCACCTTTGATTTCGCTGTCAGTAGCGTAGTGACAAAACTTCCGTTTACATTAACGCGAATATAGATGCAGCATCCATATGCTCGCTGCGACGCATCTGCGAAGCCATGCACCTCACAGACATGTTTGATGGACGAGCTTACAAATCTGGAAATTTGTATAGTAGTTGTAAGGAAGTTCTGGTGCTGGGGTATGACTCAGTCTGCGCCAGAGCCAACTTACAACTAATTTGTAAATTTGCTGAGACACTGGGCAGCGTAGGGGCCAGGAAAAGGGAGAATTGCGAAAAGCACCAACACACTCACATACACAGCGGCGTTCTTAGACATGACACCAAATATTTAATGTATTAAAACACTTGCTGATTCGTTTCACTTTATAATTTTTATTTAATTTAACCTTTTTTTATATTCCGTAATTTCGTCTCTTGTATTTATATTAACTCTCGCAACCGTTACTAGCCTAAACTTTATTAAATTTCACCCTTACCTTTTCCCTTGTCTTCGTTCTTATTCTTCATCTGTTGTTCCGCTGCACGTCCGTGTGCCTTGCCGACCAAAAACTATCTCCTCGTATTAACTTTTATAATCGCCCACGCCGGCTCATACCGCAGTCTGCCAAAACCCACCTATCGCTATTGCCGATAGCCGGCTACCGGCAGCCTGGGTTGGCAGTCCGACGTGGCGATGTTACGATCTTTCACTTTATCGATATTCCATTTAGATACTTAATACTAAATCGTTAATACTATAATCTATATTCTATATTCTCTGGCGAGGCCAGGTAGCCTAGCTGGCCATCTGGCAAATAAAATACCCCCACCGGGTCAGTGGCAAAATACCTAATATTATTTTATATTATTTATTATAAGTTTTATTTATTGTTTCTTTTTATTGTGTTTTTGTATTAAATGTATTTGTATTTTTTTGTATTAATCAACTGTTAAATTTATATGTTGATCTTAAATAAATAAATTAAATAAATAAATAAATAGCCTCGTTACATAGTTAGTTGCTGAAAATCCACTTCTATGTGTTTCCAAGCCGTGCTGAACTGCTCAGGTAAAGCCGCATCCCAATCCAAGCGATGAATCCGTATTTCCTGCATAAGTATTTTACATCTTATAATAATTGGACTCAGCAGCCACAAAAGATGCGTGCAGTAACTGACGGTATCGAGCGTTTCGTAACTTTTTGAATTGTTGATATAGTGTATTGGATGCAAATATATCCTCGTTTGGTTTGCAAGACATGCCTTAAGTCTTAGTAATATCTTGCTCTTTCAATTTAATTCTAACTTCATCATCGTCGTGAGAGCATTGGTAATAATTTGAATTCCATTTTTCTAATTCTAATCCAGCCTTTCCGAGGATTTTCGTAACTTCATTTGCCTTGATATGCAGCATGTTGATGTCATCTGCTCCAGTCAGCATGTCGTCTACGAACATGTCATATTTTAATACTGCATCTCCAACTGAAAACTCGTGTGGGTACATGTTGGCTATATAAACCAAACTTTTGATGGCAAGATACGGATCGCAGGACATTCCATACGTAACAGTTTTTAGCTGAAATGTCTGGAGAGGTTTATTACTATCATCTCGCCACAGTATTAACTAATACTCACGGTCTGCTGGATAGATTAGAAATTGACGATACTTTTTTGGTATTTTCGCAGTCAGTGTATATTGCACCTTAGGCCCTACCATTAGCAGTTCATTTAGAGATTTAGATGATGTTGTTCAAGCTGAGGCATCGAATACAACTCGAAATTTAGTTGTAGAGCTTTGTGGCCTCAGCACACAGTGATGTGGTATTACATAGTCAATTGCTTTTCCCTGTCAATTGTAGACACTGGACTCTTAAGATTTAATTAGAGATATTCCAAAAGAAATGCCTTGTACATTACTTTCAGCCGACTGTTTCGACTTAACTGTCGTTCTGGCATGAAGAAGCGGCGTTCTTCTTTATCATAAGAGTATTCTAGCACTTCCGTTGAGTCGTTGTACGGCAGTCGAACCTGAATTCTACCGTTTAAAAGGAAAGGCGTATTTTTATCGTAGTGCTGGTCGTTTGGAGTTTGTTTCAGTTTGATGATCTGAATTCTGACTAAATTCTTCAATTTGCCAAGCGCTCTTGAATTGGCTCGTTGATTCTTCAACCGTCAATCCAGCCCAGTGTTGTGTTGACTAAGCACGGTAGTCCTGATCCAAGAGTTATTTTCTCACCAGACAGCATGTCGAAGAATTCCTGTGTGCTCATCAACACGTCAATACGGTGGGGCTTGAAGAATAGAGGATCAGTGAGCTCAATTTTATACGATATATTCCAATCTGCAGTTGATATATGTATGATTCAGTATGATTGAACGAAATCGTTTTTCTTACAGCAAATTGTGAATCCCAGCAGTATTCTAATATCCTTGGTTTAATGCTGGTTGCAACCGTTTGGAAATTTCCGAACACGAATCAAGCAATGCACGAGCTGGTTGGTATAAGCCATATTTATCTTTGACAAGTACTAATGCAGTTGGTATCGTAGTACGTCTGCTAGTTCTTGTGACCAATGATGTAGCTACTTGCTGTGGTTTCCGTTGATCATGTTGTGGCTGCGGTAGATTTTCCAGTGGTGCAAACCTGTGTATGCATGAGTGGTGTGCTCCTTTGCATACCTTGCAGCGCGAAGTTGATTTACATTGTTTCCAGGCATGGCTTTCTAAAAACTGGCAATATCTGCTTTACGTTGAATAGCAAGTATCCCAAGATGGCAGTGTTTAAAATCTTGTTTTGAATCATATAAAAGCTTCGCGCCGGTATCTAATTTTGATAAAACAAGTTCAATGATTATGCTGTTCATTATATCAGCCTCTGATCCTAATGAAATAAGCGAACTACGGATGGCTGATAGAGTGTCAAGAATTGTTCTAAGTGATGACGGGCCTAGCTTTTGAGACAATGGTTCTATGTTGAAAAGATTTGTGATATGCTCTAAAAAGATCATAACCTTTATTTAACTACTGAAGGGTCTTTTGATAATTTTCTTCAGTAACATTAAATGATTCAATGGCACTACGTGCTGGTCCAAACAAGCAACTTAGCAGATAAGTAAACTTGTCGACCACTGGAATTGACAGATCCTCATGCACCATTTTGACAAATGATGACATAAATCGCTTATACTTGCCATATTTTCCGTGAAACGTTGGTAGATTTAACGAAGGAAGGCGACTAGACTGCTTCATAATTTAGTACAGTAAGCGAAGAGTTTCATCTGGAAAAAATACTTAATGGATGAAACTTTCAGTGATCTTTAGGGACTTTGTTCTAAGTCTAAAACCGAGCTTTCGGATTTGTGGGTAGGGGGCGTGGCACCGCTCCCTGACAATATATGTTGGTACGGTTTTTGCGTGATCTGGTGGTACGGTAGTGCCCCCGCCAAGACGAGCCAAGCGAAGCGAAGCGTAAGGGCACTACCTACCTTTTCTCGAAGCGATTCGTCGTTTCTTTGAGCCCTTTTAACTTTGGTTAGGATTATGCTAGATCAACAAAATTTTCGGAATATGTTGTCAATAGCGGACTTATTAAACGTATAAAGTTTTAATTGCATAGCTCCCATACTTTAGATTTTATTGATACCTAAAAAACGCTGATTTCGTCACTGATGATCATCAAAATTCTTAGGTATTTCCCAATGTCCTAGAAAGCTGAAATTTTGTATGTAAGCTAGTATTAGCACACAAACAACAAAAAAATTATAAAACTAGTAACTTTCATCCCCCAACCCCTTAAACTTGGGGATGCAAGTTTGTATGAGACCTGCAATTTTCAATTTTGACGCTAGAGCAGTGGTCGACACAAAATACACTTACATTTTTTTTTGCGTATGTATTGTACGTTGCTAAGCAACAAACACGCAGTTGATGGTGCGTGGCTTCGGCTCTTGTTGTTATTGTTGACGTCAAGCAACGTCAGCGTCGCAATACGTCACTGCGGCAGAGAAAATTTTAGTAGTACAAAAAGCACGCACATATGCATGCGTTTTGTGTATAACACATGAAGTGTGTCGACGTCGTATTGGCGACTCCGACACCAACGAGATCTTAAATAAGCTTACCAACTTCGAATCGAAAAACCTGAAATTCATCAAAGTTACTCAATTCGCAATGAGGCCAATGATATGGCCTTTCATTAGATAAGTTTTAGCTGATAAACATTTCGGTTTATAAGAAAATAACTTTACATTCGCTTTGTCTAAGTAACCATGTACGTACCTTCCTGTAGTCATCAAGATTCGATAGAAAGACGGCAATCTTGTTTTGACCAAGCTCTTTAATTATACCCTGTACCGTATGGTACAAAGGGTATATTGTATTTGTGCAAGCCGAAAACATACAGAAGGAGACGCCGGAGACCCCCCAAAGTTACCTAAAGTATGATCAATGTGACTCGAAAAGTCGATATATCCATGTCCGTCTGTCCGTATGAACGCCTAGATCTCAGAGATGGTAAGAGCTAGAGCGACCAAATTTTCAGATTAGATGCGTAGTTATGTCAGGGGAGACAAGTTTATTTTACTTTGTCGATATCGGGTTTACATTATATAGCTTCCATAGGGGTGTTTCAGAGGACCTCAAAAAAAAACCAAAAGTTTTAGATGGATAATTCGTTTATTTATGAAGATATCATAACCAAATTTGACTCTCGGAAGTTTTTTAGAGCACCTAAGCACTGTACCAAATTTGGTCAAAATTGGTGGACTATATCATATAGCTCCCATAGAAGCAATCGGTCAAAAAAACGGATTTTGTACAAAATTCGTTGTGTCTCGTTTGTTTGTGAAGATATTGTAACCAAATTTGGCATTAAGAAGTTTCTTAGAGTTCCCAAGCACTATAGCACATTTGATCAAAATCGGTTGACTATATCATATAGCTCCCATAGGAACCATCGGTCACAAAATCATTTTTGACTCGAAATTCGTCTGTTTTTGGTTGTTTATGAAGGTATCGTAACCATATTTGGCAATTAAATGTCCTTTGGTGTTCTTAAGCAATATACCGGATTTTATTGCAAGCAGTGGTACAGGGTATCCCAAAGTTGTCCGCGCCCGACTTTAACGTACGCCGTCTTTTGCTTAAAGACCAGTCCGTATATCATACAATGGTGTTTCTTTTCATAAAATGTATCCCCTCTAACGTAGTCCAATTCGCTTTGCTACTCATAATAGTACTGAAATTCTTGTCAGAGTGGTACTCTGCGGACGGGACCACTTTTTCCTGTTCGTCAGCGAATCCAGCACTTATTTTGTGTCTTTTGCCAATTCCAACGGCTGTTATTCTTAGCAGTGTTGGTTTCATTTGGAGCCTTGTAACAGTATAAAGCGGTATTTGTAAGGACTTTCAATGCTGCTCTACGACAGGTTCTCATGACCCCTGTCACACACACACTGGCTAACCTCTGTATCTTCTTAAGGTCATTTTGGACGGAGTTACCTCCGAACGTGAGGATCGGCCTTCGTATAATTTTAGGCGATGCTCCCCATGATTTGCCAGCACACGTGTATAAAGCTCTAATGCATTTATTCGTCACGTTTTCTATATGAGAACAAATCCTGAGTTTCCTGTCAAATATAAGTCCAAGTTATTTAACTTGCTCTAAGGCGGAGTAGGAGAGTTTCGATTTTGGCTGGATTCAGGTTGAGACCTACTTCCTTGCACCAATCATAGGTAATATTTAATCCACTCTGAACTCTGCCACAGAAGGTGTCTTCGAATTTGCCTACTGCGATATGGACAATGTCGTCGCCAAACCCTTGGCATTGTATTCTCTCGTCCGGTAACCTACCTAGCAATTCATTAACAAGGAGGCTTCGTAGCAGTGGGGAAAATACCCCTCCTTGTGTGCAGTCACGCGTCCTCCATATGCTGTTGGCTGCGCCTTTATTTATTTCCTTTTCCCTCTAGTCAGCATTACCCTGTGACTGGTTTTAATGATTTTTCTCTGAACCAAATTCATTTTATTCATAATTGCTCAAATAGAACGCTTGGCATTGTTTTTGTCACTGGTTTTTCGAATTTTGAGATATTTATAAAGAATCTTACCGCCTAACATTACTACATGTAATATTTAATGTTCACTAGAGTGGTCAGGCTCAAACCACGATCCTCAAAACCGGTGTTTCCGTAAGACTAATTTTTATCTATTCCTGTCCGTTATTAGCTCATCCTCTTTTGTATATAATTATGACGATAATAACTTTTATTGGGCATTATTCTTAATTTGATCTTTTTGTTCCTTATTCTCCATCGGCCCTCTTCAAAAAAGTTTTTGTGTGTCAAGAAAGTTAAAAAGTGGATCTTCTGTCGACTTTTTATTTATTAATTTATTTATTTATTTGAAGATCAACATAAAATATATATAGTTGATTAATTTACAATAAATATAATACAAAAAATGGCATACGTTAAAGTCGGGCGCGGATGACTTTGGGATACCCTGTACCACTGCTTGCAATAAAATTCGGTATATTGCTTAAGAACACCAAAAGACATTTGATTGCCAAATTAGGTTACGATACCTTCATAAACAACCAAAAACAGACGAATTTTGAACCAAAAATGTTTTTTTGACCGATCGTGCCTATGGGAGCTATGTGACATAGACAACCAATTTTGATTAAATTTGGTACAGTGCTTGGGTGCTCTAAGAAACTTCTTAATGCCAAATTTGGTTACAATATCTTCACAAAAAAACGAGACACAACGAATTTTGTACAAAAAACGTTTTTTTGACCGATTGGTCCTATGGGAGCTATATGGTATAGTCAACCGATTTTGGTAAAATTTGGTACAGTGCTTGGGAACTCTTAGAAACTTTTTAATGCCAAATTTGGTTACAATATCTTTACAAACTAACGAAACACAACGAATTTTGAACCAAAAATGTTTTTTTGACCGATCGTGCCTATGGGAGCTATGTGACATAGACAACCGATTTTGATCAAATTTGGTGCAGTGCTTGGGATCTCTAAAAAAACATCCGAGTGCCAAACGAATTATTCATCTAAAACTTTTGTTTTTTTTCGAGGTCTTTTGAAACACCCCTCTGGGAGCTATATAATATAACCCCGATAACGACAAAGTAAAATAAACTTGTCTCCCCTGACATACTTACGCATCTAATCTGAAAATTTGGTCGCTCTAGCTCTTACCATCTCTGAGATCTAGGCGTTCATACAGACGGATATACGGACATGGGTATGTTGACTTCTCGAGTCACACTGGTCATACTTTAGGTAACTTTGGGGGGTCTCCGACGTCTCCTTCTGCATGTTACATACATTTTCGGCTTGCACAAACACAATATACCCTTTGAACCAGGGCCGGCGGTTGACGTGGGTAGTATGGGTAGTGGTACCCACTCGGAATTATCGGACAAAACCCTAAATTCTAATATTTTCTATGTTTGAATTTAAAATAGACGCACACATGCGCGAGCGGGTGCAAGCGAGCGGCAGTTTCCAACGTCAGATTTTATACCCAGAGCTCGCAAATAACAGTTGACCGTTTTCGTTGTCCAAAAATAACTCTTATTTACTGACTCTTTGAGCAACGTGTCAGAGCTCAACCGTTCACATTGCTCTTTTAATTAATCGGTCTGCGTTCAACCAATAACCAATTTTTAGGTTTCACTTTTGCTCTGGTTATTCGCCAACCGTTTTGTCGCGAGCGAAAATAAATAAAATTATAACAAAAAATATTTTGTGAGATTTTCGACCACAGAGGAGATTTCAATAAATTCCGCTTGACCAAAGAAAGAGACTTCTTATGGGAGATAATGGCGCGTGGCGGTAAAAAAGCTTCAAATTTGAGCACAAGTGTTGTTTCTTAGAGAAACGGAAAATTATCTGAAAATCGTTCCCGAGTTCGTTCGTTTTCTTACATTAGTATCGTCAGAACTAGATTCTTCATGTTCCAATGAAAGAAGTTTTTTTGTGTTACGCCGAATTAAAAATTATTTACGATCTACCATGGCTCAGGATCGACTCAATCACGTGGCCATTTTACATACATATCCGAATTTCGTTGATACGCTTGATATCGAATCTTTAATGGACGCATTTATTGTTTGCAATCGAAAACGAACTTCATGTTTTGCTCTACGAAACTAAGTTATATTTAAATAGATTAAATTAAACTAATGTATTTGTTTTTATTATTTCCCAGTTCTAATCCTTTATCTGTATCAAGATAAATTGTAAAACTTCATCCATGAAAGCCTAACTAAAAAACTAAAAAAACACGCTTTAATAGCAAGCCGAACAAAAAGGTAGAAAATCATTTTGAAGTATCACGAGTTTGTATTACAGCAATAGAAAATTCCGACAAGCAATTAATAAATTAATTACATAATGCAATTAGAATAAAAAAAGCGGTGCAACTATGCCCCTACCCACAGACAATTGTGGTCAGTGGCAAAACGAGATGAACCAGCAAAATTATCCTGAGGCAAGCTGTGCCCCTACTCACAGGAACAGTGGTCAAAGTTCTTAGTTGGAGCCAAGGTGATTCAAAACAGCTCTCATCAAACCAGAAGAAGAAAGTTCACTTGAGAAGACACGCGAAAAGTCATAATAATTCGAACATAAAACTCTAAATGGCTCATGTAAAGCATATCAACAAGGGAACAAAATTCCTAGAGGAGCGTCTAGGAATGTTAAACCGGCCGAAGTAGGAAAGGGAAATCAATGTAACCCGTTATAAGTTTATGCAAAAAAATAGCGTTAAGGACAATCCAATGATTTTCCAATGAAGGGAGATCAATTAGAAGAAGTCTACTGGCATAAGGAGGCAATCGGATATTGAGCAAAAAGGAGAAACTGTTTCTGTACAGATTCAATTCGTAATTGATCTTTTTTGTACTGGAGGCACCAAACACAGGAACAATACTCAAGACCTGGGCGCACGAGAGCAGAATAAAGAAACTTGGTCGTATATGGATCGTTGAATTCTTTTGAACAGCGTTTAATGCACCCTAGAACACACCTGGCTTTAGTCACAGCTGTAGAAACATTATGGTTGAAGCTAAAAGTAAGTTGAAGGGTCAAAAGTAACACCTAAATCAGTAAATAAAGAGATACGCCCCCAAAAGAGAACCATTTATGGAGTAATTAACCAAGTGAGGCTTATGTCGATGAAATCTCATAAACATATATTTAGAAAGGTTTAAGCTCAAATGGTTAATCGTACACCAGTTATAAAGAGAGTTTAAATCATACTGCAGTAAGATGCGACGTGGAATCATTAAACGAGAAACAAAGCTTAACATCATCAGCGAACATAAGAACATGGGCATGTTTAACCACATTTGGCAGATCATTTATAAAAAGTGTAAAAAACAGAGGACCGAGATGACTACCTTGCGGAACACCCGAAGATACTTGAACGATTTTGGAAACAGTAGACCTAACTATAAATCTTTGGGTTCTATCAGCAAGGTAAGAAGAAATCCAATTGAGAAAGTTGGTCAGAAATCCTAAGAGCCCAAGCTTGAAAATAAGGAGCTTGTGGTTAACAGATTCAAAGGCCTTGCTAAAATCAGTAAAAATGACATCTGTTTGAAGTTTATTTGAAAATCCTTTAAGTGCTAAGGATGTAAACTCAAGAAGGTTTGTAGAGGTAGAACGAACTTTCATAAATCCATGCTGGCACGGAGAAATAAGTAACTTACAAAGATGCTGCAAATGAGCCACTAAAATTTTATCAAACAGTTTGGGAATGGATGGCAATTTGGCGATGCCACGATAATTGGAAACATCGGATCTATTACCCTTTTTGTGAAGTGAGACAATAAAAGACGATTTCCAAATGGTAGGAAAAGAGGCCGATTCAAGTGACAAATTAAATAGTTTCAGCAAGGATACATGAAGCGCAAGTGCGTAAGCTTTGATAAGTCATTTTAAGTGAGCCAATACCAGAATTAAGGTCATCATTGCTAATAAACGGAACATATAGACGAAATATTGAAAGGCTAATAAGTAGGAGAGATTGAAGGGAGTAAGTAGATTGAAAAAAAATAATAAATAAGTTAGATATACCTGCGACAGAAAAGGCTACTTCCACATTATACATGAGTGTAGAAGGAAATAGATCAGATTTTCGTTTTAAATTTACAAAATTAAAGAACCGTTTCGGATCAATAGAAAATTGCTCACGACAACGGGATAAATAATTTTGACAGCAATTTCTGTTTAGAAGGATAAATTCAGAACGGGCACACAAATAATTCGAGAAGTCACGATTAGAGCCGGTCATTTTAAATTTCTTATAATATCTACATTTCCAATTTTTTAATGCGACAAATTCCGAGTGAAGCAGGGAGGCTTAAGGGGTATACGCAGTTCGAAAAATTTCGCGCGGAATGACAAAACTTCATATAAAAAAATAAAATCCTAAATGGGATATCCCAAATGTTTTATCATTCCGCGCGAAATTTTCGAACTGCGTATAGGCCTTTAAGCGAAAAACAAGCAGTTGTCGAAGGGACACACGCATCAAATACAATGTTTTGTTGAACCAACGAGCTTTTTCGTTGAACGTAAAAAATTAAACGGTGTGATTTTATTTAAAACTATTAACAATGTCTACTTGCAATTATATATTTCGGCGGCTTAACCGATCGTAAGGCCGATTGATACGCGCTGGGCGTGATTGAGCTGGGTCGAACTAAATACACCGGGCATACTGTGAGAACTGATCTTGGCTTAAGACAAAGTAAGAGCCGATAGCGGCTGCGCTAAGCTTGCAGATGGCAAGCGACAAAGCGACAAATGAGATAAATATAATTCAGATTGAGTGATAAGTAACTAGCTCTTTACAATAGTTATCTTATTATCGCTGCGCAGAGCGATTTACATATTTATGATTTGACATGGGCGGAGAATTATTTCTGCTGCCGAACAGTTTAACGATGCAAAAATGATGCAGCCTCATTGACGCTTCACAATTCATCAAGCGGGAGCAGTCAGTGGAGGCTACAAGTTCGTTTAACATAGCAAAATTTGCCTTACGAAAACAACGACGACGGACAGGAGAAGACGAAAAATGTGGTTGAGGTGCATTGATAAGAATTTTAACATCCAAAGTGGGGTGATGCATCCTCAGGAATTGACAACGGGGAAGATCTGGAGACTGACACAATAGCGGGATCATTGACAAAAATTCGATTTAAACAGTTTCAGACGACATTTATTTGCAGTAATGGCAAATCGAGCAAGCCGTCCAGGAATTCGTTAGAGGAAACACATGAAATGGTTGGAAGGTTAAAATCGCCTAAAACTAAGAGATTGTCGCGATTATGTAAAAGCGAATGAACATAATTGTAGCCGAGTGTTGCAAATAGATTTCAGTAGTATATGAAGGAGGAATGTACGAACATGATATAAAACATGAAGAGTTATGCAAACTTAGTTTGACACAAATAAATTCAATGTCCAAGGAAGTATCTACTTTAACTAAGCTAGAACAAAGTTTTTCATCAACAGCAATTTTCCAAAAAAGAAAAACTCAGAAAAATCAAAAAAGGAAACATAAGACTCTAGTTTATTTATTGATTTATAAGCTAGCAAAAGTCTCGAGATCTGAAGACGAGGCATACATTTTCTTATGTATTTTAACACGCTGTATCCGAATCCGCTATCAGAAATGCCCAAGCGGGCTATGGTTCTCCTTCTGTTTCGCTCTAATCTCTGACATTTTCGGATTACCTATCCAGACCCCAACTTTCGGATGTTTACTACCATCTCGCCGATAATATTTTTGTGGTCTAAGTTTTTATTGTTAAGGCCCAGAATGAATAGGCAGAATGAAAAATTCGTTGTAGGGTTTGCAATCCCGTGTTATATTTTCAATCCCGGGATTTCGGGATTAAATTATCCAAATCCCGGGAACCCGGGACTGAATTATTTATGAAAAATATCATAGTTAAAATTACATAATAAAACTCAAAACATAAATAAAAAATTAGTTTAATATTATTATCTATCGAAACAAAACAAAACAAAACAAAAATTCTTTCTTTGTAATAAACAAATAAAAAATTGTATATAATGAAATTAAAAAACTATTTCTTCGTTTCTTGTGTTTTCTGAAAGCTTATTTAACACTGTTCGTCCAGCGTTTCATCGTTCAAACGGCTTCTTATTTTTGTTATAAATTGTCCTGCCGAAGAAAATGCTCGTTCAGACTCTACACTAGTGGGCTTTATGGTCATTAAATAGGAGTATGTTCTTACCAGGTAGTCACCACGTCTCCTTCCATTTTCAAAAAGATACATTTCTTTTTGAATTTTTGATGACAGTGTCTCAAATCTAATTGGATGCATTGGTGCATATCCCTCTTTGATAACTTTATCTAGTTTTTCTGCTACACTTAATGGTTAGGGTATTCACGCTTTGTGTTGACTTGTTGACTTGCTGACTTGTTGAAAAAGTCAACAGGCTAAAGCGTGAATCCCTCCTGTTGACTTTTTGAGTTGACTTGTTGACTTTTCTTCTTCTTTCCTGTTTTTGTTTACATTTGTAAATTGGTACAAATTGCATTAAAATTCAAAAGGTTCAATTAAAAATGCCAAGTAAAAGAGTAAAATCTATACTAACAGAATCTGTAGCAGAAGTAGCTATGGATTACATAGAGTTGTATTATTTTATTGCTGCAAAAACGATATAATTGCAGAAAACCCGTATTTGATTTTGTGCTTCCTCTTCTTGTGTTTGTTTACATTTGCAAAATGCTGCAAATAATTATTAAAATTAAAAGTATTAAATTAAAAATGCCGAGTCAAAGCATTAAATCTATTTTAACTAAACCTGTAGCTAAAGTAGCTATGGATTACACAGATTTTTATTATTTTATTGCTGCAAAAACGAAACAATTGTAGAAAAACTGTATTTGAGTTTGTGCTGCTTCTTCCCTCTGTTTGTTTACTTTTATAAATTGCTGCAAATTATCATCAAAACTCAAAATCTTGAATAAAAAATGACGAGATAGAGCGTAAAATATATATTAATTGAAGCTGTAGCTGAAATGGCTTTGGATGAAATAAATTTTATTGCAGGCAAGTCTGCTAAAACAAATTCATTGCCGAAAAACTAAATTTTGTTTAATACAGAGACAATAGGGTTCCGCGGCGACGTGCAAATTGACGAAGTTCTAGATAATTATCATGAGGACATGAAAGCAATTATACTCTCGCATTGCGGTGACCACTTCCACATCCCGAAATCAATTGACTGGTGCCAGAACGTGCTCACTTCCTTCGACGAAACCCGATTTGTTCAAATACTGAGGGTAACTCCACAATTGTTCCAGCAAATATTTAGCCTAGTACAGCCCCTGCATTTTCCAATTCGCATCTATTTTTACTCTTTTATTTGCGCAAACTCCAACAACAAGTAATAATGCCTAATTTACTTAATTTCCCACAGCAAAGGCACATTCTTTTTTTACTTGCGTTAATACAATTTGATTATTTTAAATTTGGCGCTTTTCTTTTTTTAGCGAGTTTACAGTAACTCGTTGCTTTTCATACCACGAAATGGCTAAAAAATGGCAAATGCGTTAGTGCTGCAAAGGTAGCGAATTAACAAATTGTGCAACACTTTCTCAACAAGTCAACAGCAAAAAGTAGACTAGGGTCTGGGTTGTTGAAAAGTTGAGTTGAGAGTTGAAACACAGAGTTGCATTTTGCCATACATTTTGTTTTTGTAAAAGTCAACAAGTCAGCAAGTCAACAAGTCAACACAAAGCGTGAATACCCTAGGTATTTGTGTACAATTTGATTCAGTTATTGAATCTGAATCAAATTCAAGTGTTACCTCATTTGTAATAGAAGATCCAGTAGAATGAGCTGTTAGTAATGCAGTGGGATTAGAAGCGTCTAGTCTTTCAAGCAAGTCTAAATGTATATTAACTTCAGTTGTAGACAATAATATTAAAGCTTCAAAATGCACATTGCTCATCTTTTTCTTTGCTTGTCCAAATGCAAACTAATTTGCTTCTAATTTTTCGAAGTGTTTCTCAATTCGCAGCTTCAAACTATTTATTAACAAAATCATACATAAAACAACAATAAAATCTGAATTAAATAGAATTGTCGTGAATGTCTACCAACAAAGCATATGAAAGTGTTTTTGCTCAGCACTTTGGTATAGGCAAAGAAGAAATAAAAAAAAAACGCAAAATACAAAATTATTTGTATTGTTTGTTTCAGTATTTCAAAAATTTCTAAATGTAATTCAGACAAAAGCTAAATCCCGGGCTTAGTTATTTCAATCCCGGGATTTCGGGATTCGGAAAAGCAACGGGATCCCGAGATCCCGGGGTTGCAAACCCTAATTCGTTGCTGCTGCTTTAATACTTACCCAAGCTGACTTTTCAATGACGGTCATTTGAATGACGAAGTCATGTCATTGAAAAAGCTAAAATTTGTGGTCCATCAAGTACACGTGGCTTGATTTATTTAGCAGCAGAAAAAGATTTGCCCCCGACTCACCCAACTCCATCAGTTAGATACGGTTAGGGTCGATTGGAGGATTGTGAGGTTAATGCTTAACAGGCCTAGGTTTAAAAAAAAATTTCCTAGCCAAGCAATAAATCACAATTTACATGCATATTGTTATGTTTTACAGATTTTTTTTGAGGTAAGAAGAGATCCAACATCCGTTTGGCGAATCCCGATAGCAAATTTGAACTCAGCGTATCAAAATTTGACAGTCAAAATGTTTACGACATTTGCAGATTTTTCGAAAAAAACTGTTTCTACTTTTTGAACTTTAAACTGCCATTGTGATTAAACTAATTTGCCTGAGACCTTCATTTAAATTCCATTTCACAAAAAATTTTACTTCCATCAATTTGAATCGAAAAATAAAAAATATGACAAGCAATTTTATAACGAATAACTTGTTTTTAATACAAATTGTACGAGAGGGGTCTAAAATTGATACGTATCTTTTAAATTTTTCATACGATTTTTATAATTATTGCGGAATAGCATGCCGCGTAGTTGTGAGAAATGTCGACGTAAGTAGACAAACTTGATGTACCTTTAGTTCAAATTTTTAGGTCTCTGGCTTCTATAGTTTCCACAATTTTTTTGATCATACGGACAGCCGCGTCTATATTGACCCGGGTGTTAATGGCAATCAAGATTATTGGGTCTGCCAAGCATCCCGTTACATGCATTTGCAGAAACCTATAAATCTTCTATAAAGAAGTTATATATATTGTACATACACTTATACAAAAATTATTAAATGCACATTTAAGAAAAGTGGCTTTAATTGCACACAATGAAATTATTATTTTAGTGGTCGTGCCTATTGATGAGCAGGGGTGGTTTTGACAGTTTAATGGCAATTAAGGTGCGGGAATGCGTTGCAACGATGGTAGAAGTGGTTCCCATCCACTCAATCGAATAAAATGAACTTCTTAATCACAGCACGACTTAACAGTTTTGAATCAGCAATTTTTTTATATCTTTGTAAAACAGTGACAGAAAATAATCTTATAAATTGAAATATGTAGAATGAGCAATCAAGAGGCATGAATAATCACCCCTATATAAGAGCACATACGTAGTATATTTGTACATGAATGATTAAAAGTAAAAGACTGCGGGATACAATTTAACAAATATTTATCTTTATTCAATGCAGCTTTTCATACTGTGACCAGTATTCATATATAGTTTGCCTAGTACAAATATATATTTATGCATTTTTACAGCGCACATTTCCTTTCCCTGCCTACACGCTCTTATAGTTTTGGTCTACCAACCTTCCCCAAAAGTTATGTGCATTTTTTTTTTCATAAATAGATTAAGTATTAATTTCAATATGGATACAATAAAAAAATGGCGACGAAGGGGTCGACGGAAACACCCCAAAGTTGCCTAAAGTATGACCGAGGTTTCTGTCTGTCTGTCTGCTGGAGCAACCACGACAATACTCCCAGGTTTTCGGGGACCACCACGGGAAGACCAAAAAAAAATAATGGGGTCAGAAAAATCTTAGTAGAGTGCATCTTCATTTCACCAGCCTACCTGAATAAATATAAAAAACTAGGGGGCCCCACCCCATTTTATATCCATAAAGTTCGTTTCATTGCATGAATTAATGCTATAGTAGGTCCTGCCCGACTTTAAAATACCCTGCACTAACGCATGTATACTAGGGTGGCCACTTTTGCAACATCTCACGATTTAAATAACGCCACCCCCTAAAAAGTTTCCTTTTTTACCGGGTATGTAGCGCCTGTAAAATTCAAAGGCGATCCGAATGTTTTTGATGGTCCCTAAAATAGGTCAAAGGTAATAATTTTCACTTTTTCCGTTTTTGACTGTATTGTTCTACATAAACTTTAAAAACTTATTTCCAAACAAACAAATTGTGGTTCAAAAAGCCTCAAATCTATCAAAACATAGTTTTAAAAAAATATAGAGTCGGCCTGAATAAATTTGGTAAGCTCTAAAATTGGTTAAATTGACTAATTACACCAGTTTACAAATAAGCAAAAATTTTGTATCCTTAACATGTTTTAGTCGTTTCTGTAGTAAAATGACAAGCTTAAACCGAAAATGCAGTCAAAATTTTTTTCATAAAACAGGCTTTGAGATATTTTGAAAAAAACATTTTTCGAAATTAGAAAAAAAAAGCGCCTCTCCTTAACAGCAAATATCTCTGGTTATAAACTGATTTCGATAATTTTTTTACTTGACTGTAGATAGTTGAATTACCCATCGATTATATTTGGAACATGTTTTTGTCAAACTTACGGTTTGGTCACTATGTATGCATTCTTATGAACATTTTTTATGACCTTTGACCTATTCCCGGAACCATCAAATACATTCGGATCACCTTTAAATTTTACAGGTGCTATATGCAGGTAAAAAGAAAACTTTATGGGGTGGCGTTATTGATATCGATGGTTTAAAAATCAGGCATACCAGCGGCGGCCACCCTAATGTATTCCTTTAGATAGAACCTACTTTCTTCTTCTTTGATTCCCAATGCGCAGGTGAAATATGCCTTTTAAAACTCTATAGCCCGCATCATGACGAATTAAGTTGTGAATTTCGCTTTCATTAAGCTCCTACTTTCCTATTTAAATTTCATAACGCTGGATCAGTTCTCTCATCTCTTGTTTTCTATAAAGCTCTCTTCCAGACTTAACTATCGTAAGCGGTTTCCTCTAATGATGTTAACCTCTTCTAACAGTCTGGTAAAGCTTGGAAATCTTATCCATTTGAAATGGAATTTCCGGGCATGTTACAACTTTTACAAAATGTTAATAGAAGTAAATTGATATGCCAGAAGAACCTGGGCTAAATGCATTCCGAGTTAATATATATTCCCTACTTATTCTCTTCATTTCATGAGGGAACCACAAGGCCTTACAGCAAAAGCAGACCTTATCCGGTCCCTTTTTAACTATTATTAATAGTATCGATTTCTCTTTCTAATATTTTAGGTACTATATTTTGTCTTCGTGCTGGGCTATATAAAGTGTTGCGCACCGGCTGTAATCTTTTTACTAAGACATTCAATCGAAGCCTACGTCTACGATGTGTGTCTTATTCTTGCTCTGCAACCCTAAACTCTATGTTTCACTGAGCTGTGTCCTATGCATAGTGTTTCTTACTTGCTCTTCTCGCCTAACATCTTCAAATGTCTGCTTTGCGATCTACGCAATGTATCGCTCTCCTGATCTGCAATCCTGAACTCTAAGTTTTCTCTATGCTGTGTTCTAAGCATAGTGTTCATAGCTTGCTCTTGTCGCCGAACTTCTGTGTTGACTGTGCCGCCATCTAGGCCTTATATCCCTCTCCCGCTTTGCATTTCTAAACTCTAAATATTATCTGAAATGCGATCTTTTCATAGTATTAACAACTTGCTCTTGTAGGCTGACTTCAGCAACCTGTCTGCTCTGTGATCTACGCCATATATCTCTCTCTTGTTTTGTAGTTCTAGACGCTACATTTAGCCGCTGAAGCCAATTGGCGCAAATCTCGCAACCTAAACGCTCGGCGAACACGTTCTATGGAAATGATTTATTATTTATTAGCATTTCGTTCTTATCAATAGTGTTTGCGATTTAATCCGATATATTTTATAGTGTGGTAAGCCGCGAAATTCTCCTACGAGGAAACGGGGAAATATATAAAAAAAATCAAAAAACTTGATTTGCCTGATTATTATGCGCATCTTTTGGTAAAATTTCAGCTCCATAGTTCTTATAGTCTCTGAGATCCTTTTACTCATACGGACAGACAGAAAAACAAGGTTATAACGATTCAGCTGTTGACGCTGATCAAGAATATATACACTTTAAAGGGTCTACGTATCAAACTATGCTCCGCTTTAAAGTGGAAAATTAGCCAGATAAGTCACATTTTACCCGAGAAAGGGAAACAATTTTTCCTTTCCAGCATCAGACAACATAAATTTAAATCCAACGGCAATTTCGTCTCCAAGTAGTAGGTTCCAATGGGTAAATCCACCTGCCACAGCAGACTCTGAAGCAACCAGCACATCGGATTTGGCGGTGCAAAATTCATGCGATTGTGAAAGAAACATTTTTAGTTACAAGAATAGACCAAAATCCGAACATAAAATGTAAGAACCTTGTCAGAAGCGTCGAAGCTAGTACAACAGTATCCGAAGCGAGATGGATAGGTCAAGGTGAGTTTGTGGCCCTTCCTAAACACCTCTTTCGTTATAGTTATGAAGAGCGGCACTTAAAGAACTCAAGCCGATCTCTGATCGCCTCATTGTTGCCAGGTTCAATCGCAAGATTCGTAAAATAATAAACATACAGTGCTACGCACCAGCAGAAAATGCTGATAATGGTGTTAAAGATCAATTTTACGGACAACTTGAACCCATTCTAAACCAAGCAAAAAAGGCGATACGGTCATAGTGCTGGGAGGCTTTAATGCTAAGGTGGGAAATAATAATTCCAACATAAGTCATATTATGGGCGGCATGGTCTAAGAGGCCAAAGAAACAACAATGGAAAACGATTAATTAAGCTTTGCGGTAATTATTATCTCATTATTGGAGGCACTAGATTTCCGCCACCTATTGTTCGTAAATTTGCAATATTAAGATTACCAGATTGCCAAGTGGCTATCGGTTGCGTAATGGTAGCATACTCGCTTTGCAAGCCGATGATCGGTGGTTCGCTTCCCCACAGAAGCACTGGTGCATTTGCCTAGCAAATGGTGCTGCTGTGGCAAAAAAAAAATCACTTGTGTTTAGTTGGCTACAAAGTAGGATCGCGCTGCGCAAATTTTTAATTTTTAAAGGGAAAAATGTTCAAAGAGCAATTCGGAAATTTTTTTCCTAATTAAAATTATGGATGCGATGCGCAATGCGTTATTTGTCATCGTATTGCCTCACTATGTAAATTGTATTACATTGAAAGGGATTATAATAAAAGTCAAAATATATTTAAGAAATTGGAAAGAACTGAACGTTTAGACAAAATTTTGGAGCTGTAAGGTGATGAAATGCAGCAATATGAAACATTGACTATTTACCCCCAAAAAGAGCCTCCTTCACTGTAGCATTAGCTTTGGCAAATCAATGTCGTCCCTTTTGTGTTTTCTGTAATGTAAGCCTGCCGGCTGGAGCGCTTTCATTTTTATACCCTGTACCGTATAGTACAAAGGGTATATTGTGTTTGTGCATGCCGAAAAAGTATGTAACGTACAGAAGGAGACGTCGGAGACCCCCCAAAGTAACCTAAAGTATGATCAGAGTGACTAGAGAAGTCGATATACCCATGTCCGTCTGTCCGTATGAACGCCTAGATCTCAGAGATGGTAAGAGCTAGAGCAACCAAACTTTCAGATTAGATCCCTTATTAATCCATAGGAGACAAGTTTATTTTATTTTTTTGATATCGGGATTACCAGGCATGTTCTAGATTTCGATTCCGACAGATTTTGTCGGAATCGAAATGAAAGGTGTTCTAGATTTCGATTCCGACAAGAATCGACTCGTTTTGAAAAGTTTGGCTCGCAGCTGTCGAAATGAAAAGTATTTTGCTTTGTTTACTTAAATAATCGCATTTATGCCACTAAAATTCATTTTGAATTATTTTTTAATGCTTTAAGAAAATTTAGATGTGCTCACTTGAACGAAACAAGGTTAATTTTCATCATATATTTTTATTACAAAAAATGTCTATGGAAATTGTGTGTACATGCAAAACCAAATCGAGTGGAATGAAAGTAAGGTGTTCTGGATTTAGACAAAACAGAACTTCGAAAAGTTATGTGTTGTCGTGTTGCACAAGTTAATTCGAAGATAATTTTATTAATAGATGGCTTAAAATATATATATAAAATAAATTTTACAAAATTTGTACATAAATAAAAAATATTTCTCGCTCAGAAAAATGTTGGCAAAAAGAAAAATAAGTTATTTAGTTAGTTGTTCGAAAACTTGTGGCAACTCTACAATGTGAACTTATCGATATCACACAGCTGTTCAATACAAAAGGTTATCGATAGCACTCGAAATGAAAACGATTCGAAATCGATTCGAACTCAGTCGAAATCTAGAACACCATTTGTCGGAATGCACTCGTTATGACTTTTCAAAACGAGTCGAAATCTAGAACAGGCCTGTACATTATATAGCTCCCATAGGGGTGTTTCAGAGGACCTCGAAAAAAACAAAAGTTTTAGATGAATAAGTTGTTTGTTTATAAAGATATCATAACCAAATTTGGCAACCGGAAGTTTTTTAGAGACCCTCAGCACTGTACCAAGTTTGATCAAAATCGGTTGACTATATCATATAGCTCCCATAGGAACGATCGCTCAAAAAAACGTCTTTTTTACAAAATTCGTTGTGTTTCGTTTGTTTGTGAAGATACCGTAACCAAGTTTGGCATTAAGAAGTTTTTTAGAGTTCCCAAGCACTGTTCTGAATTTGATCAAAATCGGTTGACTATATCATATAGCTCCCATAGGACCAATCGGTCAAAAAATCGTTTTTTGTACAAAATTCGTTGCGTTTCGTTTTTTTGTAAAGATATTGTTAGCAAATTTGGCATCAATAAGTTTTTTAGAGTACCCAAGCACTGCACCAAGTTTGATCAAAATCAGTTGACTATATCATATAGCTCCCATAGGAACGATCGCTCAAAAAAACGTTTTTTTTACAAAATTTGTTGTGTTTCGTTTGGTTTTGAAGATATCGGAACCAAATTTGGCAGTCGGAAGTTTTTTATAGTTCCCAATCAGTGTACTAAATTTGATCAAAATCGGTTGACTATATCATATAGTCCCCATAGGACCGATCGGTCAAAAAAATTGTTTGGTGCAAAATTCGACTGATTTCTGTTTGTTTATGAAAATATCGTAACCAAATTTGCCGAATAAAATATCTTTTGGAGGGTTTGAGCAATGTGTCGGACTTAATTGTAATGTGGTGGTACAGGGTATCCCAAAGTCGTCTGCGCCCGACTTTAACGTACGCCATTTTTTAAAAGTACAAAAGCAAGAGTGACCGCGGCACGCTCTCTAACAAGAGCCGAAGTCATACACCATCAATTTCGTGCCTGTTGCTTTGCAATATCAGCGCCGCAGTACGTCACTGCGGCAGGGAATATTCAATACAAACGTAAAAAAAAATGCATACCCAGTGGACCATATGCATGTAAACTCAATCACAAACTATAGCTAGTATGCTTAACTCAAACGGATGAAAGTATCGCGAGCAGACCCAGCAACGACCATCAAACGACTCATTTTTCGTTCAGTTTGTGGCAGAAAATTCTTTCGTTCACGATAGTTGTCAACAGGCACGCAACCGGACGAAACTATCGCGAACTGAACTGTACACAATAGTTTCGCGAAACGCAAACGGATCTCTTTTGACACTTCTGCAATATTGCCAGCAAGGCGGTTCCGAATGTGTTGCGGTAGACTTTTGTGTCCAATTCCCATTTTGCTCCTACTACAGTAAAACGTTTAATTCTGTTCTTTGGCACATTTATTTATCATTCAATCTATATATACTTATAACACTAGCTTACAAATTTAAGGGTCATCGAGTGAAACTTCGTAAAAAAGTGTTTTTTAGGGTAATTTGGGGTCGAGAAACACGAAAATGGCAACCTTTTTTTTTCTTAAGCACCGTTTTCAAAATATTTTCGAAAAACATGTTTTTAGTCACATATTTCAGTTATTCGTCGATTTCTCGAGAACAAAATTTTGTATTGACATGAAAGACAACTAGATCGAAAGGTATTCACGTGCTCTTTACACTGAATTTTGACAATTTTTCCAAATTACACATTTTCGGTATGCTTTTTATTAACGAAAAAACATTTTTAAAGATGGCGTACGTTAAAGTCGGGTGCAGACGACTTTGGGATACCCTGTACCACCACATTGCAATTAAGTCCGACACATTGCTTAAAACCTCCAAAAGATATTTTATTCGGCAAATTTGGTTACGATATTTTCATAAAAAAAAAAGAAATCAGTCGAATTTTGCACCAAACAGTTTTTTTGACCGATCGGTCCTATGGGGACTATATGATATAGTCAACCGATTTTGATCAAATTTAGTACACTGATTGGGAACTATAAAAAACTTCCGACAGCCAAATTTGGTTCCGATATCTTCAAAACCAAACGAAACACAACGAATTTTGTAAAAAAAGCGTTTTTTTGACCGATTGTTCCTATGGGAGCTATATGATATAGTCAACCGATTTTGATCAAACTTGGTGCAGTGCTTGGGTACTCTAAAAAACTTCTTAATGCCAAATTTGCTAATAGTATCTTTACAAACAAACGAAAGGCAACAAATTTTGTAGAAAAAACAATTTTTTGACCGATTGGTCCTATGGGAGCTATATGATATAGTCAACCGATTTTGATAAAATTTGTAACAGTGCTTGGGAACTCTAAAAAACTTCCTCTTGCTGAATTTGGTTCCGATATCTTCAAAACCAAACGAAACACAACGAATTTTGTAAAAAAAACATTTTATCGACCGATCGATGCTATGGGAGCTATATGATATAGTCAACCGATTTTGATAAAATTTGCTACAGTGCTGGGGATCTCTAAAAAACTTCCGACTGCCAGATTTGGTTATGATATCTTCATAAACAAACGAATTATCCATCTAAAACTTTTGCTTTTTTTCGAGGTCCTCTGAAACACCCCTATGGGAGCTATATTATGTAATCCCGATATCAAAAAATAAAATAAACTTGTCTCCTATGGGTTAATGAGGGATCTAATCTGAAAGTTTAGTTGCTCTAGCTCTTACCATCTCTGAGATCTAGGCGTTCATACGGACAGACGGACAGACGGACAGACAGACAGACGGACAGACGGACATGGGTATATCGACTTCTCGAGTCACACTGATCATACTTTAGGTAACTTTGGGGGGTCTCCGACGACTCCTTCTGTACGTTACAAACATTTTCGGCTTGCACAAACACAATATACCCTTTGTACCATACGGTACAGGGTATAAAAATTATGTTAAGCTTTAAGCTGAAATAGAATTCTTTTACGAACATTTCGAGTCTAAGATTTTTAAAATCGGATAAGAACTGTAGATGCTATCGGACCATGTACGGAAGCTCCAATCTTCACTCAATCTCACTTTTGTATGAAAAAACAATTTTTCACTCAAAGTTTTTTTTTTGCGTTCAGTTGCGTCTTGTATGCAGCTGTAGTCGTGCTTTTTCGTTCGTGGTTCCATAACATCTACAATTCTACCCGATTTTAATGATCTTAGACTCGAAATTTTCGTAAAAGAATTACCTTTCAGCTTTAAGTTTAATATAATTTGAAAAAATCGTTAATATAAAGCAATCTGAAAATTTGTGTTTTTGAAAAATGGTCAAAAATTACAATTTTGTCTGAAAATTTGTAATTTTGAAAAATGGTCAAAAATTACAATTTTGTTCGACTTTGGTTGCTTTTAACTTCTATTATTATTGCTTAATCTGTACATAATTATATATCACTGTAAAGAGCACATCAATACCTTTCCATCTAATCATCTTTCATGTAGATACAAAATTTTGTTCACGAGATATTGAAAAATAACTGAAATAAGTGCCCAAAACATGTTTTTCGAAAATATCTCGAAAACGGTGCTTAAGAAAAAAAAAGGTTGGCATTTTCGTGTTTCCCGACCCCAAATTACCCTAAAAAACACTTTTTTAGGAAGGTTAATTTCTCGTGTAAACTAGTGTTATTGATGCAATGAAATAAGAAAAGCTGTACAATCTTATCTAATTTAACCAATTTTTGACTTACAAAGTTGAAAAATATCACTCTTTTCTTAGCATTGTATTTTTCGACCCTGCTTGGCATTTCTTGTATTTCGCCCATATACATTAGGGCGGGTCAATTTGTATGGGGCCGAAAAAAACGTTCTGGGACTCATAGCGATTTTGATTCTTTGGGTCATCCTAAGCAACTTTGCCAAAGAAACTATGGGTCTAAAATGAATTTCGAGTCGCCCACTTTTTCAAAATAGTTTTTTTTTCGAAATGTTCAAAAATCAACTTAGACATTGCATTGAAAAGGCCAAAAAACGCTATTTTTTCTCTAGCGAAATGAGTATTTGGGGGTTTTTGGGGTCGAGAAATCCATTTTTGACATCTATTTTTAATTTTGGGCGCCGCCAGAGGGCGCTTTAGTGTGTTTTTTTTTATTTTTTCCGTTTTTATACCGTGTACCGTATGGTACAAAAGGTATATTAAGTTTGTGCAAGCTGAAATGTATGTAACATACAGAAGGAAAAAAAATTTTTCTGAAAAATACGACTGATTTCTGTCTGTTTTTGAAAATATCGTGGACAAATTTGGCAAATAAAATATCTTTTGGGGCTTTAAGCAATATATCGGACAATGGACAAAATGTTCGATATACCCATGTCCGTCGGTCCGTATGAACGCCTAGATCTCAGAGATGGTAAGAGCTAGAGCAACCAAACTTTCAGATTAGATCCCTTATTAATCCATAGGAGACAAGTTTATTTTATTTTTTTGATATCGGGATTACATTATACAGCTCCCATAGGGGTGTTTCAGAGGACCTCGAAAAAAAAAAGTTTTAGATGGATAACACTAGCTTACAAATTTAAGGGTCATCGAGTGAACCTTCGTAAAAAAGTGTTTTTCAGGGTAATTTTGGGTCGAGAAACACGAAAATGGCAACCTTTTTTTTCTTAAGCACCGTTTTCGAGATATTTTCGAAAAACATGATTTTGGGAACTTATTTCAGTTATTCCTCAATATCTCGTGAGCAAAAGTATCGTCACGAAAGACGGTTAGATCGAAAGGTATTGATGTGCTCTTTACAGTGATATATAATTACGTATAGTTTAAGTAAAAAATTTTGAAGTTACAGGCAACCAAAGTCGAAAAAGAGTGTCATTTTCGACCATTTTTCAAATTTACAAATTTTCAGCTTGCTTTTTACTAACGAAAATTTTTTTTTTTTTAATTATGCTAAGCTTCAAGCTGAAAAAGAATTCTTTTACGAACATTTCGAGTCTAAGATCTTCGAAATCGGATAGGAACTGTAGATATTATGGAACCATGAACGAAAAATCACGGCTACAGCTGCATACAAATTCGTGAAGACATACTAAGTCAACGCAAATGAAAAACTTTGAGTGAAAAATTTTTTGTTTATACAAAAGTGTGATTGAGATTGGAACTTGCGTGAAAAAAAAGAGCCCCTAAAAGTTATATCCACACTTCAGAATGTAGTGGTGCGGGTACATGTGATAAATTACAATTATGTGGATTTAAAAAAAGCCATAAAAAAACAGTGTCAATAGAAGATAAAGAAGAAAATTTAAGATTTTATAAACAGGAGCTCAAAAAAATTCGCTCAACTGTTGCATTGGATACGGGAATGGCGAAGAAATATTTGGCAATTTTTAATATTTCGCCATACGATGCAACATTTTTATTTGCAAAAATGTGTGTTTCAGAATACTTTTAGATTCTTTTTCTTCAAAAAGCATTAGAAAAAATCGATCAAAAAAATTTTTTTATGATTTTAGGGGGCTTCTTTTGGGACAAAAAATATGATTTTAAACCTTCAAAAATTTTCAAAATGCACTCAACTGCGGGTAGAGACTCAACCACCTTGTTTTGCAGTTATGAAGTAATTTGCTGAATGTTAAACCAACAAAGTCACAAAAATCTTTTAATTCGTTCGTCCTGACTGTGTAAATTCAAAACAAAAATTGAAAATTTTCAGAACTATCGAATCCACATCGAACATATCAAACTGATCCAAACCATGGTGAGAACTTTTATGCAGAATGTGGGTATGACATTCTGCCCCGATCAAGATTTCTTTCACTTTATTTTTCAAAATCGCAAAAACATTATTTCCCCCTTTTTTGTTTTTGTGAAAACGTAGGAGTTCATATGTCCGCTATGGATTGTATCGTAGCCAGAGTGCTCGGGAGATTCGAGAACCGAACACATAGTCCCGTTCTCTTTCCGAATGAGCTCTGACCATCCGCCTAGTTTGCAATACGATGTCCTGTAAGGGAAAGCTTCGTCGAAAGCTTTTCAGAGAAGAACCCTGCTCCTGTGCCTTCTTCCGTCTTCGAACCATCAGTGTAGATCGTCACCTCGTTTCCATTAAAAAGGATTTTTTCTTGTCTCTCCGGGGAAATTGCGTCAAATTTGTCGTTCCCTATCCCCAGTCCCAGCAAGTATACCTAACTCAGGTACTCCTGTGACCCGAAGTAAACGGCATGAGAAGGTTCAGTGCCCGGAGTCTCGCTGCGCTTCTAGCTGCCGCCGACTTCAGAAAGGTGCCCACTGGTTCCACATTCAGAATAACATCTAAGGCCGCCTGACGTGTGGATCGCAAGGACCCGGTAATTCCCAAGCAGGCCACCCTTTGAACCCTCTGAAGGTTATTAAGGTGAGATTTGGTATTAGCCGCCTTCCACCAGACCAACGCTTCATAAGTTAAGGTCTGACGACTGCTGTGTATAGCCAGTGAATGAAATACGATTGCAGTCCCCAAGGTCTTTTAATTGGTGTAATAAGCACCTAAAGCTCTTTTCAATCTTTCTAGGATCTTTTCACCTAAAAACTTGGCCTCCATAGATCTTTTAAGTTGCGATCCCGCCTTGTTGGGTGGCCCTCGTAACTCTCTTCCTTACCACCCCTGCAAAGAGCTCAGAGTTGGTCACCCCCTTCTAATGCAGAGCCTTTTCAATGCTTCCTACCACCGTATGAAGTGCAGTCTCAACGGACTTACCCTTAAGGTAGGCGTGTTGTGATGCGCTGAACACCCGGGGAGTTATCTTGCTCCTGATGTATAGATCCAAGAGTCGTTCCATCGTTTTAATAGAAACGAGGATAGACTAATGAGTCTGTATTCCTTTGGCGAATTGTGGTTAATCATCCAAGCCTTGGGCGCTTTCATACCCTCACCTCCCTTGAAGACCTTCCTTAGCCACGGCAGCAGCTTTGGCATTGCCGACTGCAGCATGAAAGATTTGATAGCCCAGGCTATTTTTCTTTCCTGTGATGATGTCATCAAACACCACCAAATCTTCGTGCTCCACAGGAGTCGCGCTGGCTGTAAGGTTTATGACATCAACCTCGTCCAGATCAACCAGTCTCTGGACAACCTGGGAAATGTGTCTCCATAAGTAGGTCCAGTGATTCTTGACTGTTTATACCCTGTACCGTATGGTACAAAGGGTATATTGTGTTTCTGCAAGCCGAAAATGTATGTAACGTACAGAAGGAGACGTCGGAGACCCCCCAAAGTTACCTAAAGTATGATCAGTGTGACTCGAGAAGTCAATATACCCATGTCCGTCTGTCCGTATGAACGCCTAGATCTCAGAGATGGTAAGAGCTAGAGCAACCAAACTTTCAGATTAGATCCCTTATTAATCCATAGGAGACAAGTTTATTTTATTTTTTTGATATCGGGATTACATTATATAGCTCCCATAGGGGTGTTTCAGAGGACCTCGAAAAAAAGCAAAAGTTTTAGATGGATAATTCGTTTGTTTATAAAAATATCATAACCAAATTTGGCAATCGGAAGTTTTTTAGAGACCCCCAGCACTGGTCGAAAAAATGTTTTTTGTACAAAATTCGTTGTTTCGTTTGTTTGTGAAGATATTGTAACCAAATCTGGCAGTCGGAAGTTTTTTAGAGATCCCCAGCACTGTAGCAAATTTTATCAAAATCGGTTGACTATATCATATAGCTCCCATAGGATCGATCGGTCGATAAAATGTTTTTTTTACAAAATTCGTTGTGTTTCGTTTGGTTTTGAAGATATCGGAACCAAATTCGGCAAGAGGAAGTTTTTTAGAGTTCCCAAGCACTGTTACAAATTTTATCAAAATCGGTTGACTATATCATATAGCTCCCATAGGACCAATCGGTCAAAAAATCGTTTTTTCTACAAAATTCGTTGCCTTTCGTTTGTTTGTAAAGATACTATTGGCAAATTTGGCATTAAGAAGTTTTTTAGAGTACCCAAGCACTGCACCAAGTTTGATCAAAATCGGTTGACTATATCATATAGCTCCCATAGGAACAATCGGTCAAAAAAACGCTTTTTTACAAAATTCGTTGTGTTTCGTTTGGTTTTGAAGATATCGGAACCAAATTTGGCTGTCGGGAGTTTTTTATAGTTCCCAATCAGTGTACTAAATTTGATCAAAATCGGTTGACTATATCATATAGTCCCCATAGGACCGATCGGTCAAAAAAATTGTTTGGTGCAAAATTCGACTGATTTCTGTTTGTTTATGAAAATATCGTAGCCAAATTTGGCGAATAAAATATCTTTTGGAGGTCTTAAGCAAAATGTCGGACTTAATTGCAATGTGGTGGTACAGGGTATCCCAAAGCCGTCTGCGCCCGACTTTAACGTACGCCATCTTTTTTGTTAGGTTCCGTCCGGTCTTCATAGTAGCTCCGGTTTGGATGGATTGATAGCCATTACCTTGCGAAGTCGGGATACTTCACTGGTGCTAACATGTGTCCTCACAAAAATTAGTCAAAGAGTCTCTCTTTGCTTTTTTGTACCTGCTCTTAAAAATCCTGAAAACTTCGCCGGTAGGTGTTCCAGTCTGATTGGCTGTTGGATCTTTTTGCAGAGACGGCTTGTCCCTGTACCCTTTGATATTGAAACGTATCCTGTAGTGGTCCGAGAAGGAATACTGGGTGGACACATGCTAATTATTATTATAGGGAGCTACTGATCGACGCTAAGGTTACATCGATAACCCCGTTTACACACAATAAGGTCTTGCGCCCAGCACAAAGTAGAGCAAAGCCGCTCCTCTTTCATTTATGCTCGTGCTTCCGCAAATGGAGTGATGGGTATTGGCATCATATCCTTGGATTAAATCGTCGCCCTCCTTCTGCACGAGCCGAGCGAGGGCCCTGATTTTTTCCGATGGAGGATGCTCTTCCTCATAGGGGAGATAGGCCGATTCAAGGTAAGGGGTTCTCCTGTTCCTTAATTCCAGCATCAGCACCGTAAGGTCCATGTCACTGTAACGAGGAAAGAGAAGAACATTAAGCCCAGCTCTTACCACGATACATATCCTTGGCTTACCTACGCTTCTGGGGAAGTGGAGATGATATCCGCGAGCTCGAAGGCCACGAACCTTTTCTCTTTGGATCCAGGGCTCCTGGACAAGAGCCCTCTCGTCCATCGTTCCGTCATCGGAACCACAGTCCTCGTTCTGACCCTTGATCATGCTAAGAATGGTTCGGTCCTCCATAATTGGAGGTGGGATCCATACCTTCATAATCGAGCGGGCCGGAATTTGGTCTATGGTGACGACATGTATGTTGAATTATCTATACGCATCTGTCATCATTCATCGCAACATCAAGCTTTTCGTTCAATGTTTATGCAACATTTCCATTATGCACTGAATTGCATTATTGATATTAATTCTGTAAGTACAAATGTCGGGGTGCCGTTGGGGGTCGTGATGCGTCATATACAGCCTCTCCGATTCAAAAGTAAACCTTCGCCTTCCCGTTGGCGCACCCTGTTTCTACAGAGAAGGCTCTGACGACTGAGCCCGTGGCGAAATAACCACGCAAACATCTGCATGCAAAAATAAATGATTGCATCAATCTTGGGACATGTGGCATGTTTGGAGGTCATATACACACCAAATTTCAATTTTTAAAGCAGCAGCCCTGCTACCAAACGCTGGAGTTAAAGGCTGACCTATGACTTCGAAACCAAGAGAAACAAACCGGTCGGACTTTTTGATGACGAACAATGAATTAACAACAAGGACTCGATTTGCCCAATGGAACGTTAGGACACTCTACCAATCAGGAAAACTTGCACAATTAACAGCGATTTAATAATATATTCTGGTATGCAAAATGACAATAATCCACATATAAATGGAGTAGGAATATACTTCAGCAGAAAAGTAAGAAACGCATTGCTTTAATGGAAGGCAGTATCCGGCAGAATTATTACTGCTCGATTGAAGACGAAATCCCGCAAAACAACCGTTGTACAATGTTATGCCCCGACAGAGGAAAGTGAAATTGAAATTAAAGAGCAATTCTATAGCACACTTGCTATAGCACACTTGCTCACACATTAATCACAACGATCTTGTAATCCTCATGGATGATTTTAACGCCAGAATAGGCACTGATAATTTTGGAGTTGAAGATGTTATGGGAAAACATGCAACTGGAGTCAGAAATGAAAACGGAGACCTATTGATTGAAACTTGTGCTAACCATTGACTAACGATAGGAGGATCACTGTTCATACAAAAAGAGGTAAATAAAACAACATGGGTGCCCCCGAACCCAATGCTGCATACACAGAGCTTCCAACTGGATCATATTTGTGTTAGTAAACGCTGGAGTCGCACCTTAATCGATGTGAGGAATAAGCGAAGCGATCGATCACTATCTTATTGTTGCGGAAATGAAATTAAAAGCAGCCGCGACTATGCGCAAAAATAAAGTAGCCAGAAAGACATTTCAAGTATGTAGGCTCCATGACGATAATGTGAAAGCAAACTTTACACAATTAATGGATATAAAATATGTTGAACTCCAGGAAACAAACAATACATTAAGTGTTGCATCGCTATGGGAGAACGCAAAAACTTCAATTTTGGGAGCAGCTGCTGAGGTACTTGGACACACAACAAAAAGCAATTAAAAATGGCTCAGTGATCATTTCTGGCATCTTGTCGAAGAAAGAAGATGCAAGAAGGCTCGGCTTCTTAGCCAACTAAATACTAGAAGTACGCTGGAACTACAAAGAGAAATTGCGACTTTAACCAAATTAAAAGGCAAGCCAGAAGAGATCGTATTACCAAAAACTAGCACAGGAAGCTGAAACTGCAGCATCAAAGAACGACTTAAAAGAAGTATTTGCCATATCTCGACTCCCACAACTATCCGTGATAGAAGACCTATGCGTAATATTTTCACCAGCCAGCCAAGTAAAGAAGAGATTGCGAATGCTATCCGCTCACCAAAGAGCCGAAAATCTGCTGGCATTGACAACATTCCAGCTGAATGCTGAAAAGCCGATGTTAGCACTTCTGTGGAAATGTTGAACCCACTATTTCGGAATATTTGGAATACTGAGGAAATTCCAGAAGAATAGAAACAGTCGATTGTGGTAAAACTGCGGAAAAAAGGTAATCTTTCAGACTGTAACAATTGGAGAGGCATTTCACTGCTTTCAATTGTCAGTAAAATCTTCAATAAAATGATCATAGAGCGCATTTCAAAGGCAGTTGATAAACAACTTCGACAGCAGCAATCAGGTTTTCGACATAATTTTTTTAAAACACCGCAGGATGTCACTACGGGAACTGTTGCTAAGCAGTTTGAGAACCGTGGCCTTGACAGGGAGCGGCCCTCATTGGTGAGACCACCAACAGCAGCTCCTAATAGGAGAATTCAGGAGAGAAGGCAAAGTTCGGGTGGCCGTGTAGTGGGAGTTACCCCACACTCGGCACCTGCTACTAGCAAGGCAGTCGTTCCAGGACAAGCCAGCATGGGGAAGCCCCCCAGACCGGCACTTGGTAAACTTGTAGGTCAGGATGGCCCGAACCGAAAGGGGCTGAGTGGTGCCAAGGTTAAGTGGTACCTCATATCTTCATCAGGGCAAGACACCTGATGAAGCACTGGCTCTGGCAAAACAGCCACGCCCGGAGGAGGTGCACGGTTCCACCCCTGCCCCGAAAAGGCTGAGCAGCGCCCTCACGCCACCAACGGACACCCCAAAGAGGGTACGTACAGAGAAAAGGACCGCAGCAGGGCCATCGCCTGCGGTAGTAGCGAGCACCTCCGTAGCTACTCTGGATGCCGAGGACCAACCCTTGACATCCAGGACAACGACAGAGGGACCTACGTCCGCTGCTCTGGATGCCGAGGACCAACCCTCGACATCTGGGACAACGACGGAGGGACCTACGTATGCTGTCGTAGCCAAGAGGCTAAAAGTAGCAATTGTACCTGAGGAGTACCCTCAGGTGGTCCTCAGCAGTGAGGAGCTTTCGCTGCTTGAGGAGGCAATATTGGAGGAGCTAGTCTCATCAGGCTGGGACTCCCCAATAGTATTCGGTGGGATCCACTTCAGGGTGGGCCATCTAGTCGTGGACTGCTCAGACGAAACGTCGGCTGAGTGGTTGCGGCTGCCAACCCCCACCCTGCGTTTGTAGAAAGGAGTCCCACTAGAGGCGAGGATGGGCGACGATATACCGGCGGCGCATATTATCACCATCTTCAGCCCTAGAACGGGAGACAAGCCGACGGAATGGATCTTGGAGCTGATCCATAAGCAGAACTGTCTGAACACGGAGTACGGGAGGTTGCTGTCAAGAAAAAGCGAAGGGGGTGGTCTACTCCTCGTCCTCGGCATCGACGACAGCTCCTTTGGCGAAATAATAAAGAACGGCAGCAAGCTGAACTTTAGGTTCGGAAGCATTCCGGTGAGTGGTTTGAGGAAGGGCAAGACGGTTGCCACCGAACCAAAGCCGGCCCGCTTCCCCAATCTGCAGCGGAGGATGAGGGACTTAACACCTCTGATTCCCTGGCAGACCTGGCGGAAGAAAATGAAGAACTCAATATCACGGTGATTGAGGCGAGCTGCGACATGGGAGATCAGCCTCCCATGTCCTCGCAGGAACTGGCCACGCACTATGAATAGTCTCAGCAATATTTTTGCCACTTAATGTAAGGAGCCCCCAGAAATTATGTGGTTCCATTGTAGCTCACCAGAATAGCTACGCGATCTACAGTTGTCGTTCTGCCAACTAAATTAGTTAATATTTTTCCGTCCCAATGAACTACCAGAGGGTCATAAGCGCTCAACTTAAAAAATTCAAGGGAAACACAAAAATATGAAGTAAATTACAATGAAAATCTATGTTATATGAAACGTACACAGTCGATTAACTCAGATTTGGCTTTACCAAATTGGTTATGTCGATTGCTTTCTCGCAAGTCTTGTAAAGTCGTACGATTTATAACTACATCATCGGATGATATCCCTAAAGCTTCTAACGTGGCGATTAAAATATACATCGCATCTCTGTCTGACACCTGGGCATAAGACAAGAAGTTTATTATCAATCTATCAATTCACTTACATAATTTATTTACCTTTGCTTTATCCAGCGCAGAAAATAAGCGTGGCGTAATCCAGTTTTGCTTTTTAGCTTTACGTCGATTTATTGGTGCCGTAACTATACATTCACCGTCCAATTCATCCAATGGCTCAGGATCATTTTCACTTTCACTGTCACTTTCAATAAAACCTGGTTTTAAATTTAATGTCTTAAATACAATTGGCAGTATCAAAAAAAGTGCTAACCTGGTTGTTGTGATTCCGATGTTTTCTGATATTTTGCTTCCCGTGCCTCTATCTTTTCCATGCGAGTTCTCGTCCTTTCTTCTTTGGCTGATTGTTTCATATCAATGCCCAGCATTGAACCAGGCCGTCCTTTCTGACGCTGTTTTTGTAAAAACTCTTTGTCTTCCTCGTAATTCATGCTGGTCAATGCATTGGCAGCCGCAATATCAAATAGATCGTCCAATGATTCCAAAAACTCTGTAATTTTCTTATTCAGTTTGTCGCACCTTTTATCTTCACTTGTTTTTTTTGGGTTGGCCCACCGCTTGTATACGTTAAGAAGCTTATCGATGCAATGAGATGCTTTCCTAATAGGAATACGTGCTTGCTGCCAAAATACTAACACGGCATCAATTGTCAATCTGGCACTATCCCTTGAACTTAGTTTTACATATCGCATATTATAAAAAAACACTTTTAAAACTTGCCTCAATGAATAATGGGTAACTTTGCACCCATTATTTGATGTGACACAGTACCAACAAAAGTAACTTCACGTGCACTTTGATCAGATTTTCGCGTTTTGACCGACGCATCGCTCAAATCGGATACCTTTGACATTTTTAAAATGTAAACTTTAATTAGATCAAAGTCAATTTTCAATAAGTAGTTTTGTGTTTTTGCCGTAACACACTTTAGTTGAACAGCTGATCTTTATTTTGGCGCGAAAAAAAAGCTGCACATCGTGTTATACGCGTAGTACTGTTTTCGTTAAAAAATGTTATACCAGAAACATTTTCAAAAATCAAAAGGTTAAAAGGTTAATTAAAGAGTTTTTAATTTGTTTCTACTTTAATTTATTTCTCACATAATAAGTATTATAATTTATATAATTTTTATTATTATTTTAAAATAACATAAGTAAAAAATAAGTTTCTTATAAAATGCACTAAGACAAAAATTTCCCACTTTATTCAGATTAAGAGCGTACCAAATTTATTCAGGCCGACTCAATATTATTTTGAAATTATGTTTAAATTGATATGAGACTTTTTGAACCATCATTTGTTTGATTGGAAATAAGATTTCAAACTTTATGTACAACAATACAGTCAAAAACGGGAAAAGCGCGAGCTATGACCTTTGATCTATTGCCGGAACCATCAAATATATTCGGA
Organism: Chymomyza costata; assembly: GCA_018150985.1. Taxonomy (NCBI): domain Eukaryota; kingdom Metazoa; phylum Arthropoda; class Insecta; order Diptera; family Drosophilidae; genus Chymomyza; species Chymomyza costata. The sequence continues at coordinate 5,860,405 of JAECWU010000003.1, read as the reverse complement.
TCGTTTTTAAATTTTACAGGCGCTATATGCAGGTAAAAAGGCAACTTTTAAGGGGGTGGCGGTTTTGATATCGACGGTTTAAAAATCCTCCATAGCAGCGGCGGCCACCCTAGGCAGCACGGATGTAAACCTTAGAGGTGAGTCACTTTTAGAGTTTATTTCAAGTAGTAACATAGAAATCCTAAACTTCGGCAGTGTCCCGACTTTTGTAACTAGGGTAAGATCCGAGGTTCTAGATATAACCTTGGCTAGTAGGGCAATAAAGTCACATATTAGGACTGGCACGTATCTCCTGAAGAGTCTATGTCAGACCACAGAATTATTAGATTTAACCTAGGGCTAAATCTAAGAAGTAGCGAACGCAAACGTAACCCCAGGAACACAGACTGGGAAAAGTTCAATCTCTCCATTGAACAAAACCTAGCCGGCAGAGCATCTGGAAAGCCCAGAAACCCTGTTGGCTTGGAATGCGCTGTGGAGGTGTTGAATACGTGTTTAGTGAACGCCTTCAATGAAAGCTGCCCCCTTGCTAATGCAAAGAAGAAGAAGGACGCCCCATGGTGGAACGCCCAACTTGAGAAGTTGCAGAAAGCGACCCGGCAACTCTTCAACACCGCGTGGCGCGTTGGAGAGTGGGACGCTTACCGAAATAGTCTGACCCTGTATAACATGGAGATCAGAAAAGCCAAGCGAAGGAATTATAGAACCTTCTGCGAAGCCATTGAAAAAACTAGTGAAGGCGCAAGACTTCACAAAGCAATTTCCAAAGGAGTGCCTGACTTGAATCTAGAACTCCAGAAATCGGATAACTCCTTCACAAAAGGTAATAAGGAGAAACTAGAACTCCTCCTGGCCATGCACTTCCCTGGAAGTACTGAACAGGTGGAAGGTAGAGTTCTGCCAACAGGTAGAAATAGATCACGTGCCGCAGACTGGGCCATTGCCAAGTCAACGGTAACCCATGAGAGATTAGAATGTGCAATTGGCACGTTCCAGCTCTACAAAATCTCCTGGTCTGGATGGTATACGCCCAGTACCTCTACAGAAAGGACTGGGCAACCTCTTGACCCGCAGTAGGGAAGTACAGGTTAGCAGCCTTGCGCTAGGACATATACCTACCGCGTGGAGCACAGCTAGAGTGGTCTTTATCCCGAAAGCTGGGAAGAAAGACATCAATAATCCAAAGTCTTACAGACCTATTAGCTTAACTTCGTTTTTGCTGAAAACGCTGGAAAAGCTGGTAGATTTCAGAATTAGAAGCACATTGCTAGTACAACGACCCCTTCAACAGATCCAACATGCTAACAGGGCGGGAAGGTCTACGGACACGGCACTATATCTGCGCAAATCCCTTATTGAGGAATCTCTAACTCATAAGGAAGTGGCACTATGCGCTTTTCTGGATATACAGGATGCCTTTGATAACGCCTCCCACGAGGCTGTCAAAGCATCACTGGCCAGAAGGGGCCTAGACGCAACCACTAGCAGATGGATAACTTCATTGTTAACGTCTAGGCAAGCCACAGCAACTATTGGTGGGCAATCCACAACCGTATTAACGACAAGAGGCTGCCCTCAGGGCGGTTTACTATCAGCCCTCTTATGGAGTCTACTAGTAGATGAGCTACTGGAGAAACTAGCGGGAAGAGGCATACTATGCCAAGGCTATGCTGACGATATCGTTATTATAGCCAGAGGCAAGTATGAGGAAACACTCTGCGACATTATCCAGCTAGGGCTCAAGGAAACTAATGACTGGTGTAAAAAGGCAGGCCTGAGCCTTAACCCTGCCAAGACAGTCGTAGTACCCTTCACAAGGAGATACAAACTTGGAAGGATGAGGAGTATAACCCTTTCAGGATGCAGCATAGAAACAAGTAATGAAGTCAAGTATCTCGGAGTCACCTTTGATTCTAAGCTTAACTTCAGAACCCATGTAAACAACACTGTTGAGCTAACAATATTTTTTGCTAGCATTTAATGCGATTTATTATAGATAGTGTTTAATGTTTACAATGTGTTGTGTTGTTATGCATATAAAGCGATATACATATGTTTGTATATAGTTAGTTAGTTAGTAAGTTACAAAACAATGTGCGTAGATGCGTTTAGGTAGGCGACGAGAAAAGGTACTGATCTGCTAGGCAAACCATTAGACGGATTAGCCGCCGATAAGTAGGGCGACAAATAGAGAGGTCGGCAGCGCAGCAGCCGATGTACAGAATGCGCTTGCGCGAATGTTTACATAGTTTAAGAGATAGTTCTCTTGCCGCACAGGGCAAGTTACAAACCAAAGAGAACAATTATTGATGAATACTAAAATTATAGCTGCTTGACCAAACAAACACTATAAATAAGTGCTCAAGGGCTCTTTTTACGTGTAGAAGCATTGCCGGGAAATCTTGGGGTACATCAACACGAATAATAAGATGGCTGTACCTAATGGTTGCCAGACCCATATATGGGGCAATAGCCTGGGACAGCAGGGCACGCCTTAGCTCGACCAAAGCCAGATTGCAGAAACTGCAAAGAATGGCCTGCATATGTATGACAGGAGCAATGCGTACTTGTCCCACTGGGGCCATCGAAGTATTAATGGATGTTACACCGCTTCATATCGTTGTTGATATGCAGCAGAAAGCAACGTTAATAAGAATTGGGAGGGAAGGAGTCACCAAAAAAGACGCTGCAGACTTAGCAAAGGACATACCTATGCTTCTGCAACCAAGGGATGAAATGCCAGCTGAGTACAAGTTCAATCGGAAATTCGATATAAAACTCAGCACGAAAGAGGCCGGGACAACTCTTTCGGCAATTCACCCAATGAAACCACAGACAATAAAGTGGTATACGGATGGATCCCTCACCGATAAAGGAAGTGGCCTGTGGGTAGTAGGACCCAGGACTAAATATAATGAGTCACTAGGCAGACACACCAGCATTTTTCAAGCTGAAGTCTGTGCTATTCGAAGGTGTGCAGAATTCAATCTGCAAAAAAACTATCACGACAAGGAAATCTCCATCCTGTCTGACAGTCAATCAGCGATAATGGCAATAAGCAGAGCCAAGATCACATCAAGGCTGGTCAAAGAAGTGAGAACTGCACTTGACAAATTAGGTGCCAGAAACAAGCTCACAATTAGATGGGTTCCAGTACAATATTCCTGGAAATGAGCTAGCAGACAAACTAGCAAGGACAGGTGCAACAGCACCGCTAATTGGGCCTGAACCATACTGTGGGATTGGCAACCACGTGGTAAGGGACCTATTGAGGAAAGATGAAGAAAACAAACGGTTGCTTCACTGGGCACAGACACCAGGACTAAAGCAGTCAAAACCCCTTTTCTCTAACTACAACCTTAAGAGGTTCAAGCTCATGATAACTCACGGGAAAAATACCTAGAGGATCCTGACAGGCCTCTTGACGGGACACTGTAGGCTCCGCAGCCACTTACATAAAATTGGCATAACGGATAGTGGACTTTGTCGCTTCTGTGTTATGGAGAAAGAAACTTCAGTGCATCTTCTATGTGAATGCATAGCACTCGTACATGCAGGCAATTGGACTTTTGGAAGAGCACTAAGCAGTGAAACGGGGTACAATAGATCCACTTGGGTCGCAGTACATATTACACCCATTACAAATAATAATAATAAGCTCCTTAAGGGAGTATGGAAATAAATAATAATAATAAGTACAAATGTCAAATATGTATAATTAGGGGGCACCGCCCCCTGCGCACTTCGCACGCCAACCCTCGTGTTTCTATACAATTCAAATCATCTTGACTATAATATCCCTTATATTTTTCTTAACTTCCATAATGTACTTGCATTATCATAAAAGTACGCTCCTCGATTTAAAAAAATTTAAAAAAAACGAGCCTCAATCCCTCAATTACGAAAAAATTTATTTCAACAAAATTACAAAAATCAAGTACTGTTATGGCATATCGTAATACATTTGATGAAGCTTTGTATTTTGGTGAATGGGTTAGGCTTGGGTTGACTCCTTTCATTGAAGCACCTTGTGATATACGACATTTCTATACCCTATAACATATAGTATAGAAGGTATATTTATTGGTTTTCTTATTAGGCGCAAGAATTACTTTCTTGATGAGACAAAAGTGCGAAAAATCGTTTATTTTATCGGCAGCAGTCGATCTTGGAATGATTGGCTTGTAAGCTGAAAATCGCCAGACATTAAAATAATTGCGCCTCCAAAACACCTCGAATCATTGCGCAGATCTTTCAATGTTCTATCAAGTGCTTCCAATACGCGTTTGTGCATTCCTTCCAGATGATGATTTTAGACGCTACTAAAATTTTGGTTATTGCGGAGTGTTTCGCAATGTTTCATGTTGGTTGTTTAATATTTTGAAACTTTAATAAGAATTTTAACGCTGAATGAAGCAGCAACAGCTACCGCACGAACAGTGGCCAAAATAAATGACATGAGGAATGTCTTCCCAGTTCCAACGGAAGCATCCAGGAAAACTTAGCCACTATTTCCATCTTCAATTACCTTCATTTATGTCACATAGACTGGTTGGGGTTCAACAGATGGACATTCGATGTTTTCGAGGAAGTGTTCCACGTGTAACAACATGACATCTCAAAACAAAGCAACGTTCGTACAAACGGATCGCTTTGACAAATCGCAAAGAAACAGGTCAATGTTGTCGCTGGATATGTTCAGCTCGTTGAGCAATATTCGACGTGGTGAAATATACTCGTTAACCATTCTTCAGATGCAACTCCAAATGTACAACAACGGGGTGACGTTCATCACTTATTTGTTTTAGAGATTAATAGAGAGACCTAACCAACAACGCTTTACCAATTCTTTTTGTCCTATATCTTATCTTTTAAAGAAACAACATAAATTTCCTTGAATGTTGGATGGAGTCATTTGAAAACAGCTGTTGTATTTTTAAGTGTTCGCTAAATAATGTTGTGATTCTGGCGTTTCACCACGAATGCAATGGCTCAGGTAGAGGAGTCAATAATGATAATTTTACTTTACTATTAATGCAACAATTAACCAGGCGTTTCTCCAGTGATTCTCAATGCGCAACAACACCCGTAAACAACGTTCATAGTACCAATGAGAACGAAGGGATGCGAGGTGTAATTAATTGTGCAATCGTATAGAAATGCTGCTTGATATATGTAGATCAGAGACAACATAAAATAAAAAATATGTACACATTCTATTTTGACAGTGATGTCATTTTTTCTCTATATTTTGGTTTAGATTTCGATTCTTCCTTTTTCGGTGGGGTTTGACATCTTTCTTGATTACTTCTTTTCATGTGAATTTCTCCTATATTTTAATAGTTATAAATATAAAACTGGAACTCAAGTATCGGTTGCCACGGCGAGTTATTCTTGCACAAGCTGTTACTCGGTCTTATGGATTCCAATGTACTTCTTAGGAAGGTTACTTTTGTCATACCATCCAGAGTAACTCGTAATTTTCAACCTTTAGCCTTACAATTTTGTAGATCTAATTATGCTTTGCACGATCCTTTGTGTCTTATGCTGTAACTATAACAACCTTTACAATTTCCTATCCTTCGTACGGTCTATTCAATCTATCACTTCTTCTATCTTAAGGCATCTTGACTTGCCACTTCGAGCATCTTTGACCAATCCTATATTATGAGTCACACACTTGGTCAACGGTGATCTATTGGCTCTTTTTGTGATATAATGTTTAATTTTTATCTTGCTTCCTTGTTTCAACTTTTATATTGTAAATCCAAGTGTCTGGCCAGTTCTTGATGTGAGTTGGTGCATATCATTAAAAAGTTCACCCATCGGGCTAGAGACGCGGATTGGTCCAAATTTATATCCTCGCTCTATTTCCTTTTTTTTACTAAAAAAATTACACTATTTTCATAATATAAGGTCAACTGAACTTAGTTGTACTGCTCAAACAAATTAATAAATAAATATTCTGCAATTCGGCGCGAACCAAATCGTAACAAGTCATAAATCATTAAAATCTGTCCAGCCGTTCTTGAGTCAAAAATGGTAACTCACACAACTTTGTTATACCAAAGATATAATAAGTTCGTGCAAATGTATATAACGGTCAGAAGGAGGCGTGGCAGACCCCAGAAAGAGTATACATATTGTTGATGAGCATCTACAGTCGATATATGTAGCCATATCTGTCTGTCGGTATAAGTAAAAGTATCTCAGTGACTATAAGTGCTAAACAGCTGTAATTTACCAAAATTTATGCGAAATAGTCACGCAGATGAAGATTTTCGATTTACATGTATGTGTGTTAATAAAAATAATTGGTAGTAATATGAATTATTAACTTCTTCTCTCCGGCATTACCGCACACGACGTTGTTGCCACCGGCTTTGCTGGCACCGCCGTTTAGGTGATCATCTCTTGTAACGTCTCACATATGCGCGAAATGATCAAAATATATAACTGGCTACACATCTGCGTGAACAACAAGATCATCGGTTGAATCGCATTAATGACCAACAAGACAACAAACAATTTCGTTCGCTTTCAGCCCACATAAGAAAGGCTTTACTAAGAATTCTATGGAATTAAACCCATTCGTGGCCACTGTACCCGCTTGGGTATAGCAAATTTTTGATTTTAAATGGGTGATCTCTTATATTTAAAAAAACAGAAAAGTTCGAGATCAGGTGTGATTATTATTATCCATCTACATTTTTACTGAAGTACTTGTGTCGTACCGACGTTTTCGTTGAAGAGTGCGTTCCAAATCCCGAGATTTTTGTTTTCGTATTTGATTTAGCGACGACGTCGACTTAAAATCGCTCTCTGTCCCAACGTATGATTCATTAGAAGAAACAGACTGTGTAGTTTTATTGATAATATCATCCGTGTACTCGTCGTTGCTGCTAGCGAGTTGGCGCCGAAAAACTGCAGAGCTGCTAGAAATGCGTGCCCGTGGATGCGATGGTGGTAACCAGGACACTTTAAAAGAAGAAGAGTTGTAAAAAAAATAGCATCCGCAACCTGCATCGTAAATTTCTTTCCATCCTGCATCTATTGGAAATTTACGAATCAATCTTTTAAAGCGTGTCATATATTTTTCAGTTGGTGCAGCACGATTGTTAGTCCAGCGATTAACGCAATATAAAGTGCATTTGTGCCATACATTGTATTTATTTGGGCATAACTTATATCCATGATAAGATTCAGTTACTCCAATACGCTCTTTTATTTTATCTGGCCAAAAATTTTCATCAGTTGCAACTTTTTTATTTGTAAAATTTTTGCTTGTACGTCGTTTTTCATCATCATCATAGTTTTCTGCAATTATTTCTTCTACCCCTTCAGCCGGTAACGTTGCTGAAAATAATATTAAAGATTAATTAATTAAGTTTTAAGGCCAGCACTCCACAAACTCAGCCACTGAGGCGTTTCGGTCAAGAGTCTCCAATATTCTGTATTACGATTGCCTGTGCGTATATACATTGCACAACTCTATAATACGCTAGACATATAAAAGCAAGGTATTCCTGCGAAATTTTGTTTAACTAAAAACCCAAACTATTCGTACATTTGCGGGTTCAACTTATTGTATATGTAGTATTGTTTATTTCAAACATGCAAATAGAAATCTCAAGCCAGTAAGACTCTCTCACAAAACATTGTATTTTACATAAATACCTATGTACATTCATATGTACGTGTTTAAGTATTTATGTACAAATACAACTCATAGCATTGCAATTTTCCATGCTACTGCTCAGTATTGGACTGAATGAACTTTTGTTCCATCTTCCCAATATTGCCATTAATGAGACCTATTTGTGTTTTCACTAAATTTTCTGTTCATATGCTCGGTTAATTCGCAGTACTACGCCCTGCGAGAAAATGAGAAAACCACAAAGTTGAGCAATTGAGTAAATATTTTTGTGTAATATAAGTATACGAAATATTTTACCATTTTGTTGAATTGCAAGTCCCCGTTGTTTTAAACGTTGTAATAAAATTGGAGGCAAACTCATAATTTACTAAAGGCTGCTAATAGTCATTCAACGCTATAGGCTATTCACACTAGCCTAGTGATGAACAATATCTACGTACATGTGATTTGTCATAGCCTATTCACACTGAGGAACATCTAATAGCCTATTCACACTGAGCACATCTTAGCGGAACGCGTGGGAATTTTTGAAGATGTGAAATTGCGATTCACACTGACAACATTTAACATCTTACTGCCTTATTGACAGCCTGGTGAAATAAGCACATTATGAATATTTATTACAAATGCTTTTTAATATTAAAATATCAATCTTTTTATGAGTTTTCAAGAATATCAACTATAAATCAGGTAGGGTTTTATGAATTTATGTAGAAAACATTAATAAATTGGGAGTATTAATAAGGACGACGAGCTGGTGCTTACTCGCACATACACACATATATACATATGCATTCATATGTATATGCAAGCGCTACGTGTGTTTGTATGTTTGTTGGTGTTGTGCTAAAGTGCTTCGAGTCCATTGGACCTCACCAATTCCCGGAAGCCACTGATTTAAAAAATTATTAAATTCATACTTTAAAAAATGTACGAATGTATAGTTTATAAGATATTTGTTCAATTAGATGGGTGCTGCATTGAAATAAAGTTTTTCCTCATCAAGCTAGAAGCTCAGACTGGAACGCTTGCCAGTTCCATAAACATTTGAGGCTTTGGCGCCTTGTTTAAAATTGAAAATTGCTAGTCTTTTTCATTTACATTGTTTACATTTTCGCAGCGAAAAACAAAAATTTAGAGTTGCACAGAAAAATTATCGAATATATTTTTATCGGGACACAATAAGATAGGAACATTTCCAAATTATGTTGAAACTTTCGGAACGGCAGATACATACGTAACATCTTTGACATAAGATGTTAGATGTGCCCTAGTGTAAATAACCTATTATTTATTACATTTCAATAAACAAAGGCAAAATGTGGCTCATTAAAAAAACGACATAATTATTTTTGACTTCTACACCAGCACCAGCGATGTTTAGACGGTTAATGTAGCACCTATCTAATTGACCAAACTACATATGCATAAATTTTTTATATTGAAGGTATTCACGCTTTGTGTTGAGTTGAGGAGCTGAAAAGTCGAGGACTTTTACAAAAACAAATACATGCTGTAAGTCAACCCTGCGTTTCAACTTTCAACTCAACTTTTCCTCAAGCCATACCCTAGTCTACTTTATGCTGTTGAGTTTTTGAGAAAGTGTTGCACAATGTGGGAATTCGCTGCCTTTTCAGCACTGTCATTTTTTAGCCATTTGTAATCGGGGAAATGATCCTACATTTATAATCAGGGACAGGGAGGAGGTCATTGACCTAACCTTAATCTCTGATTTTCTATACAATCAAGTGATAAAGTGGGAAGTCTCGAAAGAGCACTCCTTCTCAGATCACAGATATATTAAGACTCAACTATCTGTCTCCACTCCAGCTCCAGTTTTGTTCTATAACCCCAAAAGAACCAACTGGAATTCGTTCAAAATAAAATTGGGAAAAGTCCTTCCATCCCCTCCTGAGATGACTCCACCCTCAAGGGTGAAACTCGAGCATCTCATTAAAACCTTTACCGAAGGGTGCAATAAATCTTACAAGTCATCTTGTCCAACAAGTAAGCCAAGAGGCAAAAGAAAACCACCATGGTGGAGACCTGAAATAAGTACGCTCAGGGCAAGTTGTCGGACACTTTTTAATCAAGCAAAAAGACTAAACTGTGACCAGAGCTGGTCCGAGTACAAACAAAGTTTAGCTCAGTACAAGAAACTCATTTGGCAAGCAAAGCGAGATGAATGGAGAAGATTTTGCTCGGAAATCGAATCCTTATCGAAAGCTGCAAGACTTCGCAAATTACTCTCAAAGTCGCCCACAAATTTGGGCTATCTTAAGAAACCGGATGACTCCTGGACAAATTCCAGCGAAGAGTCACTAAAACTGCTCCAGGACACGCACTTTCCTGGTAGCTCAACAGTTGCACCAACATGTAACCCCTCCTATCATCCGGTAAACGTGTTGGAAGATATTACAACTGACTCCAACATTAAATGGGCTATAAACAGCTTCGGCCCTTATAAATCTGCAGGCCCCGACGGGCTAATACCGGCTCAGTCGCAGCACGGAGGGGGCCTGGTAGTCTTGTGGCTAAAAGCTATTTTTACCAACATCATTGGGTTAGGCCAAATCCCATCTTCTTGGCTAACGTCCAGAGTGGTGTTTATACCCAAGGCGGGCAAAGCCTCTCACACAGTCCCTAAGGATCTCAGACCCATAAGCTTGTCGTCGTTTCTATTGAAAACCTTGGAAAGGTTGATAGGACTATACCTTAGAACGTCGATCAATCCAAGGCTATTATCACAACCGCAACACGCTTACCGTAAGGGCAGATCAACAATAACTGCTCTCCACTCCAACAAGGATTACACTCTAGCAGCTTTTCTAGACATAGAAGGCGCTTTCAATAACCTCGACCATAAGGCAATAACCAATGCACTGCTGTATCTGAAGGTGGATGACCGGTTAGTGAGACTAATCTACCATATGCTACTGAGCAGATCGGTGATATCTTCACTTGGTACATCCTCTCTTTGTAGGTACGTAAGCAGAGGCACTCCACAAGGGGGAGTACTATCACCTCTTCTATGGAGCATGGCAGTCAATACGATGCTATGTCGCATAGAAGGAGGGGGTTGCAAGGTTGTTGCCTATGCGGACGATGTGGTCCTAATGCTGAATGGAAAATTTCCACAGACCCTTTGTGACCTGATGACGGGAAAACTAAAAGAACTGACACTTTGGGCACTCGAAAGTGGGTTAAACGTTAACCCTTTAAAAACGGAGCTTATCCTCTTTTCGAGAAGGTATAAGATCCCAAATCTATCTCCACCCAGAATAAATGATTCCATCCTGACTTTCAGTGATAGTGCAAGATTCTTGGGGCTTGTACTAGATAAGAAACTTAGCTGGAATCCAAATATTGCTGACAGAGTTCAAAAAGCTTACACAGCTCTCTTTTCCTGTAAGAGAACAATAGGACTCAAATGGGGTATGTCCCCTCTGGTGGTCCGATGGCTGTATACCGCCATAGTAAGACCCATACTTTTGTATGGCGTATCCATCTGGTGGCCAGCTCTCATAACTAAATCAAAACTTAAAGCACTAAATAAGGTGCAAAGAATGGCACAATTAAATATTACAGGTGCCCTAAAAACAACTTTGAGTGATGCGCTCAATGCCATAACAAATATACCACCCATCTTTTTAATGGCAAAAGAAATTGTCACTTTTACTGCGAGACGCCTAAAGGATGCCAAATGCTGGGCGGTCTTGGGATATGGACACTCGTCCATTCTAAAAGAGGACACAAGTGTGTCTATTACTGATTATTGTATACCTATAGAGTATACCTCAACGCTTTTCACCACCACTATCCCTTCTAGGGAATCGTGGTTGGAAAGTCAAAGGGACTGCATTAGCTTCTTTACGGATGGCTCCAAGCTCAACAGCCAAGTTGGGGGCGGGGTCTTCTCGGAGCATCTAAATATTCGGCAGTCCTTCCGATTTCCGGACCACTGCAGTGTTTTTCAAGCAGAGATCATTGCCATAAATGAGGCTCTAACCTGCTTACGCAACACCGGCTTAGAAAACGGTGCAATAAATATATACTCAGATAACCAAGCAGCCATAAAATCACTTCAAGCGCTATCCTCCAACTCAACGACAGTCAACAACTGCCGCAGATCTATTCAAGAGATGGCAAAGCAGTTTGTTATTAGCCTCATTTGGGTGCCAGGACACCAAAACATCAAATCAAATATAGACGCAAAACGCTCCTCCAAGCTTTGCGGACTAAATCGATCACAGTGCTCGGCGGTTGTCAGAGCGATCACCGGACACTGGCTTGTCGGGGTACATGCAGCCAGACAAAAAGTTCCGAACAATGACTTTTGCAGAAGCTGCAAAGATGAGGAAGAGGTAGAATCGGTAGAGCACTTCCATTGTTCCTGCGAAGCTCTGAGCAGACGCAGGAAAAAGTATTTGGGAAACTATTTCGTCGACAATCTAGCAGAGCTAGAAACTATTTGCCCTAGGAAGATTGCAGGCTACATTGCAGCAACAGGCTCTGGCTCCTTCTAATTTTTTCACAAAGGAAAAAGGGTAAAAGTTACAGAGATCCATGCGGTAAGACAACGGGCCAGTCAAGGCCTAAGTGCGCTGGTCTAAGCGAGCGGCCGCTTCAACCTAACCTAACCTAGCCATTTCGTGATATGAAAAGCAACGAGTTACCTTATACTCGCTAAAAAAAAGAAAAGCGCCAAATTTAAAGAACTAAAATTTTATTAACGCAAGTAAAAAAAGGTTTTGCCTTTATTGTGCGAAATTAAGTGAATTAGACATAATTACTTGTTATTGGAGTTGACGCAAGTAAAAGAGAAAAAATAGATGTCCTCTAGATAATTATCTAGAACTTCATCAATTTGTGCGTTGCCACGCAGCCCCATAGACTCTGTATTAATAAAATTTAGTTTTTATACGATGAATTTGTTTTAGCAGACGAGCCTTCAATAAAATCAATTTCATCCAAAGCCACTTTAGCAACAGCATCAGTCAAAACACACTTTACGCTTACTCTCGGCATTTTTAATTCCAAATTTTTAATTTAAATGATTATTAGCAGCAATTCGTAATTGTAAACAAACACACGGAACAAGAAGCACTAACTCAAATACGGTTTTTCTGCAATTATTTCATTTCGCAGCAATAAAATAATACAAATCGATGTAATACATAGCTACTTTAGCTACAGATTTAATAAACATATGTACATTTTATGCTTTGACTCAGCACTTTTATTTCAAGTTTTTGAATTTTAATGTTATTTGTACCAATTTACAAATGTAAGCAAACTCTGGAAAGAAGAAGAAAACTCAACAACTCAACCCATAAAACTCAACAGGGCTGTTCACGCTTTGGCCTGTTGACTTTTTCCTCAACTTTTCAACTCCTCAACTAAACACAAAGCGTGAATACCCTAATTGTGAATTTACTTATTTTTTAAACCAGCGGCTTTAGCAAAAAAAAAAACCCTTCCTTAATAATAGTTGATTTTTAAAATCAACCCATAAAAAAATGGATATTTTAATTTTAAATAACCAGGCGTGTTCCTGGTTTCGACTCGTTTAAAAAATCATAGCGAAAAAAATTGGTATTCTGGATTTAGACTGAGTTTGAATCGATTTCGAATCGTCTTCATTCAGGCCAGAAACAGCTGTGTTGTTTATATTTGATTATGTGGCGTAAAATTTAAATAGGAGCGATATCATACAGCAGTCGTCTTTTAAAAATGGAAAGCTGCTTGTAGTTCGCATTTTAATTTTATAAGTTTAACACACAAATTTTAGCCAAATTTATGTTGTTTATTTTTATTTATTCAACAAACTATTGTGAGCAGCAGTTTCAGATTCGCCTTCAGTTACTTCTCTGCTATACCTTAATTTTTCCTGAAATGTTTTTCCCCATAAGCAATTCACAATTGCTTAAGCCATGCTGTTAGATTAACTAATATTTTTTAGTTAATTGTTTTTAGGTTATTGAAAAGAAACGAATTTTATTTTATAAACGTTATAAATTTTATTGTGTGTATAAGACGTCACGGCAAGTGTTAAATAGGGACTTAAACACGCGACGCTAAAGAGTAATGCAACCGTATGCATGGAGAGATTAGCAAGACTAAATGAGCTGATCTTGGAACGCTGACGGCTAAGCAAAGGCCGCAGCGCTGCCAAGAATCGAGCATAGGATAAAAGGAAATAGATAATGCAGTAACAAAAGAGAGAAACAGTTATGTATATTGGAAGTTAAGAGTAACTAGTAATTGTTTAAGAGCTTATGTTGTGTTTATGTTATGCTATGTTATATTTTTATTAAGAAGCTGCTGCTCCCGACATACTCCCCCCGTTGGAAGCTGGTATTTCAACATCATCATTAAGGGGCAGCAGGCACAGCTTATTTATGGCTCTTCGTGTGTTGCCCACTGCGGTCTTCAGTTCAGCAACACGACACTCGCCATCTCGACCAGGTATAAGTGAGACTACTCTGGCCAGGGGCCACCGCATAGGCGGCAAGTTTTCGTCCTTGACCAGCACTACATCATTGACCTTCAGTCGTCGGTCAGGACTACGCCACTTGCACCTCTGCTGCAGAAGAGTGAGGTACTCCTCGCGCCATCGTGCCCAGAAAACTTGTTGCAACTGGGTGACACGTTGCCAGCCATCCAAACGATTGTAGTTCAGCTTTGTCAAATCTGGTTCGACTAAGTCTGATTGTGGACCACCGTACAATAAATGAGCAGGAGTTAACACGTCTAAATCTTCTGGATTTTCTGAAAGTAAGAGCAATGGACGAGAGTTAATTATCGCAGATATTTGGCAGACTAGGGTGCGCAGCTCATCAAAGGTGAGGATTGAGCAGCCAACAGATCGAATGAAATGATGCTTGGCTGTCTTCACTGCTGCCTCCCATAATCCTCCAAAATGCGGTGAGCGAGGTGGAATGAATTGCCAGTCGATGCTATCAGTAAGGCAAAACCGGTGAACTGCTTCCGTATGAGGGTCGCTTAGCAGGAGTGCCTTGAGGTCTGACAGTTCATTTTTGGCTCCAACAAAATTCGTCGCGTTGTCGGACCACAATTGGCTAGGCTTTCCACGGGTCGCGATGAATCTTTTGAGAGCACTTAGGAATGATGCGGTTGTTAAGTCCTTGACAAGCTCCATATGTACTGCCTTGCTCGTAAAACAGATGAATAGGCATATGTAGCATTTGATAGGGGGCCTAGTGCGGACTTCGGATTTGTAGAAGAATGGACCACAATAATCAACACCAGAAACAGCAAATGCACGTACACCCAGGAGACGCTCTTTAGGAAGATTTGCCATGATTGGTTCAAGAAAGCTTGGCTTGGCTTTGAAGCATGTGATGCAATTCTTAAGAGCACCTGATACAGTTCGTAGACCACCGATTGGCCAATATTGAAGACGAATTTTAGCCAATAGTGCACGCGGGCCTATGTGCAGATTCGTCTTATGAAGATGCGCAATGAGAGCCAGTGCAATTGGATGACGACGTGGCAGTATAATCGGGTGACGAGATTCATAGGGAAGCGTTGAATTTGAGAGTCGCCCGCCAACTCGAATAAGACCAAACTCGTCAATAAATGGTGCAAGAGAAGCGATGGCGCTAGACTTTCGGACGAAGCCGTTGGATCGAAGTTCTTTTACATCATCCTGAAGATTGGCTAGTTGAATGGCTCGCATAAGTAGCAATGTGCCATGATGAACATCGGTTGTGTTGAGTCCATGATGCCTTATGCGTTTAATGAACTTGTAGATATATGCAAATATACGCTGCATCGAGACAAAGGAGTTAAGAAATTTGCATCCAGTAGAAATGTCGACGTGTGGAGATTGGACCATTAGTACACTTTTGCGCAGCTCTAGTGTTGGCACATCTGGGCGTATGCGTGTTGGCCATGCATCACGATTGCCAACCAGGTATGGTGGGCCATGAAACCACATTTCGGATTGGGCAAGAAATTCTGGGAATGCGCCTCTCGAAAGGATGTCAGCAGGATTTAAAGCAGTAGGAACATGATGCCATTCCATATCGGTGGTCAGCTCCTGTATAGATGTGACACGATTTGCCACAAAAACGTTAAACTTGTAAGGCTCATCGTGAATCCAAGAAAGTGCCACGGATGAATCCGACCAGCAGTGGAACTGGCCTATGAATATGCCCAACTTTCGGACTTCATTCATGAGCTTACCAAGCAACACAGCACCACACAACTCGAGCTTTGGTATTGATTGGGTCTTCAGAGGCGCAACTCTCGATTTCGAGCACAACAGATGGCTTTTTGATGCATGATTTTTAGACACCACGTAAATGCAGGCACCATATGCTTCCTCGCTAGCGTCACAAAATCCATGTATTTCATAATATGCTTTGGCGTCGAGGACGAATCTCGGAAACGAAATGCGCTGAACATTTTGAAAGCTGCTGCATAGCTCCTGCCAAGCGGTGTTTCGAGACAAAGGCAAACTCTCATCCCACGTCAACTTATCTTTACAGAGCTGTTGAAGAAATATTTTTGATTTAGTTATGACTGGACCAAGAAGACCAAGGGGGTCGTAGAAACGAGCGATAGTTGCTAAGACTGAGCGTCTGCAAGGCTTGGAGCATGTCTCTAAGGAAGAAAACGAGAACAAAAGCTGATCCGAAGCAGGATCCCAAGCTAAGCCAAGAGTTTTTGTTATGTCGCTACCATCGTCGAATTTTAGAAACTTTTCTTTGTCCTCCTCAGCAACGTCTTTAAGCACTTCTGGGTGGCTCGAGCACCATTTACGAAGTCTAAAGTTGCCTCTAGATAATATGCCAGCAGTCTGATGCATTTTGTTTATGGTTTCTTGCACTGAATTGCCTCCAGAAATGAAATCATCTACGTAAAAGTCTTGTTGCACGGCAACTGAGCCAACAGGAAAGGAATCTTTTTCGTCAATGGCCAGCTGGTGCATCGTGCGAACGGATAAAAATGAAGCAGCCTTGGTTCCATAAGTCACAGTATCCAATTTGTAGACACTCACATCCTTATCGGGAGAGTCACGCCACAAGATGCATTGATAATAGCTATCTGGGGATGCAACTTTGACGCAGCGATACATTTTGCAAATATCACCTGTGAGAGCAAATTGGTAAGAGCGGAAACGAAGTAAAATGTGGAAGAGCTTAGGCTGTATGACAGGTCCTGCCATCATCACCTCGTTAAGAGAACAGCCAGAAGAAGTCGCAGCAGAGCCATCAAAAACAACACGAAGCTTTGTTGTGGTGCTATCCTCCTTTAATACGCAATGGTGAGGCAAAAAATACTTGCAGTCACGAACCAACTCAGGACTAACGAGCGACATGTGGTTAAGATCTAAGTATTCTTTAATAAAGGATGAATATAGATTTTTAAGATTTGGCTGACGCTGTAGCTTGCGCTCCAAATTGAGAAATCGACGATGGGCTTGCGTGTATGACTCTCCAAGAGATGCAGCGCTGGCTTTCAGCGGCAATCGAACTTCGTATTCACCAGATGAGAGGCGTACAAAGTTGTTGCAGAAATGATCCTCGCAATCTTGTTCTTCCTTACTTAATTTTGCCACAGCTTGCTCGCAGCTCTCTATTTCCCAAAATCGGCGAACTAAGTCATCAAGACGGATACCCATTTCGACATTGTAATCCTCTTTACAACTTTGTGCGGTTAAGAGTGTAGTGTTTCGTACACCATCACCACCACCTGTAACGACCCAACCAAGACGAGTCTTCTGAATTATTGGAAAGCCAGGAGCGAGCTTGATCTGACCAACGCAAAGTAAGTCATAAAATAGGCTAGCACCAATAAGAAGGTCTACGCGCTGTGGCATGTTGAACGCAGGATCGGCTAACTGAACGTTTGCAGGAATATTCCAATCTGCAGTATCAATAGGGAAGCTAGGCTGATTATGAGTGATGGTTTGTGTGATGACAGCTCGCAAGTTTGCTGAATACTCCGAAACTCGTGACTGCATACATATGTTGACGGTTGAGCCCTCAGTAGGGACACGCGTGTCACCAAGACCGGAAACTGTGGTTGCCGAGCGCGTTCTCTTTAATTGTAGCTCATGAGCGAAGCGAGAGGTTACGAGATGAAGTTGTGAGCCTCCATCTAGTATGGTTCGGCAAGGGACTAATGAGCCAGAACGATTTCTGACGAGAATGACTGCGGTAGCCAAAAGCACAACATCAGGTTGAAGAACTTGAGCGGCGAGAGAGGTGGATGAGTGAGGTGTAGAAGAAACTTGCGAAGATGGTGAAGAAATTGGTGATTGTTGATGTGGGGCATGCTGTGTATCGAAATGAAGAAGAGTGTGGTGTTTGCTGCCACATTTACGACAAGATCCTGAGCTACATGAATCTGGATTATGCCCGTTCTTTAGGCAGTTAATACAGAGAGCCAGTTTTTTCGCCTCTTTGAAACGTAAGGCAGGGGATAAATTTTTAAACCTACTGCAGGAGTAAATTCCATGGCCCATATTTTCACAGAATGAACAGCAATTGTGGTTAGTTTGTGCAGCTACAAGGGTTTTTCTACTGGAGTTAGTTATGGCTTTTCCCACCTGAGTGCTAGGCGCGTGAGAGGCCATAGCATGCTGTACGCTCTCCAACCTTTCACAGCGTCTTTCCAAATATTCGAAGAACTCCTCAGCAGACGGAATTTTATCCTGAGATGCATTCTCCTCCCAGCTGGTTTGTGTTGCAGAATCCAATTTTTGTAGCAGCAGATAAATAAGCATGCAGCCCGAAATTTGTTTCGAATCGCCCAACGTTTGCAGAGCTCGCATGTGCGAATTTATTTTATCCGAGAACTCACGAAGTTTTGAAGCCGATGTTGAATCCACTCTCTTTAGCCCAAGTATCTCCTTGATGTGTGCCTGAAAAACAAGACGCTTATTATTAAAACGTCGACTTAAAATATCTAGCACCACACGATAATTGGCACTACAAATTTCTAATGATCGAACCGCTTCCAACGCCGAGCCAGCAAGACACGAGCGAAGATGCTGTAACTTCGCGATGTTATCCAAACCTTCATCGTTGTCGATCACAGAATTAAACATAGCGAAGAAATCCGCATACTCTGTGTATCCTCCAGAAAATGTAGGCAGCTTCAACTCTGGAAGAGTTCTATATGCACGTATAGATGTGGCATTTCGCTGCTCCAAGATATCATCAGTACGTAGAGTTGATGATGGTGGCAACGCAGAATGACGAGTTTCAAGCTGCACTCTTAGTCGCGATTTTAAAGAAAGTAGCAAATCATCAAATTTATCACGCAAGTCACTACCGATTTCATTATAATCGAGCTCCTCTAAGCTGTTGTGAGCCAAGTTAAATGAGTCTTGAAATTGTTCGATCAATTCTAGTCGCACAGTTAATTCGGCAGAGCAAAGTTCTTGGATTTGGTCAGCAGATAGAGAAGCGTCCAGTTTTTTCACACTACGATAAATAGCCTCAGATTTTCTTTTGAAAAACTGAGCACTTTTCGCAAGTGGCTCACTATTTGTAGGCATCACAACACTTTCCGAATCACTTGGCATGATTTACCAAAATTAAACGTTTTATATTTTGCGAATTTAATTTTTATATATTTTATGCACTCGACAACCCTAAAATGCAATAGAGCTGTGCACTGAATAACTGTTTTATATTTTAAGCGCGAACGGCCCAAGTGTGAAAGAAAAATGCAAGAATATGTGCAAAATGAATATGTTTAAGGCAACTAATAAGTGTCACTGACCCGATATGCAAAAACAACAAGACGACACGGCAATTGTTAGAAAGATAACTTGAACACGCGGTCAAATATGTCTTTAATGCACTTTGATATATGTTAATTAGCGATGTTGCAGCTTACTTGTATAGTATGTGCACATATAAACTTGCAAAATGTGATTAAATTTCTTTGCACACTTTTTTTGATTTTAACAAAATTAGGGACCACTCTAATGCACTTTTTACGCGGCAAATATGTTTTTTAGTTTTACTTTGTGCTGTTCTTCCCGCACGTTTAGCACAAATGTAACAACAAATCTCGCCGGGGCCTCCAAATGTTAGATTAACTAATATTTTTTAGTTAATTGTTTTTAGGTTATTGAAAAGAAACGAATTTTATTTTATAAACGTTATAAATTTTATTGTGTGTATAAGACGTCACGGCAAGTGTTAAATAGGGACTTAAACACGCGACGCTAAAGAGTAATGCAACCGTATGCATGGAGAGATTAGCAAGACTAAATGAGCTGATCTTGGAACGCTGACGGCTAAGCAAAGGCCGCAGCGCTGCCAAGAATCGAGCATAGGATAAAAGGAAATAGATAATGCAGTAACAAAAGAGAGAAACAGTTATGTATATTGGAAGTTAAGAGTAACTAGTAATTGTTTAAGAGCTTATGTTGTGTTTATGTTATGCTATGTTATATTTTTATTAAGAAGCTGCTGCTCCCGACACATGCCGTTTATTATATCAATCTGATGCAAGCAGATGACTTCCATGTCGTCGCTTGAACAGGTACATTTCTTTCTTACAGTCGTAGTTGCTGTAGATGACAACGTTGGTTGGTTGTGTAGGCTGCTCGGCACAAGGCCGAGATCACCCGGAGGCCTTGCGGCCCATTGTGAGGCCTAATTTAGAAGAAGAGAGATTATAAATAAGGGTGATAGTAGGGGGGGGGGGGGTAAGAGTTTCTGTTTCTGTATCCTGTTTAATTGAACCATTTCGAGAATTCGATAAAAAGAGCCAGGTCCGCTATGGGCAAGTTTGCCAGACTGCCCAGGTTTCCTAAGAAGTGCAGGGCAGTCACACAGCAGGTGTTGGATGCTTTCTGTCCCCTCCTAATCTCCGCAGCTCCGACAGAAGTCGTTGTGGGGGACATGCATCCTCTCGGCCAGAAGGCCTATGGCGCAGTGCCCCGTTACAACTCCTGTCACCCTCCTAGTCCTACTCTTGTGGAATCGCAGGAGTTCGGACGTTCGCTTTGGGTTGTATCTTGGCCAGAGTGCTCGGGAGATGTGACAGCCGGACACAGTGTCGCACTGTCGTTCCGCCTCGGATCTGACTATCCTTGTGATCTCTGAGACCACATCATGTAGAGGTCTTGCTATATCCGTAACAGATGAGGCAATAGGTAGCGCCGAACCTTTTTTGGCACACTCGTCCGCACCCTCATTTCCAGGTATCCCAGAGTGACCAGGTACCCAGTAGAGGGTGATCGAGTGATGCTGGATGCGGTTCAGCGCTGCCACGGTGTTACGAATAAGTTTGCTCTTTATAGAGTGCGATGACAGAGCCTTGATAGCGGCTTCGCTGTCGACAAAAATAGACACAATTTGGAAGACGGAATGAAAGCCGTGTTGCAAGCTCTTCCGAGAAGACGCCCGCTCCTGTGCCTTCATCCGTCTTCGAACCATCAGTGAAGATTGTAAGCTCGTTTTCCCTAATGGGAGTTTTAAGCGTCCAATCTTGTCTCTCCGGGAAGATAGCGACGAAGTTATCGTTCCATTTCTGAACCGCAGAGCAGCAGTCACTTTCCTCGGCCCCAGCGGATATACCTATCGTGTGTAGGACACTGCTATGGCCAGAAGTTGATGGCACCAAAAGATTCAGTGCCCGGAGCCTTGCTGCGCTTCTGGCTGCCGTAAACTTCAGGAAGGTGCCCACTGGTTCTAGGTTCAGAATAACATCCAGAGCTCACTCCTCAGGCAGCTGATCGCAGGGATCCGGTAATGCCCAGGCAGGCTGCCCTTTGGACCCTTTGAAGGTTGTTTAGGTAGGATTTGGTGTAACCCGCCTTCCACCAGACCAACGCTCCATAGGTCAGGATAGGTCTGACGACTGCTGTGTATAACCAGTGAATGATATACGGTTGCAGCCCCCATTTCCTCCCGAAAGTCTTTTTGCAGACGTAGTAGGCACCCAGCGCTCTCTTCATTCTTTCCTCCGAGTTTCTCTTCCAAGAGAGTTTAGAGTCCAGAATGACACCCAAATATTTCGCTTCTGTAGATCTTTTAAGTTCCGTTCCTCCGAGGGACGGAGGTGTGAACTTAGGGATCTTGTACTTCCTAGTGAACAGCACCAGTTGGGTATTTTAAGGGTTAACCCCTAGGCCGTTCTGCTGTGCCCATCTTAGAGTGACGTCCAGTGCGGATTCCAGTAGCTCACTGACTGTGGGCAAAAATTTGCCCGTTATCATAAGCACCAGCTCGTCTGCGTAGGCCGTCACCCTACATCCTATTTCCTTCGGGTGTGAGTCGATTTTAGCAAGGCTGCTATAATCGGTCCTGATATTGTTGAAAGCTCCCTCAATGTCGAGGAAAGCTGCCAACGCAAACTCCTTCTGATCCAGAGACTTCTCAATGCTCCCTACCACTGTGTGTAGTGCAGTCTCAACGGACCTACCTTTAAGGTAGGCGTGTTGTGATCCGCTGAACACACGTGGAGTTAGCTTGGTCCTTAGGTGTACGTCCAAGAGTCTTTCCATCGTTTTCAAAAGAAACGATGAGAGACTGATGGGCCTATAGTCTTTTGGTGAGCAGTGGTTTATCTTCCCAGCCTTGGGAATGAAAGCCACCCTCACCTCCTTCCAGCCTTGTGGGATGTACCCCGTTAGGAGACTTCCCTTGAAGACCTTCAGTAGCCATGGCATCAGCTTGGAGAGCGCTGCCTGCAACATGGCTGGTCGGATGTCGTCCGGTCCTGGCGATTTGTAGGGTTGGAACGACTTGATTGCCCAGGCTATCTTTTCCTCTCTGATGATATTATCTATCACCAAGTCACTACACTCCACAGATGTAGCGTTGGCAGTGAGATTCTTGGTCTTAATCTCGTCGCCAGCCGCCAAGCATCCTGGGAAGTGTGTCTCCATAAGTAGCTCCAGAGATTCCTGACTATTTTTTGTGTAATATCCGTCCGGGCTGCAGAGCAGTTCCGGCTTGGATGGATTGCTAGCAAGGACCTTGTGAAGCCTGGATACTTCGCTGGTACTTGCGAGATCCTCACAGAACTTAGTCCAGGAGTCTCTTTTTGCCTTTTTGCATTTGATAAAGAGTTTTCTCGTTTCCTTCCGGATCTTGCCGAGCTCTGTTGTCCACCATGCGTTGCAATTGGATTTTGAGCTGCGGCTGATCGGGCAGGATGTTAGAAACGCTTTTCAAAGCACATCTGTAAGCAACCGGTTACAATTTTCAAGTGTGTCAGGTGAAGAGTGCTCCCCTTTTGTTGGGTCGGGAAGAGTGTGACTGACTGTTCTTGAGAATTTAACCCAGTCCGTTTTTCTAGGATTCCTAAAACGAGTCGGTTTAGTTCCGTATCTGTCAATATCAAACCGTATCCTGTAGTGATCTGAGAAAGAGCACTGGGAGGACACATGCCAGTTATTGATGGAAAGGGAGCTGTTCTTTAGTGCCAGGGTTATATCGATAACCTCAGCACGGTCCTTATTGCGGAAGGTGGGGTGGCTACCCCGGTTACACACAATTAGGTTTGTGCTTAGCACATAATCGAGCAGTGCTGCTCCTCGATCATTAATGCCCATGCTTCCCCAAATGGAGTGGTGGGCATTAGCGTCACACCCCAGGATTAGATCGTTGCCCTCCTTCTGCACAAGCTGAACTAGCGCCTTGATCCTGTCCGAGGGTGGGTCTTTTTCCTCGTAGGGAAGGTATGCTGAGGCAAGGTATAGGTTTTTCCTGGTCCTTGTTTCCAGCATTACCACCGTGAGGTCCTTGTCACTGTAACGAGGAAAGAAAAGTACATCAAGCCCAGTCCTTACCACGATACATGTTCTTGGCTTACCCACGTTTCTGGGGAAGAGGAGATGATATCCGCGAGCTCTTAGACCAAAAACCCTTTCACCGGAGATCCAGGGCTCCTGGACAAGAGCCACGTCTATCCTCTCCTCCTCCATGAACCGCAGTAGGTCAGTCGATGGTACCATAGAGTGATGCAGATTGATCTGCACCACCCTAAGATCGTTCGGCTGAACTAACATCTCAGCTTAAAACAATTGCCCGAAGGCAACCCATTCCAAGCTTCAGTTGGCCATGCTTCGCTAGGATGAGACTCTTGAATTCTCGACCAATGCTGATTCAGAGATCCTTGCCGTTTCCAGCGTCGCGCGCCAACCCTCTCACTATACTCCAGTCGTCGGTTTTACAGTCTGCGTTCTGACCTTTGATCATGTTCAGTATGGTTCGGTCCTCCATAATTGGGGGTGGGATCCATACCTTAATGATCGAACGGGTCGGAACTTGATCTGTAGCGACGACTTCGATCCTTGCGCAAGGCCAGGGTTCTCTTATGCCGCCTACTATGTCTGTGAAGAATTTTAAGGATTCCTCGTTGGCACAGGCCACGACTTTAGCTCCCTTATACCAATTGATGCTATCAAACTCAGCAATGAATGGATCTTCGCTGCGTGTCATGGCATCATGGATAGCCTGCATAATGATTCTCTCCAAAATGAGCCAGTTATCGGGTGAAATTTTCCCTTCCGGGTCATTCCGATCAATAATGGCTCTTTGAAGCTCAGGCCGTGAGCCCAAACTGGCCAGACCATTATCCGCTCTGTTCCGCTTGTTCTATTCGTTGAATCATCGGATCTCTGCCGCTTAGACATTGCACCCTTTTTGCCATCCGTTCTCTCCTTACAGGTGAGTGAGGTCGACGCCAAGGGTGGTCTCTGGCGGTTCTTAGCCGGGGCCTTAGCAGGAGCTTTGGCTTGCTTCGAAGTGGAAGGGAGCTCCTCCCCTGTCGATGCCGCCGATGCTCCAGCTTGGTCCTTCTCCGCAGTCGTACTGTGTGCCGGTGTTTGGGCAGCATCACTGTTCGTGAGACGCTCGTAACGCCGCACTTTGTACTCGTGCTTTTTCTTTAGGGCCTCCTCCTTCGCTGTCAGCGTGTCCGGGCTGCGGGCGCTAAGTGTCTTAAGATACTTAAGCGAAGCCCTGTACCCGTTGCGCTGTTTGCGTTGGAGAGCCCTATCTTTCTCTTCGTCCTTTGGTGAAGCCGGGACTGCTGCAGGCTCGCTCCTGCTCTCCGACTCGTCGCTGAGTGGCAGGCGAGCCAGCACTAGTGCAAGCTCATTTGCCGACATTGACGGGCCGGTGAAGTGGGACTCGCCATTTACAATAGGCAGGTTCCTAACACCTACTAAGCCCTCCCACCACGTCAAGGTGGCAATCCCGGGGAGGGTTTGTAGATGACAACGTTAGTGTTTGAAAATTTTCCAGGATTTGGCAACGATGGATTGTGTTTGCGTGCAAAATATTGCTCACGCGTTATACTCTACCGCTTAACGCTTCCATTTTTGCCACTTCAAAAATTTATTATTACAAATAACTACAGCAAGTTCGCTCTCTCTCTTGTTGGTCGTGTTTATACCGCGCTCCGTTTAATTTTGCATTTTTTATAATAAAACCTCAAATTTTTAATTCAATCTTTGTTCCAAAGCGTCGAATAACTTATTGGTCCAATTAAATACAGTGATAAACCCGATACAACTGCAACAGTGTTAATTTATTTGTAAAAAACATTTTACTTAAATTCTATACGGCCGCCTGCCGAGGACTGCAACAGGGGGAATAACATGTACCGTAATGGGCGTGCCGTAACTGTTGCTGACTCGGAAGTGCGACTACACTCTCCACGCGAGGGCGGCTGGAAACAGCCCCTTAGTTAGGCCTTGTCACTGCTAAGGGGGCTGGCTAATAGTAGTCGGGCTGGAGCTGAAAACTCCTTAAAATTTCCACATCTCCGGGCCGGACTAAGGTGTCATTCGACCCGTGCCGAGAGTCAGCCTGGCTGGGGGCCCGGAATACAAATAGCCCAGTCTTTAACGGAGAGTCTAGGCAAGTGGCGACCGCCTAGTCTGGTGAGCCTTACCCGGGTATGCGGATCTCTGCCCGGGTGGACAGTATATTTCTCCGCTACTCGTGGGATTTATGAGTAAGAAAATTAATTATTTGAAAACACCGCAGGATGTCACTGCGGGAACTGTTGCTAAGCAGTTTGAGGACCATGACCTTGACAGGGAGCGGCCCTCATTGGTGAGACCACCAACAGTTGCTCCTAACAGGAGAATTCAGGAGAGAAGGCAAAGTTCGGGTGGCCGTGTAGTGAGACTTACCCCACACTCGGCACCTGCTCCTAGCAGGACAGTTGTTCCAGGACAAGCCGGCATGGGGAAGCTTC
The DNA here is from genome assembly GCA_018150985.1 of Chymomyza costata. Lineage (NCBI taxonomy): Eukaryota > Metazoa > Arthropoda > Insecta > Diptera > Drosophilidae > Chymomyza > Chymomyza costata. The sequence goes on along the minus strand of JAECWU010000003.1, from coordinate 5,834,535 downwards.
CCAGACCGGACCTTGGAAAACCTGGAGGTCGGGATGACCCGAACCGAAGGGGTCTGAGTGGTGCCAAGGTTAAGTGGTACATCAGATATCTTCAACAGGGCAAGACACCTGATGAAGCACTGGCGCTGGCAAAACAGCCACGCCAGGAGGAGGTGCAGGGCTCCACCCCTGCCCCGAAAAGGCTGAGCAGCGCCCTCACGCCTCCAACGGACACCCCAAAGAGGGTAAGAACGGAGAAAAAGACCGTAGAAGGGCCATCGTCTGCGGTAGTAGCGAGCACCTCCGTAGCTGCTCTGGATGCCGAGGACCATCCCTCGACATCCGGGACAACGACGGAGGGACCTACGTCCGCTGCTCCGGATGCCGAGGACCAACCCTCGACATCTGGGACAGCGACGGAGGGACCCACGTATGCTGCCGTAGCCAAGAGGCATAAAGTAGCAATTGTACCTGAGGAGTACCCTCAGGTGGTCCTCAGCAGCGAGGAGCTATCGTTGCTTGAGGAAGCAATATTGGAGGAGCTAGTCTCGTCAGGCTGGGACTCCCCAATAATATTCGATGGGATCCACTTCAGGGTGGGCCATCTAGTCGTGGACTGCTCAGACGAAACGTCGGCTGAGTGGTTGCGGCTGGCAGCCCCCACCCTGCGTTTGTGGAAAGGTGTCCCACTAGAGGCGAGGATGGGCGACGACATACCGGCGGCGCATATTATCACCATCTTCTGCCCTAGAACGGGAGATAAGCCGACGGAATGGATCTTGGAGCTGATTCATAAGCAGAACCGTCTGAACACGGAGTACTGGAGGTTGCTGTCGAGGAAAAGCGAAGGGGGTGGTCTACTCCTCGTCCTCGGCATCGACGACAACTCCTGTGCCGAAATTATAAAGAACAGCCACAAGCTGAACTTTAGGTTCGGAAGTATACCGGTGAGTGGTTTGAGGAAGGGCAAGACGGTTGCCACCGAACCAACGCCGGCCGCGCCTCCCCAGTCTGTAGCGGAGGATGAGGGTTTGAACACCTCCGATTCCCTTGCAGACCTGGCGGAAGAAGATGAGGAGCTCAACACCACGGTGATTGAGGCGAGCTGCGACATGGGAGATCAGCCTCCTATGTCCTCGCAGGAACTGGCCATGGAGCTGGGCGAAGAAGAGGAGATGAATCTGGAGACGACCTCCAGACCTCAGACGCCAGTCGTGGAACCGATCTTATGATCGGTAGTACAGGGATAGCCCAGGTGAACATCCACCGTGCTAAGGCGGCCTCGGCCGTACTGGCAAGGATGTTCACTAAACAACACCTAGGGCTAGCCCTGGTACAGGAACCCTGGTATAACCAGGGCATAAAAGGACTGTACGTGAAAGATGCCAAGGTAATTTGGGACCATAGGGATCCACTCCCTAGAGCCTGTATCTTGGCAAGTAGAAGTATTAATCATAATGTACTTACAGAATTCCTCACCGGCGACTGTGTCCCTATCATGGTCGAAGAAGCCGGTGGAGTGAAGACAGCTGTTGTAGCTTCCGTCTACTTCGCTGGAGAAGAAACCTGCCCACCGCCCGAGGTCCAAGCACTCGTGGAGCATTGTGCAAGGCAACATCTCCCCATCATCATTGGTTGCGACGCTAATGCGCATCACGTGGTATGGGGCAGCACGGATGTAAACCTTAGAGGTGAGTCACTCTTAGAGTTTATTTCAAGTAGTAACCTAGAAATTCTTAACGTCGGCAGTGTCCCGACTTTTGTAACTAGGGTAAGATCCGAGGTTCTAGATATAACCTTGGCTAGTAGGGCAATAAAGCCACATATTAGGGACTGGCACGTATCTCCTGAAGAGTCTATGTCAGACCACAGAATTATTAGATTTAACCTAGGTCTAAATCTAAGAAGTAGCGAACGTAAACGTAACCCCAGAAACACAGACTGGGAAAAGTTCAATCTCTCCATTGAGCAAAACCTGACCAGCAGAGCATCTGGAAAACCCAGAAACCCTGTTGGTTTGGAATGCGCAGTGGGGGAGTTGAATACGTGTTTAGTGAACGCCTTCAATGAAAGCTGCCCTCTTGCTAACGCAAAGAAGGAGAAGGACGCCCCATGGTGGAACGCTCAACTTGAGAAGTTGCGGAAAGTGACCCGGCAACTCTTCAACACCGCGAGGCGTGTTGGAGAGTGGGACGCTTACCGAAATAGTCTGACCCTGTATAACAAGGAGATCAGAAAGGCCAAGCGAGGGAATTATAGAACCTTCTGCGAAGCCATTGAAAAAACTAGTGAAGGCGCGCGACTTCACAAAGCAATTTCCAAAGGAGTGCCAGACTTGAATCTAGCACTCCAGAAATCTGATAACTCCTACACAAAAAGTAATAAGGAGAAATTAGAACTCCTCCTGGCTATGCACTTCCCTGGAAGTACTGAACAGGTGGAAAGTAGAATTCTACCAACAGGTAGAAATAGAGCACGTGCCGCTGACTGGGCCATTGCCAAGGCAACGGTAACCCCTGAGAGATTAAAATGGGCAATTGGCACGTTTCAGCCCTATAAATCTCCTGGTCTGGATGGTATACACCCAGTACTCCTACAGAAAGGACTGGGCAACCTCTTGACCCCCATTAGGGAAGTACTGGTTAGCAGCCTTGCGCTAGGACACATACCTACCGCGTGGAGTACAGCTAGAGTGGTCTTCATCCCGAAAGCTGGGAAGAAAGACATCACTAATCCAAAGTCTTACAGACCTATTAGTTTAACTTCGTTTTTGCTGAAAACGCTGGAAAAGCTGGTAGATTTCAGAATTAGAAGCACATTGCTAGTACAACGACCCCTTCAACATATGCAACATGCATACAGGGCGGGAAGGTCTACGGACACAGCACTATATCAGCTGAAAACCCTTATTGAGGAATCTTTAACTCATAAGGAAGTGGCGCTATGCGCCTTTCTGGATATACAGGGTGCCTTTGATAACGCCTCCCACGAGGCTGTCAACGCATCACTGGCCAGAAGGGGCCTAGACGCAACTACCAGCAAATGGATAACTTCACTGTTAACGTCTAGACAAGCCACAGCAACTATTGGTGGGCAAACAACCACTGTAGTAACGACAAGAGGCTGCCCTCAGGGCGGTGTACTATCACCCCTCTTATGGAGTCTGCTAGTAGATGAGCTACTGGAGAAACTAGCGGGCAGAGGCATACAATGCCAAGGCTATGCTGACGATATCGTTATTATAGCCAGAGGCAAGTATGAGGAAACACTCTGCGACATTATCCAGCTAGGGCTCAAGGAAACTAATGACTGGTGTAAAAAGGCAGGCCTGAGCCTTAACCCTGCCAAGACAGTCATAGTACCCTTCACAAGGAGATACAAACTTGGAAGGATGAGGAGTATAACCCTATCAGGATGCAGCATAGAAGCGAGTAATGAAGTCAAGTATCTCGGAGTCACCTTTGACTCTAAGCTTAACTTCAAAACCCATGTAGACAATACGATAAATAAGTGCTCAAGGGCTCTTTTCACGTGTAGAAGTATTGCCGGGAAATCGTGGGGTACATCACCACGAATAATAAGATGGCTCTATCTAATGGTTGTCAGACCCATGCTCTTATATGGGGCAATAGCCTGGGGCAGCAGGGCGCGCCTTAGCACGACCAAAGCCAGATTGCAGAAACTGCAAAGAATGGCCTGCATATGTATGACAGGAGCAATGCGCACTTGTCCTACTGCGGCCATTGAAGTATTAATGGATGTTACACCGCTTCATATCGTTGTTGATATGCAGCAAAAAGCAACGTTAATAAGAATTGGGAGGGAAGGAGTTGACTTCAACCTCACCAGAAAAGACGCTGCAGATTTAGCAAAGGACATACCTATGCTTCTGCAACCAAGGGATGAAATGCCAGCTGAGTACAAGTTCAAACAGAACTTCGATATCAAACTCAGCACGAAAGAGGCCTGGACAACTCTTTCGGCAATTCACCCAATGAAACCACACACAATAAAGTGGTATACGGATGGATCCCTCACCGATGAAGGAAGTGGTCTGGGGGTAGTAGAACCCAGAACTAAATATCATGAGTCACTAGGCAGACACACCAGCATTTTTCATGCTGAGGTCTGTGCTATTGGAAGGTGTGCAGAATTTAATCTGCAAAAGAACTATCACGACAAGGAAATTTCCATCCTGTCTGACAGTCAAGCAGCGATAAAAGCAATAAGCAGAGCCAAGATAACATCAAGGTTGGTCAAAGAAGTGAGAACTGCACTTGACAATTTAGGTGCCAGAAACAAACTCACAATTAGATGGGTTCCAGGACACAACAATATCCCTGGAAACGAGCTAGCAGACAAACTAGCAAGGACAGGTGCAGCAACTCCGCTAATCGGACCTGAACCGTACTGTGGGATTGGCAACCACGTGGTAAGGGACCTATTGAGGAAAGAGGAAGAAAACAAACGGCTGCTTCACTGGGCACAGATACCAGGACTAAAGCAGTCAAAGACCCTCCTCTCTAAGTACAACCGCAAGAGGTTCAAACATATGATAACTCACGGAAAAAATACCGTGAGGATACTGACAGGCCTCTTGACGGGACATTGTAGGCTCCGCAGCCATCTAAATAAAATTGGCATAGCAGATAGTGGGCTTTGTCGTTTCTGTAGTATGGAGGAGGAAACCTCAGTGCATCTACTATGTGAATGCATGGCGCTCGTCAACAAAAGAAGCAGGCTTCTAGGCATGCATGTCATCTCACCGGAGAGCATTGTTACCATGAATCCAAACAAAATACTGCAGTATATGCAGGTAATTGGACTTTTGGGAGAGCTCTAAGCCGTGAAAGGGGGTACAATAGATCCACTTGGGTCGCAGTACATATAACACCCATTAATAATAATATAAATTCTATACAGTGCAATTTTTTGTTGCTGCTTAATTTTGATTACATTTCAAGCTCTGCCTAGCCGCTCAGCTTAGTTCTCGTTGTTGTTGTTGCTTGTTTCTCAGTGCGGACTTATTTCGTGCGTCGCTTTGCGTATTCCTCTTTGTGCTGCGCTCACCAACGATTTCTTGTTGTTGCGTGCATCTCTTCTTTGCTTTGAGCACAAGTATTTGTTATTGCTTAATAACTGCTGTGTTTTATAATATAAGCTTTGGGCCGCTTATACACCGTCAGTCCAGCTGCTGTTTCGTTTTTGTTTTTGACTTTTGCATTTGCGTACTAAAATCATGAGTGACCATAAAATATGCTACTATCCATCATGCAAGCGGAGTGGTATCCAAACGGAGACCTACGTTGCATGCTGGATGTATGATAACATGGCACACCTTAAATGTGCGGGTCTTACTGGACGTGTGCATGATTTTATACGTGAAAGCAAAGGTTTAAATTGGACCTGCATAACCTGCCGCGCTGCTGAAGTTGAAATGAAGGCATTTATGCGCCAAACTAGGCTCGGATTCAATGATCTGTACAAAGATTTTGGATCATTGCAGGATAAGTTTTCATCCATTGCAAGTATGTTTGCAAATTTACAGCTAATGAGAGTTTCTCCCAAGCGTAAAAAGGCAAACATACTTACCACCAAGGCTAGTCTAATTGTCTCTTCCAACTCAGCAGGGTTGGTTTCTCCCCTAACTCCAAATCCGACGCAACTTATTTCATTTACAACTCCTGTTCCAATCTCGCCCGCCGTTGCTGAGGATCCCACTGATGTCGTTGCTGTCGGCTCTGGCGAAATCTTACCCGTCACTGCACTGAAAGATTACAGCACTGCCAGCCCTGCTGCGATTTCTATCGCAGTCCCTATGGATGGTATTATTACTGAAGCATCTACCTCGGCCACTGTTCTGAGCGCTGAACTTTTCTTCTTCGGTGCCTTCACATCCACTTATTGGCGTAGCACCAAGAAAATCGGTGTTCGTCTCTAGACTAATGCCCTCCACCTCTGAAGACGTTGTCAAGCACTTCATTTGCGAGAAGCTTAACTTAACTTCTCCAAATGACATCGAAGTAACTAAATTTAATTTTAAGTATAAGCGTGATATTTCTTCTTTTAAAATAAGCGTTCCTGATTCTATCTTTTCTTCTATACTTAATCCTTCTCTTTGGCCTACTCATACTATAGTGCATGAGTTTACTAAAAAACCTAAAAAAACTTTAGCCTCCAATGCTGCACCATCCGTTTCCGTAGATAACTCTATTCCAAAAAACTAATTACTAAAAACTAATTACTAACCACGAACCAGAATGTTCGTGGGCTTCTTTCTAAGCTTAGTAGACTTTTTGCCAATAGCGTAGACTTTGATTCGCATGTTATTGCCTTTTCTGAAACCTGGCTTAATTCTTCTGTCTCTGATTTTGAAATTTTTGTTAATTCCTACATAACTTATAGACTTGACCGGCCGTCCGGTCGTGGTGGTGGTGTTCTCATTGCTGTAAATGCCGACCTTGAATCTCATTTACTTTCTCTTAATCTTCCCTCAGGAATTGAGTTTATTGCGGTAAAAGTGTTTACCAATAAGTGTTTTACTTATTTTACATGTTCCTATATACTCCCATGCTCTGACTTAAGCGTATATGTGAACCATCTTTCTGCCATTCGTATGGTGGCCGATACTATTGGTATTAGGGATCAACTAGTTGTTTTAGGCGACTTCAATTTTCCTTCTTTGTCCTGGACTCGCTCGGTTGATTCTAATTCTCTTTTTTCTTTTGATCAGCATGACTTTGTAACTAGACTAATTGATATCTCTCTGAGCCAAATTAACTTCATACATAATTGCTCTAACAGAATGCTTGATCTTGTATTCGTAAGTGATTCTTCGGACTTCGAAATTTCAAGAGTCTGTCCGATTTCCTAACCTGAGGATCCGTATCATCCAACCTTGCAAATCACACTAACACTTAATGTTCGCTATAGTGCTTTGCCCCATGCTCGTGCTCCTCGGTATCGGTGCTTTCGTAAGGCTAATTTTGTCGGTCTTAACCAATTTTTGGCTGATGTTAACTGGTCCTCTTTGTTGTCTGCGGAGAACTTTGACCTATCCATTGATAATTTCTATCGGATATTATACACCGCTTTTGATCTCTTTGTTCCCTACTCTGTCCTGGGTCCTTCCTCTTAACCGCCTTGGTTTAAAAAATCGTAAGTCTTCTTCTTATAAAAGATTTAAGAAAAGTGGTTCTTCAGTCGACTTCTATAAGTTTTCTATATTACGCAGCAAGTTTATTCTCCTTAATAGAACTTGCTACAATAATTATCTTGCCCGTTGTAGGCTTAACTTCCGTAGGGATCCTAAGACATTTTTCTCTTTTGTTAATTCTAAACGTAAGTCTTCCATTTTTCCTGCTTCGCTGTTCTTTAAAAATGCATGTTCTTCTAACAACTTTGAAATCGCAGACTTGTTTGCGGACTTTTTTCAAACTACCTACTCTGTCAACCCTAATAGCATTAACCTCAACTATCCTTTTAATCTTTCTAGCTCAAACCTTATTGCTATTCCTCAGATCTTAGAATCCGACGTTTTACAAACTCTTATGTCCATAAAATCTTCCTTCTCTCCTGGCCCTGATGCCATTCCTAGCTGTGTTCTAAAGCATTGTGCTGGCTCCCTTTCCTTGCCACTATCTGTCCTTTTCCGCACTTCTTTAAAATTTTCTTATCTTCCTGCCATCTGGAATGAATCCTTCATCATCCCTTTTCACAAAAAAGGTTCCAAGTCTAATATTGAGAACTACCGAGGTATTGCCAAGCTTTCATCAATCCCAAAAGTTTTTGAAAGGATTGTCACAGCACAATTGCAACACTGCTGTCGTTCTTTAATATCGGAGTCCCAACATGGGTTTGTAAAATGTCGGTCCACCACTACTAATCTTTTACAACTTGCTTCCCTTATTAACAATGGCTTTAGTAGTAAAATGCAAAACGATGTCATTTATACTGATTTCAGTAAGGCATTTGACTCAGTAAGCCATAGCCTTCTTTTAGTTAAACTGTCGCGTTTAGGATTCCCGCCTTGTCTTTTAAAATGGATCTCTTCCTATTTATCTAATCGTATGCAGAAGGTAGTTTTTAAAGGCTGCGAATCTAAAGTAATTTATGTCACGTCAGGGGTACCCCAGGGCAGCCATCTTGGTCCTCTACTTTTTGTCTTATTCATTAATGATCTTCCACAAGTTATACGGTCATCTCGCATTCTTATGTATGCGGATGATGTAAAACTTTGTTTATCCTACTCCTACAATGATAATGATATGCATTCTCTTCTTCAGCATGATTTTGATAGCATGCAACATTGGTGTAATGTCAACCAACTCTTCCTAAACAAGACGAAATGTAAAATTATGACATTTTACCGTTCTGTTCCTCATCTGGCTGCTTACTCTATAGACTCCTCTACCCTGGAACGTATCGTGAGTGTTTTTGACCTTGGCATACTGTTTGACCATAAACTCAAATTTAACGATCATATTTGCAATAAAATGAATAAAGCCAGGGGTGTTCTTGCTATTATTAAGCGTTGGTCTAAAGAGTTTAACGACCCTTACACAACCAAACTTCTTTATATTTCTCTCGCCCGTCCTATTTTGGAATATTGTTCCTGCGTTTGGAGCCCTCAATACCACCTTTATCAGGACATGATTGAGTCTGTACAAAAGCAGTTTCTTCTTTTTGCACTTCGTGGCTTAAACTGGGACCCAAATATCTGACTCCCGCCATATCCCGATAGACTTCGCCTTATAAAGTTGCCTTCCTTAATTCATCGCAGAACATGCCACGGCGTGTTATTCTTGCATAAGCTGTTACTCGGTCTTATCGATTCCAGCGTACTTCTTAGCAAAGTTACCTTTGTCATACCATCTAGAGTAACTCGTACTTTTAGACCTTTAGCCTTACAATTTTGTAGATCTAATTATGGTTTACACGATCCTTTCCGTGTCTTATGCTCTAACTATAACAACCTTTACAATTTCCTCTCTTTCGAGCGGTCTATTCAATCAATCACTTTTTCGATCTTAAGTCATCTTGATTTGCCACTACGAGCATCCTTGACCAACCCTATATGATGAGTCACCCACATGGTCAACGGTGATCTATTGGCTCCTTTTGTGATATAATGTTTAATTTTTTATCTTGTTTCCTTGTTTCCTCTATAATATTGTAAATCCAAGTGTCTGGCCAGTTCTTGATGTGAGTTGGTGCATATCGTTAAAAAGTTCACCCACCGGGCTAGAGACACGGATTAGTAATATATATTCCCTCTATCTTCTTTTTAATAATAATTTATTTTTTTTTTATAATACATATAAGGTCAACTGTACTTAGTTGTACTCCTTTAATTAAATAAAATAAAATAAAATAAAAACAAAAAAAAAGCGACTCATTTCAGTTTGTTTAAAAAGTGCACCAAGTTGCCAGCCAAATAAGTTCACATTGCAATGCATTGTAGAGTTACCACAAATTTTCGAACAACTAACTAAAAAATTTATTTTTTCCTGTTGCCAACATCTTTCTGAGAGAGAAACATTTTTTTCTTTAATTACAAATTTAGTACAATTTATTTTAAATACATTTTTTTTAATAAAATTATCTGCTTTATTTGTGCAACAAATTTAGACAAAACGTGTCTAAATCCAGAACACCTTACTTTCTTTCCACTCGTTCCAAAATTAATTTCAGTGACATTAAATGCATTTGTTTTAGTAAATTAAGCCAATTAGAATTAGAAGTGTTTGTGAGTTCACACTAGGGCACATTTAACATCTAACATCTTATGTCGAAGATGTTTCGTATGAATTTGCCGTTCCGAAATTTTCATCTTGTGGAAATGTTCCTATTTTATTGCTTCCCGATGAAAAACTATTCGATTATTTTTATGTGCACCTCTTTTTTTGTCATTCGCTGGGAAAATGTTAACACTGACGAAAAAGACTGGCAATTTTTAATTCCAAGCAAGGTGTCAAAACCTCATCCTCATATGTTTATGGAACTGGTACACAATATAAATTGTGCGGCAATATATGGCTAAAAGGGTGAGCCAGCAGGCATTCCAGTCGGCGCTACAAGTTTGATGAGGGAAAAAAGTATAATAGAAACCAATTTAATAGATTTATTTTGTACTCTTATTTATTAAATTTTAATAAACAAATGCAAATTGTGGCTAATTAAAAAATCAGCATATTGTTTTAGACTTCTAATCCAGCACCGGCAATGCTTCGACGGTGATTAACATATGAAAATGTATAGTTCAAAGTTTAATTTTATTAAAAAAGTAAATTAATAATTATGGTGGTCAAGAGCTCCTGCTGTTGGTTACTTTATTTTATTGTAGCACCCATCGAATTGAACTAATAGTTAAAAAAAACTACATATACATATAAAATTGTTTAAATAATAATAATGAATTTACCATTATTTTTAAACCAGTGGCTTTTAGGCATTGGTGAGGTCCAATGGACTCGAAGCACTTTAGCACAACACCAACAAACATACAAACAGCTCGTGGCGCCTGCATATATGTATGCATGTGTGTACATATGTGTGTATGCGCGAGTCAGCACCAGCTCGTCGTCCTTATTAATGCTCCCAATTGGTTAATGTATTCTACATCAATTCATAAAACCCTACCTTAATAATAATTGATGTTCTAAAACAACTCATCAAATTATTGATATTTTAATATTAAAAAGCATTTTTAATAAATTTTCATAAAGTGCTTGTTTCACCAGCCTGTTAATATGGCAGCAAGATGTTAGATGTTGTCAGTGTGAATCGCAATTTCACATCTTCAAAAAATCCCACGCGTTCCGCTAAGATGTGCTCAGTGTGAAAAGGCTATTAGTTTGCCTTGAGTTCCGTAATCCCCAGTTCGAAATATTATTCGATAAAAGTGTGGATTATTTGACTGTTTGCTTTTGATTTACTGGTTGAACTAGTTCGATTTTTATCTAGCTCGTATTTCTACAATAAACATTCTTGCCTCCAAATATACCATCTGTAGAAGTATTTTATTCGCACGTTTTTATAGTCCGTGGCAACAATGGCAGATGCCCAGGTAATATTGAAATATAAAATTTTTTAATGAATGTCTTTTATATTTATTAATTTATGATTGCAGTTGTCGAACGCCTTGCGTGATTTTCCCAATAGGGTGCTAAATGTGTCCGTTGAAGAACGTCAAGCCCTATTTCATAATGTCTTTGAGGTTCTCACAAATCCCGGTAAGAATTTTCGGAACATTGTACATACAATGCACATTTTACTCATTAACGTGAACCCATAGAACAAAATAATTTTGTTGTGGTGGTCATATTTTATATAGTCGTGTGTGGCAACATACTGTGTATGGAAAGTAAATACTGAATGAACGACCGGCGTTTTTTGATTAATACATCAAATTAGACTTAAATCTGAAAAAAAAACTTATTTAAAGGCGGGTCTAATAAACATAAAAGTATAACATTGCCATTATTTATTTGTATTTAACAAAATATTTAGTAGCACAACTTTGTCTTAAAAAAGTAAAACGCAAACGGAGAACCGAAGCCTTCCTATCTACACATACTTATCTATTTACATGTATAGACACTTTGATTTCGGAGAGCGTACTACAAGTTGGATTAATCAAGACTTCTTTCAAGTAGTAGTGTTTCGAGCCATCATAACATCGTCCGATCACCGTCTGCAACTAAACATACACAGCTTTGTATACATACGACAGTGTTTAAGCTTTTTCTGAAGTTAGATGAATTTGATAGCCGCTGGACTATCTCGTGACATTTTACCCGAGATGTATCCTTGAGGCTTGCTGGCTTTTATTAAAGAATATTTTAATACTGAAAGGTATACTTATCTCACATTTGCATAACGAAAGATGGCGTACGTTAAAGTCGGGCGCGGACGACTTTGGGATACCCTGTACCACCACAATAAAACCCAAAATATTGTTTAAGAATTCAAAAAAATACTACGTTATTTTTATAAACAAACAACACGAATTATGCACCAAAAACGGTACAGGGCATAAAAATTCAAAGTCGGTTAACGATATCATATAGCTCCCTTAGGACCGATCGGTCAAAACCACGTTTTTGGTGCGAAATTCGTTGTGTTTCGGGTGTTTATGAAGATATCGTAATCAAATTTCGTGTTTGGTAGTTTTTTAGAGTTGTACCAAATTTAATCAAAATCGGTTGACTATGTCATATAGACCCTATAGGACCGAACGGTCAAAAAACCTTTTTCGGTGCAAAATTCGTCTGTTTTTGCTTGCTTATGAAAATATCGAACCACATTTGGCAAATAAATATCTTTTAGAGTTCTGAAGAAATATACCAGATTTGATTGCAATATGGTGGTACAGGGTATCCCACAGTTATCCGCGCCCGACTTTAACGTACGTCATCTTTCGTTATACGGGGACCATACTAAAATAATTTCAAAGAGCTATATTTTCAACAGCTTTAGTTTGTACAGATTATTTTTATTATTGACTAGCTATTCCCGTCACGACTTGCTGTGCCGTTTACTAAATTTGAAGAAATTTGTGATCTGAATCTGGTAATGGGAAAAGAGAGCCAGCATGATGGTAAATTTGGCCTTGAATCTTGAATGTCGGCATGAAATTATTATGTATGATATTATTCGCCCCAATGATGTCATCTGGAAGCATTCATTGTATTTTCGAATATTGGCCAAAAAATGCTTCGATTCTGGCGTAATACCGGATACTAATGTAAATAATGGTTCTGGTGGAGTATGCAATGCTGGCAATTTCACTTTTCCATTTGCACAGCACATTCCTGGCGTTTCTTTCTGGAATTTCAATGCATTGCAATGCCTAAAAACTATTCAAATGCAATCCGATTAAATGACGATTGATTTTGTAGACGACGTGATTGGATTCGTATCCGATTATTTGAAATTTCTTGATTATAAACTGATTGGTCGTTTCGAATTTCTCTCGTTCTCAATCGAACACTTTCAATTCGCGATGAATGTTGATCGGCTGTTTCATTTGCACGTAATTGTCTTTCTGATTCATTACGTTGTCTGCGCTGCTCTTCAGTCAAATTATTTCTTGCAACTCTACTATTTTGTTGATTTTTACGTGCATTTCGTCCGATGTTTTGTCTTTTCGGTGGCATGCTTCTTTGTACCTTTGTATGAAGAAATTGGCTTACACCAAACACAAAAACACTTACAAATTTCTATGAATTAATCCTTTTTTATTTTTCTTTATGTAAATTTTGACTCCAGTAAATGTTTCTTTATCATTAGCAATGAGCTTCCAATTCAAAATGTTCGTCTGTCAAATTTGAATTGAATGAAAACTGAGTGAACACTGTGTTTTTTTCGTTGCATTTGAAAATTATGCTCAGTACTCAGCGCAACCTATCGGAAGGTGTCCATACTTATGTTGTAAACCTTCTCGACAACATACCGAACATAGCCTGTATATATGAACACAATCACACTGCAATAAAATGGATTCTATTGTATAAGCCTCGTAAAAACATACATTCATTTTTATATACATAGATTACAAGATTAGCTTATAGTTTAAATTCTAAGAAGCTTAGGCTTCTTTTAAGCCATAGCATAATGGCTTTCAGATTAATTACTTTTTACAAATGTTAATACTTACTAAATGTTTAGGAATTTTTACCGAGTTTTTATTTAAAGATCTATATTTAAATTCGACGATATATATTTTTAATGATATTTTTGAACGCATCTGGGTTAGGGAGGCATAATGCTTCAATTGGATCCGAGCTATTAAAATATAAGTTTATGTTAGTTGCAAAGGGCAGAGCATTCGGACTGTATGTGGTGAATAGTGAAGCAAAATATTGTCCCCTGGCAGTGTCTTTAGATATCAGAATGGGCAATGCTTGCGACTTGCATTACATGGTTAATATGTGTCCAAGAAGCCAACAACTGGGTTGTCTCGGTGAACCTGTTTGTACCAATCGAGCAAATCAAGAAATTTATTTTGCGGATGTATTTGGCGTATATAAATTGTGTGAAAGGATTGAGGATGGTATGAATGGAGGACAAGGAGTCTGAGAAAATGGCAAATTTATTCTTAGATCTTTTGACAAGATTGCATTTCGAATTGCTATTAGTTCTTACTGAAGTTTGGATTGGTAGGATGGATTTTGAAATACAACTCTCAGAAGAAGTATTTTACTACTGATTTTATGAGGGGGGGAATGGGGGAGTTTTGGCTTTTTAATAGTGACTTAAATTGCGTAGTAGTTATTAGTTCACGTCTCATTTCTATTGGGTGAATTTGGGACTCGAGAAGTAAACTATATACTGGAGTAGTGTTGTTTGAATTTGTTTTAGGTAAGATTTGATACTATATCCATAGATATATAGTGCATAGTCTATCTTTGATATAATTAGTGACTTTATAACAGAAATGATGGTGAGTGTATTGCAATTAAATTTGTTGCTAGAGAGTTTTTTTATAATTTTGAGACGGGTTAGTAAAGGGACTATAAGGGATTTAATGTGTGAGTTCCAATTGTATTTAGAATTGATGGTAAGGCAAATAATTTTGAGATAACTAACATTTGAGTTGTTTAAGTTCTTGGATAGTAGGTTGGAGTTACAGTTACCCCTGAACAACAATGGTTCACGGATGGGTCCAAAACTGAGCAGGGTGTAGGTGTTGTAGTCGTTGGGCCCAACACCAGAATCTCTAGTGCAATGGGCATCTGGCCCAGCATCTTTCAAGCAGAGATTCATGCCATAGAGATCTGCGCTCATAGTATCCTTAGTAAGGGAACTAGGGGAGCAAACATCTGTATCTACTCAGATAGCCAAGCTGCTATTAGGGCACTATCATCATGGAGCATCTCCTCCAGGATGGTCAAAGAATGCCATAATTACCTCCAAGCCCTGTCCTCCCGGAACAAAGTCGTGCTATGTTGGGTACCTGGACACTCATGTGGATGGTAACTCGATCGCTGACGATCTAGCACGACAGGGTGCCTCCACCCTGACCACTGCCCCTGCGTCCTTCTGTGGTATTGGTTGGTCCACAATCAAAACTATGGTAAACAAATGGGCTGCAGGAGAACATAGGAGATACTGGTTCTCCTTACCGGGGCTGCATCAAGCAAAAGCGCTTATCAAACCCCTGGATATGATCAAGACAAAAGGTCTTGGCAGAGAGGACTTAAAACTCCTGGTAGCTTACCTATCTGGCCACCACACTGTTAGATACCATCTACAGAAAATTGGCCTATCGGACTCTTCAGAGAGCAGAATCTGTCTCGAGGACGATGAATGGGACGCTGGTATGGGACAGAGCCTGTCACTTGGGAAAGGAACGGATTAGTCCCTTCCATCTTAGGTCAATACCAACAAAAGACCTAATGCTATTCATGCGGAAAGCGGAAAGTCTTTTGCTTTAATTTATGGGCATGGTACAAAAGATCTTCTGTTCGCAGTGCCCCACCTCTTTGTGAGGAACCCATAGGGGAAAAAAAAAAAAAAATACCCCTGAATATTTTGCCCATTCGAGGAAATCTAATAGGATGTTGTTGAAAGCGATCTGCAAATTTTTAGATTTTCCGAGCGCTTTATAATGTTGACGTCTGCGTAAGCGATGAAGGATATAGATATATGTCTTTGTGCAGGCAAATGATATCTAACAGTTTATTATAAGCTATAGTAAAAAGAGCAACTGAGAGTAGGGATCCTTGGAGGATTCCATTGTGTAGCGGTAGAGTATTTGTAATTTTGACTTGTATTTTACGGTTAGCCATAAAGGGTTTAATGTAATTTATAATATGGGCCCCGAGTTTCCAGGCAGTAGGGTTAGGTTAGGTTGAAGCGGCTGCTGGCTTAAACCAGCACACTTGGGCCTAGACTGGCCCGTTGCGTTACAGCACGGATCTCTGTTTCTTATTACCCTTTTTCGTTTATGAAAAACTTAGAAGGAGCCCCAGCCTGTTGCTGCGATGTAACCTGGAATCTTCCTCGAGCAAATAGTTCCTAGCTCTGCTAGATTGTGGAGGAAACATTTTCCCAAATACTTTTTCCTACGTCTGTTCAGAGCTTCGCATGAACAGAAGAAGTGCTCTACCTCTTCCTCATCTTTGCAGCTTCTGCAAAAGTCATTGTTCGGCACATTTAGTATGGCTGCATGTACCCCGACAAGCCAGTGTCCGGTGATCGCTCTCACAACCGCCGAGAACTGTGATCGATTTAGTCCGCAAAGCTTGGAGGAGCGCTTTGCATCCAATTTTGGCCAAATTTGGCGACTGAGTCTACAATGAGGTGTATTGTTCCACATCCTTTGGGCATGGGAACTGAATTTCCAGGCAGTAAGTTGATATAGAATCGTGTGTATACCAATTTTGTCAAAGGCTTTTTCAAAATCCAAGGATAAAATGGAGATTTGATTTCGTTTTTGTGAAGATCTGCTAATCAGATGATTTGCCCTTTTGAAATCCCACCTGATGATTGTTAATAAGCTTGTTGTTGCCAACAAACCACCAAAGTCTTTTGCCTATCATTTTATCAAGTACTTTTGTAAGACAAGAATTAAGTGATACGGGGCGGTAAGATTTAAGTAGGGTTTTACCAGAGTTTGGCCTAGGGATTGGTATAATTAATTAACACTTAATTTATATGTTTGTGGTAAGTCGCACTGAAAAATGTTTTTAAAATGGTTTAAAAGTCTGTTTTTAGTGTTATCAGAAGAGTGTTTTATCATGTCATATGTTATTCTATCTGCGCCTGGAGTTTTTCCTTTCAATTTGTTGAGTGTGGAGATGTGCTCCGATTTAGTAAAGTCTTTTTTAATACTTAGGGCGTTTTTTTTTTTACTGGATAATTTATTATATGGTTGCTGTTGAGGGAGGAATTTTTATATTCAATGAATCGAATATCAAAATTTGAGTCGGTTGAGTTTTCAGACTAAAAGGAGCAGAATTCATTTGCTATTTCAAATTTATCGACTAGCGGCTGTGAGTTTTGTGATTGGGAACGGATACAATGTATTGGTAGACTTGTTTTCAGACTGCAAAATCTTTTTATGTTATTCCAGACAGTGTATAGGTTGGAAGATGGATTTATGTCGGAAGTAAGGGAGTGTAATGCATTGTTTTTGGCAATTCTTAGTTCTCTTTTGAAAAGGGTATTAGTTATTTTATAATTTAATATGTTTTGGATTGATAAGTCGTTTTTAAGTTTGTGCCACAAATCTTGTTTTAATTTTCTCAGTGCAGCCAGATTTGGGCTCCACCAGGGAACTGTCTGGGTTTTATTAAAATTTGATGTTTGAGGTATACATTCATTCGCGCTTTGCAATATGATTCTTTTCAGATTGGCTGCTTCATTGTTTACGTTATTACTTATGCCACGTTTAAGTTCAAACTTATCAGTAAGAGATTCAAATTTAGCCCAATTTGCATTCTGTTGCGAATTTTTGTTTTTTGGGAAGTAGTTAGGAATATTGTTATTAGGTGGGAATAGGGAAATGACAATCGGAAAATGATCGCTTCCATAAAGGTCGGTTTCAATTGTCCAATTATCGTAAGGTGCAAGAGTGGCGGAACAAAGAGAAATGTCGATGTGAGTAAATGTGTTGTGGGTGCTATAATGAACCGTCATTTAAAATTACCATGCTGGCAAAGTAAAAAATGTTGCTTAAAGTGTTTCCTTTGCTGTTGCAGCTATGTATGTGATCCCCATTTATTATGCCATGAGTTGAAGTCACCAGCAAGCAGTAAGGAAGTTTCCATTTATTGCAAGTTCTTTGATTGAAGAGTTTAATGTAATGTTTTTGTTTGGTGGATATAGGCAGAAGCAGTAGTGAAAGTTTTTCGGCTTGTTATTTGGCAAGATAGTATATCAAAATTTGTGTCTGCTGTTATGTTATTGTACAGGATTGAGTTGTGGATGAGTAGGGAGACCCCACTATATTGGGCAGAATCGCGATTGTGATGAATGGAGGTGTAGTTAATGGGGGTGGGGGTATGGATTGAGGATTGCAGATGCGTTTCCTATAGTATTGGGTCGTTCACTAAGTAATTTCGTTTGATGACAACAGCTGATCTTATTAAATTTTTTTGCAGCCAACTTCACACCTAACCGCTTTACCTTTATATATTTGAATAGCTGATATAGTAAGGCTTTTTTGTAAAAAATTTTGTTATATTTTTTGGAATAATTTTTGTTTGGTGCCCTATCGAAGATAGAAGATCGAAAACAGCATTTTCGGCATATTTTACTATCAAAATGTAAAAATGCAGTTCATACAGGGCGAAAATTATGTGATGTGTACGGAGAAGAGTTTTGACCGAACGCCAATGCCAAAATTGGATTGCAAAATTTCATTCCGGCAATTTCAATCTTGAGGATGCACCACGTCCTGGAAGGCCTCTTAAAGACGATGTGGATAAAATAAAGTCGTTGGTCGATGTAAATCGTCGAATAACAACTCGAGAGATTGCTGAAAGATTAAATTTGTCTAACGCAACCGTTCACAAGCACATGAAACGTCTAGGATTAATTTCTAAGCTCTACATATGGGTTCCTCATGTTCTTACAGAACGAAATTTGCTTCGTCTCATTAACGACTGTGATTATCAAACGTCAAAGAAGTGATTCATTTTTGAAGCGTATTGTTACTGGCGACGAAAAGTGGGTTGTTTTCAAGAATGTAAAGCGCAAGAGATCATGGTCTAAAAAGGATGAACCAGCTCAAACCACTTCGAAGGCCGATATTCACAAAAAAAGGTTATGTTGTCTGTTTGGTGGGATTTCAAAGGGATCGTTTATTTTGAGCTTTTGCCCGACAATACCACGATTAATTCTGAAGTGATTTGTGATCATCTGGACAAATTGAGTGAAGCACTCAAACAGAAGAGGCCAGAATTGATCAATAGAAAAGGTGTAGTGTTCCACCAGGATAATGCGATACCTCATACAAGTTTGATGACTCGCCAAAAGCTTTTGCACCTTGAATGGGATGTGCTACCACACCCATCATATTCTCCAGACTTGGCACCTTCGGACTATTACTTGTTCCGGTCTCTGCAAAATTTTTTGGATGGGAGAACCTTCACCTCAAATCAGGACGTCAAAAACCACTTGGACCAGTTTTTTGCCTGCAAGGATCAAAAATTTTATGAGTGTGGAATCAATCTCTTGCCCGAAAGATGGCAAAAGGTATTGGTTCAAAATGGAGAATACATAATTTCATAAAATGTTTTACACAATAAAAAAAATCGTGTTTACATTGCACTAAAAAAAACGAAATTACTTAGTGAAGGACCCAATAGTATAATTTTTGGGTTGTTTTTTAAATAAACTTTGCAGTTCCCTATAATTATTAGTATAACCTCTTAAATTCCATTGTAGTATGGTTAAAGACATAATAAATTCAAATAAAGAAAATAAAGTGAGGGTAAGCAAAATTTAAGTTGTAAAAAGTATATGTAAGTGACGATTTATTCTAAATGTTACATTGGTTTAGAAGGCTTGTTAACCTGTTTGGGTTTGAAACTTGTTTTGAGAGTACTATTATTTTTAGGGTAAAGTTTAATTTTTCTGTCGTCTAGGCGGGATTGGCTTGTAGAAGTGTTGTCGGTTCTGTGATTGTCCTGCTAGTATTCGCTGCTGTTTTTGTTGAGTTTGAGTTGGTGCTGGGCAAAATTATCCATAGTGTGACCAGGGTGACTAGAGAAGTCGATTTACCCATATCCGTCTGTCCGTTTGAACGCCTAGATCTCAGAGATGGTAAGAGCTAGCGCAACCAACCTTTCAGATTAGATCCCTTATTATTCCATAGGAGACAAGTTTATTTTATTTTTTTGATATCGGGGTTACATTAAGCGTATTCACGCTTTGTGCTGAGTTGAGTAGTTAAAAATTTGTTGAAAAAGTCAACAGGCCAAAGCGTGAACAGCCCTGTGGAGTTTTATGAGCTGAGTTGTTGAGTTTTCTTTTTCTTTCCAGAGTTTTTTACATTTGTAAATTGGTACAAATAACATTAAAATTCAAAAACTTGAATGAAAACGAGTCAAAGCATAAAATCTACTTTAATTAATCCTGTAGCTAAAGTAGCTATGTATTACATCGATTGCAGAAAACCCGTATTTGAGTTTGTGCTTCTTCTTTCGTGTGTTTGTTTACATTTGCGAAATGCTGCAAATAATTATTCAAATTGGAAATGTTGATTTAAAAATGCCGAGACTTTACAGTGTGCTAAAAAAATTCATCGTATAAAAACTTAATTTTATTTAATACAGAGACTATAGTTTTAGATAATTATCTAGAGAACATGAATACAATAACACTCTCGCGTCGGAGCGACCACTTCCACATCCCTAAGTCAATTGGCCCCATTTATTCAAATGCTGAGGGTAATTCCCCACCAGTTCTCTCATATATTATGCCTAGTACAGCCCCAGCATTTTCCCCATTCGCATCTATTTTTTCTCTTTTATTTGCGTTAACTCGAATAACAAGTAATTATGTCTGTTTAGGTGGGGAGGATTCCTGGATGTGGTTAGGTGTATGTAGTAGTCTTTTTAGTGTTCCGTTTGTGTGGCCTTTGCCCAGTAATGTCTTTATTGTTGAATGTGTGTAAGTTTATGATTGTATGTTAAATGTTAAAAGTGGCAAATCGGGGAATGCGCGTGCACGGGTGTGCTTACATTAATTGCTGTGGGAGAACTAATTCTATTGCGCTCACCTTAGAACAGCATAAGCGCAGCACAAGCTGAGCGGGGTCGGGTTTATCTCCTGTGCAGCTTAGTGAGCGCAGCTTACGCTTTTTGAGCGAAGCTAAGCACGGAGCTAGGCTTAACCCACTCATGCCATTTTGGCATGAACAATGTCTAATTCACTTATTTTCGAACAAAAAAGGCACAACCTTTTTTTATTTGCGTTAATACAATTTTAGTATTTTAAATTTGGCTCTCTTCTTTTTTTTTAGCGAGTGTAAGGTAACTCGTTGCTTTTTATATCCCGAAATGGCAAAAAAGTGACAAATGCAGCTGTGCTGAAAAGGCAGCGAATTGCCCTATTGTGCAACACTTTCGCAACAACTCAACAGCGAAAAAGTAAACTAGGGTCTAGGTTGAGGAAAAGTTGAGTTGAAAGTTGAAACGCAGGGTTGATTTACAGCATGTATTTGTTTTTGTAAAAGTCCTCAACTTTTCAACTCCTCAACTCAGAACAATGCGTGAATACCCTAATTATATAGCTCCCAGAGGGGTGTTTCAGAGGACCTCGAAAAAAACCAAAAGTTTTAGATGGATAATTCGTCTGTTTATAAAGGTATCGTAACCAAATTTTGAATTCGGTTTTTTTTAGAGATCTTCAAAACTGTACCAAATTTGATCAAAATCGGTTGACTATATCATATAGCTCCCATAGGGCAGATCTGTCAAAAAATCGTTTTTTGCACAAAATTCGTTGTGTTTCGTTTGTTTATGAAGTTATTGTAACCAAATTTGGTGTTTGTCAGTTGTTTAGGGTTACCCAGCACTGTACCAAATTTAATCAAAATCGGTTGACTATATCATGTGGCTCCCATAGGACCGATCGGTCGAAAAACTGTTTTTTTAACAAAATTCGTTGTTTCTTCGTGTGTTTTTGAAGATTTTGTGTTCCAAAGTTTTCTATAATTCCCAAACACTTCAAAATTTGATTTTTTTATGCAATGTGGTGGTACGGGGTATCCGAAAGTCGTCTGCGTTCGACTTTTACGTACGCCATCTTTGTAGTTGACAAAAAAAAAAGTACCTCACGTAGAATGTTGCAATAGATAACTCCTTTGGACGTGTTACGGGTATTGTGCTCTGTAACTTCTACTTGTATGGTGCTGCTGAATAAAGTAATTAGCTTCGCTGCTTGCATAAAGTTCATTGTTTCGACTAATGGAGTGCTATTATGTTTTATTAGTTGTACTTTGGTGACTCTACCAGAGCAGACATTGGCTATAACCTTATCGATTAGGAAAGGTGATATATCATTTAGCGTTTCGGTTGATTGTTTACGAGTAATGATCAGGAATTAAGGGCCAAGTGAGGTTAACTTTAGGTAGTGAACTGTAGTTGGTTTGTGGTGGAGTTTCGATCGGGAGGGTCTCCCATTGTTTTTATTGTAACGCGGCAACGGCCTCGTTTTGATGGCTCTACTGGATTGTAACGTAACAGTGATGAGACCACAAATTGGTGGGAGGGTTTGGCTGGAACACTTGTTTTAGATGGGTAGCAAATGCACTTGCCCTTACTTCATCGCTGCGGAGCCAGATGCGCATGTGACTCTTAATGGTTGTTTCGATTGGCGCGGATATATTTCTGTGGGCTCTCCACAGTGGATGCTTTGTGCTAGTGGGGCTTTTGCTTCCTCCAGCTTGCTTCGTGTGCAGTTGGTGATCTCGTAGATAGTCATTCGCGTCGCAGTCGTTGCTTTTCGATTTCTCGCTTTGTACGACTATGGTTTGATATAACATATTTGTCTTGTGGTGGGGAAAACTTTGCGGCTGCTATTAGTATAGATTTAAGGGTGTTTCATGAACGGTCGATAGTAGCAGTCAGTGTAGGAATTTGTTTGATGTGTGAACAAATGTATTTTTGATACTTCGGCCAGCTTGTTCTGTTGTTTGTGATTCTTTATGGTCGTTCGACAATCAAGACTGGAGAGTGGTCAGAAGATAAGTCTGGTAGTGCCTCGGCTGTTAAAATGTTTCGCGGCATTTTTCTTGTGATTGCGAAATCAATAAGATCAGGCACTTTTTTAGGATCTGCTAGCCAGTAAGTAGGCTTACCCCGAGACACATAGTCGAACTTATTGAGGTTTGATGATCGCGTTGTATAACTGCTTTCTCTTTGGGCTTACAAGACGAGATCCCCAATGCGTATGCTTGGCATTATAGTCACCAGCAGCAATAAATCGCTCCCCTAGCATGTTAAAGATTCATGTGAATT
The DNA here is from genome assembly GCA_018150985.1 of Chymomyza costata. Taxonomy (NCBI): domain Eukaryota; kingdom Metazoa; phylum Arthropoda; class Insecta; order Diptera; family Drosophilidae; genus Chymomyza; species Chymomyza costata. The sequence goes on along the minus strand of JAECWU010000003.1, from coordinate 5,811,580 downwards.
GATCCTCAGAGATCGAAAAGCGGATTGGGCAGAAGGCTGCGGCCAGAGTCACTGGACCGCTGTCGGCTTATAAATGTAGATTGTAAGTAGTTTGTTTCAAACTTATGCATAAGGTGGATGCGATTTCGAATTAATATGCCAGTGCCACCATATTTCATAAGATTTGCAGTGTCTGCTTTGCGGGATGCGATATTTTTCCCATTGGGGCGGAAGTTTTCATTACTGACCTTAGATCGGTTGAAAATGAAATGCCAGGAGTAATGTTAACGGAAACTGCTGACGAAGGAATCGGAGGACTCAGTTGCGATGGAGTGTAGAAGTGCGAGTCGGTATGGCGTTGCGTCGGGCCAATTCGTCTTTTTAGCAACTTGTAGACTATGCAGCCTTTACAGTTCGCAGTGTGTGTATCTCCACAGTTGCTGCACTTTTTCACTGACCTGTCTTCTTTGCTTTTTGAGCACTTCGCGGAGTCGTGATATTCACTTGAAACGACACAGACAGATCTTAGAGGAAGTAGGCTTTGGTATGGCCCAATTCTTGGCAATTGGTTTCCTCTAAGTCGAAGGTGAATTCACGTTAGTATCCAGGATGAATTCAAAATGAGTAGTAAATGCGGCAGCGGACAGCCTGCTGTTGAGTATTCGTTTTCTCTTTCGATAAGGTTTTCGCTGTGTTGTTTTCAGTTAGAGCTAGAGTAGAATTTTGTTGGGGATTTCTTTCCATAAAACGTTCTTACTGTGTTACGATCAACATTTTCAATTGAAATGATTGTTTAAATTCTGGTAAGATAGATGCACAATTTTTTAGTATTAAGCAAATTCGTTGGTATTTTTTTTTTACTACTAATATAGCATTAGTTTTCACCTACCGGGCATATTTTTTTGTTAGTGCAGAATTTATCTATGTGTCCAGACGTAGCCGAAAAAGAGGAATGGTGGAAAAGTAAAATGTTAGAATAATAAGACCGGTTTCAACAAACCTATATTCCGCCTTCTTGAGAATTTTTTTCACCTCACAAACGTTTTGACTGTGGAGCTCGGTAAGAAAGACTTTTTCATCAATTCCGCAGAGATCGTTGGAGTATAAGACAGCTTTTTTGTTTTGTGTGATTTCTACTTCGAACGAAGAGGAAATTGAGCTCTAAAAATCTTTTGTGTTTCGTTTTTTTTTTCTTATTAGAGCAGAACCGATGGTCAATTTTTTACATGTTTGGAGTTAACTTCCACATGCGTGATCCAAAACTTTTTTTATATTGTGATATATTTTTCAGTGTTTCAGTAGGTACTTTTTATTCGACTTTAGCCAAAGGCCTAAGTAGCCAGTTGATGACTGTCACCAATAGTGTAGATCAGGAAGGTCCAACTTCGCTATAGTCGTCGCGTTTGGTTTATTCTTGTAAATGCTTGTTCCTTATTATTTTTTTTTTTTTTTAATTTTAAACTACATATTATGTATTACATATTTAATACAGTCTATTATAATTTTTGTTTGTTTCCCAAAGTTCTACAAAATCGATTTATTTAAAGAACCATCGCTTTTTTTTTTTTTGGTACTCTGAACCACCCCTATGAGGACTATATTATAAAACGATGCTATCTTCCATAACATAATAAGTCATCTAATCTAAAAGTTTGGTTGCTCTAGCTCATACTATCTCTGAGATACCGGCGTTTATGCAAACAGGCAGACGGACGGACTGGGAAAAAGCAGAGGAAATGGCGAGCAAAGTTGAATAAAGAATATTTTTTGATTCATCAAACGAACTTACAACTTGACAAATGTGTCTTTTTTGGAGATTAAATAAAGTAGAGGAAACTACGGAAAAAAATTCATCGAACAATCTGTCTCAATTGTGGTGAGGAAACAAGGTTAGATTTTATTGTACGGGGGTGGACATTCGAAGCACAGGGCCTCATAGTCAGTGTTTAAAAAGCTAGCTGCCCCTCCTGCTTAAGCAATTTAATTTTCAATATCTGCAGAAGCAGTCTCAGACAAAAGAAAGAGTAACGAAAAGAGCCGATTGCAGCTCTCCACAAACCAGGGTTACTAATATAAGGTAGAGCAAATCAGCCTTCTGAGTCGCATAAATATACATACACATGTGCTGTGTGCCACAGCTGCATACACTCCCCGAAATTCAATTAAGAACACCTGTTTTTATTTAAAAATATTAAGTTTTAAGTTATTTAAAAAGCGTTTGTGACTCAAATAATATTTTTAGCGTTAATTTATTCCGAATGAACTAAAAACTTATCCTAAATAACAAAAAAAAACGCTTGAAACTTCAAAAAGCATTAACAAATTAAATTTATACTGCGAAATTCAATTAAGAACACTTTCTAAAAAGGAACAAAAATTAAATGTTTTGTAACAAAAGAAGGCAAAAACACAAAGTTAATAGTTAGTCCAGGCTCCCGACTTATTTATAACCTCGAAAATTCGCGTTGGCATCCAAGGATCCACCTCCTGAAAATCTAAAATTGGTATTTAATCCCATTCTTCGGTAACTGTCTTGCGTAGCTCCTGCACCGCCTGATATTTGCGTCCGCCAGCCTAGACACGACGGGACAGGTTCCCCCACATGTTCTCAATGAGGTTCAAGTCCGGCGATCGATGTTTTTCAGACGTGGATCGGAGCGTTATCTTCCAGAAATTAGCATTTTTGTCAGCTTGGTGCTCCAGAACGTCAATAAAAACGTCATCCAATAATTTTATGTAGCAGGTGTTCTTAATTGAATTTCGGCGAGTGTATAATAACATGCGCGGCAACAACCTACCTCTGGAGAACAAAAATAAAAATTATGAGCCCAGCAAGAGAGCGCTTCGGCAGACTTACTTTACCTCACCGACAGTTTTTTTGTATGCTGAAATCGACTGATGCTGATGGGGCTACCGTAGCCAAATCAAATGCGTGTCTATGCATATATCTCATATGCGTACATATCCTTAAAAGCTTAAACTCTAAAGTTTTTTAAATTTTAATTCACTCAATTTATTTTATAAAATATTTCTTTTAAGGTATGAACTCTACTATAGTTCGGGGAATATGCAAAGTGATTGGAACCACATTAACTAAATACAAAGATGCTCCATCTCAACTTTTGATCCGTAAACTTATTTGCTGTCTTATGGATGCCCATCACGATTTAACGATTGAACACATGCCAGCAGTTTTGAAATCGTTAATAGTTAAAGAGTTATCAACTGGGCCCGTTAGTAAGTCTTCGAAATTGGCGGTAATAGTATTAGGTTGGATAACCTTGCTACTTAAACATGCAAACCCGAGCTCAACTATATACAAATCAGAAAAAATTCGATTAATCGAATTCCAAGCGACATTATACCAAATGACTTTGTTATCGTCACAATCCAGAGTAACGGAAACTGCTACTAAATTATTATTTGAATTATGGCTCAACAATGATATTTTTAACGAGACCCTAGATATCCTACTTCAAATGGACGCAGCATCTTACACTACTATATTAATTATGGCGATGATAAGATTTGAAGAAAAGCATAAGGAGCAAAACATCCTAAATAAATACAAAGACAGAATAATACAAATGTTTGTAAAAAGTATGATTTCATCAAAAACCAAGCCCGAAAAAGCATTTATAACCGTTTGCCATCCACTTCTAACATCACTTAATGACTCTGAATTTAAAGCACAAATATATCCACCGTTGCAAAAGGGTCTTTTGCGAAGTCCTGAAAATACACTGCAAACAGTGGGACTAATAGTAGAGCTCACAAGCATTAACTGCAGTCAATACGCAAGTCCCATTGGAAAAGTGTTAATTCAAAATCTTTACTGTAATGGAGAAGCTGCACGCCGAGAATCGCTAGAATCATTGAAGAAACTTTCGCTAAGGTGCTCAGATAGCGCTGTTATACAAGAACTGTTACAACTCATTTTTTCCGTATTGAATGGCTCCGATGGAAAGATAAATGTGGTCGAGTACAGAACTAATTTGCTGCAGGTAATTGTAATGCTTAAATCCGTAACCAAAGTTATTTATATTCAATTGCACTAGCTTACAAATTTATGGGTCATCGAGTGAACCATCGTAAAAAAGTGTGTTTTAGGGTAATTTGGGGTCGAGAAACACGAAAATGGCAACCTTTTTTTTTCTTAAGCACCGTTTTCGAGATATTTTCGAAAAACATGCTTTTGAGCACTTATTTCAGTTAATCATCAATAACTCGTGAACAAAACTTTGTATCCACATAAAAGATGATTAGATCGAAAGGTATTGATGTGCTCTTTACAGTGATATGTAATTATATACACATTGAGTAAAAATTATAGAAGATACAAGCAACCAAAGTCGAAAAAAGTGTTATTTTTGACAATTTTTTAAATTATGTTAAGCTTTAAGCTGAAAGAGAATTCTTTTACGAACATTTCGAGTCCAAGATCTTTAAAATCGGGTAAGAATTGTAGATGTTATGAAACCATGTACGGAAGTTCCAATCTTCACTCGATCACATTTTTGTATGAACAAAAAATTGTTCACTCAAAGTTTTTCATTTGCGTTCATTTACGTCATCACGAGTTTGTATGGAGCAGTAGTCGTGGTTTTTCGTTCATGGTTCCATAACATCTACAATTCTTACCCGATTTTAAAGATCTTAGACTTGAAATGTTCGCAAAAGAATTCTCTTTTAGCTTAAAGCTTAACATAATTTAAAAAATTTTTTTTTTCGATATTAAAAATCAAATCGAAAATTTGTAATTTTAAAAAATTGTACAAAATTACGCTTTTACCGACTTTGGTTGCTTGTAACTTCTTTAATTTTTACTTAATCACTGTAAAGAGCACATCAATACCTTTTGATCTAATTGTCTTTCAGGTCGATACAAAGTTTTGCTCATGAGATATTGATGAATAACTGAAATAAGTGCCCAAAAGTATGTTTTTCGAAAATATCTCGAAAACGGTGCTTAAGAAAAAAAAAAGGTTGCCATTTTCGTGTTTCTCGACCCCAAATTACCCTAAAAAACACTTTTTTACGAAGGTTCATTTTTCGTGTAAACTAGTGTTATTGTAGACACAAGAGTCAGTGAAAACTTGAGAAACGGCATTATTGTTTTTCAAAATATTCTACATGAAGATTAATGTACATTTTCGTGGGTTTTTAAAACAATTTTCTAAATTCTTTTTTTGCTCTGAACTATTTCAAAAACATGCTTATCGAACTCATCTACTGCTTGTTCAAAGACAGAAAAACGTACTGACTGTAGTCACTTCAAACTTAGCTCATATACTTTAAATAACTTTTTTGACGTAAATTTATACTTTCATCAAAATCGGGTGAAATTTACGGATATTATAGGAATAGGTATCGTTCGGCACAAAAAAAAAAAAAAAATTCAATTGGAATATTCTTAGGAGTATGCAGGAATAAAATTTTTCGTGAAAAGTGATACAATTTACTGTAACTGTCGGGCACCGACTCGAGTGTGTTGATGTCTGAGAGCTCGCATTATCGTAATGAAAAATGATTACACTTCGTTTTCCCTATTTCACTAAACATTTTATTCAAAATTGACGGACCTGCTTTGCTTATGTGGTACAGTGGCGACTTGACTGGATATTCCAAAGGGATATGCTTCCAAGTGCACTATGGGGCGAACGACCACTTTTAGTGCCATTAATTAATAACTTTAAAACAAAAAAAAAACATTTGTTGGTTAACTTTTTTTTATTGTTCTTATAATAACCAAACAATTGTAGATGTGCAAAAATGGGCGTGGCAACGCCCCTTTTCTATTTAAAAAAAAAGAAAAAAAAAGTCCTGAAATATAAAAAAAAAATTTATTTTATTGTAACTAATAATTCTACTACACGCACCTATTGTTATTCCTCATGCTCTTCGTTGTTAAGCTCTATGTTGCATTGGAATGGGAGTTGATCCATATCAAGCTCACCATATTGATTGTTAGACATGTTGCCTGAACTATTCAAAGAGCTTGACAATAAATTTAAAACTTTAGAAGGAGACACAGTCTTTTTTGTGTTTGGATACGTTTGCCTAGGTTAATTGATGATATAATGGAATCTGATGTGTCTACTGCTTGGATGTCGCTAGATCTGCAGCTTCTTTTCTTTGAGTTCTAACTCTTTTGGAAGTATATGGCACTCTAGGCAAACAACTTCACATTTTCGAACCTTAATTTTACATGCATTTGAAAGATGATTGAACATTCTAACACAAACAACAAACTTTATTGGTGACATGAGCTGTACTCATTTTGTAGCTCTATTTAAAAACTAATTTTTGTTACAAATTTTTGCATGTTGAATGGTTAGCAATAACACAGAATTGGGAAAACGGCACAATTAATTATAGCAATTCACATTAACAAATATATGTTACAAACCATTCTCAATGAACTGCATCATACAAATTTCACTAATGTTAATATGTTTATTAACAGCAGTGTTTAACAGCTGATAACTTAACAGCGGCGCGATCTGTTAAAATTTTTGGTACGTAACATTAGAGATTTATGTTTATATGATGCATAGCGGCTAAAACAAATTATTTTAACGACTTTTACAAAATGGGTTATGCCCCATAGTGAAGTGGGGCGAACATCTTTTGTTGGATCGTCAATCTGCAACCAACGTTTACAATCGCTTTATGTTGTGCTTGACCAGGCCACTTGACTAGGCCACTTCGAAAATTGTAATAAATCATGAAATGTTAAATTCAATTTCTTTGCTAAGACTCAAGCCACTTTAAAAAATGAAAAAAGAACTCGTCAGTCAAAACGTTCTAAGTTCGTTTACGCGTACAACTGTCAAACTTATCAATGAAAGTGTTAGATTGGCACCATTTGCATTGAAGAACCAAAGAATAAATAGTGACCCTCGTAGAATGCGCATCTCAATTAGAAAACAGCGAACTACAGAACAAAACAAGCATTCAGTTGATTAATAATAGATCTAAAAAAATGTGCAACATTTAAACTAAAGACTCGTACTCAAACCTAATCGTCAATAATAATGTATTAAAATAAATATTAGAATATTGTATGCTTGGCTTCAAGCCGTTTGCTTGCTATTCGTAAAGGCTCTAGCTGGATAAGGATAAACTTGTCTCCCGTAGGATAATAACGGATCTAATCTGAAAGTTTGGTTGCTCTTAGCATCTCTGAGATCTAGGCGTTCATACAGACAGACGGACATGGGTATATCGACTTTTCTAGTCACCCTGATCATACTTTGGGGGTCTCCGACGTTTCCTTCTGTATGTTACATACATTTTCGACATGCACAAACTTAATATACCCTTTGGACCATACGTTACAGGGTATAAAGATTTAGCTAATTTTTTTTTTTTGCCCTATGGATCGAACTGCATCATTAGTTTTCAAAAATTGTTGGAGGTAGTTTTCAGTATCTTGTCCAGCAACCCTGTAAAATGAATTCAAAAACACGATTGTTGATGTCGCCGATTTAGGTATAATTTGACCTTTTGCAAAATAAAAACACAAATTTAATTATTCGGTCGAGAGCGGGATGCCCAACATTGTGCAGACTACAGTCCAAACATGATTCAAATCAATTGTTGAATAAAAATTAACGAATTTTTGGCTTAGAACATATCTTTTTGAATTAAAAACTAATTGTTTTCAATCAGTATCGCCGTAAAAGGTCAGTAAATTTTCAAATCGATACATCTCTTAATCTCACTATTTAATTTATTGTGGTAATTTAGTAATATGAGTTTATGTATCCCCCCCCCCCCTATAATTGATAACGCGATTATTTAAAGTTCAATATTGAATCTTTAAATTAAATTAATTTAAATTATATCTTTTTAAGAATTTTGATTTTAAAAATATAAAAGGCAAAATTGCTCATTTTTTTTAAATAACAATTTATAATAATTGTGCAACTGTAATTCTTTATTTTTTAGGGTGCTGGATTCTTAAGCATAAATAACTTACCACAAGAGGAAATGATGGACACATTAAATATAGCTGTGGACTTATTTTGTAAAGCTCTGGAATGTGAGTCGCAAGACAAAGTAATTTGTTGCACTTTGGAAATGTTTTCCTTGTGGACACAGAACTTTAAAAATCGTCTTCCTGATATAATCATAAAATTTTTTAAGAAAGGCTTAGAACAGAAGAACATAAATCAAGTCATACGACAGTCGTACCTCGAATGGTTTCTTTCATCCATACAGAACAGTGTTATCGAAGAGCAAAACGAAATTGTATCGATTCTTTTAACACTGTATACGAAATCATTGCAAAACTTATCTCAACTGCATCAATTTTCAGAAGCAGCCTGCGTTGCCTGCATTTTACTTATATTGGAGAAACCTTCAGAACATCATTCCTATTTTTGGAGCTCAATTTTTGATATGAACAAGCAATTGTTTTTTTGTGAAAAAATACTGTCGGCGGGAACAGCTGAAACATTGTGCAACATTTCATTAATGGCTAAAATTTTATTGACTACGTACAAAGATATGATTAAGGGGCCAGTGGAACCAATGCATATGGCCATTTTGAATAATTTATGCAATAACTCGTCCAAAGTGCGTATCTTCACAATAAGACAAGTAAAAGAGATAACAAGTGGCCCTGGAGGTGCAACATTTGTGAAAAGCGTTTTAAAAGCATTCGAAAACCATATAAATATTGCAAAAATACAATATGATGATGATCAGTCTGGCACTCCTTCAATTGCATTTATGGAAGCCTTACAAGCACTTTGTAGTTTAGAAAATGTGTCTTATGAAGAATCGTTAGAGCTCGGATTGCAATTGTTAGGCATTGCTCATCATCCTGCAATCGTCGCGAATAACCCAAATTTATGGGAAGAAGTTATAAAACAAAGTTTTTCATTAAAGGCTGAAGAGTTTGTTTCAAATAATTCTAAAACGATTGTGGAATTATTTATAGACAATTTCCAAAATTGTCCGGCACACGAAAACGTTATTTCTACTGTGGTGCGCTTATGTCCAGATTTAATTATACCTATAATAATTGCTCGAACTAAATCATATTTGAATGACCACAATAACATTAATATAACCGAAGAGGAATATTTAACCTACTTAACTGCAGATGGAGAGTTATATGATAAAAGTGTAATACCAAATACCGATTCTCAATACGCGACAGTGGGCGTTAAACGCGAGAACAAAGTGTATAGTTATAAAGAACAACTAGAAGAAATACAGCTAAGGCGTGAAATTGATGAGAAGCGACAAAAGGAAGGAAAATCCAAAACAATTAAGCTTACACAAAAGCAACAGGAATTGATAAAAAATCAAACAGAAAAAGAATTACGCATTAAAAAACGCGTAGGCCAATTGTATGAAAAATTAATGTCTACAATATGTTTGCTTAAAGCCTCATGTGTTGGAAATGAAAAATATATTTCGTTTCATTTTCATGATATATTAAATGTTATTTTAGAAGCAACGAAGAGCCCATTAAGTGCCGAACCACTAACCGAGCTCTATTTTTTTTTGCATAAAATGTGCTTGAAAAATGAAGTAGATCTAAGTCGAAACATTGCTGTTTCTACAATAAGACTTCAAAACCCCAATTGTATTTTAAAAGACGAATGGACAATCCAAAATAATATTCACGAAAATATTTTCTGCATAATAACTCGCCTTCATGAAAACACAATAAATAAAAAGCACATCGACTCTGCATCCTTTTCGTATGTTTTTGAATTTCTTAAACGTGCGATTAGGTTCCTAAACTTAGACACCAATGAAGACCTTATTTTGCAAGCAATAGAAATTATTGAATGCCAAGCAAAATTCAGCACAATTGCACTTGAAGATATTTATCATCCTAGTTATATGCCAAGATTAGGAATGTTTGAAATTTTCTTGTACTTAATTATCAATGGCAGCGCGATCGTTCAAACACGAGCAGCTTGCGTTCTTTTGGAAGTTGCATCGGTATCATCTGGTGCGGAGTGTCGCGCTTTACCGGATGATTGTATAATTGAGTTCTTTTTGGAAGCTTTACAAAGTAATTTACCCGCTGTTAGAGATGTATCATTACGTGCATTAAAAATTATGGTTGAACCAATTGTTGTTCACGTAAAACATAAGAACCAATTGCTATCAAAAATTGTTGCAAGATTTTGGATTGCGAAATTTGACACATTCAACCAAAATCAAAGTATTGCCAATGACCTTTGGGACTTATCTGGATTCCCATATCCAGAGTTCGATACTATCATTGCGGATGTAACTCATTTTGAGATCTGCATGCAAAAAGCAGCAGCTGAGTCTTTAGTGCCTCTGATCATGAATGATACACAATTGGTAAAATACGCACTAAAAAAACTTTTAGCAATTTACAATGAAAAACTTATAATGATTCCTGCAAAATTAGATCGATTTGATCGAGAAATTGAGCCTGCAATTGATCAATGGAAGCCTCGAAGAGGCGTTGCCATCGCTATTCTGCAAATTGCTCCATTTTTAGTTATCGATGACATAAATAATGTCATACAATTTATGGTATCGCAGGGTCTCGGAGATCCCGAGGAAATTGTGCAAAAAGAAATGTTAGCTGCTTCATTAAAAATAGTCGACATACATGGTAAAGAGACCATCGTAACTCTACTTCCTGTCTTCGAAGAATTTCTTGACAAGGCGCCAAAATCACAACGATTTGATAATATTCGGCAAGCTGTTGTAATTTTGATGGGATCATTAGCACGACATTTAGAGAAGGATGATAAACGAATAGAACCAATTGTAAAAAGACTTCTAGCCGCTCTTTCAACCCCATCGCAGCAAGTGCAAGAAGCTGTTGCTAATTGCTTACCCCATCTTATGCCTTCTGTAAAAGATGATGCTCCAGCAATGGTAAAAAAACTCTTACAATCCTTATCAAAATCTGATAAATATGGAGAAAGACGAGGTGCTGCGTATGGCATTGCTGGAATTGTTAAAGGTCTTGGCATTTTGTCACTTAAACAGCTAGACATAATGTCTAAGTTAACCACGTATATACAAGAAAAAAAGAATTACAGATCTCGTGAGGGAGCTTTGTTTGCATTCGAAGTGCTGTGCATTACGCTTGGCCGTTTATTTGAACCATATATCGTACATGTATTACCACATTTACTGCAATGCTTTGGTGATGCGTCGCAATACGTTCGGCAGGCAGCTGATGATACTGCAAAGGTAGTGATGGGAAAGCTCTCTGCTCATGGCGTGAAACTAGTTTTACCCTCGCTTTTGATTGCTCTAGATGAGGATTCATGGAGAACAAAGACCGCATCGGTGGAACTATTAGGAGCTATGGCCTTTTGTGCACCTAAACAACTTTCATCCTGTTTACCTAGCATAGTCCCAAAGCTAATCGAAGTCCTAGGAGACTCTCATACAAAAGTCCAAGAAGCTGGGGCAGATGCTTTGAAAGTAATTGGATCCGTAATAAAAAATCCTGAAATTCAAGCTATAGTACCAGTGTTACTAAAAGCACTGGAGGATCCATCTAAAAACACTTCAGTGTGTTTGCAAAGTCTATTAAAAACCAAATTCGTTCACTTCATAGATGCACCTTCTTTGGCCCTTATAATGCCTGTTGTGCAAAGAGCCTTTATGGACAGGTCCACCGAAACGAGAAAAATGGCTGCACAGATAATTGGAAATATGTATTCGTTAACAGATCAAAAGGATTTAACTCCTTATCTCCCAAATATAATTCCAGGCTTAAAATCGTCACTATTAGATCCTGTGCCCGAAGTAAGAGCTGTATCTGCCCGAGCCTTAGGTGCTATGGTTAAAGGAATGGGAGAACCATCTTTTGAGGATTTACTACCTTGGTTAATGGAAACTTTGACTTCAGAGTCAAGTAGTGTAGATCGTAGTGGGGCAGCACAAGGACTTTCTGAAGTAGTCGGAGGTCTTGGAGTGGAAAAAATGCATAAACTAATGCCAGAAATTATATCAACCGCAGAAAGAAATGACATTGCTCCTCATGTTAAAGACGGTTATATTATGATGTTCATATATATGCCAACTGCATTTCCAGACGAATTTACACCTTATATAGGGCAGATAATAAATCCTATTCTTAAAGCTTTAGCTGACGAAAGTGAGTACGTGCGAGATACTGCCTTAAAAGCTGGGCAAAGAATTGTTCATTTATACGCAGAAACTGCTATAACACTACTGCTGCCGGAATTGGAAAAAGGATTATTTGATGACAACTGGCGTATAAGATATAGTTCAGTGCAATTATTGGGTGATTTACTATATCGAATATCCGGAGTATCAGGAAAAATGACTACTGAAACAGCTAGCGAAGATGATAATTTTGGAACAGAGCAATCACATAAAGCAATAATTCGTTTTCTTGGCGATGAACGCCGCAATCGTGTGCTTTCTGGACTTTACATGGGCCGTAGTGATGTATCTCTTATGGTACGACAAGCCGCTTTACATGTTTGGAAAGTTGTTGTAACTAACACACCTAGGACTTTACGTGAAATATTACCAACTTTATTTGTCCTTCTTTTAAGTTGCTTAGCAAGCACAAGCTATGACAAACGTCAGGTGGCAGCTCGTACACTAGGAGATTTAGTACGAAAACTCGGCGAAAGAGTCCTTCCAGAAATTATACCAATATTGGAGAGTGGTCTTAACTCGGATCACCCCGATCAAAGGCAAGGAGTTTGCATTGGATTGTCCGAAATAATGGCATCAACATCAAAAGATATGGTTCTCACATTTGTAAACAGTTTGGTTCCAACAGTTCGAAAAGCTCTTTCGGATCCCCTACCTGAAGTACGGGAAGCGGCTGCAAAAACATTTGAATCGCTGCATAGTACAGTAGGGTCACGAGCACTTGATGACATTCTTCCTTCTATGCTGGAAGGACTTTCCGATCCCGACCCATTAGTAGCTGAAAACACTTTAGATGGCTTACGCCAAGTAATGGTTATAAAATCTAGAGTGGTCTTACCTTATTTAGTTCCTCAATTAACTGCCCCGCCCATAAACACAAAAGCTCTCTCTATACTGGTATCAGTAGCAGGCGATGCACTGACAAAATATCTACCAAAAATATTATCTGCTTTATTGGAAGCTTTATCACAGTCTCAAGGAACTGTCAATGAACCTCAGCAGCTAGAATACTGTCAAACCGTTATTCTTTCTGTAACTGATGAAGTGGGCATTAGAACCATCATGGATACTTTGATAATATCAGCCAAGTCCGATAACTTGCTGACAAGAAAATCATCTGCTTGTTTGCTTTGTGCTTTTTGCATTCATTCGCCAGGGGATTATTCAGAATATATTCCTCAACTACTTCGCTGTCTTCTCAGATTAATGGCTGATAATGATAAAGACATATTACAATGCTCCTGGGAAGCGCTTAATGCTGTTATTAAGGGTCTAAACTCGGCTCAGCAAATATCGCACGTGACGGATGTTCGACAAGCAGTGCGGTTTGCCGCAAGTGATTTAAAAGAGCCCGAGTTACCTGGTTTTTGTTTGCCGAAAGGAATAACACCTCTTTTACCTGTCTTTCGAGAGGCTATTTTAAATGGTTTACCAGATGAGAAAGAAAACGCTGCTGAAGGACTTGGCGAAGTTATATTTCTTACCAGTACGCAATCCTTGCAACCATCTGTTGTTCATATTACTGGTCCATTAATACGAATTTTAGGGGACCGATTCAATTCTGGAGTGAAAGCAGCTGTCCTAGAAACATTAGCTATTTTGTTACACAAAGTTGGTACAATTTTAAAGCAGTTTCTTCCACAACTTCAAACAACATTTTTGAAAGCGCTTCATGATCAAAACCGGAATGTTCGAATGAAAGCTGGTCGTGCGCTATCCGAGTTAGTAGCCATACACTCTAGGGCTGATCCCCTCTTTAATGAAATCCATAATGGCATAAAAAATTCAGATGATTCTGCAGTTCGAGAGACCATGTTGCATGCACTTCGAAGTATACTGACCCCATCAGGAGAAAAAATGTCGGACCCCATAAAAAAACAATTCTTATGCACGCTACTTGGAATGATTGGACATCAAGATGATAGTACTCGCAATGCTGTTGGTGGTTGCTTGGGAGCTATACTCAAGTACTTGCCGACGGATCAAATAAATGACCTTTTAAAAAATCATATATTAGTATCAGATACTTCCGATGATTCCCATTGTAAACATGGACGCACTGTAGTTCTTTTTGTTTCATTAAAAGAATGTCCAGATAAGGTTTTAACTAACACTTTTTATGAGAAAGTAACTGCTACAATATTATTGAACATTTCATCAAACAAAGTACCAATTGCTTGTAATGCAATCAGGGCTGCGACCTACTTAATGGAATATAGTCTTATTAACAACGAAAACCCGCCAAACAATATCGTAGTTGCATTTTCCAGAGCAATGAATCATAGCAGTAATGATGTTAAGCAATTGGTTGCAATGAGCTGTAACCATCTCTCTAGAAACCTTCGTGCGGACCAAATCAATACTGATGTAATGAAATATCTAATACCCATGCTTGTAAACGGTACTAAAGAAAAAAATGGCTATGTAAAATCCAATGCCGAACTGGCACTAATATCAATGTTAAGGTTAAGAAATGATGACTCCACATATCTCAAGACTTGTGAGATATTGGAATCGGGTGCTAAAGATTCATTAACTGAGGTGGTAACAAAAGTTTTAAAAAAGGTGTTGGTGCAGCCCCATGCTAAAGAGGAAGAACTAGACGATACATTACTAACATAATTAAATAATATGATTTCACATAACCATTAAATTCTGTAAAAAAGGATTATTTCAATAAAAATTACAATAAAATGTCATGTAAGACTTTTGTCCGTATTTAAGTTTTTGATAATTAATTTACGAAAACGTAAATTTTTGGAATTCCGTAAGTATGTCGTTTCACTACATTATATATACATAAAAGCACACCGGAAGAAAACCCAAATTTCAAAATGTGAAGACCTGCCAATTTTCGGTTACGTTTTTTTTTTTTATTATATTATCGGTATTCGCTATTGTGAGCTTATGTAAGCAAAGACTTGCAAATTAAAAAAAAAGATTATTTTACTCCATAATATTTTTGGTTTTTAAAATTTTCCACTTTGCTGTGTTCAACACAACTTTGGAAAGTTTAATCAAAATATAATCCTTATAGGGAATACATTTTGTTTTTCAAAACATCGCAATGCCACTCACAATTGTAGCTACTTTATTAGAGAATCATTTAGGGCAGTGTTCCGCAAAGCGTGTGCTGCGGCACACTTGTGTACCGTGGTCGTCAGTTGTGTGTGCCGCGGAAAAAAGTCAAGCTTCTTACTAAACATCTTTTCACATTAGGTATAATGATTTTAGTAATAAATAAATCTGAAGGTATATAAATAAAAGTAGCGTCAAAAATAGTTTGTTTTTTTGTAAGTATTTTTATTCTTTAGGTTTCTCGAAAAAAAAGAGCGAATTTTGCACAAAAACGCGTTTCTTTAAGGAAAAAATAAATAAAATACACAACGCCCTCTGGCGACTCTCAAAAATCACAATAAATGTCAAATATGGATTTCTCGATCTCAAAATTTCGCGAATACACATTTGGGTAGAGAAAAATTAACGTTTTGGGCCTTATGAATGGTAGTATATCTAATTCGATTTTTTAGTACTTTCAAAAACACTTATTTTGAAAACCCGGCATTATTATTACTATTATTTTCAGATCAGAATGTTATTTTTTTTTTATAATGCCGAGAAGACGCAGCAATACTGGCCGTAAGGCACGCAACTAGAGCATCTAGATCAGTGAAGTCTGATGATCACCGGGAGCGTCGTTAAAATATTGAAAGGGAACGTTCACGAAGAGATGAAAGCAAGAAAAATGTGGCGCAAAATTGAAATTCAGCGTCCAGTTACTGAAAGAACAAAGCTACTCAATATTGCTTTCCGATTTAGTAGTCGAGATGACTACAGTTCGCATGGATCTGTTGACATTGGAGCAATGTGTTATTTGCGTGCATTGTGATTTGCCAAAACTATTGATATGTCATACTTTTCAGCTCCTCGAAATATCCTTCTGGATAAAATTCACAAATGTCAAAATTATGCGCCGGATAACTATGCGGCACACTCGCCGCTCTTCCAATTTTTGCGGAGAGTAAATTTAATTTCTATCTAACTCTCTTTGATCACGATTATTCTGACCGACAGAAAATGAGTGCCCAGCAACGAGAGCACGGGTACGCTATAATGCATAAACCAGAAAGAACAGACGAACAAACAAGATGAAAAAAAATTTAAACAGAACAGTACCAAAGGAGCCATGCATCGGTTTCTGTCTTACTTGTCTGCCATGGGCGTTGCGATTTGTTTAAAACTGTTCGAACCCACGTTGTTCTGGGTCTACCGCGCCGTCTAGTTCCTTGTAGGTTCCACTATAGTGCAATTTTGGAGTCTTCCTTACGAAGAGTATGACCTATACACCGCTATTTTAACAGCTTTATCTCCGTCGCATTGTCTTAGTTTCTGCTCTCCGCAGTAGCTCATCATTGCTTATTGTGTTTGGCCTGCACGTGCTGCTACCATACAGTACTACTGACTTTACGCTGCAATTAAACATTCGAAGCTTGGTGCGTCTTGTGATGTTGCGCGCAGACCAAGTGTTGTTGAGTTTGTAGAGTGCACATCTTGTTTTGGTGATTATGGCACCTACGTCTGAATCAGCGTTATCGTTCTTCGTAATTTTGCTGCCTAAGTAGCAAAAATCATCGACCTCATCAATTATAATTTTTTCGCTTTCATGATCAATGTTTAGAGGCGAGGTGCTTGTGGTTGGCATGCGCATTATTTTGGTCTTTATACCCTGTACCGTATGGTACAAAGGGTATATTGTGTTTGTGCAAGCCGAAAATGTATGTAACGTACAGAAGGAGTCGTCGGAGACCCCCCAAAGTTCCCTAAAGTATGATCAGGATGACTCGAGAAGTCGATATACCCATGTCCGTCTGTCCGTATGAACGCCTAGATCTCAGAGATGGTAAGAGCTAGAGCAACCAAACTTTCAGATAAGATCCCTTGTTAATCCATAGGAGACAAGTTTATTTTATTTTTTTGATATCGGGATTACATAATATATAGGGGTGTTTCAGAGGACCTCGAAAAAAAGCTTTTTTTAGATGGATAATTCGTTTGTTTATGAAGATATCATAAACAAATCTGGCAGTCGAAAGTTTTTTAGACATCCCAAGCACTGTTACAAATTTGATCAAAATCGGTTGACTATATCATATAGCTCCCATAGGACCAATCGGTCAAAAAATCGTTTTTTGTAAAAAATTCGTTGTTTCGTTTGTTTGTAAAGATATTGTTAGCAAATTTGGCATTAAGAAGTTTTTTAGAGTACCCAAGCACTGCACCAAGTTTGATCAAAATCGGTTGACTATATCATATAGCTCCAATAGGAACAATCGGTCAAAAAAACGCTTTTTTTTCAAAATTCGTTGTGTTTCGTTTGGTTTTGAAGATATCGGAACCAAATTTGGCTGTCGGGAGTTTTTTATAGTTCCCAGTCAGTGTACTAAATTTGATCATAATCGACTATATCATATAGTCCACATAGGATCGATCGGTCAAAAAAATTGTTTGGTGCAAAATTCGACTGATTTCTTTTTTTTTATGAAAATATCGTAACCAAATTTGCCGAATAAAATATCTTTTGGAGGTTTTAAGCAATGTGTCGGACTTAATTGCAATGTGGTGGTACAGTGTATCCCAAAGTCGTCTGCGCCCGACTTTAACGTACGCCATCTTTTTATATTGACTCTACGTCCCACACGGTCTGCGTTCTGAATGAGAGCTAGGAATTGGTTTTTTATGCTTTTTATGTCATGCGCCATCAGGCCGCTGCCATCAGCGTATTCCAGGCAAAAGCCTGGCTCAAAAGGTCTCCATTGTATTCCCACATGGCAATCCTCTTCGGTTTTTCTCATTACAGTATCAATTACCACTTCGAATGCCCTTTCGAAGTCTACAAATAGGAGATATAAGGCAGGCTACCACTCAGCGGATTGTTCCACTATTTTTCTAGTGTTAATGTGATCTGTGCACGACCTTTTGTCTCGCCGGAATAGTATGTCGATTGGATCTTTAATTCAGTTTTGTTGTTTTTAAGATTATGTAAGACCTGTTCGATTTCATCAGTACTCGGAGGGAGTGTCGACATGCCTCTTATTGTATTTCTTCGCCAGCCAACCGGCCCCGGTAAGAAAGGAAGTGGTTCTTCACTATCTTCAAAGTGCTCCTTCCATCTGGTCAACTGTCCGCCAATTTCTGTGATAATATTGCCCTGGGAATCTTTTATTGGAGGTATCGACTTTTTCGCGTTGTTCAGGTTATTGATGCCCTCATACACGGCTTTTGTGTTGCCGTTCGAAGCTACATGCTAAATATTTTATGCCATTGCTTTTAAAAATTTATCCTTGTCTTTCCTTGCACTTCTTTTTACCTTTCTTTCTATTTCGCAGCACTCGGTTCTTAGCTGGCTCATTCTGGCCGTAGAGCTTTTCCCTTGAAGTTTCTGCTTTAGTTATCTTCGTTGTGCGATCAGTGTCCAGGTTGCTTCGCTTATTCACCTCTTACGTTGGCTATTACCATAACCATTGGCATTGAAGTCGCCCACTAAAAGTAGCAAAGCGCCTTTGTGCGTACTTTAAATCCCTCTATCGAGTTGCTCATAAAATTACTCCTCAACGGCATCTTCTGTTGTTGCATAACACTGATTTTATTTTTCTTTGGCGTACCTCTAAAATTTCTTGATTTGATACACAAAAAGTTTGCGGAACACTGATTTAGGGTAATCACGCTTTGTGTTGAGGAGTTGAAAAAGTCAACAGGCCAAAGCATGAACAGCCTGTTGAGTTTTTAAGTTTTTTACTTCTTTCCAGAGTTTGTTTACATTTGTAAATTGTGGGGGGGGCGGGTCCAGATATCGACACAAATCGAAATCATCTGCGTGACTATTATGCGCATCTTTAGGTGAAATTTCAGCTCCACAAATCTTATAGTTTATGACATCCTTTTACTCATACGGACAGACAGACATGGCTATATCGATTCGGCTGTTGATGCTGATCAAGAATAAGTTGCATAAAACTTATTATTATTCATTTCTGTTTATATTCAATGTGTGTCAATAGCATAGATATTAGGCATGGTTTTCAACTAAGGTTCCTTTTTAAATTTCCTTTAATTCGCGGAGCGATATGTTATGGTACAGGGTACTTTGAAGTCGGGCTAGACCGACTACACTATTCATGCAAGAACCTTATGGAAATAAAGAAAGGACGCCGGGGGCAGAGGCCCCTAGTTAAAAAAAAAAAACACTTCAAATTTAATATTCAATACATTTATTTTTAAAGGATATCATTCAAAATATTTTACTTAAATGAATTCAAATCTTTTTCACATGACCTATATGCAACGCCAACACCAAAGCCGGTTGCTATCCAAGCGGGCCATATACGTCTTTTAAAAAACACCAAAGAGGCAACGGAGCCGATTACTAAACCTCCACCTGAAAGAAAAATAAGAAAAAAGTATTAAATTAGTGGTTATACATACTTGTAAAAAGTGGATGTTTTTGGAGCACTACTTAAAAAATGGTTGTAGTGTACATGAGATTACTAAAAATAGTAGCGTAGCATTACACACTAAAAAAAATCATTTGTGGTGAAATAATACGTCACAAAAACACTACTACGCAAAATTGAATAGTGTCGGCTTGCAGTTTATGCTTTTTCAATTTGTTGATGATATACTAAGTACGCATCGCCAACACTAGTGGTAGTATGTGTGTAAAATTTTGATAGGGTCGAAGTGGGATTGCTGCTTTTTATTTATGTATTTGCATTTGTTTTGATTCAGGAAAGTTATTAAATTCAGTTTCTTCTCTTTTGTTATTTTGGCCATTAGTTTTTCTTTTTATATTTCCTATGCTTATGCGTTAGAGGCACAATAATAATGAGTGCTGGACGGCGGAACGTATTTAGTAAATGTATATAATTATGTATTCCTGTGTTTATATACACACGTCACAACGAAACTACTGCTAAAATAAAGCACTTCAATTTTTGAAGTTCTTGAAAATGAGCATGCATGAAATAGAGTTTGTTTCAAACTAGTGTTTTAGTAGTTCCGGTGTACTATGCAGGTCTCTGGTGTGTACATTAAAATTGAAATGAAAAATATTCTTCGGAGGTACCACTCCACAGTCCCCCGCAACAATTTGTCACTATTTCCTTTATATCTTTTTCAAGAAACGCTCCAAAAATAAATACACTGTGAAAATTGAGGGAAGTATAGCAGCTAAAGCTGCAGTTTTGGATTAGTAGAAAACGCTTTGAAATTATTTTGAGGAGAAAGGGTCAGAAGGAGTAAAAAGAAACTTTGTCGGTCAAGATCCATGCGTTCATTCAAACGGACGGACATGTCATGACATTTTTCCAAAACTAATTTTGCATTGAGGATTGTAAGCACATTTAAGTGCATGGCTCAAGAGCAGTGGTGGGCAGTCTCTCAATTTACATAACTCGCGAGGGCACGCGGCACAAATACGACCCATAAGGAAACTTTCTTAAAACTAGTATTCCTGATTTTCTGTCCTTATGTTTATTTTATTTTCAATCATTCGTCGGGAAGAAATACGGTCACATTTTATCTTGCGTTTGTGTGAGTGGCGCAGCGAAATATCGCGGCCTCGCCCTAACAAAACTCGAAACAGTAAACTTTTCTCCGCACAACAGTTTTTCGCACTCTTTAGCTTTTTTAAAGGTTTCCTTGTAGTCAGACATATAGGCGTTGCGGTTTACAATGATTTGTTGGATGTTATTTGGTACTTCCTTATTATTTTTTCAATCAAATATCATTGGGAGGGATACAAATCCAGAGCCAAGTGTAAAGTTATTATTTAATTGACCATTCCTAAGCAAACTATTGCCCAAGGTCATTATCGTACCAAAATTGCAGTTTTGAATCAAGCTTGCTGATTATGATGTTTGCAAACATAAAGTTTTTTTTTTGTCAACGAAAGCATCATTATGAACAAAAAATGTCGTATTTTTGGGTGAAATCCTGATTTTTCGTTTACTTATGGTGATTCATTGAACTGCTGATGTTCAACAGACATTTTTAAATTTCACGAAAAAGGGCTTATTTGAAATGTACTGACACCTACTTTCTATCAAAAATTCAAATATAAACGAGTGAATCACTTTCCAAAGGTTAAATGCAATTGAAAGTGAAAAAAAATTCCTGCGAAAAAAATGATATTTTTTCATTTTTACTAAAAATTTAATAAATCAGTAATTTTTTATCATAAAAGACAATACTATACAGAAATCATCTACATAGTACCAATAACCTTAAATAGCTAACTTTTCAAGTGTCTTAAGACTGTTCTGAAAGAAATAGCAACATTTGTAAGAAGTCACCAAAATGTTGCGTTTTTCGGGGTTTTGGGCACACTTTCGGCTGTAGTTTTTTCTTAAGGTTACCAATTTTTGTGATTCGGGGCATTTCGGAAGGTAGTCTTATCTACTTTTGAGAAAAATCATGAATGAAATGAAAAAATTCGAATTAGTACATTTTTCATGACCTCATATGTGCAACCGTGTTTTGAAAAATGTCCATAAAAAAACAAGCCATGGGAGGATAAAAAAAAAAAAACTGATTTTTAATGCTGAAACATTGCCCTAACGTAAAATATATATAAGTCTCATCTCTGGAGATTTTCCATCGTCGACTACATAGTGTTATGTACACTATGGTCAAATGCATTAGAAGGTCATGTGCATATGCAACATTCGCGGTTCACTGCCGCATTTTTAAACAACAATATTGAAGCTCGCCACAGATTTTTTTCTTTTGTAACCCATCTGTGGGAGAAAATAATTTTAAAATTGCAATAAACAAGAACGTTTTGTAAAAATTAAGTCAGCGAAATTGATTACCTATCCATTAAAATTCCTGCGCCTCAAAATCGTTTGAGCAATGTAGAAATTCAGAAAAACAGCCGGGAATCCCGTTCTCTATTTTGTAAGAATTTTTACGTTTTTATTTTTGAGTCGTATCAAACGAAAAAAAAAAATGTAATTCGGAAGACTTCGATGACCACACAAAGAAACTCAATAGTTGGAGTGACTTCATTGCAGAGATGGAGGTATGGTGGTGTTGACGGTCAACCTGTCCACCCCCCTTATGAGCCGCACTGAATATGTTCTATTATATTACGTGTATAGACAGCCAACATGTGAAAATATGAAGCTTCTTACAGTGCTTTAAAATATTTAGGGATGTGTGATACCCTGTACCACCACATTGCAATAAAATCCGATATATTGCTTAAGAACTCCAAAAGATATTTTATTTGCCAAAGGCTTTAGCTGGATAAGATACTGGAAACTGCCCCCAGCGATTTTTGAAAACTAATGATTTTTTTACAATTTTTTTTTTTAAACAACGCGTGACATAATTAAAAAAACGTGTTTTTCGTTTTTATTTAATTGTGACTAAGCTAATGAATATTTTTTGACCTATTTTTTTTAATCTAAGTTGGCAACAGGACTACTAAAAAAAAAAATTGTAATTATTTTTTAACATTTAAAAAAAAAATATATATATAATTTTCCTATTTTTTTTTTTAATATTTTCCTTAAATATGCCAATCACCATTTTATTTTAAGACGTGTTTTTATACGTTCTTTATTTTGTGTGAATATCATTTATCAGGCTATAACTAAATTTAATTTAAAAACATTAACATCCCATACTAGTCTTAGTTGTTTTTCTTTATTTCTTTTTTTTTCTCGTTTTTGTAAGGTTTTTTCCCCTTTTTCCTTATTAATTTAATATTATATAACAAATATTTTGATTCAATTTTTAAAATTTCAAATATCTTAGTTGTAAAGCTTAAAAGGCTAAACTCTATATATGTTTTGTAATTAGTCAGTAAGTGAATATGTATATCAGGGTAAACAAATAAATAAATAAAAAGACGTCTTTAAAAAAAAATGAACATACCTAATTAAAAAAAAAAAAACCCATATTGTCTTTTGTTTCAAATATGGGTTAAAAATAAATATTTAATTTTTTTCTAAACAGTCCTGTTGCCAACTTAGATTAAAAAAAATATTCATTAGTTTAGTCACAATTAAATAAAAGCGAAAAGCACGTTTCATTTAAATTAAGTCGCGACGCGTTAAGTTTAAAAACTGAATTTTTGCGAAAAATTATTGATTCCAGTACCTTATGCAGAGAGACCCTTTGGTTACAATATTTTTATAAACAAACAAAAAACAGTCGAATTTTGCACCAAATACTCTTTTTGACCGATCGGTCCAATGCACATTGGGCCAGAAAGCCGATTTTTTGGCATAAATTCAAAATATTCATAGAAGCAAATTCGTTTTTTAACATTGCCATTTTGTAGTCAATACCCTAGTTACAAAAAATTAAAAAATATTATTGATTTTATTGCAACCCTGAAGTTTTGGCAGCCCTTCAAAGTTACATGTTCGAACAGCAGCGCGTTGCAGTAAAAACGGCGCGGAATTTTTTGTTAACTTTGCGAGCTTGTATTTTTATTAATTTTAAATATAAAGATAATATTAATAATGGTAAATAGAGGTACGGGTATGTAGAATGTTTATGTTAAAAAGGTATTTCCTTATATTTGTTAATTTGTTTTATATGTGTATGGTTTTGTGTTGCCTTTAATTAGAGAAAACTTAACCAACTTGGCCGTCTATTATGGAATAAAAAATAACTTTCTGCAAGCTTCTGCAAAAAAGTATTAATGTAACATAAAAGTACAAAATATATACTAATTTACCCTTTTTATGCTTTTTGCGGCTTTTTGCGGCTTTTCGGGTATTGCCATTTTGAAGCTAAGGTTAATTTCTGCTATGCAACGCTGCTGAATATCTGGAATGACAATATTCGAAAGGCATCCGATGTTTCGCGCTGAATATTTCATCAACTTAAAGACTACAACTTAAGCGCAGAGGAAAAATATGAAATTAATGCAAAAATAAAAAATTTTGCTATTTATATCCAAAGAAACTTGCCAAAATGCGGCAGAAATTTGAGTACTTAAGGAAAACACTCCAAGTGGCTGTCGTCAAAAATTATATTTTTTTTATTCGATAGCTTAGATTTCACATCTTCAACCAAGCCTATAAGGTCATTTTTAAACACAGTAGGACGTCCACCGATGGAATATGCTGAACCACGTTTAAAGAGAAAGTTAGCATCCGATTTAGCAGATAAACAACGCCACAACACTTGTGCACGCTGCTGCAGTTTCGGTCAAAAAATTAAATGAAAAAGACACGTCTTTAATATTGAAAAATACTTTGCTTGGTTCAAATGGCCCAAATCGAGTAAGAAAAAACCTTTTTGTTTCGGAGCGAGCACCCTTAACGCCCAATGAGGCTTTGGCGTTTTTGCTCGAAAACTCCTTTGGAAAAAGCCAATATTGCAACATTCAGGAGCTTCATAAAAGCCGATCTTCCGATATTTATCCCAGTTATAATAGAAAATGAGAAGCCAAATGTAGGCCTTTGGAAATTATGGTAACCGATAAATAACAAATTTGCTCAAAGCAAAAAAATACCATTACCGGCAGCTGTGATTGACCTTTCAGAACCGCAAAACTTTAATAATTGTGATAATTATATCCTAAATAATAATTATAATTTTACAGGTAATCATAGTGACACTGATAAGTGTAACACTTCCATATATGATGGCACTGATCATTCTGAAGCCGAAAATGAAAATCTCTTTTCGTCTGAAATATATGGGGAAATCGACTGTTAAAAATTGATTGCACCTTGCTTTATTCGAATTTTTCATATAATTTTTAAACTTGAATATAAATCGGCATAAATAAAACTTAATTATAAATATCAATTTATAAATCGCGTCAGTAATAGTGCTTTAGTAAAAAATCACACCAAGCAAAAATACCATACCTTATATGGGCGGTGGGAGTGGGCGTGGCCGGATCGGTCTGAAATTTATCTTAGTTCTTATATATGTCATTACAAACAACTACACCAAATTTCATGCCTGTAACTTTATTTTTCGAATTTATGCCAAAAATTTGTCTTTCTGGCCCAATGTGCAATGGGGGCTATATGATATAGTCAACAAATTTTGATCAAATTCGACACAGTACTTGGGAGCTCTGAAAAACTTCCGACTGCCATATTTGGTTACGATATCTTCACAAAACAAAGGAATAATTTATTTAAAACTTGTCTCCCCCCCCCCGATATAATAACACATTTAATCTGAAAATTTGGTTCCCCCCGGGCCAGGAGTTTTCTCAGTGGCCCAGTGTAATTACTGTCAAGATTCAAGCTAAAGGTGTAATAGAGGGGTCAGTACATTTTCACCCCGGGCCCGGTTTTTCTCTCAACGGCACTGGGCACGGTGCTTAATGAACTTAAACTAATAAAGAATTAAGTCACCAGCTAGCATACTTAGGCAGCAGTTCCTTCCTCGAGTTTAAGCCGAAATTTTGGCTTTTCCGGCCACTGTGCAGTGTAATTGAAAGTATGTATACAAATCAATACAGAAAGTGACATTGATATTTATTCTTGTTTTTTGTTTTGTTTTTTTTTTTAGAAATGGTAAGTATCTTTATTACTTGAGTATGGCCGTTTATGTGTATGTAAGTCTTATGCAACAACAGTTATTTTGCATGCGTTCTTGCATACTTGTTTTTGCTTATGTAAGTTTCAATTTATGTATGTATGTATAGACATACATTTATTTATTATGTTTATGTATGTATAGACATACATTTATTTATTATGTTTATGTATTTTTTTAAACATAAATACGTCTATGTTTGTCTATACATATGCGTTATTAACTTATGTATAACTTATTATCAATTGTGTTAAATTTATACTATTTGTGAAAAAATAAACTGCCACTTTGTACGTACATCCTTTCACAATAGTGTCGGTTATACAACGGTCAAGTTTCCGACCAAAAACATCCTCGGAAAAAGCAGCACCGTCAACACCCATTTTGATTACAATTAAATTACGTACATATGTTTACGAATAATTAAATAAAGCCTTCACACTAGGGATGCGCGATACCGATCCGGTATTTTGAATATCGAGAATCAATACTGAATATTCGATACCGATATTTTTGGTTCTCGATAAGTCGTCGATCCGATACTAATATCAACGAGTAAAAAACACATAGAGTGGAACAACTGGCCTTTACGAACAATTTTTGAGCGAATGTTGAGCAAAACATTGGAATTTTGCTCGGGTCAGTTAGCAGTTGTATTTTGCATGCGTGCAAAGTGCATGGCAGAAAAACCCGAACGCCGTTAAGTTGTTGTTGGCTGCTGTGTTGCATATTTTGTTTTGGTTCTTCATTCACATTTGTTTTTCGCGCAACTAGTAAAGTCTTCGCACCAACTAGGTTTTGCTGATATGTGCGAACGACTCCACGGCCTCATGGGTGAAGAGCAACTTCTGCCACATCAAAAGCAAAGTTGCCCTTGACATCAAGTTGATGACGGAGGAGGAGTTTCCACGTTCCCATGTGGTTCGCGGCTACTTCCCCAACAGCATCGATTTGAACAATGAGAGAGTTTTGTTTTGTTTGCACCTCGCAATGGCGAGTAATACAGAGGTTGACACAAGGTCAACTTCTGCATCTCGTCCTTGCAGTTGATGGGTCATCCTATCAACAACTGGTGGAACAGAATGGGCTTATCTACTACCATTTCGGGAAGGTAAGGCTTAGTCTCAGGGGTGCTGGCCCCAAGGCTGCTGAGCCCCCCCGATGGTAGCAGATGCAAGCCAGGAGGCTGGAAAACAGCCCCAACACCCCCTGTGAAGGTGACTGCCACGCCGGTGGTAGCCACTGTGAGGGCACCTGTGCCGTCGACCCCCACGGAGGTGGCTGTTGCCCCCTCCGGCAACGACCCGCGTCCTTCGACAAGCAAAGCTGCTGGGCATGCGAGTCAAGGACAACGGAAGGGCGCTGCTACCGCGCGGACTATCGGGTCCAAAGCGGATAAACTGCCGAAGGGCGCTAGAGGCAATGGGTCTCGTCGAGGCAAGCTCAACAGCCTCGTGCAGCGCTCCATAAGGGAGACCAATGAGCGCAATTAAGGTGCTCCAGGCGAACCTGCACCACGCCAAAGGGGCGTCAGCCACCATGTGCAGGACCTCCGCCGAGAACAAAATCGACCTGGCTCTCATCCAGGAGCCTTGGTCGAATGGTGGCCAAGTTCGTGGACTTAACGTCACTACAAGTAAGTTGTTGTATTTTCGTCAAGTGGATGTGCCTCGCGCTGCGATGCTCATTGACAATAGTGTCAATTATTTTCCATTAACGAATTTTATCTCCAGAGATCTAGTGGCCGCACTGATACAAGTGGCTACTGAGAACGGCACGAGGGAGATAGCTGTGGCGGCAGCTTATTTTTCTGGTAACACGGCAGACGCTCCGCCGGCAGAGGTCAGGCGGCTTGTGGACCACTGTTAACAACAAAAAACACAGTTGGTCATCGGCTGCGACGCCAAGGCGCACCATACCATCTGAGGCAGCAGCGACGTCAATATCAGAGGTGAGTCCCTATTAGAGTATCTACTGTGTAGTTAATTAGATATTATCAATAAAGGAAATAAGCCTACCTTCATTAACGCTATCAGAGAAGAGGTTCTAGACCTCACTCTGGCTAGCAAGTCCCTGTCCTATCTCATTAGTAACTGGAGGGTTACTAATGAAGCAACTCTCTCAGACCATCAGCACATTAGGTTTCATTTACCGGGGCGGGCGGAGTTAGAGCAGAGGGTTTTTTACCCAAAGAAAACCAATTGGGTACTTTTTCAGACCTTGGTTGAGCATAGGGCCGACTCTTTGGTCTCAAATATCAACTCGGTTGACAAGATTGACCTAGCTGTAAGTCAGCTTGAAGATGTGCTAGTCTCCTCCTTCCATGAGAGCACGGTTGAGCGTTCTTTCCGATCGAAACGTGAGGTTCCGTGGTGGAACGCCAACCTAACTGCTTAAAGGAAAACAGTAAGGAGACTTTTCAACAAAGCTAGGAAAACAAAACAGTGGGAAGAGTACAAGGCTGCTCTCACTGACTACAATAAAAACATAAGGAATTCTAAAAGGGATAGAATTTCTGTAGTAATGTCAAAAACATCACAGAAGCGGCTAGACTCCAGCGAGTTATGGCAAAAGAACCTTCAAATGGGGTTGGTCTACTAAGTAAGAGTGATGGCTCTTTCACTACAGACTCTGGAGCTTCTACTCCAAACTCACTTTCCAGGTTCGATTATTTGTGACGGAATTGCCCAATCCGATGATTATGAACCTAATATACTACGGGCTGCCTAAACATCTGGCAAAATATTCGATGCTGACAAGGTTCGGTGGGCGATAAACTCATTCGATCCCTTTAAAGCGCCAGGAGGAGATGGGATCTTCCCAGCACTTCTTCAGAATTGCCTGGAAACCATCTTACATCCTCTGATTCGTCTGTTTAGAGCAAGCTTCGATTGAGCTTTATACCCCGTCCTTGGAGGAGGGTGCGGGTAGTTTTCATTCCAAGGCTGGAAACAGGCCACTTGACAAGCCCAAATCTTACAGACCCATCAGTCTTACCTCTTTTCTTCTGAAGACGGTAGAGAGACTTCTCTACCTACATTTCAGAAACAAACTGCACAGTACAATCCCATTGCACTCGACGCAGTTTGCATACGTTAAAGGAAAGTCAACAGAGGTTGCCTTACACCACTTAGTTAGAAAAATTGAAAAAGCCTTTGAATCCAGGAACATAGCTTTGTGCGCATTCCTAGATGTTGAGGGTGCTTTCGACAATACCAACTATGGTTCTATATCCAGGGCGCTGGTTCGTAGGGATATTGACCGAAACACTGTTGCATGGATAGAGGCCATGCTTCGTCAGAGGGATATAACATCAACCTTGAATGGTACTTCGGTCAGCATAAGAGCTGTAATGGGTTGTTCACAAGGGGGTGTGTTATCTCCACTGCTATGGTCCCTGGTAATCGATGAACTGCTAATCAAACTGTCGGGGCTTGGTTATGAGGCCATCGGCTACGCAGACGACCTTGCTATAATAGTGACAAGGAAATACGAGAGCACCATCACTGATGTGATGGAACAAGCCCTCCAAGTAACCCTTAACTGGTGCCGAGGTGAAGGACTTAGCATCAATCCCCAAAAAGCCGTGATTGTTCCCTTTTCAAAGAGACACAACACGAGTCTTAGGAACCTGACCATTAATGGAACAGAGGTGGTGTTCTCCAGTCAGGTTAAGAACCTAGGAATAGTCCTGGATAAACGGCTAAACTGGAACTCCCACCTAGAGTTAGTGCTCTCAAACGCCACTTGAGCTTTATGGGCTTGCAGGAAATTCTTTGGTAGAACTTGGGGTTTCAGACCCAATATAATAGACTGGTTGTATCGTATGATGGTCCGCCCTATTATCACGTACGCAGCCCTTGTGTGGTGGCCCAAGGTGCAGCAAAACGGAGCAATTAAAAAGTGCAGTAAGCTACAAAGACTGATATGCCTATCTATGTCGGGAGCAATGCGTACATGTCCTACAGCTGCAATGGAGACAGCCCTCGGACTGACTCCACTGCACATACATATCAAAAAGTCAGCTATGCAAAGTCTTCTGCGGATTCGGATCACGTCTGGACTCGTGGAAAGTGACACAGGCGATGCTGCACTTATAAGTTCTCTTCCTGGCCTATCGATCTG
Organism: Chymomyza costata; assembly: GCA_018150985.1. NCBI lineage: Eukaryota > Metazoa > Arthropoda > Insecta > Diptera > Drosophilidae > Chymomyza > Chymomyza costata. The sequence continues at coordinate 5,781,739 of JAECWU010000003.1, read as the reverse complement.
CTCAAGATCAGGTTATATGACCACGGAACTTCTCCATAACAGGAAATTTAGATCTCTCTTTCCAAATCGCGAGACTTGGACTGAAGGCAACCCCTGTGGTAACCTCCGGTGCCAGCAATGGTTTACGGATGGTTCCAAGACGGAACAGGGTATAGGTGCTAGAGTTGTCGGACCCAACACCAGAATCTCTATTGCAATGGGTATCTGGCCCAGTGTCTTTCAAGCAGAGATTCGCGCCCACAGTATCCTCCTTAAAGGTACTCGGGGTGCCAACATTTACATATTTACAGATAGCCAGGCCGCTATCAGCGCATTGTCTTCGTGGAGAATCTCCTCCAAGCTGGTTTGGGAATGTGTGAACAAAATCCAACTCCTGTCCTCCAATAACAGAGTCACACTCTGCTGGGTTCCTGGACATTCAGGAGTGGAAGGTAATTCGACAGCTGATGAGCTCGCAAGACTGGGTTCCTCTTCGCCCACCACTTGCCCTGCGCCCTTCTGTGGCATCAGCTGGTCAACAATGAAAACTATGGTCAACAAATGGGCCTTGGGTGAACATATTAGATATTGGTTCTCTTTACCGAATTTAAGACAGGCAAAAGTGCTTGTCTCACCCTCGGATGCAAACCGAACTATAGGTCTTGGTAGAGCGGACCTAAGGTTCCTGGTAGCCTACTTGTCTGGGCACCAAACTGTAAGTTATCACTTACAAAAAATGGGTCTACCGGACTCCTCAGAGTGCAGGCTTTCTTTTGAAGACGACCAAACACATCCTGTGTGACTGTCCAGCAATAGTGTGGGACAGAGTCACACATTTGGGAGCTGAACGGATCACCCCGTTTCAGCTACGCCGAATCCCAACGAAAGACTTACTGCTCTTCATAAGGAAGGCAGATGGTCTTTTGTCCTAAAAGAATGGGTAAGTTCAGGTCGCAGTGCCCACTCTCTGTTGTGAGAGAACCTTACTAATATAAAAAAAAAAAAAAAGTAGCCTGTAAAGTGGAGAAAAACCCCTCAATAGTTTAGACTTCGATAGTTGAAACTATCGATACTATCGATAGTACTACCGAACAAAGTGAAATATGGCACACAAAAAAGGACACAGTACTACAGAGCAACTGGGGGAAATTCTAATGCTTACAAAAAGAATATTTCAAAATTTTTAACAGAAATGTTTTATTCATGACTGTAAAAAGAGATCCTTTTATAATAACATCTTAAAAAACCAAAAACTGACTATTCAACAATTAGCAATCATAAAAAAATTATCTTAATATAGACCCAAGGCTAAAAGAGCACCACAACCAACATATGGAGAATTTAGGAATGCTTTGAATCAAGGTAGGAGTCAGAACCCCCTTAACTATAATGGTCAAAGGAACCAATCAAATTATACTGTAGCTAATCAGCCGGTCAAGAGACCCAGAGAAATCAGAGCGGCCAGATGAAAATGGATGTAAATTTTCATCAAGTAGCCTCGGAAAACAAAAATGTAGCACCTATATAAAAATCGAGTTAAATGAAAAGATTTGGAAGGGAGTAGCTGATTTGGGATCGACAGCTAGTCTAATGAAATGTAATATAACAGGAACCAAAGAGTTTGAGGAAGATGCTATTGTTCGCACTATGGGAGGAAAGGTGCGATTAACAAAAAGTATAATATTATATTTATATGTATAGAATGGTTATAGATTACCAACCATTAAATGAAATAACAATTAAGGACAAATTTCCTACACCTAGAATTGATGAGATATTGGATAAATTAGGTAGATGCCAATATTTCACTACGATAGATTTAGCGAAGGGTTTTCATCAAATCCAAATGGATGAGGACTCAATTGCCAAAATAGCTTTCTCGACCAAACACGGTCATTATGAATTTACTCGTATGCCCTTTGGCTTAACAAATGCCCCGGCAACATTCCAGCGTTGCATGAATAATTTGATAGAAGATTTAATCTATAAAGATTGGTTTGTTTACCCAGATGACATAATAGTGTTCTCTACTTTATTGGAGGAACATATGTTCTTCTTCTTCTTCTCCTCCCAAACCCTTGTTTACCCCTTTTCGGACTCGCTTATGCTCCTCCTGAGGTGTGGGTATGCGATCTCAGCATATGAACATATGTTATCATTAAGAAAGGTATTAAATAAATTAAAGCAGGCTAATCTGAAATTACAAATGGATAAGTGTGAATTCATGAAGAAAGAAACTGAATTTTTAGGACATATAATTACCACAGAAGGCATAAAGCCCAATCCTAATAAAATAAGCGCAATTGTTAATTTCCCCATACCCAAGACAACTAAACAAATAAAATCATTTTTGGGATTGTGCGGATTTTACAGAATATTCATATATTTGTCTAGAGTTAAGGTGGAAAAAGAAGAAAAACTAAAGGAAAATGAAGAAAAACTAAAAGAAAAGAAAAGAAAATTTAACGATAATTGAAGTAAACGAAATAAATTTCTTAGGAGAAGAAGCAGAAAGCAATAATGCTACTGTGCACGTGCACAAGAAGATAATCATTTTGATACACCAATAACTGAAAGAGCAGTTAACTATTATAACAGACAGATCGAGCTTATAAAAGGGAATGAGGATAAAGTAGAGACTATGCATTATTTCCACAAGCTAAACATAAAAATAACATATAAAGCATTGACAATTGAAATCGCCAAACAAATGATAAAAGAGTATATTTGTGCAAAGAAGAGTGTTATTTATTTCCATAATGAAGCAGATTACCCAGTTTTTCATGAGGCATATTTAGAGATCATAGGTCCAAATAATGCTACAAAATTGATAAAATCAAGCACCAAACTAATTGATATACAGACCTATGCAGAATTTAAGGAAATGATAATGAAAAAACATAAGGAATTATTACACCCAGGTATTGAAAAAACAATAAATTTATTCAAAGAAAGGTATTATTACCCAGATTACCAAAAGTTGATTCAAAACATAATCAATGAGTGCGAAACATGCAACTTGGCAAAAACAGAACATAGAAATACGAAGCTAACATTCGAAATCACACCTGAAGTACTTTACATAAGAGAAAGATATGTTATGGATTTTTACCTGGTAGGAGGCCAGCAGTTTCTGTCCTGTATTGATATATACTCCAAATTCGCAACATTAGTCGAAATAAAAAGCAGGGATTGGTTAGAAGCAAAGAGAGCGATAATGAAAGTTTTTAATGAGATGGGTAAGCCACAGGTGATTAAAGCAGATAAGGATTCAGCATTTATGAGTGCAGCATTACAAGCTTGGTTAAAATCAGAAGGAGTACAAATAGAGATAACATCTAGTAAAAATGGAGTGTCAGACATAGAAAAATTTCATAAAACCATAAATGAAAAATTGATAATAATAGCAACTGAACCAGGTATTGAAAACAGATATACTAAGTTTGAGTTGATACTATATACCTCCAATCATAAGATAAAACACAATACAACAAACAGAACTCCAGCAGACATATTTATTTATGCGGGAACACCTCAATATAATACGCAAGCCAATAAAATAAAACAGATAGAGAGATTAAATAAAAATCGAAATGACTATGAAACAACAACGGAATTTCGGCAATCACCGTTGGTAAAAAATAAAAAAACTAACCCATTTAGCAAAACTGGCAAAATCAAACAAATTAATAAGAAACATTTCGAAGAAACCAATAGGGGTAGAAAAATAATACATTATAAATCAAAGTTTAAAAAGAAAAATAAATTTAATAAATGTAAATATGATAATTGCAGGTTATCTGAAGATGTCCGGAGTCCCATACACCATAATTAGGACAATAATTCTTTTGACAATCCTGACAGTTGCAAATGGACAAAATATTGAGATAAACCCAATTGAAACCCAAAGCGGCTATCTTAAATTTAGAAGCGGATTTGTGGATTTCCCAACTAATTATGAATTCCATTGTTTGTCCGTTAATAAAACAAAAACAGAGGAAACATTTCATAGCCTTCTGGAAAAAGCGTATAAATTTAAAGATGTGATCCTAGTAGGTTATCTGGTCGAAAAATTGACAAGAGAAATGAACGGTCTAGAGAGGTTTAATAAACATGGTAGGAGTGGCCTACAAATACTTGTTTGGAACACTAGATCAGGATAAGGAAGAGCTGGAAGAAAAGATAAATGAAATGGCAGCAAACAGCTTTCAGACAAACGACTTGAATATGGTCATACATGTAATAAATAAGGGACTAGAGGTAATCAATGAAATGAAAAAGGAAAAAGATAAAGGCCAACAATTGTACGTACTAATATTTAATCTACAGTCTGCTGAATATATTAACAAGATTAGCAGGCCTGTTCTAGATTTCGACTCGTTTTGAAAAGTCATAACGAGTGCATTCCGACAAATGGTGTTCTAGATTTCGACTGAGTTCGAATCGATTTCGAATCGTTTTCATTTCGAGTGCTATCGATAACCTTTTGTATTGAACAGCTGTGTGATATCGATAAGTTCACATTGTAGAGTTGCCACAAGTTTTCGAACAACTAACTAAATAACTTATTTTTCTTTTGGCCAACATTTTTCTGAGCGAGAAATATTTTTTATTTATGTACAAATTTTGTACAATTTATTTTATATATATATTTTAAGCCATCCATTAAAAAAATTATCTTCGAATTAACTTGTGCAACACGACAACACATAACTTTTCGAAGTTCTGTTTTGTCTAAATCCAGAACACCTTACTTTCATTCCACTCGTTTTGGTTTTGCATGTACACACAATTTCCATAGACATTTTTTGTAATTAAAATATATGGTGAAAATTAACCTTGTTTCGTTCAAGTGAGCACATCTAAATTTTCTTAAAGCATTAAAAAATAATACAAAATGAATTTTAGTGGCATTAATGCGTTTATTTAATTAAACAATGCAAAATACTTTTCATTTCGACAGCTGCGAGCCAAACTTTTCAAAACGAGTCGACTCTTGTCGGAATCGAAATCTAGAACACCTTTCATTTCGATTCCGACAGATTTTGTCGAAATCGAAATCTAGAACATGCCTGTAGGAATTTTTAACCCAAAATTATTAGAACTAGATTACTTACAACATATAAACTCAGAAAAATTACTAAATATAAAAACTTAAACTTGGTTAAATTTAAATACCAACGAAATTTTCATAATTTCCCATATCCCAAGAGATAGCGCTCGAATCCCAGTCTTTGAAATAGTACCGTACCCAGATAATGATAATAATTAGGGTATTCACGCTTTGTGTTGACTTGAGGACTTGTTGAAAAAGTCAACAGGCCAAAGCGTGAATTCCTCCTGTTGACTTTTTGAGTTGACTTGTTGACTTTTCTTCTTCTTTCCTGTTTTTGTTTACATTTGTAAATTGGTACAAATTGCATAAAAATTCAAAAGGTTCAATTAAAAATGCCAAGTGGAAGAGTAAAATCTATACTAACAGAATCTGTAGCTGAAGTAGCTATGGATTATATAGATTTGAATTATTTTATTGCTGCAAAAACGAAATAATTGCAGAAAAACCGTATTTGATTTTGTGCTTCCTCTTCTTGTGTTTGTTTTCATTTGCAAAATGCTGCAATTAATTATTAAAATTAAAAGTATTGAATTAAAAATGCCGAGTCAAAGCATAAAATCTATTTTAACTAAACCTGTAGCTAAAGTAGCTATGGCTTACACAGATTTTTATTATTTTATTGCTGCAAAAACGAATCAATTGTAGAAAAACTGTGTTTGAGTTTGTGCTGCTTCTTCCCTGTGTTTGTTTACTTTTATAAATTGCTGCAAATTATCATCAAAATTTAAAATCTTGAATAAAAAATGACGAGTTAGATCGTAAAATATATATTAATTGAAGCTGTAGCTGAAATGGCTTTGGATGAAATAAATTTTATTGCAGGCAAGTCTGCTAAAACAAATTCATTTCAGAAAAACTAAATTTTGTTTAATACAGAGACAATAGGGTTCCGTGGCGACGTGCAAATTGACGAAGTTCTAGATAATTATCATGAGGACATGAATGCAATTATACTCTCGCATCGCGGTGACCACTTCCACATCCCGAAATCAATTGACTGGTGCCAGAACGTGCTCACTTCCTTCGACGAAACCCGATTTGTTCAAATGCTGAGGGTAACTTCACAATAGTTCCAGCAAATATTTAGCCTAGTACAGCCCCTGCATTCGCCAATTCGCATCTATTTTTACTTTTTTATTTGCGCAAACTCCAACAACGCTGCTTTCGCAAGTCTAATTTTGTCGGTCTTAATAAATTTTTGTCAGAAGTTAACTGGTTGCCTTTGTTGACTACTAATGACCTTGACTTATCCATTTCCAATTTCTATCGGGTTTTATACGCTGCTTTTGATCTCTTTGTCCCTTATTCTGTCCCGGCTCCTTCTTTAAAGCCGCCTTGGTTTACTACTAGTCTGTCCTCTTTAAAAAATCGCAAGTCTTCCTGTTACAAAAAATTTAAGAAATCTGGATCGCCTGTCGACTTTTATAAGTTTTCTATTTTACGCAGCAAGTTCGTCCTTCTTAACAGAATTTGCTACAATAATTATCTTTCCCGCTGTCGGCTAAACTTCTGTAGTGATCCTAAAAAATTTTTTTCTTTTGTTAATTCTAAACGTAAATCTTCCTTATTTCCTTCATCGCTATATTTCAAAAATGAAAGCTCTACTAACAATTCTGAAATCGCCGACCTGTTTGCGAAATTTTTTCAAACTACCTATTCTGTCAACCCTAATTGCATTGACCTTAACTATCCCTATAACCTACCACATTCAAATCTTATTCCTTATCCAGAAATCTTTGAAACCGACGTTTTACAATCCCTACTGTCCATTAAATCATCCTTCTCCCCTGGCCCCGATGCCATACCTAGTTGCGTCTTAAAGCATTGTGCTCACTCTCTTTTTACACCATTATCCGTTCTTTTCCGCACTTCATTAAAATATTCTTATCTTCCGGCCATCTGGAATGAATCCTTCATTATCCCTATTCACAAAAAAGGTTCCAAGTCCAACATTGAGAACTACCGCGGTATTGCCAAGCTTTCATCAATTCCAAAAGTTTTTGAAAGGATTGTAACTTCACAATTGCAACACTACTGTCGTTCTTTAATGTCGGATTCCCAACATGGGTTTGTAAAACGTCGGTCTACTTCTACTAACCTTTTAGAACTTTCGTCTCTTATTAATCTTGGTTTTACGGAAAAAAAACAAACTGATGTCATTTATACTGACTTTAGCAAAGCATTTGACTCGGTAAACCATTTCCGTCTTGTCTTTTAAATTGGATATCGTCCTATTTATTCAACCGAGTCCAGAAGGTAGTTTTTAAAGGCTGCGAATCTACAGAAATTATGGTCACGTCAGGTGTACCTCAAGGTAGCCATCTAGGCCCTCTTCTTTTTAACTTATTTTTAAATGATCTCCCTCAGGTAATCTCATCTTCTCACATTCTTATGTATGCGGATGATGTTAAACTCTGTATGTCCTACTCCGATAATAATAATTACTTACTTCTTCAGCAAGATTTTGATAGCATGCAATCTTGGTGCAATATCAACCAACTCATTCTCAACAAGACAAAATGTAACGTTATGACATTTTATCGTTCTGCCCCTTATTTGGCTACTTACTCTTTAGAATCTTCTACCTTAGAACGCATCAAGAGTGTGTCTGACCTTGGTGTTTTGTTTGATCATAACCTTAAATTTAATAACCATATTTGCAACATCGTGAATAAGGCTAGAGGTGTTCTTGCTTTTATTAAGCGTTGGTCTAAAGAGTTTAACGACCTTTACACAACCAAACTTCTTTATATTTCTCTCGTCCGTCCAATTTTGGAATATTGTTCCTGCGTTTGGAGCCCTCAATACCACCTTTATCAGGACATGATTGAGTCCGTACAAAAGCAATTTCTCCTTTTTGCACTTCGTGGCTTAAACTGGGACCCAAATATCCGACTGCCGCCATATTCTGATAGACTTCGCCTTTGCCTTCCTTAAACCATCGCAGAACATGCCACGGCGTGTTATTCTTGCATAAACTGTTACTCGGTCTTATCGATTCCAATGTACTCCTTAGCAAAATTACTTTGGTCATACCATCCAGAGTAACTCGTAATTTTCGACCCTTAGCCTTACAATTTTGTAGATCTAATTATGCTTTGCACGACCCTTTCCGTGTCTTATGCTCTAACCAAAGAGTATATACTAAAGAGAGGCGTAAGAACGGCCGTTGGCGTTTGAACGCTATTAACATATTCTGAGCCAGAATGCCGGAATGTTAAAGTTGACTTTAAAATTCCGGCATTCTGGCTTAAAATGTTAGCTGGTTGGTGTTTGCATATGAGTAAAGAGGATGGAAAAAAACTGAGAGACGCTGTCTGCACTGCTCTAAGCTGTTAAGTGGTGCTGTGACTTGTGCCTGTGTGCACACAATGTAAAACAGATCAGTAGAATGGGAGGCGATAGATAAATACTCTTTTTCGTGTTTTTCGCCATTTATGCATGCATTTGTTAGTGTAAAAGCAAACGCGATTGCAAAGTGTCATAGCAGCCACATATTAAGAAAGGGTATGAATGCTTAGAAACTAAAAATTTACAAATTTGGTTGCGGCTGAATTTGTGGACTTTGCAGACAGCCAACAACGAAGTTTAGAGCCGAGTTGCAGTACACGAGAATTGTGTGGGCTATTTTTAGATTTTCCTTTTTAACCCTGCCCGCCCGCACACTTCTTAGAGAGTTTATAACGTCTTTGGGCTGCCGGCCTTGGCTAATCATAATTTTTGACTTCTTTCTTTTTCGCTATTTAAATTAGTTAGCAATTTATTTTTTGCCGTTTTACAAAATTAACTTTGAATCATTTTATATGACAATTTTAGGGAAATTAATTTTTTAATTGCAAGTTGCATTTGTTTAAAAACTCCTTTGGTGCAACAATGATAAAAAAACAAAATAATTGTTTGTTATTTTTTTCTTAAAGAACCCACAAATTGTAATGAAGTTTTAAAATACTTGCGTGGCAAAGCAAATAGCCGCCGGCAAAATATCCTTTCCTTTGCTCTATCAAAATTGAATTTGCCGTCCCAAAAATCTATACTAAAACAAGTATATGAAGTAACAATACTTTTAGTTATGAAAACAAATTACAGTTTAGAGTCTAAATTGTAGACTTTTTTTTTGCAAAAATAGGCCTTTCGCTTTTATATGAAAAAATTGTTCAAAAACGAAAAAAGCTAAAAGTACATATTAATCCTTTTTTTAAAACATGAAGTTTTATATTCAATTTGCTGCATACTATTAAATGATTTGCTATTAGAGTTATAAACTTTTAAAAATCGTATAAGTCGAAAAAATGTAGTTAGTTCTCTCTGATGTAAATGCAAGTACATAATACTGTTTGTGTATGCACGCCGCAAAACCGTTCAACAGTATGCAAGTCGCTAGGAAAATACCCTTTTTGCTTTTTATGTATCCATTTGTTAGTGCAAGGCAAACATGGTTATAAAATGTCATGCAAGTCAAATGCTATGAAAGCTCGAAAACTTAAAATTTAGAAATTTGGCTGATGCTGAAAATACGCAAATTGTGTCAAACGTTTGTTCTGCGAGAGAAAATCAGGCGCGCAACTTAAGCAAAGCAGCAACAATAAAAGCAAGCTGTACAACAACAGCAGCAATAACAAAAAAAAATCAGTTACAAAGCAAATACAAAATTAAATGTTTTTAATTTTATTTATTTAATTCTATCATAATAATTTGTATTATACTTATTATTATTATACAATTATTATCATTATTACACAAAATTACAAATAAAAAAGTTAAAAAAAATAAATGAAATAAAAATAAAACTATTTTTATTTAATTAAATAGTTTTATTAATTGCCTCACTAATATTATGTGTCCAATGATTATAATCTTATGTTAAAAATATGTATATATGTTGTATGTGCACATGTATATTTATATCGTCTCAAAATGATGTGGGTGAAAAACACCCCCCATGCACCGCACACATCCACAATGCCAAGCACACGCAAAGGTTCCATACACATACACACATGCACATGTTTCCAGCAAAACAAATGTAGCCAGCACAACTTAACAGCTTAGAGCAGTGCCGACAGCGTCTCTCGGTTATTTTCCATCCTCTTTACTCATATGCAAACACAACCAGCTAACATTCTGAGCCAGAATGCCGGAATGTTAAAGTCAACACCTAACATGACTTTAACATTCCGGCATTCTGGCTCAGAATAATATAGCGCGCAAACGTTAACGGCCGTTCTTACGCCTCTCTTTAATATATACTCTTTGGCTCTAACTATAATAACTTTTACAATTTCCTCTCTTTCGAACGGTCTATTCAATCTATCACTTCTTCTATCTTAAGTCACCTTGACTTGCCACTTCGAGCATCCTTGACCAATCCTATATTATGAGTCACCCACTTGGTCAATGGTGACCCATTGGCTTTTTTTGCGATATAATGTTTAATTTTTATCTTGCTTCCTTTTTTCAACTTTAATATTGTAAATCCAAGTTTCTGGCCAGTTCTTGATGTGAGTAGGTGCATATCATTAAAAAGTTCACCCATCGGGCTAGAGACGCGGATTAGTTCATATCAATTTCCTCGCTCTACTTTCTTTTCTAAATAAATTATATGTACTTTTTATAATATAATGTCAACTGTTCGTAGTTGTACCCCTCAAATAAATAAATAAATAAATAACAAGTAATAATGCCTAATTTACTTAATTTCCCACAGGAAAGGCACATTCTTTTTTTACTTGCGTTAATACAATTTGATTATTTTAAATTTGGCGCTTTTCTGTTTTTACCGAGCTTACAGTAACTCGTTGCTTTTCATACCACGAAATGGCTAAAAAATGGCAAATGCATTAGTGCTGAAAAGGCAGCGAATAAGCATATTGTACAACACTTTCTCAACAAGTCAACAGCAAAAAGTAGACTAGGGTCTGTGTTGAGGAAAAGTTGAGTTGAGAGTTGAAACACAGGGTTGTATTTTGCCATACATTTTGTTTTTGTAAAAGTCCGCAAGTCAACAAGTCAACACAAAGCGTGAATACCCTAAATATTTATTTTATATATTTATTTAATTAGAGGAGTACAACTAAGTGCAGTTGACCTTATATTATAAAAAAAAAAGGTATACAGGCCTGTTCTAGATTTCGACTCGTTTTGAAAAGTCATAACGAGTGCATTCCGACAAATGGTGTTCTAGATTTCGACTGAGTTCGAATCGATTTCGAATCGTTTTCATTTCGAGTGCTATCGATAACCTTTTGTATTGAACAGCTGTGTGATATCGATAAGTTCACATTGTAGAGTTGCCACAAGTTTTCGAACAACTAACTAAATAACTTATTTTTCTTTTTGCCAACATTTTTCTGAGCGAGAAATATTTTTTATTTATTTACAAATTTTGTACAATTTATTTTATATATATATTTTAAGCCATCCATAAATAAAATTAACTTCGAATTAACTTGTGCAACACGACAACACATAACTTTTCGAAGTTCTGTTTTGTCTAAATCCAGAACACCTTACTTTTATTCCACTCGTTTTGGTTTTGCATGTACACACAATTTCCATAGACATTTTTTGTAATAAAAATATATAATGAAAATTAACCTTGTTTCGTTCAAGTGAGCACATCTAAATTTTCTTAAAGCATTAAAAAATAATACAAAATGAATTTTAGTGGCATTAATGCGTTTATTTAAGTAAACAAAGCAAAATACTTTTCATTTCGACAGCTGCGAGCCAAACTTTTCAAAACGAGTTGACTCTTGTCGGAATCGAAATCTAAAACACCTTTCATTTCGATTCCGACAAAATCTGTCATACCTGATAATTTATTTTTAAAAAGAAGATAGAGGGAATATATATTAACTAATCCGCGTCTCTAGCCCGGTGGGTGAACTTTTTAACGATATGCATAATCTAAAATTACGAGTTACTCTAGACGGTTTGACAAAGGTAACTTTGGTAAGAAGTACGTTGGAATCGATAAGACCGAGTAACAGCTTATTCAAGAATAACACGCCGTGGCATGTTCTGCGATGACTTAAGGAAGGCAACTTTATGAGGCGAAGTCTATCGGAATATGGTGGGAGTCGGATATTTGGGTCCCAGTTTAAGCCACGAAGTGCAAACAGGAGAAATTGCTTTTGTACAGACTCAATCATGTCCTGATAAAGGTGGTATTGAGGGCTCCAAACGCAGAACAATATTCCAAAATAGGACGGACGAGAGAAATATAAAGAAGTTTGGTTGTGTAAGGGTCCTTGAACTCTTTAGACCAACGCTTAATAAAAGCAAGAACACCCCTGGCTTTATTCACGATGTTGCAAATATGATCGGTAAATTTAAGTTTATGGTCAAACAGTATGCCAAGGTCTAAAACACTCACGATACGTTCCAGGGTAGAGGAGTCTATAGAGTAAGCAGCTAGATGAGGAACAGAACGGTAAAATGTCATAATTTTACATTTCGTCTTGTTTAGGAAGAGTTTGTTGACATTACACCAGTATTGCGTGCTGTCAAAATCATGATGAAGAAGTGAATGCATATCATTATCATTGTAGGAGTAGGACAAATAAAGTTTTATATCATCCGCATGCATTAGAATGCGAGAAGACCGGTTAACTTGTGGAAGATCATTAATGAATAAGACAAAAAGTAGAGGACCAAGATGGCTGCCCTGGGGTACCCTTGACGTGACATAATTACTTTAGATTCGCAGCCTTTAAAAACTACCTTCTGCATACGATTATATAAATAGGAAGAGATCCATTTTAAAAGACAAGGCGGGAATCCTAAACGCGACAGTTTAACTAAAAGACGGCTATGGCTTACCGAGTCAATTGCCTTACTGAAATCAGTGTAAATGACATCGGTTTGCATTTAACTACTAAAACCATTGTTAATAAGAGAAGAAAGTTCTAAAAGATTAGTAGTGGTGGACCGACATTTTACAAACCCATGTTGGGAGTGCAATTGTGCAGTGAAAATCCTTTCAAAAACTTTTGGGATTGATGAAAGCTTGGCAATACCTCGGTAGTTCTCAATATTATTCTTGGAACCTTTTTTGTGAAAAGGGATAATGAAGGATTCATTCCAGATGGCTGGAAGATACGAAAATTTTAAAGAAGTGCGGAAAAGGACGGATAATGGCATGGAAAGGGAGCTAGCACAATGCTTTAGAACACAGCTAGGAATGGCATCAGGGCCAGGAGAGAAGGAAGATTTTATGGACATAAGAGATTGTAAAACGTCGGATTCTAAGATCTGAGGAATAGCAATAAGGTTTGAGCTAGAAAGATTAAAAGGATAGTTGATGTTAATGCTATTAGGGTTGACAGAGTAGGTAGTTTAAAAAAAGTCCGCAAACAAGTCTGCGATTTCAGAGTTGTTAGAAGATCATGCATTTTTATAGAATAGCGAAGCAGGAAAAAGGGAAGACTTACGTTTAGAATTAACAAAAGAGATAAATGTGTTAGGATCACTACGGAAGTTAAGTCTACAACGGGCAAGATAATTACTGTAGCAAGTTCTATTGAGGAGAATAAACTTGCTGCGTAATATAGAAAACTTATAGAAGTCGACTGTAGAACCACTTTTCTTAAATCTTTTATAAGAAGAAGACTTACGATTTTTTAAATTAGACAGACTTGGCGTAAACCAAGGTGGTTTAGAGGAAGGACTCAGGACAGAGTAGGGAACAAAGAGATCAAAAGCGGTGTATAATATCCGATAGAAATGATTAATAGATAGCTCAAAGTTCTCAGCAGACAACAAAGAGGACCAGTTAACATCAGCCAAAAATTGGTTAAGACCGATAAAATTAGCCTTACGAAAGCACCGATACCGAGAAGCACGAGAATGGGGCAAAGCACTATAGCGAACATTAAGTGTTAGTGTGATTTGCAAGGTTGGGTGATACGGATCCTCAGGTAAGGAAATCGGACAGACTCTTGAAATTTCGAAGTCCGAAGAATCACTTACGAATACAAGATCAAGCATTCTGTTAGAGCAATTATGTATGAAGTTAATTTGGCTCAGAGAGATATCAATTAGTCCAGTTACAAAGTCATGCTGATCAGAAGAAAAAAGAGAATAAGAATCAACCGAGCGAGTCCAGGACAAAGAAGGCAAATTGAAGTCGCCTAAAACAACTAGTTGATCCCTAAAACCAATAGTATCGGCCACCATACGAATGGCCGAAAGATGGTTCACATATACGCTTAAGTCAGAGCATGGGGGTATATAGAAACATGTAAAATAAGTAAAACAATTATAGGTACACACTTTTACCGTAATAAACTCAATTCCTGAGGGAAGATTAAGAGAAAGTAAATGAGATTCAAGGTCGGCTTTTACAGCAATGAGAACACCACCACCACGACCGGACGGCCGGTCAAATCTATAAGTTATGTAGGAATTAACTTAAATTTCAAAATCAGAGACAGACGAATTAAGCCAGGTTTCAGAAAAGGCAATAACATGCGAATCAAAGTCTACGCTATTGGCAAAAAGTCTACTAAGCTTATAAAGAAGCCCACGAAAATTCTGGTAATGAATGGTAAGGTTAGTAATTAGTTTTTTGGAATAGAGTTATCTACGGAAACGGATGGTGCAGCATTGGAGGCTAAAGTTTTTTTAGGTTTTTTAGTAAACTCATGCACTATAGTATGAGTAGGCCAAAAAGAAGGATTAAGTATAGAAGAAAAGATAGAATCAGGAACGCTTATTTTAAGAGAAGAAATATCACGCTTATACTTAAATTAAATTTAATTACTTCGATGTCATTTGGAGAAGTTATGTTAAGCTTCTCGCAAATGAAGTGCTTGATAACGTCTTCAGAGGTGGAGGGCATTAGTCTAGAGACGAACACCGATTTTCTTGGTGCTACGCCAATAAGTAGATGTGAAGGCACCGAAGAAGAAAAGTTACTCACAATAGGAGGAGCAACTGAAGGAGGAACAGCGCTCAGAACAGTGGCCGAGGTAGATGCTTCAGTCATAATACCATCCATAGGGACTGCGATAGAAATTGCAGCAGGGCTGGCAGTGCTGTAATCTTTCAGTGCAGTGACGGGTAAGATTTCGCCAGAGCCGACAGCAACGACATCAGTGGGATACTCAGCAACGGCGGGCGAGATTGGAACAGGAGTTGTAAATGAAATAAGTTGCGTCGGATTTGGAGTTAGGGGAGAATCCAACCCTGCTGAGTTGGAAGAAACAATTAGACTAGCCTCGGTGGCAAGTATGTTTGCCTTTTTACGCTTGGGAGAAACTCTCATTAGCTGTAAATTCGCAAACATACTTGCAATGGATGAAAACTTATCCTGCAATGATCTAAAATCTTTGTACAGATCATTGAATCCGAGCCTAGTTTGGCGCATAAATGCCTTCATTTCAACTTCCGCAGCGCGGCAGGTTATGCAGGTCCAATTTAGACCTTTGCTTTCACGTATAAAAACATGCACAAGGCCGGTAAGACCCGCACATTTAAGGTGTGCCATGTTATCGCACATCCAGCATGCAACGTAGGTCTCCGTTTGGATACCACTCCATTTGCATGATGGATAGCAGCATATTTTATTGTCACTCATGATTTATGTACGCAAATGCAACCAAAACGAAACAGCAGCTGGACAGACGGTGTATAAGCGTCCCAAGGCTTATAAAACACAGCAGTTATTAAGCAATAACAAATACTTGTGCTCAAAGCAAAGAAGAGATGCACGCAACAACAAGAAATCGTTGGTGAGCGCAGCACAAAGAGGAATACGCAAAGCGACGCACGAAATAAGCCCGCACTGAGAAACAAGCAACAACAAGAACTAAGCTGAGCGGCTAGGGAGAGCTGAAAATGTAATAAAATATTATGAATAGAATTTAAGTAAAATGTTTTTACAAATAAATTAACACTGTTGCAGTTTTATCAAGTTTATCACTGTATTTAATTGGGCCAATAAGTTATTAGACGCCTGGGAACAAAGATTGAATTAAAATTTTTAGGTTTTATTATGAAAAGATATAAAATTAAACGGAGCGCGGTATAAACACGACCAACAAGAGAGAGAGCGAAGTTTTATGTGTATAATATAATAACTGAAAAGGTGTACGATAAGTATCTCTTGTACGAAGATTAATTATACAATAAGGAAACAAATAAATTAGTATTTAATGAATGTATCAAGGGTATTTTGAAACAAACACCAACCGAATGCAAATTCACGAAAGCTTACAAAAATTATCAAATTAACTATGTTGAACCAAATATATATTGTTAACCTGGAACTTACCTGAAATAAGACTAACCCAAGATTGTATCAATAAAAATAAAGGGCAATAATATGATAAAGATTTGTAATTGTTCACTACAGTTAAACGAATTCTCGATTTCAAATACAATGTTAGATTACACGCAAAACGTCTATGTAAGTAACAATATAACAAGATTAGAACCAATAGAGTTCATACAAACAAAAGATATCTTACAACAACACACCAAATATAATAACGTATTCCAAATTATAACAATTACTACATTTGTAATAATGATCATAGGTTTGATTGTATATGTAATCTATAAATTTAAAAAATTACCAAGGAAACTTATTGTTAAATATGCTAAATCAAAAGAAGACATAACTATAAGCCCTACAATAGAATTAAGAGACACAAAGAACTCGCAATAGAACAGAACCCAATATTATACCCTAAGCTATCCGCCTGACGACAGGCCAATTTCAAAGGTTGGGGGAGTAACATATCCATATTGAGAACTCCACTCAAACAATTAACTTATCAATATGAATATGTTTACGTCTCCAACATAAACCTCATGTCAAGTAACTTTACCACTAAAACATAAACCTCATGTCAAGTAACTTTACGACTTTAAGACCTTATGTCAAATATGTTTAGAAACCCGATATCGAATATGTTTAAGACTCCAAAAGAAATGTCAACCCTTATATTTTTACGACTCCGCGCAACAAAAATAATAATAATAAATTTAGCGGCAGCGTAAGATAACTCTGCGTACTTGAAACTCCAGCGACACGCCATGGCTCAAGTACTTCAATGGAGGTCGTATTTCGTCCGTTTAAACTCCAAGATCGTTATCGACCCCAAGAGGTCAAGATATAAATGAATATCCATGCAGCCAACGCGTGGTAACCATCAGCGAAGCCAAAAGCCGAGGTTTCATTAACAATGGAGCATTAGTTATTAGTCAGTACAGATTTAGACTAAATATCGACAAGTATCTTATAGTCCGTGTATTCATACGTTAGTGTAAGATTAAATTTTGAATAAAGATTTTTTTTTAAAGCTAAATCGCACTTTCTTTCTTATCAATTTTTTTCGGTATTAAGGCTCACAGCGATTTTTTTCTTTGGGTCATTCTAAGTAATTTTGCCCAAGAAACTAATAGGTTTTTATCAAAATATTAAAGAATCGACTTAGATCATCCATTTACAAGGCCCAAAAACGGTATTTTTCCACTAACCAAATGTGTATTTACGGGTTTTTTGGAGTCGAGGAATCCATTTTTGACATCTATTTTTAATTTAGAACGCCACCAGAGAGCGCTTTTGTGTATTTTTTTTAATTTTTTAATTTTTTTTTTTTGAAAAATTGACAAAACGTTGCCAAAATCAACGAATATTTTACTTTTTCATAACAAATTTTATGAAAATCGTTTTACTATATCAAATATCTCCCATAGGACCGATCGGTCCAAAAAACGTGTTTTTGTGCAAAATTCGTTTTTTTTTCGTTTGTTTATGAAGATATCGTAACCAAAGTTGGCATTCAGAAATTTTTTAGAGTTTCCAAGCACTCTACCAAATTGGATTAAAATCGATTGACATTATCATATAGCTCCCTTTCTACGAAATTCGTTGTGTTTTGTTTCTTTATAAAGATATTGTATATTGTGATCTTAGCTTGTAGCAAATCAAACATAAACTGATTTTGTGTTTTCTGCCACACAGCACCAAAGCCACGGCATACTAATGCTGGAGTGCTTTAGCATTGTGTGAGCAAGCACGCTCTCTAAGCAAGAGCCGAAGTCATGCACAAGCAACTTCGTGTCTGTTGCTTTGCGACGTCAGCGTCGAAATACGTCACAGCGGCAGAAAATGTTCAATACAAGCGCAAATAAAAAATGCATATGTATATTTTGCCGACCACTGATCTAATGCCACGTTCAGTTGTTGTGTAGGGTGTCGAAACGAGATTTTGAACAGAATCGTGAAAAAGTTATGATGATGATATTACTGGAGGGAAACATTTCTTCTTTATATCAAGAGTAAATCAAAAAAAACGATTGTTTGTCTTAAATTGAATATAAATTATGTACGTCGTCAAAGAGACGCCCTAAAACTTAAAAAAATATTTTGGAAAATTTTAAATTTGAGATTGCATTATGAGAATTTTTTTCAATTCTTAAAAAAAAACGATGGCGTGCGTTAAAGTCGGGCGTAGATGACTGTACCACCACATTGCAATTAAGTCCGATATATTGCTTAAGACCTCCAAAACATATTTTATTTGCCAAATTTGTCTACGATATTTGCAAAAACAGACAGAAATCAGTAGAGTTTTTTTGACCGATCGGTCCTATGGGAACTATATGATATAGTCAACCGATTTTGGTCAAATTTAGTTCAGTGATTGGGAACTATAAAAAACTTCCAAGTGCCAAATTTGGTTACGAGAATTTCATAAACAAACGAATTATCCATCTAAAACTTTTCGTTTTTTTCGAGGTCCTCTGAAACACCCCTATGGGAGCTATATAATATAACCCCGATATTAAAAAAAAAATAAACTTGACTCCCGTAGGATAATAACGGATGTAATCTGGAAGTTTGGTTGATCTAGCTCTTACCATCTCTGAGATCTAGGCGTTCATACAGACGAACAGAGGGACAGACGGACATACGAACATGGGTATATCGACTTCTCTAGTCATCCTGACCATACTTTAGGTAACTTTGGGGGGTCTCCTTCTGTATGTTACATACATTTTCGGCTTGTACCATACGGTACAGGGTATAAAAACGGAAAAAATAAAAAAAATACACTAAAGCGGCGGCGCCAAAAATTAAAAATATATGTCAAAAATGGATTCCTCGACCCCAAAAACCCCCAAATACACATTTGGCTTGAGAAAAAATAACGTTTTTTTGCCTTGTGAATGCAATGTCTAAGTCGATTTTTGAATATTTTGATAAAAACCTATTTTGAAAAAGTGGGCGACTCGAAATTCATTTAAGACCCATAGTTTCTTGGGAAAAATTGCTTAGAATGACCCAAAGAATCAAAATCGCGGTGAGCCCTTATACCGAAAAAAATTGACCCGCCCTAATGTATTATTATTATTAGTAGATTAACATAGGCGCATTTTATAACACCTTAAATGCAACCTAAAGCACTATGAGCATAATTCTATTATTTGATTTTTATACCTAATCACTTAGTCGAATATAATAAAAAGCGGGTTATTTATTAATTTGCTTGTTGAAAGGGTTCAGGGTATCTAAAATTCGCCCACCCGATTCTTTTCTTCTACATTTTTGTGTGCGTGTTTTACATTCGCTGCGTCTAAAAATTACACAAACAAAATAAAAGTGTCAAAAAAAGAATAGATAATTTTTTGGTTTTTGTTTTACACAAACAACAATATGTGCGTTGCATTGCACCGTTGTGGAGGCGGCAATTTTTTGTCAACCACTTTTCGCGCGCTTGATTTTCAACACATATCCTCTTTGTTATGCATCTTTCTTTATGAAGACTCTGATTTTCTGCAAATCATCCGCTAATTGCTTTGGCATTCGCGCGCGACGTTTTAGTTGAACTATTACTTGCATCAAGTGCGTACGCGTTTTGTAATTGTAAATTGAATATTAGATAATTTTGCTTCTTTTTAGCCAGAGCAATTTACAAATTTGGTTTATTTCTTTAAAATTGTTAAGTGTGAAGCATTTTAACCAGCAAAAAAGGACAAAAGCAGTAATAAAAACAACACATAAAATAAAAATAAAAAACAAAATAGCAGGTAAGTGAAGTAATTATTAAAAATAATATTCAATTTTGCAGATTATCATAGTCACGTCAATAATTCGGCCTGGAGGTATTGATAAAAATTTAAAATTCGTTTTGTCCGATGAGGTAACAATGGCCTGTAATATCGGAGGATGCCAAGGCAAAGAGTTTTTGAGGAAACTTAGAAATTTATATTCTATTTTAATAAGTAAATTTTCTGTATACATCGGTAACATTCGCTCGCAAAAGATTAACATCGAAGCTGGTTGTCCTCAAGGCTCTTGTCTGTCCCCTCTTCTGTATAATATATACACCTCAGATCTCCCAACATTTCGAGGCTGCACCACGTCAATTTTTGCTGATGACACTGCTATACTCTGTTTTGGCACTCTATCAGCTGATATAACTAATAAACTTCAGGAAGCTTTTAATTCCATTGTGTCCTATTTCGCTAAATGGAAAATCCTTGTTAACCCCGAAAAAACCCAAGCAATATTTTTCTCAAGAAAACGCAAAGACATATTCCTTCCTAGCAGTCACATACGGTTAAATTCTGTATATGTTAAATGGGAAACTAGCGTCAAATACCTAGGAGTTGTTCTTGATAGGAAATTAACTTTCAGTGATCATATCAACTATACTATAAAAAAAGTAAATATGTTGATCCGAACGCTTTACCCCTTCATAAACAGGAACTCAAGACTTAGTTTAGAAAACAAAATATACCTATTTAGATCGATTTTTCTAGCGGTTATTTTTTATGGGGCTCCAGTATGGGCTGATGTCGCAAAATGTCATGTACATAAAATGCAAGTCATACAAAATAGTCTACTTAAAATGATTTTAAATCTTCCGTGGCATCATTCCACATCTGACCTGTACCAAAGATGTAGCACTGAACTAATAACAAAAAGATTAGTTCGCTTATTTAATAGCTTTACAAACCGATGTATTGACTCCTCATATTCGCATTTAAATAGTTTGGCACAAATCCCTTAGAGTTAAGTTAGTTCTTAAGTTAGTTAGTTAGGTTTTAGTTTAGTTATTTTTTCATGGGTTTTTTGTTAAATTTTTTAATTTTTTAATTAAACTATAATACATTTTTATTGTAAACTAAAATTAATTTTATTTTTATAATTTGTGGAAAAATTTGAATACGAATTATTATTGGTTAATTTAAAACATTAAAAAAATATTAGTACAGGCACAATTTTGCACTAAAAGTAATTTTAATTTCAGTTAAAATAAACCTAAAATAATAAATTTTGCAAATTTTTAAAATATTTAAATAAAAAGATTTAAAAACAAGAAATAAAAGCAACAAATTTATAAATTTAATTTATACACTACATACTCATTGCTTTAAATTTATTACATTATTTGCTTTTATTAATGGTTTTTAAATCTATTTATATATTTATATAAATATTTTGAAAATTTGTTAATTTTGTATTTTAATTTGGTAAATTACTTCAGACATGTCTGTGATAAACTACTTCAACTTGTCTGTGATAAATTACTGACGACATGTCTCTGGTAAACTACTCGCGACTTATCTGTGGTAAATTGCTGGCAACATGTCATCGAGGAGGCAACAATTGCACCCGCTCTATGACATCGTGTGTAAAATTGAAATTAGGCGGGATACGAAGATGTCACCCCTTTGTTGCTAGTAATTTACCGGTAAGTCGCTACAAACAGCGAACTGCTGGGTACATATGTACATATATGTAGCAGTAATAATTATGTGCAAACAAATCGAAAAGGTACGCGTGCAGCGGGTCTGCTTACGTTAATTTTTGTGAGAGAACTTATTCGCTCAGCTTAGCATAGCATAAGCGCAGCATAAGCTGAGCGGGGTCGGGATCAAGGTATGTATACGCTCTTTTGGTGAGCGCAGCTTACGCTCTTTGAACAAAGCTAAGCACGGAGCTAGGCTAACCACTCATGCCTTTTTGGCATGAACATCCCGAAAGAAAACCAAAACTTTTAGATGGATAATTCGTTTGTTTATGAAGATATCGTAACCAAATGTGCACCAAATTTGATCAAAATCGGTTGAATATATTTTATATCTCACATCGGACTAATCGGTAAAAACCGTTCTTGGTGTTTGTTTATAAAAATATCGTAACCAAATTTGGCAAATATATATCTTTTGGAGTCCTGCGCAATATATCGGATTTGATTGCAATGTGGTGGTACAGGGTATCCCAAAGTGTCTGCACCCGACTTTAACGTACGCCATCTTTGGTACAGGGTATTTCAATAAAATGAACTAGGTTGATAATAGAAAACATGATTGTTTCTATCGATACAAAATTTCATTATTTTGTTGCACCAGGGATGAAAGGGGCCTTCTTCGTCGATAACATTCATATCATTTCGGAGCAGCGATACAATTTAACACATGCTGCGTTGTTTAGCTGCAAAATGAATAAATTTGTATATTTTCATTTTTGTTGTCCTTATACTTATTCCTTTTACGCAAGTAGAAATTACTGATTTCGTTTCTATAATGAGTATGTCGTAAAAAGTTTATTTAACGAAAAAATATATACAGTATTTCTAATGAAATAAATAAATGCTTACTGATAGAGCTTTAATATTTTTTGTCACAATCACGTATGTATGTATGTGGTCATGTACACATACAAATAAACGTGTTTATTTTGCAATTTATTTGTTAAAGTATGTATATTACTATTGGGAAGACCCTCTTCAAATTAGTATACAAAAAGCTTTTCCTACCTTCTCGCCGATTTGCTTTAGAAAAAGTTAACTTAGTGTTGGTATATTATTCAGTGCGCGAGTGTCTCAACGGACTAAAAGCTTTTATTTAACAGGTATCTTAGGTCATTTTTTAAGGTTCAACATACATATGTA
This sequence comes from Chymomyza costata, assembly GCA_018150985.1. NCBI lineage: Eukaryota > Metazoa > Arthropoda > Insecta > Diptera > Drosophilidae > Chymomyza > Chymomyza costata. The sequence goes on along the minus strand of JAECWU010000003.1, from coordinate 5,758,729 downwards.
CATAGATCATTTTTATTTTTAAATTTCAGTAATAGTTTTTAAATTTGTTTGATGCCGAAATAACAATGTCTACATATTTATTATCTATGTACATATTATAATTCGCTTTGAGATATTATAGTATGTATGTTAGAAAAAAGTACATATTTACATACGAACACATGTGTATCATGAATGTATAGTGTGTATCTATGTACATCGTAGGTGATAAGTTTTTGTGTTTATGCAAAAAGACTGTTATTACTGCACCATTACGTATATTCGCAAAATAAAATAGTGACAGCTTAACCCCCACAAATGTACTATGTACATAGAAGAATGGGTCATCGAATGAACGTTTGCACTGTGTTTTTAAAATCAAAGTCTTTGGGTAATAATAATTAATAATTTGCTGATCCTCATAAATACATACATATGTATGAACATGCGTATGTGCATTTCTAAATCTTGTTAGTACGCAAGAAGTTTGTGCTGCAGCCTCATAGTCTGAGCTGCCATTGAAAATTATAAAAAGAATCCAATCCAATTGAGATACTGGAGCACTGCTGACACGAATTCACCAATCATCTCTTTATCATTGCGCTAACAATATTTGTTTTTTTAATATCTTAAGCAAATATGAAGTTTGTTATCACTATATTTTTATAAATTACTAGCTATACCCGTCCCGCCTTGCTGTGCCTTATATCGTTACAACAATATTCAATTTTTATTTTGGATAATTGTGTATTTTAATTCGTTTTATCGAGAAAAGTGACAATTAAAATTTTCAATTGAATGCTATTTATTTTGAAGGGCATTTGTCAAAGATTGATGCAGTTTATTGGCAAAGGGGTGTGAAATTAGTACATTTTTGACTATAACTTTTGTTGAATTTGTCCGATTTTGTTCATTTTTTACACACAGATGCATGTAACCACAACGCATCACTCTGTTAAATTTTAGATAAAAATATTAAACTTGATCTTCTGAGGAAATATGCGCACCATCTGGTAAAGTTCGTGTCTGTAGCTTTTATAGTTTCCGAAATCTAGGCGTTCACACAGACGGACGCTACACGAGGTTATGATAAGCATTTTGGTATAAAGGACTTGGGGTCTGCCACGCCTCCTTCTGTCCATTACTAACATTACACAAATCTATGTACCTATAGGTACAGGGTATAAAGATGGCGTACGTTAAAGTGGAGACAGTGGCGGTTCAATGTTTGTATTTGGAGATTTTTTAATTTTTGTCAAATCGCTTGGCAACTTGGAACATATGCTTGTCTTCTTTATGGATTACGAAAAATAAATATAATAATATAAGTGTGAATTAGTGGTAATATGTTTTATTCCCAATGGTTCCATGCTTATTTTCTATATTTATGACCAGCCCAAGCGATAAGAGCTAAAGGGCTAAAAGAATTTGGGATAATTCCGCCTCTAGGTAGAGGAAATGTCGCTTCAGTGTTTTTTGTATGGAAAGAATTTGTTGTTGATCAAATCGACTTATCGACTTAGCATGGGAGCAAGTGGTAAGAAAGTTCTAGTAAATTTATTACTAAGGAAACCTTTGTGGAATTATTAGAAAATTATTGAATAATCGACGGTGCAGTAGGAGAAGTCCTCCGTATTTTTTAATATGCAAAATTTTTTTTTCGCTAATAAGAATTTACAATTCACACAAGGTTCGAGCTGATCAGTTAAGTACCTGCTTAATTTATAACTTTTCACTTTTTCTCCATCATAATTAAGGTTTTTTTTTTGCTATTGTTTTCCTTAGCATTAAATATTTGAGTCAAACTCCTTTATATTTATAAATTTATTCTTTAATATATATTCTTAGAATATCTCAACTCTGATTTAATAAGTAAATAATTTGCTTTAAGTTTTTAAAAATATATTATCCGCCTTTTTGCGGTCTATTATCACAGTACACTTAAGTCGAGCCCACACGCTCTATTTTACACAAAATAATATTTTTAGCAAAAAAATATATTTTGGGAAAAACAAAGTTAAACTTAAATCTAACCACTTTCTATTAAACAGATTTAATAATTTAGTATGTTTACTGCCCTTTTTCGGCGATACGCTCACCCAGATGCTAATCCTGGTGATGTCAATATTTGGCGTGGCTCGTGCACGGAACGTATATACTCCGACGCGGTCGCACCCGGTGCGCTACTAATTAAATAAATCCTTATATCCGTCCTTTTGCGACAATTCTTTATGTTGTTACTCGAAACGGCTTTAAATCTGCGGCACTGATCTTAATACTTTTCTCACTAGAAGACGCTCTTAGGCTGTCCACTTCACAAACTCACAAAGACTGTCCCGACTTGGCTGAAGATCCGCCTTATATAGGCCACGATCGCCGCCAAATCCTTAAATTCCCGCCCAAGTTAATACTATAAAATCCTAAGCGGCAATCTGCTTATCTGACTATGTATCCTAATTGATAAGAACGAGCTCGCTGTACCTAACACTATCCCTATCACCTACTCTCCACTTACACCTATGCACTAATACATTTCCCTACTCACTAATATTAAATAATAACTAGCGCGCCAATCTAAAGGCCGCTATATGCGCGTTTTCACCACTACTCTCACCAAGTAACTACCTATTGGCAAAATAGGAACAATGTTGTGAGGCGGAGTGTTCTTGCCGCCCTTTTTTGAATTTAAAATTGGCAGAGCTTTCCGTTTCACCGGGACCCCATGAGAATTTAAAATATTTTTTTATTATTAATATTATCGACAAAGAGTTGAGATGCTTATAGTGTAATTTCGGTAAAAATTCACGGTCCCATACAAGTATTCGATAATTGCTAATTACTTTCTTCGTTTTTTCAAATGAAACTAAATTTGATAAATTATTTCTTTTACCTTGTAGCCACTTGAGTCGTCGTACATCTTAAATAAAAAACTGAGAGAAATGAGTTCTCAAATGGGAGTACCTATGCGTAATGGAAGGTCAAGTAGTGAAGTATCTATATTTAACTATCCCGAACATCTTAATCCGTTTTACGAAGAAGACAACCACAAACGTTTGCGTTTTTGGAATTTTCAAAAGAATGGAAGAGCGTTTGGTAGTCGAAGTAGCTTTTCTTTTGAAAATCTTCGAGATCTTTGGTAAGTCCTGAAATAATATTATATTTTTAAATTTTATTAAAATTCTCAAGTTAGGATGGAAAAGAGCTCCGTCTTTAAGAAAATAAAAATACGTATATACAATAAAAAACCTTTAAAATCTACTTGTAGGGCTAATATATGCACTTACCCGGTACAAAAACTTGCCAATTAAAAAAAATGTTTTTCGATCGATATTTGAGTTTTGTACAGAATCACGAATTGGAAACGTAAAAATAAAATAAGAAAACCTACCACCATTAAAGTCGTTAACCGCCATATTCCTTTGAAATTTGTTGTTTCTCCCACGAATATTGTCCACTTAATGTTACTGTAGCTTTCGCTCGTTCTCGCTATGATAGTAAGAACTAGAGCAACCAATCCTTCGAGTTAAATCGCTAGTTATGTCACGGGAAATTAGTTTTAGCGCGGTACCCAATTTTCTCGAATCTGGTTGACTATTACATGCAGTCCCCATAGGACCGGTCTGTCAAAAAATGTTTTTAGTGTATAATTTATTTGTTCATTTTGATATCGTAGCCTGAGTTGGGGATCAAAAGTTTTTTGGTGTATCTAAGGACTACAACTAATTGTATCCAAATCGGTTTATTTTTTATTTATGTGTTTGTTGTAATGGTTCAGAGTATGTCCAATTGTTTTGCGCCCGACTGTATCGTGTTACCAGAAGATGCGCATTAACTATTCGCAAATTAAGTTTGTTGATTCATACCGACGTGTCAACCTGTTCCTCCGTAGGAGAATTTCGCGGTTTGCACTCATACTATGTAAGGCACCCGTCAAAGTAATTGTACCTCTTTCGTTACCCCTCCATAGATAGATGCAAATTTTATTCAAATACGCTTGGAACTTGAGAATTATAACAAAAACCCCAAAATTAACGTCCGTTTAACTATCAAATATGTACTTGAAAAACTGTTTCAACTGTTACATGTTATATTAACGTCACGCAGACACGATTGTAGTACATATGTATTATCAAGTTCATAGAAATTAAGAAAAGTGCATGGGATTATAGTCGGAATATCTTGAATAATACGGGCATTGCTGGAGATGACTTGCGAAGGGAGGACGGATACCTCTAATTATTTAAATCATACTATTTACTATATATTACGAATAAATTTAATTTATCCAAACATTTTTCATCTTTTTTGTAGGACATTTAAGCCGTTTAACTTTAAAAAAAGATCGTCGACGTTAGGAATAAATAAAACATCAGAGAGTCCCCCAATTTTGCGACGCTCATTGTTAGAAAAGCCAGTTAATGGAAATCGAAAAGGATACGACCAGGATACAACTTTCAGATGCTCTTTACAAAATATCTATGATTCGGATAAGGTAAACAAAAATTAATATTTTTATTTATTTATTTATTTATAATGATAATAAAAGTTATAAACTAATAATTAATATAAAATATAGCACTGGCTACTAAGGCCTTCGGCTATGTCGTGTTAATATTTTTATTAGTTCTGTTTCAAAACAGATATAATTCTACATATTTCTGTCATTTGTGGAAAGCTCCATAAAAGACTAGAGAAATTGCACTTGGCTCCAAAATTGTATGCGTTTGACGATACTGAGATACCCTGACCCTATCAATAAAATTCAGTTTTCGTCAGTGGTTTCCATTAGCCGCTCTAAAATTAGGTATATCAGTCTGCTACCTCTCCGTACGACTTGTTGCTTCAAGCCAATAAAGCACGAAAAATAGCCAACAAATCTTGTTCTTCAGCTGTTCTCAGTTATTTATTTTGGTCACTAATCGAATTTTGCGGCTTACTTCCAAGTTTTTACAATTTAAAATTATAAGTTAGTATTAAAATTGACAAAGAACGCACCTTTCTCTTTACTCTCTCGTAGAGCCAAATTTAAATAAAATTTGATTGAGTACATACTTAGAAAATTATAGCCAAAAATGATTAATTAGCATAGAAAATAAACCTATATGTGCTTTATTTATTTATGCCTGTAAAGAAGCTATAGTCACCAAAATCTACACAATCTATCTAGTAAAAAGTTGAAACTTAATGCGAACAATAAAATAAAAAATAATAAATTAGATAACATAGATAACACTAGTTTACACGAAAAATTAACCTTCGTAAAAAAGTGATTTTTGGGGTAATTTTGGGTCGAGAAACACGAAAATTACATTTTTTTTCTTAAGCGCCGTTTTCTAGATTTTTTTGAGGGCCGTGGCCCGCACTGTAATGATTTTGTAGCTGTTCTGAATGTGTAGTTGTTTTTATTTTTCCGGAAGTTTATTTTGTGCACTTGTTCAACATATATAGTTAAGTTCTTCTTTTTTTTTTTATGAGTAGTTTGTGCACTGGTTCTTTATCGCACGTCTTTGCTCTTTGAGGCCTAGAGTGAAACTGAGATAATTTAATAGTTATAATGTCCAAAAAGAATGTGACTGCGTTCGGCATATAAACTTTCCGAGGTCACAAGCATCGCAGCAAATTTTATCAAAATCCGTTGGCTATACAATATAGCCCCGACAGGGCCGATGGGTTTAAAACATTTATAGGGCATAATTCTTTTGTTTATGAAGATATCGAAACCAAATATAACAACAAACGATTTTTTATATCAAATTCCATTACCTAAAATTGCCTTATACCAAAGAATATAAGAACTGTAGTTCTGCATAGGCCTAGCTTAACATTACATGAGTTATTCGCCGCATGCAAGCGGGCGTGAGAACTTTAACATAAATATATAAAGTTTAACATATGTATATTGTAAAGCTAGCTTAGCTTGATATCATTAGTAGTAAGGGCTCATGAAATGACCAAAACCCATAACCTTTTTCATTAAGGGCTAGGCGCAGAAACAACAAAACTTCACAAAAGTTAGGTCTCTGCAAAATCGTCTACACTCAGCTCTGCGCATTAAATATGGGTTCACCCAAACTCTCCGCCTTTTCTTAGGTTTTGCCGAATCTTGTCGCTTTTTTTCTTCATACAACATTTCAATTACAATGCATGTCATTATTAAACACACAAATAGCGTAAGAAATAAACGTTGACAATAATTCATTTTTTTTGTTTTATTTGCGCCTTTTAAAAATATGCTATTTGTAACCAAAAAACAGCTGATTTTTGTTAAAAATTTCGATAAATTGCATATTTTGTTACTAGAGACACACTGTTCCTTTCGTGACCAAAATAAGTCGCTCTTTTTGCTAGGTGGCTTTTTTCGTGTCTGCGTCTAGCCCTTAAGCAAAATAAGTTTTCTGCTTCTTACAAATTCGCAACATTTTTTATATAAGCGTGTGCAAAATAGTTTGCATTCCGGTATTAGCCGTATTCTTGAGTTTTTGGATAATGCTTAACTTTGAACTGTACGACAAAAAACGATTCGAAGAAGTACCTTCTCAATAATAGCCAATATAGCAATTTTCAGGCAACAAAATCTTATCATGTTACAGTCAAATTAGTTAAAAAACTGTTACCTGAAATTTTGTGATGTTTTAAGGTCGTTTCAGAACTAAACATGAGGATATTTTCTATATGTAGAATGACTCCAGTGCTAATTAGAAAAATGTATGACGAAGTTATAATATCTTGCCTAAAGATTCATTTGGCGGCCCTCATGTTGTTTTATTTTCCAAAGCTTATCAAACTACTACATGCTTTCACTATTCTTTAAAAAGGGGAAGTGGTATATTAAGACTGTCAAAAAATTTACCTAGACTTGTCTATCTGAGCGACTAAATTTTAGAGAATATAAAAGCAAATAAATACAAAGCACTTTATTTTTTAGAATTTAAAAGTTACAGCTTTAGTTTGTTTCGGTTTAATAGAGAAAATAAAACATCGTATATGTTGAAGTCAATCAATCAAATCGGTGCATTGCCTAACTACTCCAAAAAACTTTTGAGTGCCAAATTTAGTTACGATATCTTCGAACGAACTAAAACTCGATTAATGTCTAGGATCATTAAAATTGGACATAAGGGTAGCTTAGTTGGCTAAGTATAGACCAGCAAACTTAATTTCTAGGGACCATGGTACGATTCCTAGTTTCTAGTAGATGAATTTCTTTATATTTGTTTTTAAGTGCCGTTTTATATTACTTATTCATACATGCTTATGTAGTACATGTTTCTCAAAGCCATCCCCATATTTCTATAAACGCTTCTCTTTCTAACAATCTGTGACACAATAAATTGTCATAATAAAATTTATAACCATTCAAGTTGTTAAATTACGTGATCAATTTTAAAGTCTACCGTTTACGATTTCGGCTTTGCTTATTAGCTTTTACGCATTATTTATTAATAATCTATTTCATTTCATTTTTTAGTCAACCTTAAATACAATTGACTTCAATCGGAATGATCAGCTTCGGAGAACAACACAATTTGCTGGCAATTTGACGCCGCTTCCGACCAGGTGAGACATTTTCTATATCAAAACAGTTACTCAGGCGTGTTCTAGATTTCGACTCGTGTTGAAACCTCATAACGAGTGCAGTCCGACAATGCGTGTTCTGGAACATCTTCTAACTCCCTCAATTTTTGGACAGTGGCGTCTATGCAGTCAAAATTATGTATCGTGCTGATAAACGACGCGTCATTGAACATTTTTCTTTCAATTACAATTCAATTCACAAAAACATCTCAGTTGGTTTAGAAAATATAAAAAAAATAAGTAAGTATATATTTTTCAATGGCAAATACTGCAAAGGCAACAAAATCCAACTTCCACAACATATTGCGCAGCTTTCTGATATTGTATCAATATGTATGAGTACTTATTTGAAAGTCTGAATATTTTTCTTTCAATTACAATTTATTTCATTAAAATATGTCTGGCTTCCGTGCCACTGTGCGACGTTGATTGTCAAGCGATTGCACTTTGAGTTTTGATTTTCCCGACGCGACCCACCCAAAACCGGTTGCTTTTAAAATTGGCAAATTTTGACTGCCTTTAATATACCCTTCTCTAAGTAAATCGTATCTGCTCCAGAGAGGATCTGCACCTACGATATCCTTAGGAACATCAACATTGATAAGCTTTTTAGGCTGATATGATGAAATGGCCTTAAGAACACCGAAGTCCATCGTCATCACCAAAAAGTTGAGACGCTTATTTGCTAACTCTTCCGTAATAAAATTTACTGAATCTAAAAGTGCCCGTCTAAAAGTCGGCCATTGCCAAGATAACTTGGTCAGAAGAGCTTGTGGCGTGATTCACAGATGACACCTGAGAAGCTTGAGCCACTAACGGCTGGCTAGTTGCAGCTTTGGAAGACTCTGTAGAGAACCTATACAATATTGAATTGTGAGGTTTTGAGCAGACTCGGCATTTGCTTGAGGTGCATTTTGTCCCCGAGTGTTCTTTTCATAAGCATTTAATGGTCATCTGATTACAGAAATGACACTTTGGCACATGCATTTGAACTGAATGAGCAACGGCTATTTAGATCTTAATTCCTCGTTTGTTAACGTCATGAGTCGCCTTGCGACTTGAAGATCGCACACCTGACGACTCCTCTGCAGAGAGAGGCTGGCAGCGTTTGTGTAAAGTAGCTTCATAGTGGCAGCTTACTGTAACCCAGGCTTTCCTCCCATTTCGTTCGAGTGTTGGCAGGCACTTTGCCAATAACTAAGTGAATGAGCATTGCGTTGCATATTTCCTTGTCAGAATCCAGGGACAGAAGCGACTCATAAATGGCTCGACAGTATCAAGGAGCGAAGAGATGAAGCTGATGGCCCTTGCACTTTCGAAAGATCAAACAACTTTGGTGTGCAATCAAACACAATCAAGCAATTGTTGTCGTAAACTTGCTTAAGAGCTAACAGTGCTTTCGGATAGTTTGCATCACTGACTTGATATGCCTTTACTGTTCCAAGTGCTTCACGGTCTAAGCATGACAGCAAATGGTTGACCTTTTCAATATGGACTATGATGAGTCATGATTTTCCAGACCAGATTTTCAAAAAGCCCTATGTAATTCTTTTATTCAGAATAGTCTCCGCGAAATTTTCTCCCTAGAAAGCGAGATGTGTAATATGTGGCATTGCAGTAATCATTTCGGAGTTAGCTTGTGTTTCTCGGAAAGCCGGTGCGAGAGTTCAATAGTTTAGTTCAATCTAATTATATAGTATTTCCATGACATTCTTTAATACTTTACAGTTAAAATCATATACAGAGTATTGCTAAAATTCTAGCTTTTTAGCTAAAGGTAACACAATAACAAAATTGTCATTGCGTCAAAACATTGTCAAAATAGGAAAAAAACCGAATGCTGTTAATGTTCTTAAACTAATTGTTAAAACTAAGACTATAACTAGAGATTATTACTTGATAGTGCCAACTATAAGTAAGCCACAAAAGTATCAATCTTCGCGAGATACCTTCTGTAAATAATCGGAATTTGTAATTTAAAAAATCGCGTAAAAGGAATCTGTTAAAATTTTGTTTTTATGGCGGTACATCCTTCCTCCGTCACCAAGCCAAATTTGAGCGCCATCTGTCAACTAGTGTATTCACAACAGCTGTCAGAATCAGTCGACCTCAAAGGTGCTCTGCAAATTTTGGGTTTGGCTTCGCTGCGCCTCCTGTTTTTCGATTTCAAAAAGGCTTTCGATTCAGTAGAGAGAGAGCGGGAATATGGCGAGCATATGCAAGGAAAAGAGTACCACTCAATCATCGCGATAATAAAAGCGATGTATGATGATGCCGACCTGGCGATACTGCACAATGGAAGAACAAGTGTACCTTTCTAGACAAACACCGGCGTCAAGCAAGGCTGTCCCCTATAGCCACTACTCTTCAACATCGTGGTCGATGAGTTCATGGGAGAGATATGTAAGTCCAAGCCTGGCATCGCGTGCAGCGTCACCAGACACCTTGAAGACTTGGACTACGCGGACGATATCTGTCTGACCTTTGACATTCAGACCAAAGTAGATGACCTTGAAAAACTGGCCAGCAGAGGGCTCAAAATCAACACAGCAATGCGCTTCAATTTTACCAGCGAAGGAAACATCATCATATAATCGAGCTCGAGCTTCCCATACCTTGGCACCATTATCTCCAACAGTGGTGGTGTTAACGAAGATGTCTCAAGCCGACTCGCCAAAGCTCGATCAGCGTTTGGGAGATTATACTGCATATGGAGAAACGGGCACATAAGCCGACGAACAAAACTGCGAATCTTCAGTTTGTTATATGCGGGATATTCTGGCCAAACAGTATATCAAATGCAGAGGTTGTGTCCCCTATCCACGTTCAAATCAGGAAACGAAAGTGGACATGAATAGGTCATGCTCTCAGGAAAGAACCAGGCAGCATTGTTAGGATGGCACTAGACTGGAATCCGCAAGAAAGCAGACGAGTGGGACGCTTAAAAGCAAACTGGCGGCGGACCGCCCTTCAAGAACTGGCCCAGCAAATAATATCATGGGTTACAGCTCAGCAAACAGCGCAAAATAGAGTCCGATAGAAAGCTCTAGTAGAGTCCCAAAGCTCCCAAAAGGAGTAAAAAAAAAAAGATTAGTATGGTTATTTGGCTTTGCCCACCAACAGAATGTGATTTAAACGTTGACTCGCTCGGTTTGAAATTTGACATTAAATTAGGTTGAAAAAAATTTTGATTTGAACCGTTATCTACAAGAATTCTAAGTGTCATGCAGTTTTCTTTTTATACCCTTTACCCTTAAGTACAAAGGGTATACTAGATTTGTGCAATGTATGTAACGGACAGAAGGAGGCGTGGCGGACCCCAAGTCCTTTTACCAAAATGCTTCTCATAACCTCGGGTAGCGATGGAGCCATATCCGTCTGTATGAACACCTAGATTTCGGAAACTATAAGAGCTAGAGACACCAATGCGCACATTTCCTCAGAAGATGAAGTTTGTTGAATCATATCGATATCTTACCCCGTTCCCGCGTAGTGAGTTTCGCGATATTTAGCTACACCGTTTAATATTTTTATCTGAAACTTAACATAGCGACGCGTCGAGATTACATGCATCTAGTGTCAAAAATAACCAAAATCTGACAAATTCAACAAAAGTTATAGACAAAAATGTACTCATTCCACCAATAAACTTCATCAATATTTGACTTTACGTAGTTATGGTAAAAAATTACCTAGAATCACCAATTTTAAGTAAGATTATTCATGTGGGCCTAATGAACAAGCACGCATCCAAATTTTATCGATGCGGCCCCTCGCGCCTGCCGCAATCGATTTACCGTGTTTTCTCCCACACCCTTTAACTTGAAACTTACCCCATATACGTTAAATTACTTATTTAACGTTACTTTCGACTTTCCTCAAAATCGGTAGAAATTTACGGAATTTATAGGTATAAATATCGAATTAAAAAAAAAAAAAACAAATTCGAAAATTCTTAGAAAGAATATGCTGGAATAAAATTTTTTCGAGAAAAAAGGTACAGGGTATTACACTGTCGGACACCGCCTCGACTGTATCACATTTTTTACACTTAAAATATAGTAGATAAGAAACGTCTAACTCAAAGAGAAAAAGTGGCCGTACCCATACAGTTTTGCTTTTGTTTGAAACCCTAGGGTCAAGGGATGTATTAATTTGCACCATGTATGTAAAGTGGAGTGGCACGTTCTTATTTCTTTATACTAAAGTATTCAACGTTGCCCCGAGTAGCGATTGAGCCATTTAGATCTGCAAAGAGCTAGAGAAACCAAAAATGCATATTGACATTTTGCTTCTTTACTCGCAGGAGAATTTCATTTGATATTTCGACCAGGGATCGCCAACGGGAGTACGTCAAAAAATGGATCTGTATGAATGTTGTTGCTGTACTTTGTAATTTCAAAGCAACGTGAACGTGCTTCAATGAAAGCGTGAGGAAGACTCAGCTTATTTATATTCTCTGAATCACTGATTAAAACTCATGGAAGACCAATATTATTATAAGTTACTTTTACAATTAAATATCTGAAAAGCATTATTTTTAAACACGTCCATCCGAACATCCTTATAGAATTAAGACACAAATCTATTCGAAATGGATTGAAATTAAGAAAAATAAATTATTTCTTTTAAAGGTCGTCCGGCAACAGTTTGGAAAGCACCAACCCATTTTCAAGTGGTAGTATCACAGACGATAAATGTAGCCAAAGAACTCCAACTCAAGGAAAAACAATTCACCGAACTAAGCGAAAAGCACCTTTACCACCAAATATAATTATGGTATGATATATACATATACATATATATATACATATACATTATTAACTGAATTACTGTATAAGTCTGTAAGTAAGATTATGCTAGATCATTATGGCTGCCTGGCCATTATCGTAAGGGTATTTATTTTAGACTTATTTTACATGAGGACGGTCATAAACATATAAAGGGCTCCAGCTTTTTTACCTCTTGTTCATCGTAACAGCTTTTGCAGAAAAGGAGGTGGGTTCTCTAGCGTGCTGAAGACTTTTATGTATTGTTTATTAATTCTGTTATATAATATAAATACATATTATATATTTTATAATAAAATTTCATGGCCGTACATCTTGATCTTCGAGAAACTGGCAGTCCGGACAGGCGGGCATAGCTAAATCGATTTTTTGTTGTCATCTTGATCATTTTGGTATTAAAGTTGTGGGGGGTCTCGTTTCCTTTTAGGTTTAATATAAATTTTGATTGCACATAAAGTACAGGATATAAAATTGGTGAAAACTTTACCTGTGAGATAGGTCTACCCTGCTGCTACGAAAACACCCCAGCACCCTAGGATTCTTAGATTACATTCAAAAACCCCAGTTGTGGTTTTCAACAATGTTTTAAATGTGTTTTACGGTCATTTAATCTAAATCCGAGGTCAATAAGACTTCAGATTTCCGACATAACTATTCAAATATTTTTTTATGGTTTTCGGTTTCACATAACTTTAAAACACCTTCAAAACAAAACAACCATTAAAATACCTCCTTTTGGAAAAACCTCCTAGAAATAATCGTGGTCCTAGAAACATCGATTTCCTCACGCTCCCTCTTTTCATGCTCAGTTTTTTACGCTATACCTTACTTAAATATATGGATTATTACTATGAACAATATGGTAAAATTGGGGATTTTATTCCCTATAAACTGGTAAAATATTTCCCTTTTTGTCAAATATAAATAAGTATAAATTTATCGAAAATTAAAAATCTTTCAGAATGTCAATTTGGGTTTGCAGAAGAAGACTCCAACTGTTTGCTTTGAAAAATTGTATACAGCGGCGTTAAAACTTCGATAAAACGAAATATGCCTTTAGAGCTAAAAAAAAGCTGAATGCAATTTAAACGCCAACCCCACTGTCTCCTCGCTGATCTGTACAAAGTGTTGCGCACCTGTTGTAATTTTCTTACCAAGACATTCAATCTTAACCTACGCACAGAGGCATTCTGATTTAGAATTTCCCAGGGATCAAGAAAATTAAATATTTATCCAATCGGATGAATAGTTTAGTTGCTACAGCCGCTCAAAGTGTAGTATATTTTCAACTTTGAAAAAAATCGGAATTTTTGGTATAAAAGTGCGTTTTTAAGATCGTTTTGTAAAAAACTGCGCAACCAATCCCTATTTTTTTGGTTTCTATAAAAAGGTATATGAAATTTAAACATAAAAGAGAAAAAAATGACTTCATATCTTTTCTGGTTTTTTCAATACTTCCGTTTACCTGAACCACTATATTTGGACCACTTTTTCAACTTTGGAAGAAAATATCTTATCTATATATATAATAAAAATTATAGTTTAAAAAAACTAAAAAAGCACGCTTTAATAGTAAATCAAACTAAAAAGAAGAAAATAATTTTGAAGTATCAAGAGTTTGTATTACAGCAATAGAAAATTCCGACAAGCAATGATTAAATTAATAAAAAATTCAATTATAATAAAAAAAGTTTTCAATTAATAGCATTCAATTGAAAACTTGAATTGTCAGACCTTTCTCGATAAAACGAATGAAAATACACAATTATCCAAAATAAAAATTGAATATTGTTGTAACGATATTAGTATTAGCAAGGCGTGACGGGTATCGCTAGTATTATATGTTTTTATATTTTTTTGTTTTAACATAAATACGTTTGTTATCAATTTATTTACCTACTCTATAAAGTTTGTCTCCACCTTTATCCCCCTTTGGCTGCAAGACCACTAGAAGTGCAGAAACCCAACTCAAAAAAATGTTATACAGTCGAGGCGGTGCCCGACAGTATAATAGCCTGCACCTTTTTTCTCGAAAAAAGATTTATTCCTGCATATTCTTTCTAAGAACTTTCCAATTGGATTTTTTTTTTTGTTGGTGCAAAACGATATTTATACCTACTTATAAGTTCCGCAAATTTTAACCGATTTTGATGAAAAACGAAATTTTCGTCAAAGAAGCTATTTAAAGTATATGCGTTAAGTTTCAAGGGGATATGTTGAAGGGTGTGGGAGAAAACACGGTAAATCGATTGCAGGGGAGGGGGGGCCGCATTGATTAAATTTGGATGTGGATTTGTTCATAAGAGCCACATGAATCAGCTTACCAAAATTGGTGACTCTAGGTCATTTGTTACTATAATTACGTATATTCTATATATCTTTTGTTGTATTTGTCCGATTTTGTTTATTTTTGACACCCAGATGCATGAAATCACAACGCATCGTTTTGGTAAGTTTCAAATACGGGGGAACGGGTAAAGATATTGACATGTTTCAACAAACTTCATCTTCTCAGGAAATATGCGCATCAGCTGGTTAAGTTTCGTATCTCTAGCTCTTATAGTCTCCGAGATCTAAGTGTTCATACAGACGGACAGACGGACATAGCTCAATCGCTACCCGAGGTTCTGATAAGCATTTTTATATAGAGGACTTGGGGTCTGCCATGCCTCCTTCTGTCTGTTACATACATTGCACAAATCTAGTAGCAGGTAGAAGAAGAAAAACACGCAGTAGATGCATCCACTAAATTAAGAGATGTTTGCTTATATTTGTACTTGACAATAAAAAAGCACCTACCTGTGACATTTAAAAAAAGCAAGATTAATTATTATTAAGACAAATGCAAATTCTTTGCATGTTTAGGTAGCTGAACCGAAATCATACGGATAGGGATGTAACCTTTCCCTTTATAATGTTAGGTACCAACTAAAAAACATTTAATGCAACTACATTTTTACCTGTTACGCGTTTTGTGGACTTAGGGTTAAACTTTGTATATATTTGCTTAAATGTTTCCAAAATTTGGATAATTCCTTAATTGAAGAGGGAAATCTGAAATTTGGTATTTCACCATTGCATGCCAGAATTAGATGCATGGAGTTTATTTTGAAGCTTGCATATACTTTCCGCAAGTTAACGAATCCCTTGAAGATAACACACCAGACAAAGAAAAGCTTAATATCAGGAAAAGCAAAATTCAAGACGATTTTTTTAATCGACTTGGATTGATAGTTGACCGCCCCAAATATGGATATGGTAACTCAAGCAATGGAAACTCATCTCGAAAATTCTTTGCAGAAAACAAAATTACATCAGAAATAACTAGTGGATGATGAAATTATCAAAAGATTGGGTGTTATTTTAAATATTATGAACTACAAGGAAAAAATTAACGGCAGCAAATTTGGTGAATATGCCACCAAGACTGCAGAGCTGTTAATGGAAAAATATCCAGGAAAAAAACTGACTCCCACGCACGCTTCACAAAATTTTGGCACATGGCCAAACTATAATCGAATATCATTGCCTACCCATTGGGGAGATTTCAGAAGAAGCCCAGGAACCGAGAAACAAGGATTATAAAAAATTCAGAGCTATGAATACGTGTAAAATATCACGATCAAGGGAAAACGAGGATCTTTTTAATTTGTTAGCAGCCTCTTCAGATCCACTAGTTGCATCCCTTAGACAAGTGATACCCAATACAGAATTAACAAGTAGTTATTCAAAAGAATTGTAAAGTCTTTTATATATTCCTTCAAATGTAAATGTGGATGATTATTTTGCAAAAAACTACTGATAAGACGAATTATGTAACATATTATAATAAAAACTGTAACTGAAATATAAAATAAGGGACTATACGCAGTTCGAAATATTTCGCGAGGAATGACAAAACTTCATATAACAAAAGAAAAACCCGAATGGGATATCCCAAATCTTAAGGAACAAGAAAATTTATCATCAAAATTTCTTTATACATGAAAAAAAAAATTTATTTAGGTACATATTTTTCAATGGCAAATGTTGCACAGGCAACAAATTCCAACTTGCACAACATATTACGCAGCTTTCAGATATCGTATCACCATATATGAGTACTTAATTTATAGCCTGAACATTTTTCTTTCAGCTACACTTTATTTCATTAAAATATGTTTATTGGTTTAGAAAATATGATTTTTGCGACGCTTTTTCGGCTTCCGTGCCACTGTGCTACGTCTAGGAAGAGTATCACGTTCCTTTTATTCTTTTGTTTTTATGACACAGGATACACACTTAGGGAGAACCTCTACTAACGTAGTGTTTTTTTAGTAAAAAGGACTATAGGTTCATTACTTCATTTCTTGATAGAGGTTTAAGGGGCTTTCCTGCCTTGTATTTGAACATTAGTTCTGATTGCAGCAAAAACTGAGAAACTGCTTAAAAATAGCATGGAACGAATTTAAAACTAGATTTTTGAGTGTAAGCTGCTTATATGTATCTTATCTGGACCGAGCAATTAATAAAGTGCAAATTATTCTTACTGACCAATTTCGATTTGTACCTTTGGCTACATTACTTCCAATTACAAATAATGACATAACGTTAGTCCATTCGCCTTTCTCAGCCAATTCGCTGTGTTCGCTTTTGTCTTTTGCCTTGAACATTTTTTTCAAAAAATTAAAGGTTCAGCCTCATTGGGCTATGCTTAATTTGGTAGCCGGAATAACAGTAACAGCAACTTGGTCATAGCCTGCGCTACCCGCGGTTATGTCTTTTTAGAAGTGACAGCCCTTACTATATATACGTTTTTTTTTTTTTAGCTAGATACGGTCGTTTTTAAGCTATTGCATAGCTTCTTTCTTGGGCTTTGAGCGCGGCGACCGAATCAAGAAATTCCGTAACGAAAAAACCTAACACCCCTCACACACACACGCACACGAGCACGTAGCGCTGTACGAATATTTGCAGCGCAGTGGGCAAGCTAAAGAGAACGGCGCACAATGTTGGCAATGCTGTCGACGTCGCTGTTGACGTTAGCGTAGACGTTGGCTTTGGTTTCACGCTTTTTGATTTGCTTGCTCTTGTTGTTATTTTTGCTGCTTTATAAGTATTGGCTATAGTTGTTTTTGTTGTTGCTTTTAATGTTATCGCTGTAGCGTTGTGTGGGTGTGAGTGCATAGTGATTGCGCGCGGGTGTTCAAGTAGAGGCTTTAACGGACAAGGTTGTAAGCATGTGGCGCTGCTCTTATTTGTGGTCGATGTGCTGTTACTGCTTTTTGTTTAGTTTAATGTGGGTTTGAGGATCAACAAACCCAAATTTCATCGCGATCCTTGACTATATTTTTCATTAACTTCAGCTCTTGCTCTAACTATACATAAGTCGCAAGGTGGAACTTTTGACGAAATAGTATATGAGTATAGTAAAGCACATTCTCAGGAACTCGTTAATGTTGCGCTCTCTCGGGTGACTAATATTGAAAAATTGTATATCACGACAAAAAACGAAAATTCTACATTCAAGTTTTATCATAATCGAAAGCAAGCTGCAGCGACTGCATCTTTGTTGCAAGAATTCAAAAGACTGTCTTTAAAGAGTGTTCAGACGATAGCTCAACGGGTCTTAGATTTCATTAGTAATAGAAATGGCATTTCAATAATTACTTTCAATTGCCAAAGTCACAAATACGATTTACAAGATTCAGTTACGAGACAAACAAATGTGTTACTTCTTACCGAAACTTGCATGACGCGTGATAATCCGATTTCAATTGTATTGTTCAATTCAAACGAGATACTGTTCCAAAAGGTGGGGTAGCTATTTACCAAAATAATAATAATGTTACTAATATTATGACTCCGAATATTGAAATAATTATTGCACACGTTAGCGATGTTAATGTTAGGCGCTCATTTGTTGGATATATTTGTGCGTGATTATGCAAACTTAGAAATGGCCTACACATAGTCATGGAAGCAGTTTACATTTCTCCAAATGCAAAATTAGACGAGGTAGAGCATTTTATTCATCGCACTTTACTGGAGTACACTGAAGAAGGGTCGAAAATACTTGGTACAAATGGTAATAAAATTCCACTTATCTTGGCTGGCGATTTCAACATCAACTTTGTTAATAAAAAATCAGAGCGGTTGACAACTTTTCTTTCTGAAAAATTGAATTTGAAAATGAATAATGATCCACATGAATCCACAACAAAATATGGGACCACCATTGACGCGGTATTTTCCAGATATTTATAGGATATGAAGTCTCAAACTTATGTTTCTTATTTCAGTTACCATAAACCTATAGTTTCAATTATAAAAATTCCTGAATAACCTACATGTATTGTAAGATAATAAAAATATTTTAAACAATATTAACTTGTCATTTATTCAATAAAAGAAAAAAATTTGATTTCTTATCGGTCACCACGCTCAAAAAGTGTAACTTGAATTAATATCAAAGAAAAAAAATATTGCATAAATATTATAATTGCATAAGTTGATAAAAAATGCTATGAAATCAATAGCTTTACCGCGGCAGTCCCCGAGTGCCACACGTATTTTTTGAATCAATCGTTCCATTTTTCTAATTAATCAATGTGAATGGATCCGCTTGTAGTTACACTCTTTACTCGTCCCATGCACTGGTACAATCGCAACGGAATCAGGGGAGCCCCTTTCTTCACGAGTTTGTCTGCTTTTAATATCTATTCAAATATACTTAATGGCGCAGCTTGTTTAAAATGGACCACGCAGCATTCAATATTATAAGGATAATAATAATAGGTATTATTATTGGAGAATGCTGCACAGCGACACTTATGTTTTATTGCGCTCCCGTCTAGCCCTAAAGCTCCTCAGCTAGCCCAATATCCGAGACAAACATAATTATTTGAGGTTATTAATTAATTAAGACTAGACCGGGTGACATCACTTGAGCACTTGATCAGCGTCTCTAGCAATTATTATGTATCTTTTGGCTTTTACTGAGTACAGCTTGTATCCACTCGGTCCCTCTTACGAGGGCTTTGTTTTTATCAACTAATCTACTGAGGGTATTCCCCTGTTGATAGAGCGCATCGTCGGATGATCGACCTGCTCTATACGCATGCTGTGTAAAGTGCAGTGGGTCCTGATTTAGTAGCGTATTTCTAATGTAGTTGTCCACTAGCTTTTTTAAGGTTTTCAGTAAAAACGGTCTTAAGCTAATGGGTCTATAGGACTTTCGATGGGTGACATTCCAGCCTTGGGGATGGAAACCCATGTGCTCTGTGTTTGGGAACATTCCCTAAACCCACTCTGCTGACCACTTCTCTCCTTAGATGTGGTATTGGGCCTTCCCGACAGCTTTGTTCAATGACGTTGGTCATTCATGCATTCATTAACCTCACGAACACCAACGGGTTTTTTGATATCCTAACATTCAGGATGGACAGTTCGAAGTGGAATCTCGCATTAAAAATGTCCCAATTTGTCTTTTTTGTGATGCGTGTTGGCTTACACGAGTTGTGATACGGATTCTTCACTAAAAACATGCCATTTCCCAATCCTTGCTTTAATCTATTGACTTGCTAGGGTTAGTCAAGGACTTCTTTCTTGATTCTATTTACAAATATCGGAGAAGTTCGACATCATATTTCTAGACCTACTTTAGATATAAACTTTAATAAGTACTCACCGTCGTGTGGCCGTCGATAGCGTAGCGTACAGCCCGATGGTTAGTGGTTCGATTCCCCGCAGTAGCACTGGTTCATTTGCCTATCACTGGCATCGCTAGCTCAAAGACGCTATTTGCCCAAGAAAATCTATATTAATTCACGACAGCGCCGTTCGGATTCGGCTATAAACTGTAGGTCCCTGTTCTCTTCGAACAGTTGACAAAATAGTCAGTAAGTTTCACCGCGTCTGTTTACATTTGTGCTGCCCCATAGGTTAAGGTGAGCACTAGCTAGCACTAGGTGTTCTTTGTTAAACTTTAGTCGAGATGACGTTGGCTATATCGTCTTTAGACTGCTGGAAGAGTTCTTCCTGCAATTCCTGAGACGACATCGCTCAACATCCACTACACACTCCTAAGGTTGGACAAGAAAATGTGCCCTTTCTCAGTTATTGAATCGGAATGGTGACGAAACAATAATAAATGTGTTGCAAAATTTTGTTCAATGTACATGCACAAGCAGATCGCCGGTGACTCGCCGAATTTACAAAAACAAAAAACACGCAGTGTGTGCCATTGTTCGACTCGCAGCAACTTACAAAAAAAATGCACACAGTGTGCGAGTTTTATTGCCCTACTTGAGAATTGCTTGTGCGACCGTAACAGGATTTTTGTTGTTGATGTTGTTGTAGAACTGAGACTCCTATATTTCTTGCCCACCGCTGATTATACGCATGCATTCCAATATATTTTACTTAAGTTTTAGGTGGTATTTGTATTTATATTTTTTAAATTTATTTATTTTTGTTTTACTTATATATTTCTTTTTTTTCTCTTTCGTAGGATACCAGAAACAATGGACAAGTTATTGATAATCCAAATTTGAATGGTGAACAAAATATAGACATTCGGTCTTTAACTAATGAAATAAACGAATATGTAAATCAAAAGATTAATTTTTCGACGAACCCGCAAGAGCAACAATCTTTGAAAATCAGAAAGCCTTCTGAACCTGATTTGGAAGCATGTATGAAATTAAAGCCTTCAGATGCAGAGCCTGTCGACACCGCAGAACTGGATAGTTCGTCAAACTTTAAGGAAAATGTAAAGTTTTTAATAAGCAATGATCAAGAACGCTTTGGAGAAAATAGTGGCTTACCTCAAAAATTTAAAACTTCAGAAATATATCATAAGCCCATAAACACCGCGAAACTTGATAATTCGTTAAATATTAAAGAAAGTGTTGAATTTTTAATAAGCAACGAAGAAGAACGCTCTGGAGAAAATAGTGGCACATCTCAAAAATGTAAAACTTCAGAAATACATGAGAAAGTAAAATTCAAAGAATCTAAAAACAAAGTTACTGAACCTAAAGATGTTAAAGAAAAGTGGGAAAATGATGAAAAGTGCATCTTATATCCAAATAATGATTCAGCGAAGAGCCGAACAATAAGTAATATTCAAATTGTAACCACCTCTTTGTATGCGCAACAAGAGCCTTCTAAAAAATATATCAATGAATCTGGGAATACAGTAAAACCAACAGTTTTTGAAACTGGTGGCACGAACTCCGTCCCCTTAGTGAAAGTTGAAGAAAGATTTAGTAGAACTAATAATTTACATATTGATGAAAACTTGAACTTACTCCCAAAAAGTTATATCCCCACTTCAGAATGTAGTGGTGCGGGTACATGTGATAAATCACAATTATGTGGATTTGAAGAAAGCGATACAAAAACAGTGTCAGTAAAAGATAAAAAAGAAAATTTAAGATTTAATAAACAGGAGCAAATAAATAATTCTTTGAAATTTGAGCCCAATTCAACATTATTTACAAGTAGCAATGTCTTTTTGAATGCCGAAAATGATGCATATAATAGTGATTGGAACACCAAAAATAATTTAAGTTTTCAGGACAATGTAAACCCTACTCATGAAACTTTTAACAAGAGCAGTGGAAACTTAAAAACTGTTAAAAGAAAGTCCGTTAAAGATATTATTGATTCAATAAACCGTAGTCAAAAACTCCTTTGCGAAAGTGCTGCTAAAGGAACGAAAGTGTTTTTAACACCGTATATTTCAAACCAATTGCCTAATAAAAACGAACTCAATACCTCAAACTTAAAAATAAGACCAACACCACATTTAAATCATTTCCCGCATAGCTCGATAGATGACTGTCAAAGCTTAAGTAAGGACGATCATTTCGTTAAAAGCAAAGTCAATAAAAATATTTGCCAAATTCGGGAATCTTCGCCAACAACTTTTAACTTAGATTGGAATCCTGTGCCAAAGCCAAAGAGAACGAGTAATTAGCTGCCTAAGCATAAAAAAGTGTAAAACATGCATACATAACATATATAGTATATGCTTTAAATAAAGTAATAAATTTATAATTTTAATATTTTTTAATGTATTTTTATTACACGAATTTATTGAAAATAATCAAAATCATCGTTTATGCGAAATACTCTTACAGTAAACAAAGGCTCAAAATCAACGTGGTACAGAGTTTACGGTATTTGCAGATTTTGCGATTTTGAGAATTAGCAGAGGAAAGTTCAAAGCTGAGTAAGTGAACTAGGTTTAACAGATTGTCCCAGTGGAAAAAGCGAACATTCCACAATGTCGCGCAGAATCGGTGCGGTCAATCAATTCCACTCATCAGTCCATTGAGATTCTGTGAGCGAAAAAAGTAAAATATTTGACTGATCAAAAAATTAAAAATCTTTTTTAGAGCTCAAATACTCATTCAAATTCATAATTTGATCGAAAAGTATAAAGCCATCGATGATGACATTTTTTGTCGTTAAATACAAAATAGTTTTCTCGACAGATGACATTTCAATTTGATCTCCTTGCTTGAAATTAAACCATTGAAACACGTGAAATTCTTGAAGTGAATGGGTCGATTTCTTCAAGTATGCGAATGTTTGATAATAAACGTTGAATGTTTTTTTTTTTTTTTAAATGATCACATTCAGCATCCTTGGCCTTCACTGCGGTTTTTCGAGAGAATACTTTTAACTTTAAAAGGCAAAAATTTGTGTTCGAAACTGTTGCGCAAAGACTTGGGAACAGAATCAATCACCTCGAAAGTTTCAAAATGCTGTTAGATTCTTTTTCTAACGCTACAGGTTTGTCATGGAAAATAAACATATAAGAGTGGACCAAATACAGAAAACATTCAAAAAAATCGGTCACAAACAATTTTTTTATGATTTCAGTGGTGTTCTCTTGGGACAAAAAATATGATTTGAAACCTTAAAAAATTTTCAAAATGCGCTCAACTGCAGGTAAGAGACTTAACCATTTTGTTTAGCAGTTATTAATGCCGGTCGTGCACTAGGCTTTCAACGCACGCATTTGACTCTCAACTCATTCAATGCTAATGTACGAGGCATTCAATCTCATCCAATCAACGCGTTGAATGCGTTGCGAGACCATCATTCAACGCGTTGATCAGCAAGTGTACGAGCGCGAGTTGATCGTTGAAAAGCATTTGAGCAACGCGACAAGCAACATTAATGTAATGTAATGTGCTGCATATGAACTCATGAACACGTTGCTCACCTTTCATTGGTCAACTGCAAGTTTGTGTGCTTTTTGCTTGAAGTCCAGTTCCTCGAATTGTATTCTATGTTTGTGTGCGCGTTGAGGCATTTTTGACGTTTGTCATTGTGGTTTTACGTTTTGTATGGTAAACATGCATTCTTTGCCCGCGAAAATGTCTGTTGAAAGCCAGGATATATTTTTTGAAAATATTCAGGTGTAAACCGTGCAAGTTGTGTGGACGAATCAATTAATATTCGATTTAATCACGGCTGTCGAGGAAAAAGAAATACATAATTTGGAATGTAAAAAGCACTGAGTAC
This sequence comes from Chymomyza costata, assembly GCA_018150985.1. Taxonomy (NCBI): domain Eukaryota; kingdom Metazoa; phylum Arthropoda; class Insecta; order Diptera; family Drosophilidae; genus Chymomyza; species Chymomyza costata. The sequence goes on along the minus strand of JAECWU010000003.1, from coordinate 5,734,862 downwards.
AAAAACCGAGACGGTCGTGAAATTGCATGGAGCGCCATCGCGAAAAAAATAAATGTGATGAAGTAGGCAGCAAACAACAAATGGAGATTGTTGTGGCAGCAATTTCGAGAAAGTTTCCACTAAAATCTGTGCTATTGTTTTGTTTCTGAATCGATATTTTTTTATTTTGTATTCGTAGAATGCATTGCATCGGTGATGATCAAGTATCCGGACAAGGATGCCGTTCCCCAGTTTAAGTGCCGAGTGGATCGTCTGATCGAACAGCTGAAGATGGGTGAGCTGGATGTTTCAACGTATCAATACCAATACAACCACCATTTGAACCATTGAATCTTTGAACATTTTTAATAAAAAAAACTCACCTTCAAGAAATCATCTTTTAATACATTGTAAATAGCATCACAGGTTTCATGTACGATTCTCGAAATCGTACAATCTGCCATTTTCGTAGACTAGTGCAATTCGCGCCAGTCGCCAAATACCGAAGAGTTACTGCGAGTCGCTGGCCAGGTGAGATTGCTTTTCGAAAACGAGTTTTTTGCTTGGCAATCCGCGGTGATACACGCTCAAGAAGAAAATCGAAATCCTCCACTTCCATTCGCGCAAAATTTTTAAAAAATGACACAGCATTGGAGTTCATAGGGCCAGCAGAATTTATCGACTTCAGTTTCGAATATATTTCGTTGAAAAAGCTTTCGTCGCGATTCAAGAACATTTCGTCCACCCAGAATCGTCTACGCTTTTTTTCGCTCTTGCGTCGACGTTCAGCGTCTGTTAAAATTATTATGACACCAGCTACTTTTCGCTTCCGTTCAGCGGAAATCATTTTTTATTTTCACAAAAACACACGTGTCTTCACTTTGAAATCTCAAATAGAAATGAAATTACCTTCGTAGTTTATATACATTCGAAGCTAGCACCTGCAGTGCGTTGACCGAGTTGATCAGCGCTAGATGCTTCGACTAGTGTACGAGGCTATCAACGTGTGCTTCAACTGGATGCTTCATCCGTGTTCAACTCGTGTTGATCAAAGATTTTTTGGCCAAATTTGCGTTGAAAGTTGATCAACTAGGTGGACGAAGTCTCTCAACAATTGATTGAGTTGATCAACTAGATGGACGAGGTCTCTCAACAATTGAACGAGTTGATCAACTAGGTGGACGAGGTCTCTCAACAATTGAATGAGTTGATCAACTAGGTGGCTCGCAACGCGTTCTACGCATTCATGTTCAATTTCAAGTCGGAACGCGTTGATCAACGCAAAAATTGACAAGTTGCGCACTAGCGTACGAGCCCATAAATTTGTTTATTCAATTGGAGAATGTGAAAAGAAATTGCGTGCGTGCGTTGAAAGCCTAGTGTACGACCGGCATAAGTAATTTGCTGAATTTGGAACCAACAAAGTCACAAAAATCTATTAAATCGTTCGTCCTGACTGTGTAAATTGAAAATTTTCAGAACAATCGAGTCCACATCGAACATATCAAACTTATCCAAGCCATGGTGAGCACTATTATGCAGAATGTGGGTATGACATCCTGCCCCGATTTCATTCACTTAATTTTTAAAAATCGCAGAAACATTACTATTTCCCCTCTTTTTTACTTTGTTTTTGTGAAAACGTAGGTGTTCAGATGTTCACTTTGGATTGTATCGTGGCCAGAGAGCTCGGGAGATGCGACAACCAGGCACACAGTCCCATTCTCTTTCCGAATGAGCTCTGACCATCCGCCTAATTTGTAATACGACGTCCTGTAAGGGTTTTCCTATATCCGTAACCGCTAAGTTGCCTGGCAATGTTGAACCGTACCTCGCACACTCATCCGCCTCCTCGTTACCAGGGACACCGGAGTGCCCCGTTATTCAAGAGGGGGTGATTTTGTGGTAGTGGATATGGCTTAGCGCTGTTACTGTGTTACGGACAAGTTTACTTTTAGTGGTATGCGATGTCAGAGCATTAATTGCAGACTGGCTATCGACAAGAATTAAATCGTTGCTTGGAGGTTCATCCATGGTGTCAATAAGTCTTGCCGCTTGCCACATTGCATTAATCTCGGCCTGAAAAACGCTGCACCAGTCGGAAAGGTGGAAAGAAAGCTTCGTCGCAAGCTCTTCAGAGAAGATTCCTACACATTTTTGGCAAAAATCACTCAATTACTTCGGAAACACCACGCTCTCATTTGTTGCTCCAAATAGTTTCATTTTCCACTCGCTTATCCAGCTCCGTTGGTCTTCCAGGCGTTTTTTTTTTCGATTTTCTAATCAGTCGCTAGGCATACTATGCCCACTGGCAGTGATAAGGAGAAAAATTCCTCCTGTCCTGGTACCGATAAAAAGCTAGCTACTCACTTACATCCAGCTGTGCGCCGCACATCATCCGCTCCTCCAAGAGCAAGTGCACAAAGCGCAACTCCAACGTCAGTAGCACGTAGTGAAGAAAAAACACCTGTTTCGACGCATAGGCTAACTGTTCCAACACTATCAAAGTTAGCTGCCAAAACGTGAACTCCTACACAAGGTGCCTCTACAAGTACGGTTGCTACCAGGAGTCAATCCCAGAGTAAGAGGAATATGAGCAACATGGCTATCGCAAATTTCATTTCGTCCACGGATGACTTAATCCATTTCGAAGAACGCGTAACTTCGGCATTTGCTGCAGAGGATTCACCCGACATGTTAGAAGTACGACGCGACACAACGAAAACGCTGTGGGAACAAGTAGTACACGATTATAAGACCTGTTCCAGGGTTCTAATTGCAACGGATAGCGATGATGCGCGAAATGACTTACAAGTCGTTCGGGCCAAATATGACCAATCGTACTCCGTGTACGAGCGGTGCATAGCCGTCCTTACTCAACGCATTACAGACCTCTCCGCTAAAAATGCACAGTCCGCTCAAGAGCAAACAAGTCACTATATGTCCCTCTCGCCTTGCCATACAGAAGTTTTTTCCGGCGACTATCTGCGATGGCCGACATTTCGTGACTTGTTCACAGCTGTTTATATTAACAATGCGCGACTAACTCCAGTCGAGAAATTATTTCACTTTCTCTCCAACACGAAAGGTGAAGCAAACGAGATTGTCTCAAAATCCCCGCTTACCAATGAAGGTTTTCAGGCGGCGTGGGACAATCTCAAATTCCGCTTCGACAATAAAAGGTTACTAGTCAACAGTCAACTGAAGATTCTCCTCAACCTGAACTCAGTCTCCCATGAGTCAGGATCCGCATTGAAAGAACTACAAAGCACTGTCCAAAATTGTTTGTTAGCCCTCGAACATTCTCATATTTCCACTGAGAACTGGGACTGCTTGCTTGTGTTCTTGTGCTCCTCCAAACTCCCGAAACAACACAAGGTGTACTTCTAGGAACGGCGCTCGTCAGCGTGTGCCACCTCGGATATACCTTCACAGCCCGTGCATTAATCGACTCATGTTCAGAAGGAACGTTCATCACGGAACGCCTCCTCAACACCATAAAACTGCCATTTCGAAGCGTCCAAGCCCAGGTTATGGGACTCAACCAAGCGGTCGCAGCACAATCCCGAAAAATATGCCATTTTAAAATCGATCCCGTTGAGAAGCCAAGGCTTCAAGTTGAGGCATCGGCATTTGTTCTCCCGAGCCTCGCAGGCAATCTGCCTTCCCACTCTATCACGTAATGCGCTGAGAGATCTGCCAGCCATCCAACTAGCTGATCCAATTTCCTAAAAAGTGGACGCCCTCATCGGCGCAGATATCCTTCCTTCCATCTTACTTCAAGGTACACAACACAACATATGTGGCTCATTGTTGGGACAAGAGCCGATATTCGGGTGGATCCTAACAGGCCCAGTACAAAGTAAGGCAACAACGGCTATTTCGTCCTTTTCCACAAAGCTATTTATGTCGGAAGAACCGAAGCTCGATGAAATTCTCACAGCATTTTGGGAGGTGGAGGATAAGATCGTAGATCGCTTTTCAAAATGGACAGAGTTAGTCCCTTTACGAAAAGCGACAGCTGCGTCAGTACAAAAGGCGTTTCGTGAGAGAATACTTTCTAGGCTTGGACCACCAAAAGTATTAATCACAGACAACGGAATTCAATTTACCAGCCGAGCGTTTAAACGGTTCTTGGAGGATTTGGGTGTACGGCACCAATTTACAGCGCCATACACACCACAGGAAAATCCTACTGAAAGAGCAAATAGAATCGTCAAGACAATGGTGGCACAGTTTGAGGGTAAAGAGAAACGTGCCTGGGATGAACTCCTGCCAGAGATCATGCTAGCAGTGAATACCATTGTATCTGAGTCAACGGGATATTCATCTGCATTTTTGACACAAGGGCACGAGCCGCGGCTCCCCAATGCGTTGTTTGACGGGCCAGCCACAGCGTGAGCCTGGCGAAACGGCGCAGAGATTAAAAGAAGTATTTGAGGTGGTCCGCCGTAGCATGGAAAGAGCTGCACAGGATCAAGCTCGGTACTACAATCTGCGCCGTAGGCCTTGGAAACCAGTCGTAGGAGACTTGGTCTGGGCCAAGGAGCATCAACTGTCCAATGCAGTGGAAGGTTTTGCAGCCAAACTAGCTCCAAAGTTTGGCGGACCATTTCGCATTGTAAACTTTGTTTCACCAGTTATTTTAAAGCTGTAAAGCTCTTTAAAGCCTCATGGCCCAGCTGGTCCAAGCCAACCCAATACTTAAGATTCTCGATAAAAGAAAAGTGGGTAAATGGCGGCAAAAATGACCACAATAATGTGAAGATCATTTACTGATCGACACAAACTGGTGAGGACACGTTTAGGCGGCACTAGGATATAGCGGATAGATGCTGCCGCGAGTCTAAAAGCTACTGAGTGCGTTAACATAGCTAACAGCCTATATAGAGGCGGTAACAGAGCGTCACAGTACGTCTAGAAACTGTGCGAAGTGTTTTTGTTTATAACCAAAGCCAAATACGTTGGTCTCTTACAATTACGTTAAATAGGACCCAAATTGTAATACTTTCGCATACAAAAAAAACACACATTTGTATTTCAGCAAGATAGAAAAACAAATTTGTGTGTTAAGAGACACCAAGCAACTGGCGGGAAATATTCAAATAACAAACACACACGAGCAATAGCACTGCTTACCGGATAAAACATCAACACAAAGATATGTAAGCAGTGCGGTGTTTGTCTATGTGTGTACAGTGTCGTACAAATACATAGAATGGTATGCACTTTATGTTGGTATGTTAAATATATTACATGTATATTTAAATGATATCCAACGGAAAATAAAGTGCGGGAGACACATCCACACATAGATATGAGTTACTCAGGCATTAGAAGAGAGCTCATATGTGTTTAGAGAGTGAGCGAAAGTTCGAGAGGAACCGTTAGGACATGGTCCTCGGCTTTCCAATCGGCTTAACGGCAGTGACTTGACACTTTAAATGGTGCGATCTGCAATAGCAGCGGTCATTTCAAAGTGAACGCGCAACAAGTGGAAGACGCACAGAAGGAAGTACTGGTGGCAGAGGGAGTGGCGGAATCCGAAGCCATGGAGGTGGAAGATGGCCATGCACCCAGCCCGGGCATAGAAGAAGACGCCGCGGAGGACACCATTTCCGTCGTGTCCGTCAGCTCGGCAGAGAGCGAAGGCGGAAAACCACGGCTCGTTTTGCTCGAGCGGGAGCAGAAGTGGATGGTGGACCGCTGACGCACCCGGCATTTAATGATGCTAGAGACATGGACCTTTCCAAAAGTGTCCGGGTGCGGGGGCATCACGCTACAACAGCCAACGGCAAAGACACCCGAAGCGCCACCAAACATCAGAAGTATTTTTATGCGGTTCCAAGAGCAACAGCAGCAGCAACAACAGCCGCAGGAGCAACAGCAGCAGCAACAACAGCCGCAGGAGCAACAGCAGCAGCAACAACAACCGCAACAGCAACAACAGCGTCAGCGCGCACAACAGCAGCGCCACCAACAACAGCACAACCAACAGCAGCAGTGTGCACAACAGCAGCGCAACCAACAGCGCGACCAACTGCAGCGACAACAACAGAGGAGGAGGATGGCCCCATGAACCGCCCTGACGGACGAAGAGGTACGCCGCGAGGTGCAGGAAAGGCGGAGGGAGGCGGAGCGGCAATACGCTCAGCGCCTACGTAATGTGGCCCAGGAACGTCTGAGCCGACTGCGGCGAACATTGGCCCAACAACAATCCTCAGGGCCCCAAGAGGCGACCAGATTTTGGCGAATGGTAAAGGACGAGGCCGCGTGGCCGGCGCAAGTACTCAACGCAATACGACGCCGGCTGCTACGCGGAGCTCCCCAAAGTGTTGGCGGACAGTTGGTGACGGCCAACTGGAGGCGGTATAGGGTACGCTGGAGCCAAGGCAGAGACATCAAAGTCTTTGTTTTGGTTCAGGGGGGTTTCATTTGAAAACATAAAATATATCAAGAAAATTACAGAAAATAACACTAGAAAACAATTAAGGAATTTATGAAATGCTTTGAAGAAAATAAAATGTACTGGAAAATTAGAACTTTCTTTCATTAAACAAAGTAGAAAAAAAAAGAATGGAAAATTTAAAACATATTTTTTTTCAGACACTATTTTATTGCAAAAAAAAGAAAAAAAATTGTTATAACGAAAAGTTTGTTGTAGGTTAGGAAATCTACACATTGCACAGGAGCAACAACATTGCCACAAGGAAAAAAAAAACTACTCAACACACTCAGGGAGTTTTTTTTGCTCATACACCAACACTCACACAATAATACATTATTTTTGTATTTTTTTTAATTTCTTTCGTCACAAATATTTTTAACAAAAATCTCCGCCGACAGGCATTCCAATTAGGCAATCATTAATGGCAGCTCCAGTCCGGGCCCAGGGGGAAAAAAATGAAAAAAAAAAGTAAAAGCAATAAAATTAATAAGGTATGGATATACTTGCCGGGTCCAGCGCGGGGCTTAGGCGGAGGGTGTGGACGGATTGCTGGCCGAGGCCAAACTCGCAAATTGGCGCAAGGCTGCAACAAAGACAGGAATAGATATACACCAAATCCACAAACTCGGATAGGTAATAGGGCCCACCAACAACTGTTTAGAGAATCTAGGGAAGTGTACACAATATTATGGTTAATAGGGCCAAAAGGTTAGGGTGATATTGGTGGGAAAATAGGTAGGGCGAGTGTTTTCTTTTTTTTTTTTGGTTTTGTAAATGTGCTAATAAAAGGAAGGAAAAGGGAAAGGAAAAATCAAGGAAAAATTAGTCTTGGTAAGATAGGCATGCCTGTGTAGCTAGACAACTACGGGCGAAGCCGAATGGTTACTGGGACGCGCTAGGGGTATGAATATGAGCAGAGCTGCGCTTAGGGATGGCTGGTGGAGCATCCCAAGTAGTGTGCAGCGAGTATAGTTTTTTTTTACCTTTGCTGCGTTGGCCGTTGACACCGAATGAAGGAGCACGGGGACCAGCAAAGGTTAGGCAACGTATCTGGCTATTCTCCCAATGAGGGGAGGCAGCAGAACGTTTTGGGAGGCCGTTGCGCCGCTTGACTTGGTGCCGAATTATGGCAAGGGCGATCGAAGGATGGCGAGTGACACTCAGCTCGCGAGGAGGATCCGCAGGGGCGGTACAACTAGCCGCGGGCGCCATGCCACTTGGTGGAGTTTCAGTTAAAAGCTCAAATGGTTTCAGGCCACACATTTTTTTTCCTCGTTTTTTTTTTGTTTCCCGAAGAAAGGGGGGAGTGTGAGGAGGCAAATCGCCACAACGTTAGTTAGTTTTGCCAATAGGGCCATAGGGACACTGCTTGGACTGCTTGGTGAAAGTACTCTCACCAATACCAACAGGGCTTGAGAGAGAGCACTCACACTATCAAAGGACAGTGGCAGCAGTTTTAGCGCGCTTGAGTCGCGTCAGTATTAGTATAAAAAGCCACCAATACTAGGGAAAAGATAGCGGCCAGGATTTTGGCGCGCTTAATAGGTAGGAGTAGTAGTGAGTAGGAGAAAGTAGTGGTGTATGAGTGTGAGTGTAGAGTAGGGTCTCTCTGTCTTTTTAGGGAAAATAGGTAGTTAGATGAGCAGAGTACAGTTTAGGAGTCGTTAGTATAGGTTTGGGCGCGAATTCCCGGATTTGGCGGCGATCGTGTCCCTATATAAGGCGGATCACCAGCCAAATCGAAGGGAGTCAAGAACTAACCGACGAGGTGACAACGTGAAATAAAATAAAAAGACAAGTGAAGAGAAAAATCATATTTTTTTTTAAAAGTGAATGAAACAAAGCGGCAATAAATAAGAACTAGTGCAGTGGGAAAAGAGTTAAACCATCTTAAGTGCTTGTAGCAAAGTGGCAACAAGGCCAAGTAAATAATTTGTGTAGTGGAAAATCTGCAAAGAAAATATAAAGTTAGTGCCGAAACCTTTTTCAAGGCGTTTTCGCGGAATACCCATAAAGTTCCTTGTCTGCTAAAGACAGGAGAATATAGACACTATAATTAGTAGCGCACCGGGTGCGACCGCGTCGTAGTATCAACGATCCGCCAACCAAACTAAGCCAAAATAAAGGGCTACCAGGAAAACATCTGGGTTAGCGTATCGCCAAGGGCGTAGTTTAAGCGTATTTACACACTCAATATTATTTTAATTAAAGTTGACTGAACATTGTTATATTTAAGTTAACCGAACATATTGTATTTGTACAAATATTAACTATAATATTTATTTTGTGTAAAATAGCGAGCGTGTCGGCTCAACTTAAGTGTTGTGAAAAGATACCGCAAACGGCGGAGAATATATACTTAAAAATTAAAGTAAAAGTGTTTTTATTCAAGATTATCGAAAGTCTCAGCAAATTACAAATTTGTTGTGACATCTACCCTGGGCATAGCTGAGCTGAACTGACGATATTTACGAATTCGGCGCCAAAAGTAAGAGTGCAAGGTGGAATGGTCACTTTGGGCATTTGAGTGTGTATGCTAAATTATTTATACGCGACTGTCATCATCCATCGCAACACCAAGCTTCTCCCCCGTTAAATGTTTTTGCACCACTTCCATTATGCACTGAATGGCATTATTGATATTAAGACTGTAAGTACAAATGTCAAATATGTATGGTCTTATACCGATAAGTAAAAGGATCTCAGAGTCTATAAGTGCTAAACAGCTGAAATTTTATCAAAAGATGTGCATAATAGTCACGCAGGTAAAAATGTGCGATTTATGTCGATATATTGCCGCCTACCTCCGTAGAAAAATACCGCGGCTTACTTCTTTTTATGTGAATTTTTGCGATGGATGATTTATTAGTTATTCTTTTAACCAGTGCGGAGACGAAAGCAAATAAGCTATGTTAAGCATATGCAATAAGTTTATATAAGTTCGGACAAATGGCTTACATGAATTGTAATTTATTATTGGCATTGATTGCACTTCGTGGCTCCGAAAAGTGATGTGTGGAACTATTTTATAACAAAGGCAGAAAAATCTGCCGATTGAAAATATTGCAGTGTAATATGCGCAACTTCGGGAAACGCCTCGAATTTGTGGCTGCATCTGAAAAAATCAAAATCGCGCCCAACCTTGGAAACGATTAAAAATCAGCCATCGTCATCGAGAGCATCGACAAGTGGCCTTGGAAATACGGTTAGATATGGTGGTCAGTGCTGAAATATGGCTTGACATTTGTTTTGTTTGTTTTTTTTTCGGTCAATGTACAAAAAATGCTTTGGAATAAATGAATCTATGGAATAAAATAGACGCATTTTAGGAGAACGCAATAAATGTCTCGGACACAGATGCGAGTGACATATGTAATTGGACCATCGACCTCAACGTCAAATTACGGTGAAAGCAGGAGGGCTAATTCATCTCGCTGTACGTCAAGGAGTGACGAACCAATTAAATCTTGGAGAGCTTCTATCTCGACATGAATCCTTCAACGGTAGTTTTCATGCATTTCCTTAAATTTAAAAATATCATAAATAAATGGGTTGTTCCAGCAGAATTTAGATTTTAGAAATTCAAAAAATTTAGAATTTTGTGAATTCCGAAAATTGCAAGTTTTGAGAATGTTTCAAATTTTGTTACTTTACAAATTCCAAAAAATTGTTCCGTCTGAATTTACTTTTTTTCATTCCGATTTTTCAATATAACATAATTGTCTTTTTATGCAGATGGAGGTGCACGGATTGCTCAGTTAGAAGAGAATACTTTGTACATGCTAATGAAGGGCAATCTTTCCTTGTCTGAAACGGAAAATCCTGGCATCTGTAGACTGCTTAAGCGAGTTAGAAGCCCCTTCTCGTACGACAATGACAAGAAAGATGGAGCAAAAATATCTGTTTCTGACCGAAGAGGTGAAAAGCAATTATCAAATGCTCTGAGAGATCTGCCAGCCATCCGACTAGCTGATCCAATTTCCTAAAAAGTGGACGCCCTCATCGGCGCAGATATCCTTCCTTCCATCTTACTTCAAGGTACACAACACAACATATGTGGCTCATTGTTGGGACAAGAGCCGATATTCGGGTGGATCCTAACAGGCCCAGTACAAAGTAAGGCAACAACGGCTATTTCGTCCTTTTCCACAAAGCTATTTATGTCGGAAGAACCGAAGCTCGATGAAATTCTCACAGCATTTTGGGAGGTGGAGGATAAGCCGACAAAAATCTACTATTGGCCTGGAATGCGAGGTGTGCCATAAATATAAGGCAAGCCAGCTACAGGCGGCGGGTAAAATGCTGACGCAGATTCCAGAGGAACCTTGGGCAACCGTGTGTGCGGATTTTGTTGGGCCTTTGCCCCGATCAAAACATGGCAACACAATGTTCCTGGTTTTCGTAGATCGCTTTTCAAAATGGACAGAGTTAGTCCCTTTACGAAAAGCGACAGCTGCGTCAGTACAAAAGGCGTTTCGTGAGAGAATACTTTCTAGGTTTGGACCACCAAAAGTATTAATCACAGACAACGGAATTCAATTTACCAGCCGAGCATTTAAACGGTTCTTGGAGGATTTGGGTGTACGGCACCAATTTACAGCGCCATACACACCACAGGAAAATCCTACTGAAAGAGCAAATAGAATCGTCAAGACAATGGTGGCACAGTTTGAGGGTAAAGAGAAACGTGCCTGGGATGAACTCCTGCCAGAGATCATGCTAGCAGTGAATACCATTGTATCTGAGTCAACGGGATATTCATCTGCATTTTTGACACAAGGGCACGAGCCGCGGCTCCCCAATGCGTTGTTTGACGGGCCAGCCACAGCGTGAGCCTGGCGAAACGGCGCAGAGATTAAAAGAAGTATTTGAGGTGGTCCGCCGTAGCCTGGAAAGAGCTGCACAGGATCAAGCTCGGTACTACAATCTGCGCCGTAGGCCTTGGAAACCAGTCGTAGGAGACTTGGTCTGGGCCAAGGAGCATCAACTGTCCAATGCAGTGGAAGGTTTTGCAGCCAAACTAGCTCCAAAGTTTGGCGGACCATTTCGCATTGTAAACTTTGTTTCACCAGTTATTTTAAAGCTGTAAAGCTCTTTAAAGCCTCATGGCCCAGCTGGTCCAAGCCAACCCAATACTTAAGATTCTCGATAAAAGAAAAGTGGGTAAATGGCGGCAAAAATGACCACAATAATGTGAAGATCATTTACTGATCGACACAAACTGGTGAGGACACGTTTAGGCGGCACTAGGATATAGCGGATAGATGCTGCCGCGAGTCTAAAAGCTACTGAGTGCGTTAACATAGCTAACAGCCTATATAGAGGCGGTAACAGAGCGTCACAGTACGTCTAGAAACTGTGCGAAGTGTTTTTGTTTATAACCAAAGCCAAATACGTTGGTCTCTTACAATTACGTTAAATAGGACCCAAATTGTAATACTTTCGCATACAAAAAAAACACACATTTGTATTTCAGCAAGATAGAAAAACAAATTTGTGTGTTAAGAGACACCAAGCAACTGGCGGGAAATATTCAAATAACAAACACACACGAGCAATAGCACTGCTTACCGGATAAAACATCAACACAAAGATATGTAAGCAGTGCGGTGTTTGTCTATGTGTGTACAGTGTCGCACAAATACATAGAATGGTATGCACTTTATGTTGGTATGTTAAATATATTACATGTATATTTAAATGATATCCAACGGAAAATAAAGTGCGGGAGACACATCCACACATAGATATGAGTTACTCAGGCATTAGAAGAGAGCTCATATGTGTTTAGAGAGTGAGCGAAAGTTCGAGAGGAACCGTTAGGACGAAGCGAAGGCGGAAAACCACGGCTCGTTTTGCTCGAGCGGGAGCAGAAGTGGATGGTGGACCGCTGACGCACCCGGCATTTAATGATGCTAGAGACATGGACCTTTCCAAAAGTGTCCGGGTGCGGGGGCATCACGCTACAACAGCCAACGGCAAAGACACCCGAAGCGCCACCAAACATCAGAAGTATTTTTATGCGGTTCCAAGAGCAACAGCAGCAGCAACAACAGCCGCAGGACGACTCCCACGACAGTCGGTTCAACGTACCGGAGTCGACGCAGGTTTCCAAAACCTGCCCAAGGACTGTCATCCCCCGGATATCTCGGATGCCCAAGTATGTGGCCTTTCTCTTATTTCTTTCCTATCAATTTTCTTCTAACTGGGCAAACAACTCCGGCCTGTCTGCCCAGACTTCTTCTTCTATGTGCCGGAGACATTGAAGAGAACCCCGGTCCCCGGGTGAGGGTGTGTCCGGTGTGCTCGCAGGACATCTCCAGGGATGTGGACTCTGTGCCGTGCAACTCTTGCCGACACAGGGCCCACCTCCCCTGCTCTGGCCTGCAGTACACACCTGGAAATAACACCAGCTACACTTGTCCCCAATGCCCTCCCATTGCCCCCAGACCTGTGGCGGGCACCCCCACAAACGCAGCTGCTCCGCCGCCACACCCCCACACCTGCCGCACCTGTGGGAAGCGGTTCACCAGAGCCGCAACCCCCATTCCCTGCGCAACCTGTGGCGGGAGCAGCCACCTTAGATGCTCAGGCCTGCGTAACTCAAACCTTTACCACCCTGGTTACGTAGGCCTGTGCTGCAGAAACCCCGCACTCCCGAGACCAGTCGCGGTGTCTCCTGCACAGGCGGCCCCAGGTTCCCTTCCCCCTCAGGGATCGTTGAACGCACAATGCCGCATGTGCAGGCGACCATTCACCCGCGCGGCCACACCAATTCTGTGCTCCGCGTGTGGTGAATGTAGCCATCTGAGATGCTCGGGATTGCGTAATTCCAGCCTCTACCAGGCTAATTTTGTGGGTCCGTGCTGCCGCAGGTCTATACAATCTTCATCCCCCCGCCTAAACGGCCGTATGCCACAAATATCTCAGTCTCCCCCACCACCCCCCTTAATGCAAGCCCAAACCTCAGCCACCATCTCCTCGGCCTCAATTCTGCAATTAAATTGCAATGGCCTTAGTAGGAAAATAGTCGAGATCACCGACTATATGTCCCGAAAGCATATCTCAATAGCAGCCGTGCAAGAGACAAAGCTTTCAAGCCGAAACCCCTTGACCCATTCGGCAAACTACAACCTCGTTCGTCTGGACCGCGAACGAAATCAAGGTGGCGGGCTTGCCTTTATTCTCCATAAATCCGTCTCCTATAGACACCTGACCATAAACAGTAACGATGCCCATCTCGAGGTCCAAGGCATCACTGTTCAGGTAGGAGACGAGGATCTAGACATTATAAATGTCTACATCCCCCCCGTGGCAGCGTGTCAAGCTGGATATCGTCCCAACATTGACTTTCTGCTGGTCGGAGACCGCCTAATAATCCTCGGCGACTTTAATGCTCATCATGACAGTTGGTTCTCTGAACTCGGAAACGACGCCAGGGGCACTGTCATCGATGAGCAGGTAAGTAACTCCGACTTCAGCACAATGAATGAGGACCACCCCACCAGGATCACGGCGACTTGTCGAAGTTCTCCTGACATCACAATCGCCAGTCCTGACCTTATTACCTCTACCAGCTGGCACGCAGACGTCGCCCTAAACTCGGACCATGTCCCGATCACTGTGAGGGTTGAGGGAAGTGAGGAGTTCATCACATCTGAACGCCGCACTTTCGTCAACTTCCGCAAAGCTGACTGGGACATGTTTGAGCAGATGGCTAGTACGTCCTTCTCCCAACTGCCCCCTCCACGAAATGTTTTCGAAGGCGAAAGAAACATTCGTAAGATCCTCACCAGCGTGGCGAAACGCTGTATCCCCGCTGGAAGGATACCCAACATTAATCCCAATTTTCCGCCTGAGGCCTCCCGGCTGGCAGAAGAAAGGGATGAGCTGCGGAAAACCAATGCCGCAGATCCTCGCATCAGGCTGCTTGGTGACAGCATCACGGAAATGGTCTCAAACCATCGCCGTGAAAAATGGATCCAACAGCTAGGGAATCTGTCGGCTGGTTCAGCTAAGCTGTGGCAGACCATTAAGAGTCTGACCAACCCGCGGAGAAGCGACCAAGTGCAAATCTCATTTGGTGACTCCACCCCAGCCAACTCCTCGCGCTGCGCCGCTTCTTTCTGCAGGCAATTCGTGGAACATCCACCCGTCCCTGATAGCCGTTTCCGCAGCACCATTCGCCACATTCGTGCTCTCCCTAAAGAGACACCGCTCTCATTCTCACCAGAGCAAGTTGCACAAGCCATCAAAGAGGCCAAGAATTCCACGGCCATTGGTCCTGATGGCATTGCTGCAGTAATGCTCAAACGTATCGGAGTAGCCGGCGTTGAGTATTTAACCAAAACTTTTAATGCCTGTCTGGCTGACCTCCAGATCCCTGACATCTGGAAGACAGGTAAAATCGTCCCGGTTCCCAAACCAGGGAAACCAACCAACCAAGGTTCGTCTTACCGCCCCATTACCCTTCTTTCGCCAGTGATCAAAATTCTTGAGGCACTGCTTCTCCCCTCTCTATGCGAGTCTCTGACCCTTGCCGACCACCAGCATGGTTTCCGTGCTGGCCGAAGCACCACCACGGCGCTCTGTGAACTTTCAGCTCACATCGCCGAAAGCCTCAACAGCAAACGTCCGCACAAACGTTCTATCCTGGTCGCCCTTGATCTCTCGAAGGCCTTTGACACCGTCAATCATGGCCAACTCTTACAGGATATTCTTCTATCGTCGCTCTCTCCAAATATTAAACGTTGGCTTGCCATCTACATGGCTGGAAGGCAATCCTTTGTTGAGTTTCGTGGGACCTCATCAAAGTATAGGAAATGTAAACAAGGTGTCCCACAAGGAGGAGTCCTCTCTCCGATCCTCTTCAATTACTACCTCTCAAAAATGCCCACCCCACCAGAAGGGATCAAATTAGTTTCGTATGCCGATGACTGCTCCATTGTAGCCTCTCATCGTGATATACACGTAATTGAAGAACGCATTAACAGTTATCTGCCAACTTTAGCAAACTTCTTCGCTGACCGTAACCTCAGCCTCTCAGCCCCAAAATCCTCAGCAACACTGTTCACCACTTGGACTAAAGAGGTCTCACTCGACCTAAATATCATCTCAGACGGCCGTACTATCCCCACTGAGAGATATCCCAAGATTCTTGGTGTCGTTTTCGACAATCTCTTCCAGTTTGCCAAGCACTCGGAAGGCATTGCCAAAAAAGTCCGTGGTAGAAACAAAATTCTTAAAGCCTTAGCCGGTAGTACCTGGGGCAAAGACAAAGAAATAATCACAACCACCTTTAAAGCTATAGGACGCCCACTTCTTGACTATGCAGCGCCGGTCTGGACCCCTTCCATTAGCGACACGCAATGGAGGAATCTCCAGACTGTGCAAAATGCGGCCCTCAGAGTCGCCACTGGTTGCCACGCTATTACGCATGGTGACCACCTTCACCAAGAAGTGGGTATACTCCCTGTGCGCGACCACTGCAAATTGTTGACCAGGCAATTCTTACTCAACATGACCCTCGAACCTCACCCTAACCACAGCGTTCTACTGCGTCCCTTGTCAGAGAGACACAGACCTGTCCGACTCGACGTCCGCAGCGAGCTACCTGCCATTTCAAATGTAGCTCATTCATCCGCTCCCATAAAGGACAGACTTCAAATTATCCACACGGAGTCGGTGGGTAATTATATTTCCAATTCAAGACCGAACCCAGTCTTAGGCATAAGGCCTCCCCTAATAGATCCGTCCGAACTCTCTCTCCCAAGGCAGCAAAGAACTGCCTTAGCCCAACTCCGCTCAGGTTACTCAAAGCTTCTAAATAGCTACCTGGCGCGAGTTAACCCTGATGTAGTTGATGTTTGCCCCAGCTGTAACTGCAGCCCACACAATACCCTACACCTTTTCAGATGTCCTGTGAACCCGACTGGACTCACGCCCTCATCCCTATGGACAAATCCGGTGGAGGCAGCCAGCTTTCTCCACCTGGATAGGGTCCATCTTTAATGTTCTTTCTCCATTTCTAACTTTCTTTACATCTTTTATTTCCATAAAACTGACAATCCACATACGTGGTGCACCGAGATAGACGTTACTACAACAACAGCCGCAGGAGCAACAGCAGCAGCAACAACAGCCGCAGGAGCAACAGCAGCAGCAACAACAACCGCAACAGCAACAACAGCGTCAGCGCGCACAACAGCAGCGCCACCAACAACAGCACAACCAACAGCAGCAGTGTGCACAACAGCAGCGCAACCAACAGCGCGACCAACTGCAGCGACAACAACAGAGGAGGAGGATGGCCCCATGAACCGCCCTGACGGACGAAGAGGTACGCCGCGAGGTGCAGGAAAGGCGGAGGGAGGCGGAGCGGCAATACGCTCAGCGCCTACGTAATGTGGCCCAGGAACGTCTGAGCCGACTGCGGCGAACATTGGCCCAACAACAATCCTCAGGGCCCCAAGAGGCGACCAGATTTTGGCGAATGGTAAAGGACGAGGCCGCGTGGCCGGCGCAAGTACTCAACGCAATACGACGCCGGCTGCTACGCGGAGCTCCCCAAAGTGTTGGCGGACAGTTGGTGACGGCCAACTGGAGGCGGTATAGGGTACGCTGGAGCCAAGGCAGAGACATCAAAGTCTTTGTTTTGGTTCAGGGGGGTTTCATTTGAAAACATAAAATATATCAAGAAAATTACAGAAAATAACACTAGAAAACAATTAAGGAATTTATGAAATGCTTTGAAGAAAATAAAATGTACTGGAAAATTAGAACTTTCTTTCATTAAACAAAGTAGAAAAAAAAAGAATGGAAAATTTAAAACATATTTTTTTTCAGACACTATTTTATTGCAAAAAAAAGAAAAAAAATTGTTATAACGAAAAGTTTGTTGTAGGTTAGGAAATCTACACATTGCACAGGAGCAACAACATTGCCACAAGGAAAAAAAAAACTACTCAACACACTCAGGGAGTTTTTTTTGCTCATACACCAACACTCACACAATAATACATTATTTTTGTATTTTTTTTAATTTCTTTCGTCACAAATATTTTTAACAAAAATCTCCGCCGACAGGCATTCCAATTAGGCAATCATTAATGGCAGCTCCAGTCCGGGCCCAGGGGGAAAAAAATGAAAAAAAAAGTAAAAGCAATAAAATTAATAAGGTATGGATATACTTGCCGGGTCCAGCGCGGGGCTTAGGCGGAGGGTGTGGACGGATTGCTGGCCGAGGCCAAACTCGCAAATTGGCGCAAGGCTGCAACAAAGACAGGAATAGATATACACCAAATCCACAAACTCGGATAGGTAATAGGGCCCACCAACAACTGTTTAGAGAATCTAGGGAAGTGTACACAATATTATGGTTAATAGGGCCAAAAGGTTAGGGTGATATTGGTGGGAAAATAGGTAGGGCGAGTGTTTTCTTTTTTTTTTTTGGTTTTGTAAATGTGCTAATAAAAGGAAGGAAAAGGGAAAGGAAAAATCAAGGAAAAATTAGTCTTGGTAAGATAGGCATGCCTGTGTAGCTAGACAACTACGGGCGAAGCCGAATGGTTACTGGGACGCGCTAGGGGTATGAATATGAGCAGAGCTGCGCTTAGGGATGGCTGGTGGAGCATCCCAAGTAGTGTGCAGCGAGTATAGTTTTTTTTTACCTTTGCTGCGTTGGCCGTTGACACCGAATGAAGGAGCACGGGGACCAGCAAAGGTTAGGCAACGTATCTGGCTATTCTCCCAATGAGGGGAGGCAGCAGAACGTTTTGGGAGGCCGTTGCGCCGCTTGACTTGGTGCCGAATTATGGCAAGGGCGATCGAAGGATGGCGAGTGACACTCAGCTCGCGAGGAGGATCCGCAGGGGCGGTACAACTAGCCGCGGGCGCCATGCCACTTGGTGGAGTTTCAGTTAAAAGCTCAAATGGTTTCAGGCCACACATTTTTTTCCTCGTTTTTTTTTGTTTCCCGAAGAAAGGGGGGAGTGTGAGGAGGCAAATCGCCACAACGTTAGTTAGTTTTGCCAATAGGGCCATAGGGACACTGCTTGGACTGCTTGGTGAAAGTACTCTCACCAATACCAACAGGGCTTGAGAGAGAGCACTCACACTATCAAAGGACAGTGGCAGCAGTTTTAGCGCGCTTGAGTCGCGTCAGTATTAGTATAAAAAGCCACCAATACTAGGGAAAAGATAGCGGCCAGGATTTTGGCGCGCTTAATAGGTAGGAGTAGTAGTGAGTAGGAGAAAGTAGTGGTGTATGAGTGTGAGTGTAGAGTAGGGTCTCTCTGTCTTTTTAGGGAAAATAGGTAGTTAGATGAGCAGAGTACAGTTTAGGAGTCGTTAGTATAGGTTTGGGCGCGAATTCCCGGATTTGGCGGCGATCGTGTCCCTATATAAGGCGGATCACCAGCCAAATCGAAGGGAGTCAAGAACTAACCGACGAGGTGACAACGTGAAATAAAATAAAAAGACAAGTGAAGAGAAAAATCATATTTTTTTTTAAAAGTAAATGAAACAAAGCGGCAATAAATAAGAACTAGTGCAGTGGGAAAAGAGTTAAACCATCTTAAGTGCTTGTAGCAAAGTGGCAACAAGGCCAAGTAAATAATTTGTGTAGTGGAAAATCTGCAAAGAAAATATAAAGTTAGTGCCGAAACCTTTTTCAAGGCGTTTTCGCGGAATACCCATAAAGTTCCTTGTCTGCTAAAGACAGGAGAATATAGACACTATAATTAGTAGCGCACCGGGTGCGACCGCGTCGTAGTATCAACGATCCGCCAACCAAACTAAGCCAAAATAAAGGGCTACCAGGAAAACATCTGGGTTAGCGTATCGCCAAGGGCGTAGTTTAAGCGTATTTACACACTCAATATTATTTTAATTAAAGTTGACTGAACATTGTTATATTTAAGTTAACCGAACATATTGTATTTGTACAAATATTAACTATAATATTTATTTTGTGTAAAATAGCGAGCGTGTCGGCTCAACTTAAGTGTTGTGAAAAGATACCGCAAACGGCGGAGAATATATACTTAAAAATTAAAGTAAAAGTGTTTTTATTCAAGATTATCGAAAGTCTCAGCAAATTACAAATTTGTTGTGACATCTACCCTGGGCATAGCTGAGCTGAACTGACGATATTTACGAATTCGGCGCCAAAAGTAAGAGTGCAAGGTGGAATGGTCACTTTGGGCATTTGTGTGTGTATGCTAAATTATTTATACGCGACTGTCATCATCCATCGCAACACCAAGCTTCTCCCCCGTTAAATGTTTTTGCACCACTTCCATTATGCACTGAATGGCATTATTGATATTAAGACTGTAAGTACAAATGTCAAATATGTATGGTCTTATACCGATAAGTAAAAGGATCTCAGAGTCTATAAGTGCTAAACAGCTGAAATTTTATCAAAAGATGTGCATAATAGTCACGCAGGTAAAAATGTGCGATTTATGTCGATATATTGCCGCCTACCTCCGTAGAAAAATACCGCGGCTTACTTCTTTTTATGTGAATTTTTGCGATGGATGATTTATTAGTTATTCTTTTAACCAGTGCGGAGACGAAAGCAAATAAGCTATGTTAAGCATATGCAATAAGTTTATATAAGTTCGGACAAATGGCTTACATGAATTGTAATTTATTATTGGCATTGATTGCACTTCGTGGCTCCGAAAAGTGATGTGTGGAACTATTTTATAACAAAGGCAGAAAAATCTGCCGATTGAAAATATTGCAGTGTAATATGCGCAACTTCGGGAAACGCCTCGAATTTGTGGCTGCATCTGAAAAAATCAAAATCGCGCCCAACCTTGGAAACGATTAAAAATCAGCCATCGTCATCGAGAGCATCGACAAGTGGCCTTGGAAATACGGTTAGATATGGTGGTCAGTGCTGAAATATGGCTTGACATTTGTTTTGTTTGTTTTTTTTTCGGTCAATGTACAAAAAATGCTTTGGAATAAATGAATCTATGGAATAAAATAGACGCATTTTAGGAGAACGCAATAAATGTCTCGGACACAGATGCGAGTGACATATGTAATTGGACCATCGACCTCAACGTCAAATTACGGTGAAAGCAGGAGGGCTAATTCATCTCGCTGTACGTCAAGGAGTGACGAACCAATTAAATCTTGGAGAGCTTCTATCTCGACATGAATCCTTCAACGGTAGTTTTCATGCATTTCCTTAAATTTAAAAATATCATAAATAAATGGGTTGTTCCAGCAGAATTTAGATTTTAGAAATTCAAAAAATTTAGAATTTTGTGAATTCCGAAAATTGCAAGTTTTGAGAATGTTTCAAATTTTGTTACTTTACAAATTCCAAAAAATTGTTCCGTCTGAATTTACTTTTTTTCATTCCGATTTTTCAATATAACATAATTGTCTTTTTATGCAGATGGAGGTGCACGGATTGCTCAGTTAGAAGAGAATACTTTGTACATGCTAATGAAGGGCAATCTTTCCTTGTCTGAAACGGAAAATCCTGGCATCTGTAGACTGCTTAAGCGAGTTAGAAGCCCCTTCTCGTACGACAATGACAAGAAAGATGGAGCAAAAATATCTGTTTCTGACCGAAGAGGTGAAAAGCAATTATCAAATGCTCCATCTTTCTGCTTGACAATGGATTGCTGGACGGAGTCCCATAATACCACAAGTTTTTTGGGAATAACGGTCCACAACGCCGTCAAAGACAGGATGACATCAATTGTGGCAGGGATTGAACAACTCACGCACTCCCACACAAACGAGTATCTTTCTGCTCACATCCTGAAATTTTGTGACAAGTGGGAAATTAACCCAGCTATCTCGAAGGCACTGAGTTAAATGTAGCGAGAAATAGAAAAAGATTTGACTGCATCGAGGAAAAAATCGGAGACGTCGGGAAACGGAATTCTGGCTGAGCCATTGCAGACTACCATTACATCAGTAAAATTATTTTGGAGAAAGCACATTGTTGCCGTGAGCAATCCTGTGTTCCATTTAGATTGCGAGATTTTATTGCGAGAACGGAGATAAAAGCTTTTTTTTCGCTCTGGACCTCCAAGCATTGAACCGCCAAGCACCGAACCGGTATCCGAGTTGGAAGAAACCGACCAGGTGACAGAAGACACCGAATTGACAACGCAAGCGTTTGCTCTTCTGATAGCAGAAGTAGCTGCTTTTCGGTTGCTGACACTTCTTCCGCTGGCTAGAACCGGGCGAGGAATTCATGGACGTTGATGCCACAAAAATTACTGGCCAGATTTTGATGATCTATGGTTTGTTGGATGCATTTCCGCCCTGGTTATCTGAATAACTAAAAATATAGGAATTCACATAAAAACAAGTAAGCCGCAAAATTATCTTTCGGGGGGAGGAGACCAGATATCGGCATAAATCGAAAAGCTTCATCTGCGTGACTATTATGCGCATCTTTTGGTAAAATTTTAGCTCCATAGCTCTAATAGGCTCTGAGATCCTTTTACTCATACGGACAGACAGACATGGCTATATCGACTCGGCTGTTGATGTTGATCAAGAATATACATATATACTTTATGGGGTGTGCTACGCCTCATCCTGCCGGTTATATACAATTGCACGAACTTATTATACCATTGGTATAGGGTGTAACAAAGTTGTGTTAGTTACACCATATATAACTCAGGAAAGGCTGGACAGATTTTGATGATATATGATTTGTGAAAAATTCACATATAAATAAATAATCAAGAAAGATATCTAACCATAATCTAATGTAAACAAAAATATAGAGAACAAATGATAACACTGTCAAAATAGAAGTAAACATACATATTAACCTTGTATGCATGTAACGAAATCTTTCAGCTTAATTTTCAATAATTTCAAGAAGTCTGATCATCTTGCAAATTTGCACAGGGGTCAAGGACTGATGACAATACAATTATTTAATAATTTTGTTCTAATGTTCTGACTAGATCATCAGTATTTAAAAAATAAAATGTACACTAAAAGTATGCAACAGTTTTTCAAAATAATTAGTAGGCTTGTTGACAAAAATCTATGTGTGTTTTTAGTCTTAAAGTAAAAAATTATTGTTCAAAACAGCAGTGGGCACTTAGACGGCACTAAGGAATGATGTGAGCAAGTCATATTTTTTTGTAGGTAAGCCCCTAATCGACACGACCCTATCCGAATTTTCAGGCGAAATTGCTCTGCTCAACAATAACATAAGTATACGTCCCGCATAAAAATAAAAGTCGATATATTGTCGAATTTATTGACAACTGTGCCAAAAAAAATTTGTACCATCGTACCTCGTTCTTGGCGAAAACTCTTTTTTGTTTACGCACACAGGCACAAAAGGCTGGTTTAAAAAAACTAAAAAAACACTATAGCAAACCGAACTAAAATGTAGAAAATAATTTTGAAGTATCAAGAATTTGTATTACAGCAATAAAAATTCCGACAATCAATTACGACTAGTTAATTTGGAATAAGATTAAATTAGAAATTATATTATTAATAAAATAATTCAATTATAGTGGCCTAGCCCTTTTTCCTCGCTGTCTCCAGATCAGTAGACGTGATCGCCTCTCGTATGTGGCCTCGCACATCTCGAACCCTTGACCGCCATTGGTGAAGATAATGACGCCTCGCCTGCTTCTTAAATCTATCTCTTAAAAGTCTTCGCCCTCCGCGCTCTGGTTGACGGTGGAGATACGGCCGTGCGTGTTCCTCTCACCGTGTCCAAGCCCCTCGTGTTGGCTGCCTTACTCAGGCTTCGGTCTTCCCTTGAAGCGGTGACCATTTTTTTATGAACGGCCATTGCCGTGCCACCTGCTGCTTTGCTAGACCTCAGGCATCGGCTATCTCCTCGCTCACGAAGCTTCGTGAGGCCCCCGTGTCAATCATCGCGGTCTGCAAGTGCGATCCGATCTGTACCGTTACGACCCAAATCCGTTCTGAATATTTCCTTTAATTCCGGGTTGCTGGTGTCTGTGCCGCTACATGATCCCGCATCTGGTAGGGCGGCTGCCCGTTTCCCTGGACTGGGTGCCGGCAACACGCCTGGGTCTTACGCCCACGTCGTCCACATACCCGGCAGAACACCACCAAGGCATTGGGGCATTCCCGGGCAATGTGTTCGCACCTAAAGCCGCTGACTCTCTGTATATCCTGCTCGGTGCGTCATGACTCCGAGGGAAATAGAGTACTCTTTGAAGCTCTCACGATCTCGTTGGTGGCGTGCACGTATCTCGCCTTCCAGACGTTCCATATAGTGTAGCAGCAGGAAAAACTCGAGAAATTTCGGAACGTAGCCAACGGCACCTCGCGCATGAATCATTGGGCTGCTTCCCCTGTTAGCACTTCAATCATGGCCCCCGTCAGGTCTACTGCGTCGATGCGGTTCGCGGGTGGCACTACTATCGATGCACACACATGCACGTTTTTCGCACTCGACTGTACTTTTACACGCGGTTACCGCGACGCACAATTCTTCAGCCGATTTACTTTTTGTTTTTTCTGTCCCGTCTCTATGTTCGTTTACAGCGTTACTTTTGTTGAACTTTGCGAGCGTAAATAAATTTCTGCTACTTAGTTTTGTTTGTTTTAACCAGCATTTAAAAAGTAATATACTTTTTCGTAGCTGCTGCTACAGTTGATATTTCAGCTCTGTAAATGTTCAATATCTGCGCAGACAAAAAGATAAAAACGAAAAGAGCCGATTGTAGCTCGACGCACACAGCTGTGGAAAATTGAGAGCCGTGAAAACAAAAGAAACAATAAAAAAATAAAACTATTTACTTTTTATTTAGCTTAAAAATACCAATTAACTAACAATTAACTTATTTCATTTATATATTCAAGGTGTGCAAAATAGTTAAAGCGAAAATCTAAAAATGGCACCGGAATTTCACGGGTGCTGTCAATTGAACTCAGCATTCAGCTTCGTTGTTTAGTTTAATTTATATACATATGTACATATATTTAGTTTCTGACAATTCACGTCCTTTCAGAGTATCTGACTGTTCTAACACTTCTTAACCACGTTTCTCTTTATATGTATTAAGGAATTCGTATAAAAAATGCGAAAGAGGGTATTTTGCTATCGACTCTCATTCTGTTGTACGAAAAATATCTACTTACACATGCATAATTGTGTGTATTGTGGGCAAAAACGAATCGCGCGACAGCCGATACGCGAATAGAGCGTCATGCTGCATTTGTAAGCCTTTATTTTTTATGTAAAGTTTAAGATTTGTAAAAACTAATAAATAAAATTGTTTGTAGACTCTGATTACGTTTTGTCTCAAGAATTTATGTTATTTGTAGTACTAGTAAGAAAAGTAATTTTAGCTAATGTATTTGACTGGATCGGTCTTATTTTTATATCTAAATTAAATATAGTGTCTTGTGATGTGAGCTCAAACAAAACTCGTCAAAATTATTTATCATCATAATATAATTAAAATTTGATAGTTGATTATTCCAGAAGTTATCAATCGTCGCTAAGTTAGTAATTTCTCCCACTGTGCGCTGGGATTGCAATGTGCTGCCTAAAGAAAACAAGCAACAACTACAGCAGCAACAACAATAGCAGCACCAATATAGTCTCAAACGGTCGTTCTATCCCCACTGAGAGATATCCCAAACTTCTTGCTATCGTCTTCTCAACCTCTTCCAGTTTGCCAAGCATTCGGAAGGATTTGCCAAAAAAGTCCGTGAAAGAAACAGAATCCTTGAAGCCTTAGCCGGAAGTACCTGGGGCAAAGACAAGGAAACCATTGCTACCACCTATAAAGCATCAGGACGCCCACTTCTTGATTACGCCTCGCCAGTCTGGACTCATACCATTAGTGATACGCAATGGAGGAACCTCCAGACTATACAAAATGCAGCCCTTAGAGCTGCAACTGGTTTCCATGCAATCGTGCATGGCGATCATCTCCATCAAGAAGTGGGCATCCTACCCGTACGCGACCATTGCTGTATGCTGACAATTTCTAGTAAATTCTAACCTCCCCACCCTCCTTAATCATAAAACCCTCCATATCCACTGTCCCAGAGATCTGAAGCTATCCGACTAGACATCCGCAGTTAGCTACCTGCCACTTCTGATGTAGCTCAACTTCCCCTCAAAATTAAGGACAGACTTCAAATTATCCACAGAGTCAGTGGACAATTTCATCACAAACTCAAGACCGAACCCAAGCCACCCCCTATAGACGCGTCCGAAAATCACTTCCAAGGTAGAAAGGAACTGCCTTTTCCCAACTCCGCTCCGGATATTTCAAGCTACTTAATTAATTAAATTAAATAAAATTAAATAATTTAAGTAATAAATTTAAATACAGGTCGAATATAACCATTGTCGCCGCAACTCCCTTCTCGACCTATTTTGATGATGCTAATGCTTCATTTTCATAATTGTATTCACACAAATATATACAGCAGCACACATTGACAAATAGGAATGAGCGGGCAAGATATAAAAAAAAAAACACAGCCACACGCACACAAGCGCAAATAGCTGAACTTTGCATAATTTTTGCAAGTGACTACTTTTCAGAAGTATCGAGTGTGCACCTCTCCCTTTTATACTCATTGGGAAAAATATCTACTTGAAAATAATCGATTAATTTCTTGTCCCATCTCTTTAAAGAATTTAATTAAGCATGTGTACATATGCATTTTTGGAATGTTGTTTTTTGACAAAGATCCGGTTAACAATTTATCAAATGAAAGAATTTAAAACGAACTGCTAATCTAAAGGTACATAGTATAAATTTCAGTATACCATGTTTGTTTATTATGTGTGATGCTTTGGCTCTTTTAAATTTCAATTTCCGTTTAGAATAAATGTATATTTGTATATATGCTCCGTTAAAATAATTTAATATGTACGTTATCTGCACACCAACATTTTATTTAATTGGTATGTCTGTAAACATGTATTTTTGCATTTTATATATCCATGTGCAGATGCATACATGTGTACATTTATCGTATTGTTTGTTGTGTGTTGAATGCGTTCAATTATTTATACGTCGGTACGTACATACTTACATACATACATATATATATAATATTAATATACATAATAATCCTTTTGAAAATACATATACCATATAGAATGCATTTTGCATATCTGTGGGATAATTGTTGAAAATAACTGCATAATGCAAAACAATAATTTACTTTTACATTTAAACACATTTGCTTATTCACTAAAGAACAATTTTCATTCTTACGTACTATATGTGCTACATACACCGACTTGTGGTAGATATTGTTAATTATATCCTGTTTTTATTTTTATACGGTCAGTTTTTCCTCGACTGTGCTCTATAAAAATGCATACATATGCAAAAAGACATGGTAGGCAAACTGTGGAGCACTGTGGTGTACATATTGTAAAAGGTCTTCTTTACACTTTGATTTCTTTAAGGATTTTATTAATTATTTATTTTATTAATGTTAAATCACTTTCTTTAAAGAACGGTTCTGGGCTAAGGATTGCACCATGAGTTATTGTAAGTTTTGCTTGCATCACAGAACTAAGCCGTCAAGCAAATACTTTGAGGATTTTGCTGTAAGAGCTATTGGTTGAAATCGTGATACGAACGTAAGCTGTAAATTTGTTCCAAATTACCGTCTTGTTTCTTGAAAACCATAATTATTTTTCTAATCTCTGTGTTAGACTTCATTGCGTTGATAAGTCATGTCATGTTAGCGCTTTAAGAACGCTGGGCCTAAAAGTAGCATCGATTGGAAATATCTCAAAGATGAATTCATATTTTGTTTTGGCGGTGGTGTCAATTCAGGGAAAATGTCACAACAAATTTTTATATGCTGCGACTTCTGATATTACATTAATAACAGAACTTGCTTTCATTATTACGCACGCTCACTATTTAATAGACGACATTTCTGCCGCAGCTACTACGGAAACGGCCATTCTGTTCGTTTTACACCGGCACGTACTGGGAAACTACTGGCAAGTCTTTGACCGTCGTTACAACGACGATATCCCAGGTCTCTTTTTCTGAGCTCACACTTTATTTAACCTTGCGCAATTCGCTTGCTTATCTAACTGTATTTCCTAACGCATAAGACAGTTATCAATGTCGTACAAAATTTTAATCGCGGCCATCGAGAGCGTAGTGGTAGCGTACTCGCTTTGTAACCCGACGGTCGGTGGCTCGATTCCTCGCAGAGGCACTTGTGCATTTGACTAGCATTGGCATCGCTAGCAAAATGATTATATTTGCTAAGAAAATCTGTATTAATTCAAGACACCGCCGTTCGGATTCGGCTATAAACTGTAGGTCCCTGTTCTCTTCGAACAGTTATTAATAGAGATCCACATGCCCACCTAGGTGCGACTTACAAAAAATAGTCATGTCAGGGAATTATATATATTAATCATAAGCCTCTAGAATAGGGAAAAATAAATAAGATTATTTACTAAAATATCGATAATATTAACTCTTGTTTATTTACTTTTAATCTATGTTTTTATTTACTTTTTGCTTTCTGCTGCCATGTTATGACCATAGTTCATTGCAGCATGCTGCTGCCATACAAACGCTTGCTTTGACAACACTTTGTTTTTTTTAAATAACGCAGCTAATTTTATATCAGTTTATGTTTGCATTAGACTACATTTCACATAGCTACCATACTAAAAGTGCGCAGCCAAACACTCCTTGTAAAATTCTTTGCATTATGTCTTGCCACTGTCTACAGGAATGTCTCCAGCATTCACAAGTTACCATTGCATTCACCGGCATCCATACAATGCTCTTCCTAATAGATTTATATATGATGGATGATTGTAATAAGCACTAACTACAATAACTACTCTACTAGTGCTGGACTAGTCAAAAACAAAATATTTTGCATACGTGCACATATAAAAGCACATCATAATAATTATGTGGAATATTTTTTCAGTAGTTTTTTTTACCACAGTATTGTTTCTTTGCAGTGGCATTTTCATATTATATAAGCAAGTAATTGGTCCGAATTTCATTGACATTACGATTTATTTATTCTATTCAAATTTAAATACCGCTTATATCAGCAATTTTTGGCCTATATAGGATGTTAACTTTGAAAATTGATGGCTTGATAAATCAGAAGAAAGCGAAATCGCATGTTTGCATTTTTTTGAAAATTATTTGGAAGATTTCGCCAAGGACGACTATATCATTACGCTTATTAATATAAATTTGCAGAAAGCCGGCGTTTTTCTTCAGCCGCCCTGAGTATATTATTGATCTCAAGCCAGTTGTGTAGAATCGATTTTAACATCGTTCATTTTTCAGCAACGCGAGTATACGCTCAAACTATCAATTGACCGGTCCTCACAAAACTAGCA
This sequence comes from Chymomyza costata, assembly GCA_018150985.1. NCBI lineage: Eukaryota > Metazoa > Arthropoda > Insecta > Diptera > Drosophilidae > Chymomyza > Chymomyza costata. The sequence continues at coordinate 5,706,063 of JAECWU010000003.1, read as the reverse complement.
CTATAGCATACATACCGCCATACCTACATTAATTTCTGTATCCATATATATATATGTCGTACGGTAATGATTATTATGGCACGAACACGCAGGCCATATATTAAAAGAAAAAGTCACACTCACGAAAACGAAATACAGAGATCACATATTTTATTACTTTCCTCCATGAAAACAAACTTATAAAGAAAAGGCGCCAGCGCACAGCCAGCTTATCAAAACTGTTCACATATTTTTAATATTAGTCTCAGCGACTATTTTATCAATATATTGCAAAAACGCAAACTGCAAAATGCGCTAGTTAATATAGTGTATGTGTTTTTGTGATGTATCATTTTACCACAAGCTATTTATTGGGGTGTGCAATGCTACACTACCATTTTTAGTAGTCTTTTGCACAATACCACAGTTTTTTTTAGTAGTGCGCTTAACAAACATCCACAATAAGAGAATAAAACTAACTTTTCAAAGCCTTCTTTCTGCCTATATTGGCTTTTATCTGCCTGCAAAAGAAATAAGTCTATTAGTTAAACCTGAAAAATGTAATAAGAAATTTGTAAATTGTTAAAATACTAAAGGATCATCAATCTTGTGGTTTTTTTGATAAATCACGCGAGAGTACTGTCAAGTTGCCATGTGTTTTTATTCTGTTTTCATTGGCATTTCATCATGGTAAGACTTACACCCGAACAACGTTTATAAATCGTACAATTATATCACGAAAATTCGCGTTCTGTAAAGAATATTTTTCGCGCGCTTAGGCCATTTTATGGAACCAATTCGGTGACCAATTAATTTGACGCTCCGGACCGGTGAATTGGCCACCAAGATGCTTTGGCGCTACGTGAAGTCTAAAGTGTTTGTGGATAAGCCAGCTACGATTGAAGCATTACCCGTGTTATTCGCGAGATACCGCCGATTATGCTCGAACGCTTCATCGAAAATAGGAACCCCAGCATGGACGAGCTACGGCGCAGTTGCGTCCAACATAGGGATTATCTTTATAAAGTGAATGGCAAGAATGGTTTTTAAATAAAGATTTTCCGATTCATTTTAAATGTTTGTGTTTTTTTCCATTTAAAAACAAAACCTCAAGATTGATGACTTTTAACTAAGCTACTTGTAGTTGTGATTTAAAAAAAAAATTAAACATTGAAGATATACTATGTTTTGAAAAATTCTAATTTAGTGTTTTTGTTTGTCTTTTCAATGTGTTGATGATTCGCCATAACAAAGACAACTAAAAAATTAGTCATAAAAAGAAAAGTAAACAAAAAATCAAAGCAATTGTTAATGATGACCGCACTTCGGCCTTACGCCTTATCCTATTTTTACTACTATAGCAGTAGGAGGGTTCGTTTGTTGTTGCTGATAATTTTATATGGACTTGTTGTTTTGTTTTGTATAAAATAAATACTCCGGTTACATTTTTCCACCCTTAGGAGAGGCTTAGGGCCTCTACAAGAGCCTTCCATCTTAATTTGGTTAGCGCAGTTTTTTTTTTTGGTCCCATTTGATGTTTTGGAATAATTCATGGAGTGCTGTGCGACGCCAGGTTGATTTTGTTCGGCCTACTCGCCTGATCCCTTGGGGGGGATTCCATTCCAAAGCCATTCTGACAACGCCGTTTCGATATTTTGGGATGGTCAATCCACATAAATTTTCGTTTTCTAAATTGTAAGTGTATTTGAACAGAACCTGTTTAGCCAGAATATCCCGCATTAAATCCTCAGGAATTTGTTTAAGAATGTCATTCTTTGTGAGGTCACCCATGTCTCACAGCCGTACATCGTGCCTTTATCCTCCACACCACCACTGGTGGAGATTATGGTGTCGAGGTATGAGAAGCTATAGACAAAGTCGATAGTGTTCACACAGATTGTGAGGTTACCTTTACTGGTGTGGTTAAAGCTTATCCATCGCTTTTTTTGGGTGCATCGGACTTTGCTGACTAGGCTTTGGTTTGGATATCATTGATTTATGATACATGAGGCATATTTCGTCCGCATAGTCCAGGTCTTCAAGGTGTTTGTCGGAACTCCACGTGATCCAACGCCTGGTCCTGCATATCTCTAACATAATCTCGTGATGGGGGGGACAGTATTGCTTGACGCCAGATCGGCATCATCATAAATAGCTTTTATTATTGCTATGATATTGATTGGTACTCCTTTTCTTGCAAGAGCCCACCATGACGCTTCTCTGTTTAATGAATCGAATGCCTTCTTGAAATCGATGAACAGCAGGTACAGCGGTGAACGGCATTCCACAGCTTGCTCGGTTATTGCACGTAATGTGTTTGCCTGGTCTACGCAGCTCCTGTGGCGTCTAAATCCTGCCCTCTCATCACGTTGGTTATATTTGTTCTTGAAGACGCTCGTTAGAAATGCTGTACCCAAACTACGTGACCCACTTTTTAAAAGTTTTGAATTGGGTGATATCCTTATGTTGGTGTTGACTGGTGTGACATTTCTAAAGACTTCATGGCTGCTGCTTGATGTTGTTGTGCAGCTGATCTCCATGAAGTACTGTCGCCTTCTCTGGAATTCCGTATCATCATCTATATGGACTTTTCCATCTGCATCCCGGATTGGCTGATATAATAAGCGCATGCTGTTGTTGTCGGCTATTCACTAGTGCTCTCTTATCATTCCTATCATCGATTTTCCATGTCCTCATCGTATATCATTACGTTAGGGATGAGTGCATATCTATTGGCAAAATAGGAAGAAAAGATGTGTGGTGGTGTTTAGTCTCCTAACAAAGCTCGATCAATTATGTATGTATCTTTTTTTTTTTGAATCGAGTCGAATATGATGTGAGCAAAAATACTGCACCGAAAAATGGAAAACAAAATTTTATTAGTTTGGTCTCTCTTTGAATAATTTGTCTTAAAGTGGAAGAAAAATATGTTGAAGACACTTGAAAAAAGTCTTAATAGTTCGATACCACTTTTACAAAAAACATATGTGCCACATTTGTACATAGTAATAATGTCACCTAAGAACTATTGAAATCACAAATTTTCCTTAATGTTTGGAAAAAACTTCTAAACTTCGTACGATTGAAGATATTGGACAATTGAATGGGAGAAAAAAAAATCGTAAATTTAGACAATAAGTTTGTTATTTGTTATTAATGCATATTATGAAACAATGCATGTAATTTCTTTTTTTAAAGACTGTGTTATGACAAACAAAGTAGGCTGCAGTTTCTTTACGGAACACTCCTTATTGGCTTCAATTTAATATTTAAATAGGTTTGCCATACGAATTTAAATATTATCTCCTTCTCTTATTATGATAGAGAGTTAACCTTTTGCATACATAATAACATATTTTTTTCTATTTTTTAGATCATTGTCAGAAAAACGACTTTCCGGCCTGCAAGACTTAAGTCAGTACAATTTGGTTTGAAATGAATGCATCGTTCCAAGCTTATACGGATGTATTAGCAGCACATCACCAAGACTCCTCCAGTCCTGAACACTTTTCTGCAGTCGTTATTGGTTATCGAAATAGTAGTACATCTAAAGACATTACTGAAAGTAACTCAAATATTTCTTCATCTCAATTCTCGTTCATGGATGAAACTTCGAATGACTTTAACAATCAACAATTAATTCATCCGAACGCTTTAACTAAAGTGTGTGGTGGTTGTGGAGGTAAAGTATTTAAATGTAAAAAAAGATCTGCATTTATTTACACATACATTTTCTTTTAAAGTAACTTGATGACATGGATCTCTCCAGGGGGGACTTAAATTTTTAAATTATTCATTTATTTGTTAGATATTCTCTTTTAAGAAATTGGCACAATATTTTAAATCGTATACTAATTCGCCTATTAATCGGGCAATTGAGATACAATAGGATCTCTTTTTTTTTTACCGGGCTGGAAGGTAACGTTAGACGACTTTGGCTGCTGACTTGGAAAATAGACTTGGTAATTTGATTTGAGTGGAAATGCAATTAATTTCTATATTTGAGCCGGAGTTTGGCTATTTCTCTTCTGACAAGGGGTGCACCGGTAATTCCCCCTGTATTGATTTTACTAACATTACTTCATTTTCCGAAATCGTTTAGTCAAAGTAGCTATACTACAGAAATGTTATTAATATTTGTTGTCTCCATACTCTAGGGGTTTACTATATCATATAGCCTACATAGGGCCGATCGGTCAAAAAACTTTTTTGGGGCAAAATTCGTTAAATAAAAATTTTTTGTTGATTGTCAAATAAATTAAATTAAAACCTCAGTAGTATACGGAAGCAAGCGCGTGTTGATACATAAATGATATTTCCTGCAAATAGTTTTTTGCAAGCATGTTTTCCCTTGGGTTTTGATATCCGAATGGATTAGACATCGAATTTTTCACTAATGTCATGATTGAGTAGATTTTTTTTTATGCTGTACGACGTTTGGGAAGAAAGCGAGATTTTATTAAAGGTGCCGCATTCGAAGGAACAGGTAGGGCCTGTGCTGCGTGGGATACTGATGGTATCGTTCAATTCCAGAATTTCCGTGATAAAAACGAGTATAGGCAAACTAAACGGCAGAAGTGGTCAATAATGATAATGAGGCCCTGTCAAGTTTTTTAAGAGTTTATGGGCCAAGGGGATTAAATTAGTACAACTTTTGTTGTAATTGTCTGATTTTGCTAATACACGAAAAATAGATTAAAGTTACAAAACAAAAAAGGAACAATAACCCTATAGGGGAATGAGATTTTGGATCTCTTGCTATGGTGGTCTCCGAAATCTAGATGTTCATACGGACAGGCAGACGAATATAGAGCAGCCGCTACCCGAGGTTATGAAAAACATTTTGGTATATTGGTATGTTATGTTACACACCTTGCGCAACATCACCATTGACAAAATTTTTCAATGCCTTCATTGACATTATTCATGGCGCACACTTTCATCAAAAAAATAGCTATGCCAAAATTATATCAACTCGTTGAGGGCGTAAACGTATTCAAGGAATGTGATGTGCTTCGATAAAAGATAGGTTAGACATTTTGTTGTTTATACGAAAAAAAATGGGCGTACCCAAATTTGGTAGATCTATCTTATTCAGACAATTGAAATTTTGTCAATATCTTCGATCTTAATATTTTTTCCAGCTTAACATTTATGGCTTTTATGGTGTGGGCTTTCGCAAGATTTATTGAAAATTATTTTTTCTTCTCCCATTGTCGCTAGGTTAAACGAACCATTTACCTCCACAATGAGGCTGATCCTTTTTCTACGATACTCTAAACATTATATTTGATATATTTCGACAAATGCTTGTATTTCGCTTAAACCTCCCTGGTTCACTCGTAAATTGCCACATTTAAAAAATTTAAAATCCAGTTATTTCAAGAATATTAAAAAGCCGGCTTTAATCGTGACTTCTCGAATTATTTATGTGCCCGATCTGAATTTGTCCTTTTAAACAGAAATTGCTATAAAATCTAGTTATCGCGCTGTCGAGAGCAATTTTCTATTGATCGAGTTCTTTAATTTTGTAAATTCAAAGCGAAAATCTGATCTATTTCCTTCTTCACTTATGTATAATAGTGACTTCACTACTCTGACTTATTTGCTCGTTTTTTCAATCTACTTAGTCTTCAAAGTCTTACTCTCCTACTTCTTATCCATATTATATTTTTTGCCTGGTAACGGTGTATACGTTCATTTTATTAGCAATGATGACCTTACTTCTGGTATTAACTCGCTTAAAATATCTTATTCGCCAGGCCCGATAATGTTCCTTCCTGTGTAATAAAAGTTTGTTCACTTTCGCTTCAGGTTCCCTTGCGTTAACTATTTAATTTGTCACTTCATTCGGCTCCTTTCCCTACCATTTGGAAATCGTCTTTTATTATGGGGAATAAAGAAAGGTAAAGTAATGTAGGTTGGGCCATCTGGTGGTTGTTTTGTTAATTGCATTTAGTTCGTATATTTTTTTTATCAAAATTGGGCAAATGTTTATACCAAATGCAAATTTGAAACTACTCATTTATGTATAAAAAATAATATCGCTCAACTGGATGCGAACATTGTAATTTTCGATGACTTTTTTTTGACGGAAACTCATCTGACTGTTCTCCCATCCGTTGAACGAATAAGCGACGCTGATAATGGTCCGTGGGTTCAATTGTCATTTGAATCTTGTAAGCGTGTAAATGCAGATCCGCATGCGAAATTCGACGCAAAGTGGTCTTAGCCAGGTGTAATTCTTGCGACACGTGACACTGGCCTCAACTGTTTTTTTTCACGACCATTTTCATAGTACGCCTGTACCACTTTTACGCGTTTGTTGGTTGTTAAACGATCCATGACTAAAATTGAAGTTTTGAACTTGTCATATGCCCATTTTGGAGGGGTATGTTCCAATTTATGAGTTATTATCAACCAAAGTAACAGATGGCCTACCCTGTAGATCCGATGCTGGCTTATTGTAAGTCGCTTATTTCTCCATGACTTTTGACTCTGTTAACCACAAGCTCTTTATTTTCAAGCTGTTTCCAAAATTGTTCATGTATCTTCTGGTGATCCTCATGGTAGTCACCTAGGTCCTCTGTTTTTTACGCTGTTTCTAAACCATCTGCCAAATCTGGTTGATCATGCCCGTGCTCTGTTGTTTGCTGATAATGTTACACTTCCTCATTAAACGACTCCACGTCACATCTTTTACTTCAGGATGATTTAAACTCGCTTCATAACTGGTGTACTATTAATCATTTGAACTTAAATATTTCTAAGTATATGTTTATGGCATATCATTGATATAAGCCTTACTCAATTTCATTATAATAGTTACTTTTGACCCCAAAATAGGCTACGTCAAACGCTGGTCGAAAGAATTTAACGATCCCTATAGTACCAAGGTTATTTAGTCTGGCCTCTTTCCCCCAGTACTTGAGTACTGTTCCTGCGTTTAGTGCCCTTAGTTCAAAAAACATCAAGCACGTATTGAATCTGTGCAGAAACAATTTATTCTTTTTGCTTTACGCAGTTTCAACTGGGATTCAAATATCCGTTTGCCTCCTTATGCCAGTAGGCTTCTCCTAATTGGCCTGCCTTCATTGAAAATCGTAGAATTGCTCTTAATGATATCAATTACCTTAGATAAACTCAACGTCTTGGACCACTCTGGCTAGGAGTAGGGACACAGCTTGCCCTCGGGCAAATACAATTTCTCCAACGGTAACTCTATGTAAAATATATTTAAATTTTATAAAAAGAAATTAATTCTACATTATAGATAATATTGTAGCCGGAGCAACAAATCAGGCTGATTATAAAGTTATTATACATTTTTATTATGCACTAGGGGCCTTTGCCCCTGCACTCTTCGCACGCCAATCCCCGTACGTTCTTTATTCAATTCAAATCATCCAAACTATCATATCCCTCATACATTTCTTTGTTTCCATAATGTTAGTTAATATTGGCGGTATAGCCCGACTGTTAAGTACTCTGTACAATTAAAGATCGCCCCTCGAATCAAAAAAATTAAAAAAAGGAACCTTAGTTATAAATCATGTCTAATATATATGCTATTGGCACACATTGAATATAAACAGAAATGTATAAGTTCGTGGAAATGTATGTAACGGGCAGACCCCATAAAGTATTTATATTCTTGATCCGCATCAACAGCCGAGTCGATATAGCCATGTCTGTCTGTCCGTATGAGTAAAAGGATCTCAGCAACTGTGAGTGCTACGGAGGTAAAATTTTTCCAAAAGATTTTCGATTAATGTCTATATCTGACCCCCTCCCCCATAAAGGAATTTCGCGGTTTACTTATTTTTCTGATTATATAAAACTTATTCTGTTAACCAGGGCCGTTCTTGAGTTATAAATGGTGTAACTAACACAACTTTGTTTTATATGTATAGATTATATGCTTATATTAAGTCATTAGGTAATTTTACGAAACTTTTATATTTTTGGTGATGGTCTCTACACTGAGGGGGTACTTGTGTTGCAGTATGGACAGATCGGTTGCGGTGTTCTGTTGGGAAGGTGTTCGTGTGTAAGTTTTGTATGACCCAGACGGAATCGCGTGTTTTCTGTTAGTGGTTGTTGGTTATTATTATTATTATTGGGTTGCGGTATAGATTTATTATTATTTTGATGGGTCCCATATCTTTTTTAGGGATAATTTGCTTTTTTTTGTTAATAATGTGTTTAATGTCATTCTTGTTGAAGGTGTTATAGAGTGCGAGTGGGGCTTATGTGGCGGTTTTTGCTGCTGTATCTGTTAGCTCCTTGACATTGATTCCTGCATGATTTGGTACCCACATAAGTTTTGTTTTTCTTTCATTTTCAGCAATGATGGCCCTGATTTGTCTTATAGTGGGTTGAGTATTGTTTATGTTACCGGCAGCGAGTAGTGTTGGTAGGGACCCGGTGCATATGATGTGTTTCGTTCTTTTGGTTGAACTTGCTTTTTCAACCGCTACGAGACTTGCTTCCGCTTCGGCTGTGAATATTTGAGGTGTAAGTTGATGTTATCGCTGATTTTAAAATTTTGTTGTCCTCAGAGTCAACTCTGAAAGCTGTTACGGAGTCTGTTTTTGAGCCGGAGCAAAGAACTTTTCAAGTGGAGAAGTTTGATCGTATGCTGTTAAAGATTTTAATATGTATATATATATCATTAAGCCTGTACATTTGTGTTGTTTGCATATGTGTAGATAGGATGATTTTTTTTTTTGATATTTTTGTGCCTGTAAATTGATTATTATATTTTAACAAAAAATTTTAAGTTTGTATATTGTATCCCTCTTTTGGGTTGAACATAAGGCATAGATCGTTTGCATACATTGTATGTGTGTGAAAAACTTGTTTTAGTTAATTATGTGGCTTAACTTGTTGAATGCTATCAGAAACTGACAATAGCAATTCTTTTGGGATACGATTGTGTAGTTTCTCTTCCCTTGAAAATTAGTTATTAACTTAATAGATAGCTACAAATGTAATTAATTATTTTTGTACCAAATTTCCACACCTGAAGCTGTTGTATAATAGAATGTAGTCCAACTCTGTCAAAAGCTTTTTCCATATCAATAGAAAGAGCTGATGCACGGTTTCTTGTTGACAGATTTTTGCAGATGTGGTTGTCCATTATAAAGAGAGGGTCTATTGTTCACTTGTGTGTTTTATACGCATACTACTAAAAATTGTTCTTGATTGAGGAACCTCGCGACTCGATTTGTCACGATCTTTTCAAGTGGTTTTGATATCTATTGAATTTTTTGGCTTGTTTGGCTTACTAATAGGAACTATTGTTGCTACTTTCCACTGTTGGGTCTAATATTTTGTTGAGTATTCAGACCAGAAAAAAAAACATTTTTCGAAATTTAAAATAAAAAGAAGTGTACTTAAAAGCAAATATTTCTAGCTGTACTAAACTGATTTTAAAATGTCGACGATTGAATTACCCATCGATCATATTTGGATCATATTTTTGTCAAAGGGTCTAGCTGGATAAGGTACTGGCAACTGCCCCCTGCGATATATATTTCATTTTTTCTTAACCAACACATTTTCTTAAAAAAATATGAAAATATACACGTATTTTTATACGTTCTTTATTTGGTGTGAATATGAATCAAATCGATTTGGCGGAACAATGTTAAAAAAAATAAAACGAAAATTGTTTGTTTCTTTTTTAAATTTATGAAAAGAAATAATTTGTTTTGGTCAAAAGATGTTAAAAATATAATAAAAGATGGCGTACGTTAAAGTCGGGCGCAGACGACTTTGGGATACCCTGTACCACCACATTGCAATTAAGTCCGACACATTGCTTAAAACCTCCAAAAGATATTTTATTCGGCAAATTTGGTTACGATATTTTCATAAAAAAAAAGAAATCAGTCGAATTTGCACCAAAAAATTTTTTTGACCGATCGGTCCTATGGGGACTATATGATATAGTCAACCGATTTTGATCGAATTTAGTACACTGATTGGGAACTATAAAAAACTTCAGACTGCCAAATTTGGTTCCGATATCTTCAAAACCAAACGAAACACAATGAATTTTGTAGAAAAAACGATTTTTTGACCGATCGTTCCTATGGGAGCTATATGATATAGTCAACCGATTTTGATAAAAAAAAAAACAGTGCTTGGGTACTCTAAAAAACTTCTTAATGCCAAATTTGGTTCCGATATCTTCAAGACCAAACGAAACACAACGAATTTTGTAAAAAAAAGCGGGTTTTTGACCGTTCGTTCCTATGGGATCTATATGATATAGTCAACCGATTTTGATCAAACTTGGTGCAGTGCTTGGGAACTCAAAACTCTTGCCAAATTTGGTTATGGTATCTTCACAAACAAACGAAACACAACGAATTTTAAACAAAAAACATTTTTTCGACCGATCGATCCTATGGGAGCTATATGATATAGTCAACCGATTTTGATAAAATTTGGTACAGTGCTGGGGGTCTCTAAAAAACTTCCGATTGCCAGATTTGGTTATGATATCTTCATAAACAAACGAATTATCCATCTAAAACTTTTGCTTTTTTTCGAGGTCCTCTGAAACAATGTAATCCCGATATCAAAAAAATAAAATAAACTTGTCTCCTATGGATTAATAAGGGATCTTATCTGAAAGTTTGGTTGCTCTAGCTCTTACCATCTCTGAGATCTAGGCGTTCATACGGACAGACGGACATGGGTATATCGACTTCTCGAGTCACACTGATCATACTTTAGGTAACTTTGGGGGGTCTCCGACGTCTCCTTCTGTACGTTACATACATTTTCGGCTTGCACAAACACAATATACCCTTTGTACCATACGGTACAGGGTATAAAAATGGCGTACGTTAAAGTCGGGCGCAGACGACTTTGGAATACCCTGTACCACCACATTGCAATTAAGTCCGAAATATTGCTTAAGACCTTCAAAAGATATTTTATTCGGCAAATTTGGCTACGATATTTTCATAAACAAACAGAAATCAGTCGAATTTTGCACCAAAAAATTTTTTTGACCGATCGGTCCTTTGGGGAATAAATGATATAGTCAACCGATTTTGATTAAATTGAAATTGATTGGAAACTATAAAAAACTTCCGACTGCCAAATTTGGTTCCGATATCTTCAAAACTAAACGAAACACAACGAATTTTGTAAAAAAGGCGTTTTTTTGACCGATCGTTCCTATGGGAGCTATATGATATAGTCAACCGATTTTGATCAAACTTGGTGCAGTGCTTGGGAACTCTTAAAAACTTCCGATTGCCAAATTTGGTTATGATATCTTCAAAAGCATAATTCGTTTGTTTTTTTTCGTGGTCCTCTGAAACACCCCTATGGGAGCTATATAATGTAATCCCGATATCAAAAAAATAAAATAAACTTGTCTCCTATGGTTTAATAACGGATCTAATCTGAAAGATTGGTTGCTCTAGCTCTTACCATCTCTGAGATCTAGGCGTTCATACGGACAGACGGACATGGGTTTATCGACTTCTCTAGACTGCCTGATCGTTGGCCACTTGGTCTCCTTGTTACATACAATTTCGGCTTGCACAAATCTAATATACCTTAAAGTAAATTCGCAAATTTCACTATTGCGATACTTTGCAATATTGTGCATAATTTTCTGAATTCAAGGGGCGAAAACAAATTTTGGTAGCTCCATTTAATTTGGAATTAACTAGCTCTTATCCGATTTGATTAATTAACCTGTTGGTGCTGATTGAACAGAATATAAGTTATGGTTTTTTCAGTTTCTATGATTTAAAATATTTTCTCTGCAAAATTTTGTTATATTTTGGTTAGGCAAATCCCAAAAGTATACACATAATGTTTTGGTATTCATACTAACTTCATACTTTCTTCTCTTTTTAGATAAAATAAGTGATAGATATCTTTTATATGCTTTAGACAGATATTGGCATAACAGTTGCCTAAAATGTCATTGTTGTGGAGCTATGTTAGCCGACGTCGGTTCTAGTTGCTTTACCCGAAGAGGTCTCATATTATGTAAAAAAGACTATTCAAGGTAAGAAATAAATAACGCTAATCTAATAGTTTAATGAAGGCCTTTTAAAAACAAGAATTTAAGAGTTTTACGTTCAGAGAAAATATAATTTTTTGACTTTACGTAGTTTTTTGTCGTTCTGATCACTATACCCTAAACCAGTGGTCGGCACGGCCCTATCTGGCGTGTATAGGGCTTAGCGACGTCGACAAACGTCATCTGTTATACACAAAACGCATGCATGTGTGCGTGCTTTTTGTACTGTAATTTTCTCTTCCGCAGTGACGCATTGCGACGCTGATGTTGGTAAATATTAGAATTGCAAGCCAAACATTTCCTAATATTTATTGCGGGTAATTTAGCAGCTACAAAAAGGAGTTCAGATAAAAACAAAACGTTGCCCAGCGCAATTCAACTTTGTCAATTGACTACTCATAAGCAACTGATATTGTTTTCTCTGCTGCAGTGGCAGTAGAGCTGAGCAACAAGAGCCGAAGCCACGCAACATCAACTTCGTGTCTGTTGCTTAGCAACGTCAGCGTCGCATACGTCACTGCGGTAGAGAAAACTTTAATACATACGAAAGAAAAAAATTTGAGTGTGCCGACCACTGCCCTAAACCAAAGGAACCAAGCTATAATATGTTTTTCTGTCAGTCCGCATATCTGTCAGTATAAGTAAAGGGTTATCTTTGACTGTAAGAGCCACAAAACCAAAATTTGGCCTCAAGATGCGAAAAAAATATACGTAAAAATGTGTATTTTCAGACCCCCTCCAATATAATCATAACTGCAGAAAAAAATATGGCTTGCGTTAAAGTCGGTCGCGGACGACTTTGGAATACCCTGTACCACCACATTGCAATCAAATCAGCACTCTAAAAGATATTTATTTGCTACATTTGGCTACGATATCTTTATAAACACACGAAACATCGAATTTTGCACTAAAGACGTTTTTTTTTTTGACCGATCGGTCGGTCCTATTGGGACTATTTGATATAGTAAACCGATTTCGATCAAATTTGGTACATTGCTTGGGAACTATAAAAAACTTTCGAATGTAAGGTTTGATTACTATATCTTCATAAACAAAGAAAATACAACGAATTTAAAAAAAAAAAATTGTTTTTTTGGGCCGATTGGTCCTATAGGAGCCATATGATATAGTCATCCGATTTTGATCAAATTTTGCTCAGTGCTTGGATACACTAAAAAACTGGTGAATGCCAACTTTGGTTATGGAACCTTCCAAAACAGACGAATTATCCGTTTAAAACTTTTGGTTTTTTACGAGGTCCTCTGAAACACCCCTATCGGAGTTACATTATAACCCCGATATCGAAAAAATAAAATAAACTTGACTCCTGTGGAATAATAAGGGATCTAATCTGAAAGTTTGGTTGTTCTAGCTCTTAACATCTCTGAGATTAAGGCGTTCACATGGACGGACAGGCAGACAGACGGACATCTGTATATCGACTTCTCTAGTCACCCTGATCATACTTGAGGTAACTTTGGGGGGTCTGACGTCTCTTTTTATATGTTACATACATTTTCGGCTTGCACAAACTTAATATACCCTTTGTACCATACGGTACAGGGTATAAAAATGTTACTGCAGTCCCTTGCCATATTATTAGATCCATGCTCAAAAATGAAGCTTTCCATACTTATAACATGTAAGTAGGCATTTAGAGGGCTATTTTATATTGAAACACTAAAAGGAATAATTAATACATTGTATACATAAAAGATGTCGTACGTTAAAGTCGGGCGCGGACGACTTTGGGATACCCTGTACCACTGCTTGCAATAAAATCCGGTATATTGCTTAAGAACACCAAAAGACATTTGATTGCCAAATTAGGTTACGATACCTTCATAAACAATCAAAAATAGACGAATTTTGAACCAAAAATGTTTTTTTGACCGATCGTTCCTATGGGAGCTATATGATATAGACAACCGATTTTAATCTAGCTGGATAAGGTACTGGAAACTGCCCCCAGCGCTTTTTGAAAAGTAATGATGCAGTTGGATGCATAATCCAAAAAAAATGATTTAATTACTACTATTTTATTAATTTAATTAGTACAGTGCTTGGGAACTCTAAAAAACTTCCGAGTGCCAAATTTGGTTATGATATCTTCATAAACAAACGAATTATATGAATTTTCTGGCCAGCCGAGAATTTCCACTTTCTTAAACTAAAAATGTTGTAGTCCTCCATCGTGCATAAACATATGCTTTTCTCGTTTCGTGAACCATTTTTTCGTTTGTAGGTTTTCAAAACTTTATAATAAATAAAAATAATAATTTATAATGAAAATAAAACAAAAAGCATATCAAAAAAGTAAATTTGCAGAATGGATTCCAAATTTGGTTTCGATATCATCATAAACAAACTAATTATCCATACGAGGTCCTCTAAAACATCCCTATGGGAGCTATATAATGTAACCCCAATATTAAAATAATAAAATAAACTTGTCTTCCATGGAATAATAAGCGATTTCTAATCTGAAAGTTTGGTTGCTCTAGCTCTTAACACTTCTGAGGCGTTCATACGCACGGACTGACAGACAGACGGACATCGGTATATCGGCTTTTCTAGTCACCCCGATTGTACATTAGGTAACTGGGGGTTTTCCGACGTCTTCTCTATGTTACATACATAAGGTGCGATACCATAAGGTACAGGGTATAAAAAAAGTCTGGTGAATGGAAATGTTTTGTTCGTGTCTGTACTCTCTTTTTATTGTTTTGTCAAAAATCGGTTTATAAATAGTCACAATTAAGATCTTCTTTTGTGGCTGTTAAGATACTACTACCTACTAAAAACACAATGATGGTTTTGCATGAATTAGATCTATATTTGTTCAAATTCTTGAACGTCAAATTTAATTGCAATTTAAAAAATTTATTTTACAGCATGTTTGGTTGTTCTGGAGTATGTTCTGGATGTGGCGAAACAATTCCCCCAAGTGAAATGGTAGCAAAAGCCCTAACTGGAATTAATAATATCGATTTACAAAATCAACAAAAACAAATAGTAAATTGTGTATTTCATCTAAGATGCTTTAGCTGCGCAAAATGCGGTTCCAATTTGCGTCCGGGTGATAGGTAAGTACAATACCGTTGCAAAAAGTACACTTATTCAAATAATGAAAAAAAAAGTTAACTAGACTTAAAATAATTTCGATTTAGAGCAATACACTTTATTCAGCGGTACTCCAATTTTTGAACGAAACATCATTCATATTGTTGTTGCGCTATCTTTGTTGAGAGGAACTTTTCTTGCAATCGATCTCAATCCTTTTTCAAAATGCTTGTTCGTCCCCGCTGATCAGCTTATCGAATTAAATGACCGGTAGATTTTCAATATTAAATATTTTTAGACGGGTTCTTTTATCAATGCCCCCGCCAGTTCCCAGTTGATTGAAAATTTCTTGACAGCGAGCCGTTTATATAAAATTGTAACAATATAAGATGGCGTACGTTTAAGTCGGGCGCGGAAGACTTTGGATACCCTGTGCAATCAAATCCGGTATATTGCTTAAGAACTCCAAAAGTATTTGGTAACGATATCTTCCTAAACAAATAAAAAAATCGAATTATGTACCAAAAACGATGATATAGTCAACCGGTTTTGATCAAATTTGGTACAGTACCGGGTAGCTCTAAACAAATGAAACAAAGAATATTGCACCAAATTCGTTTTTTTGACCGATCGGTCCTATGCGGGCTATATGATATAGTCAACCTATTTTCATAAAATTTTGGGACCTCTAGAAAACTTCCGAATACCAAATCTTCATAAACATTCCTATCAATCTAAAACATTTGATGTTTTCGAGGTCCTCTATGTGTGCTGTATAATACTGCCCCGAGATTAAAAAAATAAAATAATCTTGTCTACCGTAGAATAATAAGGTATCTTATCTGAAAGTTTCATGGCTCTGACTCTACAGACAGACAGACGGACATGGGTATATCGACTTCTCTAGTCACCCTGATCATACTTTGGGTAACTTTGGGGGGTACAGGGCATTAAAAAATAAACAACATGGCTTCTATCGTGATTTCTTGACAAGAAAATACCCAGAAAGAGTATTTTCTCTTCTCTAAACTTATTAACAGATTTTCAACTGTAAATCAGAATAATTTTCTAATGGAATGCTACTGCAAATACATAAGACAATCATTTTTAGAATTGAATTGGTTTTTTACATGAATAGAACTTGTTAAAGGCAACAAGAACTTCTTCTGTTTTATGTTTCTTCTGATGTTCTATTGTCTCGTCGGACAGTATTCCTTTTTTTTTTATCACATTGCAGTCGAATTCGGTATAAAGTATGGCTGAAGCTTTTTTTTGTGCATATTTTGCGATTTTCAGTCCTTTTAAATAGCTTTTGTCAATGGTAGGGCCATATTGAATATAGCGCTTACTTGCTTCCCGACATGTTGCATAGAAAGGACGATGTTTTTATAGTCTAGCATGCAGTACCTGTTCATGTTGGACATTTCACAATCAAAAGGACTTACATTGATGGAAGACAACATAACTTGCTTGAATACAGGTGAATCAAGTTTCTTTCATTCATAACACTAAACATTGATTCATGTTAATATACAACGGTTGTAAAGAAGCTTTTATTTAACTAGCTTAATTAGGACTCAAACATTTGATTTTTAATTATTTTTTACCTTTTATTTTAAAAAATTTGGTACAGTTGATGCGCTGCCCGACGTGTAACATTTTACCTTTTTTATACCGTCCGACGATTTGCCAAAAAAATTAAAACTTTTTAAAATTTTGTACGACCATCATGCCACTTTATACGACGGCCCAGACACTATGCAATCGCACGCAGCAGTGTAAAACCGCGTGAAAGAAAACAAACCTTCATATAAAAAAAACGGTAAGAATTTTGATGAACGCCTAGATCTCAGAGATGGTAAGAGCTAGCGCAACCAAACTTTCAGATTAGATCCGTTATTATCCTACGGGAGACAAGTTTATTACAAGTGTTCCGCAAAGCGTGTGCCGTGGTCATCGGCTTGGTGTGCCGCGGAAAAAAGTCAAAGTTCTCACTAATCAGCTTTTTATATTAGGTATAATGATTTTAGTAATAAATAAATATTAAATAGACATACTTTTTTTCTTTATTATTATTATTTCCTTGGCGGTTATTAACAAAAAATAAAGTAAAATGATATAATAAAGAAAATATCGTACAATAATACACAATTCCTTAACAGCTGCCGCTCTTAGTCCGAGCGTAGGGCGGATACAAACTCTTTCCATCGGTTTCTGTGAGCAGCATGTGGTCTTAGTTGTAGCCATGAATGTTGCGATTCGTTTAAAACTATTCTACCGCGTCTTCTAGTTGCTTGTGGGTTCCACTGTAGTGCCATTTTAGCTAGGTTGGAGGATTCCTTACGAAGAGTTTGACCTATCCAGCGTCATTTTATGTAAGGCCTGTTAGATTTCATCAATGCTCGGAGGGAGTTGGATTTCTTCGCCGTCCAACCGGCCCTGGCAAGAAAGGAGGTGGTTCTTCACTATCTTCAAAGTGCTCCTGCCATCTGGTCAACTGTTCACCAATTTCTGTGTTAATTTTGCCCTGGGAACCATTTATTGGAGGTATCGATTTTTTCGCGTTGGTCAGATTATTGATGCGCTCATACACGGCTTTTGTGTTGCCGTTCAAAGCTGCATGCTGAATATTTTGCGCGATTGCGTTAAAAAATTTATCCTTGTCTTTCCTTGCACTTCGTTTTACTTTCGGTGGAGTGGTTTTTAATTGAGCCAATTTCACAGGGTCTTTGAGCTGTTGTATGTCCGTATCACTCCTGTCACTAAGTTGTGGTCTGAATGACCTTACCTTATGGTACGCTCTGCTAATGATGATATGATCAATTTGATTGCGATTATGACCGTCTGCCAAGTGTCGACCCATCACTCTTCTCAGGTTGGTGTTTTCCGCGCCAACTTTGGCATTATAGTCCACCATTAAAAGTAGCATATCACCGTTGTGCGTACTTGCAATAATTCCTTCGAGTTGTTCATAAAATTGCTCCTTAACGGCATCTTCTGTTAGCGCATAACACTGCAGATTTTTTTCTTCTTTGGTGTACCTCTAAAATTTCTTGATTTGATAGGTGTGCCTTGAACACAAAAAGTTTGCGGAACACTGTTTTAGAGGACCTCGAAAAAAAAACAAAAGTTTTAGATGGATAATTCGTTTGTTTTTTGAAGTTATCGTTACCAAATTTGGCACTCGGAAGTTTTTAGAGTTCGCAAACACTGTACCAAATTTGATCAAAATCGGTTGACAATATCATAAGGCAGATTGGTCAAAACACGTTTTTTGCACAAAATTCGTTGTGTTTCGTTTGTTTTTGAAGTTATCGTTACTAAATTTGGTAATTGGTAGTTTTTTAAAGTACCTAAGCACAGTACCAAATTGGATCAAAGTTGGTTGACTATATCATATACCCATAGGACCGATCCGGCAAAAAAAACGTTTTTTGAACAAAATTCGTCGTGTTTCGTTTGTTTATGAAAATTTCCTAACAAAATTTGGCAAATAAAATGTATTTTGGAGTTCTTAAGCAATATACCGGATTGATTTGCAAAGTGATGGTACAGGGTATCACAAAGTCGGCCGCGCCCGACTTTAACGTACGCCATCTTTTTTTATGAAGTTTTTTTTTTTTCACGCGGTTTTACAGTGCTGCGTATTAGCTTTAAGACAGAATACTAAATGTCTGCTTCTTTGGGTCGACTGCCGACAATGCCGTGCTTTATTTATCTTTATTTATGATCCACAAATAACTGACATAAATCCATTTAAAAATAAAGCATCAAACCCGCGGCTAGCTATTGACCCATATCGAGACGACAAGAAATAGATACACAAAATTTTACCAACAGTGCGCATGTTTCGTACAAAAAGTTATTTGAAGTGAAAATCCGTTATAATGGATTGTAATGACACAATTATGGACTAAGAAAAATTATAGTTATCAAAACATCTATAGCTCTGTGGCATTTATCGGTTTTACGAGGGTGGGTCACTGTTTATATTTTGCGCATAACAATGAAAACCATAATTTAAGTCAGAAAATTTTCCACGAAAACCATTGCCTTTTTTTATGCGCTTAAATCAAATTGAGTTATCTCAAAAGCATGCATTTTGAACGCATTTATGCTAAAAAATGTCAACATTTTTAATGAACGAGAAAGATTGCATCTAACACCATTAGTATTGGCAAGGCGCCAAATATAAATAGTGACCCTCGTATCAATTCGATTATTTTTCTCTAAATATGATCGGATATCGTTCCTGAAAAATTTATTGTGAGCTTCCGAAGAATTTTCACCAACAGTATTAAAGCTACTAACTAACTTACGAGATATGGGCTATTATATTATAAAGTTTTGCATCCATCAGATATCATGAATATTTTTCCATGTTTAGAGCTGCAGTCGTATTACAAAAGTGTTGAAAATATATTTATTTTAATTGGACGGCGCGCTGCAGTTTAGCTTCCACTATTTCTTATATCTCAAAAATATATCATCATTTCGACATTTGGTTGGCAATCTAGTGCTCATATATTGCCTTTATGTTAAAGAATTTTCAAAAATATGTGTCTTCTAACCTAAGAGAAATTAAAAAAACTGGCAACGGGAAGCACTCTGAAGGTACTACTCCATAAAACACAACCCTATATCTACTTAATAAACACCAACAAAATACACATTGGAATTGATTCTACATACCTTCAGAAAAAATGGTTTTTCTTAAATATATGTACACATAAATTCATGCCGCTGTGCGTGACCATTGTGCGTTGAAAATTCACTTTCGAAGAACGCAAATCTATGATAGCCTTAACGACAAGTACTCCATCGAGCTTAGTTCATAAACTGACAACTGCTTATGCACTCCATCTTGAAGCTGACTTTTCTTTGGTTA
Organism: Chymomyza costata; assembly: GCA_018150985.1. Classification (NCBI taxonomy): domain Eukaryota; kingdom Metazoa; phylum Arthropoda; class Insecta; order Diptera; family Drosophilidae; genus Chymomyza; species Chymomyza costata. The sequence continues at coordinate 5,686,069 of JAECWU010000003.1, read as the reverse complement.
AAACTATCCCATATATCTTATTTTTACCTGTTTTACAGATTGCGCAAATTTATATTACTTTTGATACTTTGGGTGCAGTCAAATTTCTTGGGCCGCTTACTATTCTCTCGTAGACTTCCTAAAAGCGGTGCGCTTGGTGCGAGAATGAAACTAAACTAAATATTTTAGATAACTATTATCTGTACATAGGCGTGTAAAAATTAATTTTATTTACCTTTGTTTCTTCACCATCTTTGAGGGAGGGTTTGGAGTGCAATTTTTTTAGTGGTTCCCAAGGGCAAGTTGTTTTGATAAAATACAAATCGTTTTCTAACTTTGACCCACCTACACTTTAAAACGAAACTCCATGCACTCTCTCTAGCTCTTACCTCTTATCGCCTTGACTGGTCGTTAGCATGCAAAATAAGGCTATGCGAATGAAAATCAAAAAAACATATGATCCTTCATTGCTCACTCTTTTCCAAAATCCGCAAATTCGAATATTGATCCACTCACCGTCGCGACGGTGGGAAATTTTTTTTTTTTTTATTTCGGAAGTTTTTTAGAGTTCTCAAGCACTGTATTGCTATCGATTTGAGCTCATCTGAAAGCGCGTCCTAAATTAATTGAAAATATTTTGAAAATTTAAACTAAAACTTGCTATGTAGGAATTACACTATAAACCCCAATGTTGAATAAAGCGCTCAAAAAATTAAATAACTTCTTGGCTTAATAGCTTAAAAGTTATACGTTATTAATCAAAGAAGTAAAGTGATAATATTTAATCAAATTTATATTTATAATCAATTAATACCTCTTACTTTGGTTTCAGATACACAATGTTGGGAGCAAGCCTGGTATGTGAACAGGATTGGCACAAATTACTTAAAAGTCCTGCTAGCTCGAACGGAACATTGGGGCAGAGAAAGGGAAAAGTGGGAAGGCCGAGAAGATCTAAGGACTAATATATTGTAATTTTATATAACTAAGATTAATTATAATGTTAGAACATAGTTCACTAGTTGTAATATTACAATTATATTTTAAATGATCGACAACTTTAAATCGAATAAAAAATACACACAATCACTTAAATCTGCGGTCGGTTTTGTTATTAAGTGGTCTAAAATCGCCAAGAACATGTTAATAATAATAATTTCCCTGACTGACTATTTTGTCATGCGCCCCTGGGCGGAGCATTGGGGATCTTTATTAATAACTGTTCGAAGAGAACAGGGATCTACAGTTTATAGCCGAATCCGAACGGCGCTGTCTTGAATTAATATAGATTTTCGTGGGCAAATAGCGTCATTGAGGGGAATCGAACCACCGACCATCGGGTTGCAAAGTGAGTACGCTGCCACTGCACTATAAAATAATTTCATTATGTTTGTCATATGTAACTTGTTTTATCTGACTGACTCAATGTCGATCAACAGCCCAAAAGATCTAGGAAACTAGGTGAGCACTAAGACACGACAATGGCGGATTAAAGAGCACATGTGCTATTTTTGGGGGTTAATGGAAACACTTCCCAAATCGGATTTTTTTTTTATATGGTTTTGCCATTACGTACAAAATTTTTTGCATGCTGCGTATAGGCCTTAAACAAGAAGAAGGGAAACCACTATAGAAAGGAACTGAATCCTACATGTGAGTGTTAATGCGGAAATTAGGATGAATTTTAGTGTTAACACGCAGGGGGCAGAGACCCCTATATTATAATTGTTCAAAACCATGAGCAAAGTAAACAAATTAGACTCAGGTTCGTTAAATTTACTTCTGCAGTTTGAGATCAGAGCAAAATACGTTGCAACGGCTAGTACATAACAGCAATAATTTGGATATCCCGATATATCGCCCAAAAAATTAGTATGAATATCAATTTTAAAATGATGAGTCATAAATAAATTCAGACACATACAAAAATTCATGTTATTTGGATTTCTTGCAATTATGTTTTTCGTTTTAATTAGAAAGGCCTCGACACCTGCCACAAATACTATTCTTTGCGATAAATATTCTGGCGAATGTCGGTTCCGTTCGTCGGTCATAATTCTCCCTGACAGGGAAAATAGTCGCTCCGAGGGAACAGACGTCGCAACAGCCGGAACAAATATCCTTGCAATTTTTTAAACATTCGGGAATTGTGTCGACAGGAACTTCCATATAGTTAGCGGACTGGAGTCCATCGGAGACAGTTGGCGGGAAAAAAGCTTTCATCTCCGTTCTCGCAATACTTTTCTGATTTTCCGTATCTTAATGGAATACAGGATTGCTCACGGCAACAATTTGCTTTCTCCAAAATGATTTTTCTGATGAAATGGTAGTCTGCAACGGCTCAGCCAGAAGTTTGTTTTCCGACATCTCCAATGCAGTCAAATCTTTTTCTATATCTCGCAACATTAAACTCAGTGCCTTCGAGACAGCCATTGCTTTCGAGAAATACATTTTCATGAAGCCCTAGTAACACGTTATACTCCACGTTTTTAAAGCTTCGATCAATTTCCCCTTCGAGGAACTATTTAAATTTTTTAATTGTTACATTCAATTGGTTTATTTTCCATATATGTTAAATAAATGTACCTGTGTTAAAATGTTGGTTGCTGGAATCTCTTTACCCTCAGTGGTAGTTTTTTGAACGGTTAGTTTATAGAATGGATGCAGAAGATCATGGACAGTGTTGAGGGTGGAAAATTCAGCAGCTGCAGTAGCTGCTAGGTCAGTGAAATTGAGACTTTTCTTCTTCATTTTCAAAAATCAGTCCAACATCGAATATTTCGAATTCCACCTCGTTGACACGTCCTGGGGCAGTCTTAAAACTGTCTCTACTCTTTTTCCGCTTTCAATTTGGATTCGCGTCAGCTCATTTACTGTTGTGAGAGAAAGTGTAGATAGATTTCACTTTATATACTAACTCAGGGATACCAGGGACATTCAGAGATTTTACTTTATCTTTTGTGTGATACCCGAGCGCCGGGATTAAGTTGAGGGTACGCGCAAAGCAACTTAAGTGTTTGTTGTCTCCAAAAGCTAATTTCGCGGATCCAACGGCGTTCGCCGCGTTGTCAGTGGCGATATGAGACACTGTAGCTGGGTTAATTTCCCACAGTCCATTGTCAAGTAGAAAGATGGAGCATTTGATAATTGCTTTTCACATCTTCGGACAGAAAAAGATATTTTTGGGATTTTCCGTTTCAGACAAGGATTTTCCGTTTCAGACAAGGAAAGATTGCCCTTCATTAGCATGTACAAAGTATTATCTTCTAACTGAGCAAATTGTGCACCTCCATCTGCATAAAAAGACAATTATGTTATATTTAAAAATCTGAATGAAAAAAAGTAGATTCTGCCGGAACAATTTCTTGGAATTTGTAAAGTAACAAAATTTGAAACATTCTCAAAACTTGAAATTTTTGAAATTCAAAAAATTCTAAATTTTTGAATTTCTTAAATCAACAACCCATTTATCTTCTATATATATAAAAAGAAGTTACATTTCCTTGGTGATCTTATAACTCAAGAACCGCCGAACCGATTGACACTAAAATTTTAGAGTTCGTTCCCATCTATGAGGAGGTGGTTTGTGTGAAGTTTGTTTGGAAAAGCCGTTCCTGAATTATGAATTAATTTAATTTTTAATTTTTTCTTGAAATAATTTTCAATGTTTTGCTTTTACATTCAAAACTTTGAATTAATTAAATTTATAATTTTTTCTTGAAATAATTTTCAATGTTTTGCTTTTACATTCAATTAGTAATAAACTGTACTGCAAGAAACATTTTCCAAAGCAATTGATTGCTGAAACAATTACAGGAGATGATGGATATCCACAGTATCGTCGACGATCAACTGAAGACAACTGTAAATCAACTGTAATTAAACTTCAAAATCAAGACGTTGAAATCGATAACCGGTGGATAGATCCGTACTCACCGATACTGTCAAAAATGTTCAACGCTCACATAAATGTAGAATATTGCAATTCTGTAAAATCAGTCAAATATATTGCAAGTATGTGAATAAGGGCAGCGATATGGCTGTTTTTGGAGTGTCTCCTGAAAATAGTCATGACACTGACAGCTTATTTTCAGTTATGTGAAACGGATGAATTTGCTCGGACTTTACTATATTCGGAAGTGCCTCACTATTTCACATGGAATGCATCAACAAAAAAATTTCAACGTCGCAAACAAGGCACATCTGTTCTTCAAATCGAAGATTTGTGCCTTACGTTTGCAAATAAAGCATTAGGGCAATTAGGATTGACTCCACCAAATCGTCCAATGCATGATTTATTTGAACGAGAATTGCAACGTGAACAGCAATTCGATCGCGATGAATTGCGTGCGTTCGTACAAACGTATACTCCACAATTAAATGATCAACAAAAAGATGCATATGACAAAGTGATGCAAGCTGTCAATGACAACACTGGTGGATTATATATTTTGGATGCACCTGGCGGCGGCACTGGAAAAATATTTTTGATTTCATTGATACTGGCAACGATTCGGTCGGAACGAAAAATCGCATTGGCACTTGCTTCTTCCGGTATTGCAGCTACATAACTTGATGGCGGCCGCACAGCACATTCCGCCTTGAAATTGCCATTAAACATGCAAGCAATTGAAACACCAACATGCAAGTCTTATAACAAACATCCATTATTTTATGGGACGAATGACCAATGGCCCATAAAAAATCTTTGGAAGCCTTAAATCGAACATTACAAGATCTGAGACGGAGTTCACAGCTGTTTGGCGGTGCATTAATATTGTTTTCTGGTGGTTTTCGTCAAACGTTGCCTGTTATTCCGAGATCAACACCAACTGATGAAATTAATGCATATTTGAAAAGTTCATTTTTGTGGGCACACGTACAAAGGCTTTCGTTGACGACCAATATGCGTGTGCGTCTTCAAAATGACCGTGATCACGTCACCGAATAACTTTTGCATAATTGTATCATCAAAACAAGAACTCATTGATCGCGTTTTTCCAAATATTGTTCAAAATTACAATAACCATGATTGGTTACGAGAACGTGCAATTTTAGCACCAAAAAATATCAATGTCAATGAAATCAATTTCCACATCCAGGAAAAATTGCCAGGTGATTCGGTAAGGTATAAATCCATTGATACTTCTATGATCGATGAAGACGCAGTCAATTATCCGGTCGAATTTTTAAATTCTTTGGAACCACCAGGCATGCCACCGCATAATTTGAATTTGAAAGTTGGTTCATCGATTATACTTCTGCGAAATCTTAATGCACCGAAACTTTGTAATGGGACGAGACTTTCAGTGAAGAAATTGATGCCAAATTTAATTCAAGCAACAATTCTCACTGGCAAAGCAAAAGGTGAAATTGTACTAATACCGCGCATCCCATTAATACCAACGGACATGCCATTCGAGTTTAAACGTCTTCAATTTCCTGTTCGGCTTTATTTTGCTATGACCGTCAACAAAGCCCAAGGGCAAACGCTCCAGGTGTGTGGAGTTAATTTAGAGGTAGCTTGCTTTTCTCACGGTCAACTGTACGTTGCATCTTCGAGAGTTTGAGCGCTGAAAAATTTGTTTATTTATGCACCACAAAATAAAACAAAAAATGTTATGTATACACAATTGTATTAAATTGAACGTTGCTTTTCTTTTTCCGAAATAAAAATATACAAATTATTTCATTTTATTTTGTACATTATTGTTTAGAAATCTAATCTTTTTAGCAATCAATTTTTTGCGTAGCGAAGCGCGCCGGGTAACGCTAGTTTATGATATTTTTAAATTAGGAAATGCATGAAAACTACCTTTGAAGGATTCATGTCGAGATAGAAGTTCTCCAAGATTCAAATGTTTCGTCACTCCTTGACGTACAGCGAGATGAATTAGCACTGCTGCTACATTGACCGTACAAAAAAAAATGTAATACAGTCGAGGCGGTGCCCGACAGTGTAATACCCTGTACCTTTTTTTCTCAAAAAAAGATTTATTCCTGCATATTCTTACTAAGAATTTCCAATTGGAACATTTTTTTGTTGGTGCAAAACGATATTGATACCTATAAGTTCCGCAAATTTTAACCGTTTTTGATGAAAATCGAAATTTACGTCAAAGGAGTTATTTAAAGTATATGGGGTAAGTTTCAAGGCGATATGTTGAAGGGTGTGGGAGAAAACACGGTAAATCGATTGCGGGGGGTGGGGGGCTGCATTGATAAAATTTGGATGTGGATTTGTTTATTAGAGGCACATGAATCAGCTTACCAAAATTGGTGGTTCTAGGTCATTTGTTACTCTTATTACGTAGAGTCAAATATTGACGCAGTTTATAGGCAAGGGGAGGTGAAATTTTTACATTTTAGACTATAACTTTTGTTGTAATTGTCCGATTTTGTTTATTTTTGACACACAGATGCATGTAACCACAACGCATCGCTCTGTTAAGTTTCAGATTAAAATATTAAACGGTTTAGCTAAAAACCGCGAAACTCTGCTACGGGGGAACGGGGAAAGATATTGACATGATTCAACAAACTTGATCTTCTGAGGAAATATGCGCATCAGCTGGTAAAGTTTCGTATCTCTAGCTCTTATAGTCTCCGAGATCTAGGTGTTCATACAGACGGACAGACGGACATGGCTCAATCGCTACCCGAGGTTATGATAAGCATTTTGGTATAAAGGACTTGGGGTCTGCCACGCCTCCTTCTTGCCGTTACATACATTGCACAAATCTAGTATACGCTTTGTACCTATAGGTACAGGGTATAAAAACAAACAAAACAAATGTCAAGTAATTTTTCAGCACTGTCCAGCATATCTAACCTTCTTTCCAAGGCCACTTGTCGATGCTCTCGATGACGACGTCTAATTTTTTATTGGTTTCCAAGGTTGGACGTTTCCCGAAGTTGCGCATATTACACTGCAATACTTGCATTCGGCAGATTTTTCTGCCTTTTTTATAAAATACTGCCACACATCACTTTTCGAAACCATGAACTGCAATCAATGCCAATAATAAGTTGCAATTCACGTAAGCCATTTGTCAAAACTTATTCATCGGGGCTTAATTAATAATTATACATATTTGACATTTGAACTTACAGTCTTAGAATTACTAATGCAATCAAGTGCATAATGGAAATGGGGGAGCAGCTTGGCGGTGCGATGAATGATGACAGTCGCGTATAAACAATTCAACATACACACAAAAGTACCCAAAGTGGGTATTCCACCTTGCACGCTTAGTTTTGGCGCCGAATTCGTAAATATCGTCAGAATCGGAGGAAAATATCGATATCGGATACATCGTCGAACATGGATATCGATAGAAAATAGTCGACTGCCAAAGAAAGAACATCGATATTCTGATATATCGATACACTATCGCCCATCCCTCACATATCAAACTGATAGAGACGAACATCGATACTTCTGAAAAGTACTTGCTTGCAAATTTCGTGACGTTTTCAGTAGACGTCTCAGAAGGTCGCCCAAACTGACCATAAAATGGAAGGTGTGCACGATGCACTTTCATAACCGGGCATGAATTTTGATAATAAAATTCAGTAATCTGCAAGCGTTGTTCATTTGTAAGCTTAGTCATGGTTAAATTATAGACCAAACTGAACATGTAAAGCCCCCGAAACCGTCACGATATTTGCAAGCCAACAGTTGACTGCACACACTTTCTTTCATTCTGTTATATTTCATACACGCACACAACCGCAACTCAAAAGCAGACTGAAAACGTCTGCGGCACCAAGTACTTTTTGTTTAAGTGTTCGCCTCTATCAGTTTGATACTCCTGATACTGATAAGCAACATCTACAAAAAAAGTCCCGTTACGGTCGCGCCAGCAATTCTCGAGTAGGGCCATAAAACTCGCACACTGTGCGCATTTTGTTTTTGTAAGTTGCTGCGAGTCGAGCGATCGAACACACAGCATGAATATTGTTTTTGTAAAATCGGCGCGTCGCCGGCGATCTGCTTGTGCGTGTACACTGAACGAAATTTTGAAACACGTTCAAAGACACAGAAAAGTCATATGAGTTTATATGACAATTTTAATTTACCAAAAAAATCACTCGGTCATATACTTGCCAAATTAACTATATGTCTATGCTCAGTGTAGTTGCCCGAAATTTTCGTCTGCGAGCACTTATAAAAAATCCCCTTACGGTCGTACAAATATCCTCGAGTTGAGCGAAACGCGCACACTGCGTGTATTTTGTTTTTGAAAAATTCTCGGCTTTTTGCGTGTGTGTCTGGCTGGCGCCACTTTCAAGACATACGGAAACGTTTAATTAATATTCCATTACGTCCTTTTAAATTGGATGTTCGCTTTTTCTGCCTCGAATTCGTTTTTTTTTTTTGCAGAAATGTTCGATGTTTTCGTTTGATTAGACCGATCAACTTTTGTTATAAATAAGTAAGTTAAGTATATTTTTGCCTGACAGTTGGCACTAGAACAAAAGTGAAAGAATTGCGAACTCGGGAAATTATCACCTGTTGTCTGATCGAACGTACTATATTAATGGAGGCTTTTTCAGAAGAAATAATTGAAAGCTATCAATGTGGCTTTCGCAAAAATAAGTCAACAATAGACCAATGCTTTGTCATCAGTCAGGCGTTTGAGAAATGCACCGAGCTTGGACGCGATATACACTGCCTGGTCATCGACTTCAAACAAGCGTTTTACAGCCTGTGTAGGCGTAAAATACCGACCACGCTTAGAAAACTTAGCTTACCAGCCAAACTATTCAGGCTAGGCCGCATGACACTGGAAAATCCTCCTGCTAAAGTCCGGCGTAAAACAAGATGATGCTATATCTACGTTGATATGCAACCTGATGTTGCATAAAGCAGCAAAAGATATCGAACGTGAAGGAGTCATACTCGCCAAGTCCACCCAAGTGTGTGCATATGCTGATGATCTGGCCCTGCTAGCAACAAACGAAAGAGAGCTATAAGAAACATTCCTTGAACTAAACAAGCACGTTAAAGAAATGGGTATGCAAATCAATGAAGATAAAACCAAGTACTCCGTGAAATCAAAACTCCCGCTTCGATAAAGTTACTTACAAATTGGGCTATACAAGTTTCAAGCCGTACAACAGTTCAAATATCTCGGCGTTGCGTTCTCAAGCACTGATGACTCGTCATGCGCTGTTACTGACCAAATTCAAGCCGCAAACAAATCGTATTATGTACACTCAAAATTGTTTAAATCAAAAATTCTCAAGAAGTACAAAATTCAACATGTTCAAGTGCCTCGTTTGACCAGTACTAACATATGGGTGTGAAGTATGGACACTGAAAGCAGCTGAACTAAAACAGCTCAGCAACTTTGAAAGAACAACTATGCGAAAGATGTTTGGCCCACTATGATTAAACGATGGCACATATCGACGCCGATACAACGACGAAATTGAAACCATGATGGGAGGCGAAACAATTGTACGTGTTCATGCCAAAACGGCATGAATGGGTTAAGCCTAGTTCCGTGCTTAGCTTCGCTCAAAGAGCGTAAGCAGCGCTTAACCCATTCATGCCGTTTTGGCATGAACATACTGCCCCCCTTGCAACGTAGTGTTGCAATAGGAGCTGCAATTGAAGTATGGCGTGGGCCAAGCCGAGTGCTAGCTGCGGACTGTGGCACGTCGGGATTTAGAGCATTGGAATTGGAGCGCTTGATGCATCTTCGCCGCTTAAGGGATCGCCAGCCAGCTCCTGGTTGTAGTACTGGTTCTTGGGCGATTTTCTCTATGGCTCGGGATCCTGTCCTTGTGGTTGCGCGTGTGGGCGGAAGAGGACCCTTGTGAGTGCTTAGATGAAGGAGCGTGTGGTGAGCTTGACCACAAAAGCGGCATCGAGCGCCGCTTCTACAGGAACGCCCGGAGTGCTTGTGGGCCAGACAGTTTTGGCAATACTCGTTTGTGAGTGCCACATGGAGACGCTTTTCGGCGTTTAGCTGCAGAAATGTCTGGCAGTTCCGGAGGGCATGGATTCCTTCGCAGACTCGACATTGAAAAGAGGTTGTCCTCTTTGGAGTCACATCGTCAGCATTAAGGACAAGTTTTGACTGTGGACTGTCTTTGCTGATTTTACTAGAGAATATCTTGCTTGACTCGTTTGTCTGCATACGTAAATCAGTCGAAGGGTGGGCGGAGTCAGAAATGATCCTTGTGGAAAAGGATGATATAGATGACGCTGGCCCAGTGAGTATCCATCCGAATATGGTCTCCTGTCCCAGCAGTGAACCACAAATATTGTGCTTTGTGCCGCTAAGCATGATGGACGGGAGAATATCCGCACCGATTAAAAGGTTAATCTCTGCGCTTTGAAGGCAGTTTGGGTCGGCCAGCTGCAAATCAGTTAGATTTTGAAGAACAGCTTCGGAAATGGAGGCGGATGGCAAGCACCTTGCTAGGGTTGGCAGCACGTAGGCTGCTACCTCGACCTGTAGTCGTGGATTTTTTGGAGGGGCTAGCATGAAATGGCATAGCCTTTGGGTTTGAGCAGCAACGGATTGGTTTAATCCTGCAACTTGGGCCTGGACAATTTGGGAAGGCAGTTTAAGTTTCTCAAAGAGACTCTCTGAAACGAAAGTTCCCTCTGATCCTGGATCCAGAAGAGCACGGGCCGTAAGGGTTGCGCCTAAATGACAGACGCTAACGAGCGCCGTACCCAGAAGGATTCCTTGAGACTGGGAGGCAAAATAACTCTGGATATTCGCTTGCGGCGGAGAAATAGTGGACTGTATATTTTGAGGATAAGTGGATTGCGTTGGAGTCGCAGTAGAGAGCGTCGGAGGGGACGCACCACGGTGGAGAAGTGTGTGGTGGCGCCCTTGGCATGTATGGCAATTGCGCGGACTAGGGCATTCGCGAAGTGAGTGGCCACTTGCGAAGCAGTTTAGGCACAACTTCTGTTGCTTAATGACTGTGTCTCTTTCAGCAACAGACATTTGGAGAAAACGGGGACAGAGGCGGATAGCATGGTGCTCCTTGGAGCACAGAACATATGTATTTTTGTAGGGTGGCGCTATTACTCGGCCATTAGCTTCGAAAGGATGTGCTTTTTTGGCGGCAAATTTTAGCTGGTTTTGCGTGCTTTAGATGGCTGGGGTGAGGTCTTCAATGGCCTCAAGCGTTCGGAATCGCTCAATGAGGAACGAGTTGAGCTCTAGCCACGTAGGAATGTCCGCTTTGCCTTTTATGGATTGTTCCCATAAAGACAGCGTGATTTTTGGAAGCTTAGACGAACATATGTAGACAAGGAGGCAATCCCAATTATCAGTTTGGATCTGAGAATGTGTAAGTGCCCCAAACAACCCTGGATCGTGCTTTGTAGATCCTTGCTGCTCCAGACTCATGGAAAATCGAGTCGATGTTGAGGAGGATTTTCAACTGGCTATTAACAAGCATCCTCTTGTTCTCAAAGTGTTCGTTAAGGACTGAAAACCTTATGGGTGAGCGGGGATTTTGCCACAATGCCGTTTGCTTCACCTCTTGTTTTCGCGCGGAGATGAAATAGCTTTTCAACTGGAGTTAGTTGCGGATTGTCAATGTAGACAGCAGTGAACAAATCACGGAAAGTGGGCCATCGCTTATAGTCGCCCGAGAATAATTCTATTTCAATTGGTGGAAGGGTAATACCTCGATGTATTATGGTTGCTTGGGACTGGGACTGTCTGTTCAAGTCACTCATATTTTCGATGCGCTCGTAGACCGAGTATGAGTAGGTGTACTTGGCTCTGATGACTTGAAGATCGCTTCTGGCGTCATCGCTTTCTAGCGCAAGCAGAACCCTGAAGCAGGCCTCATATTCTTCCTCTACGTTTCCCCACAGTGACTTCGTATGGTCGCGACGAACTCGTAAGCTGTATATGGAGACACCTGTGGTGGGAGCTGCATTTATTGTTTCCTCGAAATCGATCAATTTATCTGTTGCAGCAGTAAAATAAGCGAGGGCCATGTCACTGCTTTCTTTTTTGAGTTGCGCTTGGCTTGCTGTGGCGTGATGGAGTAGAGGACTTGACAGCAACCTTGGCAGAGGCTGGCACTGTTAGTCGGTGCGCTGTAATAGAATATTTCAGCTCACTGCGTGCTGATGAGGATGGTGTTGCGGCTTGCGCACTAGCTCTTGGCGAAGCGGAAGGTGTACGGCGCAAAGATGATTGTACGGAGAGGCCTAACCTTTTATCGCATCCGGTAAAGGAATGTTTCTTATCCTTGTCACTGCCGGTTGGCATAGTATGGAAGTAGAATAGGGCACTAGTGGCGAGGGAGGACAACTGATGGAGCGGAGCTCAAACTCACAATTGGTATACAATGGATATGTATTTTTACCAGAGTTATTTATTGAAATAAGTTTTCTCCCACCCCACGAAAACGTTTCAGTTTATTATCAGGAGAAAAAGTTTAATATAAACCGCGTCAACATTTGAAAATGCATTTAGGCGAAATCGGGTAAAATGTTCGCGTATTTTTTTCTTAGGATATTATAGATGTTAATATGTATGTATGTATAAATATGAGTTTATTTGTTATGGAATTTTGTGTATATATAAATATGTGTTTATATATAAATACGAAAAGGTTTTTTATTTTATACCAATTTGTATTGTTGTTTTATAAAGAATTTTTTTTTTTTTTTTTTGTATGTTTCTTTAAATATTTTTAAAATAAATAAATTAACGATAAAAGAACTAGTATTTTTGGTGTTTCATTAATTATTTAAATTAGGAGTAAAACACGTTTGAAAATTCGTTTATTTATTATTATTTTTTAAATATATATATGTTACTATATACTTATTAGTAGTGCACAACTATTTTGGACTTTTGTTGTATAGTGTGCAATGGATAATAGCGGAATGTGTGTGTGCAATAGTTCTGGATCGTGTGCGTGTGATAATTGTGGATTGCGGATGAGTGTGCAATATTTTTTTTTTGGTTGACTAGAAACCACCAAAAATCTGGGAGAAATGTGCGTATTTCTGTGTGCAAATAATGGAAATGGAGGAGAAACGCTCAACCGGTAAATAGAGCTTCTCTTAACCGCGACGTAGAGTGGCACCTGCCTTAATTTTGTTTGGCTTGGAATTTTTTTTTTTTTTTTTTGTGAAGATATTTTTTTTGTTGTTGAAAATTTATTTATTTTTGAAATTTTCGCTTTGTATAGCGGATTTATGCAGCTTTATTGCACTCATATGTTATCAGGAAAGTGTAGTCATTAAATATGTTGCACATAACATATAGATCAAAACAAATAAACGCCGCCAAAAAGAACGGATAAAAAAGTACAGTGCACCACTCTAGGGTTAATGAGCTTTAAGCCGCTAACGCTCTCTTTTCTTTTCTTCACTTTGCACACACTTTCGCTATGCACTTGTTGTTGCACTTTTAATTACATGATTTTGGTGGTGGTTTTTGAATTTGAGCAAACAACACTGTTGTTGTTGTTTGTTTGCATTTTTTGTTAATACATATGTTGATATATTTGTTTTATGTAGTTTAATTTTTTTTGAGTTTATGAACAACTATTGCGTTGTTTGATTGAAATTTTATTAAAGTTATATTGGAAATATGTACGTAGAATTGGACAAAATGTCTTGCACTTTTAATAATTTGATTGGAGGTGATATTATTTCACTGCACACACTGCACACTTGGATATTTTTGGATAAAAGACACTACATACATACATACATGACCAAATTAAGGAAAATTTGGGGCAGAAATCCACCGAAGCTTGAAGTGGGGTCTTAAAGATCCGGCTCGAAGGACCAAATGTTTAGGTGGGTGGCTTCTGCAGGGGTATTTGTGGTTCACTGCTGGGACAGGAGACCATATTCGGATGGATACTCACTGGGCCAGCGTCGTCTATATCATCCTTTTCCACAAGGATAATTTCTGACTCCGCCCACCCTTCGACTGATTTACGTATGCAGACAAACGAGTCAAGCAAGATATTCTCTAGTAAAATCAGCAAAGACAGTCCACAGTCAAAACTTGTCCTTAATGCTGACGATGTGACTCCAAAGAGGACAACCTCTTTTCAATGTCGAGTCTGCGAAGGAATCCATGCCCTCCGGAACTGCCAGACATTTCTGCAGCTAAACGCCGAAAAGCGTCTCCATGTGGCACTCACAAACGAGTATTGCCAAAACTGTCTGGCCCACAAGCACTACGGGCGTTCCTGTAGAAGCGGCGCTCGATGCCGCTTTTGTGGTCAAGCTCACCACACGCTCCTTCATCTAAGCACTCACAAGGGTCCTCTTCCGCCCACACGCGCAACCACAAGGACAGGATCCCGAGCCATAGAGAAAATCGCCCAAGAACCAGTACTACAACCAGGAGCTGGCTGGCGATCCCTTAAGCGGCGAAGATGCATCAAGCGCTCCAATTCCAATGCTCTAAATCCCGACGTGCCACAGTCCGCAGCTAGCACTCGGCTTGGCCCACGCCATACTTTAATTGCAGCTCCTATTGCAACACTACGTTGCAAGGGGGGCAGTATGTTCATGCCAAAACGGCATGAATGGGTTAAGCCTAGTTCCGTGCTTAGCTTCGCTCAAAGAGCGTAAGCTGCGCTCACTAAGCTGAGAAGCTGCACAAGAGATGACTCGACCCCGCTCAGCTTATGCTGCGCTTATGCTGTTCTAAGCTGAGCGCAATAGAGTTAGTTCTCCCACAACAATTAACGTAAGCAGACCCGCTGCACGCGTACCCTTTTCGATTTGCCTTTGCACCTATTTCAGCATTTAAACCGCCGCTATAGCTACGGCTGAGGCGTGTAATAAACACAAACATACAGATACACTAAAACAACAAGTCTTTTCTTTGGGCTGAGGGAAAACAAGGAGGAAAACCACAAATACTCCTGCAGAAGCCACCCACCTAAACAGTACGGTTTATTAAGTCTTAAAAAATGCGTACAACGTAGGAGCTACGAGGCACCGACAAAAAGCTATTTCTTTACAGAGATCTGGGATGCCGAGCCAGAGGCAGACCGAAAAAACGACTGAGGGTCCAGAACTACAAGCTAAAGGAGTTGGACATGGACGCATGGAGAAA
Organism: Chymomyza costata; assembly: GCA_018150985.1. Taxonomy (NCBI): domain Eukaryota; kingdom Metazoa; phylum Arthropoda; class Insecta; order Diptera; family Drosophilidae; genus Chymomyza; species Chymomyza costata. The sequence continues at coordinate 5,671,001 of JAECWU010000003.1, read as the reverse complement.
GATTGTGAAGGAAGCTAAGGCCCACACCGGGCTGTGATGCTAATAATAATAATATCTGATCGATATATTCACGATCAATATCGTATATTGACTTTGTATGCGCGGATCAGCCTGCAACTCAAGTCAGCTGATCATATTGATACTGTGATCAATTTTAATGCAGCTTGTTGTTTCGTGTTTCGTGTCTCGTGTCATGTGTTTTATTTAATGAAATCGTCTTGATTTTAGTCTAATCGCAACTGCACAGAAGAACAGGTACGAATTACGTTACATTTGCCATGTTTAATTTTTTCCACATAGTATCATATTCAATTAGTACTTACAATTACATATTATGATTAACTTATCGAGTTCTATGATCCTGACTTATTTGATGATTTCATACTTATTTTGAGAATTAGTTGCTAAAGAAGAAAAGAATTGTAGGGAGGAGAATCGGAGGCAATTCGACAAACTAACAATCTTTTAGTTAGAGAAACCTAAAATGGGTCAAATAAAAAGAAAGGATGACGATAATACGGACAAGCCAAAAATTCGAAAAGACAGCTTTGCAAATTTACGATATGCAATGCCGAGCACAACAAAAAATACGCATGCTTAAAAAAGGTAGAAATGAGCACGAAGCGTACTGCAAAATTTGTTACTCGTATGTTTCTGTAGAGCAGGGTGGTACGCCTTGACTTTTCTCTCTTTTCTGTTTCTGTTCACTGTGCTTCAGAATTATATTCTTTTTACTTCTTGAATTATATCTTTACTAACGAATGAACTAGTAATATTCTATAGTATCTCCATTTCTAATTTCTAATCTATCCTTCTGTGGCTATAGTAATTTTTTTCATTTTTTTTAGTAATATTTCTTTTACTGCAAACAACTAAGTAAAAGCTTTTTTAGAAGTTGTAACTTATGGTAGATTACCAAATCTTTTATGGAATAATATAGTAATATAGGTACACAATGGATATTATTGTACATATTTTTTGAATTTCAAATTCTAAAACAGGAAACCGTTCATTGGATTGCCATCTGAGCACGGACAAGCTTGTCGAAAACATTCAAAAGTCTGCTTCTTCGAGATCCATCCAATCTTTCTTCGTTCATAAAAACACACCGCTTTCTCTGCGTTTCATACAGTGAAACATCACTACAGTTTTAAATCAATGGATTGTACCGGATCTTTATTGGGTGAACTTTTCATTGATTCCGAAATCACAAAAAAAAATTTCCAAAGCTATTGTAAGTGGCGTTTTAGCTCTGTTAAGATTCTTTTGAAAAATTTCCAAAATGCTTCTCACTTGAGCATCGGTACTGACAGCAGTAATCATGGGGATAAAAAACTTTTACCATTAATTGCTTAGAAGCCTCACGTAGACTCACTAAGGCCCTAAAGCGAGAAAAAAAACACGACCAGCGCCACTATATAGAACAGTTGTCACCAAAAAGTTCCAAGTACCCGCCGTGGAGTGCTCATCCTAGTTTAAAAACACCGGCCGAAACAGTTGTGCCAATAACGGATTCTTTAGGGAACTGGGCCCACAGCGATGAAGACAGAGCCATAGCATTTGCTACCTAACTCCAAAACGTGTTCCAAACAAATCCGGCAACAAGTACAAGAAAATAAAAAATTCCAAGCCAAGTGCCACTCTAAGTCCCGATTAAGGGAAGCTCTATTTTCCGGTTGAGCATTTCTCCTCTATTTCTATTATTCGCACACACAATTTCGCGCACTTCGCCCAAGATTTTGGTGGTTTCCGGTTAAACATATATTTCACACTCATCATATTTTAAAAAAATAATAATAAACAAACGAGTTTACAACCGTGTTTTATTCCTAGTTTAAATAATTAATGATACGCCAAAAATACTAATCCATTTAATCATTGCAATCATTTAAAAAAGCATACAAAAAAAAATTTTTTTTTTCTATATTTTTTTTTGTATAAGACAATTTATACAATATATATATTTAAAAAAAAAAAAAGATTTAATGTTCCGTTCCGCTTCTACAAACTATTTTTTGTTATAAAAAAAAACAAAAATATAACAGGCATGTTCTAGATTTCGATTCCGACAAAAACTGTCGGAATCGAAATGAAAGGTGTTCTGGATTTCGATTCCGACAAGAGTCGACTCGTTTTGAAAAGTTTGGCTCTCAGCTTTCGAAATGAAAAATTTTTTGCATTGTTTACTTAAATAAACGCATTAATGCCACTAAAATTCATTTTGTATTATTTTTTAATGCTTTAAGAAAATTTAGATGTGCTCACTTGAACTAATCAAGGTTAATTTTCATTATATATTTTTATTACAAAAAATCTCTATGAAAATTGTGTGTACATGCAAAACCAAAACGAGTGGAATGAAAGTAAGGTGTTCTGGATTTAGACAAAACAGAACTTCGAAAAGTTATGTGTTGTCGTGTTGCACAAGTAAATTCGAAGATAATTTTATTAATGGATGGCTTAAAATATATATATAAAAAAAATACGTGTGGCACTCGGGGACTGCCGCGGTAAAGCTATTGCATAGCATTTTTATCAACTTATGCAATTATAATATTTATGCAATATTTTGTTTTTCTTTGATATTAATTCAAGTTACACTTTTTGAGCGTGGTGACCGATAAAAAAATCAAATTTTTTTGTTTTTAATGTTGTTTAAAATATTTTTATTATCTTACAATACATGTAGGTTATTCAGGAATTTTTATAATTGAAACTATGGGTTTATGGTAACTGAAATAAGAAACATAAGTTTGAGACTTCATATCCTCTAAATATCTTGAAAATACCGCGTCAATGGTGGTCCCATATTTTGTTTTGGATTCTTGTGGATCATTATTCATTTTCAAATTCAATTTTTGCGAAAGAAAAGTTGTCAACCGCTCTGATTTTTTATCAGCGAAGTTGATGTTGAAATCGCCAGCCAAGATAAGTGGAAATTTATTACCATTTGTACCAAGTATTTTCGACCCTTCTTCAGTGTACTCCAGTAAAGTGCGAAGAATAAAATGCTCTACCTCGTCTAATTTTGGATGTGGAGAAATGTAAACTGCTACCATGACTATGTGTAGGCCATTTCTAAGTTTGCATAAGCACGCACAAATATCTCCAACAAATGAGCGCCTAACATTAACATCGCTAACGTGTGCAATATTTATTTCAATGTTCGGAGTCATAATATTAGTAACATTATTATTATTTTGGTAAATAGCTACCCCACCTTTTGGAACAGTATCTCGTTTGAATTGAACAGTACAATTGAAATTAGGTATTTCAATCGGATTATCACGCGTCATGCAAGTTTCGGTAAGAAGTAACACATTTGTTTGATGTGTGCTTTACTATATTCATATACTATTTCGTCAAAAGTTCCACCTTGCGACTTATGTATAGTTAGAGCAAGAGCTGAAGTTAATGGAAAATGTTTGCGTTTGGCTATACATTTTCTATCTGATGTTAATGAAATATTTGCTGTTCGTAATTCAATGGGAACAGCGAAATTGCCGGCTCTATTTTGCACTGCTAGAGTAGCTGCTTTTTGCCTTTTTTTTCTACCCACTTTATCTGAACCATAAAATTCCAGCCAAACTCTAATCAATGTGTTAATGTGTGTTTTATAAAATTCTAGATGTACCAATTTTCCAACAGCACCATTGCATAAACCATCAGAAACGTCGATGTTGGTTGTAATAACATAATGCTTTCCAACAACAAAAGTAATGTGATAAGGCAGTCCTCCAGTGTCAATAACAGATTTTTTATGTAATTTAAGTCTAAAATTAGCTTCTTGCTCAGTACTTTTAGCGCCAATAATGACGTCTACGGACGTTGAAAGAACTTTGTTTTCACATTGGCTCAAAATCATATTGTTATAGGTGGCAACATCTTCATTTTTGAAAAATAATCGAACTCCATCAGGACATAATGTAGCAACATCCTCTTTTTTGAAAAATCTGGATTCAATAAGTTGAAACTCATGCTCATCTAGTACATCTCCATTACCTATTTTTGTCAAAACTTGTGAAAATGCAACATTAGCTTGACTCATTACTGTGGTAAGTTGATAAAAATTTTAATTTTCTCCATAAATGCGGTCCAATCATGCTCGTTCTGATTGTCTTGTAAATCGGTGTCGATCTTACTGGTGGCAATTGCCGTAAATCTCCGATCAAAATAACATCTATACTTCCGAAATCAGTGTTTTTTCCTGTTATTTGTTTTAGACGATTATCAATTTTATGTAGAAGTTCTGCACTAACCATGCTAATTTCATCAATGATCAGTACTCTGACATATCTGAAGAGAGATCTATACAATTGCAACGTTTCTGATGACAAAGGCAAAAGTTTTGAAAGAGAAATTTTGAGAGCTGTATGAACAGTTGTATCATCAATAGCCACGGCAGCTTTACCGGTTGAAGCACATATAATATAGGCATTGCAGTAACCATCATTATCAGTAAATCTGTTGTAAATTTCCATAATCAGTTTGATAACGAATGATTTTCCCGTACCAGCTGGTCCCGTAAAAAAAATTTGAAATGGTTCTTGAATTGAAGTTTGTAAATGACGAATTATAGTCATAAGAATATCTCTTTGTTGATCATTGGCCATTCGCATTAAATCATAGAATTGCTGATAATCCATTAAATTTTCTCTTTTTTTAGCTTTAACGCCAAGTTTGTGCAGAGATGCATTTTGTAAATCAACGTTAGCAGTTGAGTTTGAATCACGTAGCAATAAGTCATAAGGATCTCTTTCATGCAATATATCAACCGCTCTTAACAATTCTTCGTCTTCTTGTTCTTCATCGTTTTCTCGGCACAGCTGTCTACAAATTTCTAAAGTTTTCTCTATGTCCAAATTCGATTCAAATTCCTTCCTACGTTCTAATATCGTATCTTTGTTGTCCTCCTATATTTGAATGAACTTATTTTCAGCAATAATATCATTTTCTTCACTTTGAAAAGGAACATGCAACAGAACCATCTCACGCCTATAATCGTTGTAATTGTCAGCCATATCGTATTTCCTGTATCTTATTATTCTTGCAGTATCTCTTTTAGTGTAAGTCCCCTTTTTTTTGAGGTAATATTTTGCAACAAATTGTGCTAATGTAACATCACGGAGTTCTTCAGGTCTTTTCTCATACTTATCGAGCCAATTCTCTTTCAAAACATTCGTACAATTATCATCTAAAGCTTCAAGTTCCTTCATAGATTTTCTAATTCTTGCGCGTTCAGTAGGAAATACCGTAGGAATGTAGACTGTCACCACCGATGACTTAGCCATAGGTTCTCTTAATAAATACCAAGCAGCTTCTTGTGCCAGCATTTCAACAGACTGAAGTATGTCAATACCCATTTTTTTCGTGATATCGACAATGTCGAATTCAGGATGCTCGTCCATTATGTCAATTATTTGTCTTTGCAAATTACTAATCCCTCTATTATGCTTATTGACATATTCAACAACATAATTGTTTTTCTCAGCTTAACACATTTGGAAACAAATTTGAAGGGAATACTTATTTGACGCAGATTACTTTGTTTCAAAAATTGTGTAGTTAGGTTTTTTCGTTACGGAATTTCTTGATTCGGTCGCCGCGCTCAAAGCCCAAGAAAGAAGCTATGCAATAGCTTAAAATAAATTGTACAAAATTTGTAAATAAATAAAAAATATTTGTCTCTCAGAAAGATGTTGGCAGAAAGAAAAAGTAAATTAATCAGGCCTGTTCTAGATTTCCAGGCCTGTTCTAGATTTCGACTCGTTTTGAAAAGTCATAACGAGTGCATTCCGACAAATGGTGTTCTAGATTTCGACTGAGTTCGAATCGATTTCGAATCGTTTTCATTTCGAGTGCTATCGATAACCTTTTGTATTGAACAGCTGTGTGATATCGATAAGTTCACATTGTAGAGTTGCCAACATTTTTCTGATAATATTTCGGAGAAATTGTCACGAATACGAATTTCGGGGAAGTAAATCGAAAGGGGAGAAATGTTTTTGCGATTTTGAAAATTGAAGTGAATGAAAACTTGATCGGGGCAGGATGTCATATAGCCTATTCACACTGAGCCTATCTTAGCGGAACGCATGGTATTTTTCGAAGATGTGAAAAAGGTGTTCGCACTGACAACATCTAACATCTTGCTGCAATACTGACAGGCTGACAGGTGAAACAAGTAAATTATGAAAATTTATTAAAAAATGTTATTTAAAATCAAAATACCAATCTTTTTATGAGTTGATTTTCAACATTAACTATTATTAAGGAAAGGATTTATGAATTTATTTTGAAACCATCAATTAATTGGGAGTATCAATGCGGACGACGTGCTGGTGCTGACTTGGACATACACACATACATATGTATATGTATGCAAGCGCCACGAGCTGTTTGTATGTTTGTTGGTGTTGTGCTAAAGTGCTTCGAGTAAATTCATAATTTAAAAAATTTATGCATATGTAGTTTATAAGCTATTTGTCAAATTAGATGGGTGCTACATTAAAATAAAGTCACCAGCAGCAGGAGTTCTTGACCACCAAATTATTAAGTTAGTTTTTTAACAAAATAAAACATTGAGCTACACATTTTCATATATCAATCACCGTGATTTTTAATGGGCCACAATTTGCCTTTGTTTATTAAAAAGTAATAAATAAGAGTTTTCTATTATACTTTTTTCCCTCATCAAACTTGTAGCGCCGACTGGAATGCCTGCTAGCTCACCCTTCTAGCCATATATTGCCACACATTTTAAATTGTGTACCAGTTCCATAAACATATGAGGTTTTAACGCCTTGCTTGGAATTAAATATTGCCAGTCTTTTTCGTTGACAGTGTTAACATTTTCCCAGCGAATGACAAAAAAAGAGGTGCACAAAAACTAATTGAATAATTTCTCATCGGGACGCAATAAAATAGGAACATTTCCAAAAGATGTTGGAATGATATAGAAATTTTCGGAACGGCAAATTCATACGTAAAATCTTCGACAAAAGGTGTTAGATGTTAGATGTGCCCCATTGTGAATAGGCTAATACTCACATTCTGCATAATAGTGCTCAGGATATGTTTGACATGTTCGATGTGGATTCGATAATTCTGAAAATTTAAAATTTTTTTCATTTCACACAGTCAGGACGAACGAATTAAGAGATTTTTGTGACTTTGTTGGTTCCACATTCAGTAAATTACTCATTCACTGCAAAACAAGGTGGTTGAGTCTCTTTCCCGCAGTTGAACGCATTTTGAATATTTTTGAGGGCTTAAAATCATATTTTCTGTCTCAAGAGAACCCCCCTAAAATCAAAAAAAATTCTTTGTGAGCGATTTTTTTCTCTTATATGTAAATTTTCCATAACAAACTGTTAGCGTTAGAAAAAGAATCTAACAGCATTTTGGAAACTTTGGAGGTGATTGATTCTGTTCTCAAGTATTTGCGCAACAGACTCGAACACAAATTTTTGCCTTTAAAACTTAAAAGTATTCTCTCGAAATCCAGAAGTGAAGGCCACGATGCTGAATGTGTTCATTTTGAAAAACAAGCTTTGAACGTTTATGATCAGCGGTGTGCACGCCTTTGCTCTTTTTGTTTCGAGTGCTCTTTTCGTTTTGTCTTGCAAGTGGCGCCAGCCAGACGCACACGCAAAAAGCCAAGGATTTAACAAAAACAAAATACACGCAGCGTGTGCGTTTCGCTCAACTCGAGGATGCTTAGGCGACCATAAGGCGATTTTTTATAAGTGCTCGCAGACGAAAATTTCGGGCAACTACACTGACCACAGAAATATAGTTAATTTGGCAACTAAAAGACGGAGGGATTTTTTTGGTAAATCAAAATGTTCATATAAACTCATATGACTTTTCTGTGTCTTTGAACGTGTTTCAAAATTTCGTTCAGTGTACACGCACAAGCAGATCGCCGGCGACGCGCCGATTTTACAAAAACAATATTCATGCTGTGTGTTCCATCGCTCGACTCGCAGCAACTTACAAAAACAAAATGCGCACAGTGTGTGAGTTTTATGGCCCTACTCGAGAATTGCTTGCGCAACCGTAACTGGACTTTTTTTGTTGATGTTGTTGTAGGGCTCTTTCCGTTATTTTGCTTATGATAAAGCACTCGCATACTTGAAGAGATAGGCCCATTCACTTCAAGAATTTCAAGCAAGAATATCAAATTGAAATGTCGTCTGTCGAGAAAACAGTTTTGTATTTAAGGACAAAAAATGTCATCATCGATGACTATATTTTTTTCGATCAAATTATGAATTTGAATGAGTTTTTGAATTCTAAAAGAGGATTTTGGATTTTTTGATCAGTCAAGCAGCAAAAAATGATGCTATGGCAAAGTATTAAAAATGGCAAAATATTTCTTCGCCATTCCCGCATCCAATGCAACAGTTGAGCGCATTTTTTCGCTCATAGAGTCTAAATGGACTGATGAGCGGAATCGTGCCGTCCGTGCGTGACATAATTACGGTCCAGTTTAATTTCAAAGACTTCGAATGTAAAGAGTTCAAGAGATATTTACAGCGTCCACAAAATCATGTGCGTTTGTGAAATGTTCGCTTTTTTCACTCGGACCATCTTGTAACCCTAACCTGGCGGAGAACGGTGGCAAACGAAACAAGAAAGACATTTAATCTGCTACGTTTTGTTACAAGAAACAGAGAAGATTCGGATCATATATGAATAGACTAATAGCCTATTCGCACTGAGCACATCTTAGCGGAGCGCACTGGCTACATCTAACATCTTGCTGCCATACTGACAGGGTGACAAGTGAAATAAGTAAATTAAGAAATTTTTTTAAATATGTTATTTAAAATTAAAATATCAATCTTTTTATACCCTGAACCGTATGGTACAAAGGGTATATTGTGTTTGTGCAAGCCGAAAATGTATGTAACATACAGAAGGAGACGGCGGAGACCCCCAAAGTTACCTAAAGTATGATCAGTGTGACTCGAGAAGTCGATATACCCATGTCCGTCTGTCCGTATGAACGCCTAGATCTCAGAGATGGTAAGAGCTAGAGCGACCAAATTTTCAGATTAGATGCGTTATTATGTCAGGGGAGACAAGTTTATTTTATTTTTTCGATATCGGGGTTATATTATATAGTTCCCATAGGGGTGTCTCAGAGGACCTGAATTTGTACAAAAATTCGTTGTGTTTTGTTTGTTTGTGAAGATATTGTAACCAAATTTGGCATTAAGAAGTTTCTTAGAGCACCCAATCACTGTAGCAAATTTGACCAAACTCGGTTGACTATATCACATAGCTCCCATAGGAACGATTGGTCAAAAAAACATTTTTGGTTCAAAATTCGTTTGTTTTTGGTTGTTTATGAAGGTATCGTAAACTAATTTGGCAATTAAATGTCTTTTGGTGTTCTTAAGCAATATACCGGATTTTATTGCAAGCAGTGGTACAGGGTATCGCAAAATCGTCCGTGCCCGACTTTAACGTACGCCATCTTTATGAGTTGATTTTTAACCTTATCTATTATTAAGGAAGGGATTTATGAATTTATGTTGAAACCATCAATTAATTGGGAGTATCAATGCGGACGACAAGCTGGTGCTGACTCGCACATACACTCATACATATATACATATGAATATACATACATATATGTCCTTTATTTTGCTAGAAGTTACTGGTAATAAATAACCAGGTATTTCTTGGGCGACCACGACTACGCTGCCTTTATGGGTTCCAATCTAGGACTGATCGTGCAATGTAACCGGCAGGCCGGCGTAAAACATGACCAATCCATATCCATTTGCGTCTCCGTATCTCTAGCTGGACTGGGATGGCGTTCGATCGCGAAAGGAGGTTTTCGTTTGTTATTTGGTTTGGCCAAAATATACGCCAGATTTTTCTTAAACAGCGGCTCATGAAAGTCTGCAACTTTCCAATGGTAAACTGCGTGAGGCTCTAGGTTGTACAACCGTACAAAAGTACGGATTTAACGCTGCTGTTAAAGATACGCAACTTGGTCCGATGTGAAATGGCGCGATCGCCATATCATGTGCAATGCGAGTAATGCAACTCGTGCTTTGTTAATACGGTCACCAATATCTGCATCAGAGCCGCCGTTTTTGGTAATTTTGCTGCCAAGATATTCAAAACTTTCCACGTTTTCGATGACTTCGCCTTCCACAACCAGTAGAGTGGTGTTAACTGTACCAATGTGCATAAGCTTGGTTTTCTTTACATTCTGCATAGTCTGCATAGTCGATGTCACCAAGATATTCGTGTAACCCCCAGCGGATCCCTATCGGTGCTTCGAGGCTAGTCGCCTCCATGACGGTGTCTAGGATGATAAGGAACAATACGCAGCCCTGCCTCACCCCAGCTGTTGTTGTAAACGGTTGGCTTTCATTTCCACAGAGTTTGTGTAAAGTTCGCGTATGAGACCGACTATTTTCTCAGGGATACCTTTGCATAAAAGCGCATTCCAAAACCTGTCTCTATTCACTGCGTCGAAGGCCCGTTCGAAATCGCCGAATTGCCAATAAAGACTGGCGTTATACTCTGCACTTTGTTCAATAATAGCGCGCAGAGTGTTTATGTGGTCGACACCGGAGCGGCCTCTCCTAAAACCTGCTTGCTCTTTCCGCAAAATAGACTCCAGTATGGGTGAGATTCGGTTTAAACAGTGTAGTCATGTATAGATAAGCACACGTACATACACATTAACATTAACAGTAATATAACATAACACAACGCGTCACATAACCACAATGTAAATAGACAAAATATAAAAAGTGTGGCAAAGTGTGTGGCTGAATTAGCTACTGATTCGTTCAATGAGAAAAATCTTGTATTCCTGCAAAGTCGCGTCAAAGTAAGCACTAATGGAGTCCATAGACGCCAATCAATACTCTGCAAAACAAATTAAGGTTTGTCTGGGGCTACTGCGACTACCCACAACAGGCACAAAAGGTAACCTAGCAGCGCGTCTTAGTGCAGTTCCAATTTCCGTACTAGGCGATCAACCACCGTTTTATGATGAAATAGACATAACGGATAACGACAAGACGCCTAAGACAAGCAACAAGCCAAACGCAGCAGCTAGCGATACTACACAATCGACAAGCCAAGGTCAAGACGCCGACGACGCAGAGCAGAGCGCCAGCAACGACGCGTTAGTATACCAACATGACGGGCAAAGTGAAACAGTAGCAGCAGTAAACGAAGGGACAGAAATAGAAGCGCTAAAACAAAATAAAAAGTGTAAGTTCGCCTGGCAACGCTTACTAAAAATAACAGACATTTGAACATGCCAATAAACGAAGTACTTAACCAACTGATCGACATGTTTGGCATGAAGCAAAGTAAAATAACGATGCGGCGGGAATTTGAGACTCGCAAGTGGTTGGAAAACGAGAATTTCGCAACATTCTTCAACCAAAAAACTCTACTGGCTGCACAAGTACAACTGGACGAGGATGAGCTCATAGACCATATCATCGAGGGCATTCCAGATGTGCATTTACGTAGACAGGCACATATGCAGTGTTTCAAGCAAGCGGCCCAGCTACTATTAGCGTTCGAGAAAATAACACTTCAATAAATAAAATGTAAGTTAAATGTACGAACGCGAAACGACAGATAATGAGTGTTAAACAAATGCATAGTCAGAAAATGAGTGTTTATCAAATGTAAAGCCAGAAAATGAGTGTATATCAAATGTAGAGTCAAAAAATGAGTCCATATAGATTATGAGTTTTCAACAAATGTAAAGTCATAAAATGAGTGTCTATAAAATGTAAAGTCAGAAAATTAGTATCCTTCATAAGTTAGGTCTGAAATCGAGTGTTTAAAAAAGGAAGGCTCACAAAGTGAGTGTCTAGCAAAAGAGAACGTAGAAAATGAACGTTTATCAAATGATTTCGTAACAGATAGAAAAGTAATAATGTGAGCCGCCAAATGACTGTTTTACTAGTGAGAGTACGGCAAATAGTTACAAGGAAAACGAAAAGAAAAGAACTAAGAGTTCGGGAGCACTCTGGTCAGGATTGGCCGAGTTGTAGTCACCCAGCAGTTCGCTGTTTGTAGCGACTTACCGGTAAATAACTAGCAACAAAGGGGCAAGTTACCAGTGACATCTTCGTATCCCGCCTAATTTCAATTTTACACACGATGTCATAGGACGGGTGCAATTGTTGCCTCCTCGATGACATGTTGCCAGTAATTTACCATAGATAAGTCGCGAGTCGTTTACCAGAGACATGTCGTCAGTAATTAACCACAGACATGTCTGAAGTAATTTACCAATACAAAATTTGCAAATTTTTAAAATATTTATATAAATAGATAAATAGATGTAAAAACCATTAATAAAAGCAAAAAATGTAATAAATTTAAATGAATGAGTATGTAGTGAATAAATTAAATTTATAAATTTGTTGCTTTTATTTCTTGTTTTTAAATCTTTTTATCTATTTATATTTAATAATAATATAATAATTAATATTTTAAAAATTTGCAAATTTTGTATTTTAGGATTATTTCTACTGAAATTAAAATTACTTATAGTGTAAAATTGGGCCTGTACTAATTTTTTTTTAATGTTTTATATTAACTAAGAATAATCCGTATTCAAATTTTTCCACAAATTATAAAAATAAAATTCATTTTAGTTTACAATAAAAATGTATTATAGTTCAATATTAAAATTAATTTTAGTATAATATAAACGTAGACTTCATATGTTTTCAATTTCATTATTTTTTCGAAGTACCAATTTAACATTTTTTTGCTTTTTATTTTTATTTTATTTGTTGTTTTTTTATCACTGCTGTTGCACTTTTTTGCTGAAAATGCTTCACCATTCACAATTTTAAAGAAATAAACAAAATTTGTTAATTGCTCCGGCTAAAAAGAAACAAAATTATTGAATGTTCAATTAACAATTACAAAACGCGTACGCACTTGATGCAAGTAATAGTTCAACTAAAACGTCGCGCGCGAATGCCAAAGCAATTAGCGGCTGATTTACAGAAAATCAGAGTAAACATAAAGAAAGATGCATAAAAAGAGGATACGTGAAGATAAAAATCAGGCGCGCGAAAAGTGGTTGACAAAAAATTGCCGCCTCCACAACGGTGCAATGCAACGCACATATTGTTGTTAGTGTAAAACTAAAACAAAAACCAAAAAATTATCTATTCTTTTTTTGCCACTTTTCTTTTATTTTGTGTCATTTTTAGACGCAGCGAATGTAAAACACGCACACAAAAATGTAGAAGAAAAGAATCGGGTGGGCGAATTTTAGATACCCTGAACCCTTTCAACAAGCAAATTAATAAATAACCCGCTTTTTATTATATTCGACTAAGTGATTAGGTATAAAAATCAAATAATAGAATTATGCTCATAGTGCTTTAGGTTGCATTTGAGGTGTTATAAAATGCGCCGATGTTAATACACTAGAAAACTTAATATACTCCTTTACACACTTTGTACAGGGTATACAAAATTTTCGTTTGTTGTTTGTCTAAGCAAGCAAGGCAACAAATACATAAAAATGTTTCGCTTTTTTTAGTAGCGACATGTCGCCAATTGCTGGCGGCCGAACTGCAGGGCATGTAAACATAACCACACATACATACACATTAACATTAACAGTAATATAACATAACACAACGCATAACATAACGACAATGTAAATAGGCTAAGCTAACATAAGAAAGAGAACAATAAAGTATTCTGTGATCACTGATCAGCCGTTGAGCGAATAACACGCGTTTCATTGTATTACTGGCCGTGCTGCCTACAACAGTAAAGTGGCCATTACCTTAATTATTGCTTTCAACAAGATTATGCCTCTCCAATTTTTGCAATGACTAAGATCCCCGCGTTTGGGGAGCGTTACAACTACGCCCTTCTTCCAGTCAGACGGGAGGCAATTGTTAAGCCACGCAGTTTTTATTAAGGGGGTAATTGCTCTTGCAACAGAAATTGCTCCGTATCTCAATAATTCCGCGGGCAAGTTGTCCGGGATATATATGAGTGCTTCGAGTAAATTCATAATTTAAAAAATGTATGCATGTGTAGCTTATAAGCAGCGGTGGGCACTCTTTGGCTCTTTTTGCTCTGAGTGCTCTTTCCGTTATTTCTTACAAGTTACGCCAGCTAGACGCACACGCAAAAAGTGCTATTTCCGTTATTTTTCGTGCCCACCGATGCTTCTAAGCTATTTGTTCAATTAGATGGGTGCTACATTAAAATAAAGTCACCACCATAATTATTGTTTTAGTTTTTTAACAAAATTAAACCTTAAACTACACATTTTCGTGTCATAAACCGTCGAATCAAAAAACAATATGCTGATTTTTTAATGAGCCACAATTTGCCTTTGTTTAATAAAATTTAATAAATAAGAGTACAAAATAAATTTATAAAATTGGTTTATACTTTTTTCCCTCATCAAACTAGTAGCGCCAACTGGAATGGCTGCTGGCTCACCTTTTAACTTTTAAATTAAAGGGTAAGAGTGGTACTAAATGGTGTAACTGAAATGGTGTATGAAATTTTAGTTTTTACTCTTTTTTTGTTAGTTTTTTACATTGAATGGAACGTTTTTTTTTTATTATATTGTTTAAAATTAATTAATTAACCATACTGCATACTTTGTTTTATTAAAAAATTAACAAAAAATATATATTTTTGCGACCAAACATAAAATTTGATGTTTTTTTTCCTTGTAAAAACACTTTCTTGACAAACTGTATGTGTGTATGTATATGAATATTTTTGTGTATGTGCAAGTCAGTACCAGCTCGTCGTCCGCATTATTATTTCCCATTAATTAATGGTTTCAACACAAATTCATAAAATTCGTCCTTAATAATAGTTGAGGTTGAAAATGAACTCATAAAAGGATTGATATTTTGATTTTAAATAACATTTTTCATAAATTTTCATAATTAGCAGCAAGATGGTAGATGTTAGATGTTGTCAGTGTGAATCGCTATTTCACATCTTCAAAAAATCCCATGCGTTCCGCTTAAATGTGCTCAGTGTGAAAAGGCTATTACGCACCTGCTTTGACACTGGAGTTAACCTCGAGTATCTCAGCGCTTATAGAGATCACTTAACAGCAATGAAGATAGAGATACTTCACACTGCAGTTAACAAAATTTTTTCATATTATAAGTAATCAAAATTCGTTAAAGCGCACAAGAACGCCTTTACTAACTTATATTACGAAATAACTGTTATAAAATTTGTAAGTAATGTAAAATAAGCTACTAGGTGGAATACGGAAATTCTCACGATCTGGCATCACTGGATGGGGGCACTAATCTTGATGTGCAGTCGCTAATCTCAAGAACATTTGGACCGTCGACGTCCAAAAAGTACATGGCGATGATCGATAAGGAAGGAGATGAACAAATCAGTCAGCGAATTGGAAAATTTTTGTAGATAGACTAAGTTTTTATACCCTGTATCGTATGGTACAAAGGGTATATTAAGTTTGTGCAAGCCGAAAATGTATGTAACATATAGAAGGAAACGTCGGAGACCCCCCAAAGTTACCTAAAGTATGATCAGGGTCTCCAGAGAAGTGGATATACCCATGTGCGTCTGTCCGTCTGTATGAATGCCTAGATCTCAGAGATGGTGAGAGCTAGAGCAACCAAACTTTCAGATTAAACCCGTTATCATATAAAATATAAAAGTTATCCGTTAAAATATACAAGTTTATTTTATTTTTTTGATATCGGGGTTCTATTATATAGCTCCCATAGGACCTCGAAAAAAACCAAAAGTTTTAGGTGGATAATTCGTTTGTTTTTGAAGTTATCGTAACCAAATTTGGCACTCGAAAGTTTTTTATAGTTCCCAAACATTGAACCAAATTTTATCAAATTTTTTTTCTATATCATATAGCTCCCATAGGGCCGATCGGTCGAAAAAACGTATTTTGAACAAAATTCGTTTTGTTTCGTTTGTTTTTGAAGTTATCGTTATCAAATTTGGTAAATGGTACTTTTTTAAATATCCTAAGCATTGTAGCAAATTGGATCAAAGTCGGTTGACTATATCATTTAGCTCCCATATGGTAGATCGGTCGAAAAAACGTTTTTTGCGCAAAAATCTTTTTATTTCGTTTGTTTATGAAGTTATCACCAAATTTGGTGTTTTTCTGTGTCTTAGGGTTACCCAGCACTGTACCAAGTTTGATCAAAATCGGGTGACTTTATCATATAGCTCCCATAGGACCGATCGGGAAAAAAAGTTTTTGGTGCAAAATTCCGCTATTTATTATTGTTTGCTTATGAAAATATCGTAACCAAATTTGGCAATTCAAATATATTTTGGAGTTCTTAAGCAATATATCGGATTTAATTGCAAAGTGGTAATACAGGGTATCCAAAAGTCGGCCGCGCCCGACTTTATCGTACGCCATCTTTAAATTTGTATTTACAGAACATGTCATAATAAATTACTATTATTAAGTATAATTAAATAATTAGTAAAATGTGGTGGGCCTAGCTTGCATTTGTCTGTCGACTGCCAGAGCGATCTCTGTCTCAAATGATTGCAAGCCGACACACAGCCTCCTCGCGGCGCCTACTGGGAAGTTATCTTAGCTTCCGCTAAATAGTGAGCTAATGTGTGCAGTGAGTCACCCGGAAGTTAAACGGTTGAGCGCAAGGTTTGGGACCCGCCTCGTAAAACAGCAAACCAATGAAAACCACAATCATAGCCTAGTAATCATAGTCAGCCGGAGACTTCGTCACCACGTCTCCATATTCACTCCTGTATGTGAACGGCTGGCTATAATCCGTGTCGAGGCTAGATTTTTCAACCTCAGCCTAATTTGCGAGCACGCCCCAACGGAAGAAAAGGACGATGCTGTTAAGAAAGCATTCTAGGCGAGACTCGAGGATGCATACGACCGCTGCCCAACCCACTCCGTGAAGATCATCCTCGGGGACTTCAACGCAAAGGTCGGACGTAGACGCATCTTTAACCCCACTGTCGGTCAGTTCAGCCTCCACGCGACCACCTCGAACGACGGTCTCAGGCTGATCGACTTCGCCGCAGCGCGAAACATGGTAGTAGCACCAGATTTCAGCACCTCGACATTCACAAGGCCAGGCTGTCAAAAAACGCTTAACCAAATTGATCACGTTGTGATCGACGGAAGGCATGCTTTAAGCGTGCTGGACGTGCGTACATTTCGCGGAATCAATGTTGACTCCGACCATTATCTTGTTGCAGCCAAGATACGCATGCGGCTGTGGAATGCGAAAAACGTACGCTCCAGCGTGCAACGAAAGCTGGACGGCTAAGCTGCATTCACAGCGGACAGCCGAAGTCTACTCCTCTCACCTCTCGGAATTACTCCACCAACCCAACTCCCTCCCTGATGATGTTGACGGACTTTGGGCGCACATATCCCACTCCATGCGCTCTGTCGTCATGAAGACACTAGTGCTGGAGAAAACATCGATGATCGAACTACTACTACTACTACTAAACACCCATTTGATGAGTGCAGAAGTGCTGGAGAAACATCTTTGTTGGCCAACATCGATGTATAGATATTTTAAACTTCGATTATCGATGTTTTCTCCAGCACTAGAAGACACCATTGGATTCAAGCGTCCATCCCCACGGAACCAATGGTATGAAGAGGAGTATCGCGAGGCAACTGCCGCGAAAAGCACCGACTACAAAAGAACGCTGCAATCTGCCGCAACGCGTGCCATGCTGAAAAATCACAGAGACAAGATGAAAAAACGGGTGCAGGAAAGGCGCCAGCGTGAGGAACTCGAGTTGTTACGGGGCAGAAATGACGCTCGAAAATTCTACCAACAAATCAACCGTCTAACGCAAGGTTTCAAGCCCGGAGCATCAAACTGCCGTGATGGAGATGGGAATCTGGTTACAGATACGCAGTGTACGCTGAGGTTATGGAGGGAACATTTCTCCAAGCTGCTTGCAGGCGACGACTCCACAAATCCCGCCATTGGAGAAAACAACGCTTTTCCACCGACTAACGACAATGTGGGTGTTCCACGAGGGCCGACGATTGGAAGCTCAGCGGCCTTTGTCCTGTTCTGAAGAAGGGTGACCCGACGATATGCGCCAACTACCGGGGAATCAGTCTCATTGCCATCTCATACAAGGTCCTATTGAGCGTATTATGTGAAAGACTGAAACAATATGCCAACACACTGATCGGACCTTATCAGTGCGGCTTCAGACCTGGTAAGTCCACCATAGACCAGGTCTTCACACTACGCCAGATCCTGGAAAAGACCCACGAAAAACAGATCGATACCCAACCTCTCTTTATCGATTACAAAGCTGCATTCGATAGCCCGATAAGGGATCGCCTATATACCACCATGTCTGAGTTCTGTATTCCTGCGAAGCTGATTCGTCTTTGCAGAAAGACATTGAGCGGCACACTCAGCTTTGTCAAGGTAGGAACGGACCTTTCTGAACCTATTGAAAGGTTCGAGGCTCAGACAAGGCGACCCTCTATCATGCGACCTCTTCAATTTCGTGATGGAAGGGGTACTGCGGAAGGCCGGTGTACGTCGCAATGGCACTATTTTCTACAAGAGTGTCCAGCTCCTTGCATACGCTGATAATATCGACATCATTGCACGTTGTAAGAGAGGTGTTACTGCTGTATTTTCCGCAATCGAAAAGGAGTCAGCGAAAGTGGGTCTGGCGGTAAACGAGGGTAAGACGAAGTATATGCTGTCTACGAACAGGGACACACGGCGCCTAGGCTCCCATGTTGTAGCGGACCGCTATACTTTCAAGTTGCAAGGAATTCACGTACCTTGGCACCGCACGATATCAGCCTGGAGATAAAACGAAGAATCACATTTGCCAATAGGTGTTACTATGGTCTCAGTAATCAGATGTGTTGCAGAGACCTCTCTCGACCAACAAAACTAACGCTCTACAAGTCGCTCATCTTGCCCGTGCTCTTATACGGCGCAGAAGCATGGGCTGTGTCGCGGACGCATGCAGCCGCGTTTGTGGTTTTTGAGAGAAAAATACTTCGTTAACTCTTCGGTCCCGTTCGTTTTGGGGACAACTATCGCATACGGATGAACCACGAGCTGTATGAGCTCTACGATGACATAGATGTTGTCCGGCGCATCACAATGCACATGCGCTGGCTCGGGCATGTTGTAAGTATGGATGAAGAAGATCCAGCGAGAAAGGTGTTCGAAGCGAAAGCCGAAGAAGGCAGACGAAGGGGACGACCCCTTCTATTTGTAATTGGAGAAGGCGCGCGCAAAGCAGAGGCGCCTGGCGAGAGCTGTTGAGGCCGGCCGTAACCCGATAACGGGTTGTCATGGCCACATAATGAATGAATGAATTAGTTAAATGTAAATTTCAAATTATATTTTCTTGTACTTGAGCGTGCCCTCTCACTGCGCACCGCTGCCTTAGATATAATTCGCGAAGAAAATCAAACGTAATACATGGAAAACAACAATAGTATTTTCACAGTAATCAAATTTTGAATCGCCGCTCAATCAGCCATTTCTCCCACCGTGCGCCAAGTACTTTTTGTTCAAGTGTTCGTCTCTATGTAGTTTCATACTCCTAAATATTAAAAAAAAATTATAGTTTAAAAAAACTAAAAAAACATGTTTTAAATAGTAAACCGAACTAAAAGGAGAAGAAAATAATTTTGAAGTATCTAGAGTCAATAGAAAATTCCGACAAGCCATTAATAAATTAATAAAATAATTCAATTATAGTATAATAAAAAAAGCGTGGGGTGCAATTTCCTATATTTTAATAATGACTTTAACTTTATAAATAGCTACAACTGAAATAATTGTACAGGCCTGTTCTAGATTTCGACTCGTTTTGAAAAGTCATAACGAGTGCATTCCGACAAATGGTGTTCTAGATTTCGACTGAGTTCGAATCGATTTCGAATCGTTTTCATTTCGAGTGCTATCGATAACCTTTTGTATTGAACAGCTGTGTGATATCGATAAGTTCACATTGTAGAGTTGCCACAAGTTTTCGAGCAATTAACTAAATAACTTATTTTTCTTTTTGCCAACATTTTACTGAGCGAGAAATATTTTTTATTTATGTACAAATTTTGTACAATTTATTTGATATATATATTTTAAGCCATCCATAAATAAAATTATCTTCGAATTAACTTGTGCAACACGACAACTCATAACTTTTCGAAGTTCTGTTTTGTCTAAATCCAGAACACCTTACTTTCATTCCACTCGTTTTGGTTTTGCATGTACACACAATTTCCATAGACATTTTTTGTAATAAAAATATATAATGAAAATTAACCTTGTTTCGTTCAAGTGAGCACATCTAAATTTTCTTAAAGCATTAAAAAATAGTACAAAATGAATTTTAGTGGCATTAATGCGTTTATTTAAGTAAACAAAGCAAAATACTTTTTATTTCGACAGCTGCGAGCCAAACTTTTCAAAACGAGTCGACTCTTGTCGGAATCGAAATCTAGAACACCTTTCATTTCGATTCCGACAGATTTTGTCGGAATCGAAATCTAGAACATGCCTGGTAATATTTAATATCAAGCACCCCACGCTTTTTTTACTATAATTCAATTATTTCATTAATTAATTATTTGCTTGTCGGAATTTTCTATTGCTGTAATACAAACTATTGATACTTCAAAATTGTTTTCTTCTTTTTAGTTCGGTTTACTATTTAAAGCGTGTTTTTTAAGTTTTTTTAAACTATCAGGCATCTTCTAGATTTCGATTCCGACAAAAACTGTCGGAATCGAAATAAAAGGTGTTCTAGATTTCGATTCCGACAAGAGTCGACTCGTTTTGAAAAGTTAAATCTAAATTTTGATGTGCTCACTTGAACGAATCAAGGTTAATTTTCATTATATATTTTTATTACAAAAAATGTCTACGAAAATTGTGTGTACATGCAAAACCAAAACGAGTGGAATGAAAGTAAGGTGTTCTGGATTTAAAACAGAACTTCGAAAAGTTTTGTGTTGTCGTGCTGCACAAGTAAATTCGAAGATAATTTTATCAATGGATGGCTTTAAATATGTATATAAAATAAATTGTACAAAATTGGTGAATAAATTAAAAATATTTGTACCTCAGAAAGATGTTTGCAGAAAGAAAAAATAAATTAATAAAGTGGATGTTCGAAAATTTGTGGCAACTCTACAAGTGAACTTATCGATAGCTCGCATTTTGCTAGCAATTTGACGCACTTTTAAAACAAACAACAATGAGCCGCTTTCATTGTAGTTATTTGTAATAATAAATTTTTAAAGTGGCAAAAAATGAAGTGTCAAGCGGTAGAGTAAAATGCGTGAGCATTATTTTGCACACCAACACAATGCAAATGTTGGTAAATGACTTTGAAGTCATCTACTTGCATCAAAATGTTATAATTAACCGCATGAAATAAATCAGGCATGTTCTAGATTTCGATTCCGACAAAAACTGTCGGAATCGAAATGAAAGGTGTTCTGGATTTCGATTCCGACAAGAGTCGACTCGTTTTGAAAAGTTTGGCTCTCAGCTGTCGAAATGAAAAGTATTTTGCTTTGTTTACTTAAATAAACGCATTAATGCCACTAAAATTCATTTTGTATTATTTTTTAATGCTTTAAGAAAATTTAGATGTGCTCACTTGAACGAAACAAGGTTAATTTTCATTATATATTTTTATTACAAAAAATGTCTATGGAAATTGTGTGTAAATGCAAAACCAAAACGAGTGGAATGAAAGTAAGGTGTTCTGGATTTAGACAAAACAGAACTTCGAAAAGTTATGTGCTGTCGTGTTGCACAAGTAAATTCGAAGTTAATTTTATTAATGGATGGCTTAAAATATATATATAAAATAAATTGTACAAAATTTGTAAATAAATAAAAAATATTTCACGCTCAGAAAAATGTTGGCAAAAAGAAAAATAAGTCATTTAGTTAGTTGTTCGAAAACTTGTGGCAACTCTACAATGTAAACTTATCGATATCACACAGCTGTTCAATACAAAAGGTTATCGATAGCACTCGAAATGAAAACGATTCGAAATCGATTCGAACTCAGTCGAAATCTAGAACACCATTTGTCGGAATGCACTCGTTATGACTTTTCAAAACGAGTCGAAATCTAGAACAGGCCTGAATAATTGTGAAATGCTTATGGGAAAAAGGAACATTACAGGAAAAAGAAAAATATACCAGAAAAGTAACTAAAGGCGACTCTGAAGCTGTTGCTCAATGTAGTTTGTTGAATAAAATAAAAAACTTGTAAATTTGGCAAAAATTTGTTTGTTATTCTTATAAAATAAAAATGCGAACTACAAGCAACTTAATTTTTACTACGTTTCCATTTTCAAAAAACGGCTGCGTATGATGTCGCTGCCATTTAAATTTTGCGCCACATAAACAAACATAAACAACACAGCTGTTTCTGGCCTGAATGAAAACGATTCGAAAACGATTCGAAGTCGATTCGAACTCAGTCGAAATCTAGAACACCATTTGTCGGAGTGCACTCGTTATGACTTTTCAAATCGAGTCGAAATCTAGAACAGGCCTGTATAATTTTTTATTTTAAGACTAAAATCAACAAGCCTACTAATTATTTTGAAAAACTGTTCATACTTTAAGTGTACATTTTATTTTTAAATCCTGATGATCCTAGTCAGGATATTATAAAAAAGTTATTGTATTGTCATCAGTCCTTGACCCCTGTGCACATTTTCAAGATGATCCGACTTCTTGAAATCGGTGAAAACTATATAATATAACGCCGAAGTCAAAAAAAAATAAAATAAACTTTGCTTATGGTAAATACATTTTCGGCAGCATATGAGATTAAAAGGAAATTGGGGTAAATGACAAAATTGTTACTAATAATAACGAAATCAGTCTTTTAAAGCGCTGCCAGCCAATTAATTTGTTTCAGATTATTATGAATTGAGCTGCGCAATTCTAAAACCTATTGAGATCAATTAAAATTGATTAAAGATTTTTTTTCAATTCTATTCGGCTTAGTATAAAAGGCATGCTCCTACATAACAGATAAAGCTACAACGATGTCTGATATAACGAAGTCGATGCCAGTTTATTTGACTTCAGAGTTTTTAAATGGTGCGCTGGAGCATGGCCTCCAACAGTTAAACCTAAAAATAATTGATTTAGAGCTATGCAACATTACTCGTGGAGGAGAAAACTATTGCAGCAACATCTATAGAGCAAAAATAAAATTTACAAATGTAAATAATGAATTTATGGAAACTGCTCTTATAATTAAAATCATGCCAAAGGAGAAGGAAGCTGTTTTGGCACGGTTACAGATTTATAACAAGGAGACTATTTTTTACCTACACATTAAGCCCAGGATAGAAGCATTGATGTGGACTGTAAACAGCCACGACGAACAATGGATTTTGGGTGCCAGGTATAGTAGCGTACAAAAATTGTAAAAGATTTACAACTAAAATTTATTCTACTAGACACTATTATTCCACAACACATCCTGAACAAACAATAATATTGGAAGACCTTTGCCGCGCTGGCTACCAGCTCAAATGTCGGCAGCTTGGCTTGGATATGCCTCATGCATCATTAGTCATGACCAAATTGGCCCAATATCATGCATTAACGATGGTGATTGCCGAAAGAGATCCACAGACAATCATTGATCGTTACGAAATTGGATTATTGCACGTTGATGCAATTAAGTCCGAAGCATTTCAGCTGCTCTTTGGTACACAGCTGCTTAAGTTGGCTTCCTTGGTGAGCAACTGTGAGGGATTTGGAAAAATAGCAACGAAACTGTATCGTTACCATGAACATTTTACGGAACGTATCCTTACATCAGTTTACCCTATGCATGGAACACTAAATGTGCTTAATCATGGCGACCTATGGGTCAATAATATTTTTTTTGACTACGATGAACTCTACAAACCGAAGAATATTAGAATAGTAAGTTAATGATCAGGGTCGAATGAATGATGAAAATATAAATATTCGGCTTGAATTTCAGATTGACTTTCAACTCTGCTTTTATGGGAGCCTGGGATTTGACATTAACTACTTTCTTAATACGAGCCTGCAATTCGATACACTTAAGACTCAGCGGCAATGTCTCATCGATATTTACTATGATGCGTTTACAAATTGTCTAAGAAAGTTACCCTATCACAAGCCTCTACCCACTTATGAATGTGTTATCAAGGAAATTCGTGAACGTGAATCTTACGGTTTTTTTGTATCATTTGGTTTTTTTCCACTGATGAGCATGATAGACGTGGACTCGGAAGATAACACCCTTAAAAATTTTCATGATGAAGAGTTTGCAAGACGAAAGGTACAGCTCATGTTTGATGGAAATACACGCACATTGGAAAGCCTAAAACTAACACTCAAACGTCTGGACGAGCTGGGTATTTTCGATTGATTTTGATTTCTTTATTATATACTTATATAGATTGCAGTAAAATTATACCCTGTACACTGAGTTTTGTGATGTGTGGTATCAATATTATGCATAAAATTAAAGCCAGCAGGGGGCGGACCAAATATTCTAATACAGGGGTGCCCAGGCAATAGCTCATCCAGCTCTTTTTGTTTTTGTAATGGCTCTTAACTGTATATCACTCAATGCCAATGCAAATTACAAAAACAATTTCGCGAGTTCTCTCCCTTACTCTCTTTGCTCTTTGAGCTCATGAGCACAGAAACAACTCTTGCGTATATTTGTTGTTGGCCCACTGATTTTCACTGTAATTTTTTTGTTGTTTCTCGTTTGTGCTCTCTGAACTCTTGTACTTACAAAAAAGGCATGGGATTGATCGCGGACACGAAATTTATGTGCACCACATGTTAAATGTGAGTGTTAAGGCATTGCTTGCAAACAAAAAATAGTTACAACGAAGATCGAATCATTTATAAGAGTACTAGGGGGCTCCGGCCCCTGCTTGCTCCGCACGCCGACCCCCGCGCGTTCTTCTTAATTCAATTTACATCATGCTGACCATTATGTTTTCGTAATCTTTAAACCATTATCATGCTACTGTCGGTCCTGGCCGACTTTACATATCCGGGACAGCAGCGACCTGTATGCTGCTATGATTCTAAACGATAATAGGAACGTAGACAATGGCTCGACACTGCCGGGTTGCCAAAATAGGGTTTTTTTTAAGTATTAAAAATCGATATATTATTTTTTTCATAAAGAAACGCGTTTTTGTTCAAAATTCGTTTTTTTTCTCACAAACCTTATGAATAAAAATACCAGAACACCCCCTCCAACATGTCCTTTCCGTAACACTAATCCACTAAATCTAAACCATATTTTAAAAGACTGCACTACTCACTTAAATAATAGAACTTTGATATTTAAAAATGTACAACCAAAAAATCTTTTAAACAATCTAACTTTAACTAATATTAATAAAATAATTGACTTCTTAAAACGTAGCAATTTGTACCACCTAATCTAATTTAATCACTTAATATATAAATGTAAATTTCTTAGCCGAAGGCCTAAGATGCCAGGGCTTGAACAAAGTTACCTTTAGTTTTTAAGCTAATTTGTAACTATCAAAAATAAAATAAAAATACCAGAACCAGGTCCTTTCAGCGACCGCGTGCAATATGCAGTCCGACTGCTTAAAGGATAAGGTGCTATCTCTACCCGCCACACCCTTGGCAAAGTCTCGAGTAAATTCCAGTCAGTCTTGCGAAAGTTGACGCAAATAAGATCAGGACCAACGATCGCAATGTCGTGGGAACTACGACAAAAAACCAGCAGTCATAATGAGCATTAAACGATAGTTCGGTCACAGAAAAGCAAAATCTCAATGTTGGCACAACAGCCAGATTGGCCGGCAGCCACAAAGGGGATACAGCAGTTATATTTCTAGAAACGGGTGTTAGTTTGCGGCAGCAGGGACCAGCATTAGACTTCATTTCACCACATGTGCTACAAGAAAAAGGTGTAAAGGGCTACCTCCAGTTCCGACAGTATGTGATTGTCGGTCCCTATTGGGAGGAAATCGCATGAGTTATGCAACAAACACAATACAAATAAAAATTAACGATGAAATTGATTTTTCTTTGGAGTGTATTAACGGCCGCGCCTGAATATCAGTTTTGAATAACATCATTGGCTATGATATTTTTGCATAATTGCGAATCAATTCCAGTTATTTCAAATGTTGTTCTTGGAGAGGATGAGAAACCGAGTGGTACGTCCCACCATTAGAGGTGGAGAAACATCGATGTTCGGCACTATCGTTGTTTTCGATGTTATTATTAGAGCAAAGCATCAAGTGAAACATCGATGTTTTATCAAAACAAAAACTTCATTTGGTAAACAATAACTGTAATTATTACTCAGAGATCATAATTCTTTTTAATAAAAAGGAGCTTATTAACAATATTGGGTTTCAAACGTGTTCTGCGATCTGAGATGATTTGCCCAGCTTTGCTGAAAGTCCTCTCAGACTCGCAAGGGGTTGCTGGAACGCAAAAGTATTTTTGAGCAATCTTCTTCATAATGTTGTCTTCAATGTTCATCTAAAAAAATAATTGTAGTTACGATGGCATTTGTAATTGTATGTAGGCCTATGTTGCTCTGGCTTCCCTCTGTTGTTTTGATTTTTGGCGTTACGTCTAGGGTTACCAGATGGTCCGAGTGAAAAAAGCGGACATTCCACAACCGAATTAAACCGATTAAAAAAATCCAAAATCCTTTTTAATTAGAGCTCAAAATCGGAATCAAATTAATGATTTGATCGATGATGAAATTTTTTGTTGTTTAATACAAAACAGTTTTCTCGACAGACGATATTTCAGTTTGATCTCCTTGCATCAAATTAATCCATTGAAACACGCGATATTCTTGAAGTGAATGGGTCCATTTCACCAAGTATTCGAGTGTATGAATCAACAAACCATCTGCCTGACGATAGTCAGTCACCTTACAGTCTCTGAGATTATTTTGTTCAAAAATATATCCAATTTATAGGATCGGGGATGCATTCTTTTCGCCGCTTCATACATTTACACGAACTTATTATAGCTTTTGAATCCTCGGTGAAGGGTATAAAAAAGAAAAAAGAAGACGCTGAACCAAAAAAAATATATAGGTATAACCATATATGCAACATATAACCATCAGTATACATTTTTTTTATATTTTTCACCAATGAAATCTAAGATACAATTAATTGTATCTACAAACAATTGATTTTATACACTTTCTTGTTTTTTACTCCCAAAAATTACAAAAGGAAGAACTATTTTAGGTAAACTAAATTCATTTCTATGCTTGCTGCCCGTGGCATCTGCTGCCAAACCAAAAATTACTTAATACCTAAAACATATCTTTACAAACACGCGTAAAACGATAAAAATAAACTATAAATTAAAATTATTTAAAAAATTAGTTTTTGAATTCATTATTGTTCTGGTTCCTGTTCACTGCCCTATTGTGCGTGACTCCATTTATCTGAATGACCTTTTTAATTGAACATTCAATAAATATGACTAACTCCAAACGTCTGCAGAGTATCGCTTCTGTGCCTCCATCTTTTTTACGTATTGAACAGCGTCAGCTTCGCTCATACTGCCCTTGGTAGATATAATTTTTACTAGAATATTTCTAACGTCCACGGCCATGTTTTTAGCATCACTGTAAAGCAAAAAGAAAAATGGTGTTTCAAATGTAAGTTGCATTTCAAAATCAATTTCTTTTTCTATTTTCTCGCGTATAACGAAATTGATAGTAAGCTTAAATTACAAAAATAAACAGAATGTACATAGATTTGTCATCCCTTTAACGTATTTCATTATAGTTGACTTTTGCTTGCAGGATCTCAGTAAACACGCAGCTGCGTCAAGGTAACCCTTTTGAACCTTTTGATACCGTTCGAGGTATCAATGACAAGGCCATGCTTTCTCTTGCAACCTCTTTAACTTTATAAAGCAAACTGTCTTGTGGACGACCAGAGTACATTTAAAAGGGGCAATTTTTTACAAAAGAAACTGCTAAGGTGGATCTGAAGGTGTATGAAAGCAAGACGAAGTTTATGTTTTCTTTAAGTAGAGAGAGGAGGCGATAGACTCGCCCAAGTTGCATATTCGTGGGAGTGACTGACTGACGGCGGTTGTCGGCTCGGTACTTTGTTTAAAACACTAGTCAGACTGACTTTTCTGATTTGCTGAGGCCTTTTACATAAGATAAGTGCTGGAGAAAACATCGATGATCGAAGTTTAAAATATCTTTATATCGATGTTGGCCAACAGCTGAGTTACTCGTGTCATAGTTCTGCGAAAACCACAGGAATATTATTTCATCTTTTTATGTGCTGTTAAAAAAAAATGAAAATATTTTTTAAAACGACTACTCACCCACAAATATAAAAGTGCCCTCTCTTTTCGCCGATTATATTCCAAATAGTATCTGCGTCGTCGTTAAGCAAATGCTGCACATAAATTTTCTTTTCTTGATCCCGTGAAAAGGCAGTTTTTAACGTAAGCGTGCCTTTGCTTGCCCATTCTTCTAACTCGGCCTGATAGATAAAATCCTCACTACGCTTCCGGCATCCAAAATAAAGTACAGATTCGCCGACAGTCTTCCCTTCATTACGCAAAAATTGGCGCTCCTGTATGAATCCACGGAATGGCGCAAGCCCAGTGCCGGGTCCAACCATTAAAATAGGTGTTTCCGGTTTACTTGGTAGTCGGAACTGCGACTTGCGGATAAACACAGGAACCTTGGAATCAATATCTCCATTTAACGGCTTCTTATGTTTCAAATAAGTTGTCGCGACTCCCTTATTAATGCGACCGGTAGGAGTTGTATACTCAACCAATACTGCCGTCACATGAACATCAGACGGATGAAGCTTAGACGACGATGAAATGGAATAGTAGCGGGGTTGTAAACGCGGCAGCAGCTCGCATATATGATCAATAGGCGGCTTACATGTCTTAACGTCTTCTAGAATGTGCACAATATTGCGGCAGGCATCTTGTATCCAAGTTTGATACTTTTCTTTTCCCTCGGGCGTAGTTGACGCCATAACACGCAGAAGCTGTTTATCGGAATCGTCTGTACAGTACTCAGCCAACTCCATAAGGATATGTGTACGAGGAATAGCCGTGATTTCGAGATAGTTTGTTAACGCAGTACGATATGTAGTGGGACAGGGAAATGGATGTTTCTTGCTACTGTCTGTATCAGTGTTGATCAACGAAAAGACCGCGTCCAAATTAGCATTACACAGACTACCCAGTTTCTCGACCAGCGACTTGTCATTTATGGGATATATGGCTATATGATCGCCTGCATCGTAGCGCATTTTTGACCCTTCAATATTTAGCTCTATATGCATGCAAGACCGACTGCCCCCCTTGTGCAGTTCGCGATTAACGCGAATAGATGCTAGGAATGGATTTTTCGCATCGAAAGGTGGTCGCTGGTTAGTTATAGAGTGTAAGCGAGCGATTTCGCCTGTATAAATGCGATCTGGTTGAACATCAGTTTGCTCCAGCAGGCGGTATTGCCTAATAAGGACCGCTTCTCCGCCACCCTCAATGCCAAAGTAGTCACACACGGCAGGCCAAAAGCGATCTTTCCATGTAATAAAGTCATCTTCAATACTATAAATTTAATAAAAAAATATTTGTAAAAGAGCTAGCACATTTGAAAAAGACTTACTTGGCATCGTCATCACCTAGTCCCAATTCGAAAACGCGATTCGCACCGAGCTCCTCCAATCGCTTGTCCACATATATGGCTACCTTATTGTAATGCTCATAGGTTTTATTGCCTAATCCGAAAACCTATGTCAATGAGAGAATAAATTTCAATATCATTGTGTGAGCCAAATAAACAACAAAACACTGACTTTTCTCAAAACATTTTGCTATCCCCCATTCCATCTTTCTTACATTTTAATGAATTAATCGACAAAACTCCACCAGCAACGAAAACCTTTGCAACATTTAAAAAGAGTTTACATTGTTCTTATTAAAAGTTGCAAAAACTATGTGTTGCAGCGATGTGAAGAACAAATATTGGTATACCACTACACAATAAGCCCACGTAGTGGCCAAAAGACCCCAAAAAAAAAATCCGAATTTGGACAAATATGACAATGGTTTCGCGATAATTAAAAAAAAAAATCCTGCATTTACCACAGCTACGACATCTTTATTCACTTTATTGTACTTAAAAACTTATATTAAAGTATTTATTAAGAGTTTGTTGGTTTTTTATTATAATTTGTTAACTCTGCTTTCTCTGCTTTAAGGGTACCTCGATTTTATAAATTTCTTTATTTAAAATAAAATGAAATTCTTCCCGATTTTCAGAAATTGAATTTTCTACTTAAAAGTCGAATTTTAGAAATTGTCAATGTTTTTTTTTTGAGAAATTGTTTCATCAGCCCAGAAGTATGCTGTTTATTAATTTTATTGCGGCTCAAAATATAAATATATTTTTTTTTTGTATGTAAGTCCTATACAGAAGATATATATTTCTGGTTTTGATGTACATTTTGCAAAACATCCCAGCAATACCTCCAAAGCTGTTGCTGCAATTTTAATTAAGTCAATCATTACTCATACGCCGAATGCACCCACGGAGCTAATGCAGAATCAAGCTGTTACTGTGACTGTTTCGACAACTGGTGGTCGGGCTAAAATTGCTTTAATGTACCTTTCCCCCAAGGAGCCATAGACAAAAGATGACTTTGACCGCCTACTCTTAAACATGGGAAGCAGATTCATCGCAGGAGGTGATTTTAATGTAAAGCACCAATTGTGTGAAAAATGAGACCATGTTTTCGTAGCAAACGACTGCAGTACATGCCAGATAATGGCAACTGGTAGGCCTACATTCTATTCATCAAAAATACTCGGCATACACCGTCTGCATTGGATTTCTTTATTGTCAATCGTATAGATTGTGGAATACTTTCTGTTTACACATTATATAATCAGGCGCTGCTATTCATAGTGTACTTTTTAGCACTGCTCTAAGACTGGGATACTTCCCACGTGCTTGAAAAACAGCTTTGATCACCATGGTCCCAAAACCGGAAAGGTAGCACACAAATTGGATGCATATCGTACAAATTTTCAAGCACTGTATTAAATTTGATCAGGTTGATCGGTTGGTTTTATTAAAATCATATAGCCACCAAATTGGGACGATCAGGCAAACAAACGTTTTTGTAGCTAAATTCGTCTGTTTTTGTTTGTTTATGAAGATATCGTAAACAAATTTGCGAATCAAATATCTATTGGATTGCTTAAGCAATTTATATATGCTTGCAATGTAGTGGAACAAGTCGTCCGCGCCCTACTCTAACTTACGCCAACCTTTTTTTATTAGTGGTTTGATAGAGTTTTCTATAAAGATTACTTACAGCGTAATTAAGTCCTGCTAAATCAACGTCACCGTTTGTAATCCATTCATAAAACTCCATAGCATTATCAGTGGGATCACCTTCGCCGTAGGTTGCTAAACAGAATACAGCTAGCGAATTCGGAATATCCTTCAGTTGTAACAACTCTTCCATGTCGCATTCTTCGGGATCAGCTACCATGCCTTTAAGACGGTATCGTATGCCTTCCTTTGCCAATCTACCGGCAAACTCCTCGCCTGTACCCGTTTGCGAGCCATAAAATACAACCAAGCTACGACCAGAAGTTTTCAATTTTTTGATAAATGAATTTTCAGTAGAGGTTGTAGTGCTCACTGTAGTGGGTCTGTAAATATTGAAGATTACTTTTAGTTTAAATACGGACAGACTCTTTTGAATGGAGCCTTACTGTATGGAGTAACTGCGCACAGGCTCCTCTGGCTTCTTGCGGTTGCGTAAAAAGTACCAGGCGGCAGTTCCTATCAACACCGCCAGCAATGCTACATCCAGCAATCCCAAAAAGGGCTCTTCGCTGGTGTTTTCAATCGGATTTCCACTGGTGGCGCTCATAGTTAAAAGCTTAAAGTTGTCTGATGTTGACACAGCTATAATTACACATACAACATTTTTTCAGATAGCTACGACATTTTGCGTTTTATATTTGCATACACTATGAAAATGGATTTTAATTTGCATATGACGTGCACTTTGAGACATATACTACACATACACATACACTTAATGTATGCCACGTAAGCGAGCTGTTCTTATTTTATTTTCGCCTTTGTGACTATTTACCTAGTATGTAATTCTACATATAACAATTGCATTCTAAAAACATCACGCACTTTTACACTTGCTTAAAACTACGTACTCTGTTGTTTATCTATCTATCATCTGTTAGGTCCGAACTGCTTGTCTCCTCTAAAACGATGTCTCGCACACGCTATGATTTTGACATTGAGCACTTTTTCGTATAATTAATTTTTGCCTTGCGAAGTTTAGCAACGCGTTATTGCGAGTTCCAATTGCCGTTATGAATTAACATTTAATTTTATTCGATTGTTTTATACATATGGTATGGTTGTATATAGTTGAACCTTGGTGATCACATACCCTACACACGTTTGGAAATGTATACGTGTTAGTGATTTAATCAAATTACATTTACTACATAAAAACAGCTTAGAAAACCTGCTTGTTAAGTATACATATACATATGTATATACACAGTGGCGTAGATGGGGGCTTTAAAAATTAAAAAAGTAAATAAGAACATATCGTCTGATCAATAATAACTAAATTTTATTAAAAAGGCAGTTTAAAAATAATTTTTGGAAATTGTATAGTTATGCAAAAGAAAAAAAAGGACTAGAGCTGCTTTATCAATAGTCTTACGATTGTGTGCAATGTGCACACTAAACTGTATAGGGTTGAATTTTCCGAACCCTTTACCGAAGATCAATGGCATTTACTTCATGGATTGTGAAAAGTGAAAAAACTTTCTACACCACTGTGTTGACTGTATTGTATATGTGTGTATAGTACTCTATATGCACTCAAATATGTATGTAGTATGTATAAACGTTTTCACTTATCAATGTAGTAAATGATAACAATTTCGTCACTTTATTCAAAATATACTCATACATGTGATGATATTATTAGCTTTTTTATTTAAAAATTGTAGTGTTTGCTAAACAAGTAATTTTTTTTTTATTGTTTGTTAATGCAAATTAAAACAAAAAACCAAGGCAAAAATGTTTAATGTAAAAATTTTCGATGAATCTTTCTAATAGGATCGTTTTTGAACGCTTACAATTCATCCAAATTGACACGTATAGTGTGGCAAGTTGCATCGTCTTGTTGCAAATAAAAATCATTCAAGTCATTTTCATCCAAATGTGGGAAAAAACAATCAGCTAACATCAAATGGTATCGATTCGAATTGAGAGTAACGGTGTTGTCCGCGTTATTTTCGAAAAAATAATGCCGGATAATGCCCTTCGGCTTCTCATGATGTTCAAGAGAAAACGTTGCCTTGAAATTTCGTACCGAGTGATCCCTAAATGTCTTCCCCCTTCCCTCCTTCCTTAAAATAAAAAAAAACACAAAAAGGCGATAGAAAGCCATGATATCGTACTTTTGAAAATGAAATTTTCTTTTTGCGCCTTGGACCACCTTTTTAACCCCAAAACACGTTCAATGGTGAGCACGATGGGAGTCAATTAAATTAACTTACATTAATAAGAAATTGTATAATTTTGTAACCTTTTTCAATAGATTTCGCCAACAGCTGCTCAATTTCGAATAACAGGAATGTGAAATGAGATATTATGCACAACTTCACACTTTCTTAATTTCCTTTTTTTAATTCTTCCTCATTTTGTCATTATACTTCATTTTTACAAACATACATAGTTAGGTAGGAACATCTAAGCTCTAGCTAGCAATAAAATAAAAAACATTGCCTCTTTAAGTTATTTATATTCATTATAGTACAGAGAAAGACCCTAGCATGCACTTGATATAAGCATTAATATTTTTAATCAAAAAAATATTAAAAAATCCTACATGTGATTGGCACGTAAGCAACTAGTAAGCATGAATTGCAAAAATATTTTTTTTTATCTCACAGCAAGGTCTATAAGTATATAGAGTATTGGTGCTCTACGTGTGTATGCATTTTTAATAATTTGTGTTTAAGTTGAAGAGTTTTTATAAAATGTAATAAAATAAACAAATGACATCTGTTTAAAAGTAATTTTAGTTCAATTTATAGTTAATAGTGATAGAGAGTCAATCAATGTGTAATAATATAATTATATAAAAACACAAGTAGAATTGAAGTCCAAAAAATTTAACTTAATCTTTTAAACTCAAATAAAAATGTAAATCATGTGGAATCTTGAATAAATATGTATTCTTCTTCATTTATTTTCCAAAATGTATTCTTAAAAACACGAAAAGATTACACGTGTGAACATACATATAGGTACATAGACATAAGTAC
Source organism: Chymomyza costata (assembly GCA_018150985.1). Lineage (NCBI taxonomy): Eukaryota > Metazoa > Arthropoda > Insecta > Diptera > Drosophilidae > Chymomyza > Chymomyza costata. Next base: position 5,636,541 of record JAECWU010000003.1, on the reverse strand, counting down.
ATACATATGTATTAATTCTGACAATTGAATTTTCGTTCCTTTAAATCGCTTTGAGGTATTAATTTATTGTTCATAACCATGCATAAGCAAGTACATACATATGTACATACTTTTATTTACATATATACAGGAAAATACTTTGGACGCAAGCGCAACAGGCAATACAACTTGCTATTCACACTTGTTGCTATCTGTCTTTTCTAATATACATACAAACATATGTACAATATGTACGTGTGATCCAATGTGTGCATGTGCGTATCTAACAAAAATTGACAATCAACGAGAAACGAGAACCTCGGAAACAAGATTACAATTTTAATACAAAATTTTGTTTTACGTGTACTTGTAATTTTTACAAATACAATTTTCACGTTGAATTTTCCCCTTTTAGTTTCACAAATATGTTATTCAATTAAAGTATGACGGCGAGAGTTATATTGGTCTAAATAGTTAAAGTTAATTTAATATCGTATGCCGCTTTTGTAATCACTTTTATAAAAACATATACAATTTATATAAATATACATGCATGTACGTATGTATTATAAAATAAATGACAAAAAAACTAACGCGCACGTTTATCCAGTGTAAAGCCTTTCAATTGACTAATGTTGAAGAGGAACTAAACTAGCCGATAGAGCGAAACAATTTGTGTTTGAATATAAGTATGTATGTATCTGTATATGGATATTTGTATTTGTATACATGCATACATATGAAGGAATTTTTCTTTTGTTATCAAATGTATATTCAACTTGTGAACGCTATGAAAACAATTCATATTAAGATTTAACTACATACTGTTCTGTATAAAAACTTCATACACACATATGTACATGCATATATGTAAATACTTATTTATAATTTTTACAGTTTAATCATATATCGATTTTATCGATATCAATTAATCGGCGCACATATATCATCAATTCATTCGATAAATTAAAAGCACTCTGGGTACGTCTTGTTGAATTTAATATCATCATATCAAAAAACACACGTATAAACATAAATAAATAGTAAGCAAAAAGTAAGCAGTGATTAATATAACAATACTTCTGAAGGCGTGTGCTCTAAAAAATGTACATTTTACACGTCAAAAACCATTGCATGAGATCCAGAAAAATGTAAATTCTGTTTTTTTTTTCTTTTGGACTAAATCGATCTTGTTTGTGAGGTACATAAATGTATGCTCACATGTGAATGTATGTACTAACATACATACATACGTATGTATATTATTAAAAGGCACAGTACTGCTAACGCTCAACTTATTTATTTTTTTCTTTCTTTTAAGTTTGATGAGTACAAAACAGTAAAAATTTAAACTAAAGCAGCGGAAATGCCATTCAAATTTCGTAAAAAATTTCGTCAATATAATGTAACATCAAAGAGTCTATTTGTTTTATCCGTTCATCATTTGCTAGGTGAGTGTGTGTATTGCTAACTTGTGCACTGCATAAGATTTGATCAAAAAATTCGTAAACGGTTATTCATTTAATTATAAGAACTAGCCTAGTTATTGAATTTAGAAAACCGGTAAAGAACCTTAAGGGGTTGCGCCGCCTGATCTTTCGCTTCATTTAAAAATTAAAAAATTTTTTTTTTTGTACTTCTTTAGCAAAACCCAAACTACCTGATCGTTGTTTTTATTGTTTATTAAATTCAAATAAGGATGTATGTACATTTTTTTTTGTTTTACTATAGTAGTCCCTGATGGGCGCTCAAGGATTTAAGTACCATGGAGCTAAATTATATGTAATTTTATAGGCTTTTGGTATGTTATAAACTGAAAAGCAAGTTTGTTCTTTAAGGCCAATACGCAAAATGCAAAAATTTCGCACGGAATGTCAAAACTTCATATAAAAAAAAATACCAAATGGGACTATTTTTTTATCTTCCCCCATTCCCCCGCAGTAGATTTTCGCGGTTTTTAGCCACACCGTTTACTATTTTCATCTCAAACTTTACTTAATTCTAACTTAACAGAGCGATGCGTCGTGGTAACATGCATTTGTGTGTACAAAATTAGCAAATTCGGACAAAATACAACAAAAGTTGTATTAAAAAATCTACAAATTTGACCTCCCCTTGCCTATAAACTCTGTCAATATTTGACTCTACGTTATTATGGTAATAAGTGACTTAGAATCACCAATTTGTGGCTCTAATGAACAAATCCACAACCAAATTTTATTGATGCGGCCCTCACACCTCGCGCAATTGATTTACCGTGTTTTCTGCCACACCCCTCAACATATCAACTTGAAACTTACCCCATAACCTTAAAATAACTTCTTTGACGTAACTTTCGATTCTCATAAAAATCGGTACAAATTTACGAAACTTATAAGCAGGGCCGTAGAGAAAAAATCCGGGCACGGGGTGAAATTTTACCGGCCCCTCTATTACACCACTAGCTTGAATCACAACAGTACAACAGTAATTACACTCGGGAATCCCACATTCACATTTTGATCTAAGTTCAGGCCATTCTCCAATAATAGTGACGCATAGCTCATATGCTCTCGAAGCCATACAAAATAATCTCAGAAAATAATTCAGATATTAATGCACTTAAAAACTATCTAGAAACAGCTATTAGCTTGGATATCTCGCTAAAAACTGGAGCTGAAATTGTCTGCTGTAGAATTTCTTAAAAGTACCAATCCTAAAGCAAGCTATGGTACAAAAATACGTCGCCTGCAGTTAGGCAACAACAATCAAATCAGCACCGGCGAATTGCGTAGATCTGATGACAAGAAAGCTGAAGCATTTGCTCAACATTTGCACACTGTGTTTAAGCCAAATTATATTGCCCACACTTTAAAAGAAAGGGAAGTAGAAAGCTTTCTATACTCACCCTGCCAAATACGCCTCACAATTCGGCACATTCGATTTGAGGAAGTTGCAATGAAAATTACAAATGTTATCAATAAAAAAGCACCAGGCGCTGACAAAATTGATGGCTTAACTATAAAAAACTTCCCAACAAAATGCATCGTTTACTAAAGCTTATATTCAATGCAATAATCAGACGAGACCACATCCCTTTTCAATGGAAATGTGCAGAGATAATCATGACCGTAAAACCAAACAAACCTGAAAACGAGCTCTCGTCGTAACGTCCTATTAGCATATTGTCAAGATTGGTGCCAATTATGGACGAACTTGAATTTTTTTAAAATAAAATTCCATGTATTTCGTATGCTTATGAAGGTATCATAACCAAAGTTGGCATTCAGCAGTTTTTTAGAGTACCCAAGCACTAAACCAAATTTGATCAAATCGGTTGGTATGTTTCGTTTGTTTATGAAGATATGGTAACCAAATTTGGCGCTTCGAAGTTTTGTATAGGTAATCTTTTTTCAATTGGAAATTGTACACTGCGTAGCAATATATGCAGTATTATAGTTTTCAGGAATATATTTTTTTCCCGGAAAAAAGGTTACGGGTATCACACTATCGGCTGTATTAAATTTTGTATTTTTTGTTCGCGCTCGGAATTTTTAATGCTTATTATTTCTTTCAGATACTTCCAGTACAGTCGACTGTACTATTAGTTCGGATAGCAAGGGTCAGGAGTGTTTGGACAATGTATGTCAAAGGCTGCTTATACATCAGCCCGAGTTCTTCGGCCTTCGATTCGTGGTTAAAGGTAAAGAAGACGAGTATAAATGGATTGACTTAGAACGCTCGATTAGTCGTCAACTAGAAAAATACGCCGCCGGCCTAAAGATCTACTTGCGTGTGAGGCATTACGTGAGAACAGGTGTGCGTCATCTGAGTGACGAGGCCACACGGTTCTACTATTTTTTACAACTCAAAAGCGACATTTATGAGGGTAAAATTTCCTGTGACATACGTACAGCCATTCTGCTCGCGCTTTATTGTCGCCAAGCCGAGTATGACAGCTACCAGGGCGACAAACAAACTAAGGACTACCTCAAAAAATCGCTTGTTCTACCGCGAAATATGCAGGGCCTAGCAAACGACGACAATATGCTGGAAAGTCTGGTAATGGAGGTGCTGCAACAACATCCAGGTATTGCGCATTTAACTCAAAGTCAGGCCGAGGAAATGTACGTACAGTGCTGTCAGCATCTAGATGGTTATGGCGAGGAACGGTTCTCCGCCAAAGATACGCTTGGCAATGATTTGTTGTTAGGTCTAGCAATCAACGGAATGGTAGTAACTGCGGATAATGGCCGCCAGTATTTTCCCTGGAAGGACTTTCATACTGTTACCATTGAAAAACGAACTATTAAAATTGAACAAAACAAGGTGGACGGTGACGGCAGCATTGTAGGAAGTTTTATTTTCTTAGAGGCGGAAACAGCACGCTATTTCTGGAAACTGTGTATTTCGCAACACAAGTTCTTTAAGCGATACATTGATAGAGCTGCAACGTCTAGTTTAGGAAGCGGAGCAGACGCAGAATGTTCCGCTCGAATAACCCGTAGCGGGGAAAGTATTGGCTATGTAGATTATGATTTTACCGAAGATGGAGCAGTGGCTTTAGTAGAACAGCATCACCATCAAGGCGTCAGCAGCGGATTGACCGATCGTGAAGAATATATTTCCGCACCACAGCTTGCGGGCAATATTTTACTGTCCTCCAACATCTCACTGGCTGCAAGCCAAAATCTAAGTAGCCAGCTGCTGTCTCATAGCATGCTCGAGACTCGAGGTCTTGTCCAGAGCACTTCATGCCTGGATCTAAGCAATAACAATCTTCACGGAAGTAGCACAAGCATGCTGCACCATAACAACAACAATAATCACATCCTAATGGCTGACACGCATGAGCGAGAGCGATTAAAAGCAATGTTACCTACCTATCGCCCAGCTCCAGACTACGAGACAGCCATACAACTAAAGTATAGAACAGCATCCGAGGAGCTCCATAATTTGAACACAAATGTTCCACATTTTACAACAGCGAGCTATCCACTTAACACATCCAAAGCGGGTGCTTACTATGCGGGCTCCCAACCGGATGTACATAGCTCAAGCGTCTATTCTGAAAATGTTTTGTTTAACCACTTAACTGCTCAACGATATCCTGATGTAGCGCAACCAGCTGCCGCTCTTCATGCACATCCTCATATCAACCTATATCCGGCACAACCCCAGCAACCATCTGGTTATCTAGAATTAAGCCAATCCATACAGATTGCGCGACATAAAGCGCCTCCTCCTTACCCGGTAAGCAGGATCAGCTCATCATCTACGCCCGACTTAGCAGTAGCCTCACCGCGCCCACTACATGGTTACCGAAACTACGTTTCGGGCTCTTCCCCTGATTTGGTCTCTAACCGCAATCTTCTAAGTAACACTCCATTTATTCATATAAACACCGGTGTGCAAGGCAGCAATGTTCCAACTTCATCAGGAGCTACAATGTTGCATCAATATATGGGGCATATTGGTCAGTCGCAACCGTATCTGCCGCCTCATGGTACGTTTGAGAACCTTAATATGATTGAAGAACAGCCGTCTATTATGTCACAGCTTCGTCAGTCTGCTATGAGCCATATTAAAAAGGCCGGTTCAAACCAAAGGTAAGGAAATCTTTAGAAATAAATTTATTTTTTTTTACCATGTGTCTTTATAAGTTATGAGCCACATGCACCGAAATCACCCACTCTACCAACAATTGGCTATCGAAATTCTGCAAGCAGTAACCAATTGCCTGTACCAGCAACCTCAAGCAACTCCCATCCGAAATCGCAAAGCCACACACAGCAGCCAGTTCCAATGCAACGCAATACTATTAGCGGATCTATCGAACCTATCTATGAAAATGTACCACTTCCTCAATATGCTAATGTCAGCTCAAGCTCCGTGGATGTTTGTTTGTTGCAACGCAACAGTGAGAAACGTTCATCTGGAGGCTGCACAGCTACAGGCATAACGCGTCATCGAGCAGCCTCAATAGAATCGGAGCCAACGGGGACTGCATTGTTGCCAAACACGTGCCAGTCAAAATGTCAGTCAGCCAATGTGCTAAATCAATCCACCCTTGACCACACTGACGATGAAATAACCAAGAACATAAAAAAATATGGATCCGCTAAACGAGCAGCCAGTATCGAGGTACAGGTGCAAAATCCACAGGTGCCAAAACGCAATACTCGTGCTAACTCGGCAGCACCAAGCACATGCACTACGCTGCCATCAAGTCAACATAGACCAGCTGCCGCTTCGATTTCTAAAGTTGATGTTATATCTCCGGCAAATGAAACATCACTACACAGTGAATCATTGCACAAGCAGTTTGATGCTATGAATCTGTCCGCCTCTGCTAAGTCCTCGATGTTAAACTTAACACTAGATAGAAGCAATACGACTTTAAACACCACCTCGTCCTCTGCCGCTAGTAAAGATTTTAAGCGGAAAAAACGATGGAATATTTTATCGCGCAGTAAAACGCCAGATAAACAAAAGTCAGCAACGTTAGGGCGCGAAAAAGCTAATAGTAACACCATGCAGCAAACAAAACTTGCTGCCAAAATGAAATTAATACAGGACGATTTAAATTTGCAGCATCGTTGGTCTACAGGCTTGACAAAGTCGAACCCGATTTCGGGTCAGTATTCTAAAGATAAACTGGTAAGTTTTGGATAAAATAGAAAACTAAACGATACTGAAACTTTTATTTTTAGTGCCAGATTCTTAATGAAAAGATGCTTGATTCAGAGCTCTTTATGGAGTTTGAGTCCATACCTAAAAGGCGCGAGCACGCAAAATATGATTGCGCATTACTGGGGGAAAACGAAACAAAGAACTTGGATCCCAACTTTTTACCGTACGATGATAATCGAGTGCGATTGACACCGTCCATGGATAATCGCCATGGTTACGTAAATGCTTCGTATATAACGGTATGTTATGATACACAATTTTTTCTATAAATTCAGTGTTTCTTTAATATATTTTAGGCCACCGTAGGCACTAAGCAACGTTTCTACATAGTTGCTCAGAGTCCGCATGAGTCACATACGATGCGGATTTTCTGGCAATGCATTTGGGAGGCAGATGTGTATTTAGTTGTTCAGCTGGCCGAGGATATGTGCTATATACCGCTGACCCATCAAGAACGGCTGGAATTTGGGCAGGTGGGGATAAGTCCGCATGTACACTAAAGCAAATTTTAACATTATGTTATTGTAGTTCCAGGTGTATCAGGAATTTTCGCAAACCACTGAATGTTGCACTACTAGCAAGTTACGCCTGTATCATGTACCCTCTCGTCGCTATCGCTCTGTGTGGCACCTGCAGTATGCTGATTGGGTAGAACAGAATTGTCCACGCGATGTTAATCATTTTCTTGATTTTCTCGAAGAGCTCAACTCAGTGCGTTTGGCGTCGACACACGAGGTCCCACCAGGTCATAACACAAATCCACCGGTTTTAATTCACTGTCTGGAAGGAGGAGGACGCTCTGGAGTAACTTTGACGGCCGATTTATTGCTTTATACTCTGGATCACAACGAGGTTAAGTCAATAATCAAAAGACACTTTCATAAAGAAAATAATTTTCTTTTCATTGTCCTGTAGGACCTAGATATACCACGTGTCATTGGCCAACTGCGGCATCAGCGAGACAGCATTATACCTTCATTGGCTCAATATAAATATATTTATAATTTGCTTATCACCTATTTAAAACGCACAAGGCTTATTTGACATAAAACAACACAATTTTATAAATATTTACAAATTTTAGTTCAACAAACATCAAAAGTGTTCCACAGCTATATTGTTAAATAATTATTATTAAACATTTCATTAAAAATAGACTTAAGATCGTTGTTTTTAATTTAGTAATTAGTACGGGTTGAGTAATTATGCATGGTACCTTTTCCTTCCAAAATGTGGTTGGTTTGGTTTTTGCATGATATCTTGTTTGCTATAAAACTTGGTAGATTTATGTTTTCTAGATAAAAATTGTTTGCAGTAAAAAAAAATGTAATACAGTCGAGGCGGTGCCCGACAGTGTAATACCCTGTACCTTTTTTCTCAAAAAAAGATTTATTCCTGCATATTCTTACTAAGAATTTCCAATTGGAAAATTTTTTTGTTGGTGCAAAACGATATTGATACCTATAAGTTCCGCAAATTTTAACCGATTTTGATGAAAATCGAAAAAGGAGTTGTTTAAAGTATATGGGGTTAGTTTCAAGAGGATATGTTGAAGGGTGTGGGAGAAAACACGGTAAATCGATTGCGGGGGGTGGGGGGGCTGCATGGATAAAATTTGGATATGGATTTGTTCATTAGAGGCACATGAATCAGCTTACCAAAATTGGTGGTTCTAGATCATTTGTTACTATTATAACGTAGTCAAATATTGACGCAGTTTATAGGCAAGGGGAGGTGAAATTTTTACATTTTAGACTATAACTTTTGTTGTAATTGTCCGATTTTTCTTTTGACACACAGATGCATGTTACCACAACGCATCGCTCTGTTAAGTTTCAAATTAAAATATTAAACGGTTTAGCTAAAAACCGCGAAACTCTGCTACGGGGGAACGGGGAAAGATATTGACATGATTCAACAAACTTGATCTTCTCAGGAAATATGCGCATCAGCTGGTAAAGTTTCGTATCTCTAGCTCTTATAGTCTCCGAGATCTAGGTGTTCATACAGACGTACAGACATGGCTCAATCGCTACCCAAGGTCAGTATTCGTTTTTGTGTTTTTTGGCTGCGACTGCTACAGCAGTTATTGAAAATTTACAGAAATAGCAGCGGAGGCATCTGCTACGAAAAAGTAGCTTACTTTTTAAACGCAGACTAGGCAATAAGTAATTTTAAAAAAAATGTTTAAAAATTTAAATTCAAATTTGAAAAATATGGAGTCGCTAGGTTATAGTATGCGGGTTTATATGCGGGATATTCTGGCCAAACAGAATATCAAATGCAGAACTGTGGCCCATCACTTATGATCCCTATCCACCTCCAAATCAGGAAACGCAAATGGACATGGATAGGTCATGCTCTCAGAAAAGAACCAAGCAGCATTGTTAGGATGGCACTAGACTGGAATCACCAAGGAAGCAGACGAGTAGGACGACCAAAAGCAACCTGGCGGCGGACTGCCCTTCAAGAACTGGCGCAGCAAAACATACCATGGACTACAGCTAAACAAACAGCGCAAAATAGAGTTCGATGGAAAGCTCTTGTAGAGGCCCTAATCTCCCAAGAGGAGTAAAATAGGAAAAAAAAAAAAAAAGTTTTATAGTAATTTCTTCAAAACCATGTGAGCGAACAAAAAAAAAAAATCCACGTGCAGTAGAAGCGCGCGTTAGAAGTACAACTTTTTGCCCAACTTATTTTTGTACGCTGTTTTTATTTCTTTAGTTTAGCCGTCCTAACATTACTTTGGAGTTCAAACGGGGTCTTAACAATCAATTATTATAATAAGTTATGAAAATGAAGGAACGCGTGTTTGTACTGCACGTGAATTTTGTTTAACTCTGCTATTGCTTTTTGTACGACTTTTTTAGGCGCTCAGCGCAAAGAAAACGTTACTGAGAAATTAAATTAGATATAAAATTATAATGGAGTTTGACTCAAATAATTAATGTTAAGAAAAAAAACCTTAATTATGATAAAAAAAAAAAAAAAAAACAAAAAGTATGATATTTGTAACGTTATTATACAATTACAATCTAGGCATCTACTGAGAGCGTCTGCGTTTTTGGCTTTGTTGTTGTTGTAATTCTCTCGCATTTTTTCAATAAAATTTTAATTGTCTCTCTCTGCTTTGTTCCATTTTCTGGCTAGTCAATTTGTGAACTGCATTAGTAGTTGTGCAACCGTACGTTATACTGCATTATTGAATATAAAAGCGGGATTGTTAAGTGAATTTATGATTTCATCAGCATTAAATAATAAAGAATCGTGCTCCGGTAATATATGTTGGTGCATTTTAAAAGGTCATTTAATTCGGTTCCGGTTAAAGCTAGTAAAGATACACTTTACTAAAGCATTCTTAACGTCTAAAAAATGATTGTTTTTTTAAATAAATTAAATTGCAATAATTTTGTGCCTCTAAATTGAATTCTGCAAACAAATTATAACGCAACTGCGTTTTTTTGATGGCTCGGCAGAATTGTGACTCGGTTTTATATAGTGTGTGTGCGCTGCTACAACAGCAAACGAAGTTTCATCTGAAAAAAAAAAACTCAATGCATGAAACTTTCAGGGATTGTTAGTGACCATACTCTAAGTCTAAAACCGAGTTTTCGCATTTGTGGGTAGTGGGCGTGGCACCGCCCCTGACATTATATGTATGTTGGTAAGGTTTTTGCGTGAAATCTTTTTTTCTATCAAACTTAGAGAGTTAAAAGGTCGAAATAGTTGCCAATATATAAGTTTAGTTTGATAGATAATTTTTGAATAGTCCTTTAAACAAGATAAATTCCACTGAGCAATTTTTTTTGTTTATTGTTACTGTACTATACGTAATTTAAGCAATTTATCTCTTACGAATATAAGCCTTTAATATAATCCTGTAAAAATGAAACATCAGAAAGAAAAAATGATACATCATTTGAATTGTTTAAGGCGAACAGACGCCATCATCAAGTGATGATCAGAGCCGATGTCGGCGCTCCTTTTAACACGTACATCAAGAAGACTTCTTCTCCAGAGCCTGCTAATGCAAAAATGGTCGATTTGATTTTCAGTGACATTATCCGGGGATACCCATGTCGCCTTGTGACATTTTTGTGAGGGAAAAGGGAGCCTCCAATAACGAGCCTAGCTTCATTGCAGAACTCAATTAGCAGTTCACCGTTTTCGTTTCTGATGCCAAGTCCGTGCTTGCCAATTACATGCTGCAAGTTTGTGTTTGATGAACCTATTTTGGCGTTAAGTCGCCCATTGCGATAAGGATGTCTTTTTTATGCGCATTATTGACAACTGAAGACAGTTGATTGTAAAACGCTTCTTTGACTTCAGGAGTTGCAGATTCAGTGGGAGCATATGATTGAATTATGGTTATGTTCCTCACACGAGAAAATATGCGGCACTACATGATTCTTCCATCTATAGGCTTCCAATCCAGAAGAGGTTTAGCGGCTTTGCTTCCTAGCAGAAGTCCGACGCCATCGCGATGTGAGTCATAGAATAGCAATTTGGCACCATTTTCCAGATTTGATTCTCCAAAGCCCTTCCATCTGCATTCAGAAAGCCCCAGAAGATCAACTTTAAACCTGTGAAATTCCTTTAGAAGCTGCTCTAATTTGCCAGGATCGGTACGCGCTCGAACGTTCCAAATACCAATAAGTGTTTTTGATTTCATCGTCAAAGTATCGCAACGATTTATGCGTTTTGTGGAGGTTTCAATTGTGCAACCATTTCCATTTTCATTTGAACATGAATTTTGCACCTCCAATCCGATATGCATGCTGCCGAAGCAGGCGGATGTTCCACATAAATGTGGGTACCACTTGGAGACTCGTTTCCGTACGGGCTTACACTCATGTTTAAAATTTCAGTTTGCAAATAGTTCGAGTAAAGTGGAGAACTTCTATAGGTTACAAGCCTAAAGAAGATTTGGTAAGCTCCACCTAATAGATAACCAAGAGAGGCCAATAAGAGGCCGCCTCTAACCTGAGGAACAGATGCCTTTTGCAGCCGCTCGCTCAGAGACAGACGCTGCAGAGCTTCGGGGGACTTTTAAATCATATATGACGAATAAGCCCCTTCCGAAGCTCCCTCTCTCGTTAGCCTTGACCGTACCTCCCATGCTGGTTGTTTACCTCATCTTCAGTACGGTTGTTCAGGTTACCAGGGTGTACCACTGGGAGGTGAGAGTAGGGATTGAGGAATTAGATTGCTGATAACAGCTACCTCAGCTTCTCTAAAACCCCCTTTACACTCCTTAAAATAGCTGCGGCAAAATGACGTTGAGCCCAACAAAAAATTTGACACTGCGAAGTTAAAGTCAGATAAAGTGAGGGATGCTTTTGCGAGGGAACTGCAAGCCTCTATCACTACAAATCCCCAAGCTTATAGTACTATCGACGACTTGTGGAAAATCTCCAAAGAGGCATTCGTCAAAACCAGCGAAAAAATTCTAGGCTACCGTCCAGCACACAAAAAGCCTTGGATGAGCGAGGAGACATGGGACTTAATCGAACACCGTAGGTCAGCCAAATGTTCTCGAATATGAAGCTACTAAAGGAAACCACCCGTGAGCTTGCAGGAGGGAAGCGCCGACAATCTCGACCAATAAAAGACAGACATAGTCACTTATTAACCTCGACTGAAAAGCAATTAGAACGCAGGAAAGAACACTTCTCCGCTATCCTTAACAATGATACACCAGTTGATAAGCATTTTCCTACTCTACGGCTTTCACCTACTTTAACAAGAAACCTTGGATGCCATTTCGACCTTAAAAAATAATAAGTCAGCTCGGTATGACAGAATCTCAGCAGAAATGCTTAAAGCCTGTCCCTCAATTACCACTAGCATACTTCACCCAATTTTTGCTAAAATATGGGAAGAGGAAAAACTGCCGGATGATTGGTTACAAGGAGTTTTAGTTACGGTGCCAAAAAAGGGAGACCTCAGCGATTGCCGAAATTATAGGGGAATCATTCTGCTGTCTATTCCGTCGAAAGTGCTTACAAGGATACTTCTAAGCTGCATAAACAAAAAATTTGACACAGCTATGCGCAGGCAACAAGCAGGGTTCCGGTCAAACCGTTCTTGTGTCGATCAAATTAACACGCTAAGAATATTGTGGAGCAGTCGGTAGAATGGAGGGCTGCCTTACACCTCGTCTTCGTAGACTACAGCACCGCTTTCGATAGCATTCATAGAGGATGCATATGGGCCGCCCTATATCGTCGAGGTATTGCGCCGAAAATTAACAGGCAAATTAAAGCCCAGTATGAAGGCTTCAAATGCAGGGTACAACATAATGGAAGCCTATCGTCCACTTTTGATCCTATATCTGGCGTTCGACAGGGATGCCTGATTTCTCCCTTGCTTTTCCTTATCGTTCTGGATGATGTTCTCACAAGATCTGTAGACGGATGCCGCAGAGGCATTCAATGGAATCTCAGCGATCACCTTGAAGACCTTGATTACGCCGATGACATATGGCTAATGTCATCGAAGCATTATGACATGCAGAAAAAGCTTGATGATCTGGTGGAAGAATCCAAAAAAATCGGTTTTAAGATTAATGCTGAAAAACTAAATCACTTAAAGTAAATGTGGCGGATCTGAGTAGCAGTTTTAACGTGGCAAATTCCACCATCCAAAACGTGAACAGCTTCACCTATCTAGGGACTGTTATTTCTACAGACGGAGGTGCCGCAGACGACATACAAAGTAGAATCGCTAAAGCTCGCAGTACGTTCGCTCAGCTGTATAAAATATGGAACTCCGCATCGATTTCCATACATTCAAAGCTGCGTGTCTTCAACTCTAACTTCAAATCGATTCTTTTGCATGGATGTGAAACTTGGGTCATGACGGACTTGCTCGCAAACAAACTGCAAGTATTTGTCAACAAATACTTAAGGCGTTTGATGCGGATTTGGTGGCCCAAAACAATCAACAACGCAGACCTTTTGGGCGAAATGCAAGAAGTTACCCATACCGACAGAAATAAAGCAGAGAAAATGGAGATGGATTGGCCATACCCTTCGCAAGAATCCCAAAGAACTATGTAAACAATCGCTCGAATGGAACCCGCAAGGTAGCAGAAAGAAAGGACGCCCTAGATGCACTTGGAAGCGGGCACCTGAGAAGGAACTAAGGTCTACAGGGATATCTTTTAAGGAGATCAAGGTAATCGCGAAGGATCTTAGCCGATGGAAACGTTTTGTAGAGGCCCCATGTCCCACTGGGGATAACAGGAATTGAGAGAGAAAGAGAGATTTGATTTGATCTTTTTTTTTTGCTATACATTTTACAAAAATTGGCATCATATATCTGATGTCTCTGGAACGAGAATGCTTTCACTTTCATAATTGTTATAATAAAATTGATTGTTAACACACCGTTTCGACTCAAAAGTAATGTTAAGATGGCGAAAATAAATAAAAATAAAAGCAGCGTAGAAAAGTGAGTGGGGCGAAAAAAGTTTTACTTCTAACGCGTGATTGTACTGCACGTGAATTTTTTTTTTCAAATTATTTATTTATGTATTACACTAGCTTACACGAAAAATGAATCTTCGTAAAAGTGTTTTTTAGGGTAATTTGGGGTCGAGAAACACGAAAATGGCAACCTTTTTTTTTCTTAAGCACCGTTTTCGAGATATTTTCGAAAAACATGCTTTTGGGCACTTATTTCAGTTATTCGTCAATGTGTGAAGAGCACATCAACACCTTTCGATTTAATCGTCTTTTATGTTGTTACAAAATTTTGTCATGAGATATTGACGAATAACTGAAATAAGTGCCCAAAAGCATGTTTTTCGAAAATATCTCGAAAACGGTGCTTAAGAAAACATGCTTTTGGGTACTTATTTCAGTTATTCGTCAATATCTCATGATTTGAAGAGCACATCAACACCTTTCGATTTAATCGTCTTTTATGTCGATACAAAATTTTGTTCATGGTGTGAAAAGCCCATCAACACCTTTCGATTTAATCGTCTTTTATGTCGATACAAAATTTTGTTCATGAGAGATTGACGAATTATTGAAACAAGTGCCCAAAAGCATGTTTTTCGAAAATATCTCGAAAACGGTGCTTAAGAAAAAAAAGGTTGCCATTTTCGTGTTTCTCGACCCCAAATTATCCTAAAAAACACTTTTTTACGATGGTTCACTCGATGACCCATAAATTTGTAAACTAGTGTTATCTGCACTTTTTCATTAAGGGACTAACAATAATTAATCAAATCTTATTCTAATTTACTTTACATTTTATTGTTAATTGTATTAATGAAAAAAGGCCCTAAAAAAATGTCGCTGGGCTGGAAAGTCGTTGCGCTGCAGTCGGCTGTGGCTGCAAATTCGGGTTAGACATCTTGCAAGACGTTTTGGATAGATTAATTTATGTTTCGTGAGATCTCCTCTTTCACGAGATTGATACGTAGATCTCTGTGAACATCCTCGTTCCAAAGATACCACGGTGCCTCCGTGATTGTTCTTAAGATTTGGGACTCTGTATAATGTCGATGTTGCATCTGCTTGCGTTGCCCCATAACTCGGAACCATATGTCCAAGTTGGTTTCAGCATGGAGCTATACAGAAGGACTTTATAGTCCAGGCTAAGGGGAGAGCGAGTGTTTATAAGCCAGTGAAGGCTACTTGCCGTGAGTTTCAGATGCGTGTTTTTGGCTTCTATGTGCTTTCGCCAGGGGAGGTGAACGCCCAGGTAAGTTACTTCGTCAGCTTGTGGAATGCGTTCGTTGTTCAAGATCAAGGGAGGGCACCTTTTTTTGTTTGTTGTAAACGTAACTTGCTTACATTTTGGTTCGTTTACTTGTATGCGCTAATCAGCAAGCCATCTTTCCACAGATATAAGGTGGGGAGCCTGTTGAGCTGTTGCCTTTGTTCGACATCTGGTGCGACTATGAGTCGCAGTATCATCCGCAAACGTAGAAGTCGTAAGCTGGTAGTCTGTGAGGATTTCTGCCGTGAACAGGATGTAGAGGAAAGGTCCGGGACCACACCCTTGGGGCACTCCAGCTTCGATCACGTGATCCTGCGAGGTACTTGCGTTACGTCTCCCTGCGAAGACTCTTTTGTATATATATGACTTGAGCAGCTTGTGCGTATTTTGTGGCAGAAGCTTTATTATTTTTTACATAAGTCCGTCCAGCCAGACTCGATCAAATGCTTATGCGACGTCAAGAAATATTGCCATGCAATATTCCCGTTACTCGAATGCTTTGCGAATTTCTGATGTGATTCGATGACCTGTTCGATCATTCCATATTTTTCTGTAAAACCAAATTGGTGCGATGGTATTATGTTGCGCACAACAGCGGACTTTTTCAAACAGTTTCGATTGACAGGTTAGGAAGCTAATTGGTCTGCATGATGAAGGCTACGTTTTATCTTTTTCCGGTTTAGGCATCATTACTATGATCGACATTTTCCATTTTTCAGGAAAATACCCAAGTCTTGTTATTGCATTAAAAAGACGACATATGTGTGAAATCGCACACAGCTCAATGATCATTTTGGGAGCTATACAATCAATGGTTTTAATGGATCTACTAGTGGCGAAGATGGGAGAACAAATGAATTGGTAGCATAGTTTGGCTGAAACACTTGTTGTAGATGGTCGTGGTTGTTTCGATTTCTCGCTTTGTGTTCCTGTGGTTCGATACAAATATCTGTCTTGCGGTGTTAAGACCTTAGCTGCTGATACTCATACAGACGTAAATGTCCTTAGTAGTCAAAACAGGAGTTTTTTCGATGTGTGAACTAATGTATTTTTTATACTAGAGCTTGTTCTGTTGTTTGTAATACTATACAGTCGTATGACAATCTCCGGGTGGTGCAGGAGATTAAGAAGGATCGGAGAGTGGTCAGACGATAAGTCTGGTAGTGCCTCAGCTGTTACCATGTTTCGTGGAATCTTTCTGGTGATTGCGAAATCAATAAGATCAGGGAGTTTTTTAGGATCTGCAGGCCATTAAGCAGGCTTACCCGGAGACACATAGTCGAACTACGGGTTTTGATGATCGCGATGTATAGCTGTTTTTCCTTTGGGCTTACAAGACAACAGCAATAAATCGCTCCCCTAGTGTGTTAAAGAACCCCGTGAATTAATCCTCAGAGATCGAAAAGTGAAGTGGGCAGAAGACTGCGGCCAGAGTCACTATTGGTTTATAAATTGATACAAGTAGATTGTAAGTAGTTCGTTTCAAGCCTGTGCCAAAAGTGGTGTTTGAAGCGATTTCGAATTAATAAGCTGGGTGGTTCGTTACGTATTTAAAAGTTGTATGTGTTTGTGAGGTACGTCTCCGCAAGTAGCATTACGTCAATATTTTTTTTGTTTAAGAACTGTGTAAGTTCAAGTTTGTGCTGTGAAATGCCACTTGTGTTCCACAAAGATATCCGTAGCGAAGCCATTAAGTTGATTTTGATGATAAAAGTACATAACTTCATCAGCATACTTTGGTTTCGCATGAGTTCTTGCATAGTGGTTTGCATAACCGTCATACTTTTCTGTAGAGAAAGCATAGCTGCTTCAATGCCGCTTGGTTGGTTCTGCTCATTATTTGATATAAGAAAGCCAACACCTCTGCTGTGTTTTTCACCATCATGGCGGCCGCAATAAAAGAACAGAGAATTTTCACTTCGTAATTCTCCTTGCCCGGTCCATCTAGACTCCAGTATCGCCAGCAGGTCAATTTTATAGCGATGCACATCGCGTCCTAACTGGTCTAGTTTCCCTGCTTCGTATAACGTACGTACGCTCCATGTCGCAAACTTCAAATGCTCTATCATGCCTATATTTGGTCATTGAATTCGATATCTACGGGTAGTGTCGGTTTCATTCATCAAAATGTTTTCGCATAGATTAGACACCTCCAAAATCCTTGTGCCAAGGGCCGTAGCAGGGGCAATTCTCTCATGATTACCCCTTGGAGTAGCCAAATATTAGAGCAGCTTTGGAAAAATTTGGAATGCATCTACGCAAAAGCTATTGAAAGCAAAGCTTATATGACGCAGAAAATTGTTTATTGCATGGCGGGATTGGCCTAATAAAAAACATCATTGAAACCAACTAGTGCATTTTTGGCTTAACTCTTAAAAAACAATTGCGAGAGTGAGTTGCGTGCATAAGATAAAATGTAATGAATTGATTATGCAGTCGCATTTCAAATTGAGGTCTTATAAGAAATACATTTGTGTATTCGTATGTGTAGCTACAAAGGCAATTCAATTGGAAGCTGTCAGCGATGGTCTCCCCCTTTCACGCTTACAATGGTATCGTTTTCAAAGCTTATTTCGCTGGAGCATCGTAGCTATGTCTATGTCGCGGTAGAGCTCGTGCACCTCGTCGTTCCACCGTTAACGGTAAACACCGTCAACTCAAGAGGGACCAAAGATTTTACGTAAAATGTTTCTTGAAGACTGCTAAGGATCGCTTATCACTGTTCATCATCGTCCATGTCACTACGCCATACATAAAGACGGGAAGAATGAGTGTTTTATAAAGAGTGGAAGAGGACTCCACTTGTCAATTGCCTACTTAGCCCAAAGTAGCACCTATTGGCAAGAGTGATTTCAAGGCTGACATTTTTGGTGCTCAGCTGTCTCCTACGTAGACAAACTCCTCTTCTATTTCAAAGGTGTATTTAGTGACAGTTACACGTTTCCTGACACGGCTTTTGTGCCTCTTGCATTTTGTTCCGTCCTCGTTCATCGAGGAGTCGTCTTGCTTCTTCATTGAGCTTGGAAAATGCAACACATACGGCGCGGTAGTTGCGATCAACAATGCTATTATTATCGGCGTACGCCAGTTGCACGACCCTTTTATGGCCCAGTATCGTGCCAATACGATGGACTTGCTGCGCGTATAATCTAAAGCACAATGATTTGGTGTGTAGCGTCTTTCTGCAAAGCCTTATTACCTTTGCATGGATACCAAATTCAAACATAGCAGCGTACGGGTACACACCTAATAATGCTTTGAAATCGACAAGCAGGTGCTGTGTGTCGATTTGCTTTTTTATCAGTTGGTTGACGGTTGGTTTCAGTCTTTCACACAGAATACTGCCAAGCACCTTGTATGCGAAGTAAAGAAGAGGGACCCCACGGTAATTGGCGCAGATCGTTGGATCCCCCTTCTTAACTATTGGACAAAGGACGCTTAGATTCTAATCTCTGGGCATGCATTCTTCCGACCATAATTTGCTGAGGAGCAGGTACATGCGCTTCATGAGCTCCTCGCCGCCAGTCTTAAACAGCTCTGGTAGCTTTGTTGTTTTTGAGTAGCTGGATGGCTGTTTTGACTTCATTATAGTATATGTATAGTGAATTCCATCTTCAGTGATTGCTTCTTCTTGACCACTTTTTGTATTGGCTGCAGTGCTGTCAGCGTTAATTCGAAAGAATCGCAAAAGTGATCACTTCTTATACTCAGCCTTCCTTGGACATCTGTTACTAGATTTCCTTCGGAGTCTTTGCGCGAACCGGCCGCGGTCTGAGAATATTGATTAAGTCACGTTACTTTTAGGTATTTCTTTCTTGCGAAGAGACGTTTCTCGAGTTTCGTCGAGTTGACGGTCGCTCTGCGTAAGCAGCTCCAAGAGTTGAGGAGCGAAGTCCCTGGCTGTCTTACGTATATTCAACATGACAATGAGTTTGCGGCCGCAATTAGGAATATAATAAAAGATGGGATTTCATGGCCCTCTATTTCCCCAGGAAGTCCCCAGTCTAGTCCTCCCATAGACTAAAGGAAGCGGAAGTTAAGTCGGTCAAATAGCAGTTATACATTCGAGGAGCTTGCAACTCTACTTTGCCTTAAAGCAGTGGTCGGCAAGGCCCTACCCCATGGGGTAGGAGTTTACACGTACTGTGTTGTACACAAAACACATGCATGTGTGCGTGATTTTTATACTGAACTGCTCTCAGCAAATTCTCTGGCGTTGCCATGCTCTTGTTGCAAAGCAACAGACACGAAGTTGTGCTTGTGCATGACTTCGGCCTTGCTTAGAGAGCGTGCTTGCTCTCTCAACGCTAAAGCGCTCCAGCATTAGTATGCCGTCGCTTTTGTGCTATGTGGCAAAAAACACAAAATCACTTGATGTTTAGCTGTCTGCATGTTTAGATCGCGCTGCGCAAATTTTTGAATTAAAAGGGAAACTCATTGACAAGAGTTAGCACTACCATCAACCTGCAAGAGCCGACAGCACCGTCGAAATAATGAGAGCGCTGATTGCACGCTCTTATTACACCAGACTATTTCGATCTTTGACTGAGTATTGAGGCACACGCACTGCACTCTGGTCGCGCTTAAAACCGTTTCTTAAATCTATATACCTATGTACAAAAGCCCTACACACACCAACTGTCAAATAGTGAAATAAGTTGTAAATCTTGAATTAAATAGCCCCTGAGTAGTGAAAATATACTCAACTTAGACTTTTGACCAACTATAAGCAAAAGTCACAACAACTAATCTTTTCAAACTTCCTTTTCTAATTAACAATGGATATTTTAACAAAATGCAAACTGATGTCGCTTATACTGACTTCAGTATGGCATATGACTCGGTAAGCCATATTCTTCTGTCGCGTCAAAGGTTTTCGCTTTAACTTGTAAATTGAAGCTCGTCCTATTCCTCTAACCGTGTCAGAAGGTAGTTTTTAAAGGCTGCGAATCTAAAGTAATTAATGTCACGTCAGACTTCGCTTTATAAAGCCGCCCTCCTTAAGTAACCGTATGACATGCCACGGCGTCTTATTTCTTTTCAAAATTTTCATGATACTCTAATTACAATAGCCTTTATAATTGCATATGTTGAGGAATCTTTTCAAGATATTCTAGATTTACGGATAGGCATAATGATGTTTCGCCCGAAAAGTTTTTGGGTACTGCTTCTATGTTTGGAAACATGAATATATTGCAGGAAGCAGAAGCAATATATCTGCTCACTTAATGAAGAACTATGTACATATACCAATAGTAGGTGCCGCCTTGTGACTCTTATGGATGAAAAACGTATAATTTTTGGCTTTTGGTTTTTAATGAAAACCGCACAAACTTAATTCTTACCATTTTGATTTTGTAGATCATATTATTATTTCAATAACACTAAAAAGAGAGCAATATAATTTCGGTATCAGTTGAGTTTTTAATATTTTGTATGAATGCACATGACTTTTGGCTTAGGTCCATGGGATGAAAAGTTTTTAATATTACATTTAAGGTGTTTATATATAGAAGTTTTTGTTTAAAAATAACTTAATTGGTTTTAATATACATATAAGTATACACGAGAATGTGTAACAATTATTATGTAAAATATTTACAAAAAATATTGGAGTCCATTACCTTATGAGAAAAATCAATTTAGGAGTTTCACATATTTTTTTTTTTCATTTTTTATATAAGTCTGATTTTATTGACATTAAGATTGTACTTTTTATTAGCTGTTTTCTATATGTATGTTATTGCTCTTTTTTTTTATATGTATATTTAATGTAGAAAATATGGAATATTTTTCGGGCTTAAAATCTTAATATTTGGAATATGAGCAAAGGTACTTCCTTTATACAATAAATTCTGTTTAGAAAAATCGAAGTTACTAAATAATTAATAAAATGTTATATGTTTGCAATGCGTGTAAAGGTAACTTATTATCATATATAATTGTATAATATGAAAATTTGAAACATTTTAATATAGCTTAAATGCTGAAAAGTCATAAACCAGAATCTTTACTAGAGTCTGCGGACACGTACATATGTCTGCCAGCAGACGTTTGAGAAAGCGACCATGCTTGGAAAAGTTAGAAAATAAACTAAATAGGTATTTGTGTATCTAAGGGTATATAAAAAACTTAAATTAAATGATACTATAAAGATCGTGTCACAATCGAGCAGCGGAGTACGGAATTGCCGTGAATTGTAAAACACGACCATTCACAAATTTGGGCATCTGTATGTGTGCGAACTACAATATAAAAAGGTATAAGTTTTTATATATTTCTACCATGAATGTTAACGCCCGGTTAAAATTTAATACTCACATCCAAACACGTATGATGAGAATTATAAGGTAAACAGCGCTTGTTATTTATTGATTCAATGGGGGCATGGGAGATATAGTAGACTTGGCGTCATCCATATAATTTATTGCTCCTCCTTTAAATAAATGAAAATTAAAGAAAAAATGTATTACTTTTTTAATTATAGGCGTTTTAGCCCCACAATGCTTTTTTAACTCTAGACACACAATGTTAGCCAAATCTACGAGACCGACTCTTTTTTTTGTAATTTTTTCTTCTGCTTAAAAGCACTTACACGCAACAAGTTCAAACACATTGTGATCAATAAGAACGTGTACACAGCCGGCATAAGCTGATTATGTAAATTATCTTAAGAAAAGATGGCGTAAGTTAAAGTTAGTTGTGGCGACTTTGAGGTACCTGTACCATCTCATTGAAATCAAACTTGGTGTATTACTTAGCCCTGACGTTAGATAAAAAAAATTTACGAATCATAGATTTGAGGACCATTTGATCCATAGTGTGTTTTTCATACGAAATTGATATATAATTCACTATTTCAATTGTGCTTTGATTCAATACTGAATATAATTATTAAAATTCTTTTTTCGAACTTGCATGGAATATATTGTCAGCATAACACAGCTGATACCAAAGGGGTTCTGGGAATACGAAAGCAAAATTGTTTTGCGCTGTTCAGTTTGTTTTTTGCTATTTTAGGATCGGTTGTCTTTTTCAAACGGCTTATCCGTCATTGGCAACGAATCGACAAATAATAAAACTAGTGATTTTGACACAGAAACGGAATTAGGCTGCAGCTAGCTCTATTAATCCCCTCCTTATTCCTAAAAACAAAATAGTGTGGAGTGCCACTCGATTACCTCAATTCATTGGAACAGAGGCTGAGGTTGACACAAGTAGGACCAACTCTATTTTCTGTATCTAGGTGCAATAACACAATGCCTGCTTTTTTGTTGTTTTTTCTGATTCCAGTAGAAAAGATGACGTACGTTAAGTCGGCAGCAGACGATTTTGGAATACCCTGTACCACCGCATTGCAATGAAATTATATTTATGAAAACCCCAACGCGGTTCACTTACTTTTGGTCCATAGATTAAGAGGAAACAAATTTCTTTATGTTTTAGATCAATGGCGAAGTCAAAAAGCTGCAGCCGTGAAGGCCTCTCTGAAAATGTATGTCATGTACTCGTAGCTCTCTACAGATGTCATTTTGTTTTTTATTACTTTTGAAAAATTAATTCTTGTACCTCAAAATATGTAAATTATCGTCATCTATTTGGATTTTGAATATAAAAAAAAAAGTTTCTTTAAAAAAAAACGAAAAATGACAAAAAAAGCATGATCCACAATGGTGTAACCCCTTAAGAGCTCCAAAAGATATTTGAATGCCAAAGTTAGTTTCAATATATTTTCATAAGCCAATCGGTCGAATTTTGCCCCCAAAACGTTTTTTTGACCGATCGATCCTATGGATAATACATTATATTTTATTTATTTATTTTTTTTAAGCTTATCTCTATAATTTGTATAAATAATCTGATGTACCTATAAATATATATAGTTTATCAATAATAAATATTAGGTTCTTTATCTTTATAAACAATCGAAGAACGACCAGTTTTACAACAAAAAAGTTTTTTCTCCGATCGGTCCCATGGGGCTATATAATATGGTCAACCGATTTTGATCAAATTTGGTACAGTGCTGCGGAATAATAAAAAACTATCAAATGCAATTTGGTTACGATATCTTTATAAACAAACGAAACACAACGAGTTTTGCACCAAACACGTTTTTTTGACCGATTGTTTCTATGAGGGCTATATAACATAGTCAACCGATTTTGATCAAATTTGGTACAGTGCTGCGGAATAATAAAAAACTATCAAATGCAATTTGGTTACGATATCTTTATAAACAAACGAAACACAACGAGTTTTGCACCAAACACGTTTTTTTGACCGATTGTTTCTATGAGGGCTATACAACATAGTCAACCGATTTTGATCAAATTTCGTACACTGATTGGGAACTATAAAAAACTTCTGACTACGAAATTTGGTTACGATATCTTCAAAAACAAACGAAACACAACAAATTTTGTACAAAAACAGTTTTTTTGACCGATCGTTCCTATGGGAGAAATATGATATAGTCAACCAATTTTAATCAAGTTTGGTTCAGTGCTTGGGTACTCTAAAAAACTTCCGATTGCCAAATTTGGTTATGATATCTTCATAAACAAACGAACTATCTATCTAATACTTTTGGTTTACAAGTGTCTACATACCGATACGGGACGTGTTGTTTTTTGGATCTTGGATTCGGACATATTCTTTGGACACCCAGAATCGAACAGAAAAATGCTATGGCATTTTTTAAGGTCCCGTCAGAATCTTAGCGTTCGGAGAACTTCAGGAAAATGAAAAAGGTCCACTAAAAACAACCTTTATGTAAAACGCTGCAGTCGCCAACATCGAAATGTAGACTCATGTAGGCTTTGAAGTGTTTTTACATTTAGAGATGCTACTCCACTATTTCACTATTTACATCTTAGCTTTACGCTGTATAAAGACCTTCCATTTTACAGAGCCCAACCAACAAAGAAAGTTAATTTTTAAAATCGGTTGGGAACTTCGGTAGCTATAACCAAAAATAAAAATGCACTACTAAGAGCAACCTGTAGGGAAAGAAGCGCGTTTGTAAAGCTACAGTCGCCGAAATGGGTGTGTAGACTCGTTCAACATATGCTTCACAATTCCTACGCCTTAAAAAACCATTACCATTGTAGAAATTTGGGAAAGTGCAAGGTATATTACAATCGCGATGTCCCGTCTTGAATCGTCTGCTGGGGGTTGTCGTGTAAAGCATTTCTTTATTGGTGCGACAGGGTTCCCGCTTTACACAAAAAAAAATTCCCTTAGTTTTAAAAATATCTAAGTCGTGTTTATTTTCAATAAATATTGTTGCTAAAGTAATATTTGTGTGTTATTTTATTTAAAAGATAGAATAATAAAGAACAACCAATATTTTAACGAAAATTAAATGTAAACAACATATAGTAATTAAAAGGTGCAGAGCTGCGGCAACCATGTCAGCGGTTTTGTATCAAAGAAAAATAATTTCGCGCCAACACAACAGGAAAATTGATCGGAAAAATAAGGGAAATCTACGAATTTATTGAAAATAAAAAGGGAAATATGCGAAGTTACCGACAAGAAAAAAATCGTTTTCCGGTGCAAAATTGTTCGGTTTGGTTTTTTCGTTTTCCGGAGCACGGCTGAATAATATAGTTTGGAATAGCTGTAATGCGACCCGATGAATCTATTGTGCTACTAGTCGCAGGGCTCCTCAGCCAGACCATTTCCCGAAACAAACTTAATTATTTGGGATTGACCCAGTTGGGTGACATCGTGCAGTGAGATTCTATGCTCGCCAAAACGAGATATCCTTCCTCTGTCAAGAGCATTACACTCTACAAGTGTTGGTTGGGAGCTTTTCTACCAATTTCACAAAATCTACAACATGTGGTCGGATTCACAGGTGTTTCCCGACCCAAGAGTTTCCGCAAGTAACTGTTTCAGAATATTTTGAGAATTCCTGCCCAATTGGGGCATGATTTCGAGCCTATACAAATTCTAGGAACCGAGGGGATTGACTTGGTTTGCCGTATGCCAGCCGTACCGATTCAGTCTGACTCCGTCTGGACCTTTTCTCTTCTTTTACCAACTGGTTGACGGTGTATCTGCCAAAATACTGCAGAAATCATTTTCTTTTTTTTATTTACTTTTTTGACTCTGGCACAAGTTTGTCGTACCGATCTTTTAATTTTTTGGTTTTCTATTATAAGTTTACAAATAATGTATTTTCCTTATATATAGGGTGGTTCAATACATGCGCAGGAAACTAAACGTAATTTTAAAAAGTACCCCAAGTTGGTTTTCTATAATTTGAATTTTTTTGTTGTTGTTTGAAAGTCTTGTTGTTGTCATTTGGAGTCAAGCCATATTTGATTGATCCAGAATTTGAATGAAACACTACGCCTGTCAATTTGGATATATTGCAAGAGTTCTTCGAAAATCGCTTCATATCTTATCGGAGAAATGCTAATCTACGGGCCAAAGCGTGAATACCCTCTGTTGAGTTATTGAGTTTGTCTTCTTTTTTCCCATGTTTGTTAACATTTGAAATTGGTACAAATAAATTAAGATTCAAAAACTTTCCTTTGGGCCTTTACATTTGTAAATTGCTGCAAACTAAATATAATTAAAATTTAAAATCTTGAATTAAAAATGCCGAGACAGAGCGTAAAATCTACATTAATTAAAGATGTAGGCTTTCGATGAAATCAATTTTGTTGAAAGCACGTCTGCTAAAACAAATTCATTGTAGAAAAACTAAATATTAGTTTAGTACGGAGACAATGTGAATCTCTGGCGTCGCACAAATTGAGGATGCTTTAAATAACTAACATGATCATAGGTATCCACTGGCGCCTGAACGTGATCAATTCCTTTGACGAAAACCACTTCGTTTAAAGGATGAGGTTAACTCCAGCAGTTCTGGCATGTATTATGCCTAGTAGAGCCCCAGCATTTTCCAATTCGCATCTATTTTAAGTTCGTCCAGCACCTTCCTGTAGTATAGTACATCTGCGCTGTTGATTTCTGTAAAACAAATGCATTATTAAGAAGACATTTTTGTTGTGTACGAATAAGTACAAATATTACCTCAAAAATGCTCCAGCAAATGGTTAATAATTGGTTTCACATTGTTGCTACTCCATTTTTTTTTTTTTTTTTGCTTGTTTTATCACTTAAAAGCAATAATAATAAATAATAAATTCACTTAATGCAGTAACACCAACAACAAGTAATAATGTTCAATTCACTTAATTTCGCACAAAAAATGCACAACGTTTTTTTTACTTGTGTTGACAAATGTTGCATTGCTGAAAATGCTGCAATCACCTTATTTTGCAATACTTTCTCAACAACTCAACAGCAGAAGTTGTTGGTGTTGAAAGTGGAAACTCAACTCTTGTCTTTGTCCTCAATCCTCAAATTTTCAACTCGTTAACTCAATCGTCCAGCCACCATCCAATGACCTAAAAACAACATCACTGATCAAATACGTGAAATTGAAACGTATTTGAAAATATAATCTAAACTATGTAGCTCCCAAATTTGGTGTTCCAAAGTTTTTTATAGTTCCCAAACACTGTACAAAATTTGATCAAAATCGGATGACTACATAATATAACTCCCATAGGACCAATCAGTCAAAAAAACGTTTTTTGCACAAAATTCATTGTGTTTCGTTTGTTTGTGAAGATATCGTATCCAAATTTGGCAATCAATTGTATTTTAGAGTGCTTAAGCAATATATCGGACTAAATTTCAATTAGTGGTACAGGGATCCCGATTTTAACGTACGCCATCTTTTTAATTTGCATTTACTTTCCTGCGCCTGTATTGGGCCAACCATAGCATATAAACGATTTCGATAAATAAATCCTATAATCCTATCAGCTGAAAGTGGATGTAAAGTAAATGTGGCAATAGTTACTGTGCAATTATCTTATTAATAGGTACGAGTACGATTTTCCCGTTGCAATGCCTACTATCTGTAACTTACCATGTAAACAATTCATATCCCTACCTCCAGAATAGCTATAATGGTGATTGCTTAAACTGTCAAATTGTGACAACACAGTGCAGTGTGGCTGAGATGGTGCCGGCATTATGAACTGCTGCTGGTGTTTTATATGACTAGCAGTGCTGCGAATATTGGAACAGGGCAATGCTGCGGACGGTGAATTTGACTGCTGTTGTGTAGCGTTTGTTGGAAAAGTAGGTGTACTAAGTGATATATTCGGGGTTTGACACGGGCTATTTATGTTGTGTGTAACAGCATTATATGATATCTGTTGCAATAGCCGGCAGTCGGCAGCCGTATAAACAGGTGTGCTTAGCGGCGTCTCATGTACTGCTTTATGGTATGTTGAGTGGTGGTGGTGTTGGTGCGTGTGGTGTGGCTGCTTCAGCTGGTGGGTTTGCCTTTGATGGGCGTGTAAACCTTGTCCATTGTCGCTCGATGAGGAGAAACCTGTTGGGTGGTTTGACGATTGAGTACAATAGAGTACAATGCTCTGGCTTTTAGGCCTTATACAGTGACTATTAACTATATAGACAGACACAAATTGAAATCCTTCGCTTTTTCCAACACATTATCTTATTTTATGACTCAAAAGACTCATTATACCCTGTACCTATAGGTACAAAGGGTATACTAGATTTGTGCAATGTATGTAACGGCAAGAAGGAGGCGTGGCAGACCCCAAGTCCTTTATACCAAAATGCTTATCATAACCTCGGGTAGCGATTGAGCCATGTCCGTCTGTCCGTCCGTCCGTCTGTCCGTCTGTATGAACACCTAGATCTCGGAGACTATAAGATCTAGAGATACGAAACTTTACCAGCTGATGCGCATATTTCCTCAGAAGATCAAGTTTGTTGAATCATGTCAATATCTTTCCCCGTTCCCCCGTAGCAGAGTTTCGCGGTTTTTAGCTAAACCGTTTAATATTTTAATCTGAAACTTAACAGAGCGATGCGTTGTAGTTACATGCATCTGTGTGTCAAAAATAAACAAAATCGGACATTTACAACAAAAGTTATAGTCTAAAATGTAAAAATTTCACCTCCCCTTGCCCATAAACTGCGTCAATATTTGACTCTACGCAATAATAGTAACAAACGACCTAGAACCACCAATTTTGGTAAGCTGATTCATGTGCCTCTAATGAACAAATCCACATCCAAATTTTATCAATGCAGCCGCCCCGCCCCCCGCAATCGATTTACCGTGTTTTCTCCCACACCCTTCAAAATATCCCCTTGAAACTTAACCCATATACTTTAAATAACTCCTTTGACGTAAATTTCGATTTTCATCAAAATCGGTTAAAATTTGCGGAACTTATAGGTATCAATATCGTTTTGCACCAACAAAAAAATTTTCCAATTGGGAATTCTTAGTAAGAATATGCAGGAATAAATCTTTTTTTGAGAGAAAAGGTACAGGGTATTGCACTGTCGGGCACCGCCTCGACTGTATTACATTTTTTTTGTCTGTTATGTGCAGAATATCTGCATCTTTTTAATTGTCTGTGATATTTTTCCACATTCTGAACAACGATAGGAATGGGTCATTGAATGCCAGTAAGAAGTGTAATGGATAAGTGTTGCTAATATTTTTCTTATTAATTAAAGTTCATTTAATTCAGTATATACGGAAAAGCCGGTGCAATTGCAGTAAATAAGAAACATATGTAAGTATGAGTATTAAATTTGTACTATTGTTAGGGTCATTTACAACAAGTTGTATGTATATGTTCATGAATATTTATTGTTTTATAAACAAAACCAAAGTGCCCAACTAACACTGGCAAAGTAATATATACTACATATATTAATTTAAGAATATATAATAATTTGAATCATATACATACTCTCAATTCAACTTTTTACTTTCTGCCTAATGACGGCTGTTTTGAATCGCCTTAGATCAATTTTACATTTTTGACCACTCTGGCTGTGGGTAGGGACACGGGTCGGTGGCAAACTACCCATTAAGTCAATAAGTTAATTAATTATATTATAAAAATGTTTGCAACTTTGTTGCAAGGAATTTGCTTTACAATCGGGCCTAAAATTGCTACTAAACTACTTTTATTTTGGAGCCATACTTTAACCAGGGTGACGTAACTAAAACATTTCCAAAAAACAACAAATGTAAGAGGCAGGGGCAAATTTGGGCAAGAGGTAATGGCTTGTTTAAGTACATAAATGAATATTCTTGCATATACACATATGGGCTAGTTACTTTTTACTCCACTGAACGAACACATTGCTAACTATTTCTAAGGACAACACAAATCGATTCACAATAAATGCATTTAACTAAAATTTAATACAGTCGAGGCGGTGCCCGACAGTGTAATACCCTGTACCTTATTTTTCAAAAAAAGTTTCAAGTTGATACGTTGAGTGGGGGGTCCGCATCGATAAAATTTGGATGTGGATTTGTTAATTAGAGCCACATGAATCAGCTTACCAAAAATTGTGATTCTAAGTCAGTTGTTACCATTATTACGTAGAAACAAATATTGATTGACACAGTTTTTTGGCAAGGGGAGGTGAAATTTGTATATTTTTGGCTATAACTTTTGTGTATATGTTCATTTTTCACACACAGATGCATATAACCACAGCGCATGGCTCTGTTCAAAGAAAAATAGAAAAACAGAGTGGCTAAAAACCGCGAAAATCTACTGCGGGGGAACGGGGGAAGATATTGACATGATTCAACAAAATTTATCTTCTCAGGAAATATGCGCACCAACAGGTAAAGTTTCGTACCTCTATCTTTTAGAGTCTCCGAAAAACAATCGCTACCCGAGGTTATGCTAAGCATTTTGGTATGAAGGACTTGGGGTCTGCCACGCCTCCTTCTGTCCGTTACATACATTGCACAAATCTAGTATACCCTTTGTGTATAATTATTAAGCGATTATTGAATTTTTTTCAAAAAGCTGATTGTCGATCAGAGTTTGCATTCTTGCCAAATTTTAGGGGTTGGTATCTCGTCTTTCTATCACCAACTTTAACATTACGCCACGCAATTGACTTACTTCTGGTTACCCCAGCCAAGATCATATTTATGAAATATGGTACAAAGGGTACATTAAGTATGTGGAAGCCGAAAATGTAACATAGACGTCGGCGACCCCTCAAAGTTACCTAAAGTATGATCAGAAATCGTCTGTATGAACGCCTAGATCTCAGCTATGGTATGAACTAAAGCTTCAAACTTTCAGATTAGATTCCTTATTATCTTACGAGAGACAAGTTTTTTTCATTTTTTTGATAACGGGGTTATATTAGAGATATTTCAAAAGACCTCGAAAAAAAAACACATGTTTTAAATGGATAATTCGTTTGTGAAGATACTGTTACCAATTTGGCAATCAAATGTTTTTTGTCGTTCTTAAGCGGTATCTTTTAGTTTTAATTATTTAAAAAATATTCCGCATCAATTATAGCGTGCAGATCCCCAAAATTACCTTAAGTATTATCGTAGTGTTTAGAAAATTCGATAAAGACATGTTCGTCTGTTTGTCCATACGAATAACCGCCTAGATCACAGAGCAAGAGTAATGAACAAGTTTATTTTATGGAATCGGGGTTAGAAATTTGTCAATCAAAATTTTTTTGAGTACCAAGGCGTTATACCAAATTTGATTGCAATGTGGTGGTACAAAATATCTTAGTCACACGCGTCCGACCTCATTTTTAAGCTCATAAATCATTACATCATGAAATTTCACTTTCAGAATATTTTATTCATTATTCACTTTAAGCTCAAAAACCAAATCTCTAGACAAAAACTATAGAAGTTTTGAATGAAATTTTATGCATAAGTAATTCCTACAATAATCCTAGGGGACTTTAACAGCTGGAAGCATGACAGCATGAAGCAACAAAAAAGCACAAAATTATTAAAATATGTATTAATTTTCTAACGTTCTGCTCATCAAACCTAAGCATCAATAGTTCCTACCGGCTCCTATGACAGTGACCACACGCCAAAACTACAACCTTGTTGAAAACTCAATAGTCAGGCCCACATTTACTGTCAATAAAAAAAAAAGGCATTCAGTTTACTGCAATAACTAGCTATAACTATAAGTTGCCAATCCATTTCGTTTTCAGGTTTCGATAAAAGTTTGTATAGTAGTGTTGCGCGACATTGATGTTTTCGATATTTTTTAACTTCGATACATCGAAATTTATATGGCTGCCATTTTTTGAATGCTTATATATATATTTTAAAATAATAAAATGGAATTAACAAACAAATCAAGAGATAACTAAATTTTCATAAAATACATTTCAAAACTAATTACATTGAATAGAAAAATAAGCAAAGAAATACTAAATAACAATCTAAAAGGTTATACAACGACAACAAAAGATAATACAGGCCACAAAAAAAAGTGGTGTAAACTTAACAAGGGACAGAGGCATCCCTTATGGATTTTGAGCAGCCGAATCCGAAGTCCAAAAAACTCCTTCATACATGGGTTATGAGATAACCACCAAAACATCCCATAAAACGAGATAATTTGGATATTATCTAAGAACCCTTGGATCGGGGTTTTTAGGACTTCGGATTCAGCTGCCCAAAGTCCACAAGGGATGCCTCTGTCACATGTAAAGTTTACACAACTTTTTTTTGTGAGCCTGTGAGTTGTAACAAAAAAAATGATCTGTTCTACCGCTTATCGCTCACTATATTGCCAGCCTTGCTAAACTTTAAAAAGTATAACCTTCCAGTAATTCAACACATGATTGAATCTAAGTTTTCGACATTAAAATATTATCGAAATGCCAAAATTGTGTCAACCCTACTATTTCGGATCTTTCGAGATTTGTTTTTTTTCTAAATCCGTAATGGGATTTGGTCGATAATGGAAATAAAAATATCGATGATCGGAAAAAAATAAAAAACATTGATGCATCGTT
This sequence comes from Chymomyza costata, assembly GCA_018150985.1. Taxonomy (NCBI): domain Eukaryota; kingdom Metazoa; phylum Arthropoda; class Insecta; order Diptera; family Drosophilidae; genus Chymomyza; species Chymomyza costata. The sequence continues at coordinate 5,604,243 of JAECWU010000003.1, read as the reverse complement.
ATAACATCGATGTTACTTCCAGCACTAATGTATATTATAGTGCTTAGGTAATACAAAAACTTTTGATCGCCAAATTTGATTTTTTCTTTAGAAACAATCAAACTATGCCCTGAAAACTTTTTTTTTTCTGACTGGTCCAATGAGGGCTATATTCTATATGATAGAATAACCTAATTTTGATAAAATTTGAAAAAAAAAAAGGTTACGCATGTAATCTGGACAGAATTATGTATGCGATGGAGCAGAATCGCAAAATCATACAAAATTATTATTAATCCTTAAACCAGGGGTGTTCAGACCCATTGCTCATCTGGCTCTTTTTGTTTTTGTAATAGCTCTTAGGCATAGGCAGCAATGCGCGTGTACATGCACGGCCCTAACTGTATGTCAGTCAATGCCAATGCAAATTACAAAGACAATTTCGGGAGTTCTCTCTCTTACTCTTTTTGCTCTCTGATCCGTGAGCACAAAAACAATCCTTGCGTATATTTGTTGTTGGTCCACAGGTTTTTAATGTAATTTTGTTGTTGTTTTTCGTTTGAGAATGCACTCAAAAAATTCAAAATTTTTTTGATAATTTTGTTAAATGGGACTTTCAAGGCATTGCTTGCAAACAAAAAGGAGTTATGGCCCTGCACCTTTAGGTACAAAGGGTATACTAGATAAATGCAACGTATATGACCGACATAAGGTGGCTATTGGTAAAAACATATGAATAAAACATAAATTTTTTGTAAAATCCGGTGGTAAATAGATATTTTTCTGGAAATCCCTTGCGAATTTTATCTATTTTTGGAATATATTTGTGAATGTGCGTTTTCAAGCTTAAAATTAATTTAAAATAAACTGAGAAGTCGATTAACAAACCAACATTTGGAGGAATGCCTAAACTATCATTAACGAAAATAAATATTGATGTGGACCAATTTTTAAATTCTTCATAAATATATGTACATAGTTTTTTTCATTATTTTTTACCACTCGTATAAGAATGTACATACAATTTTTTTCAGTGCATACAATAAACCGAAATAACTGTTTACTTTAAATGTGTTAGTGTTTTTCTTTATATGTATTGTATACTGCTTATGCTCGCAGGATCATTACGCGTCCTATGCATTTAATTGCATATGCATTTAATATGCACTTTTGTAAGGTATTATAAGGAGGTAGCGACAAGAAGAAATGAGTGTGTATTTCTTGCCGACAACTGTTTTCCCAATGACAATATACATACATACTAAGATGTGTATGCAAAATTTTTAGAGCTCAATGGTGCGGGCGGGCAGAGAACAAACGTCTGTCGGCAATGTCAGCCTCAGCCAAATTTTTAAATTTTAAGTTTTTCAGCCCTTCATAGCCTTTCGAAGCATGTGACTGGTATGACACTTCATAGCCACGTTTGCCTTCACCCTAAAAAATTCATGTAAAAAAGGAGAAAAATTCGAAAAGGGTATTTTGCTATCGATTCTCATACTGTTGAACGGGTTTTCGGCGTGTACACGTACACATGGTGGAATGAATAATACTAATAATACCAGTATTATTACACTATGCACGTACATACATACTGCATTCTCATTCCCGTGCGCAAAATTTTAAGAGCTCTTGTTTACCGGCTGGCAGAGCAAATGCGAAAATCTAAAAATAGCACAGGCGTTTCACGAGCGCTGGCAATTGATCTCTGCACTGAACTTCGTTGGAGTTGAACTCAAAATAATCTCACGCCATTCAGGCACGCATACCACAGACCCCTCAACACTAACTCGCAATCCGTGTTAAAATTAGTCTCTTGTACATTTTGGAAGGACAACAACTTAGCAAATTAACGGAGTCTGCATGTTCTGAAAATAGAAGCAACATTTCGCTTCGTTTGAGCCTCCCGCCCTTACCAACAAGCGCTAAAATGAATTTGGTCGAGATGTGCATTCTATGTAGTTCTATACATATTCTTTGGTTATAGTCAACCGATTTCGATCAAACTCGGTACAGTGTTGGAAAACTCTAAAAAAACTTTTGAATGCCATATTTGGTTACGATATCTTCTTCACAAACAAACGAGCTAGCCATCTAAAACTTTTGGTTTTTTTTCGAGGATAGACCCATTTCGATTTTGAGCGTTAATTTAGCACACTTCTAATTTAGATGACGAAACGTGCTTCAAAGTTCCCTCCTAAAATTTTATTGGCTTCCGATGTATACAATCTATCTCGCCGCCCGTAAAGACTGTCGGATCTGCTTAAAAGAAGGCGATAAGCTACTGCTGCACATGCAACAATCATACATGCATTTTCAAAGCTTCTTAAAGATATTTTTAATCATGTTTCACTATAAACTTATTAGCTTTCCATGTCTTTTGTTCTAACAACTTTGTTTTAGCTCATAATAAGCCAAAAAAATAACCGAAAGAAAATCTTGATTTTTTTACATTCATAAATTTTTTCAGTTAGTATATTTTTCGTCACACAGATAGCTGTTTCTAGTTACTGCGTTAAACCTGAATCCGCTTAACTTACATCCTTCCTTTGAGACAAATAACCTTTATTACAGACTTTTGCTTGATTTGTGCCACAAACGAAAATAGTGCATATATGCGTTAGCTCAATAAAGCAAGCCTATACAAGCTTAATCCAGTAACTACACACTAAAGAGACCAAACGTTAGCCATAAGCATAGAAAAGTCATATGGATTTGAATTGTGAACTGTATGACTGTGTTTAGGTGACTTTCACGGTAAAAATGTTGAGCATGGTTTCTTAATTAATTCAAAATAAATCAGTGGAAGCTTACCGGAAGTTTCACATTTACGCACGGGTAAGTCACGAAATGTAGTGACACTACTGCTTTCAACCGACAAGTCAACAGATGGAAGCGGCGGCGGTGTAGCAGGAGTATCAGAATGCGACCGCTCATGTGTTACACGTGTGGGTATAATATTGCCTAGAAGAAGCAAATCAAAAAGGTTTGTCTTAAATAAGCCATTATAGTACTTACCAAAGGAAGCCAAGCGGCGATGTGTACTGGGGCTTGGACTGGGAGTGCCCTGCGTATTTGGTGAAGAAATAGGATTTGTGAAGCAATGCACGGCATGTGTATGATGTAAAGGTGGAAGAACGGCAGGTATTGACGAGCCATGTCGTGGTATAATGGGTTGATGAGGCCTTATTTTTGAGGACTCGGACAAAGAAAGCATTTTCTTTACAGCTTGCGGCGATGCTGTACCAAATTTAGGTCCGTTGTTGTGCATTTGCCGACGGTTATGGTCGCTGGTTGAGCTGGTGGAGCTTGTGGTAGAAAGTGTGGGCGAGCTGGGATGACGCTTACGCAACGACAGTGAGGAGTTTGGCGCCGATGACGATGACGTATGCGAGTAAATACTTAGCTGGTCTCCTGCACCTCCTCCTCCATTCAATCCGGTAGACCCTGACATGTTAACACCAGCACTACGTTGCGATGTGTTGGCGTAGGAAATACTTCCCGAGTACGTAGAACCGTGCGCAGGCTCGCACTCTAGGGAAAGTTTGTGAAGTATGTCTTCATCGTTCATTATTTTCATGCTATTGAGATAAGCCTTAACTCGTCGTACCATTTGAGCCTCTTCGAACATTTTTTTTGGATTGGGTGCAGCCGTTGATTTTTTTCTACGTTTAATGGTGGCCTGGCCCGCATTAGCTGCAAGAACGCCTGTGGCTGCATTTGTTTGCGACGTCGACATTTGGTTAAGCGAAATTAGAGCATTAGATGGTGTCTGGCCTTTAAGTTCGAGTATAGAGAGTAAATCGTAGGGCGAGCTGCACATATGCGTAAGCAATCGTACTTCCTTTGACAGCATTCGTAACTTCTCAAAGTTAATTAGACCATCAACACGAGTGTCGTTACCCAAATGAATGAACGTAAGATCCTTTTTTACAATAGGATAGAAGGGAATAATAGGATGCTGAGCGAGCAGCTCTGCTGATACCAATTGCCGGTATTTGGACATATTACGTGAAGGGTCCATAAGATCTTGCAAGTCGTTGAACAATCGCTGATATTTTGATGGCAGCTTTTCCCAAGTTTGTCGTAAGCGCGAGATGGCACCATGCCCCAATCCAGAAACTATAGCAAACATAGAATTGAAGTTGCGGCATTCTTTACAATGACGTGCTATTTTAATAAACTGCTTAACTATCTTCATGCGTCTAACAATGTTGGGCTCCGTACATATTTCTGTGACGACCCAAAACATTTCGCGATTAACTAGCTCCGAAAACTTTGACAACATGGGTACGCCGTACTTTGACTGAAGTTCAAAAAGTTCGTCGATGTATTCCGTAGCCTCAATCTGTCGAAAATTGGCAAAGTCTTGAAGTGTCAGTTGTATGGCTAACTCATATGCATTGAGATGCAAAAAATGTACACTTGACTCTCGTACCAGCTCAAGGGCTAGTTCATCCGGTACCAAGGGCTCGGTACTGTCATTTAGTTTAAGGTAGTAACGCGCGGCAAAGCTGATGCGCTCGGCTAGGTTCTGCAACTGATCAGGAAGTCGACGTTGCTTAACCATACCGCCCTCGCCTACGCTGACCTCGCACAATGAAAAATTGGAACTAGGATCGTGAATGCCAAATTCCTGCAGCGTCAGCATTACCACTTCATGTGCTGTTGTTTCCTTGTAGATAAGTACGTACTTACAAGTCTGATCAGATTTGTAAACCTTTAGAACGTGTTCAGGATAGTCGGCCAGAAGATGCGACGAATTGGTGGTTAGCGTGCTAGAAGCTGAAGGTCGATGATAGTGTGCGCCTAGGTAGTTAGCATGCAACGTGTTGACTTCCTTATCTTCGGGACAAAGCGTAGACAAATCTGGGTTCGATTGCGATTGGTAAAGGCGTCCGTTGCTAGACCCAGTTTGCACTGCTGGGCCACAACTGTTGCCTGCTGACTGCGTTGAGTTTGATGAAGAAGCAGATGAGGCAGCCGACAGCTTGGCTTTCGATAGTTCATTGACATCGTTGATTAAAGGATCCGACGTCCCATTAAAATTTGACTGTTGTATACCGCTGCCATGTTTATTTAATAGATTCATTTTTGCCAATGCCTTTTGCAGACGCCTTTTGGGAGCCAAAGTCATAAAACCTCCCGCCTTAGTTGCGCCCACTCCGTCCGACTGGGATTCCGCGCCCGTCAGCAAAGACTTTTTAGCCGATGCGTTTACGCTTTGCAGTAGCTGCTGCATAAAGTTGGCAGCCATTCCGCCACTAGAACTTATAGCAGAACCACTTTGTGCATTTGCGAAATCGGTCTGATCACCAGGCGCGTGCAACAGCATGTCCACTGAACTTAACCGGACAATGTGCGTACGGTTAGACCCTGCGTCATCAGCAGAAGACTCGGAGCGGCCATGCAGCTTAGCAATATCATTGGCGCAGATGCGTCTCGGACTCCGAAGGCCTTTGAAAGAGCCTGTAATGCTATCACCGTTGGAGCAACCGTTTCCGCTACAGTTGTCTAGCGCCTGCATTATCTCCTTAAATCCCAGCAAATTGCTTTTCACATCAATACTAAGATGTGTTGTGCTCTTCAGTATTTCCAAGGCGCGCTTGCTAGTCACATGATCTAATGACTGGCCATTGACTTCATGAATTTGATCCCCGCGCTTCAAACCCACATCCTGTGCTTTAGATCCGGGATCGACTTGTGAGATATAGATGCCAACAGCAGCGTTTCCAGTGGCTGCAGCTAAGCTACGTAACTCGTAGCCGCCAATAATTTTGAAATGAAGTGGCTCTTCACGTGAAGACCTCGTCAATGTGCAGCTACGCATGCGGGCTTTGGCCGCACAAGCTATGTGGAGTAGTCGCAACTGGCTCAACAACTTTTTGCGTTCTAAACCTGCTTCAAATATTTCTAAAAATTCCATCATTTCGTGATCTGCCTCAAAGTCCGTAAAATGGTTGTTTACCCATAACAAAACAACACGAGTGACGCGATCGCGCAGCTCCTGATTTTTGTGAGATTCTGGCTGGTCCAAGTTAAACCAATGTAAAAGTTTACTTGTCACTTGCTGCGGATTTCGTATAAATATCCGATGGGTGAGTAAAAAGTCCTCCACATAAGTCGGATCACTCATAGAGTTCTCCTCAACGAGCTGTTGTAACAGGCGCTCTGGGGTCCCTCGTATAACTACATGCCCTCGCTTGATGTTAAGTGGAAGATTACTACCACCGTTAGCAGGTATCAATCCTGACTCTGTCCCACCGCAACCTATGGAACGCAACTCTGTGACCATAACCACATACCCTTCTTCATCCTCGTGGCGTCGCGTATTCTCCTCGCCTTGATGTTGAATTCTGTAATAATCCGTCTGTGTGATACAAACAAACTGGCAGTCATCACATTTTGTGCGCATAACGCCACGATGATAAAGCTTATCCATAGTAGGCAGAATTCCAAATGAGTCTCCCATTTGCAACTCTTCTCGCGTTCCATTGTTGTGCTCAATATCAACAGCCCCGTTAATTAGCACGGACCATGAGTCTAGCTCCTCACCGTCAGACATGACCACAGTACCGGCTTTATCCACTACGGCAAAAACCATAACGGAGCAGAGAGCTCGTCGTACCGCAAGTGTGATGTTGGTAAAGGCTTTAAGACCCTGCGTGAATTCCAGTAAGATTTCCACATCTTCCTCGGTGCGTTCCGATGGGTCTTTTTCGAGACAGTCGCGAACGGCGTCTCGCACATTAAGGCTCTTTAAATAGATAATAATTGGCATAAATTGAGTTCAGATATTTTTGTTGTACAATAAAACTTTTAAACGATTGTTTACTTACATCGATGCTCTCAGCTAGATCCTCCTCATCAGAATCCACCACAGACTCGACAAGGCCAGAGAGATCAATCTCTTCGGCCTCTAAAGACGAACCATATGCAGATGTCATTGTGTCACTGCCACTGTATGCTGAACTTGTATCGCTCGAATGAGAGCCCCGGTTACATTTTTGATGCAATTCCGGCCTGATGGCAGTAGCCGACGATGTGTTATGTGTTGGTGGATACTGTCAGTATACAAATGTTTTATCAACAGTTTTGCCTAGTATACGTGTTATATGTGAACTTACATGGTGCCTAATATGATGATAAGGATCCATTAGGCGGCTATTTTGACGGTGGCAATTCAATGCTTCACAATTGATAAACTCATTGCGTAGATATGTGCGGAATTTCGTGGATCAGAACCGATAGCTAAAAAAAAATTCATATTATTGAATAATACAAAGAACACCAACTGGCTAAGTTTACAAAAGTTACGCTTACATGCTCGTAATCTTACGATATAATTTTCTTTCTAGTATCTGTACGAGCTTTTATTTTTATTAATTTGTACAATATCCACCTAAAACCGGGCATATTCATCGAAAACAACAAAATCTACGAAACCCGGGTTGTGCCAGAATCACATACATATATGTTTAACTTGGAGTTCCTTTTTTAAAACATTTACAATGCTCTGAAAGCGATATCTGTTACACGAACAGAATGTTGTTTGCAGGTTTGAAAGATATTTCTGGTACACCATACACCAATAAATTTAAGTATGTAAGAACAATCGCTATATGTGTGAGGATAAACTAGAAATATTTAAATCATCTTGCATTAAAATTTTAATTTCCAATCTCTTAAAGTAAAGCACAGTGACATACTTATTTATGTATAACAGCTATGCAAGGATAGACTACAGATTCATATCTTGTAATTGAGGGCGTTTTTATGTAGTTTCATATATGTACATATATACAATAATCAAACAGGAAAAACAAATGCATGTTCCATATCGCATGGCTACAAAAAGTTTCGCGACAAATTATTAAATTTATTCCATTTCTTTAACTATTTATGGAATACCCTCTCTAGCACCAGTTGCATTGAATATCTTTCTTAAATTGAAAGACATTAAGATATTCAAGACAATGAAATTAGCATTACACGAAATTTAATTACTTACATATTCGCATAGTAATAATTAAATTACATTAAAAAAACAAAATTATATATTTAAAAGTATATTTAGTTATTTTTTTAAACAAACATAAAGTGGTTCAATGTTGATTTTCACTTTGTTCAACTGTATATAGGTATGCAATTGTGAGAACTTCGAAAAAAAAATTTACAGCGAATACTTCGACGCGTCTGAAAAGGTGACCATGCTCTATAAAAGTGAATACGACAACAATTGGAGTAATGAACCGAAAGTCCTAAGTATTTAATTATTTTCACTTTAAAATTTAGTTTGATTGAGTGATGTAAAATGTTTTTTTTATTTATTTTAGTTCAAATATTTGCATTAAATAAAACTTGCATCGTAAATCCGATAACCTTCTTGTTAAAACGATTAATACTAAATAGTTCGTATCCGATTCTAGTTAAACGCTATATCGACAATATATAATCGAGTATTATTGTATACGTGCGCAAAGTACTGCGCACATTAGTGTGGCTCAATTTAAAGACCTAGCTTATAGCCTTTTCACACTGAACACATCTTAGCGGAACGCGTGGGATTTTTTGATGATGTGAAATTGCGATTCACACTGACAACATCTAACATCTTGCTGCCATATTGACAGGCTGGTGAAATAAGCACATTATGAAAATTTATTAAAAATGCTTTTTAATATTAAAATATCAATAATTTTATGAATTGTTTTAGAACATCAACTATTATTAAGGTAGGGTTTTATGAATTGATACATTAATATTTTGGGAGTATAAATAAGGACGACGAGCTGGTGCTGACTCGCACATACACACATATGTATATACATATGCATACATATATGCAGGCGCCACGAGCTGTGTGGATGTTTGTTGGTGTTGTGCTAAAATGCTTCGAGTTTACTGGACCTCACCAATGCCTAAAAGTTTGAAAATAATGGTAAATTCATTAAAACTATATTTATTTAAAAAAATGTTTGTATGTATATATAGTTTCTTTGAACTATTTGTTCAATTCGATGGGTGCTACATTAAAATAAAGTCACCAGCAGTAGGATTTTTAACAAAATTAATACTTAAGCTACAGATTTACTTATGTCAATCATCACTGACATAGAAGGAGTCACAAAACAATATACTGATTTTTTTATAAGCCGCAATTTATTTTTGTTTATTATATTGTAATAAATAAAAATACAAAATAATTGTATAAAATCTGTTTCTACTTTTTTCCCCTTATCAAACTAGAAGCTCCGAATGGATGCCTGCTGGCTCACCTTTCTATGGTTTAGTTAGCCGCACATTTTAAATTCTGTGCAAATTCCATAATCATATGAGGTTTTGGCTCCATGTTTTGAAGTGAAAATTGCCAGTCTTTTTCGTTAACATAGTTTACATTTTTGCCGCGAATGACAAAAAAAGAGGTGCACAGAAAAATTATCGAATAATTTCTCATCGGGACGCAGTAAAACAAAACATTTCTACAAGATGTTGGAATGATGTTGAAATTTTCGGAACGGCAAATTCATACGCAACATCTTCGACATAAGATGTTAGATGTAAAATGTGCCCCAGTGTGAATAGGCTATTAGCTGCCCATTTTGACGTAAGTAACCGGTCTTGCTCACTTGTTGCAATCAATAAGGCATGCTCTAAAATCGAATTGAAAGGTGTGCTAGATTTCGATTCCGAGAAAAGTGGAATCGTTTTAAAAAGTTTCCCTCTCAGCCGTCGACATTGGCTTTATTAACTTATTATTATTATATTATTATTATTATTTTAAATAAATGCATTTATTTAAGCGTGTTCTTAGGCCCGTAGTTAGAAATAACTAGTAGTACGGGCACAAAGTAACAAAAGACGGGCAGGATTATAAATTCACAACAGATGATTTAAAGAATGATACATTAAAAACGTTATTGCTATGTATTTTTTAAAATTATATTTCTGAAAAAAAGATACAGAAAATATAGTTGACCAAATCTAGTACAACGGCAGTTTACGATCTTTTCGATCAAACAATTTTCTGAGAATCATGTTTATATCCAATGCATTTGTGCGATGACTTTCGAAAGCCAAGTACACAAAATCAGCCATGCGAGCATGGGCCATTGACAGGCGCTGCGGCCTATTGATCGCAGTCAATGTTGAAAATGTTGATTCGCAAGTTGCTGTACTAGGAAAGCTTCACGAAATCTGAAAAGTACCTCCAATCTCGTCCCATCGTCAGTCTTCGCTTCCCGATTCATCCAGAAGTTTTTCACAAATATATGAAATCGAGCATGTAAGTAAAAGTCTTTATAATTCCATATTGACTGTTACTCATTTCAAATTACCTAGTTCTTTAAAAATTTTCAAATTATCGGTTTTTATTTCGGTTATGCTGGAAATAACAGTAACAAGCTCTTGATTATCCGAGAAGCGTCGATTAATTTCATTTATGATGAGATCAAGACATTCATTGTCAATTTTTTTCAGCTCCATCTTCGATTCCTGTAGATCCACCATGAGTGGCGCGATTCATCGAGTATGTAGGTAATCTAATCTCAGTTATGTAGCTTGGATGCTCACTTGCTCTGATTGTTCATTCGGTCATTGTTTTTTCCATGGATTTGGCGCTAGGTATGAGCTTATTTGCATCTTCTGAAATCAACTCGAATTCTTTCTCGCTTGAGCCACTAACAAAAACTTACATATTAGAGCAGTGTGGACGACGCTGACTGGATTAAATTTCCGTTTTCTTCGCACGCATGCAAAACATCAATGCAAAAGTGAATCGTGCGACCGTTCCATTATTGCTCAATACACAAAACAGTGAGTAAACGGCCATTCGTTTCACTCTACATATTAGAGCAGTGTGGACGACGCTGACTGGATTAAATTTCCGTTTTCTTCGCACGCATGCAAAACATCAATGCAAAAGTGAATCGTGCGACCGTTCCATTATTGCTCAATACACAAAACAGTGAGTAAACGGCCATTCGTTTCACTCTATCTAATTTTATTCTCGTTGCTGTGAGGTTATAGCCTATTCACACTGGGGCACATTTAACATCTAACATCTTTTGTCGAAGATGTTGCGTATGAATTACCCGTTCCGTTAATTTCAACATCATTCCAACATCTTGTGGAAATGTTCCTATTTTATTGCTCCCGATGAGAAATTATTCGTTTATTTTTCTGTGCACCTCTTTTTTTGTCATTCGCTGCAAAAATTAAAGCTATGCCAACGAAAAAGACTGGCAATTTTCATTTCAATACATGGCGCCAAAACCTCATATGGTTATGGAATTTGCACAGAATTTAAAATGTGCGGCTAACTAAACCATAGAAGGGTGAGCCAGCAGGCATCCAGTCGGAGCTTCTAGTTTAATAAGGGGAAAAAAGTAGAAACAGATTTTATACAATTATTTTGTATTTTTATTTATTACATTATAATAAGCAAAAATAAATTGCGGCTTATTAAAAAATCAGCATATTGTTTTGTGACTTCTTCTATGTCAGTGATGATACACATAAGTAAATCTGTAGCTCAAGTTTTAATTTTGTTAAAAAACCAACTTAATAATTATGGTGGTTACCTACTGCTGGTGATTTTATTTTAATGTAGCACCCATCGAATTGAACAAATAGTTCAAAGAAACTACATATACATACAAACATTTTTTAGATAATTACAATTATAATGAATTTATCATTATTTTCAAACAAGTGGCTTTAAGGCATTGGTGAGGTCCAATGGACTCGAAGCACTTTAGCACAACACCAACAAACAACTCGTGACGCCAGTGTATATGTATGCATATGTACATATCCATATGTATATACATATGTGTATATCGTCTTTATTCATACTCCCAATTTATTAATGTATTCTACATCAATTCATAAAACCCTACCTTAATAATAGTTGATGTTCTAAAACAACTCATAAAATTGTTGATATTTTAATATTAGAAAGCATTTGTAATACATTTTCATAATGCGCTCATTTCACCAGCCTGTCAATATGGCAGCAAGATGTTAGATGTTAGATGTTAGATGTTGTCCGTGTGAATCGCTATTTCACATCTTCAAAAAATCCCATGCGTTCCGCTTAAATGTGCTCAGTGTGAAAAGGCTATTAGGTGTGTTTACGTTTATGATATCGAATTTTCATATCGATAATTATCAAATACTAAAATATCTCGAACTCGAATAACTTCAGTGTTTGATATTTTTCTAAAGATCAGTCTTTTCTTAGACGGGCTGTACGGGCAAATAAGTCGCTAGTACGGGCGTTGCCCGTAAATGCCCGTACGTGGCTACGGGCCTGCGTGTTCTCGATTTAGACCAGCAGTACGCACTTATAAGGCACGCGTGCCAAAGCCACATGGCAAAACACGAAAGAATACGCACTCTGCGTATGTTTGGTTTTTGTTGGCTATTACAATTTTCGCGTCTGGCTGGCGGCACTTGCAAATAGTTATGATGTGAGCAAGTCAGAATTTTTAAGCGAAATCGCTCTGCTTAAAGTACAGAGTATAACACATACGTCCCGCATAAAAATAAAAGTCGATGATATTGTCGAATTCAATGACAACTATGTTGCATGTGAAATTTCAACATCATTCCAACATATAGTTGTAGAAATGTTTCTATCTTATTGCGTCCCGATGAGAACTTATTCGATTATTTTTCTGTGCATTCGCTGTGAAATTGTAAGCAACTGGCACTAGGGATGCTCGATACCGAAAAAAAAAATCGAGTCAAAGTATTGAGTATTCCAAAAAACTCGATACCGATTCGATTCGATTCTCCCGAAAAAGAAATCGAATCGAGGATATCGGTATCGACTTTTTGACGTTTTTTTACAGAAAGAATTAAACAAATTGAGGCGTTTGCTCGACAAAGAAAGGAAACTTTTCTAATGATCATTGTTGAGCTAATGGGCTGCTCCGAACAATCATAATAAATTCAGATAATGGTTATATAATGAAAGTAAGAAAGATATAAACTTTTTCTTATTTAAATTTTATTCGCATTTTTTGACGGTGTCCACTCAACCGCCAAGTGATACACGAAATTTAGCTCGAAACCGATACTAAGCAAATTGGTATCGGATCGACGATTAATCGAGAACCAAAATATCGGTATCGAATATTCAGTATCGACCTCGATATTCTCGATATTCAAAATATCGGATCGGTATCGCGCATCCCTAACTGGCACACAATGTAAAATGTGCAGGAATATATATATATATCGCCAAATTCCGTACGGTCTTCTTTATTCAATTCAGATCATCCAGACTATTATATACCCTGTACAATTATTTAATACCATAATGTTTATCCCATTGCATGCTGCACCTGTCCGACTTTAAAATACCCTGAAACAATGCAGGTGACTGCTCGGATTCGAAACTGGAATAGATACGCTTACGATGGCTCCTTTGATCTTGTTTTGTTCTAATGACTTAATTATTATAAGCGGTTGCCGAGCAACACTAATCTTTCCTCTAATGATGTTAAGCTGTTTTTAAACATTCTGGTAAAGCTGTCAAGCCTGAGCCATTTGAATTTGTATTTTTGGGCTTCCTACCTGCCCTAATTGTACGGCTAAAAGTTTTACAAAATGTTAAGAAAAAGGATATCTGGACTAAACACATGGCTCGGGTGGCGGAGCCAATAATGGCAATTTCACTTTGCCATTACTTCAAAGCTCCACAATGCCATTGGGCCAATGCGATCGAAGGGATGTGAGCTATAATCAAATGTGCAATCGTAATGAAGTATGTATTTCTTATAGCACGTCAAAAATTATCTCTTCGTTGATCTATGTACTTTGTATGTATGTATGTCAACCCAGCGAATATAAGAGCTATGGAGCTGAAATTTTACCAAAGGATACGCATAATAGTCACTTAGATGAAAATTTTCGATTTACATATATCGATATCTGGCCTCCTCCGAGATTTTCGTGGATTACTGGATTTTTATTTGAGTTTTTCCGATATGTGAATAGTTCTAAACAAGGCGGAGGCAAGTCCAATAAACTATAGATCATGCAAATCCGACCAGTAGCTTTATAAATGGTGTAACAATATGTACATTAGGGCGGGTCAATTTGTAAGGGGCCGAAAAAACATTCTGGGGCTCACAGCGATTTTGATTCTTTGGGTCATTCTAAGCAACTTTGCCCAAGAAACTATGGGTCTAAAATGAATTTCGCCAACTTTTTCAAAATAGGTTTTTTTTTTCGAATTGCATTGAAAAGGCCAAAAAACCCTGTTTTTTCTCTAGCGAAATGTGTATTTGGGTTTTTGGGGTCGAGGAATCCATTTTTGACATATATTTTTAATTTTGGGCGCCGCCAGAGGGCGCTTTAGTGTATTTTTTTTATTTTTTGCTGTTTTTATACCCTGTACCGTATGGTACAAAGGGTATATTTCAGGGGTGTCCAGGCCCATTGCTCTTTTTGTTTTTGTAATGGCTCTTAGGCATAGGCAGCGATGCGCGTGTACATGCACGGCCCTAACTGTATATCACCCAATGCCAATGCGAATTACAAAAACAATTTCTCGCGTTCTCTCACTTACTCTCTCTTACTCTCTTTGCTCTCTGATCTCGTGAGCATAAAAACAACCCTTGAGTATATTTGTTGTTGGCCCACAGATTTTCAATGTAATTTTGTTGTTGTTTTTCGCTTGAGCATGCACTCGAAAAAATCGGTATTAGATTCTTTTACTATTTTTGCAAACAAAAAGTAGTAATGGCCCTGTACCTTTAGGTACAAAGGGTATACTAGATTTATGCAATGTATATAACAGACAAAAGGTAGCTAGGCTGTTGGTAAAAACGTATGAATAATATATATATTTTGTGTAAAATCTGGTGGTAAATAGATATTTTTCGGGAAATCCCTTGCGAATTTTATCTATTTTTGGAAGCACATATATTTGTGAATGTGCGTTTTCAAGCTTGAAATAAATTTTAAAAAAATTGAAAAGTTGATTAACAAACGAACATTTAGAGGCATTATTAAAACTATCATTAACTAAAATAAATATTGATATTGACCAATCTTTAAGTTCTTTATAAATATATGTACCATAACTTTTTTTCATTATTTTTTTCCACTCTTATAAGAATGTACATACAATTTTTTTCAGTGCACACAATAAACCGTAATAACTGTTAACTTTAAATGTGTTAGTGTTTTTCTTTATATGTATTGGTTTTTGCTCTTCCATAAGCAGCGGACACCCCTGGTATATTTAGTTTGTGCAAGCCGAAAATGTATGTCACATACAGAAGGAGACATTGGAGACCCCCAAAGTTACCTAAAGTATGGTTAGGGTGACTAGAGAAGTCGACATACCCATGTCCGTCTGTCCCTCCGTCCGTCTGTATGAACGCCTAGATCTCAGCGATAGTAAGAGCTAGATCAACCAAACTTTCAGATTAGATCAGTTATCATCCTACGGGAGTGGTTTATTTTATTTTTTTAATATCGGGTTTATATTATATAGCTCCCATAGGAGTGTTTCAGAGGACCTCGAAAAGTTGGTCCAAATCGGACAGATCAACTATATGGCAGCTATAAGAAATATTGGGCCGAACCGGGCGAAACTTGGAAGATCGCCTTGAGGGCTCAAAATATGCATAAGTAGCAAATTTGGTGCAATTATCTCAATATTTTAAGGTTTATCCCAAAAAAGTGGCCAAAAAACCCGTAGTGCATAGTAACGATCGGTAAAAAAATATTTTTGGTGCACAAATGAAATACATTGTCATTTGTTTATGAAGTTATCGTTACCAAATTTGGCTTTTGGTAGTTTTTTACAGTGCATAAGCACTGTACCAAATTTTACTATAATCGCTAGACTATATCATATAGTCGCAATAGGAATGATAAGTAAAAAAAAACGTTTTTGGTGCAAAATTAATTTTTTTGATTTTGCTTATAAAGATGTAACCAAGTTGGCAATCAAAAATTTTTTTTGAGTAATTAAGCAATGAACCGGATTTGATTGCCATGTGATTGAACACGCTATCTTAAAGTCGTCTCCGCCCGACTAAAACGTACTCCATCTTTGTTTTATAGCAGGAAAAAAATGTAACGTACGCAACGTAACGTGCGCAACGATGAATTTTGCAATTTTGGATAAACCTGAACACATATAGTCTTCAACTGACCCAATTTGAAATTCTCAATTATTCTTCATTCTTTTTCGTAATTTGATTTTTTTGGTTACTACGCAAAATTCGCTGAAAATGGCACAAGTGCATGTTAACCTCCAAAACTACTTCCGTTTTTTGTAACGTACGCAACGGCACTTTAGACACGAATATATTTTTTTCTAAAAATAGTTAAGTAAAGGTTTAAACATCATTTGAAAAAACTCTCAAAGAACTTTTTTTTGCCGAAAGTTGTATGGATATACATCATTCACAGCGCCGATGGTATTAAAAAATATGCGTACGAATGTAACGTACGCAACCTGGGAAATGCCCATATATAGATTTTAAAATAATTGATTTTTTATTTTAATTTATTTATTTGTTTACCCTATTATTTTACATATATAATTTTACAAATTACAAAACATATATAGAGTTTAGCCTTTTAAGCTTTACAACTAAGATATTTGAATTTTAAAAATTGAATTACATAATTTTTTATTCTTCCTGAAAAATTAATGTTTTAGCTAAAAAATAAAGTATCCGCATTATATTTAATATGTAGTATAAGACTGCTGGTTCTGCAATTGTTTGCAGTTGTTGCTTCTCGAGATCTCGGTCGCGCGAGTCCGTTTTTATCCACTATAGTATATGTGCATGGATATTTGTCTGCTCAACAGAATAAAAGTCGATTGAAAAATACCCTTTTTTGCGTTTTTCGTATTTTATACATGCATTTTGGGCGCAGCCAGAAGGCGGTTTTGTGTATTCTTTTTTATTTTTTTCAGGTTTTTTTTTTGGAAAATTGACAAAATGTTGCGAAAATCGACAAATATTTCTCTTTTTTAAAGTGCCATCTGAAATTTGAAATTACCCAAAATATTCAGCGTTGAAAAATGGAAGGGGTGGGAGTTTTGGGCGCACTCTTTGACGACGTACATAAATCAAATTCAATTTAAGACAAAAAATCGATCATTTTTTATTTACTCTATCAATAAAAAGGGAATATTTTTCCCTATTTCCCTTGTTGGTTAGAATGACCTTTAGAATCAAAATGCCTGAGAGCCTTTATACCGAAAGAAATTGACCCACCCTAATGTACATATGAATATGGATCTCTGTTATTCGACAAACAAATTATATTAACCATAATTTTAAAAAAAAACCAAGATCATTAGCACTGTTTTCTTGTTCTTTGTCAGCATATAAATTAAATATCGCTTATTACAATCGCCCCATCTTTTGATTTATCAACACTAAAAACCTTTGTTAAATTAACGGACATCTAATGCACCTACTGTCTTGAGGTCATGTTTCTGCGCAACTCAACGAATTTCCACGATTTCTCTTTTCTCTCTTAATTTGGTGCGTACTTTTTTTTTTTTTTAACTGGAAAGTAATAGCATTTGAGTTTACATATGTATATATGTGAGTATATATATATGTATATTTTATTATAAACAAGACAATTGTCTTTTGAAATTAAAAAAACTGCGTTTTGTATTTTTTTTGGTTTAAGCTAATTTTTTATTTAAAATATATTCATTTATTTAAGTATAAACTTAAAAATTGTTTCAAATATTTAAAAATTATGAATTGTCCTACCTGGATGCTTACATATGTACTTATGTAGTTATGTATGTTGATAAAACATATAACATTATTGATTGAATTTGTCTGTCATTGCTCTTTTACTCTCTCTTTTTCTTTGTCGCACTCCCACCTCCCACACAAAAAATACTACGTAAACTCCCAATTATGACTGTCTGGCTCTCTTTCTTTACATATATACTATTCCTATTCCAAAACGTATCGTATAAGACTTTCTGAACGATTTGGAAAGTGAGGAGCGAGTAGCGTGTGCAATGACAGGTAAATAGCGAATTATATTTTTGCGTATTAAATACTAGATACATACACGAATTTACGTAAAGGTGGACATATTTTAATATACATACATATGTATTTACATACATATGTACATATATTTTATATGTATCTATGTATTTGCATAATCTACACATGTGAAAATAAAATAAGGCCATAATTGTTTATTCATATGTATTTCAACCAAGCACTGAATATCAAATTTGATTAGCTTACTTATTGGTCAACAAATTTCCTATAAAATCATTTAAAGTAGACATAAAAAATTACATACACTACATGCATACCTGCGATATAATTTAGGATTTTCCATTGATGCTAGTATATCCTTTTTTAAGTATATTATTGTATTTAAGCTAATAAATAAATAAAAAAAAAAAATTAGAATTTCCGTAATGTATGAATTTCAGTATTCAGTTTGAGCGGTACGGAGTCTCGAATTTGATAAATTTTTACGATTTTTTTTAAAAGAATTTAGAATTATTATCTTAGTTGTGCAATAAAGAAAGGGCTGTTAAAAAATACTTTCTTTTTGGGCAAGTTTTTAAAATAAGACAAAGAGTGAAAAAATTGTCGCGTTTCTCCGCAGTTCCAGGCACAATCGGAAATTCCTTATATTATACCTTACCTTGTCTAAAAATTTGGCGTACGTTAAAAGCGGGCGTGAACGACTTTTAAATACCCTGTACCATCACATTTCAAAAACTTTTGACTGCCAATAGTACAGTAAAAATATACCAAAACAGGGGCTGACCTGGAAAAAATTCCACACTGGAATTTCTCTTGCTTAATGTATTAAGGACCATACAAAAAGTCTAAAACCAAATTGGAGACCTCCTCCCCCCGTAGGGTTTTCCGTTATTTTGGCATGTGTTTAAGCCCATTTATCTCGAAATCTATAAGCCGTACACAAAAACTTCCAGGGCAGAAAATGTTTAAAATTGAATTTAAAATTATTTGCAATGGAAGGTATACGCAGAAGTTCACCTTTTTAGCGGCGTATCTCAAAAAAATATACAAGACTGGTTTTTAAATCATGTAAGTATCTCTAGTAGTTTCCACGATATGACGCTTTAAAGTCTTCCCGTGCCTTGAAAAACATGCAAGCGCATCGACGCGTCTATCGGAGGCTCTACAGGAATAACAATGAAAAAATAAAGTCGCATATAACAAAAGCTGTTGCCGATGCAAGCCCTTTGCGACTTAAAAGGATAAAGGAAAGCATCCCCACACCACCAAATTCACTACCAATGGAGTATAGCGTTGTTTGTGGATTTGAATCTGTCTAAGGGAAAATATTTAATATTGCGGGATTCTTTAATCCGGCATAATATAAATATTCTTTCTGGATACAATAAAATTGGATCGGCTAAACAGAGCGCAGTACCGCACCCCACTATAGTGACGGATGTCTCAGGAGAGGTCAAACTTCAAGATCTAATAGATCACACTGCAAAACGTCTCATTAAAAGCTTACCTGAAAATAAAAGACATAAGGCCAATTATTACAGATCAAGGAATGAACAACCATTACTGTGAAATATGAATTTTTCCTAACATTTGTAGACGGCAAGGTTCTCAACGAACTTACAAACACCAAATCGACCTTGGCATGCGCTTTTTGCTAAAAAACACAAAAGGATTTCCAAAATTTGGATAATTCCTTAATTGAAGAGGGAAATCTGGAATTTGGTATTTCACCATTGCATTCCAGAATTAGGTGCATGGAGTTTATTTTTAACGAATGTGTAATGATGTGTACGGAGAAGATGTGTTGATCGAACGCCAATGCCAAAATTGGTTTGCAAAATTACGTTCCGTCGATTTAGGTCTTGAGGATGCAAAACATCCTGGAAGGCCTCTTGAAGCCGATGTGGATAAAATAAAGTCGTTGGTGGATGCAAATCGTCGAATAACAAATCGAGAGATTGCTGGAAGATTAAATTTGTGACGATTGTGATTTTCTTATCAAACGTCAAAGAAGTGATCCATTTTTGAAGCGCATTGTTACTGGCGACGAAAAGTGGGTTGCTTACAAGAATGTAAAGCGCAAGAGATCATGGCCTAAAAAGGATGAACCAGCTCAAACCACTTCGAAGACCGATAGTCACCAAAAAAAGGTTATGTTGTCTGTTGGTGGGATCGTTTATTTTAAACTTTTGCCCGACAATACCACGATTAATTCTGAAGTGTATTGTGATCAGCTGGACAAATCGAGTGATGCACTCAAACAGAAGAGGCCAGAATTGATCAATAGAAAAGGTGTAGTGCTACACCAGAATAATGCGAGACCTCATACAAGTTTGATGACTCGCCAAAAGCTTTTGGAGCTTGAATGGGATGTGTTACCACACCCACCATATTCTCCAGACTTGGCACCTTCGGACAATCACTTGTTCCGGTCTCTGCAAAATTTTTTGGATAGGAGAACCTTCACCTCAAATCAGGATGTAAAAAACCACTTGGACCAGTTTTTTGCCTGCAAGGATCAAAAATTTTATGAGCGTGGAATCAATCTATTGCCCGAAAGATGGCAAAAGGTATTGGATCAAAATGGAGAATATATAATTTCATAAAATGTTTTACACAATAAAAAAATCGTGTATAAATTGCACAAAAAAAAACGAAATTACTTAGTGAACGACCCAATAGATTTTGTGCCTATCAATTTTAAATAATTTTTCTGGCTGTTAGTAGTTTGAGCAGCACGCACCGTGGCAGCAATTACGATATTACGATATTCGTTAATACGAATCTAATAAAAAGGGAAAATTGGATTTAACATACATATTTATATTTTTTTGTAATTAAATATTAAATTATTAGTATAGAACTTAGCCTGGATATTGCTCTGGCTTTAAACTACTTTTTGTTTCCTAGAATCGATTCTAAGTCATAATATTAAATAAATAAATAAAATAAAAAAGTAGCATAGAATTATCTGATGGACTTTGCATTTAAAGGCTCCGTTTATAATCGATTTCTTAATTTTGTTTTTACCAAATCAACCTGGCTAAATTTTACCCTTTAAATTTCTGCATTCGACGAGGGCAACGACGACAAAGTTATCCTAACTTCGGACCAAAATTTACTGGTGAAATCAACATTTTCCTTGTTTACCCACTGGATGGATTGGATATTATTTTATATTTAGCATTTTGACATGGTAATTGGCTTTTTTTTTAATGAAGGATGTTTTCTACAGAAACAGCATCAACATTCTTTAAAACTTCAAAGTTATCAGGCAACCTTAGAAGATAAAATACAAAACAATTCAGAAGTTAACTATAACAAAGCTTCCTAAGTCAGAGGCCCCGAGGCCCCTATGTTGCCTTGCAAGAATTGCCAAGTAAAGGTCTCCTTTTCATTAGGTGGATATACAATGCAATAATAAGAATGCAGCACTTCCCTGCCCAATGAAAAGCTGGAAAAGAAGAGTCGGGGAGTCTTGCCAAAGTTTGCGAGACGTTGTTGGCTAAGAGGATTAATGAGCACAACAATTTTTTACGTGACCATCAATTTGGATTTGGGGAGGGACACGGCACCGTCGAGCAAGTAAATAGGGTGGCTAATTATACCCTTAAATTGCTCGACGACAAAGAATACTGTTTTTGGGGTATTTTATGACGTCAAACAGGCGCTTGACAGAGTTTGGCTGATCGGTCTCCTGGCTAAACTTAAGTCCTTGCTGCCTGCTCCGAACTTTAGCATATTGCGACCATACCTCGAGGGTAGAAGATTCCAAGCCAAATCAAAAGCACACTTTCCACTGCCAGACCGATGAGAGCGTCGCTTCTCTACAACCCGTACACTTCCGACATCCCTGCCCCAACGGAGTTAATGCAGGCTGTACTGACGACCAGGCAGTATTTTACACATCATCCTGTGAGTATAAGGCAACTGGCGGGATACAAGAGTACATCCACCTGCTTAAGAGCTGGGCTCGCAGGTGGAATGTTACCTTACATCCGGCCAAATGTCAGTCGGTTTTATATACTTTAAAGAGGAAGACTCCACCCGCAGTAAAAAAGTTAAAGGAATATAACATGTCGGTGCAAAAGAATGTGCTGGGAAATTTAATCAAAGGTGGCGAAGTTCTAATGGAACGTTGTCATATTTTCAAAAGCATTGCGAAGAGAGGCTGGATGAAATTCTTGTTTTTCCTTAGTCTTCAAATACTAGTTGTCCGACTATGGAAGATTTTTTTCACAGTTTTTTAATATCGTTAAACCCTTTGCCACCAGCAAAATAATACTGACTTAGACGAAAACGTACTACACCAGAAATATAAAACATTTATTAAATTTTTGTCAAATTAGTCATTCATTTTTAACACAATTTTCTTTAAATTTTGTATATTAAAAAAAAAAAAAAAAAAAAAAACCCATTAAAATCACTCAATCAATCAATTCTTAGTCGCTCCAGATGCCCAGCAAAGACAACGGCTCAAATGGCTCGCCATCTAAAAGCTATGGAAAGATAGCTTGCAGATTGGCGCATACAAGCACACGAACGAAAATGCAAGCAAGTTACATTTACTCTCATCAAAAAAGGCGCCCTCCCTTGGTCTTGAACAACGCACGTATTCCACAAGCTGACGAAGTAACGTACCTGGACGTTCACCTAGATAGGCGGCTCACCTGGCGAACGCACATAGAAGCCAAAAACACGCATCTGAAAGTCTTCACTGGCTTATAAACGCTCGCTCTCCCCTTTGCCAGGACTATAAAGTCCTTCTGTATAAATCCTTGCTGAAACCTATCTTTACATATGGCCTTGAGCTATGGGGCAACGCAAGCAGAACCAACATTGACATTATACAGCAAGCACAGTTCAAAATCCCAAGAACAATCACGGGGGCACCGTGGTATCTCCGGAACGAGGATATCCACAGGACCTGCATATCAATCTTGTAAATGAAGATTTCATAAAACATGAAAAACCTAAAATCAAGCCCGCTCATCAAAACTCTCTTGCAAGATCTCTAACTTGAGTTTGCAGCCACAGTCGACAGCAGCGCAAAGACTATCCAGCCCAGCGACATTTTTTTGTGGAAGTTTTATTATAATAAATTTATTATTAAAAATGTGATTAAATATTTTAAGTCCCTTAAGAAAAAAGTGATATGGAACTATATTTATAAAGAATTGAAAAAAAAACTTTTTCGAAATTAAGCAAAGTGCAGGGGATATTAGGGTCGGGATGCCTTGAAATTAATATAGAAAGGCTTACCAAAAATATGAATCGAACAGATTGGTGCAACAACGATAATTTGTTTATGTTTATACCCTATACCCTAAGGTAAAAATACGAGTCAATATAGACATACCCGTCTGTACGTACAACCAAATTTTCAGATTAGATTCCATATTATGTTATGGAAACAAGCTAATATAACGTTATTCCCTTAGGGGTATTTCAGTGCACTTCAAAGACACCAATAGTTTTTACGTCACAAGAGATTTAAACAGTTTAAATTAGTTTAACTTCACGAAGCATAGTTAGTTTGTAATTTTTTTAGAAAGATGTCACAACTAAGACAACATTAAATTTGGCTCTTTTTGCTCCGAGTGCTCTTTTCGTTATTTCTTGCAAGTGGCGCCAGCCATATGCACACGCAAAAAGCCGAGAATTTTACAAAAACAAAATACACACAATGTGGGCCATCGCGCGACTTGCAGAATTTTGCAAAAACAAAATACACACAGTGTGCGAGTTTTATGGCCCAACTCGAGAATCGCTTGTGGGACCGTAACAGGGCTTTTTTCTTGATGTTGTTGTAGGGCTCTTTCCGTTATTTTTCGTGCCCACCGCTGATAATAATGCATACCGTGTCCCTTATTTTCCATTTTTAATACAGCGTTTTTTTCTTAGAGGTTCACAACTTTGAGTTGGCAACACTGCTTTATCTGACAACCCATTTAACAGCTGATAGTTGCTTTTTGTTGAGTTTGGTTTGACTTTATATTATGGATAGACTTACACCAGAGCAACGCTTTCAAATTGTTGAAATTTTTTATCAAAATAATGTTTCCGTTTGTCAAACTTATTCAAAATTCAAAATTTTAATCCCCGATGGAGCCCATTCTTGGTTGAATGGGTATTATGGTTATTAACATTCGAAGAGCTATTGGCGAAATACGGCCGCAAATGCTGCGGAAAGTTTGTGAGAATTGGTGTTCTAGATTGCGCCTTGTACGCGACAGCCTTGGCGGTCACATGGCCGAAATCATATTTAAACATTAATGTCATAAAATTTTCTATCCAATAAAGTCCGTTTCATTGATATTACAAATATATTTCTTTGTTTTATTATGATTTAAACTTGTGTAGCTCTAAAAAAACACCCTGTACTATTTTTATTTAAGAATTGGCTTCAAGCTAAATTACAATAGCCAAAGCCAAATTATGTAGGCCCACAAAAAAAGCTAGGGGGCTCCACCATCCCAACTATAATTTTCTTAATTTCTGAGAATTTGAGAATACTACAGTCGTCAATTTCGGTTATAGCTCACGAAGTTCCCAGCGGGAATCTCCATTTTGAAAGTTAAACACATTTGAATTTATGCAAAATAATCAATACCTATAGGTTATATTTATTACAAACCGAATAAAACATGATAGTGTTTTTATGGATTTCTAGTTATTTATTTTAATTTTTTTTTTAACAATATTTCTTGTCTTTATTGTTTTTTTCATTTTTTTATTTTGTTTGCCTTTTAAATTTGAATTATTTAATTTTTCTTGGTTATTAATATATCATTTAATACGCCGTTTAGTATATACTAGTATATGCAACTTAAAATTATCTATTGATTCGATTGTTTTAACTTTTTTCAATACATAATATGAAATATAATTATATATGCATGTACATGTGAAATACATACTTTAATTGTGTGCACGCATTTTCAAAAACTTACTTAATAAACGTTTGAATAATTGAGCAATGTTTTGTATTGTCTAAAAAAAAACACAATAATTTTTTTTTTTATAAATCAATTAAAATAAACCAAAAGTTAAAAAGCTTGTACAATACAAAAAAGCATTTAATTTTTACAAACGTGTATTTAACTTATAGTTATTTATATTTATTAAATTTTCTCTTTATAATATTTTTTACAAGTCTTTAATAAAGCTAGATAAATCTTAAAATAACAATTTGTTCAAGAATATCTGCATCTGCATACAAAGGGTGCCACCTTGCAAGTGTGTGTACTAGAAACATAATAAAAAATGAAGAGCTAATAACAAGTTTCTGGTGAATTGAGCCGTCAAAGTAATAATTCTGTTATGTATATTTTGAACTGCCTCTAGCCCTAGAGCTCCTAATGGTCAAAAGATCGTTGGATTTTGTTTGGCTGGCACAACACGGCAAGCGCTGCGTTAACTTTTGTTGGCGTGTAAAATATGGTTTATAAAGAAAATATATGAATGACCAACTGTGCAGATTAAAAGATATTTTACATAATTGTGTCTATGTTATTTATTAATAACCCTAATAATCAATAATTATAAGTATCGCTTATAGATTTACAAGTAACTATGAGAATCTGGCAGCAACACCAGCTCCGGCAGAGAAAAATTTAAATTATTAAGAGTACAGAAACGCTTATCTACGCATGTATCAATAATCCGTTCTAAGAACATCTAGATTAGTATTGCATCTTAATTGAAAACAGTAAGAACTTACTTACAAAGATTGTGCAGCAGAAAACTGTACTATTGGGATGGGCATGGCCGTAGAGAGAAAATCCTTTAATTCACCTTTAGCTTAAATCATTGTTTTCTGTAAGTACGACAGTAATTATACCGGGCCGGGGCGAATCCCCCCTTTACCCCTCTCTCGACGGGCCTGGTTATGGTAAACATTCATCAGAACCAAAAAATTTTGAAAGCAGCCTGTATGGAAACAAAAGTTTTATTAATTACACAGTCACTTTGGAAAAATTGTATTAGTTAGGCTATGAATCGCTGTCCCTTCCACTAGATATGGCCTCTAGTGACTATTTTTTTCCAAGCATGAAGAAGAATGAAGCGCTCATCAATGAAACACACGCCTGTTTTAAGGGCCTGGAGAAAAGCTTATATTTCTATGACATAAAAAAAAATTGTAAAAACGTGGGACTAAATATATTGAGCTGAAAGGAGACTTTGTTAAAAAATAAAACGCTTATTTGTCTAAGAAAATGTCTTTTATTAAAAACGTCACTGACTTATTAAACTGACTTCGTTCACATAAAATAAAAATTTAAAAAATAAGTCTAAAATGCTGATAGGTTTATGATTAGTGGAGTTTTACGCTTTGAAACATGTAACTTCAAATAAATTAATGACAGCATTTATTTTATTTAATCTGAGCTCGAATGCGAAAATAAGGCTAAAATACTAAGCACAACATTTTGATTTTTTTATGCATAGATTCTTAAAAATATATATTTTGTGTCTTGATATGTTTTTTAAGCATAGAAAATTTCGTTATAAACGTTCTTCTTCTTTAAAAATATGTACAATTGAGAGACGCGCCCTAATTGCCTATCTGTTCTTTTGAACTGTTCCGCCCTATAACCGAGCTTAATTTAAAAACTATCGTACGAAGCTGGCTCAATATGCAAATCGCTCATTTACTAGAAGAGTGTCATAACTCCAAAAATGCTTTTTTTGAGTTAATAATGCAGATTTATTCGTTATAAAAAACTGTACATTGTGTAAAAATTGCATATTGATATGATACATACTTTCCGTGTGAGAAGAGAATATGTCCTTATTTCATTCCACTTATTTCAACTATTTTGACCAACAAAACCGTCATATCTCAGTTGTGCCTTAGTTTTCGGCAAGTAAAAACATATTTTTAACATATAATAGAGAACTAATAAATTACGGAATAACTAGGAGTTTCTTTTTGTTTGAAATGGTGGGGTCGATTGAAAACTTTAAATGCATTTTCTGCAAAATTACATTTTTTGAGTTATGACGTTCTTCTTGTAAATGAGCGATATGTATTTATATAAAAACAAATGGCTGATATCACTATATTATAAGCCCCCGCCGAAACATGATCAGTTTATGCCGATATAAAAAAAAAAACATTTAAATAAAATATGGGTCTGGATTCTGGCTGCTGATCTTTTGAAATTGGATCATGCTAGGGTTTCGTTGATAAATCACGCGTGAGTACTGTCAAGTTGCCATGTGCTTTCATTGCCATTTCATCAAGGAAAGACTTACACCCAAACAACATTTACAAATCGTACAATTATATTACGAAAATTCGCATTCTGCTATGAATGTTTTTCGCGCGCTGAGGCCATTTTATGGAACCAATTCGGTGAAAAATTTATTTCATGCTCGGGATTGGTGCATTGGCCACCAAGATCGTGTGATATCACTCCGTTAGACTTTTTCCTTTGGGCTACATGAAGTCTAAAGTGTTTGTGGATAAGCCAGCTTTGATTGAAGCATTACCCGTGTTATTCGCGAAAATTGAAACCTCCGCATGGGCGAGCTACGGCGCAGTTGCGGCCAACATTTGAAAGGGATTATTTTTAAAAGTGAATGGCAAGAATGTTTCTTTCTATTAATAATAAAGATTTTCCGATTCATTTGAAATTTTTGTTTTTTCGCATTTACTAGATCACGAAGTTATCGGGGATATAAACATCAAGAACAGCTTCGATGCAAAAATTTCAAATCCTATATAAGAAGCTATTACTACAAAAAAATTCCACTTTCTTTCGTCACCATGGTTGTTTATGCATCAACTTTTATGTAGATATATTATATGTCTGGAATTATGTTTAGAACCCCCAACCAACATTCATAAGTAAACCTATATACATATATAAAACAAAGTTGTGTTAGTAACACCATTTAAAACTGAAGAAGGGCTGGACAGATTTGATAAACAATGGTTAACAGAATAACTATTAAAAAATCAGAAAAATTCACATAAAAAGAAGTAAACCGCGAAATTCTCTTATGGGTAGGAGGCCAAATATCAACAATCGAGCAGCTTCATCTGCGTGACTATTATGCGCATCCTTTTGCTCCATAGCTCTTATAGCATCTGAGATCCTTTTACTCATACGGAATGACAGACATGGCTGTTGATGCTGATCAAGAATACATATGTATACTTTATAGGGTCTGCACATTTGATTACTGTATCGATCAAATTTGGATGTGGATTTGTTAATTAGAGCCACATGAATCAGCTGACCAAAATTGGTGATTCTAGGTCACTTGTTACCATAATTTTGTAGTCAAACATTGACGCAGTTTATGGGCAGGGGAGGTGAAATCTATGCATTTTAGACTATAACTTTTTTATATTTGCCCGATTTTGTTTTTAACACACAGATGCATGTAACCACGACGCATCGCTCTGTTAAGTTTCAGATTAAAATAATAAGCGATGTAGCTAAAAACCGCGAAACTCTGCTACGGAGGAACGGGGAAAGATATCGACATGATTCAACAAACTTCATCTTCTGAGGAAATATGCGCACCAGCTGGTAAAGTTTCATATCTCTAGCTCTTATAGTCTCCGAAATCTAGGTGTTCATATAGACGGACACAGCTCAATCGCTACCCGAGGTTATGATAAGCATTTTGGTATAAAGGACTTGGGGTCTGCCACACCTCCGTTACATACATTGGCACAAATCTAGTATACCCTTTGTATCTATAGGTACAGGGTATAAACAACAGCTTAAATGACTGTCCCACTCTATCTACTTTTATGCTCGTTGGGTAAGACCATATGAAAAAAAAAACAAAGACTACATAAATAGCTTGAGCCGATTTATGTATAAGCCAAAAAATTAAAATTAAAAACGGCATTACATGAGTTATTCTACTTTGAAAGAGCGACGAATCTCCTCAATAAAAGCTTTTTGAAAACAGGGAAGCTTTGTTTAACTTACATTTGCCTTTTTAATTAATATTTTTTTTTAATAAAAAACATGGGTGGGTAAAATAGTTATAGGCACATAATTTAACTCTAAGCTTTTATAATTTCAATTATTAAATAGCGAATTTCAATAGTGGCAAATTCAGAATCCTAGTATGTACATTGTTCACCCATCTGATAATTACGGCAAAAAACGTGTAACTGCCTTTTTGGGAAAAAAAAGTTTACATACTTTTCAAGTGGTCGTTAGATGTGATAGAACAGCTGTGGTACTGGACAGTACGGTTGTCTTCTATGTAAGTTTATCGGGCTCTATTGGGGGAGACAGTTTATTAAGTGTCCCGATCAGAAAATAAGTGGCGAAATTAATACTGCTTCGTAATTTCTGCGGGTACAGTTTAAGAAAGCTTGTACCATATATTGGGACGACAAAACTTTCTACCTAAAACCGCGGTGGGCACTTAGAAGGCAACCGTGCCAAACAGCTTTCTCACGCACGAGATGAAAGTTTTCTGTCGTAAAAGCTCAACACGTACGTGTGAGCGAGCTTTACAATGGAACGCAAAGCAGATGCAGATGACAAAACATTTTTGAACCAGTTAAATTTATAAGAAATAAGATCGCTACTTCTTCATACACAAGTATTTACTAGAAAATATTTTTTGAAATTTACATTTTACTAATGAAATAGTATAAGAATTTTTGTTTGAAAATCGATTTTGCACGAACAACAATCAAAATGCTAGGCATTGGTCTATACAAAATTAAAATATGAAATTATACGCTCTTTTCCTGGTTTGGATCCAAAATGAAATAAATTTTAGTTTTACCAATAAATAAAAAAATCTGTCCACTGTACCTCGGTCATTGCGAAAGTTTTTTGTTGTGCGTAACACAGGTGCTTTATAAGGAGACGTCGGAGACCCCCCAAAGTTACCCAAAGTATGATCAATACCATACACATAGCTCCCATAGGACCGATCGGTCAAAAAAAAGTTTTTAGGGCAAAACTCGGTTGTTTATAAAGATATCGAGTCCAGCTTTGGCAAAGAAATATCTTTTGGAGCCCTTAAGCAAAATATCGAATTTAATTGAAATTTGGTGGTATCCCGAAGTCGTCCGCGCCCGACTTTAATGTACGCCATCTTTTCTATATCGACGTATTAATAATACAAAAGAAATAATTAAAGTATCATAAAAAAAAAAATATTTAGTTGATATATTTTTTACATAGTTAAAGCAGCTGCACAATCTGACGACATCAAGCAAAAAGGCGTGTATTCTAAGGTTAGTTGGGTAAATGCCGAATTTCTGTAAATTTGCTTTTTTCGTAGCTTTGACGTAACTGAGCGCTCATTACACACCAAATAACGCACAGCAGATGTAAAATTTTACTTTGCTAGTTGTATAAGAAAGTTATTTGCCAAAATCAAAATACGATGCATTTAATAAGCTCCTGACTTTTTTAGTGAGGATATCTCAAGGGAAAAGTGTATGCGAATCGGCCAGAGAGGAATTGACTCAGAAAAATGTTGGAAAAAGTGATAGAAAACGCCGAAAAAAGAACAAATCTTTGCGTGGCCGCTGAGGGAAAATACAATGGAAATTAAGTTTCTCCTAAACAAAAATAAAGTTTTTGTTTGTTTTTAAGTTGTTTAAAAAAAAACTATAATAAAATTAGCAAGCACAATAGCAAAATAAATAGCCGCCAGCATTACTCAAATTTAAATTGTATTTATTATTAAATAAAAATAAGTTTTTTTTTTTTTAATGTATGTTCATTGTTAGCATTAAGAGAATTATTTAAAAATGTGGAATCAAAAAGTTGACAAGTTTTTAAAATCCGTTTTCGTCTCGCTCATCTAGCAGATTTTTACAAGACTCGCGGGATTCGCTTACCGATTCCTTTTTTAATATCTATAATTTATTTTTATATATAATTAAGACAAAAAATTTTTAAATTGTTTATTTACGTTTTAAAAAATTTGATATGTCGAAAACTTATTGAGATATTTGAAAATTGTAATTTTTCTGTTGTGTTATAAGAAAAAAAAATTACCAAAAGAATTTGTTGAAAAAAATTGATTATGTATACATAGATACCTACATATATGGATTTTTTAACTTGATTTCTTGATGAATTTTCATATAATTTTGACAGGTTCCATAACATCATACAGCTAAGTGAAAAATCAAAAACTAGAGAATTGGCGTTCAGTGGTTTCTATGTTTAAAGCAGAATAAGTTTGAAGCCCTAACTTTTGTGCTATCCTCACATGTACAGTATAACATGCAAGGAATGCAAAGATCCGAACTTCTGCAGCAGAGAAAATCTTTAACGCAAACGCAAAAAAAAAGTGTGAGTGTGTTTCTTGACGACCACTGGATTACAGTCATGATCTAACCTTGATGTGTGTATATGGTTTAATTTATGAGAAATTTCGTACTTAAAAAAAAAAAAAAACATCCATTTTTTGTATATTTTTTTGTGACATTTTGGTTATCATTTTTCTAATTATAATTACTACAAAACTACTAAGAATTTTATTTCTCTTTAGTACATACATTAAACTAAGAAGGAACATAAGAATGCCTATTGCATTTGATTTACTTTTACATACACATTAAAAAAAAGGCGTATAAAAATAATATAGTATTTATTTAATATATGTATATAATTTATATATACAATGCAATATATGTACGTAATATAAGATTCAAAGCATTTTTATAGTCAGAGTCATTTTGGGTTAATTGGTTTTTTTTGTTTTTTTTTTTTTGTTTTTTTGTTAAGCATACCAAAACAAAGATTTTTTTAAATAAACATTATTAAATTTTTTATAGTTTCATATAGTTGTATAAAATTTAATCACAAATTATTGATGAAAACTTTATTTTACTTGGGTTTAGGCGACACGCTCTTGGTCCGTTGAATTCCGTTACATTTATCATCAGATATTTCTATGCTTGTCCTCGCATACTTATGCTTTTATTTTTTCCCCGTTTTTGCTTTTAAAAGTCTAAATTTCTACACAGAACTTGACAGCGTGGTACGTAGAAGTAGTGGTAATGGTAGTACTAGACGTTATACAGGCATTTACAGTTAGTTTAGCGATAGTTTTTTTTCATTTACTTGGAGAAGGTACTAAAAATCAGTTTAACTTTATATCTTATCTACCTTAATTTAAAATTTGCTTCGATTTTGTTTTATAAACAAATTGTGTCGGTAAATGCTTGATCTTAAATTCGTTCTTAGTGTAATAGATTTTTTATATTTCACTGTTTGGTTTGCTTTTTTGCTTGTCTATGCGATAGATACATTAGTGGATTATATTATCTTAAACTTGCTTAAAAATTCAGCTCGTGATTTGGGTTTTCTTATATTTTTATATACTTGCTTATTTGCGTCCTTTTATTACTAAATGCTATATGTACATGGTGTTTCGTATGATTATTCGTTGGCATAATTTACTGTTTATGTACTGTTCTTGTTTTGCTCTTCAATAAGCTTCTATGAGTAACCATTTCTCAGTGGATCTCGTCGCTCTCTTGTGCTGCGAATGATTGTTGAGTGTACAGCAAATATGGAGTAGCTGTTGGCGTAAACAAAAATGAAATGCATTCAATGTATTGTTCTAAGTTAATAATCATTTAAAAATATAATTAACATATAAAAGCTGTGTAAAGTTGTATGCTAACTAACTATGTAATTATTCGAAAAGTGTGGTTATTAGTTTAAATACATACAACCGAGTTAGTACGCATATAAACAGTGCGCGAAAAAATTAAAAAAAAAAATTAAAAAATATATATTTTGAAAAAATTTTTTTTTTTATATACGTAAAAATAGTAACTTAATAAATATGTAAACAGACCTCCAAAAATCTTTTGCAATTTATAGTTTTTTTTTTTTTTTTTAAAGTAATTGGTTTTGCGGAAGGCCGGACTAAAAAAGCATCCAGTTGCTTGCGTAAGCGTTCATAGGAAGCGAAATGTGACCGGAGCCTTTGCTGCGGGTGGAACTGGTGGTAAGTATATGTTTTCTTCAGACAGACAAAGGTTGCGATTAAACTATCAAATTGCGGGTAACAACTATACTTTAGATGTTATCAAAGACTTTGTCTATCGTAGCACCACCATCACAACGAACACATTACTTTTGCCATTTGATACTATATATGTCTCTATTTATTGAGAAGTAGAGATCTCCCCGCCGGACGATACAAACACTATATAAGACGCTCATCCCACACGTTTTGCTTTATGGCGCTGAAGCATGGGTGATGTTGTGATGCAAATATACTTGGAGTTTTTGAGAGGAAAGTACTTCGTTAGATCTTTGGGCCCTTTAAGCATTGGAGACGACTACTAAGTTCGTAGAAATGACGAGCTGTATGAGCTCTACAGCAACATTGCCATAGTCTAGCGGATAAATATCCAACGACTCCGCTGGCTTGGTCTGCTTGAAGAATCTACAATGAGTAAGGTTTCCAATCCGATTATTGTGGGACCTCCATTGTAAGGAAAAGGTAGTTAGCTCAGTAGCTACCAAGCGCGAAGAAGAGACATGGAGGGACGCTTAGCGTAAGTTGAGAAGAACAGGAACAGTATTTTAAACGGTATCCCAACAACGCGGTCATAAATATTTACAGATGTGCCGAAAGCTCGTTGCGTCGGAGACGAGATAGGATGTGCGACGATAGTATTTCGCCATTTGTAGTATTATCTCATCATTGTTGAGCTCATTTCTCTCAGTGATGGTTGGCTTACGTTTCTTATAGCTGAGTGCTATGTATGAGACGAAATCGATTAAAGAATAGAGTTGTAGAGTACAAACTTTCTAGTCCAACTAAAGGGAGGGATGGAGCATTTATAAGGCCTTTAGCTTCGGGGGCAATCTCTTGTTGAATTAGCGTATTGTTCAGTATTTAGTGGAGGTAGTTTGCCTGTTCCAAGAAGTCAATTAGGCGTTTCTCCAAGACCAAGAAACGTGAATGGATTTCCTGTAGGTTTTAAATCTCCTGTTCGTAAGGTTTATAGAATGTTGAATAGCGTTGTCCAAGTACTATGACTCTTGTAGTTTGTGAGTATTGTAAGAAAGCATCGCTTTGATTTTATATGTGAGGCTATCTAACAAAACTGTATTAAATGCAAGATAAGCATCCAGAAAAACAAGCTACGGAAAACAAATCCGAACAATTTATTTGTATTCCTTTGAATGTTTGGTGCTCCTAATTCCACCAAAACGAATTTTTCATGTGGTTTTGTAGCAAAAGAAGTTAAAATGAATCGTCAAAATAGGTTCAATAAAATAAGTGCTTTTATGCAGAAATAATTTTTTAAATATTCTTTGATATTCTTAGACTATATTTAAGCCAACTTTAAGGTAGATATATGTATATAACTTCCCTGACTGACTATTTTGTCAGTCGCCCCTGGGCGGAACAGAGATCTACAGTTTATAGCCGAATTTGAACGGCGGTGTCTTGAATTAATAGAGATTTTTTTGGGCAAATAGAGTCTTTGAGCTAACGATGCCAGTTCTAGGCAAATGCACCAGTGCTACTGCGGAGAATCAAAACACCGACCATTGGGTTGCAAAGTGAGTACGTTACCACTACGTTACCGATGGCTACAAGGTAGACATTCATTGACAATTATTTTTAATTATATTTTTTCAGTCCTCTTCCACAACGGAGGTATTTTTAATAATTATATAAAAAGTAAATGCAGTTAGAGGAGCATAGTTAGAATGGGCGTTAACTTCGAAAGTATGGATCAATCTTTGAATGGTTTATTTTTACGATAAGATTACTATGTTATTTACACACTGCCAACGGAGAATATTTTGATCTCTATATTTGTTTAATGCTTTTTTATTTGCTGTATCAATATTAAAATCGAAAATTTGCAGCCAATATTTGGTCCCAAATTATGACTTTTTGCGGAACTAAGCCATACCTTCCGATCCACTGCGTACGTTGCTGCGACAAAAACTCATTCTTTGTGGAGGTAGAACTAAAAAAGGGCGAAAACGCTGCGCAAACCCAAACCCAAAGGTTTGCGCCGTGTACGGAGTGAATGCTGTAAGAAATTTCGTTCCGGAGGTTTCGATTTCGAAGATGCTCCTCGTTCTGGTCGTCCTGTGATCACTAATATCGATCAAATCAAGGCTTTAATCGACTCAAACCGACATTTGACAACTACAGAAATCGCACATAACCTCTACATAAATCAATCAATAGTTTCCAGGCATTTACCAAAGCTTGATGTCAACGTCATCAAAACCAACCGTAAAACAGCTTATAACTGGTGATGAAAAGTGGATTGTCTACAACAATATTAGCAGAAAAAGGTCATAGTCGAAGCGCGGAGGTTCCACAAACGGTCGCAAAGGCAGGATTACACCCATTGCACAACAACTTGAGTAACCTTTCTTTATTATAGAGTTTCATGCCGCTCTTAAAAACTAAAAGGAAATACCCCAGGCATAGATAGGATAACCTATCCCATGCTTCACCATCAAGGCAATAAGTTTCCCATCGCTTACTAATCCTTTACAACAATATCTTTCCCAACATTAAAAAATTAGCAAAATCATCCCCCTCATAAAACCAAAATCAATCATCCCCTTCTCGCAAACAGGATTTAAAAAGGGCACATCAATGTCCGACTGTCTAGCTATCCTAACTTTTTGATATCATCAGCCCTATTATCCAAAAACAACGCACCAGTTATTTCCCTAGACTTCGTAAAAGCACTCGACAAAATCGGAGTTCAAGTTTGAAAATCGGGTCAAAAATAATCTATTTCGTAAAACAGTTATGACCAACAGCAAAATAACAGTATTAATCGACACCTACTCAAACTCGTTTTCACTCTCTTATGGTATACCGCAAGGTTCCTCACTCTTCGGACGACTACTACATCAAAACGACATTATGCTCGTTCCAGTTATCATCAATGTCGACAGCCTGAGGATTCTCTGTATCATCATCAGCAATAGATATACCTGGAATAAACACATCGAGAACCTTTTAATCTCTCTCTCAAAAAAACTTAACATTATCAATGCCTCTCCAACAAAAAATGCAACTGCAACCACCTTAGCCTTATATCCATAATAAACTCAACAATCATGTCCAAAATAGACTATGGCCTATGCCTTCATGGTAATGCCCCACGATCTCAGCTAAACAAAATTAAAGCCATCTACCTCTTGGCATTAAGGCTCGCTAAGTCGCCTTTAGATCAACCCCTACAAACAACTTCCTCTTCAAAACGAATGTTCAACCATTCGAAATTAGATATCAGATTCTCCTTGCCTCCTATTGCCACCCTTATAATCAAAATATTAAAATCAACATTGTCCCTTTACCGTTCAGTAGAACTTTGTAAAAAGCTAGACAAGCTTTCCCTCTTCTTGGATTTTCAACTCATCAACCATAGACACCAGTCCCACCAACTCACAAAATCTGACACCTTGTCGACTATTTTCCAAAAAAAGTTTTTATAAATCAGAGATACACTTCCCTCGCTTACCTTTATCTTCACAGACGGCTCAAAAACACAGAACATTATCCAACAATCACTATTCCCACCATACAGTTCAATATATTCTGCAGAAATAATATCCATCTTTTATACAATAACCAGAATTAAAAACAGTAACAAATACTACGCAATATGCTCAGATTCACTTTCAGCAATAGAACCCATCAAAAACCTTTCGAAGGACTCCTATTATTCTACAGCTATCACGCATAAAAATATTTTGGATACCGGGCCAATGTGGTATCGCAGGCAACGAAGCAGCAGACAAAGCAGCCAAAGATACTTCTCTATTACCTCTAATCTCCTAAGATAAGTGCAACTCAAAAAAACACCACAGAAAAGAAAATTTGCAGAATATCTGGAAGCTCACCAACAACAATTTATATTGCTATATTCACAGCATTCTATAACTATAACTATTCCCTCTCACGCAAACACTTCTTAAAATACATCAGATATCGTCTTGGTCACACAATCGAGACAATATTACCAAAATCCTTAAATTACAAAAATATTTAGTATTTTAAAAAAAACTTGTAAATACATGCATACTCAAGCCTAGTTTATATGTAAGCTATAGCTTTAAATAAGCTTTTATATTATTTTTATTAGTACTTTTTTAAGCTGTTTATAAATAAATAAATAAACCATAGTTTTAGAATGATTTTGAGCACGCTTACCTCAAATACTTTAAAAATAGTTTTATCAATGATACCACAGCCTGCTGTTTTGTGTTTTCATAACACTATTAGAGTTGATTTTTGCGCCTTCATAGGATTTCGTTATCGTACTAGCTATATTTTTTGTTGTAGTCGTTGTCACATTAGACGAAACTTCACTTTTGGCAGGTCCTGCACCTAAAGCATCACGATTTAAATTTATTTCCACCATACTATTCTCGTTTGGAGATGCATCCGGCCGATTGTACTCTGACGATATGTTGGTTGCAGCAGCATCTGTCACATTGCGTGTTCGACGTATCGCCCTCAAATGCTGCCGCTGATTGTCGCGCATGGAGTTCTGACTATAATTTTTGCCATTATTGGCAAACTTGCCCTTGGGTCTAGCATTCAACATGGTGGCGGCCGAGCTAATGCCCAAGTGTTGCGAATCTGACGGTTTCTTTGGCATTGTATTGACTAAGCTGAGGGTACGTGTTGCGCTGCTTAGTGCCAAGCTGCTTGGCTTCATTGCAGCTACGAAGCCGGTGCCCACAGATGAAGGAGGTGGCACTGCACTCGCTGCCAATTGCAGGGAAGCTTCGAACTAGAGATTATCTGGATAGCTGCGAAAATTGTACGTTCTGGCGCGCTGAAAATCGGATGCGCCACTTGTGCCACTGCTGCTATACGGATTTATCATGGGCGCTGTTGATTGAGAGTTAA
The DNA here is from genome assembly GCA_018150985.1 of Chymomyza costata. Classification (NCBI taxonomy): domain Eukaryota; kingdom Metazoa; phylum Arthropoda; class Insecta; order Diptera; family Drosophilidae; genus Chymomyza; species Chymomyza costata. The sequence continues at coordinate 5,566,360 of JAECWU010000003.1, read as the reverse complement.
GCGTGCCCATGCCGTCGTCATAGTTGTTGTGCTCCTGGCTAAGGTTGCTCTTGGCACTGCTGCTACTAACAGTGTTGGTATTGCTACTTCCATTACCAACACTCTTGATAGGCTTAAAAATGGCGGTGGTGGCGTAGTACTTTTCCATGGGCGGTGGTGGCACGGTCGGCGGCCTTGGAAAGATGCTGCTTAGAGGTGGGGGTGGTGTGCGTCGAACGTTTACGTAGCCACTCCCGCTACTTGTCATTTTTGTGGTAGGGATATAGTCCTGCATGTGTGGAACCGCATAGCCTCCTTCAGGAACATCTAGAAAGCATACAAATTTATTTATAAAATACAAAAATTAAGATGTGAGATATACATTTAATGTTTTACAGCGGAAATGACTGTTTGACCGCTTTAAGTTTCATACACACCTGTATAGTCCGGCGTCATATTACATTGCAAGTCATTAACAGCAGCGTAGCTATTTACTCCGCTGGTATACATGTTTACATTAAAGGGCTCATGGTAGAGACTGTTTTTTCCAATGGAGTCTCCATCATCACCACTGGTCTATAGAAAAAAAATTAAAGTCATAATCGATAAGCAATCATTAAGAAGAAAAGGCTTATTTTTGTAGATGCCTACAATGTGACACATGAAGTGTAAAAAGGACATGTGTACCAAGCTGTGATAACTTGAAAAATTATCAGATAATAGTTTATTATTTCACGCAGTGTCTTAAAGAATCTTATCAGATATACGAGGCTTTTTGCTGGCCACCAAACCACATCGACTTCTTTCGATGCGATCCACTAGCCCCCCGCAATCGATTCAGCGTATTTTCTACCACATCTCTCAGTATAGTACAGTAAACGAAGAATTTTCAGGGTAGTTTGGTACCCTATTCTAAGTTTAAAACCGATTTTTCGTATTTGTGGAAAGGGGGCGTGGTACCCTCCCCTGGCAATATAGGTTGGTATGGCTTTTGTATGATATCTTTATACCCTGTATCGTATGGTACAAAGGGTAAATTGTATTTGTGCAAGACGAAAATGTATGTAACACACAGAAGGAGACGGCGGAGACCCCCCAAAGTTGCCTAAAGTATGATCAGTGTGACTCGAGAAGTCGATATATCCATGTCAATCTGTCTGTATGAACGCCTAGATCTCAGAGATGGTAAGAGCTAGAGTGACCAAATTTTCATTTATTTTACTTTGTCGTTATCGGGGTTATATTATATAGCTCCCATAGGGGTGTTTCAAAAGACCTCGAAAAAAAACAAAAGTTTTAGATGGATAATTCGTTTGTTTATGAAGATATCATCATCATATCATTTGGCACTCGGAAGTTTTTTAGAGTTCCCAAGCACTGCACCAAATTTGATCAAAATCGGTTGACTATACCATATAGCTCCCATAGGACCAATCGGTAAAAAAAAAAGTTCGATGTGTTTCGTTAGTTTGTGAAGATATTGTATCCAAATTTGGCATTAAGAAGTTTTTAAGAGTTCTTCAGCACTGAAGCAAATTTTACCAAAATCGGTTGACTATATCACATAGCTCCCATAGGCACGATCGGTCAAAAAAACGTTTTTGGTTCAAAATTCGTTGTGCTTCGTTAGTTTGTGAAGATATTGTAACCAAATTTGGCATTAAGAAGTTTCTTAGAGTTCCCAAGCACTGTACCAAATTTGATCAAAATCGATTGACTATACCATATAGCTCCCATAGGACCAATCGGTCAAAAAAAAGTTTTTTTGTACAAAATTCGATGTGTTTCGTTAGTTTGTGAAGATATTGTACCAAATTTGGCATTAAGAAGTTTCTTAGAGTTCTCAAGCACTGTGGCAAATTTGACCAAAATCGGTTGACTATATAGCTCCCATAGGCACGATCGGTCAAAAAAACATTTTTGGTTCAAAATTCTTTGTGTTTCGTTGTGAAGATATTGTAATCAAACTTGGCATTAAGAAGTTTCTTAGAGCACCCAAGCACTGTACTAAATTTAATCATAATCGGTTGTCTGTTATATAGCTCCCATGGGGCAGATCGGCCAAAAACACGTTTTTTGCACAAAATTCGTCGTGTTTCGTTTGTTTATAAAGATACCGTAACCAAATTTGGCAATTGGAAGTTTTTTAGAGTTCCCAAGCACTGTACCGATTTTGACCAAAATCGGGTGACTATATCATGTAGCTCCCATTTTAGTTAAAAATTCGTCTGTTTTTGGTTGTTTATGATGGTATCGTAACCTAATTTGGCAATCAAATGCCTTTTGGTGTTCTTAAGCAATATACCGGATTTTAATGCAATGTGGTGGTACAGGGTACCAAAGTCGTCCGCGCCCGACTTAAACGTACGCCATCTTTTTTTCCTGAAAGTTTCATCAACTAAGTATTTTTTTTCAGCAGACGTCGTTGTTGATCCTTCGTTTACTGCACTAATATATGCACTTAAAACTTTTTGTAGAGTGTCGTTAATTTTGCAGTGTATCTTTCGTTTCTACGTTAAAGACGAAATACGAAGACTAAGCACTAGCTACGTGAAAAGGCTAACCATTCGAATGTTTTGGCAATAGGCCCTTTTGGATGATAGCGATACAGCACGAAGATTAAAACGCAAGCATGTCTTAGACCTGCCCTATGCAAATTAAGCTTACAGCACTTAAAAAGCAATAGTTATTACTCATTGCAGTTTAATTTAACTATTTCTCCTGTTTATTTATAATTTCCAAATCATTTGCTTATTTTCTAAGGGATAAATTGTAATTAAATATAATTGGAAAAAAATAAAAATCTTTCTGTTGCTGTTTTTGGGTGGTGGTGATGGTACATTTTGTGTAAAAGAATATAAAAACTCAAAAAGAAGGCAATGGTTTTAAATCAAATGACCTGGCAGGCCAATTGACATTTTCACGACAATACTTAAATTAAGCGATTTTCGAAGAACGCTAGTAATGCATCAAATTCAATTCTGTCCAATTGATGGAAAAAATAATCAGTTAGCTTCGAATGGTATCTGTTCAAATTAATGGTAACCGCCTCGCCATCTTCGCTCTTGAAAGAATTAGACGATGCCTTTCGAAATCATTCATTCATCATTGCATTCATGGATGGGTATGTGGAGTAACATAAAAAAGGTTTTTAGTAAATAGTGCGGGAGACTGGGGTGTGGTGCCCCAACAAACGAAAAAGAATTTTTATATTTTATACCACATGAGTCTACACCAGTGGTCGGCACGGCCCTATCCCATGGACCTATGGCTCACACGTACTGTGTTGTACACAAAACGCATGCATGTGTACGCACATGTATACTGAAATTCTCTCAGCCAATTCTCTTGCATTGCCACGCTCTTGTTGCAAAGCAACAGACACGAAGTTTCTTGTGCATGACTTCGGCTCTTGCTTAGAGAGTGTGCTTGCTTTTTTACTCTCACAAAAATAAAGCGCTCCAGCATTAGTATGCCGTGGCATAGTCAGTCACAAGCTTAGATCGCGCTGCTCAAATTGTGTTTTTTTCCATTCCTCTTTGAACATTTTTTCCTTTTTAAAATCAATAATTTGCGTAGCGCGATCTAAGCTTGATAAACTTTTGAAGTTTTCATCCGATTTTATTTAATTACATAGCACAGTCTTAAAAACATAGCGTATAATTGTGATAAATTTGAATCCGATAGCTTTTATAGTGTCTGTGTTAGCTCGCTTTGCCTGACTATAATGCGCATTTTTTTTTTTAAATTTAGGCTCTTTAGCTCTTATCTCTGTGATTTTTTTGTTCTTGAAGACAGACACAGATGGACGAACAAACGGATGTTGATTTTAATCCAGAATCTTAGTATATTTGAAAAGTTATTCGCTTTTTAAAATACTTTTAAACATCAAAATATGACTCGAGTTTATACGGCCTACAAAATAATTATAAAAGATAGTCCGTCAAGGATAAAACTGTAGGATATAACAAATCCTGTTGGCGCCATTCCGATTTCCCTTCAACACAGCTTGGAACACTTGTTAGGTTATATTAAATAATAATTAAATATTAAATCTACTCAAACTCACCTTAATGCTATTGCCATTGGGTCGATGCTTATCCGCATTGCCTCCCAAAGTGTTTGGATTAAAACTGTATTGAAATGCGTCCAGAACATTACTGCCTCTAGCTCGTTTTGTTCGCGATACAATAAACAGAATGACAGCTACCAGGAGAATAATTATGGTTGTTAGAACAACAATAACAACGCCAATAAAATTGGCCTCGTTCGGCTCTTGATCAATAGGTCGGGGAGCAATTACTGGAATAAGTATTTGACGCACAACAGTTATTGGAATATGTTTAAGAGCCAACTCTCAAAATTAATGGATTTTAAACTAAACATATGAGATTTTCTTACATTGCGGCCCGTTGTTGTTGCTGTGAACGTTATCGCCTTTGCTGATTCCGACACCTCTAAAATCACCACCAAGTGAAGTGCCACCTAAGCCACCACCTGCATTCATTTTATTTTTGCGCTGATAATCATTGTTCTGCATTGGGTATTCGCGTGAATCCTGTGGAGTTATAGCCGCATCATTGCGCTGCTCTTGTTCGTCAGTAAAATTTCCAATGGCGGGCACTGCAGGGCGAAACGTAGAACGTAGAAACGTATTGGAAAAATGTCATCAGACAATTTTGTATATACACAAATTTCTTTAATGGTGCGTTATATTCAATAATGAAATTAGTTTGTCTAAATCATACGCATTTTAGTTTTGTATACAAGCAGTTAGTGCAGAATTTTGCTAAACTTGAAGGATTTTCATAAGATCTCACAATATGTATAGAGCCACGAATATATTGTATATTTTCGCATGTATCAAGACGCATAAAGTGAAATCTTTCAAGAACACTTTTCCATCCAACTCTAAGCATTCGAATTAATGTCGATTTGCTGAATAAATAATTCAGTTCATTTCTAACACCCTGGTCAAACAAGCGCTTTAGAGCACAATCTAAACGGCTCAACTCTTAACTAATAAAAATGTCGTTCACGCTAGAGCCAAAATTCTGCTCAACTCAAGCTTTACGTATGAGGCGATGTGAACGTTTTAATTTTATATTTGTGTCAATCTTGTGTGTGTTTTCTTACCGGAAACAAAACTGATTTCTGATAACATGATCCATTTGACTGCAAAATAGAGATTAATTTTTAAATATTTTCCCACCCGATGGTGTAACTTAATAGTAACATCGCGCGCATGATCCATTATTGTATCGGGCATGTATGAAAATTGCACCGGTTCTCCAGAGAAATAGCGACCAGCTATGCTAAAAAATACTTTAGCATGAACAAAGACCTAAAAAAAAAACAAGATATTTGATTTAAAATGATTGAGCTATTAAGTAAAAAATGTAAGACCCTGCAATCAATTGTTTACTCACCTGTACGTCTTTCGTAAACATATTGTTTGTATGCAATACTATTGCACTAAAATTGCGCACCGAATCAAATTCGAAAATAATTTCAACTGGTTTGCCCAATAGGCTGGGCGTGTCATTGCGCCATCCAATCCATTCATAGCCTAAAATGGAAAATTTTTTATTATGATTAAAATTTTTAATATCACATAATATGATGGTCTTGTGGGTATTTAGGCATTTCAATTTTGGGTTTTTGCTCGAGCTTTTCAAAATCCATAGGTCTAAACCCAGGCAGCAAGCTAGAGCCCTCTATACCCAGAATGAGAAAATTCGCCGACGCCTAGAACAAAGCACAAGTATTCATGTAATATTGTCTTCCGATCTATTGGTTTTAAAAAGACTATTTCAAAGTACTAATCGTTTTTCAAAGATAGAAGAATCAGCATTTGTATACCCTGTACCTATAGGTACACAAGGTATACAAGATTTGTGCAATGTATGTAACGGACAGAAGGAGGCGTGGCAGACCCCAAGTCCTGACTTGGTTATTTTTTTGTCTGTCGCACCTAGGTGGAGCATGGGGATTTCTAATAACTGCTCGAAGAGAACAGGAAGCTATAGCTTATAGCCGAGTCCGATCGATGGTGCCTTGAATTAATAGACATTTTCTTGGGCAAATAACGCTATTTTTTTTTGCTAGCGATACCAGTGCTAGGCAAATGAACCAGTGCGTCTGCGGCGAGTCGCACCACCGACTATCGGGTTACAAAGCAGGTACGCTACCACTACGCTAACTATGGCCACAGTCCTTTATACCAAAATGCTTATCATAAGGTTTTTATCTTGCCATTGTTTTCCTTTGTATTAAATTTTCGAGTCAATCTCCATTATACTTACAGATTCATTTTCTTATTTTTTAAGTTGTAAAGATATAATATCTAATCTCTGATTTAATATGTTAAGCTAGCTTTAAGCAATATTTATACCCTGTACCTTATGGTACAAAGGGTACATTAAGTTTGTGCAACCTGAAAATGTATGTAACATACAGAAGGAAACGTCGGAGACCCCCCAAAGTTACTTAAAGTATGATCAGGGTGAATAGAGAAGTCGATATACCCATGTCCGTCTGTCTGTCTGTCCGTCTGTATGAACGCCTAGATCTCCTACGGGAGAAAAGTTTACTTATTTTTTTGATATCGTGTTTCAGAGGACCTCGAAATATCGAAATATAAATATCGTAACCAAATTTGGCATTCGGGGGTTTTTTATAGTTCCCCAGCACTGTACCAAATTTTATCAAAATCGGTTGACTATATCTCATAGCTCCCGTAGGAACGATCGATCAAAAAAACGTGTTTTGTGCAAAATTCGACTTTGTTTGCTTGTTTATAAAAATATCTTAACCAAATTTGGCAAAGAAATATCTTATCGAGTTCGTAAGCAATATATCGGATTTGATTGCAACATTTTATCCATAAGTTGTCCGCGCCCGACGAAAAATTAAGTCCAGAATCGGTTTTCTTTTTATGTATAATAGTAATTGTTCAAGCTTACCTTTTCCAAATCCATGAATATCTGTGCGAAAATTGTCCTTGCCCTTTTGGCCATCAACCAATTGCCCCAGTCCGTTAACATAACGGTCACTTTGCTCATTACCGTCGTAAGTCTTATCCGATAGATCGACCTCCATGCCACGTTGTACTCCTTTCGGTATGCTGTACGATACAACACCCTCTGAAAAAAAAGAAACAATTTAAATAAAAAAATCATTTTTATATACATTTGTGGTGTTCATTATGCTGGGCACAAATGCATAAATAACCGAATAACGACGTGAACAACCCTAATAACGGGTCAAAAAGGTTAAAATACTCAACTAACAACGAAAGCATCAACAATAATCAGATGTTTGCAAGTGCCATTTCGTTTGATTTGTTTTTGTTAACAAAAATTTTTGTGAGAAAAATTCTATTTAAAGCAAAAACTATAAAGTTTTGAATATTTGGCAGTAATTTGGTAATCTTTTGCTGTTACTAATGAAGTTTCCAACCACTTTTTATAACCAATAGTATCATAATAAAATAAAATTTGCAATCACGGATGGGCAATGAAAAAACGATGGTATTTGACAACTTTTGCTACATAAAAAGGTTTTAGAGTAGTAATTTGTAAACAACTGTTGCGGGGGAATGGAACTGATTATTTTTATATTTTCGCCAATATGAGTCTACACACCGTCATTGGTGGCTGTAGCTTCTTTCATCCGATTTTTGCGGCATATTATTTATTTGTTTCCAATTAAGAATTTTATAGAACCACAAATATAGTTTATTCAATATGTATATGTTTAAAAAAAAGCATAAATAGTACTGAGCATTGCAGTGCACAGTGAGTGCAGAGTACACTTTCGGTGAGCTTCACTGCTCTTCAAAAGAATCACATTTAATTATTATTGGAAATGTAACACATTTATAACTGTGATCAATTTGAAACTCTCCTACTGGGAAACGGAGTACGATATCAACATAAATCGGAAAACTTGATTTGGCTGACGTTAATTACTTATTTTTTTCGAGGTGCTCTGAAACACCCCTATGGGATCTACATAATAAAATGCCGATATAAAAAATAAAATAAAATAAACTTGTCTCCCGTGACATAAAAGGGCATCTAACCTGAAAGTCTGGTTGCTCTAGCTCTTACCATCTTTGAGATCTGCGTTCATACAAATATCAGCCAGACAGACAGACGGATATAGGTATATAGATTACTCTAGTCACCCTGATCATACTTTAGGTAGCTTTGGGGGTCTCTGATGTTTCCTTCTGTATGATACATACAAACCTAATGTATTCTTTGTACTGGGTATAACAATCGGGACGACAAAAGCAATCGATTTGGCGATGTCTGTTTCTCTGTCTGTCCGTACTGTCCCTTCCTCGAAGCTCATCTGTGGTTGCAAATTTTAAGAAATTTGGTTATAGTTAAAAATGAACAAGCCCCACTAAAATAGGGTTACCATGTGTCCGCTTTTAAGCGAACATGTTCGCTTTTTCTGTCTCGTGTTCGCTTTTTTGTAGAAATGTTCGCTTCTTTCTCGATTAGACCGATCAACTTTTGTCATACATATTTTCATATCTTTTACCAAATATGTATTTAAGTATATTTTCCACAAAAGTGGATCAGAGTACGGAAACAAACTCGCAGTTGAGCGCATTTTGAAAATTTTTGAAGGCTTAAAATCATATTCTCTGTGCAAAGAGAGCCCCCCTAAAATCATAAAAAGTGAATTTGCCATTATTGACTCCGCCACCCGAGCCATTGCATTCATTACTTTGTGGCGGGATGCAGAAGTTAGGCGACAAGAGCAAGTTTACAACACATAGAGTTTAGGACTGCAGAGCAGAAGTGTGATACACTGCGTATATCGCAAAACAGCAAGGTTAAAGATGTTGAGTGAGAAGAGGAAGTATGGAATACTATGCAAAGAAGACTGCTCAGAAAGTCTTTAAATTTCACCATTACAGAGCAGGATCGTGAAACATTCCATAGATAGCAAAACAGACAGGTAGGAAGATGTTAAGCCTAGCGAAGTCATAATTGGAGCAATAGGGAGAATTGTCTAGCAGAGAACGCAATGCGCACGAAAGGGGAACCTGTAGAGGGAGAAATAGACAAGTGACACAGCAAAATACAAATTCGTTTTTTGAGAACTATAATGGAATAATAAACAGCAACCAGATGAGGTTTGCTTTTGCTTTAAAGGCTTGATGGGAATATATAGAAACTCATGTGTTTAGCACATGCAGGTAGTAAGCCCAAAATGTCCACTTCAAATGGATTAGATTTAACAACTTTGCCAGAACGAAAAGCTTAACATCATTTGAGGAAAGATTAGTATTAGGATATAAAAAACAGAATAGTATCAAAGGAGCCATTTCAAACGTTGCTATTCCAGTTGCGAATCTGAGGAGCGACCTGCATTGTTTCAGGATATTTTGCAAATACCGACCGACTGTAGCGTGCAATAAACACTTTGACTGTTCGGAGTATTGTTACAAACTATAGAAAAATTGATCAAAAAATTTGAAGAGACTGGTTAAACATTACAAAAATCAAAATCTGGGCACCCGAGGACATCAAGAACGGTAGAAAACGTTAAGACTTTATGCTAGTCTTTTCGCCCTCACGGACCCTTATCCGAATTCGGCTCAATGAACGAAGTTATGCTAAGCATTTTGGTGTAAAGCTTTGTTCCTAAATATGGCGTACATTAAAGACGGGCGCAGACGATTTTGGGATACCCGATAGTACCACTTTGCAATTAAATCAATATTTTCATAAACAAACAAAAGGAGACGCTTTAAAACTACATTAGCCGAAAATAATATTAAACATTTCCTATCCGGAAATGTAGTTTAAGGTTTGTCCGTTCTTGGTAGGAGAATTTGCGGTTAAATATTTAAGGAATCATTGAAAACAGCAATATCCGCGAAGGAGGTAAAATACATCATTTGGAGGCCTTAATAAAGACTAAAGGTGACCCTACCAAACATAAAAAACTATAACAATTTCTGTTCTAAAATATATATGTAATCTTAAATTCTTCGTGGTGGCAACAAAAATGCGTAAGATTATGTTTTCAAAATAATATCTACAAGGAATATCGTGTTTAATATAAAATATAATGGTTTGGAAGTGATATCTTAAAAAAATCATTTTTTATAGCGCTGGTTTAAGTTGGCGCTATTGACTCACCTGCCCAAGGACAGCCAACAATCTCGATACGCAGACAGACAGTACGATCGTATTGCCCGTATGGGTATATTCGAATTTTCGAGGCAAAAATAATCGGCTGCAGCGAATTTTCCACTTCGCTATATGTATTTATGTTACCGGGCAGTATCTGTTTAAATGTACAAGTAACGAAGTGTTTATTTTGATTTTTGGGTGCAAAAAATATGGCGATACTAACCTCTTTACCCTGGGTATTTTTCCAGCGTTGCCATTTTTCAAAACCTGGGCGCCAATACTCAAGGACATAGGCCTCTGTATACTCTTGACCTTGTCCTTTGCCAAAACGACCTTGTGTGCGTATGGCGGTTATCACATGAGTCTGCATCATGTCTACCTGGAGATATTCCTTCAAAGCATTCGAAACCATGTGTTTCGGACACCAAGCGCCGCCATTATTATCGGTTTTCAGTCTGCAAATAGAAAAAATATTTTGATTAAACACATGATAGGGTCAAATAGGAACACTATGCTAATTAAGTAATTTATGTACCATAGAAGTGGTAAATTTAGCAGTACAAAAGATGGCGTACGTTAAAGTCGGGCGCAGACGACTTTGGGATATCCTGTAGCACCACATTGCAATTAAACCCGATAAATAACTTTGGGGTCTCCGATGTCTCTTCTGTATGTTACATACATTTTCGGCTTGCACAAACTTAATATACTCTTTGTACCGTATCTTTGTAGAGTATAATAAGTTTTTCGGCATTTTTATGGCAATGTATAAGACCCGCTTATCCACTTTTCAGTCCACTTCTCTGTACCAATTTGAATTGTGCAATAAGGTAAAAAATCGATGTCAGATATTTAGTACCATCATACCTTGCATGCTGTGGCCCAACGAATCCTGTGTCATGTGCTGAGCTTGCTGTTATTTGAGCGTCTGTGATTTGTCCCGATTCCATGCCCAATGGTGTATTGCATGTCACTGAAATCAAAAAGATATCGAAATAAATATTTTTAATGTGCACAACTGCAGTCAACTTCAATTACAAATATAATACCAATGAAGTAGAGCTATAGGTTTGTGTTGTTGTAAGAAAGTGTGCATAGTATCCACTGGATACTATACAATTGAAAGTAATTTTCAAATTTCGGTCGGTTCGTCTGACTAGTTAGGATGAAGGAAAATATTTCGCAGTCAAATGATTTATATCATTACCTATTACAAATGCCATAGATCGACCGCCTTAGAGAGATATGTCTTTAAGTAACCCTGGCCGATCCAAAATTTCAATTTGCTTGGAGTCTCCGTCTTTACTTGCTAAGCACTGCTTAAAATTAGATTAAATTGGGAGAGCTGTTGAAATGGTGGTGTTGGCCAAGACGAGCCAAGCGAAGCGCAAGGGCACTACCTACCTTTTCTCGAAGCGCTTCATCGTTTTTTTTAACCCTTATAACTTGGGTTTGGACTATGCTAGATCAACAACAACGGGATATGTTGTCAATAGCGGACTTATTAAACATATAAAGTTTTAATTGCATAGCTCCTATACTTTAGATTTTATTGATATCTAAAAAACGCTGATTTCGTCACTGACTCACTGATGATCATCAAAATTCTTAGGGTATTTTCTAATGTCCTAGAAAGCGGAAATTTTGTATGTAAGCTAGTATTGGCACACAAACAACAAAAAAATAATAAAACTTGTAACTTTCATCCCCCAACCCCTTAAACTAGGGGATGGGAGTCTGTATGAGACCTGCAATTTTCAATTTTTACGCTAGAGGTCTAACCTGATCTGAAATTTGATGCCCCCCGATGTATATATATATATATACATATATATAAGGTACTCCTTGTTATTATTAAATATAAAAAAAAAAAAATTTAACCAAAAAAAGAAAAAAATAGAAAAAAAAATTTGTTACAAACAACTTACAAAAAGAAATGAAATCCCACCAAAAACATTTTCATGTAAAATGTTGCCAAGACGAGACCATATGACTCGCACGGTCAAAAAGTTATCAGATCTAATGTAGAGTCAAGCTTCTAACTCTACACGCCCTAACTCTACAAGGCCTAACTTCACAAACTCTACACCTTAGTCAAAATGTGTGGCTTGGTCATTTCGCTACATTCACATAGACGTAAGGTGAAAAATTAATTCACTGTTCATTACTTTTCTGTTATACAATAGTTCTTGTAGTAACGAACGGCGCACACCAACCCCCGTTTAGTCTTCGTTCAATTCATACCATCCAGACCATAATATACTACATCCTCTTCTATCAAATTTTCTTAACTATGACCTAACTATTTTTGTGTACACTTTTTCTCTCTCTCTACACTTTCTCCTAATCCCGGCATAAATGGTGGAAAAAAACAATTCCTCTGAATCACAATCTAAGATCATCTCAAGAGGTCGATGTTCCTCACCTAAACCAATAGCTACTTCTCCTCGTTTGCCTGGACGTACCTTTCTAACCCAGGTGGCGCAAAAATATCAACGAAGGGAACGGATGCAGAAGAAAAAAATTAAGATTTCCATTGCGATCTACGCAATGTATCACTCTCCTGCTCTGCAATGCTAAACACCAAGTTTTCGCTGATCTGTCTTCTATGCATAGTGTTCCTTGCATAATGTTTCTGCTCTGCAATCCTAAACTCCATTTCTTCTTTGTAATGCATTTATAGATTGCTCATGTCGCCGAACTTCTAAGTTTTGGGTGCTACGCCGTCGACGCCTCATATCACTCTCCTGCCCTACATTTTTAATCTCTTAATGCTCTCTGAGATGCGATCTTTGCATAATATTAGCCACTTGCTCTTGTAGCCTGACTTCTACACACCGAAACCTCAACACACGTCGAACATATATATATGTATATACACTAGGGTGGGTCAATTTGTATGGAGCCAAAAAAGTTGATTCGCGGCGCCCCCTAAAATTATTCAACGGACAGTTCCAAGCAACTTTGCCGAAGAAATCATAGGTCTATATCGAATTTCGAGCTTGCAGGTTTTTAAAAATTGGTTTTTTCAAGGAATTCATTTTTGATGTTTATTTTTACTTATGATTGTCGCCAGAGGGCGTTTCGTGCATATTTTGCCATTTTTCGCTTTTTCGAGAAAAATTACGAATTTCTTGAAAAAAATTGAGAAATATTTGACTTTCCCGTATTGCAATCTAAATTTTTATTAGCCCTTAATGTTTAGCGTTGAAAATAAGGTTTAACGACCTGCATCAAAGAAAAAATCTACTAAAAGCATTTTTTTTCTAGTTTCAATTTTTTTTTTTTTTTAATTTTGTAATAGTAGAGAAACGACAAGGAGTTATATTTGAAAGTCTTTCTTGCTATCAAGTCTAGGATATTTTGCACGGCTTTATGATGTCACCGTCATAACACTTTCTCGATTTTCTTCTAAAACGCGTTTAGAAACGCTAGCCAGCAATTGAACGTGTCTTTCTGTTGCTTGTATGTGTAACGGAATTTTGGGATCAGGAAATGGTGGATCGTTGTATTCTAAATATTGTTCCAAATGTTCATCCGCAATGCTACTCGTAAACGGCGGTTCGAATAAGACATCATCATTATTAAAATCAATCATATTCGTATTTTCTGTTCAATTGAAGTTTATCAAAGGTTTTTGATAAACTCTAAGATGCACCGGGCCGTCCAGATTGTTTCGACAATTTTCTTTATAGCAGTGCCTCGTATCTCTTTTTTATCATCAAACAACATTGCTAACAATATATTTTGGGAATGTGCAAGATACACCAACTAAGGTTTGCAACCACGGGATCCCGAAATCCCGGGATTCCGTTCGCGTTTCCGAATCCCGAAATCCCGGGATTCCGTTGGCGTTTCCGAATCCCGTAATCCCGGGATTGAAATAATTAAGCCCGGGATTTAGCTTTTGTCTGAATTATATTTTGAAATTTTTGAAATACTGAAACAAACAATACAAACAATTTTGTCTTTTGCGTTTTTTCTATTTCTTCTTTGCCTATACCAAAGTGCTAAGCATTAATAGACATAAAATATACAGATAAGTCACTAGATTTATCCCATGATGATATCCAAATAACTTATTTGATTTAATTACTGCTCTTCTACCAGTAAAAACAACTGTTGAAGCACTCTGCCGTCGAGATAGTAACCTATTTACAGCAGACATAGCCATAAATTGTATGTTAAAGAAACTTAAAGATGCAAACAGTGTTTTAAGTAAAAAATTACATGCAGCTCTAATTCTTCGTATGGAAGAACGCCGTACAGATCTTAGTGGTTTACTGCAATACTTGCATAATGGTATGTATAAGCAACGTCTCAGGAATAGATTTTATTACAGTTCCTTCTTCAATTAAATGCCGTAAATTAATAACGGACTTGCTTGAAAGACTAGATGCTTCAAATCCCACTGGATTACTAACAGCTCATTCAAGTGGATCTTCTATTACAAATGAGGTAACACTTGAAATTGATTCAGATTCAATAACTGAATCAAATTGTACACAAATACCATTAAGTGTAGCAGAAGAACTAGATAAAGTTATCAAAAAGGGATATGCACCAATGCAGCCAATTAGATTTGAGACCCTGTCATCAAAAATTCAAAAAGAAAAGTCTCTTTTTGAAAATGGAGGGAGACGTGGTGACTACCTGGAAAGAACATACTCCTATTTAATGACCAAAAAGCCCACTAGTGTAGAGTCTGAACGAGCATTTTCTTCGGCAGGACAATTTATAACAAAAATAAGAAGCCGTTTGAACGATGAAACGCTGGACGAACTGTGGATGTGTTGGATAATGTAATGCCGAAATCCCGGGATTGAAAATATAACACGGGATTGCAAACCCTAACACCAACAGCAGCAACATCGTGCGAAGGCATATAGCTTAAATGACTTTCGGTTCTCGTTGATGATGTTGAGCCTTGCGATGTAGACGGCTGTAGATTTGAATCCATTGTAGACTTTTATTTAGTGGCGCCAGACAGAAGCACATGCAGATCGCCGTCAAATTTGCAAAAATAAAATACACGTAGTTTACGCGGTTCGCTCAACTCGATGATTCTTGTGTTACCCTAACGGGACTTTTTTGTTGATGTTTTTGTAGTGCTCAATCCGTTATCTCTTTTTGTTAACACTATATGCACTTTTTACTATTATTAATTTCAGATTCATGAATTTTGTAGAATATTAATATTTAACACATATATTTTAATTTCTCATTCATACCTTTTGAACACAGTACAAAAATGGAAAATAATGCTCTCAGAAATGTCACTGGTTTTTTGCGTGTCATCCAATTTGACACACAATACTTCGATAAACTGCATTAATTTTTTGTTGTCGATTTCATGAAATGGTTTTTTGTTTTTGATACAGGTCGTTGATTTTCAACGCTGAACATTAAGGGCTAATAAACATTTAGATTGCAATACGAGAAAGTCAAATATTTCTCTATTTTTTCAAGAAATTCGTAATTTTTCTCGAGAAAGCGTCAAAATATGCACGAAACGCCCTCTGGCGTCAATCATAAGAAAAAATAAACATCAAAAATGAACTCCTTGACCCCCAAAACCCCTTATATACACATAAAAGGATGAAGTTTGGGTTTAAAATGTTATGCTTTTGTCGTTATAGGGGAAAAAACCTATTTTTAAAAATCTGCTGGCTTTAAATTCGAGATAGACCTATTGTTTCTTCGGTAAAGTTGCTTAGGATTGTCCGTAGAATGACCCACCCTAATATACATATATTTATTCTTTAAACTTCAAGGCTTTCTCATTTAGTTCTAAACAATAGTGTTTGCAATTTAATGTCACATTGGGTTAATACTTGAAAATACCTGGATTTACTTATATGTTTTAAAGATTTTAAAAATTTCTGCGGTATCTTTGGTAGTATGGCTGCAAACCGCGAAACTCTCCTAAAAGGAAATGGGAAAAGATAGCGAAATAAATCGACAAACTTGATCAGCCAGACTATTATGCGCATCATTTTGTAAAATTTCAGCTACATAGCTCTTATAGTCTCGGAGATCCTTTTTATTATACAGACATCGCGATACCGACTCATCCGTTGATGCTGATCAAGAATATGTATACCTTATGGGGTCTACCACACAGGGTACAACAGGGTATAAACACGTCAAAAACGATATAAAGCTAGATATAAAAATTCAAGTTTATAAAATGTTATCCGTCGGTTTTGAATGCCATAGGAAATTATAAATTATTTAAACTTCGGGAGTTGTAAAAATTAAAATATAAACCTGAACCTAATAAAAACAGTAAAAAATATGGCGTATGTTAAAGTCGGGATACTGCCACCACATTGCAATTTAATCCAGTATATTGCTTCAGAACCACGCGAAATAAAACGAATTTAGCACCATACACAATTGTTTGAACGATCGGTCCTATGGGAGCTATATGATATAGTAAACCGATTTTGATCAAATTTGGTACAAAATACATGGGAATTCTAAAAAACTACCAAATGCAAAATTTGGTTACTATGACATTGACATAATTCAACAAACTTCATTTGCTCAGGAACTATGCGCACCATCTGGTAAAGTTTTGTTTCTATAGCTCTTATAGTCTCCGAAATCTAGGCGTTCATACAGACGGACGGACGGATAGACGAACACGGTTCAATCGCTATCCGAAATTATGATAAGAATTTTGGTATAAAGGTCTTGGGGTCGGCCACGCCTCCTTCTGCCCGTTACATGCATTGCACAAATCTAGTAGACCCTTTGTATCTATAGGGACAGGGTATAATAAACACTGTCTTATAATAAATTGGTAGTGAAGCATCCACGGAAACTTGTGCTGTGAGGAGTGCAGGGAGGAAGCCATGGCCCGTCAACTTCTTCTTCTTCGAACTGAATAAGTTTTTCCACGGCAGCTAGGGTGGACTCTCCGGAATAGGGAGACGATAGCATGAAATCACTAATTAATGGATACAAACATCAAAAACAAAACAAAGTCTAAAAATAAACTTAAAACACATTTTAAAGTTGTACGTACGTATAATGTGTACACTTCGGAAATAATATCAAGTGCCTCAAAAGAAGCAACCATCGATCAAAAGAAGCTAAGCGTTAATTGGAATTTTTTGACATTTGACGTCCTCCTCCTGCTTTATTTGTATTTTTACCCATCTTTAGTGCATAAATTTCTCATGCAGCACCGTGCATACTTTACACCATGTTTTTCAAAAATTTTATTATATGCTCCGCATTTAATTTCGATACATTTGTGCGCATAGTATCAAGGGGATTTTTTATAATTTGTGCAATGTATAAAAAGGGCAGAAAGTCATACATCGTTCCATCGAGATCCTTGCAAAAAATAAGGGTTGCAAGTGTAATGATACCAAAATTTTGTACTTTTAAAGATTTCACAATTTTGATACAGTCCTCCATTTTTCGCGAAAAAATGTATTCGCTCATACGATAAAATATATAATGGAGTTTTTTTATATTTATACGATACTTATACGTATAAGTTCTGTTAATTTTTACAAATTTTAATAAGAATCGAAGTTACGTCAAAGAAGTTATTTAAAGTATATGGGTTACATGTTCATATGTTGACGAGTGCGGGAGAAAGCACGGTAAACAGATTGCGAGGGGCGCGGAGGCCGCATCAAAAAATTGGTATTTCTAGGTAATTTTTCACAATAATTACGTAGAGTAAAATATTGATGCAGTTAATTGGCAAAGGGGCGAAATTTCTAAATTTTTGGCTATAACTTTTGTTGCATTTGTTCATTTTTGACACACAGATGCATGTAATCATGACGCATAGCTCTGTTTAGTTTCAGATAAAAATTGTAAAGGGTGTAGCAAAAAAGTGCGATATTCTACTAGGGGGGGAACGGGGCAAGATATTGATATAATAAACAAACTTCATCTGCTCAGAAGCTGCTCATTTCATGTCTCTAACTCTTATAGTCTCCAAAATCTAGGTGTTTATACAGACGGACGGAAAGACAGACGGACATGGCGTAATCGCTATCCGAGGTTATGATAAGCAATTTGGTATAAAGGATTTGGAGTCTGCTCTCGAATGCAGCTCGTTTTATTGGTTTCAGTGGTGTTTTTTTTTTTACCAAAAGAATATAGTTTATTAGTCGACTTTTTTTTAAATGAAGCTGCTCAGTTGAAAAAGTCACTGAATTATTAAACATTCCTCGTACTACTACTAGTGTATTAAAGGACACAAATTAGTTTTTACGTACGTGGTTCTGCTCAGTTGCTCCGAGCTGTAAGGTTAGGTAACAAGAAAAAAAAAATTTTAAATACACTTTTGTTTACTTACCAATCTCGAATCCCTCTATTATTGAAGTCTTGAGCACTAAGCAGGTAGTGGCGATAAGGAATGTAAGAAGGCTTCTGTTCCAAACTTTTAAGAAGGGGCAGGTTAATCGTAGTCGATGATAAGAGTAACGTTGGGTATGTGAGGTGTGGCGGGGTAAGCGTGTGGAAAGGCACTGAGGGGAGAGCATTTTGAGGTTGCTGCTTGTTGTATTTATCGTAGTAGTAACCATTGCCTTCATCATTGTAATATTATAACTCATTATACACATTTATTATATCCGTTGTCTGCAATTAAAAACAAAACATTTGGAAAATTGTATATTATAACTTTTATTTTACAAAAGTGATAGTTTAAAATGTATTAATTTCATTACACACCTGGCTCATAAACTATATTAAAATTCGACCTACTTGAGTCAAAAAATTTGGTTTATATCATTATGTGACCCTAATAACCAAAATACGTCGACTTTGCATTCTTTAAAATCGGGAAATGGGTAAAGGGTATTTCACTGTCGTGCACCACCTCAACTGTGTCAAGTTTTTACTTCCCATATATATGCGCTAGAAGAGTACGCAATTGCATTTTTAAACAAAACATTTTTAAAGAAGTACATTCCCAATTTAGCAAAGTTTTGAAAAAGAGGTATGGGCCTATATAAATAAGTTAATTAATTGCGGAGGTAAATGAAATCAAGCTTAGCATTTCGTATTCAATACCTGTCGCCCGCAAAAGTTTTTTTCTTTTATAACTAATCTGGTCGTTTAACTGTTAAGTGCGTTGCAGTTTTTGGACAACAATGAAAAACACCCTCAACATTTTTGTACATAGGGGCAAGGGTATATGTACTAGGTTTGTGCAATGTATTTGATTGGCAGAAGGAGGCGTGGCAGACCATAAGTTCTTTATATTAAAGTGCTTAACAGTGCCTCGGGTAGCGATTTAAAGCGATTACTAGAGGCTTAAAAATTTATCAGCAAAAGCGCACAATTTCTCATCAGATCAAGTCTGTTGAAATAATTCGATATCTTTCCCGAAGGTGAACGCTTTTCGCGCATTTTAGCCATGTACGTCTTTTTATATATGTACATATACAGAGTTTAGGCTTAACCTATGTAACTGAGACATTAAATGTTTATTTATTAATTACATTTTATGGTAACAAAAAAATTTGAAATATCAAAGTGAGAATAGGAGGCAAAGCTAAAAATAATAATTTTTTATTCACAGGTTTTCATAAACAAGTAAATGAAGCAACATTTTTTTTGTCCTTAGCTGTTGCCTAATGAAATTTTGCTATTGTAGTAAGCATATTGAGCTCAGCAATTAGCGGATACGGCGTTTTATTGAAAGTCGCAGTTCATAGTGAATATCAGAATAAGTTATGCATGAACAATAGAAGGCAGTGTCATATACAAATATTATAGACTTACATCTTTAGAATCTAAGGATATCCTTACATCTTTCCAATCTAAGGATACGATAAGTATAAATGTTGTAGAGAATAGACCCGAGGCCGGAACCTTGCGGAACTCCAGCGCAGATTGAGTTTTAGCTAGATTAAACGTTTTTGGTGCAAAGTGTGCTAGCTTTTAAGTTCTTTAAGCTTTAAAGAGATGTTACCATAGGCGGTAAGAAGTTTTTTAGAGTTCCCAAGTACCATACCATTAATTATCCTTAAAACAAATCGTTGCGCATTCAACTTTGTCAATTGACAATTCAATAATTGAATTACTCATAAGCAGAGGTGGGCACGAAAAATAACGGAAAGAGCACTACAACAACATCAAGAAAAAAGGTCGAAAAAAGGATGCTCGAGTAGGGCCATAAAAATCGCACACTGTGTGTATTTTGTTTTTGTAACATTCTGCGAGTCGAGCGAAGGCACACATTGTGTGTATTTTGTTTTTGTAATATTCTGCGAGTCGAGCGAAGGCACACATTGTGTGTATTTTGTTTTTGTAAACTCGGCGCGTCGCCGGCAATCTGCTTGTGCGTGAAACACTGAACGAAATTTTGCAACACATTCAAAGAAACAGAAAAGTCATATGAGTTTATATGACAATTTTAATTTACCAAAAAAATTACTGGGTCTTACAGTTGCCAAATTAACTATATTTCTGTGCTCAGTGTACTTGTGCGAATTTTTCGTCCGCGAGCACCAATAAAAACTACCGTTACGGTCTAAAAAGGGATGCTCGAGTAGGGCCATAAAACTCGCACACTGTGTGTATTTTGTTTTTGTAATATTCTGCGAGTCGAGCGAAGGCACACATTGTGTGTATTTTGTTTTTGTAAGTTGCTCGAGTCGAGCGAAGGCACACATTGTGTGTATTTTGTTTTTGTAAACTCGGCGCGTCGCCGACGATCTGCTTGTGCGTGAAACACTGAACGAAATTTTGCAACACATTCAAAGAAACAGAAAAGTCATATGAGTTTATATGACAATTTTAATTTACCAAAAAAATTACTGGGTCTTACAGTTGCCAAATTAACTATATTTCTGTGCTCAGTGTACTTGTGCGAATTTTTCGTCGCGAGCACCAATAAAAACTACCGTTACGGTCTAAAAAGGTCGAAAAAAGGATGCTCGAGTAGGGCCATAAAAGCGCACACTGTGTGTATTTTGTTTTTGTAACATTCTCGGATTTTTGCGTGTGCGTCTGGCAGGCGCCACTTACAAGACCTAACGGAAAGAGCACTCGGTGCAAAAATGTCCAAGGCGTTTTTTGTACTGAGTGCTCTTTCCGTTATGTCTTTTCTGTGGCGAAAGATAGGCGCACAAGCAAAAAGTGCTCTTTCCGTTATTTTTCGTGCCCACCTCTGCTCATAAGCAACTGATATTATTTTCTCTGCTGTAGTGGCAGTAAGGCAGAGCAACAAGAGCCGAAGCCACGCACCATCAACTTCGTGTCTGTTGCTTAGCAAAGTCAGCGTCGCATACGTCACTGCGGCAAAGAAAACGTCTATACATACGCAAGAAAAAAATGTGAGTGTATTTTGTGCCGACCACTGGTTTAGATAAAGTTACGGCACTGTCCAACAGGTTCACAGAGCATCAAATAATATTGTAAAAGCGTTTGATGACAAGAAGAACTGTTCCAGAGTTTTCGTTAATGTCAAAAGTATTTGACAAAGTTTGGTAAGATGGGCTTCTGGTTAAAACCAAGAACTTGCTTCCAGCTCCATAATTTAACCTTCTCAGATAATTTCTAGAGGGCAGCAGGTTCCCAGTTAATATTAAAGATGATCTAACTTCGGCAATGAAGGCTAGATTAACGTATGGAAGCTTTATAACTCCACTCCTCTATAAAAAACGAATTTGATTGCAATGGGATAGTACAGGGTTTCTAAAAGTAGTCCGCGCACGACTTTAACGTACTCCATTTTTTATATGTAATTTTTTCGTGTATATTATATTATATGTCATATTACCAGCGGTGGGCACGAAAAATAACGGAAAGAGCCCTACAACAACATCAAGAAAAAAAGTCCTGCTACGGTCCCACAAGCGATTCTCGAGTAGGGCCATAAGACTCGCAAACTGTGTATATTTTGTTTTTGTAAAATTCTGCAAGTCGAGCGATGGCCCACACTGTGTTTATTTTGTTTTTGTAAAATTCTGTCGAGCGATGGTACACACTGTGTGTATTTTGTTTTTGTAAACTCGGCGCGTCGCCAGCGACCGTAATAAAAACTACCGTTACGGTCACCCAAGCATCCTCGAGTTGGTCCATAAAAGCGCACACTGTCTGTATTTTGTTTTTGTAAAATTCTCGGCTTTTTGCGTGTGCGTCAGGCTTGCGCCACTTGGAAGAAATAACGGAAAGCGCACTCGGAGCAAAAAGAGCCAAGGCGTATTACATGCATGCATTTTTTAAAGCTTATCCTTTCAATAAGGATAACTACTTCAAGTCAAACTGTAACCTGTCATTTGACTTGACGCACCTTAGTAAGGTTTGACATATCACCATGAACAATATTAAAGCTTTCGAAATGTAGCTTAACATCAGTGTTCCGTCCGACCATTTTATAGAGTTTTTAATGTATTATATGTTGCACATAATTTTTTTTGATTTGTTTGACACGTCAAAAAGTAATGTTGCCAAATATTAGTCCGAACTGTTTTTATGTCACCAGTATGCATGTTAGGGTGGCCGGCGCTGGTATGGAGGATTTTTAAACCGTCGATATCAATAACGCCACCCCCTAAAAACCCCCTTTCCTTTTTACGTGCACAAAGTGCACAAAAAGTTCATATGAATGCATAAATAGCGACCAAATCGTATGTTTGATAAAAACATGCTCGAAATATAATCGATGGGTAATTTAAAGTAAACAAATTATCGAAATCAGTTCAGTATAACCAGAGATATTTGCTGCTAAGTAGTAGAGGTACTTTTTTTTCTAATTTCGAAAAATGGATTTCTCAAAATATCTAGAAGCCCGTTCCATGAAAAAAAATGTTGACTGCATTTTCGGTTTTGGCATGTCATTTTACTACAGAAACGACTGAAACATATTAAGGATACCAACAATTTTTTTTTTTTGTAAACAAGTGTAATTAGTCAATATAATCAATTTTAGAGCTGACATTATTAAAATCGTGAGATGTTGCAAAAATGGCCACCCTTATGTATATATGTATTTATTTCTTTCGAAATAAGTGAATGATGTTCGTTATCGAAAAGTCGAAAGTCGTAGTCATTTTTCATACACATATCATTTGGAATTTCCGAAAAGACTGAAAATTTCCTTCAATTCACTAATTATACCATACTTTATGGTATAAAGGCTATATTAAGTTTGTGCAAGCCGAAAATGTATGTGACATACATAAGCAGACAGCGGAGACCCCAAAAAGTAACCTAAAGTATGATCAGGGTGACTAGAAAAGTCGATATATCCGCTTTCGTCTGTCCGTATGAACGCCTAGATCTCAGAGAGGGTAAGAGCAAGAGCAACCAAAAATTCAGATTAGATTCGTTATTATTTTTATTTTTTTTATATCGGGGTTATATGATATTTCTCCCATAGGGGAGTTTCAAAGGACCTCGAAAAAACACTTAGAGTTTTAGATGGATAATTCAAATGTTTATGATAACCATATTTGGTACTTGGAAGTTTTTTAGGGTTACCCAGTAATGTACCAAATTTGGTCAAAATCGGTTTACTATATCATAAAGTTTCCATAGGACCGATCTGTCAAAAAAACTTTTTTTGCACAAAATCCGTACAGAGTATCCCAAAGTCATCCGTAACGTACGCCATGTTTTATGCTGGTGAATGCCCTCAGAACATTCAAACAAAGTTTTTGTATCGTCTCCGTTGCTTTATACGAGTGCAACTCTTTTTCTAAGACGTATAAAAATTCCTGAAAATAACGTTGAATGGTTCCATTAGATAGAGGAGAAGCTAAGAAAATCATGAAAACCAAGATCCCCCCTTTTACCGCTCTTTGTCACACACTCCTTAACAGCTGCATTATATGAAAATAGCCTTTTTGACTCAGTTTTAGAACCTTTTCAAGTAAAAGTTTACAATTTTTATTTTATTTAATTAGGTATCGGCAAAATAGTAGTACCATGAATAATCACAATAGCAAGTATATAAATGGATTTCGATAAAATTAGTTATAGCGTTTAGGTAGACTAAGAAAAGTTTGTATTGTGGGCTTTAGTTACGATATCTCTGATAAATCGATTTTGATAAAATTTGTTACAGTGTTTGGGAATTTAACCAAAAAAATTCCAAACGCAAAATTCGTCTTTAAAACATTTGAACCTATGATATAGCAAGTGGTCTAAACAAAAGTTGGTTGCTCTAGCTCATTTCAGCTCTGAAATCTAGACGTTCTTATGAAAACAGACGAACATGTTTCTCTTTTCACCGTGATCCTACAATAGGTAACATTTGTGTTTCTCCGACGTCCCCTTTTCTACGTTGCATACCAGAGACCTTCAATGGTACACTAGTACACTAGTACTGAAACACTTGTTTGAAACAAACTCTTTTTCATACATGTTCATTTTGAAGCACATCAAAAAATTATGTGCTGTATTTTTGCAGAAGTTTAGTTTGATGTTTGTATCATTTAAACACACACCTCAGAAATTATTTCGGAGGTTTTTTTAGTTAATGTTTTTTTTTTGCAGTGATATTATCACGCAGCATCATTGTAACACAAACAACCAAAAATATATGTGAATACATTATTGTGTTTCACTCTACTACTTGCTTATTGCTTTGTGTTTTTATACCCTGTACCGTATGGTACAAAGGGTATATTGTGTTTGTGCAAGCCGAAAATGTATGTAACGTACAGAAGGAGACGTCGGAGACCCCCCAAAGTTACCTAAAGTATGATCAGTGTGACTCGAGAAGTCGATATACCCATGTCCGTCTGTCCGTCTGACCGTCTGTCCGTATGAACGCCTAGATCTCAAAGATGGAAAGAGCTAGAGCAACCAAACTTTCAGATAAGATCCCTTGTTAATCCATAGGAGACAAGTTTATTTTATTTTTTTGATATCGGGATTATATTATATAGCTCCCATAGGGGTGTTTCGGAGGACCTCGAAAAAAAGCAAAAGTTTTAGATGATATTGAGAACTTCCTTTTTGTCTGTACATCCTACACCAGCGGTGTCCAAACGCTGCTTATAGCAGAACGAACACCAATACATATCAAAGCAAAACACTAACACAAATATGTAAAGCAAGTAGTTTTTTCATGGTATTATGTGCACTGAAAAAAATAGTATATATATATGCGGGAATTGAAGGTCAGCGGTCGACACGCAGTGGCAACAGTTTCATGTTACGTACAGAACATTTGCAGAACAGCTCAAATGTGGTTAAGCCAAAATGTTAAATGCAGAAGTAAATGGCAGCGCAGCAAATGCTCTTAGTGTGTGATCTCGCTAGCTGCGCATTGGACGTATTTTTAATAAGTGATGCGATGCTTCATATTGTTTTGCGCATTTTATAACAAACCTAACTAAACTATACACTTTATCGCTATCGTTAAATACATGTAAAGTGTAATTATAATAATAAACAATAAGGAAAACATATACCATCAAGAAGTGTTTTCCCACAAATGAGGGCTCAACTGACATCAATTTGCCCAAGACTGTGAAAATTTCTGATTAAAAAAAAAAGCAAAAAATGAAAGAAATAGTGCGTTACTTTGAATTTCAAGGAATTCTGAAATTCAGTGGAAGCAAACGCACAAGGCGCTAGAAACACAAACGACACAAAAGAAGGAAAAGCACCGTTATTGAGAAGCTACTGAGGCTTGTGTAATAACAGACGACTTAAGCAAAAGGCTGGTATACCGTGCTGTGGAGTGCTAAAAAGGCGAGAGGTGAGCAGGAACGGAAGCAGAGCGATCTTTGGTGTGTTCGTAGGCGTAAGGCGGCGTGTGAGAAGCGGCGAGGGAAAAGCAACATTAGTTTAACGGGAAGCAGCGTTATGCGCAGTAGAAATAGGCAATCGTGGCTGGTACGTTTTGCTGTGGCGGTAAGGCGTTGGAAAGTTACTCATTGTTGGAGAGTCGTCGGTGGAAAGAGCGTAACTTGTGAGCGGCAAGAGCGACAAGTGGAAGCAAGAAGAGGCATTGAGTGACATTTGGCTGTTGAGCGTTGTCGAGAGGCAGAAGCAACAGAGAGAGAAAAACTGATTGTATGTATCCGAAGCAAGAATTAACATAGTTAAGGTATTCACGCTTTGTGTTGAGTTGAGGAGTTGAAAAGTTGCGGAAAAAGTCAACAGGCCAAAGCGTGAACAGCCCTGTTGAGTTTTATAAGTTGAGTTGAGGAGTTTTCTTCTTCTTCCCAAAGTTTGTTTACATTTGTAAATTGGTACAAATTACATTAAAATTCAAAAACTTGAATTAAAAATGCCGAGTCAAAGCATAAAATCTATTTTAATTAAGCCTGTAGCTAAAGTAGCTATGTATTACATCGATTTGTATTATTTTATTGCTGCAAAAATGAAATAATTGCAGAAAAACCGTATTTGAGTTTGTGCTTCTTCTTCGTGTGTTTGTTTACATTTGCGAAATGCTGCAAATAATTATTTAAATTAAAAATACCGAGACTAAGCGTAAAGTGTGTTTTGACTGATGCTGTTGCTAAAGTGGCTTTGGATGAAATTGATTTTATTGAAGATTCGTCTGCTAAAACAACGTGGCGACGCACAAATTGATGAAGTTCTAGATAATTATCTAGAGGACATTAATGCAATAACACTCTCGCGTCGGGGCGACCACATCCTTAAATCAATTGACTGGCGCCACAACGTGCTCAGTTCCTTGGACGAAAACCGATTTATTTATTTAAATGCTGAGGGTAACTCCAAACAGTTCCCTCATATATTATGACTACTTGCGTTAACTCCAATAACAAGTAATTATGTCTAATGCACTTAATTTCGCACAAAAAAGGCACAACCTTTTTTTACTTGCGTTAATACAATTTGATAATTTTTAAATTTGGCGCTCTTCTTTTTTTAGCGAGTATAAGGGAACTCGTTGCTTTTCATATCACGAAATAGCTAAAAAATGGCAAATGCATCAGTGCTGAAAAGGAAGCGAATTAACATATTGTGCAACACTTTCTCAAAAACTCAACAGCAAAAAGTAGACTAGGGTCTGGGTTGAGGAAAAGTTGAGTTGAAAGTTGAAACGCAGGGTTGATTTACAGCATGTATTTGTTTTTGTAAAAGTCCTCAACTTTTCAACTCTTCAACTCAACACAAAGCGTGAATACTCTCTTTAAACAGATCATTAACATTAGACTGTAAGACTTGAGCGATTTTAAACTATTTTACATTTTAATTGATTTGTTGCCAAAAATTGTAACCATGCAGGTTAATGAGATCATTTCATTGAAGGTCGTTGATTTGCAACAAAAATTAAGTAAGCGTGACTTACAAAATAGGTTGCTGACACATTATGGTTTTCAAGACGGAGACGAGTGTGATGATGGGTCAATTGTAACAGCTAAAAGCCAGTAAAGGGTTACACAAGGTGCAGAAACAGTAGCAGCAAGACCATGGTTTACTCTGAAAGATGTAGAAGGTAGTGTGTCTCAGTTTTCAGGTACGGATAGTCCAGATATAAACCAATGGATATCAGAGTTAGAGGAATGTGTACTGACAGTACAGTAGAGTGAATTGCAGGTGTTTATATACGCAAAGCAATTGCTGGCAGGGGCGGCAAAATCATTTGTAAGAAGTTTGCGTGATGGGACAAATTGGAAATCACTGAAAGCAGAATTGTCAAAGGAATTTAGTGTTACATTTTCGTCGGCAGAAATTCATAAAAGATTGCAGAGCTGTAAACAGCAAAAAAATGAGACATTGCAAGAATTTTTGTATGCATTAATGGAAATTGCAACAAAGCCCATTAATTTTGATGCGGCAAGTTTGGTTGAATATTTTGTCGTAGGTGTTCCCGATACTAGAGCAAACAAGGCAATGTTTTACCAAGCCAGAAATTTAAAAGAGATAAAATTTCAAACTGAGGTATACACAAAATGTCATGGTACGGTAAAACCAGTAAGCACGTATAAGTCACAGGTTGATGGGAGCGTTCGTTTTACCAAGGAATTAGCGACAGAGAGTGTCGAAAATGTTTCAAATGTGGAGATGAGTCTCATTTAAAAAGAGATTGCCCAAGAAAAGATGTGAATTGTTTTAAGTGCGGTCAAGCAGGTCGCAGAGCAATTAATTGTCAAAGTGAGGAAAAGGCTAAGAAAGGAGCAGTTGTGAATGTTCTTCAGGATAGGAAAGTTGTTGAGAAGCCATCAAGCAGTTTTACTTTTTCCGGTCTTGAAATAAAGGATGTTGTACACAAAGGATTAGTATTCAAAGGTATTCTTGGTACAGGAGCGGATGTAAGTTTGATTCGCAAAAGTATATTTCTAAAGTTAGAAAATAGACGGAGGTCAAGTTTTAAGTTTTGGTAGTCTTACTATGCCAGTTAGAATTGATGGATATGCAGTTAGAGTTTCATGTTGTCCCAAATGAGGACCTTGGATTTGATGCGATTTTGGGTAGAAATATTGGCGATTATGTTGATATGCTTGTAGCTAAGAGTGGCACGCAGTTTTTGCCAATAGGTGGCTATAGAATTGAACATGTTGGAAAAAGAAAGAAAATGGATAATATTGTAAACGATTTGAGTGAAGGACTCGATAAGGAATTCCAAAGTATGTGCATGTTAAGTGTGGAAAGTTCAGAAAAAGGGTTAGGTTTTGATTTGTACGTACGCAGTATGGTACAGTATTGAAACTGAAAGGGAAGTATCTAGGGCCATATAAAGTGGTGAAAGTGAATAGGCTTGGTAGATATGATGTGGAAAAGGTTGGAGACTCTTAGGGTCCTTACAAAACATCAACAGTGTCGGAATATATAAAGCCGTGGTGTGACACATTCGGGGCAAATGATCCGTCAGGACGGCCGAATGCGGGAATTGAAGGTCAGCGGTCGACACGCAGTGGCAACAGTTGCATGTTACGTACAGAACATTTGCAGAACAGCTCAAATCTGGTTAAGCCAAAATGTTAAATGCAGAAGTAAATGGCAGCGCAGCAAATGCTTTCAGTGGGTGATCTCGCTAGCTGCGAATTGGACGTATTTTTATTAAGTGATGCGATGCTTCATATT
This sequence comes from Chymomyza costata, assembly GCA_018150985.1. NCBI lineage: Eukaryota > Metazoa > Arthropoda > Insecta > Diptera > Drosophilidae > Chymomyza > Chymomyza costata. The sequence goes on along the minus strand of JAECWU010000003.1, from coordinate 5,537,216 downwards.
GTTTTGCGCATTTTATAATAAACCTAACTATACACTTTATCGCTATACATGTAAATTGTAAATATAATAATAAACAATAAGGAAAACATATACCATCAAGAAGTGTTTTCCCACATATGTATATATGTTATATATATATAACACAAAACTCGAAACCTCAAGGCTCAGATGCAGATACGAAAAATAAACAAAACTTCATATAAAAAAAAAAACGTAGCAAAACGTTTGGTCACGAAATTTTCCTGCGGGTGGCATCGCAAACAAAGTAGTTTGTTTTGTTGTTTGTTAATGCCAGTAGTAAACCATAGATGGCGCAATCAGCAAAGTAAGCTGTACGAGTTTGGCGTTACAAACAAAACTAAAGTAAAGCTATTTATTTTGGAATAAAAACTATGTGACCAAAATAAGTCGCAGTTTTTGCTAGGTGGCTTTTTTCGTGTCTGCAACTGGGCCTTCAACTGTAAACTTATCTAAAATTTTCACCAGAATAGTCTTGGTTTTTTTAAACACTTCGAAGTCTTACTCGCATGTAAGTTCACTTGGCAACTTTTGTTTTTTTTTAACTGTTATCCCCGTTTCATCGTGCAGCTGTTTTCTTATATTCCAATAGCAAAAAGTAGCCATTCATTTTTTATCAAGATTTATGATGTCTTTTATGAAACATAAACCGACTTAACATGTGCTTTCTTTATAGGTGCAAATTTAATCAGGTAACTTAAAAGAGCGATAAGATATCCTGGAAATCATAGGTAATAAAAAGACGAGGTTCTCATAGTGTTTAATTTTTAAGCCTGTGAAATGTTGAAAGAATTTTTTTCTGATAGCGATCATCGATTAGGGCTTCTTTTCAATGAAGTATGTTACGGCCAACTTCTTGCAGAAAATATACTATTGAAAACAAATTCCTCCCACCATTTTATCTATATACTAGGACATCCTATATATATCAGTACACACTGTGCCGCAGATGAAATGGGTACGCCTCTAGTGCATTTAAATCTTTGCGACCGTTAATGGAATTGTAGCCTTGGCTTGGGGTTAGTATGACCCTTATATAACCTTATAAAGGCGCTGTGACGCTTTATTATTCTCTGATGCGTAAAATTTGCTGTTCTGTAAGCAATTACAATGTCGACTTCGATAAGGATGGGTAATTTGGGCTACGAATAACACGTTTCGCATCAATGCTTTCGATTTAAGTAACAAAGACTACTTACTGTTTGTCTCTTCCAATAACTCGCATTTAGAACAACAAATTAATTTTCGTTTACTAATATACTAGGCATTATTCAAATCAAATAAATCGTAGGGTTTCCTCGATAATTGAACCTATTTTTGTTAATTTGGAGCACTGGTCGGCATGAAACACACTCACATTTTATTTACGGTGTGTTGAAATTTTCTCTGCCTCGGCGACCATGACGTCGCTAAGCAACAGACGTAAAGTTGATGGTGCGTGGCTTCGGCTCATGTTCTACAGCAGGGCATATTACTATAAGTAAAGTAAGTCTGCCGCGGTCGGTCTTTGCTGGGCCTATAAATTTTTAAAGAATGGGAAAACTTATTGTTTATCCAAAATGGATGTTGATGCGCAATGCATAATTTATAATAATATCTTTAAGAAAAAAAACTATAGACATAGGTTGCTACTATTTTCTTGACCTTCGCAAAGAAATTAAATATTTGGACAGACATATAATGGCATTCCGTTATATGGAACCAGTAACAAAATTTTCGGCAACAACAATGAATGTATCTTAAAATGGCATATTGGAACATGCATTTCCATCGTCGGATGCGGCGGTATTACGATATTGTGGACCTTTGCCTTGGATTGAAGCCGGATTATTACAAAGTATGTTGAAAGCAAAAATGTAAAGATGTTTAGCTGCCCCCTTTACTAAGGATTTGAACACTAAACGTTTGGGAATGATCACATTTAAGTATATTCGAATAAATCCTTGGAGTTTGGAGCTCTACTTCGGTAATTTTTTTTAGCTTATTCCAAACACAATGTGTTAAGTTATGAATAAGAAAGATGACTTAACACACAATTGCAATTTTTACAACCAGTGCCTTATGGCACAAAGTATATATCAGGTGACTAGAGTGGTCGATATACCCATGTCCGTCTGTTTGAACGCCCAGATCTCAGAGATGAAAAGAGCTAGAGCAACCAAACTTTTATATTGCTCCTAAAGTGTGTTTCAGAGGACCTCAACAAAAAAAAAAGGGTTTGGTGCAAAATTCGTTGTGTTTCTTTTGCTTATAAAGATATCGTAACCAAATTAATAGCTTTTTTGAAGTTCCCAAGCACTATACAAAATTTGATCAAAATCGGTTGACAATATTATATAGCCCCGCGGTCGGTCAAAAAAGTTTTTTGTGCAAAATTCGTTTGTTTATTAAAATATCCCAAACGTATGCCATCTTTTTTTTTTAAATCTCAAATTTTCGTTTTACCACAAAATTTTGGTTTATGTTGAAAAGAATCGGAATTCTGTAAAATGTTTTTTTTTTTTGTTTAATGTTCTTTTCAAGTGGTGTAGCACTGTGACCGTTTTAAGTTTCTAATTTTTTGTTGATACTTTAAGCTATAGAACTAAATATTTCTTCAAAGAACTTGTCCTTTTAATTATGAACCATTAGAATCTTTCGTCCTTTTATTTGACACATGCACCCATTCACAATACAAGCATCCAGCTACAGAGTCAAAGGACTTATCTTCATTAAATGCAAGTATCAGAAAAAAAGGAAGCATTTCCTACACTCAAAAATATGTACCAAGAGGGTCATCACGAAGTGCCGAAATGATGAATACGCGTCTGTAAAATGTAGGTAGCAATCCCTAGCTTTGGATATTATATTTTGGTATTATAGAAATTACAAATTGGATAAAGACATCAATATATTTATAATAGTGCCACTAAATTCGATTTACAGCACTGAATCTTATTATGTAAAATATATCAGGTTAATAGCTGACGCTCAACACTGTTTATAAACATTGTTCATATACTAGCTTAAGAAAATGTGTAAATAACTAACTAAATTCAATATGTATATGTATGTATGTGCATACTATAAGTATACTCATGTACCTTTCATTAAAGCTTTACAAGTAATAGAAAATAGTTTTGAATAAAAGTTTCCCACATACATAAGTATTTGTGTAATGAATCTAGTAGTGAAAAGGAGGTGTGGCAGACCATAAACTTTTTGTATTGCTTCTGAAAATTTTAAACAAAAATTGTACCACTTTGAACCAATTGTGTTTTATTATTATTCAGAAGACGCTTCTATTATATTAGGTTCCAAAATCACAAAATTATACTTATAAAGTTTGAAGATCTTAACTTACCTTAATTGATTTGAATTAGTCTGGAGGCAGTAAATTCAAACATAAAATTGCTATGTATTGTATTCCTCAGAACGGAGCATAGGCGTGCATACACGAATATTTGTATGTATACATATTTACATACATTATAAAAAGCGTTGCAAATATTTATTAAAGCGTATTTTATCTAAATCGAATTTTATTCCAGGCTGTATTATATATATTTTTATTATATTATTTATATGTACGTAGATATGAAATACCTACAATAAGCTGTTGAAGCTTTTTAAAGCTTTGATTGTGTGTGTGTTTCGTTATTTTTTTTTTTTTTTGTTAATGGAGCACCAAAAAAAAACAGGGGCCGAACTTTGTATTGATTTTAATATGTAATGTACTTGTACACACACATACTAGTATACAAAGTGTATGTATTTCAGTTTTTTTTTATTCGCTGCCTTTTATATTTTTTCTTTTACACTTTATAATATGTTTCACTTGTAATTAGCGACGCTAGCTTCTGCCGAAAACTGCGCCGGTAGCGATGTACTTCACACATTTTGGGTTATTTTTCTTTTTTATAATTTTTCAATTTGCAGTTTATATCTATCTATAAACTGCTCACACACAAACACTCACAAAAGGAAAGCAACTCTTGTTACGTTGAACGATAAACCGGCGCAATGCGCGCCACTACCGAGCACTGCGTTCAGACTGAGACTGAGACGATTGGATCGACGACTGCGCAGCAATCATTTCAATTACGGTGTGGGGAGGGGAGGGGTATGTAACCACCACCAAGCGACCTACCGACCGACCTGACAACCGCTTGCTGTAAATGCCACCCGTTGCAACTCCGCAAAACGATACTTTGAGTAGCTGCACCGAACTGCTCCTTTCTTGTAACGCGTAACGTGCCAAACGAAGGTTGAAGAGCGATTGAATGGAACGAATGTTGTAACGTTGCAGAGGAGCGCAGGCATACATACATATATTGATGCGGCAGCTCTTGTAAAACAACATGGATTTTAAGAGTCTCATTTAGAGAGGGAGAGAGAAGTAAGATAAAAACAAAAAGAGTAATACATACAATTAAGAGAAGTCGACTTTTGCCAGCATATTTTTTGGGGATTGTGCTAGACTGGAAATAAGACGCACATGTATGAATGTACTTCGAGTGCATGAATGTGTGTGCCTGTTTGCATGTACATTGTATAAAATTAAGGAAATTATGGCAATTTCAGTTACAGATTAGTGTTAATTATGTATGTACTACGTTAGTTAATATCAAGTTTAAAGCAACTTAAGTACATCTTTGAAAATATATATATTCATATATTCATATGTACATATGTAGGCATGTGTATAGGTTAAAACTTAGTATGAGTTATATTCATACATACATATGTAAATATGCACGTGTGTACATAAGAGCCTTTAACTGTAACTCTTTTGAGATATGTACATGCCAACTCGAAAAGAGCTTTACCTGTCCATCGCAGGCAGCAACATGTAACCATGGTAGAATAAACAAGGTATGCTATTCACTGCACTGAAACCTTATTTTTAGTCTGAGCGAAAAAGTGAGAGAGCGAAACCACCCCCATTGCTGTTGTTGTGCGTAGGCAAGCATATTAAAATTTTTTTTTTGTTCTGCTGGTTGCAACTAGAGTGGCTTATTTTTTACCGCTGCACAAAATTACGGTAAATGCTGAAAAACTATGCGCGGAAACAACCTTTCTCGTGAAAAATATCAACGAAACTAAAATAAGGTTTGAGTTGCGAAAATTTTTCGGGAATAGCATACCTTGTTTATTCTACCATGCATGTAACAACTGGTTGCCCGGCCAAAGGCCAAAGCTGGTTCTCTGTAGCTAGTTCTCTTATATTTGAGTGCTGCTACGTAGAAGAGTTTTCGTTTTCATTTGATTCCCGCTTTCTTGAGACATTTTGATAATGAAATGTTTGATGCGTATGTACATAAATACGTATGTATGTATGGCTTGCACTTATATATTTATATATATGTATATGAGTATGTCCAACAATTAATTATAAATATATGTAAGTGTATGTGTGGGTTAGAATGCTCTTTATTGATTTACTTACAGGTATGCTTATATACATCCTGTATGTATAGAAATGCATATGTATATATATTCATACATACATACACACAATAAAAATGTTTCCCTTTTTTCTTTCATACATAGTTACGTACATATTTCTTTGCTGAAGCCTCTGTGGGCTGCCAGAGGTCCTTCTCCAATAAGAAGTATTCCCCACATTTCAGTATTTTTTACCTGTAACTCTCGCTTTTGGTATTCAATGAGATCAAAAATATTTGAACTGTTTGTTTTAAAATTATTATTAACTTTAATTATTAAGTTTGTGCAATCTGAAACACACAGAAGGTGACGTCGAAGACCCTCAAAGTTACCTAAAGTATGATCAGGGTGACGGAGAAGTCGATATGCGTACATACCTATATCAGTCTTTCTGAAGGCCTATAGGTCAAAGATGGTAAGAGCAAAAGCTACCAAACTTTCAGATTAGATCCCTTGTTGGTTATGTCACGGGAGACAAGTTTTCAGGAGAACATAAGCAATACACCTAATCAAAATATTGAACGGTGTAGCTAACAAGCGCGAAATTCTACTAGGGGGGGACAGGTGTTCATACAGACGGACGGACGGACGAACGGACTTGGATCAATCGCTTCTTCGGTCCGTTACATACATTGCACAAATGTAGTGTACCCTTTGTACTTATAGGTAGGAACTTTAAAGTCGGGCGCGGAATCCGCAATATCTTAAGGGGACACACCAGTGTGGAATCTTCAGAAAATTTTCGATTTTTTTCTAGCTAAATTGGAAGACAATTATGTTAGAAATGATTTACAAAACAAAATTTTTCCACCACTTATAAGCACCCTGCTGTGCGGTCGGGCCACGAATAACTCGGGCAAAAAATGTCGAAAAATTACCTTAAAAAAAATAGCTTCACACTGGTGTTTTCCCTTAGGAACTCCAAAAGACATTTTATTACCGTTGGAAAAGAATATAGAACTATATGCCTGAAGGCCTATGTTGTTCTGGCTTTTAACTACTTTGTTCCCTAGAATTAAATCTAAGTTATAATAATAAAAATAAAAGAAATAAATAATAATAAAGAAATATGTATTTCTGCATATTTGTAAAAATTTGAAATTTAAAGAGCAACCAAACTTTCAGATTAGAGACCTTATTTTGTCACGGGAGACAGGTTAATTTTATTTTTTTGATATCGGGGTTCTAATATAATATATAGTTTCCATAGCGGTATTTCGGCGGACCTCGAAAAAAACCAAAAGTTTAAGATGGATAATTCGTTTATTTATGAAGATATAGTAACCAAATTTGGTTAGTAGCTTTTTTGAGTTCCCCACCACTGTATTAAAATCGGTTGACTATATCATATAGCCCCCATTGGACAGATCGGTCAAAAAAACGTTATTGGTGCAAAACTCGTAGTGTTTCGTGTGTTTATAAGATATCGTTATCAAATTTGGTGTTTGGTAGTTTTTTAAAGTTCTCCAGCAACTCACCATAGATCAAAATCGGTTGACAATATCATATATAGGAGCGATTGGTCAATAAATCGTTTATGGTTCAAAATTCGTCTGTTTTTTGTTTGTTTGTTTATAAAAATATTTTATCCAATTTTGGCAAATAAATACATTTTGGAGTTCTTAAACAATATATCGAATTTGATGCCAATGTGGTGGTACAGGGTATTTCAAAGTTGTTGTCTTTTAAAATGTGATGAGAACACTGAGTATAGTAGTGTACAAAACGAGCATACATGCATATGTATGTATGTACGTGAGTAGCTGTTGCTGCAAAAAAATTCAAAGCAGAGAAAACAAAGCCGGCGCAATGAACATTTTGGAAACTGTGTGTTGTTGTGTGTTAAATTGGCATCAAATTGATCTGTTTTAGAGCTCAAAAATTAGGTGTTGGCTTATTTGTTTGCGTTTATATACGTTTATTTTTTTTTTTTAATTATATGCCTTTTTTTCTTTAAAACATTTTGCAAATTAATAAAGCAAATAATAATGTGTAACCATAATTTTTTTTCAAACTAATCTATTACTTTAAATTGAAGCAAAAAATTTTTTAAATAATATTGATTCAAATATTAAAAATTTATGTGTTAAACCAAAGAACATACAACATAAAACGTATTTGTGTTTTTGTGTGTACGCTATAAGAATCTTTGAACAGATTGAAAATCGATAGAGGAGTACCCTTTTTCGCGTTTTATACATACAATTCTTAGTGTGAATGTAAACACGACTAACAAGTGTCATAGCAGTTACCTTACTGCGGAAAGGTATACATTTTCATTTTTAATCTGCTCGTAACAAGCACGCAAGCCACCCCTATTCGACCAAGAAAATATTTATACTTTCTCGCTCATGCCTGCTGCATTTATTTATTCATTTATTTAATTTTAACCGTTTCATTACGCTCGCGATCGCTGCTCTCGCGCTCTCTGCTGTCTGCTCTCTTTCATTTTTTCATACGTATTTTACTAGAGTATAGTAGTGTACTCACTATGGTACACCATAAAAGTACTTCACCCAAAATTTTAGAACCCATGCTCTTGGGAGCACACTAATCACTTATATTCATTCAAATGGGTACTAAAAACTATGCATAGCTTTTCAGGCTGAGCTCTTCATTCGCCGTTTAACATCGATAGTTTTCCAGCTCTACAAAATAGTAGCAGTAGTAGTTTCTACAATCTAATGTTTTTGCTATTTTATATTTGCTGCTTTATTTTTGTTGTTTGTTAATCGCTGCTGCCTTTCTCCTCAAACAACGTCGTTATTTCATATGATTTACATAAACGAGAAAAAAAAAAAACTTACAACTGAATTACAAACTAAGACTAAAACAAGGCTAAGGATCATAAAGATCTGGATCATCACTGATGGGATGTAAATGTTTTTAAATTAAAATTTGTTATAGCCTGATAAATGTCATCAATCATGCAAATATCTGCTTTTTTATGGAGTTGAGAAGTGGAGTAATAGAATGGAACATCAAAAATCATTTTTAGGATTGTATGGTTTGCGCTTGCGGGTGAAGAAAATTTCATTTGTTTTGGTAGGATTAAGTTTATTTTTCCACTTATGAAAGTATTCATCAAGGGTGTTCAGGGCTTCAGTTAGATTTTGTTTTATGTCGCTGTAGCTGTTACCTGAGCAGTATAAGGCAGTGTCATCGGAAAAAATTAGAGTTTTACATTGCTCATGCATAGGGATGCGGTGAGTATAAATGTTGTATAGACTGGGTCCTAAAATAGAACCCTTAAGGACGCCTGCGTTTATCAGCTTTTTGTGTGATTTGTCCCCATTCATGTACCAAAAGTATCTTTCCGATAAGAAGCTGTTTATAGTTCGTAAAAGATACGTGGCCGTGTCTTTTGCAACTTATACACTAGACCTTTATGCCAAACAGTGTCAGAAGCCGATTGTACGTCTAAGGCAGTGGTCGGCACGGCCTATGCACGCGAGCATAGGGATTAGCGACGTCGACACACGTCATGTGTTATACACAACACATGTACTGAAATTTTCTCTGCCGCAGTGACGTATTGCGACGCTGACGTTGCTCGACGTCAACAACAACAACAGGAGCCGAAGCCACGCACCATCAACTGCGTGTCTGTTGCTTAGCATCGTAGAGCAACGTCAGTGTCGCATACGTCACTGCGGCAGAGAAAACTTCAATACATACGCAAAAAAAAAAAATGTGAGTGTATTTTGTGCCGACCACTGGTCTAAGGTAACCATACTTACTGACTTTTTGATTTCTAGTTGGTCCTTAATGCCTTTCTTAAGTTTTCTAAGCGTGTGAATACAATTAAGATTACATCTAAAACCGAATTGTACAGAAGGGAGAATGTTCTTTTCCTCAATATGCGCATTCAGTCTTGTTTTTAGAACACGCTCAAAAATTTTGGAAAACCCACACAAAAGGCTATTCGGATGATCGCTTTACGGAGAAACAGGCTTACCTGGCTGCGGAGTTGCTACAATTTTGGCCAGTTTCCATTTGCGTGGAAAGTAGCCAGCATTAATGCAATTATTCAAAATTTGGGTCAACATATCTAGGGCACGTTTTGGCAGGTGTTTTAAGCATATTAGCTTTTATTTGACGGTTTAAGTAGTTGATTCTTGCCTTATTAATTGACAGTCTAGTTCGTGACCATTGTCTTATCGCAATATTTCTAATTTTAATTAGTTCAGCTGTGTGTTCAGTTATTCTAGTACTACGTGGTCTAGTGTCTTTAACTTTAGGAACTGCGTTGTTAATTGCAGTAATTACACTTGAAGTAAAAAATTCAACCATAGAGTCAATTTCATTTTCAGAAAAACTTGTACACTCACCAAAAGGTGATCCGTCGCGAGTGCAGCGATTAAGGGAGGTTTTGAAAAGTATCCAATTCGCTCTAGAGTACAAAAAGATTTCATTCGTCACAATAGACAACGATGTTTCAGTTTAGAAATAATAGGTAGGTGGTTAGAGGAGAGGTCAGCGTGAACCGTTGGTTCAGTAAGGAGATGAGGTGAGCTTGCGATGAAAAAGTCGAGGGTAGAGGGTTTTGCTTTATAACTAGTAGGTATGTATGTTGGGTCCCTTGGATAGACAATGCTAAATTTGCCTTGAGTTGAAAGATCATGTAAAGTTTTGCCCCAGTTATTTGCTTTAAGGCAGTTCCATTCGCGATTACGGCAATTTAAATCCCCCAACCATAAAAACACCGTCTACGCGGTGAATCTTAAGAAAGTAATTTTTAAAATTTCCTTTTGGTGCTTGGCATCGCAAAGAAAATGACAGGAATCGAACAAACATTTGGCAGGTGAGCCGGGAAAGTATGCTGCAAAAATTTTAATATTTAAGGTATTCACGCTTTGTGTGCAGTTGAGCAGTTGAGCACTTTTACAAAAACAAATAGGGTATTCACGCTTTGTGTGCAGTTAAGCACTTTTACAAAAACAAAATGTATGGCGAAATACAACCCTGCGTTTCAACTCTCAACTTAACTTTTCCTCAACCCAGACCCTAGTCTACTTTTTGCTGTTGAGTTGAGCAGAAAGTGTTGCACAATATGCTTATTCGCTGCTTTTTCAGCACTACCGCATTTGCTATTTTTTAGTCATTTCGTGATATGAAAAACAACGAGTTGCCTTACACTCGCTAAAAAAAATGAGCGCCAAATTTAAAATAATCAAATTGTATTAACGCAAGTAAAAAACGGTTGTGCCTTTTTTGTGGGAAATTAAGTGAATTAGACATTATTACTTGTTGTTGGAGTTAACGCAAGTAAAAGAGAAAAAATAGATACGAATTGGAAAATGCTGGGGCTGTACTAGGCTTAATATTTGCTGGAACTATTGTGGAGTTACCCTTAGCATTTGAACAAATCGGGTTTCGTCGAAGCAACTACGCTCTATCTCGTAATTTTTATTTCAAGATTTTAAATTTTAGTGCAATTTGTTCCAATTTTCAAATGTGAACAAACACAGGAAGGAAGCAGCACAAAATCAAATTTGGGGTTTCTATAATTGTTTCATTTTTGCAGCAATTAAATAATAAAAGTCGGTGTAATCCATCGCTACTTTAGCTACAGATTCTGTAAGTATAGATTTTACTCTTCCACTTGGCATTTTTAATTCAACCTTTTGAATCTTAATGTAATTTGTACCAATTTACAAATGTAAACAAAAACAGGAAAGAAGAAGAAAAGTCAACAAGTCAACTCATAAAGTCAACAGGAGGGATTCACGCTTTGGCCTGTTGACTTTTTCAACAAGTCCTCAATTCAACACAAAGCGTGAATACCCTAAGTGTATTGTCGTTATACTTACAGTCAATCATGTGCATATTAGCTTGTAAATGTAAATATTCTGTTGGATAGTAATGAGGGAAGTTCAATATCATCTTCAATATTTTGTTTTGAGCTGTTTGTAGTTTTTTAAATGAGTTTTTGATCTGCTTCCCCATACATCACAGCCATATAACATAAACGGTAACAAAATTGTTTTATAGATAATAAGTTTGTTGTCCATAGAAAGTTTTGATTTTCGGTTAATAAATGGATATAGAATTCGTACTGCAATATTGATTTTGTTTAATGTTGTGCTGAAAATAAGTTTTTTATCCAAAATAATGCCTAAATATATATTTATTATGTATCACAATAAATATTCCAAGTTCAACATTTCTGTTGATTGAAGTTGATTCGTGCTTTCCTCCCAAATTACCAATGGTGAAAAAACCTCTTTTCACATCTATCCTTGCGAGTATGGTTCAGACAACAGTCGTAAAAGTCTCTTTTCGGGGTTCAAGTGCCGACATTGCGACGCCTCCTTTTATGATTACAAATGTAAAATCACAAAATAGTGATTTGTATAATAAAAAAATGTGTAAACGTCGACACACAGTAAAGTAGTCAAAAAAACCAAAAAAATTGAATATTATGCTACGTGATATTATTTTTCCCCACATTTATTCAAAGCGTTTGTCCGCTTCGAAAGCAGTTCTTAATTGGGAAATAAACTTTGCCGTAAAATGTGTAATGTAATGTTTTTTCTGACACCCTTTAACAGCAACAATACCAAATAAATAATCACAATGGGCTGTAAAACTTTACGAGGCCTTTGTAATAATTTAATTCTTTGCTTCGGCGTCGAATACTTGTTTCGAAACTTCCTGTTCGCTTCTTATACCCTTTACCAAAGGTATTACATATAAGTTTGAGCAAATGTATGTAACGCGAAAAAACAAATTATTTGCATAATATACATACATATGTAATATATTTTCACACATTTACATACATGAAAAGGGTGATTTTTTAAGAGCTTTCGGATTTTATTTAAAAAAAAAAAAAACACAAAGTTCAGAAAAAATGTATGAAATAAATGTTCAAAGATGATTTCATGTAAATGTTGACCGTGGCTGCGCCTCAAATGAGTCCAATTTTGGCATACTCTCTCCAACATATCGGCTGGTATCTCACGAATAAATTCTTTAATATTAGCTTCCAGTGCTTCAACCGTTGCGGGCTTGTTGCTATAGACATGAGCCTAAACATATGATATATATATGAAAAAATGATGCCACCGGCCTATAATCCACATCAAACAGTGACATTTTGGGGATGCATTGGCAGTTCTTGCAATGCTTCTGGCTGCTCTTCACACCAAATACGGCAATTTTGCTTGTTCACGTATGCATTCAACCAGAAATGAGCTTCGTCGCCGAACACAATCTTCCGATAAAAAAGGGGATCTTCATCCAACTTTGCCAGCGCCCATTCACCAAAAGTAAGCCGTTGTGGTAGGTCGAGTGGCTTCAATTCTTGCACCAGCTGTATTTTAAAAGGTTTTACGCCCAAATCCAACTTCTTTTTACGGCCGTTTACGCAAATGCAAATTAATAATTAATTGTAAATTAAATTAGAAAAGAAAAATAGAAAAAGAAAGTTGCTAAAATATCACCTTTTATATAGCCATGGGATCATCCATAAACTACGTGACGCTGGTTTTTCGCAAAATAGACCCCTCCCCCCACTCCATTCTGGCACAGTGATGGAATATTTTTGAAGATTTTCCATATGATCCTAACCTTCGCTAGACACCCCCCTCCCCTCCAAATCTGATGAAAACTTGAAACGATGTAGGGAAAACCCATAAAATAGTTTTGAGTAAACAAATTTTATAAAATCCTTGTAACTTTTTGGGCATGCCACCCCAGAGTCTACCGCAAGAGTTCCTCACACTTTACGCAAAGCCTTTGTATAATATGTACCTACATATTATAGTCTGCATGTCCCGTCTACAACCGTCTAACTAGTGTTGTTCAAACAATGGTTAATGTTAAAGTCAAGCGACTTTGTAATACCCTGTAAATAAATGAACCAACACAAACTTTACATACCCTTACCACCTTTAGATACTGCCTATAAAAAAGAAAAATGCGACACAAGAAAAAGACCTGGTTCTTTATTATCTACACATAGACTCCAATAATAACTATAGAATCAGCAATGAAAGTAACAGGGTCAACTTATTATTAAGGGTATTCACGCTTTGTGTTGAGTTGAGGAGTTGAAAAGTTGAGGACTTTTACAAAAACAAATAAATGCTGTATATCAACCCTGCGTTTCAACTGTCAACTCAACTTTTCCTCAACCCAGACCCTAGTCTACTTTTTGCTGTTGAGTTTTTGAGAAAGTGTTGCACAATATGTTAATTCGCTTCTTTTTCAGCACTGATGCATTTGCCATTTTTTAGCCATTTTGTGATATGATTATACTCGCTAAAGCCTAGTACGCAGCAGTGTAAAACCGCGTGAAAGAAAACAAAACTTCATATAAAAAAAACGCTAAGAATTTTGACAGCGTTTTTTTTATATGAAGTTTTTGTTTTCTTTCACGCGGTTTTACACTGCTGCGTACTAGGCTTAAAAAAAGAAGAGCGCCCAATTTAAAACTATCAAATTGTATTAACGCAAGTAAAAAAGGTTGTGCCTTTTTGTGCGAAATTAAGTGAATTAGACATAATTAATTGTTATTGGAGTGAACGCAAGTAAATAGATGCGAACGGAAAAGTGCTGGGGCTGTACTAGGCATAATATATGAGGGAACTGTTTGGAGTTACCCTCAGCATTTGAATAAATCGGTTTTCGTTCAAGGAACTGAGCACGTTGTGGCGCCAGTCAATTGACTTAGCGATGTGGAAGTGGTCGCCCCGACGCCAGAGTGTCATTGCATTCATGTCCTCTAGATCAGGGATGTGCAAGAAGAGAGCGACCAAAATTGTAAATGTATTGGTATATTTGCACTGAAAAGTGAAAATAGCTTTACGCGCCACTACAGCTATTCTGTCAGTGCACGCTAGCATTTTTTCGTTTTGGCCTTTTACTTCGGCAAGTGCTCGGCTTTACATAGAACTTCATCAATTTGGGCGTCGCCACGCAGCCCCATAGTCTCTGTTTTAAATAAAATTTAGTTTTTAGACGATGAATTTGTTTTAGCAGACGAACCTTCAATAAAATCAATTTTATCCAAAGCCACTTTAGCAACAACATCAGTCAAAACACACTTTACGCTTAGTCTCGGCATTTTTAATTCAAAATTTTTAATTTAAATAATTATTTCCAGTATTTTGCAAATGTAAACAAACACACGAAGAAGAAGCACAAACTCAAATACGGTTTCTCTGCAATTATTTCATTTTCGCAGCAATAAAATAATAAAAATCGATAATACATAGCTACTTTAGCTATTTATTATTATTAGGTTTAGTTAAAATAGATTTTATGCTTTGACTAGGCATTTTTAATTCAAGTTTTTGAATTTTAATGTAATTTGTACCAATTAACAAATGTAAACAAACTCTGGGAAGAAGAAGAAAACTCCTCAACTCAACTCATAAAACTCAACAGGGCTGTTCACGCTTTGGCCTGTTGACTTTTTCCTCAACTTTTCAACTCCTCAACTCAACACAAAGCGTGAATAACCTATATATGTATTGTTTTTAACATCTTTTTCATCATCATTTATGTACAACTTATATTTATTCAAACATCTTTGTTATATATCTTTAAAAATTATAATTATATTTTAGAATTTTTGTCACGAGTGCTCGTCTAGAGACAGTGATATGTTTTATTTTATATCGCTACATTTGTTAAAAATAAACATAAAAAGAAAAAGGAAAAATGCACCAACAATTCCATTCAGTCTTGGGAGCCATAAGTGTCGAGACATATTCGTAGCTAACGTTGAGTTAAAAATTTATTTTCGATGCACTAACATAGCTGTCAAACGTTCAAGCTGGTAACTGACATACTAAAACAGGCATTATGATATAGTATAAAAGTTACAAGCGGAAGGGAATTTTGATTTAGGTAAGCTTCGTTCCAATGGGCAATAAATTATTGCATAAATTCCAATTGCACGATTCAATAATATATCAGCAACACGCAGTCGATATTGAATTTGCGCGCAGGATGTCTGAATGGGGAAGACATGACACATTCATCGATTCAAATTACACATTGTACCTGAAGGGTCAATGAAAGAAACCTAAGAAAGCGTGACATAAATGCATATTTATTTATTTGTTTTTTTTTTTTTTTTACTTTGACGATAGCACGCATATAAGTAGTGCCCTGGCCCATCAGCATATGCCTTATTCAGTATACCTACATACACCCATGTTCATACACAGCTAAATTAGAGATTCAGACTGGAGCGTCCGTTTTTATTCTACCCTGTGCAATTTGGGTATAGAATGTCGTGTTACTCATAAAAGGAGTACGACCCCATAACCTTATTAGCAAAACTAGTAAGGGTGGTTTCGGTTGGGACTGTATTCATTGCAGTCACAAAATCACCAGATCTTTTGACGTTTTGAAACATTTGCTGTGCTGACAGGAGTTAGGAGACAATATACGCTAAATATAGCTAAAATGAACTGAAAATCAAATTAAACGAACTTGAAAAAAGTCGTAACTTAAACTTATTTTCATACATTTGTTTTATTACATTCGTCGTGCGAAAACACGTTTCCCCCCATCCCTTGCGTTAAGAATAATTAATGAAAAATGCTTCAACTCATATAAACAAAAAAAAACATCTTTATACCCTGTAGGTACAAAGGGTATACTAGATTTTTGCAATGTATGTAACGGACAGAAGGAGGCGTGGCAGACCTCACGTCCTTTATACCAAAATGCTTTTCATTACCTCGGGTAGCGATTGAGCTACGTCCGTCTGTCCGTCCGTCCGTCTGTATGAGCACCTAGATTTCGGAGACTATAAGAGCTAGAGATACGAAACTTGACCAGCTGGTGCGCATATTTCCTGAGAAGATGAAGTTTGTTGAGAATTTCGCGGTTTTATATTTGTGCAAGCCGAAAATGTATGTAACATACAGAAGGAACGTCGGAGCCCCTCCGAAGTTACCTAAATGATCAGGATGACTAGAGAAGTCGATGTACCTATGTCCGTCTGTCCGTCTGTATGAATGCTTAGATCTCAGAGATGGTAAGAGCTAGAGCAACCAAACTTTCAGATTAGATCCGTTATTATCATACGAAAGATGTGTTTATTTTATTTTTTAGATACCGGGGTTTTATTATATAGCTCCCCTAGGGGTGTTTCAGAGGACCTCGAAAAAAACCAAAAGTTTTAGATGGATAGTTCGTTTGTTTTTGAAGTTATCGTAACCAAATTTGGCACTTGAAAGTTTTTTATAATACCCAAGCACTGAACCAAATTTTATCAAAATCGGTTGACTATATCATATAGCTCCCATATGATAGCTCGGTCAAAACAAATGTTTTTTGCACAAAAATCGTTGTGTTTCGTTTGTTTATGAAGTTATTGTTACCAAATTTTGCAATTGGTAGTTTTTTAAAGTTCCTAAGCACAGTACCAAATTTGATCATTATCGGTTGACTATATCATATAACAGGACCGATACGGCAAAAACACTTTTTTTGAAATAAATTCGGTTTGATTCGTTTGTATATGAAGATTAGTGCTGGAGAAAACATCCATGTCATATCGATGCATCGATGTATCGAAGTTTAAAATATCTATATATCGATGCTGGCCAACAGAGTTGTTTCTCCAGCACTACTAAACAACCATTTGATGAGTGCAGAAGTGCTGGAGGAACATCTCTGTTGGCCAACAACGATATATAAATATTTTAAGCTTCGATACATCGATGCATCGATATAACATCGATGTTTTCTCCAGCACTAATGAAGATATCATAACCAAATTTGGTGTTTGTCAGTTTTTTAGGGTAACCCAGCAATGTACCAAATTTGATCAAAATCGGTCGAGTATATCATATAGCTCCCATAGGGCCGATCAGTCGAAAAAACGTATTTTGAACAAAATTCGTTTTGTTTCGTTTGTTTTTGAAGCTATCGTTACCAAATTTGGTAATTGGTACATTTTTAGAGTTCCTAAGCATTGTGACTTATTGGATGAAAGTCGGTTAACTATATCATATTGCTCCCATAGGACCGATCTGGCAAAAAAATTTTTTTACAAAATTCGTTGTTTTTTGTTTGTTTATGAAGAAATCATAGTCAAACCTCATATTCGAAAGTCTTTTATAGTTCCCAAGCACTGTACCTATTGTGATCAAAGTAGGTTGACTTTATAATATAGCCCCAATAGGACCGATCGGTCAAAAAATATGTTTAAAGCTAAATTCGTTTTGTTTCGTGTGTTTATAAAGATATCGTAACCAAATTTGACAAATAAATACCTTTTAGAGTTCTGAAGCAATATATCGGATTTGATTGCAGTGTGGTGCTACAGGGCATCCCGAAGTCGTCCGCGCCCGACTTTACGTACGCCATTTTTTTATTTGAGAATGCGTTGTGGTTACGTGCATCTGTGTATTAGAAAGATCGGACAAAAACAACAAAAGTTTTAGTCAAAAATGTACAAATTTCACCTCCCATTGCCTATAAACTACGTCAACATTTGACTCTACGTAATTTTGGTAACAAGTGACCTAGAATCACAATTTTTGGTAAGCTGATTCATGTGGCTCTAATGAACAAATCCACATCCAAGTTTAATTGATGCGGACCCCCCACCCCCCGCAATCGATTAACCGTGTTTTCTCCCACACCCCTAACATATCACCTTGAAACTTGCCCCATATGCTATAAATAGATTCTTTGACGTAACTTTAGATTTTCGTCAAAATCGGTGCTTTACGGAACTTATACGTATAAATATCGTTTTACAACAAAAAAAAAGTTCCAATTTGAAAATTCTTAGAAGGAATATTCAGGAACAAAATTTTTTTCGAGAAAAAAGGTACGGGGTATTACACTGTCGGGCACCTCGACTGTATTACAATTTTTTACTTATATCCTGCTGTTTGTAAACAAATAATTTGACAGAATAAAAATATTTACAAAATTGGTGATGATTTTTCTATAAGAATTTATATTTGGAGGTCCTAAAAATGAGTTTTTTCAGCTCTAAAAAAATGTTTGTTTGTAGCCGGCAAAAAATTAGCAGTAACCGTAGCTGTATTAAAAAAAATGCGTTTCGAGTTATTCGCGTTTTAAGTAATGAAGCGGATGACACGCGATTGGAGGTTAACAGCTATATAATAATATCAGTATTAAAAGATGGCGAACGTTAAAGTTGGGCGCAGACGACTTTGGGATACCCTGTACCACCACATTGCAATCAATTCCGACATATTGCTTAAGACCTTTAAAAGATATTTTATTCGGCAAATTTGGCTACGATATTTTCATAAACAAACAGAAATCTGTCGAATTTTGCACCAAACATTTTTTTTTACCGATCGGTCCTATGCACCGTGGGCCCAGATTTTCAAATTTTGGCCAACACCTTGTCATTTCCATAATAATTTTTTTAAAGTGATGAAATTTTACACACGTCTTCCTAAAGGATTGAACTATTTTTCTGGGAAGTTTGAGTCTCCTCCGATTTTTTTGAGATATAGATAATCCAAATAAAAATTGGAAAAAATATAAAAAAATGAATGGTTTTGGAGTTTTAGCCCCAAATAGTTTCAGCTTTTCAAGCAAATTACAAAAAGACGATATCACCAATCCATCTAGCTTTTAACTGTTATAATTTTTTTTTGCATTTTGTTTTAATTTTAGAAAAAAACATTTCAAAAATCTATATTTCATTTTTACGTTTCTTCGGCAAAATTGATAATTTTTACATACTTTTAGGCAGCTAAGAAATTAAAAAAATAGTAAAATTTCCTGGGGGTCAATTTTTGAAATTCAACTTTTAGATATAAAATTCAATTTCCGAAAATCGGGAAGAGTTACATTTTGTTGTAAAACATGTGAAGTAATTTATAAAAATTTTTTCGATCAAATTTCGAGTGGTAGTCGGAGGTACCCTTAAAGCAAAGCAGGTAAATGAAACCAAAAAAATCTTTCTAACTATTCGAATACATTTAAAACCGAAAGTTTTTAAGCTCAGTTCTATTTTTTTTCTGAAGTTAGTTATACTTATAATTAATATAATGAATGAAGATTTTGTAGCTACATGTATCATGGAAAATGCAGGGTTTTTTTTTTCTAAAAATGTTTGCGAAAGTTCATAAAATACAAAATGTCAACTTTGATTGCCAATAACTTCAAAACCACTAATTATAATTTACATATTTTTTATGCACAGGGAACCTTAACATGTGTAAAATAATATTAAATTGTAATTTTATCAAAATCTGGCCACGCGGGCTTGCAGTGCTTTGAAACTCTAAAAAAACTTGCCAATGGCAAATGTGGTTACGATATCTTCATAATCACACGAAATACAACGAGTTTTGCACCAAACGCGTCCTCTGGAACACCCCTATGGGAGCTATCTAATGTAACCCCGAAATAAAAAAAAAATAAAATAATCTTGTCTTCTATGGAATAATAAAGGATCTAATCTAAAAGTTTAGTTGCTCTAACTCTTACCATCTCCGAGATCTAGGCGTTCATACGGACGGACAGGCAGGCGGACAGACAGACAGACAGACGGACATGGGTATTTATTTATTTATTAGAAAGATCAAGATACAATCTAAACAGTTGATTAATATAAAAAATACAATAAAAAAGAAACCATAAATAAAACTTATAATAAATAATATAAGGTAGTTTTCCACTGACCCGGTGGGCGTATTTTATTTGCCAGAGGGCCAGCTATGCCCTTACCCACAGCCAAATGTGATCAGTGGCAGAGAGCTGCATTGAGTGCGGTCGAGCCTGTACGAGTATAACAAGTAAAATGTGAGTGTGAGTAGCAAACCGAAATGAGCTTCTTTGAGTGGTGCGCTCAAAGTAAACGCAGAGCTGCGTTGAGTTAACTCGAGCCTGTTTGAGCATAACAAGTAAAATGTGAGTGTGATTAGCAAACCGAAATGAGCTTGTTTGAGTGGTGCGCTCAAAGTAAACGCAGAGCTGCGTTGAGTTAACTCGAGCCTGTTTGAGCATAACAAGTAAAATGTGAGTGTGCGAGAGCTTGTTTAAGTGTTGCGCGCAAAGTGAACTTTCAAAAGCAATAATGTAGGTATAAGGAGAGAGCTTTTTGTTTTGATTGATCATATATACACTTTTGTAACTTATAACAACATTTTGAATCTTAAATATAAATAACGCATGAATAAAATAAACTTTTAAAGAAGAGAATTGTTTTTCTTCATATAAACACTTTTATTAACTTATAACCAACGGTGGGCACGCCTTGGCTCTTCTTGCTCCGAGTGCTCTTTCTGTTATTTTTTGCAAGTGGCGCCAGATAGACGCACACGCAAAAAGTGCTCTTTCCGTTATTTTTCGTGCCCTTCGCTGCGTATAACTAAATTTTGAAACTTAAATATAAATAACGCATGAATAAAATAAAATTTTAAAGAAATTCAAAATTTTTTGCAGTCACTTAAAAATAAAACTTCCATAAAGATTTAAAATTTCATGAAATTATTAAAAATTATATGAATTATTTTTAATAATAACTAAATTTATTTGAATAAAAATTAAGTTTTAAAAATTTTTGTAAAAAGAATTTAAAAAAGTATACTGTCTACTGTGCCTGCCCCAATTCTGTTTCGCTTGTCTGAAATAATATTTCCTGCCAACGAAAACGCCCTTTCAGCCGCTGCACTACTGGCTGGAATCGAGTTTCAAATGCAAAACAAAATATGGGTGAACTAATAAGATGAATTAGGCACTCACCCACAATACTACGCATTTGCATTCACCCAAAACAAAGCCTCGCAATTCATTCTTCGTCGCTACACATGCACATGTGTATGCGTGCTAATGCTGCAAATAAAAAATGGCAAACTTCTGTAGGTTACTCGTGTTACACGAGTACATTGTGAGTTTTGCAAATCAACAGCTCAAAAAATACACAGCTCGTTTGTACTCAAAACACAAAAAGCTCGTGAGTCACTTTTGATAGCTCAAGAGATACACATACAAGTTTTGCTCAATTGACTTACATTGCTCAAAAGTTTAAGTCATGACTGAGTGCACTCAAAAATTTGTATACTCGTTGCAGCTTTCTGGTTAGAGTGTTATTTAATCTTTAATATGAAATACCTGGGCTATCGTCCTCCATCATTAAAATTTTTTATTTTTTTGGTTTTCACAAAATACGTGCGTAAAATTGGCTGATTTTTCCCGCGAAAAATTCAAGCCAAAACGACGTACAATCGCTGACTTTGCCCGCTCCCCACAGTAACAAAGTTGCCCCAATATTTGAAATCGATTTTTTTATCATCTAATTGAAGTATTTAAATATAAAAAGCCAAAAAAGTGGCAAAAAAAACCATAGTGAATTGGTGCATCCTGTACCATCACATTGCAATCAAATTTGGAATATTGCTTAGGTACTCTAAAAAACTTCTGATATATTATATAACTACGGTATCAAAAAAAAGATGGCGTACGTTAAAGTCGGGCGCAGAAAACTTTGGTATACCCTGTACCACCACATTGCAATTAAGTCAGACATATTGGTAAATACCTCCAAAAGATATTTTATTCGGCAAATTTGGCTACGATATTTTCATAAACAAACAGAAATCAGTCGAATTTTGCACCAACAAATTTTTTTTACCGATCGGTCCTATGGGGACTATATTATATAGTCATCCGATTTTGAGCTAATTTGGTACACTGCACTGTGGGCCCAGATTTTCATATTATGGCCAAAACCCTGTCATTTCCATAATAATTTTTTTAGAGTAATGAAATTGTACACACGTGTTCCTAAATGATTGAACAATTTGCTGGGAAGTTTGAGCCTCCTCCGATTTTTTTTGAGATATAGATAATCCAGACCAAAATTGGAATCCGGTTCTGGGTAGTAGAGTTGGTTGGTTACCAGTTTTCAGTGGCAGCAATGCGTCTGCCTTTCGCTGCGTCGGCATATGACATGGGCAAGTTCGTGTTTGTTGAGTGACTTGGTTCTCTTGCATGTCTCCAGTAGGAGCAAATGAGGAGGCTGGCTGATTTCTCCTGATAATCGCTGGTTGGCGGGCAGTTTCCTGCAATGGCACCTGGCGTCGTTTTGATTGACGCTGGTAGATCCGGCAGCCTTTGTAGTTTGCAGTATGCGGTAAACGGCAGTGCACACAAGTGGCAGGCTGGTCAAAGGGTTTGGTACACTCAGTGGAGGCGTGATTTTCACCACATTTTACGCAGCGATAAGCCCTCCTATAGTATCGTTGTGTGTGACCGTAAATATACAATTTTCCAATTGTACATTTTAGTACAACCTTTGAAAAAATGGTTATTAAAGCATACTTTTAGGCAGCTAAGAAATTCAAAAAATAGTAAAATTTCCTGGGGTTCAATTTTTAAAATTCAACTTTTAGATACAAAATTCAATTTCCGAAAATCGGGAGGAATTACATTTTGTTGTAAAATATATAAAGAAATTTATAACATGTTTTTCGATCACATATCGAGAGGTAGTCGGAGTTAACCAAAAAACCAAAAAATTCTTTTTAACTACTCGAATATATTTAAAACCGAAATTTTTAAGCTCAGTTTTAATTTTTTTCTGGAGTAATGCCTATCCCACCAAAAAAAAAACATCAAAAATGTAAATTTTGGTGTTTAGTGTCCTTCTCGCATCAAGAAAAATGCGCTGCAACAAAAAGATATGATATATAATCCAAAGTATCTCTGAAAGATAATTTGGAGTTTCGCATTTATAAATGGTCACTACATCTATCTTAGCAAATCTGTTTTCACCAATATATATGAAGCTTGTGTTGGTTAGAGTATGTACAAAGTGCGGCGCGCCGTCTGGAAACATTTATGTAGGTGCACGAAATTATACTCAAGATCCTGTCGTTTGATACAAAACTACGTACAGACCATTCACAATCAATAGAATAACAACGTATTGGAAAAACTTTGGGCATTTTTTTAAAAGCACACATTTCTATAAATAATGCATAGAAATATTTTACTAACGGTACATTTTTAAATCAATTTCGTCAATGCAACTTTTTAAATGAAAAAAATTTTTCTGCTATAAAAAATGGTATAAAAGACGGGCTGTCATCATATCATATCTTTTTGTTGCAGCGCATTTTTCTTGATGCGAGAAAGACACTAAACACCAAAATTTACATTTTTGATGTTTTTTTTTTTTGGTGGGATTTCACATCTTTTTGTTAAAAAGTATACAATTATTTTTATTCCTCCTTCAAATAAAAATAATAAATACATATTTTTGTTAACACTTCAAAATAAAAGAAATTAATATTGATCCAATGAAGTCTCGAACCCACAACTTTTCCGCAACAGGCATTCACTCATATCACTGAGCCATCGACACCTATGTATCAGAATAAGAAACTCTTTTTATATTTTATATTTTGTTATGTTTCAAATTCGCTTAAAAAGAACAAGCAACGCGTTTCGCCGTAGCCACTAGCTATGTTTGTATAAGTGCACATGTGTGAGCTCGCTCTCGGTTCTCTCATTCTGCCTTGTTCATCTTCATAAGCACTTCTCTCTTTATGGAGTTGTGCAAACGACAGATCAGAAACTGAACAAAAATTGTTCTCAAAATACCCCCATAGTTTGCTGACAATATTGTTTTTATACCCTGTACCGTATGGTACAAAGGGTATATTGTGTTTGTGCAAGCCGAAAATGTATGTAACGTACAGAAGGAGACGTCGGAGACCCCCCAAAGTTACCTAAAGTATGATCAGTGTGACTCGAGAAGTCGATATACCCATGTCCGTCTGTCCGTCTGTCCGTATGAACGCCTAGATCTCAGAGATGGTAAGAGCTAGAGCAACCAAACTTTCAGATTAGATCCCTTATTAATCCATAAGAGACAAGTTTATTTTATTTTTTTGATATCGGGACTACATTATATAGCTCCCATAGGGGTGTTTCAGAGGACCTCGAAAAAAAGCAAAAGTTTTAGATGGATAATTCGTTTGTTTATAAAGATATCATAACCAAATTTGGCAATCGGAAGTTTTTTAGAGACCCCCAGCACTGTACAAATTTTTATTAAAATCGGTTGACTATATCATGTAGCTCCCATAGGATCGATCGGTCGAAAAAATGTTTTTTGTACAAAATTCGTTGTGTTTCGTTTGTTTGTGAAGATATTGTAACCAAATTTGGCGTTAAGAAGTGTTTTAGAGTTCCCAAGCACTGTTCCAAATTTGATCAAAATCGGTTGACTATATCATATAGCTCCCGTAGGACCAATCGGTCAAAAAATCGTTTTTTCTACAAAATTCGTTGCGTTTCGTTTGTTTGTAAAGATATTGTTAGCAAATTAAGAAGTTTTTTAGAGTACCCAAACACTGCACCAAGTTTGATCAAAATCGGTTGACTATATCATATAGCTCCATAGGAACGAGCGTTCAAAAAAACGCTTTTTTTACAAAATTCGTTGTGTTTCGTTTGGTTTTGAAGATATCGGAACCAAATCAGTGTACTAAATTTGATCAAAATCGGTTGACTATATCATATAGTCCCCATAGGACCGATCGGTCAAAAAAATTGTTTGGTGCAAAATTCGACTGATTTCTTTTTTTTTCATGAAAATATCGTAACCAAATTTGCCGAATAAAATATCTTTTGGAGGTTTTAAGCAATGTGTCGGACTTAATTGCAATGTGGTGGTACAGGGTATCCCAAAGTCGTCTGCGCCCGACTTTAACGTACGCCATCTTTTTTTCTGAAAATGTTCGCGAAAGTTCATAAAATATAAAATGTCAACTTTGATTGCCTATAACTTAAAAACAACTAATTATAATTTACTATTTTTTTTCTGCACAGGATAACTTAATATGTTTAAAATAATATTAAATTGTCATTCTGTCAAAATTTTGATTTTCAGCAGGAGGGCTTTTGGCCAAAACCTGGCCCATTGTGCAGTGATCCAAAAAAGTTAATTCTTTATTACATTAAGGCCTATACGCAGTTCGAAATATTTCGCGCGGAATGACAAAACTTTTTAGCTTTCATTTAACAAAAAAAAACATCTATTAATATGGTAAAATAAAAACTCCGAATTATTATTATTTCGTATAACAACTAGGTGGCAACGCCTTAGCTTGAAAAGATTTTGCACGTTGACACAGAATGGCATATTTAAAAAAGATTTTGTAAAAATGAAAACCATGAATTAAAACATTAGATTTATCAAAACATAAAGACGCAGATAAATCATAAATTGAATAACCTTTCCAAATAAGTAACAGTTTCTTTGAATAAAATAGGTTTTATTGGTGAATTTAATCAAATCTCAAACAGTTTTGTCAAACATTTTAAAAACGTTACGAATCATGTCTGTGGCACCAAGATTTTTAATTGTAAAGAAATTGTTTTCTGTGGCACCCAGTGTATTTTTTATTTATTATTAAATTATTATGTAAATTGGTTGGAAACTTCGGGAGTTATAGCGAAAAATATTGGCGTTGGTTTTAAGTTGAATGGTGATAAACCTGAAAATAAAAGCAATGGCTAGGAGGGTGGTGGCAATGTTTGTATTATTTTTGTTGTGTGCCAAAGAACCCAAAAAGGTAATACCCATTTACTATTCCGTATATTCCACAGTTATAAACAGTTGCGCACACATGGAAAAAAATTGACATACATATCTGCATATGTAGATAAATACTTAATGAGCAACAACTACCTTCCACGCTGCTGGGCAACCCTAGGAATAAAGCTCAGAAGGTGTTTAGTTAGGTCGACAAGGCTGGGCTTGGTCATAAAAAACATACATACAAATGTACACCGACATTTACTTTAATTTCCCGCTGGAATCGACAATGTAGAGTCAAATGGAATGAGGCTCACCCCGTTTGCTGACGACATAGCCTAGCAATAAAGTGTTAATAAGGCCTTGTCTGCTTTCTTATAGACATATAAATATTTAAGTTAATGTGTACAAAAACCCTAAATTACATTTAAATACTAAAGTTACCCGTCCAAAATGTGGTTGGTGCGGTGTTTGCATGATATCATGATTGATTAACTTAAAGTCAATTTTTTACAGAAATTAAAAATTGCTGGCAGTAAAATTATCAACCAAATAAAACTTAAATCAATTTTAGAGTTAAAATCGGTTTTGGTGTTTTTTGCAGCATCTGCTTCTGGGTATGTTTTTCGCCAACATATCCGAATTCTGTCCTCTATCGCTCTCCTACGATAAATAGTTTTCCAGACATCGAACGAATAATTGCTTTCAAGCGCCAAAATTTATAATTTTTACATAGAAAATACGACGAACATCGCCTCTCTTTAATACGAAATACAATCCAAACATGAACGCAGACCACCATGAATGTCAATAGATTTGCAATACTAAGCGATACGTCCGAAGAAGTGGCCTCTGTAGCTGATGAACCGTCCCCAATCTACGTTCGAGAGAAAAGTTCCAATGCTCTTGTCAACAAAATTATTAATCTTATTGGGAAAGATAGTTTCCACATAATCCCCCTAACTAAAGGAAATATCCATGAAACCAAAGTCCAGACTAAATCCAAAGAAAACAATAGAGTGCTGTCCAAGTACATAAATGAAAGCAAGAAGAATTTTTACACTTACCAACTTAAAAGCTACAAAGACCTGCAAGTTGTAGTAAAGGAGCCTGATGTAACACCTGTCGAAGTCTCCGCAAGGCTTTAACGCAAAAACCGCACTCAACATCCTAAACAAGGACAAAAAGCCACAACCTCTTTTCAAGGTTGAACTTGTACCGGAATCCATGACATCAAAAAAAATGAATTGCATCCCGTCTAAAAACTGCAATTTTCACTGCACCGTAAAATCACTGTAGAGGAGCCGCATAAAAAGAACGGCCCACTACAGTGTACAAATTGTCAAGAACATGGCCATACAAGGTCCTATTGTACCATTCGACCGGTATGTATGGCTTGTGGAGAGCTTCACGGCTCTGCAAACTGCCCATCAAACAGGATGATCCTAGCATTGAAAAGTGCGGCAACTGTGGAGGGAACTACACTGCAAACTATAGAGGTTGTCCCGCCTACAAGGAGCTGAAAAATCGGCTAAATCAGCGTGTGACATCAGTTCGCTCACACAACTTGCCAAATAATTTTATAACTACCCGACGTATTCTTCTCAACAGCAGCCAAATTTTCTTTTGGCGCTGTTACAATCAACAAGAATATAACCTTTGCAAGTGCTCCAAAAATAGGTCAGGTAAGTTCTGCACCTAAAAACCCCATACCGTCCGTCCATAACACAGAGCAGAACAATGCATATACTCATCAACCAGAAGGGATTGATATGAACCCAAAATATAATGATGCCAATGCAACAATTCGATCAATAAATGAAAGCAAAAAAAATAATTATAAAGATGGCGTACGTTAAAGTCGGGCGCGGACGACTTTGGCATACCCTGTACCACAATCGCAATTAAATCCGGTATATTGCTTAAGAACACCAAAAGACATCTGATTGTTAGGATAACTTTATACACAAACAAAAAACAGGCGCTTTAGCACCAAACACGATTTTTTGACCGACTGGTCCTATAGAAGCTGTATGATAAAGTCAAACGATTTTGATCAAATTTAGTACAGTGCTTGGGAAGTATAAGAAACTTGCCAAATTTGGTTACGATATCTTCATAAACAAACCAAAACACAACGAATTTTGTACGAAAATGTTTTTTTGGGCATATATATATAATTGGGAGCTAAAAGATAAATTACAATAGATCTTCAGGTTGCAGTGCACAATCTCTTTTGTGAGAGAACATTAACAATTTAAAAAAAAATAAAAATTATATTTGGGAGCTATACTTATATTATTATTATTTATACATTCTATTTTGACAGTTTTGTCATTTGTTCGCTATATTTTTGTTTACATTCCGATTCCTGTATTTTCTGTGTGGTTAGATATCTTTCTTGATTACATCATTTAATGTGAATTTTTCCGATAATTTAAAAGTT
This sequence comes from Chymomyza costata, assembly GCA_018150985.1. Classification (NCBI taxonomy): domain Eukaryota; kingdom Metazoa; phylum Arthropoda; class Insecta; order Diptera; family Drosophilidae; genus Chymomyza; species Chymomyza costata. Next base: position 5,508,810 of record JAECWU010000003.1, on the reverse strand, counting down.
ATTCTGCTATTCGGGGCGGAGACGAATTCAACAAATCATAGATCATCAAAATCGGTCCAGCTGTTCTTGAGTTATAAATGGTGTAACTAATATAATTTTTTTTAATATATAGTATAGATTGGTTTTTAATAGTCAAGTATACGTTTGTTTACAAATTCACTCTTTTGGCATCTTTTTCAACATAGGATAAACAATAAATAAAGATGGCGTACGGTAAAATCGGGCGCAGACGACTTTGGGATACCCTGTACCACCACATTGCAATTAAGTCCGAAATATTGCTTAAGACCTCCAAAAGACACGATATTTTCATAAACAAACAGAAATCAGTCGAATTTTGCACCAAACAATTTTTTTGACCGATCGGTCCTATGGGGACTATATGATATAGTCAACCGATTTTGATCACATTTAGTACACTGATTGGGAACTATAAAAAACTCCCGACAGCCAAATTCGGTTCCGATATCTTCAAAACCAAACGAAACACAACGAATTTTGTAAAAAAAGCGTTTTTTTTACCGATTGTTCCTATGGGAGCTATATGATATAGTCAACCGATTTTGATCGAATTTGGAACAGTGCTTGGGAACTCTAAAAAATTTCTTAATTCCAAATTTGGTTACGGTATCTTCACAAACAAACGAATCACAACGAATTTTGCACAAAACACGTTTTTTTGACCGATTGGTCCTATGGGAGCTATATGATATAGTCAACCGATTTTGATTAAATTTGCTAGAGTGCTTGGGAACTCTAAAAAACTTCTTAACGCCAAATTTGGTTACAATATCTTCACAAACAAACGAAACACAACGAATTTTGTAAAAAGAGCGTTTTTTTGACCGATCGTTCCTATGGGAGCTATATGATATAGTCAACCGATTTTGATAAAATTTGGTACAGTGCTGGGGGTCACTAAACAACTTCCGATTGCCAAATTTGGTTATCTTCATAAACAAACGAATTATCCATCTAAAACTTTTGCTTTTTTTCGAGGTCCTCTGAAACACCCCTATGGGAGCTATATAATGTAATCCCGATATCAAAAAAATAAAATAAACTTGTTTCCTATGGATTAATAAGGGATCTAATCTGAAAGTTTGGTTGCTCTAGCTCTTACCATCTCTGAGATCTAGGCGTTCATACGGACAGACGGACATAGGTATATCGACTTCTCTAGTCACTCTGATCATACTTTAGGTAACTTTGGGGGGTCTCCGACGTCTCCTTCTGTACGTTACATACATTTTCGACTTGCACAAACACAATATACCCTTTGTACCATACGGTACAGGGTATAAAAACACATGGCAACTTGACAGCATCACGCGTTATTTATAAAAAAAACCCTATTTATTGTGTTTCTTAAAAACAAAAATAGTCAATAATATATTTAAAAACTAGGGGGTTCTGGCCCGTTGCATATTCTTTATTCAATCTAGATCATCCAGACCATAATATCCCCTGTACATTTCTTTAATTCTAAAATGTTCATTCCATTGCATACATGAATGTTATAGTCTGTCCGGTCCGACTTTTCTATTCACTGTACTAAAGAATGTATGCCTTATCACAGCCATAATTTTCTTCTACTTAGATTCCCAATACGCTCTTCTGTATGCCTTTTAAAACTCTATAACCCTCATCATGATGAATTAAGTTTTGAATTTCACTCTCATTATGTTCTGTTCTAGCTGTTATGTCTTGAAAGGCACTACGCTTTCGGAAGCAAATTGGTGTATTGTCTCTTATAGTGATCAATTCTTATTTCCTATAATTGAAAAAACTGTTATATTAAGGTTTCTTAACTTGAACGGATTTAGAAGAAATATAAAATGAAGATGTCCATTCTTCGTGACTTTATTCTTGCAATTCTCCTATTAATTGTATCTCTTGCCTGCTCAACTAAAGTATGTGTTGGGTCAGCTCTAGCCTGTGTTCCTTACTTTCTCTTCTCGCCTAACCTGCCTGCTCTGCGATCTACGCAATGTATCACTCTCCTGCTCTGCAATGCTAAACTCTAAGTATCTCTGATCTGTCTTCTATGCATAGTGTTCCTTGAATAGTTTTCCTGCTCTACAATCCTAAACTCGGTGTCTTCTCTGAGTTGGCTACTCCGCCGTCTACGCCTTACATCCCTCTTTTGCTTTGCATTTCTAATCTCTAACCATTATTAATCACTTGCTCTTGCGCTAAAGCCAATTGGCGCAATTACTTGAACCCAAGTCGAATTCGTTTGTACTGTGCAAATGATTTATTATTATTTATTTTTTAAACTGCAAGGCATTCAGTTTGGCAGATGGACCGACGGACATGGCTATATCAACTCAGCTGTTGTCGCTGATCAAGAATATAGCATATATACTATATAGGGTCGACCACGCCTCCTTCTGCCCGTTACATACATTTAGTATGTAGTTAGTCTAATTAGACCCTTTGTACTTTTAATTACAGGGTATAAATATAAAATTGATTAAAATTTTTTTTCAAATATCTGTATTGGTTCGTCAAAGAAAAGTCTACCTAAAAATTTTTTTATCGATAGCTCTAAAAGTAAGCAATTTTCGAAAAAAAAAGCTTAACTGGCTAGCGCCCTATCAAATTAATTAAAAACTTACATTCTTTACTTATTTTGGCCTATTTTTCCGCAGCATAAACAGTCTTGCAACAGAGCACCATGACAAAAACTTGTGTTCACAAAAAACATAAGGATTAAGAAAAAAAAACTATTCACTTCCTATAAAACGTTCATGGCCCATTAGACCGGCCACTCTCAAAATAAGATATTAAAAAATTTGTTTAAGAATTATAGTCTGTAAATATCAGCTTGTGTATTTATATAAGACAATGTTAATACCATATATGTATACATGCATTTTTTAGTGTAATTAGTTTGTTAGTAGTTCATGTAGGTCGTTTAAAATATATGTGTATAGTATTTTATACTTCATGGTTACGGATCGTTCGTTAAGGTTAAAACAGGTTGTGCTGTACTAAAAATTCTAAATCTGGGGCTGACTGCAACGGGTATTTTCCGGCAAGTCGCAGGTGCCACTCAAAGCATTAAAGTACTTGTCGCCACAGCTTGCAAACAATGGCTTACCGTAACGGCAGATATAATAATCATTGCATCTCTTCAGAGACGCCAGCATAAATCCATCGGGCTTATTGTGGCACACGTAGTTCGTGTACGTAGCAATGTTCAATTCGTTGCTCTCCTTATGATCTTGCCCATAGGTTTCTGGCAATAGATGGTGAGAGAGTGGCCTTACGGGTTTACTCTGAACAGAGACGAGCGGTTTTAAATTAGTACTGGCGCTGTCGATTTTGCATGGCGGCGTGGTAATGCATATTGGCGTGGTGGTGCATGGTGGCGTCGTAATACATTCAGGTGTAGTGGTGGGTAATTGGGCGCACGTAGTAGACGAACACGTTGTTGTGGTACAAGTTGTTGTGGTACAAGTTGTTGTGGTACAAGTTGTTGTAGTACAAGTAGTTGTGGTACAAGTGGTTGTGGTACAAGTTGTTGTGGTACAAGTTGTTGTGGTACACGTAGTTGTGGTACAAGTAGTTGTGGTACAAGTTGTTGTGGTACAAGTTGTTGTGGTACAAGTTGTTGTGGTACAAGTTGTTGTGGTACAAGTTGTTGTGGTGCCTGTAGTACTAGTTGTTGTGGTACATGTAGTTGTAGTACTAGTTGTTGTGGTGCATGTAGTTGTAGTACTAGTTGTTGTGGTGCAAGTTGTAGTGGTACTTGTTGTCGTGGTACATGTAGTTGTGGTACTTGTTGTTGTGGTACAAGTAGTAGTGGTACTTGTTGTTGTGGTACATGTAGTTGTAGTAGAAGTTGTAGTGGTGCATGTAGTTGTAGTACTAGTGGTTGTGGTGCATGTAGTTGTAGTAGAAGTTGTTGTGGTACAAGTAGTTGTAGTAGAAGTTGTTGTGGTACAAGTAGTTGTAGTACTAGTTGTTGTTGTGCATGTAGTTGTAGTTGAAGTTGTTGTGGTACACGTAGTTGTGGTGCAAGTTGTTGTGGTACAAGTAGTTGTGGTACTTGTTTTTGTGGTGCATGTTGTTGTTGTACATGTTGTTGTTGTACATGTTGTTGTTGTACATGTTGTTGTGGTACTTGTTTTTGTGGTGCATGTGGTTGTGGTACATGTTGTTGTTGTACATGTTGTTGTGGTACAAGGAGTTGTTGTACAAGTGGTTGTCGTTTCTTCGGCGCATGGCGTTTCTGTTACTGGCGGTACTGTCACACACGGTGTAGTAGTAGCGCAAGGAGTGGTTATAACTGCACAAGGTGTTGTGACGGCAGCGTCAGCGTATACCTCTATACATCCTGTATTATAGTTCACACATCCCTGGACCTGAGCGTCAAAGAAACGAGAGCACGTATTTACGATGGCCTCGCCATTTTGACATTCATAATATTGTGAGCAGCTGCCAGGAACTAAAGCCCGAAAGCCATTGGCTTTATTGTTGCAAACAAAACGTCGGTATAGACTATTGTCGATGGCCGTTAGTGAAGGATTAATCTTAGCTGCTCCAGTTGTCGCTACCAAAATAGCCAAGCAGGCGGTGGCAAAGACTGTGAATTAAATATAAAGTTAGTTTCCATACTATTTAAATATGCTAGGGCTAGGTTAATTTATTTTACCGTATTGGGCTTTCATATTGATTGTTTTATATATGCAAAAAAAATCAAACACCCAGTAACCTGCAGTAAGTAGTAGTTCGAAATACTGATCTCTAATAAGAATCTCGCAAATAGAGCTCCCTTTTATATAATTGCTAGTCAACCGCAATATCTTCACAATTGTCTAACAACAGATGTGCATTCTTTTGATTTGTCTCACATCTTATCAGCACATCAATTCTTGTTTTATTTCCAATGATATCTTGGATGCTGTGGTTTGCCAGTAGAAGGTGTTTCTTTGAAGTGTGATACAATAGGTGTTGTATGTTTTCGATAAAATCTTATCTTCTGTTATTGGGAGTTGGGCGGTGGTTTACTGCTTTAATTTATTTAATTGTTAAATTAGAATACTAAAGTAAAATCAATCGCCTGTAATTTTGACATACGTAAGTATATCAAAATTTTGTTTTCCACTGCCCAATAAATGCAAAGATTAATTTAATCTCATGAAATTTCTTTTATAAAAAACTACAATTTTAAAATAGTAATAATTATAATTATAATTAATTAATTAATAGAAAATCAGTCAACAACCGATGCAAAATTTCAATTTCAAATTTTCGGTTTCGGGAACACTTTTTTCTTTATTAAAAAAACGTTTTGCGTTCACAAAATATGAAATATATGAATGAAGTGTTCCAAAAAATGGATTGATAATAAAACTAAAAACTCGGCTTTGCTGCTAGGGTCTGCCTTTTCCTCATCTTGCAATTTTTTACCAAATCTGAAGAATTTCGTAGTAAGTCGAAAAGTTCAATGCAACTAAATTTCATGTTGCATATTACGAAAATTATAGTCTCCAACGTAGCCGCTTAGAGGCGTGTTTTTTCTTTGGCCCAAATGCGGTTTTCATGGAAAATCCCAGGTAAACAGTTAACGTACAATATCGTACCATATAGCTCAATAGTTTGTACGACACGTGGTTTGTTGAAAAATGCTTGAAACATTCCACCCAAAGCATATCACTTGGCGCTTTGTCTCGTTTCCATTCCATAATTTTTTCAGTAGTCATAAATTTGGTTAGATAGCCAAACTAATCAAAAAGATCAACGTCAGAGTCGGTGTCAGTGTCAGTGAAGGCGCAGTTTTTTAACATCGTTTTGCATATAGTTTCGATGTTTTCCCATTGCGGTACATCTTGCAGAAAACCCAATGAAACGATTCGACCACGTCAAATTGTACAGTCCATCTTTTCAAATAATCTATGCATGTATGTATCTCAATTTGAATAAAAGATGGCGTACGTTAAAGTCGGGCGCAGACGACTTTGGGATACCCTGTACCACCACATTGCAATTAAGTCCGAAATATTGCTAAGACCTCCAAGAGATATTTTATTCGGCTTTGGCTACGATATTTTCATAAACAAACAGAAATCTGTCGAATTTTGCACCAAACAATTTTTTTGACCGATCGGTCCTATGGGGACTATGATGATATAGTCAAACGATTTTGATCACATTTGGTACAGTGCTTATGGGAGCTATATGATATAGCCAACCGATATTGATCAAATTTGCTACCGTGCTTGGGTACTCTAAAAAACTTCTTAACGCCAAATTTGGTTACAATATCTTCACAAACAAACGAAACACAACGAATTTTGTACAAAAAACATATTTTCGACCGATCGATCCTATGGGAGCTATATGATATAGTCAACCGATTTTGATAAAATTTGGTACAGTGCTGGGGGTCTCTAAACAACTTCAGATTGCCAAATTTGGTTATGATATCTTTATAAACAAACGAATTATCCATCTAAAACTTTTGCTTTTTTTCGAGGTCCTCTGAAACACCCCTATGGGAGCTATATAATGTAATCCCGATATCAAAAAAATAAAATAAACTTGTCTTCTATGGATTAATAAGGGATCTAATCTGAAAGTTTGGTTGCTCTAGCTCTTACCATCTCTGAGATCTAGGCGTTCATAGGGACAGACAGACATGGGTATATCGACTTTTCTAGTCACTCTGATCATACTTTAGGTAACTTTGGGGGTCTCCGACGTCTCCTTCTGTACGTTACATACATTTTCGGCTTGCACAAACACAATATACCCTTTGTACCATACGGTACAGGGTATAAAAATAGAGTTCAACATTTTGATTCGATGTTTGCAATGAAACATAAATATAACCAAAGAAATGATTTACCGTAGAAAGCTGAGGCTTTCATTAAAATAGCATCCTTTGTAACCCTAACATAGTTTTTATTTAGATTTTCTATTTAATTTTGGACAGCAATAAAAATAAATTTGTTTTGTTTTCTTGTCTCAAGAAAATTCGATCAAACTAGCCACAGTAAGCCCATCTCCATTGCAGACATATTGTCACCTTCCACTTTCAACACTGTTTAATTGAAAACCGATGTCTGTTTAACATCAAACAAATTGTGCATTGGCTCAGAAAAAGAATAGAAAATATTGAGCTTTATACTATTGTACTTACTTGATCGCAGAGAAATCGTAGCCATAGTTTTGATAAATCGTTATTGTTAAAATCCTTAAGAATTTTCGGAGCGCTTTGCTCTTTACTCGTTCAATGCGGGAGAGATTCTTAGAATCGAATTGATGCCTGGCAACATTGAGAGGAAACGCAAAATATCTCCAGCTGTGTGACAATATACCTCGACCTCCAATTCCAATTAAATTGAGATTTTTCACGTAGTCTTGCAAAAACATTGTTTTTACCACGTTGTGTAATGCCACCAAAGTTCACTTTTGTGTTATCTGCACCAAATCCAAACAATTTTTTATTCAAATTAAAATTGGTCATCAAGAGAATAGAGCGCTCCACTCGTGTTGGAGATATTGTTGCAAATATACTCTGGGGGTTCGACCTGGCGTTCATGTACTATTTAATTTTTTAATGCATTGATGTTTTCCGTCTGGATAAATTCAAATTTGGTCGGCTTCTTGCGGGGCCTCACGCTCCGATTTTTTGTTGGCCACCTTCTTGAGTTTCTGTAAAGAAGTGTGTTTTTGAGTTACCTGCCTTTTCACACATGCATATTATATATTTTTTCACTCACATCAAAATACTCCCCAGTTTGGATTAGGGAGCTTACGAACTGTGATCCCATTTCTAAGCACACTACGTCGTTTAAAAGATCGTTCGTTGCAGCGGCACTGGTGCATGCGATTGGCTGCCGGCGACTTTATGTGGTAACGATGACTATCCACTGACGTCCACTGAAATAGAAGTTATTATTTTCAATTTGCTGTGTTGAAATATGTATGCAAGTATCACTTACCCTCTTTATTTAAAGATTTTGCTATATCCTCAATTTTTTTTTGGTGACAAGCACAATAAAATGCATTATTATCACTTAGATCCCACAATACTGCCTTTATCAGGTCAATTTTGTCCTATTTGACAAAAGTGTATCAACGTTTTTTCCTACCTGCTATTATTTAAAGCCGTAATAATGTGAATGCACATTAATTCTCGCGAAGGCGGCAAAGTCCAAACAGCTGTTGTTAGTGCTACCACACTTTAAGCATTTTTCAAATCATATGGCTACACTGTTTTGTTTCGTTATCCGCGTCCACTTATCAAAAATATTTGACCGTAATTTTTCGAGAATATTTTTTTCATTACATTCGTAAATTTTGTTTGCTGCGTACAGGCCTTTACAGTGAATATGAGGTCAGCAATGGTGATGGATTTTTCATTCGATTCATTGGTGAGCTGCAGAACTTTCACTTTCACACCTTCCAGCGGCAAAAAGTAACGAGCAACCACAGGAACCATTTTCACATTTCCTTGATTTGATGCATCGGTCAACAAACAACAAAACGGCTTCTGCATAGATAATTTTTTACTTCGTCAATCACATAAGGAGCTACTCTCCCTTTTTATACTCATTAGGTTGTCGTAACGTTCTACCCATCTGTTAAGTATTTCTCTTTTTTCATGCCGTAGGTTTCCATCTTCATCGGTACAACTTGTTGTCCTGGTTTTGAATTGCTTCCTTGCATCTTTGAGTTTTTTGTAGAACTGTTCGGTTTCGGATATATTTCTTAAATTTTTTATATCATGCATTTTCTCGTTTTCGTGGGCTCGCTTTTTTCTCCTGTGTATTTTTTTCTCTTATTTGCGCAGTCTTCTGTAATGTTCGATAGCTTGTCTTGTCTATATGCTTAATTTGTATCTGCCGCTGCCAGTCTACATTCTTCCTCGAACCAATCTTTTTTCTTTTCTAGCCTTGAATATCCGAGTATATTTTCAGCTTTGCTATTTGGAATTTGTTTGCATTGGTCCCATTTATTGTCAATGGATGTGTTAGTTCTGGTGCTATCGATTCAATAAGAGTGGTAAGAAGTGGTTTTTTTGGTCTTGCCTCACGTTTGCCACGATATTCGCTCGATTTATCGGTTGTTTCGGTGTCGTTAGCATAGATCCAAGTCTCATCTCCAGTTATTATGGATTTCTTCTTGTCAATGTAGTCAGAAAGCATTGTTTCACATCGCGATGCCTTCTTTCCAAAAAATTCAATTTAGACCTTGTTAAAATCGAAATATTCACTTTTAGCAGCTCACAAAAACAAACGTACTCAAACACTAATGAATATTTTGACGTGTAACTTAGCATGGATGACAAAGACAGCCGTACCAACCTGAAAAAAAAATTTCTCCAAGTCCAATTTTGGCGCGCGCAGTTTAAATTCAAATATCACCTTACTTTTTGGAAAATAAATAAACATTTCAAATATCCTTTTTACTTAAATTTCCGTTGGCACACGGGTGCAGTCATATTTTGCTTTCAATGACCAATTATTGGCTTGTCTAGTTAAACTAACGACTTGCGCCATGGAAAATACCCTAGACTTAAAAGCAACAAAGATTTTCAAAAGTGACTCTTCCTGCATTCTTCTCTAAAACTCGTATTTCCGTTCCTTCTAGTAATTTCACATATCTTTCCACCGCTTTCAATTTTCAACGCTAAACATTTTGGGCAACTTTAAAGTTTGGATTGCTTTTCGTCCATTTTCCCAAAAAAAAGGCGATAAAACCCGAAAAATCAACAAAAGCTTCTTCTGGCGGCATTCAAAAAAATATATCAAAAATTTGGGATTCGTCCCCAAAAACCCCGCATGCACATTTGGGTTGTGAAAAAATAAGGTTTTTTGTCTTTCGAATGCAATCTCTAAATCGATTTTCACATATTTTGGAAAACAGCTATTTTGAAAAAGTTGCAATCTCGAAGTTGATTTTAGACCTATAGTTTCTTCCCAAAGTTTCTTGGAATTACCAATAGAATCAAAATCGCGATGATCCTTTGTGGGTTTTTTTTTGCCTCCCTACAATTTGACTCGCCCTGGAGTATATACATATATATTTATAAAACTGTTTGAGCTGATTGATTGAGTCATCGACTGATTTGTAATCAAAGAGCACCCCAAACGGGAACAGCAAGGGAAAGCAGGGTTCCTCAAAGTCGGCCTCGCTCGACTTTAATTTTCACCATATTTATATTTGTCTCGTGATGCATTTACATACCAGCAATTGCAAAATGACATCAGGTGTTGCATATTGAGCAGTAGCTTAGCTCAAATGATTTATTAACTAAGAACAGTCGTGAGCACACAACCATCATTGTAATTTTTTAAAACGGGTATACGTACGTGTAAAAGAAAAGGAACCTTCAAATTAAGGAGAGATGGTAAATAAATTAACTACGAGGACAAGATGGAACACAAGCTAAAAATTATTTAGGCTAGATATAGTACAACACGAAATGCGGTATATTTTTATTTATTTATTAAGGAAGAGGCTAAAAGAAGGTGTACGTTAAAGTCGGGTGCGGGCGACTTTAGATTACCCTGAACCACATTGCAATTAAGTCCGGAATATTGCTTCAGAACAATAAAAGATATTTATTTGCCAAATTTGGTTACGATATCTTCGTAAACAAACGAACCACAACGAAATTTGACCAAACACGTTTTTTTTTGACCGATGGGTCCTATGAGAGTCAATCGATTTTGATCAAATTTTGTACAGTATAAAGAACCCAAAAAAACATCCGAATCCCAAATTTTGTTACGATATCTTCATAAACAAACGAATTATCCTTCTAAAACTTTTGAATTTTGAGCCATATAATATTACCCCGATATCAAAAAGATAAAATTAACTTGTCTCCTATGGTTGCTCCAGCTCTTACCATCTCTGTGATCTAGGCGCTCAAATGGACGGACCTACGGATAGACAGGCATCGGTATAACGACTTCTCTACTCACCTTGAGGTAACTTTGGGGGGTTTCCGACGTCTACTTCTGTATGTTACATACATTTTCAGGTTCCAAAAACTTAATTTACCCTTTGTACCATATGGTACAGGGTGTAAAAATAATTCTTGACCCACCACGAATATAAGAGCACTAGCTGCGAGCCTTTCAGCATACTTAGAGGCATAGATGGCTGTGGGTGACATCAGTGTATCCGATATGGAGTCTGGTGAAGGCTTTCATATTTTATGGAATGCCATTCACCGAATACATTGAGGCTTGGGCAGAAAGATAAAATTGGCCTACATTTTCTATTATATTTTCTATTTCATTTTTGCTGGTTGGATTTTTACATAATGTTAAGACTTATGTTAAGGG